>OZ023264.1:11829891-13233559 GCA_964006375.1 Tillus elongatus
AACCTTTATTATGTGTATATAATAGACCATAAATCACATTATACTTTTTCTTGGCAAATTAAATTATCTCTACATTATGCCATACACTAGTGAATATTGTAACCTGTGATGAGCACTGATACGTACACTTGAAGAACCCAAATTACCATAACACATATTTTTAAAGACCTGACGATCGTTTAACTAACAAGGTTATGAGAGGATGAAAATATTCCATATAAAGGTGTGCATGTATTTGTCTTTAGACATAATTTTGCTGTCCTCTTTCAGAATAATTAACTGTCAAAATTAATTATAATAATAATTTTCCTTTTTGGTCTTATTTTTATTACCGACATAGATATTTAAAAAAATATTTTGAAAAAATAACTCAAAAACTTCTGGACGCAGCAAGTGCGTTATGGTAGTGAATTTTCATAAAAATGTTTTTAATAGCAAACATGTTTTTTAAGAAAGCAGGCATCAATCTATATAGTAGAAACAATGTGTCATGTTTCATCAAAATAACTTTGTCGTTTGAAAATGTACACAAATTTCCGAAAGTAAACTTAAATTGTTCCCGAAAAAACTGGTTTCCTAGTCAACCTTATAGGTTAATAGCAAATTGAGCTATTCAAATTTGAAGCATTTAATGAAAATTCGCTACCATAACGCACTTGCTGCGTCCCGAAGTTCTTTTCTTACAAAAATGTATTATATTTCGATGGAAAATGCAAAAATGCAATAACATAGGGCGTGTTCGATTAAAAAATTCTTTACCATAACGCACTTGCTGCGTCTCGAATTTCTTTTCTTACAAAGATGTATTATATTTCGATGGAAAATGCAATAACATAGGGCGTGTTTGATTAAAAAAAAAAGAAAATTTGAATCACCAACGACTTGTAATTGTGGAAATATTTTTTAAGATGTAGCTCCAGACACCTTATAATTAATGTATACCATTTTTTTTTCGTAACTTGCATAATAACGGATATATTGAGCTTTAATGATTTTTTACGAAAATTTGACAAAAATGATGTACTATTAAACGACAAACTCTATAGCCAACACTACTGCCAAAGCATCAGAGAAATGGTCCATTTTAAATGAATTTTCTGGGAACATTTTAGTAAAATGAAGGACAATGACGATTGGAACTAAGAGTTTAGGCTTTGTAAAGCATTCTTCTTAAGACATTTTCTTCCCATATCTTATATTAATTTCAGGTTCATTGCCCAAATATTACTAATGTTGACGTTTTGAGGAAAACCCAAATTTATTTTTCTTTAAATGCCTGTACCTTTTTAGTCCTTTAACCTATAGCGCTAAATTTGAGTACGTAGCTTACCTATGAGAATATGAACCTGCGTACCAAATTTTTTTCGAATGAAAACTCAAAATTTTTCTGGAAAACCTTGTCCGATTTTCCTCACTAAAGAACTTATCCAAGCCATTTACAAAAGGAACGTATGTGCCAAATTTTATCAAAATCGGCCTATTATTTTTTGAGTTATCGGTGTGATACATACATACATACATATATATATATATATATATATATATATATATATATATATATATATATATATATATATATATATATATATAAATTGAAACTGACCATGGATATGGATTCTAGGGGGCCTAGTTCGTGCTCATTTGCAAAAGATTTTTCAAAATTCAAAAGTCGGGATCTTCCCATTAGTGAATTTTTTCTACGAAAATTCACTAAAACAAGAATTTTCTATTTGGCAATTGGAGCAAAAAATGTTATGAGAAGGCAAAACGTACTTTTCTTGTAGATAAATCGAACCTTTGCTTAGCATTTAACAATACAGTGTTAAATAAATAAACAAATGAACAAATAAATTAATAAGTAAATAAATATTAAAACACTGGACACATTGGACGTAGCACTATAAGTCCGTTATGGTAGTGAATTTCCATAAAAGTGTTTTTAATGGCAAATATGTCTTTTTAAAACTAAAAGACATGGAATTTGGTATAACCCACATATAGTAGAAACATTGTACTTTATCTCATTAAAACAACCTAATTATTTGAAAAAGTAAAATAATTTCAGAAAATAAACTTAAAATATTCCAGAAAAAACTGGTCCAATTTTCCTGGAGAACGAAGCCACAAGCTTCGAGCTATAAACACACAAAAACACGGCGCAAATTTTTCCGAATATACATATATATATATATATATATATATATATATATATATATATATATATATATATATATATATATATATATATATATATATATATATATATATATATATATATATATATATATATATATATATATATATATATATATATATATATATATATATATATATATATGCTCGGAAAGATTTCCGCGGTCTTTAAGGTGATATATAATTGGTTCTAGGGTTAAATCGCGTCCAGAATTTATTAAAACTCGACGTTTTGGTTCCTGTTTTGGAGCCATTTTCAAGAGGTAAAGGAAATATGTAAGGACATGAACTCTAAGGCCTGAATGTGCCTACACTTTAGAGCGGTAGACAAAGGTGGGTTGGGTTTTTGTAGCTCGATTACGAGGCCTTAATCTGCCTCCTCCCCATAACTCGCCAGAGATCGTCTCTAAGATCTCAGAGGATTAAGAGGATTACAGGTATTTGTTGAGACAGATAATGAGGCAACGAAATTTTCTATTAAATTTATAGTTTTAAAAAGGCATATTTGCCATTAAAAACATTTTTATTAAATATATGGAGATGTGTTCTAGTGGGCTAGTTCGCGCTCATTTGAAGACATGTTTTTCAAATGCAAAGTTGCGATTTCCTTATATTATTGATTGTTTTTAAGAAAATTCACTAAATCCCAAAGCTAACTTTCATATACTTCATTAAATTTGTAGTTACTTTTTTAGGAACTGAAAAACTGAAGTTTAATATTCAGTATGAACTTATGAACGCATCCATATACATCTGTTCGACCATAGAGTAATATGTGTTTTACATTGACATATTAATATATTAACCGTCAGCTCAAGCTTGGCACGGAAATCCTACTGTCTAATTAGAACAAACCATTGTTTAATCTATTTGTAACACATATTATACATATATTTTATCTTTCTGCTTTTGCACTTTAACTATGCCAAATCTCAAACTGCTCCGTCCGCACAATGTGCTTAAGAAGGGATACAAAGTTTTTACTTTATGTATTATAACCCTATAATTGAAAATACTGCCAATTCTAACATCCAATCAAACAAATAAGGAAGTGGTTATGTACATCAGATTCAGGTTCTTAATCAATGCATGTAGGTATTGTATTACTAAAGTGAAGCGAATATATTTCAAGATAAAATATACTAAAACTAATATAAGTATAGTAGCTAGGGTACACAGGTACTTGTGGGTTTCTTTACTCGTAGCTTTTATCCTTTATGGAGCATTTGAAATAAAGGAAACTACATAATATATAGCAGTTTAAATTACATATATAATCAGATGTACAGTGTAGATTATTGTAAATTCAAAACTTGGTTATCTGTATTTCATTTTCAAAAAGTATGGATACAGTGATAGTAAGTAAGTGTTGAAAAGAGTTTAGATGCAGCAAGTGCGTTATGGTAGAGAATTTTTGTAAAAATATTTCAGATAGTGATATAACTCAGTTTCCCATTAAACTAGAATCTTCAGTTTTGATACATAGTAAAACCCATATAAAGGCAGCGTGGGTACTAGATTTGAAAAATAACTACAAATTTCTCTTAAAGAACCTTTTTGGTTATTTTGTTTGCAGAAACTGGTTCGATTGGGTTGCGTAAAATAGATCATCCAAGCGATTAATAGGGAAAATACCTGCAACGTTTATAATTTGGCAGGTACATTCCTTTTGGAAATAAATATAAAATTTTCGGTAAATTTGCAGTTTAGGACAGGGGGGAATTTTAGAAAAAATTCTCAGAAACATGCTTAGAATCGTTTCTGAATGCACATACAACAAGAAAAAGTTCTTGCAAATGGGCGCTAAGACAGGACCAGAAGTAAATATGTGTGCTGGGCGGAGAAGAAGATAAAAAGGAAATGTAAGCAGAAAGTTCGAAAAACTAGCTTAGTTTGACCTCTATAAGATACCTTTTACCCATTTTGCAGCTTCTTTAAAATACTGTTTACTTCGCCCAGAACCCTTATTAACCGCAGGTTCCACAATTTTCTTTGGGGTTGTTCCGAAGAAATTTTTCTTGCTTATATTGTTCTTGTTTATTTATTGAGGGTGGTTGTAGGCATGTAGAAGGGGGAGGAGAACCCTCGCGACGAAGCCGAGAACCAAGATTTTTTATTTACGTTTGAATTGTTACCTCATTTCATTTGTTTAAAATATTTTTCCAAAAATGAATTTGAGGTTGTCTTGTTTGTCAGTCTCAGATAGAGAGCTACAATATTTTATCATTTAAAAAAGTATGGATACAGCAACAGTAAATAAGCGATGAAGAAGGTCTGGGTGCAGCAAGTATGTTGTGGAAGAGAATTTTCGAATAAAGATTTCAAATCCGATAACTCAATTTCCTATTAAGATCTTCAATCTTGAGCCATAGTAAACCTATGTAAAATACCTTTTTGGTTGTTTTGTTTGCAGAAATTAGTTCGACTGGGTTGACTAAAACAAAACCATCCAAGCAATTAATAAGGAAAAATACCTGCCATATTGATGATTTGGCAGTTACATTCCGTTTGTAAATAAATAATTTTCTTCTGGAAAACTTTTGTAACTTTAATGGAATTTGTAACACAATTTTTGAAAGCGACTTGCAGTATTTACATATATGTACCAAATTGTAATTTTTAGGCTCCATAGAAAATAGAAATTTCAAGTAATCGCTTGGGAATCACTGGGACCTCTAAAACCAATTTCCAAGATCCATTTAAATATAAAGAATTAGTTTTAATAATATATCTTGATAATAGTGTACAGGACTTATGAAAATTCACTACAATATCACACTTGCTGCGTCCCGAACTTCTGTTACGTTTAGTTTCATTAAGTTTATTGCTTAATCAAGATTAATAAGAAAATCGTTACTCTATTGACAGGGCTGTTGGACTGCGGGAATAGTAAATTTAGATAAATGACACGTAAAGAAACATGTGTGTTGAATTTGGTAGTTTATCTAGTCATACTACCCTCTTCAATCTAACATATGTAGCGATGTAACCAAAGCTCAATTTTAGTTAAAAGACACCGACGTATCCATCAACATGGGAACTTATATGGAAAGTAATTAGATGAGCTTTGGACAGCACAACACATTATAAGCAATGTTTTGAACATTAATTCATTTAGTGCCTTGTATAGCTTAGACAAAATAAGCTGCATTGTTCTTTAGTGCTTTCACTTGAATAGTTAGGAATGTTTGTCGATAGAAATTAAATTGAAAGAAATATGTTTAAACTTTGAAACCCAATCCCTTTATTAATAATATTTCCTTCTTGACCAATAAAGTACACTAAGTAAAGATTGAAACCTGTGATGAGTACTGATAAGTACACTTGGAGAACCCACATCACAACACATTTAAAAACAGTCTGGACGCAGTAAGTACGTTATGGTAGTGAAATTTTCATAAAAATATTTTTAATATCAAATATGTGTGTTTTTTTAAGAAAACAGGCATCAAATTTGGTTACAAGTATAACCTATATAGTAGAAACAATATGCCATCAAAATAACTGTTGTTTGAAAATGTCCAAAATGTCCGAAATAAACTTAAAGTGTTCGCGAAAAAACTGGTTTCTTGGTCAACCTTATAGGTTAATAGCAAATTAAGCTATTCAAATTTGAAGCATTTAATAGAAATTCGCTACCATAACGCACTTGCTGCGTCCCGAATTTATTTTCTTACAAACATGCAATAGCTTACAACAACTTACAAATGCAATAGCCTAAGGCAGGTTAGATTAAAAAAAGAAGGTAATTTGTATCACCAAGGACTTATGGGCTATCCTGTGATTGTAGAAATATTTTTTAAGATGTATCTCAAGACACCCTATAAATAATGTATTCATTTTTTTCGTATCTTGTATAATAACGGATATATTGAGCTTTAGTGATTTTTTAGGAAAATTAGACAAAAATTATATACCATTAAACGATAAACTCTATACCTAAGACTACTGCCAAAGAATCAGAGAAAGGGTCTATTTGAAATGAATTTTCTGGAAATTATTTTAGTAAAATGAAGGACAATGGCGGTTGAAGCTAAGACTTCAGGTTTTGTAAAATATTATTCTGGAGGCATTTTATTTCAATAGCTCGTATTAGTTACAGGTTCTTTGCCTAAATGTTGCCAATTTTGACGTTTTAAATCGCGACTTTGACGTTTTGAAAATCACAATTTATTTCCTTTAAATGCCCATAACTTTTTGTCTTTTAACCTACAGAGCTAAATTTTGGTAGGTAATTTACCTATTATGACATAAACCCGCGTACCTAAGTTGGTTACCCTTACTTTGTTATTTACGGAGATATAGAACCTCAAATTTACTTTAGGTCTCTTAACTGTGTTGTGGAGTTGAGATCACAGCATTCGTCCGATGGTTAATGCATAAAGAGGTTCCTCTAAGCATGTTTCTAAATTTTTTTTCAAAAAACGAACAATACGCTAATCTGCTAATTTACCTATACATATTAATATTTAAAAAAAAATGAGAACAACGCTCGTGCCTCAAATACAGTTCTCTTCGTCATTTTAACTTTAAATGAAATTTCTTTCTCCCGTTTCGCATCCGTTCAACATATTGGGCATAGAAAATATAAGAATTAACTTAAAATTGTCATTTATAATTATTGAAGGAAAATAAAACTTCTTCTAGGTAGGTTTTAGAATAATTTCTAGATTCTAAAACCTACTGTGACTCTATAATGAAACAACGTTAAATAAGATGAAAACCATTTCAGGTTAAGGGATCGAAAAATGTTTAAACAAGAGTCTTATTAGGCGTAATACAATAGTGCATAATAGTCCACGCGATGGCAACAGTACATGTCATATTCAACTGACAAATTATTTTGATAAATGTCAGATCTACTTTAAAAGTGACATGTAAATAAGTATTTTGTTTTATGACATTTGTAATAAAAATGTAGGCATGCTCTTCTTCTTACATTCATATTTATTTTTGGCCATCACAACCTTACTCATAGAGTTGGATACAATTTTAGTGACTTTTGAATTTTGAAAAGATTTCTTCAAATGTGCGTAAACTAGGCCCCATAGAACTCATATCCGGGTTCGTTTCAGTTTTTATCTGTTTTCATATATACCGGGTGACGTATTTCTAGGGTAAAGCTCCATATATCCATTATTATACAAGATATGAGAAAATTTTTTATATGTTAATTATACGATGTCTGGAGCTGCATCTTATAAAATTATTTTTACAATCACAGGTGGCCCATAATTAGCTGGTGATGCATTTTTTCCTAATCGAACACGCCTTATATTATTGCAATTTTTGCATTTTCCATCAAAAGGTAATGCATGTTTGTAAGAAAATAAATTCGGGACTCAGCAAGTGCTTTATGGTAGCGACTTTTCATAAAATGTTTCTTTCGGCAGCTTAATTTACTATTAACCTAAGGTTTGTTGGCCAGGAAACCAATTTTTTTGGGCACATTTTAAGTTTATTTGTGAAAGATTTTTGTACATTGTCAAACGATAAAGTTATTTTGATGAAATATGGTACATTGTTTCTCCTATATAGGTAACCAAATTTGATGCAAGCTTTCTTAAAAAAAAACATATTTGCTATTAAAGACATTTTTATGAAAAGTCACTACCATAACGCATTTGCTGCGTCCAGACTTTTACAAATTAAAGAAATATTCATTATTTTGACGGCCCTTCAAAATTTTGTCGTATATTATTTTAGGATAAAATAGTTATAACAAAAACAGTTAAAAAATATATCACTCTTATAGGTATTGCAGCATGCAACAAAAAGTTGCAAAGTAAACTATAAAGAAATTCTAATAAAATATGTTTTATAGTAACTCTATTAAGGCTCTATAACTGGCACCATGGTAAATGATTTTTAGTTTTATTATTACTCCTTATAAAACTGTGTAAGACTCGATGCATTTTCGCAACAATTAGAACCGTAGATCGGTTTCGCTCTCATTAGAGCTCTTCAGTACGGCATACTAATTGCAGCAAAAATTCATCGAAAATAATACGGCTATCGTGGCGGTACGTCCACCACTTACTGAGTATTTTAAGACTGGCTATACGATAGCCGTATTATTTTCGATGAATTTTTGCTGCAATTAGTATGCCGTACTGAAGAGCTCTAATGAGAGCGAAACCGGTCTACGGTTCTAATTGTTGCGAAAATGCATCGAGTCTTACATACTTTGTCCCTATATTGGGGTAGAAATGGGCCAGGGCTGACAATTTTCTGAATTGTTAGTTAGCTGTATCCAGTCTCTATCCTTATAAAACTGTTTTATAATTATCGTATATCATATTCTTTTACAGATCGGTAAACATTTATAAAACTATTCTATAACACCTTACACATCCCTTATAAAATAAACTAAAGAACTAAAGTGTTGTGTAAACCTGCGTCCATTTTGAATCTATAAGCGTTGTATAAACGCTACCAAAACGTTTATAGCAACAGTCATGTTTAATAAAAAAATGTCTTGTAAACGTTCTTATGACTACAATAAAACATCAAATTGCTAGTTGGGTTTGCTCTTTAAATGAGAAGTTCGTTAAATCTGCTACCCGTAAAATGCGGACTATATATATATATATATATATATATATATATATATATATATATATATATATATATATATATATATATATATATATATATTGCAATGATATCATAGTTTTTGAAAAATATTCGTCGATAATTCATTCTCAAGATAGTAAAAACAAATCATATAAAAAAAAATATTTGGTGGATGATACCTTGTAAAATAAATTTGTTGAGGTAGACTCTGTTGCTACAAGACAGGTAACAACAATGTAAAATTTGTAACTACACACAAATGAAATCGTTTGAAAATTAGAAAAATATAAATACATAAGTAAATTGGTGTGCCTTTAGAGTTGAGAAAATCATGTAATATGAATAAAATCACTATTTAGTTTTCAATTATCAATTCCAATAGTTATAAGAATGAAATGAAAGCAAAGTTTTTTTAACATATTATTGACTAACTGTGTATCCATAACGATCAATCAGAAAATGATTAGTTAAAAAATAAAATCAAGTGAGGAAGAGGAATAACAATTTGTCAGAAAAAGGATGACAGATTAGAAAGATAGTTCCAGAAAAGACATTTAAGTAAGAGTCCAAAGAGAGAAAAATAAAATATTTCACATCATTGCATACAAAATCACCATCAACTAAATATACAGAATAGTACAAGATTAAAATAGTATTGAGAGATGTTGCATATATATTTGGAGCCACGGACAATCTGAATTTACAAGGAAGAATTGTGGTGAGATATACCTTGTTACATCAAAACGCTATATATATAAACAGCTAATTGATAATTTTAAATAAACAAAAAGACCCCAGAAATATATACATTCTTTGTGATATCAAAATAACCTAACAAAGGCAATATGAAATTAGAAAGTTTTTGAGAAGCATCACTTTAGAAAAACAAGTCTTGTAATAATTTAAATTAGAGTTTACTTAAATATTTATTATTAGATTAGAGACAGTTTAACTAGATATATCGTTTTAGTGTAAACGTATTCAGTTCATTTTCTTTTATTGTGTTTATATTTGAACTTATGTTTCATTATATTTAACATTGTAAAATCTGCGTTTTCATTTCATTCACCCAGTCATCACTAAGTGAGTGGTGAACGTGTCGCCACCTAGTTCGGAACCAAGTACTATGTTGTCACGCCCGCTCCAAATAACACAGAGTGTTAAAAATAGAGACAGTATACAACTAACTAACAATTTAAAAAATTGTTAGCCCTGGCCCATTTCTACCCCAATATAGGGACAAAGTATGTAAGACTAGATGCATTCTCGCAACAATTAGAACCGTTCATCAATAAGCAGATCAGTCCTTTTTCAAGAAAGAAATTATTTCATTTAAATTTTTGTATGCCAACTTCATTGGCAACAAATTTGAACAGTGCCTGAACTCCCACTCAGAGACAAAAATATCCTTATAAATAAAAATGATCTGGCACAAAATATTTTATTATAACTTTTTTTTCTTGTAACATAGAAATCTAAATTTTGGTGTATAGTTTACTTTTTATATCGTAAACCTACCTACCAAATTTGGTTATCATAGATTTTTTATTTTTTAAATAAAAAATTTTTTCAAATGAAAACTCAAAATTTGTCCGGAAAACCTCGTCCGATTTTTCTGATTAACGAACTTATCAAAGGCATTTACAAAAGGAAGGTACGCGCCAAATTTTATCAAAATCGGCCTATTATTCTTTGAGATAAAATTTTTTTTCGAATGAAAACCCAAAATTTTCCCGGAAAACCTCGTCTGATTTTCCTGACTAACTTATCAAGGCCATTTACAAAAGGAAGGTACATGCCAAATTTTATTAAAATCGGCTTATTACTTTTTGAGATAAGAATTTTTTTCGAATGAAAACTCAAAATTTTCCCGGAAAACCTCGTCCGATTTTCCTGACTAACGAACTTATCCAAGCTATTTACAAAAGAAACGTACATGCCAAATTTTATCAAAATCGGCCCATTATTTTTTGAGTTATCGGTGTGATACATATATATATATATATATATATATATATATATATATATATATATATATATATATATATATATATATAAATATATATATATAAATATATATATAAATATATATATATATATATATATATATATATATATATATATATATATATATATATAATATATATATATATATATATATATAAACATATAAAAATTGAAACTGATCCCGGATATGGGTTCTAGGGGTCCTAGTTCGCGCTCATTTGCAAAAATTTTTTCAAAATTCAAAAGTCGGGATCTCCCCATTAGTGAATTTTTTCTACGAAAATTCACTAAAATATAAAAACACATAATTTATACAGTAATAATATATATACTTATCGAGCATACTGTATTTTATCTAGGCTTAAGAGTCAATATCTCCATGTCGAATGACATATTTATTCCCTTATCTTCTACATGCAAATTTCACACTACTGATTCATTGACACACACCTCATCTGCAGTCATTTCGCATAGACGGATGTGAAGAAAACGACCAAGCATTCTCATTGAGCAGAGGTTTAAAGAGTGAGACAATGGGATAATTGTAGTCTGCTTATCATTTCGGATTGCCGACACAAATATACCATACACTGCATATTATACATCCTATTGTTCGGTTCTCGCTGTGAATTGTTTCTGTCAATGATTTAATGAAGAGTACATCCGTTCCACTAAACAGATGGACACATATTATATTTAATTTAAATAATTCATCAACGGACTTCAATTCGAAGAATTGCTTAATTCTTAGCGGTAATTGATAAAGCGGTTTTAAATATTTCTGTTGAAATTTTACACAGACTATGTTGCTCTCACTTAAGGTCTTTGTTTTTGGATACACGAGTGGAGAATGCATCATGCGGACTTCATTTACAACACCGTAGTGTGTGGAATATCGAGGTATTGTGGGACTCGTGGGACTCTTATCCACTAAACTCCGCTCCTGGAGTACCGGACCTTGGTTCATACCTCCACGGAAATATTTCCCACAATGATGTTTGGATTCGAATGTTTACATTCTGTTTTTGCCGCGGGGCGTTAACGGGTAAATATAAGGTTTGGACGATTATGCCTATGTGGAAATTGATAATCGTAGTCGGTGACACTTCGAAGAAGAGAATTTAGGTAAGAAGAGGACTTTGCGAACTGAGTGGTGGATAGTTTAATTGTAAACTCAAGTATCGAAGGCATTTCCATATCAGAGTGAATCTGACTGTTTCTTACAAACCATGGCGCTCCGGTAACCATTCTCAGAATTTTATTCTAGAGGATATAAATGGTCTTGATGTGTGTGTCGGCTACGGTGGTGGCCCCTGCTGGGAATGCTGTCCGGATTATGACTTTGTACATGAGTATTTTATTGTTCATGGACAATTTGGAATTTCTGTTAAGAAGTGGAAAGAACTTCGAGATGAACATCAAAGCTTTCCGTCGGGCATGCTGGACATGGGGGCTCCATGTTAAGCGTTTGTCGAGGAAAACCCCGAGGTATTTAGCGTAGTCGTGCCAGGGAATTAGACTGTTTCCTAATGATACGTGTTCGTGAGGTGTGTGTCTCCTCTTGGAAAATAGGACTGCTGAGCATTTATCGGGGTTTGTGGCTAGGCATGATTTCCTATACCAGCCTTGCAGCTCCTCTACGGCGGTTTGTAGACGTTCGCCTATTATCCTCGGCTGAGTGGAGCTGCTGAGGATGGTAGTATCGGCACGCTCGGGCTAAGCAGCGGGAACTGAAATGGTCATTAGAGATGGGAAAGCTTCAGCCGTTAGAGCGCCCGTAAAAGAGAGATATAGAGGGTTCAATAAGCTCCCGGAGTCGCTTGGGGAGTCTACTTAGAGTAGCCGTGTTTGCCATGGCATCTCTCCACTGGGATATACCCGTAGGAGGTAGTCTTATCTCTTTAGGGTGTCCAGCAACGTTAATCAGGATAGGGCGAATACTGGGTCCAAAAAAGACGAGAAAAAAGACCGTGAAGTGTACGGTTGGTGATCTCTAATAGACGCTCTGCTGTGAGAACCGCAGTAACATCTGTGATTAAATTACCACTTATTCGTATGAACCCTCGGCCAACGTGCGTTTCGAGTACCGCGTATAAGACGCTTTACCCACACTTCTTGTTAGGTTATGAAATAAGTCGAAAATTACATCCTTAGTGATCACCAGTACGGCTTTAGTGAAACAGATATACTGGCGATATTCTAACACACGTAACTCATCTTTGGATTTCGGCTCTCGAAAAATTTGGAGAAGATCATGCAATTCTCTTAGATATTTCTAAGGCATTCGATCGGGTCTGGCATGTGGCACTCCTCAATATACATATATATATATATATATATATATATATATATATATATATATATATATATATATATATATATATATATATATATATATATTGTTTTTCTTGCATGTTGCTGTCATAGTAATTATAAAATATATTTAAGGAATAATACCGGTTTTCCACGGTCTTATTTTGACTCCAGCACTTTTCATTTCGCATATAATTTATCCAAGCTGGCATGGAATTATTTATTCCACGTACACAGAAAACCCCTTTAGCCACTCAAAAGCCCTGGTTCTCTAAATCCGTTGACAAGGCCAGACTTGAAAATATCAAAGCTCACAAAACTCTTCTACACAATCCCAGTCAAGAAAACCGTCAAGCATTTAACGACGCAAGAAACCGCTATGTCCGCATACTTTCTGAGGCAAAAAACTCGTTTAATAACTACATCAAAAACAAGTCCTTTTGAGCTCCAACGGCAGCAAACCCTTCTGGACTCGTACTAAATCTAATGGGAATAATTTCTGCAAGAGCACGTTCCCACCTCTTGTCTCAGGCGATGAAATTGTTTCTACCGCCCTGGGCAGGGATGAACTTTTTTCCTCGTTGTTCTCTAGCAATTCTACTCTCAACCATCCTCCAAATGTTCAACCACCAACAGTCCCCAATGTCGCGCATAAAATGACGGATATCATTTTCAAAACTAAAAAGGTACGGAAGATGCTCTCTTCTCTTAATATCATGAAATCCTCTGGCCTTGACGAGATCCCAGCAATTGTTCTCAAAAAATGCACACCAGAACTTGCTCCTGCCCTGACTCGTCTGTGTCTGACATCTTACAATAGAGGCATATTCCCTAGTAACTGCTCGATTACAACCCGTCCCCAAAAAAGGATCCGAAGAGCTTCCTAGCAACTACAGGCCTATTTCTCTCCTCTCAGTCGCCCCTTAAGTGATGGAAAAGTATATAAACACCGAATTACTAAAATTTCTTGAAAAACACAGTCTAATCCACGACAGGCAGTATAGATTCCGTCAGCGCAGATCAACTGCCGACCTCCTTTCCTTTATCACTAATTCTTGGAACAAATTTATGGAACTACACCGTGAATCCCAAATAGTCGTTCTAGACATATCCAAAGCATTCGACCAGGTCTGGCACGCAGCGCTGATTAATAAACTTCCGGCCTATGGCCTACCACCAAAACTCTGTACCTGAACAGCAAATTTCCTCTCCAGCCGGAAACTTTCTGTTGTCGTGGATGGCCATTTCTCTAAACTGTATCCACTTAATGCAGGACTTCCTCAAGGTTCAGCTTAGCCCCTACTTTGTTTCTTCTCCACATCAATGACCTCCTCTCCAAGACATCCAGCCCAGTTCACAGTTACGCGGATGACAGCACCATCAACTCAAATATACAATATGCTGAGCCTGTCTCTTTAGCCCAGTTAGATGAGGATCGCAGACTCATGGAGGATTATGTCTCCGTGGACCAAAAGATATTAGACTGGAGAAGTAGTAATTTTGTACAATTAAACCCCACCAAATCTCAGTCTTGCTTTCTTTCTCATACGAGATACACCAGCCCAAGACCCATCACAATAGACAACCAAGTTATTTAAAGTAATGAGTCCTTTTCACTTTTTGGCATTTCTGTGTATCGAAATCTCAATTGGAACCAATATGTCACATCAATTGCAGAAGCGGCTGCTAAGAAATTAGGTTTCCTCTTCCGGGCTCGCAAATACTTTTCACCAGCTAATTTCTATACCTTACATACTTCACAAATAAAGCCAAACCTCGAATACTGCTCCCACATCTGGGGTGCCGCTGCCGCTTCTATACTCGCTATCCTGGACTCCATTTAGGAGAGAGCTATACGTCTCATCGGTGACCCTATCATCACCCAAAGGCTGCCATCCCTCGCCTACCGACGTGCCGTTGGTGACCTCTCTCTCTTTTATAGATATCTACACGGGCACTGCTCAGAGGAACTTTCTTCCATAGTTGCTCCACCTGCTGCTCCCAACAGATCTACCAGGGGAGCAGAGCGAATGCACCCTTTTACTGTCTAGGTCATCAGATATAGAACATCTTGTTATGCCCGCTCTTTTGTCCCGAGGACTTCCAAGTTGTGGAATTCCTTGCCGGCACATGTTTTTCCTTCTCCCCCGAACCTCCAAACCTTCAAGTCCAGGATTAACAAGTTGCCTCTTTCCTCCTTGTTGACACCCACGGTACGATAGTATTTAAGCTGTAAGCCCTCGTGGTGTGTTGTTGAAAAAAAATTGCCTGCGTTTAGTTTCCCATCTCAGTTCGGACCCTTTACCTAAGATCCGGTATAGTTTTTAAAATAGAAATTTCCATCCTCTGATGACGATAATTTGGTTAGTGAAACGATCGCCAGGTCATATTTTAAATGTGTTGTGGTGATTTGGGTTCTCCAAGTGTACTTGTCAGTGCTCATCACAGGTTCCAATCTTCACTTGTGTATTAAAAACATTTTAATGGAAATTCACTTCCATAACGCACTTGCTGCGTCCAGACTTGTTTTCTCTTTTTTGCACGCTTGTGATTATATATTAGGTAATTATAGTAATTCAACGTGTATGCATGATTCCTGTATTCCGGATTTCAGCTTTTAAGCTTATAACGTGACTTTACTAATCAACGGAATACAACGTAGCCGTTGTAATAATTACACCGCCTAACCAAGTATGTAGTTAAGTACAATAGGTAGTCAAAAAATAGCGCGTGGAGTGTAAATAATTTGATTTATTGAAGAGGTTCT
Organism: Tillus elongatus; assembly: GCA_964006375.1. Taxonomy (NCBI): domain Eukaryota; kingdom Metazoa; phylum Arthropoda; class Insecta; order Coleoptera; family Cleridae; genus Tillus; species Tillus elongatus. Next base: position 11,845,748 of record OZ023264.1, read on the forward strand.
GCTCTTTTGTCTTGTCTTTATGTGGGCAGGGGCTTGACTTTTATTGTCTTATGTCGAGTCACGTCACAGACATGATTCATTCTTCGGCTATTCAACAATACATTATAATTCAAGGATTAGCAGAAGAAAGAACGTTACAGTAATTACCAATTTTTATTAGACGAATCTTTAAAATGCTGGTTGAATTATGCATGTCCCTAACTTAAGGCATAATGTAGTATAATGTATGGTCGGTAAATGTCAAAATTTTCGTGATAAATAATTAAAGCACCTAAAGAGAACTCGATTGGTAAAATCTATAATTTCTGTAGTAAAGTAAAATTTATGTAAGGCTAGATGCATTCTCAGCACATTTAGAACCGTAGAACGGTTTCGCTCTAATTAGAGCTCGTCAGTACGTCATACTAATTGCAGCGAAAATACACCTATAAAGTAATACGGCTATATTAGCCAGCCTCCCAAAACTCAGTGAGATGTAAGATACGTTTTTATACGTGTCGCCATCTCGTTGCGGAATCAAGTAGTATGTTGTTACGGCAGAATGTAAAAAAAATAGAGATTGTATACAACCAACTAACACTTTAGTAAATTGTCAGCCCTGGCCCATTTCTACCCTAATATGGGGAGGAAGTATGTAAGGCTAGATCCATTCTCACGACAATTAGAGCTCGCCAGTACGGCAAATTATAACCTGAACTCCGTCCACCATTTCCTCCAGGCTAATAGGCCCCAACTGATCTTACCCACCGAAACTCAAATAAGTGCTAAAACAGCCACTAATCGCCTTAATTTCTAGGGGTAGGAGCTCCTTACTTCCTTTAGATTGCATGGAGGCGTTTGCGCGTACGTCCGTAGCAATCTACCCTGCACCAGACTCCCCAATTTAGAAGCTGAAAGAAAAGCCATACTATGGATAAAACTCTCTCCCAGGGCTGCAACTAAATTCATCTGTTGCATTTACCGGTCACCTTCTGACAACAACTTTGTCCAGCTCTTTGACTATCTTTCTCAAAAACTGACCATCTGATTTCTGAATATCCTTCTTCTGAGGTCACTGTTCTTGGTGACTTCAATGTCCATAATAAGGAATGGCTAGGATCTTCAAAAACTCTTCTATTAATACCAGGAAAGCCTCTGGCCTTGACGAGATCCCAAGCAATTGTTCTCAAAAAATGCGCACCAAAACTTGCTCCTGTCCTGACTCGTCTATTTCAGACATCTTACCATAGAGGCATATTCCCTAGTAACTGGAAAACTGCGTACAATCCGTCCCCAAGAAAGTATCCAAAGCGCCTCCTAGCAACTACAGGCCTATTTCTCTCATTTCAGTCGTCTCTGAAGTGATAGAAAAGTATATGAACACCGAATTACTAAAATTTCTTGAAAAACACCGTCTAATCCACGACAGGCAGTATGGATTTCGTCAGCGCACATCAACTGCCGACCTCCTTTCTTTTGTCACCCATTCTTGGAACAACACGGTGAATCCAAGATTGTCGCTCTAGACATATCCAAAGCATTCGACCAGGTGTGGCACGCAGCGCTGCTTAATAAATTACAGGCCTATGACCTACCACCAAAACTCTGCACGTGGACAGCAAATTTCCTCTCCAACCGGAGCCTTTCTGTTGTCGTGGATGGCCATTCCTCTAAACTGTATCCAGTTAATGCAGGAGTTCCTTAAAGTTCAGCTTTAGCCCCTACTTTGTTTCTTTTCCACATCAATGACCTCCCCTCTAGCACATCCAACCCAGTTTACAGTTACGCAGACGACAGCACCCTCCACTCAAATATACAATATTCTAAGCCTCTCTCTTTAGCCCAATTAGATAAGGGTCGCAGGCTCATGGAGGGTACTGTCTCCGTGGATCTCCAAAAAATATTAGACTGCGGAAGTAGAAATCTTGTACAATTCAACCATACAAAATCACAGTCTTGCTTTCTTTCTCATAAGAGATACACCAGCCCTAGAGCCATCACAATAAACAACCAAGTTATTCAAAGTAATGAGTCCTTTTCACTTGTTGACATTTCTGTCGATATAAATCTCAATTGGCACCAACATGTCATATCAATTACAGAAGCGGCTGCTAAGAAACTAGGTTTCCTCTTCCGGGCTCGCAAATACTTTTCACCAGCTAATCTCTATACCTTATATACTTCACAAATAAGACCAAACCGCGAATACTACTCTCACATCTGCGGTGCCCCTGCCGCTTCTACACTCGCTATCCTGGAACCCATTCAGAAGATATATTCAGCTATACGTCTCATCGGTGACCCTACCCTCACCCATCCCTTGCCCACCGACGTGCCGTTGGTGACCTCTCTCTCTCTCTCTCTCTCTCACTCTCTCTTTTATAGATATCTGCACGGGCACTGCTCAAAGGAGTTTTCTTCCATAGTTCCTTCACCTGCTGCCCCCAGCAGATCTACCAGGGGAACAGAGCGAATGCACCCTGTTACTGTCCAGGTCACCAGACATATAACATATTGTTATGTCAGCTCTTTTTTTCCGAGAACTTCCAAGTTGTGGAACTCCTTGCTGGCACATGTTTTTCCTTCTCCTCCGAACCTCCAAACCTTCAAGTCTAGAATCAACAAGTTGCCTCTTTCCTCCTTGTCGACACGGTACGATAGTATTTAGGCTGTGAGCCCTCGTGGTATGTTGTTGAAATAAAATATGGCGCTTGCAATTGACAACGTTAAACGAACCAACGCGAAAAGCTTTTTTGTCATGGGAAATCGACTGCAGTTATTTCTTTAACCCTTTGTACATGAAAGGGGTGACGCAGTTGCTCACACAAAACTTACCAAACACTTATGTGGTTCACACCCATGATATGCGCAACGTTTTCACTCCTAGCGGATAAATAATGTTCTTTCTTATGGAACACTTGTTCTTCAAACCATAAAGTTCTACGATTTCCCCCGGTGTAAGAAAGGATGGGTAATTTTTAAATAAATGTCAGCAAAACACATCGTTTTATATCACTTTCTTTTCACACTTTCATACATCGTTCTTAACATGTTTTTTTACAACAGCGTGACATAAATAATAAAATCAGTACCAACTTAGAAAAGTAACATGAACTACTTATTCTAGTTTTTCTATACATTTTTAATTACAAGCAGTTCATTAAGTGTCCCCTTTGTAATTATACACACACAATCCCTACACTATAAATGAGTATAACAGATGTTTTTGGAGGGTTTCTAAACCAATTAAGAAGTCTCAGATAGTTTCTGGTATTAGGGATACTTAATGGACTGCTCATATTACAAAAGTTCAACTGCAGACGAAAATATTCTTTATTTCTTGTACAACACGTCTCTGATGTACGTCAACAATTAACATTTATTATTGTAACCGCTAACAATGTATATTCCTTCTATCCAAAAATGATCTGAAAGAACTGCCTTATAAAAAGCAAGAAACTCACAAGCTTTTATATAAAATCTAACAGTTAAGAATTAATTTCGCTAATTGAGTGAGGATGTAGAGATCTATTGTCAAAAAAAGGTACCACACGTAAAAAAGACGTTTTTTAATTGTTCTTCATGAATATTAGCGAATTTTCACCAAGGAAATTCCTAATTAGAGAGGTCACGATGAAAAGCTTTTGAAATAATTTCTTCAGATGCGCTCGTCTTTGGGTCCCTAGAACCCAAAACTAAGATCCGCTAAAATTTTTATATGTTATATAAATTCAAAATTAACAATTTGGATGAAAATATCGGCTATAAACAAAGAATTTTGGTTTCGAAGGTATTGGGAAAGGATTAAAATCAATAAAGAGTGAAGGCAAAGACTGGTTCATTAGATGGAACAAGTAGAAGCCCAACAAATTTGGTATGTCAAAATTAGAAGTATGTTACGTTTGGATGGAGTTTTCAAGCAGTTTTTGGTGGAATTTTATTAAATTATGTTAATATACAGCACAAGCGTCAGGCTTATTGTGTAGACATGCTGTACGATTTATGATAATAAGTAAATAAATAAAATATATATATATATATATATATATATATATATATATATATATATATATATATATATATATATATATATATATATATATATATATATATATATATATATATATATATATATATATATATATGTATGTATATATGTGTATCCGAGCGATAAAGCGAAAAATACTTCATTGTATTAAGACCGCGAACGACTTCGTATATCAGCTATAACGGACATTTTTCCCCTCAAAAATATACAAAAATATTTTTGAAAACGCTATATTTTTGTAAGTATCGAAGTAACTGGAATGATACTTTACATGTGGCTAGAAATAGTGAAAAAAAAACCTATGTTGTAAATTTTAAGTAATTTGGCATACAATATTTAGATTTTTCACAATTAAAAATAAAATTTCAAAGACATACGTTAAATGACTTAGTGGTTAAAGTCCAGACAAAGTAGTTAACTGCCACACGTAGATTGATTCATACAACAGGTATAAACCATACATCAACGGTAACCAAACTAAATATATACTAGGCATAAAACATACTACCCGAACAAAAAATCGTGAAATCTCGGCCGCAATTATGGAAAATGACAGACGACATGTAATTAAAAATTTGCCAAGTGGTTGTTATTTAACTGGGAAATTCAATCAATTGTTAAAATACACTGTACTTGTAGCTTTATGAACAGCCTCAAATACAGTCTTAACGCAGCCTAGATATATTATACTGTCGCATAATATAGTAGAAATGTAAACAAAGTCAAGCCAAATCTCTATAAAAATGATTCTAAAATAGTTTCTTTTATCTTTAGACTTAAACATATAACGTTATATAAGACCGAAACAGTCGTGGAATGTGTTTCAATGGTAATTCTTAATTTTAGGTATACTTTGAATATAATATCCCGGGCATGAAGCCGATCTGGTGTATCATGTAAACAAAACATTAGCTAACGTGTACTTACATGGCGCAACGACAGTGTCGTTGTCTTCTAAGCAGAAGGTTACGCAATCGACACCAGCTCGATGAATGTATGTTTTTAATGTTTTATTTTGACATTTGGAGAAACAATAGTGCACAGATTTCATACGGTTTGAACAAGATCTTATTTTTGTTTAAAACGCCTGACTTAGTTTGTCATCTTTGACTCTGAAATTATAATTTTGTTATTATTGATATTGAAAAAACCGATTGGATTAGGTTGACTAAAAGAAAATCATACTGGCGATTAAAAAGGAAAAATAATTGCTACGTTTATATCTTGGCAGATACTTTACTTTTCTAAATATGGATTAAGTTTCCTTCTGTAAATCTTTTCTATAACTTTGGTTATACGAATGAGTTTACTTCGAGGTCAGAACACCGAAAAAACTTGCTGTCTTCATAAATACCTTTGACTTTTATTAATTTAAACAAATTACCTACTTCCTGAGACCGACCTTGACATAAAAATCATAGTAGATATAAAATTTAAAGGACACTAAAGTATTCTTATAATAATTCTTGCATTAAAGGAGAACCACCAAAGGTTTACCTCCGTCGCGTGATAAAATTAGGAATAGAAACGTTTGACTGAGAATAAAAATAGTGAACATTTTGTGTATTACTAGATTTTTGATTGCACTAGTGCAGTTGTAATTATAGCATATATATATATATATATATATATATATATATATATATATATATATATATATATATATATATATATATATATATATATTCACATATCTCTATGGAAAATCCCCATGACTAACCATTCTCAGACTATTCTGTATTGATGCGGTCCAATTTGCAGGGCTCAATTATCGGATATATGTAGATAAACTGGCTTCATATAATTGCGCCAAGAATCGCCAGTAGAGCGCTGTCGAAACCATTGTATAACTGATCTGCCTGACATTGGTATCTAGCAATGATCATAGAGAAAAAAGTTATTTTTCTCAAATTCAGTAACCTCTGTTACAAGAAGAAACCAAAAGATAGCCATTTTCTGCCATTATTTTTAATTTCCCATCAAAATAAATTATTTGTGTACAACTAGTTTAATCAGAAACGCGAATTGTTGTGGTTTCATTGAGTATATAAATAATATCTTTGATAAATTAAATACTCGATTGAGAAGGGGGGGGGGGGTGGGGGTGGCTTGGTATAATAAAATTAACATCGGGGAAAACTCGATATATAACTTAAGAAAATGCCAATTAAATAGCGTCTTTCTTTCCATAAAAGTTTTAAGTGAAGGTTTAAAGAGGATAACATAATATAGAATAAACAATACGCGTGTTTCTTCTTTTGTTTTTTAATATTTTCCAAAACTTTCGTCCACTTCTCCTTCGCCAGTTTGATCTTTTTTATCCTTCTCTTTTTGTTTAACTAGGATTTTGGTTGATAAAAATTTTAACGTGTACTTAATGACTTAAAAAAAAACTTGTTCCGATTGGTTGATTTTTAAAGATAATGAGAAATAACCGAATACAATTAAGATTTTTTGGATTTGTCTTTTAATACCGATTTTAAAACCAAAGTTTGAAAGTAATAGGAACACCATGTTTTTATAAATAACGTTGCAATCTTCTAATTGCCTTCCGGTAAAAACTAGTCAAATAAATCAACAAAATAACATAACATGGCAAGCTACAAAAGGTGTTTCGACTAAAAAATGAATGTTCCGTTTCAGTCATTTTTAATGAGTATTATCACTGTATCTAATTACCGCAAGTTTGTTCAAGTTTGTGTACATTAGATGTTTTTCTCTTGCCTAGCTTTTATATTATATCTTTAGTAACATCTAAAAGTTAAGTCACAAGACTATATCTTTCCTAATAGGACCCAACTTTTATTTGAATCGTGAAGTAATTCGATAGACTACTATTTCGGCCTTTTGTTTTACAGTACCAAACAAAGCTGGGAATAAAGACAGCGTGGCTTAATGGACAAACCAGCCAACGTTGACAGGTAAATATTGACATGTCTCTTCTGATCCAGGTTCACCTCCAAGGTAGAGCAAATAAATTTGTCCTGCTCAAGAACGAATAAAAAACAATAATACCACCTGCTCCTGTTTTTCTATTATTCCAGCTACTTACCTGACTAGATCAAACAGTTCATTAGATACAGAGGCTTAAGTTTTTTAATATTGCTTTGCCCAAAAATCAAGTAATATTATATTCAAAATTCAAAAAAGAATATTTACATAATCATACACGAGAAGATCCTTATATTTTGGTATGGGTAGAATAAAACTCCTAATGCTTTTTCTGTGGTACGAAGAAGCAAAAATGACAAGTACCCTGGAAAAAAGTAGCATACACAAGAGTCCTTTATGTTTCACAACATCCAAGAAACTGTTTTAAATATTAAACTTGTGAGGTTTCTTGCTGCCTCAAGTTAAGCAGTTCTCTCTATGTTAGAATCCAAAATTCATTAATATTATATAATATATAAAAAGCAATTTGATATAGTATAAGATAGGATGAGATATGTAGGTGACATTTAATGTGAGGTTTCGATGGGAGGTGGCTTATAAGGGAGGAGGAAGATAAGAGTTTATTTAGATGAATCTTACACTTTTACCTGTTGATAAATTAATTACTTATAGGTACCGTTTAACCATAGACAGACCATGTGCTTTATCATGCGTACAGTACTATAGAAACTTGACAGACTTGCATTGCAAAAAAGCAACTTATTATAAGACTTAACTCCATAAAGAAACTTTCCTTGCAACTGTTTTTTATATTACGTCATCGTTTTTCTGAAGATATACACAGATAAAGTTATATTGTATTAATAAGAAAAGCATTTAATATTACTGTAATATTCTGAATCGTCGAATAGATGTAACAGTAAAGAGATTGTAATAAATTATTTCATTCTTTCGACTTACACATTCCAACTACTACAACTTAAGAACTATCTTTTCAGCACCTATTAAAAGAATAAGTTGAGTACAATACATAAGGTTAACTTTACAAATAATGCATAATATGGCAACACTGACAGTCAACGATGCAATGCCAGTGAAAGCTAAAGCACAGCATAAGATCTTGTTCTGTGGCCAAAGCAGCGGCAATTAAAGGTCCGATCGCACGCATTTGCCTCAATTCTAGATCACAAAATGAGACTTACAGTTAAGGAAAACTTAATATTGAGTCTGATTACAGCAAATGTTGTTAAGGAATGCTTAGCTAAAACGTACTTACATCTGACAACATCGGTTGAACTTGAGATGAATTTTTCCTGCTTTTATGTTGGTGTAATCGTACTGTCACCAATATCAAGCAACATGTGACGCATTTCCAATTCACTTGTTATTATGAACGAAGATATATTTATTTATTTATATAATTATGTATACTTGGGTTTCAGAATAAATGATGTGACACATCTCTAAAAATCGTCTCACAATTCTGAAATAGCGTTGTGTATAATTGCAGTAAGTTTCCTGCTATATATCGGCACATAACGTTTACGCATAGTAGAAATACTGATACGGACCATTTAACTTTCAACAAGGTAAGTGTTTATGTCGATCTGCAACGTAACCTACGAACAATGGCGGTAGAGCGGTGGCGAAGAAATCTGGCCTTAACATGTACGTAACTTCGGTGACAGATAAGCAGGTATAGTATTCATTTTAATTCCCATGCCAGGGGCGTAGATATCAAGCCCGATAAGATAACAATGGGCAAGTCACCAGGCGCCAGCGCTGCTAGTAGCTGCATTGTTGTCAAAAAATATTGACAAACTGTTGACATTAGTTGACCAGGCGCTACCGCAGCCAGCAGCTGCATTGTTATGTCAAAAAGTGTTGACAAACTGCTGACAAAATCTTGACATTCGTCAATATTTTTTTGACATAACAATGCCACCGCTGACAGCTGCAACGGCCTGCTGAACTCGCCCAATATGAACAAAAAAAAGAACGAAAAGGTAATAACCTTGGAGATATACAGTGTGTCCCAAACCGGATGGGAATGTATTGCTATCTCCGTTATTATTAGAGATATGGAGACGGTTAAATTGGCAATGTTTTGTAGAATTGCATGCTCGTTCCAAATATGACTTGTATTTTGCACTGCCTCTTTTCGTTTTCGAGTTATTTTGAAAGAACCAAAATTTGTCGTTTTTTTTTCTTCAATATCCAAGTAGGCGTTGATCTGATATGTCTAAGAGTTGCACATTATCAGGACACTTTTTACAGGGTAATGTTTTGTGCTATTCTCAACTTTGGATAGTCAGATATTTTTGAGCTACAGGTATCAACGTTTGTTTTTATTATGGCAGCCATATTGGATTTTTGCTCACGTAATAGCCTGTGAAAAGAGCTTTCCAAATATGTACAACATGCTTGAAAAATCTTGTATTTGCACTGACAATTTTGAGCAAACCCGTTTTGAGGATAGTAGGCTATGAAATCTAATACCAGAAAACAAATGAAAAAAAAAAGTGTTCAAAAAGCAGTAGGCCATGGAGTCTAATAATGAACTTCTACTATTAACATAATTTTCCGTAATGATTTACGATAAAAAAAGGAACTTTGAGCACACCAATGAATCGGCCCATTATTACAGATGATATTTTACATTACAACATTATCCCAATAAATTGCTATGATCTAATTAAAACGGTAAACCTAGTAAATGACTAAATTTACTAACAGAACTCAATAAAAAGCAGATTAATGATTTACGAAGACGCTTTTGCAAATTGTTTGATTTTTAAACGTACGTCAACTGAAAAACAACAGAGGAAAGGTTGCTATGGATATAACACTATCGCGACAATTAAGAATACTGTCATTCTTAATTATCTGAACAATTTAAGGTTTAAAATTTTGCACTAAATAGTTTGCTTTTTGGTTATTTTAAATATTAATCAACAATATGATCCGCAATGATAAATATTTTGACATGTTGGAATGTCATATTCCTTCTAATCGAAATACTGAGACAGCTGCAAATTTATATCAAAACAACTACCCAGAAAGACGACAACCAAACACCAAAATATTTCGCAGGATAGTGACAAATCTATTGAACGACGGTAGCTTCCACGCAAAGAAATTACCAATGCTTAGAAATGAAGAAATAAATAATGCCATCTTACAGGTTTCAAACGAAAACCCTCCTCAATATGTTCCGTTCTATGGTGAACAAATTGGCGCTCCAAAAAGTACGGTACACTGTGTATTAATACAAAGTCATTACCATCCATACAAACATCCAATCGCACAAGGCTGAAATGTTGATGATTATCCTAAGCGACTTCATTTCTGCAGATGGTATCAAGGACAATGTCAGCAAGATGAAAATTTTCATTTGAAAATAATATGGACTGATGAATCCAGATTTACAAATCGTGGTGTGTATAATTGCCATAATAGGCATTATTGGGCAAATTAAAATTCCCATCTAAAGGAAAGAAGACGATTGCAAGAGAAATTTGGTATTAATGTTTGGTGCGGCTTATTAGGTAAAAAACTGTATTTTTTTGTAAATTAGACAGTTAATTTAAAAAAAAAATCAGGTAACGTCATTGTTGGCCTGTTCTTTTTTGAAAATAATTTAACTGGGGAAAGGTATCTTAATCTACTGAGAAATGATATCTTACCAACAATTAGAAATGTTCATGATAATTTAGACAAGATTTGGTACCAGCAAGACGGTTGTTCAGCTCACAATGCTAGGATCGTCAAAGAATTTTTGAAGCAAAATTTTAATAATCGTGTTATTCGTAACAATGGGCCAGTTCATTGGTGTGCTCAAAGTCCTGATATAACACCCATGGATTTTTATTTTTGGGGTTCTCTGAAGAATGATGTGTATTAATTCGATCCAACACAAAATATCAATGAATTACGAAACAGAATCACGGAAGCTATAAATCATATTAACCAAAACACCTTCACCAGAGTTTGCAGGCATGTTTCAAAAAGGTGTATAAAATACATTGAACAAATCGGTGGCCATATTGAACAATTTCCTATTTATTGTATTTTTAAGTTTCTATTTTATTATTTGTTGAGTTCCGTTTCTAATTGTGTTCTTTTGTGGAGTTTAAGTTTCTATTTGTTATTGCCTGGTTTCGTTATTAAACTGTTTCATATAATATTGCCTAGCACCATTAAGTATTGTAAATTAAATCACAGAAGTCTATTGTTAAACTCCATGGCCTACTGCTTTTTGAACACTTTTTTTGTCATTTCTTTTCTGGTATTGGATTTTATAGCCCACTATCCTCAAAACGGTTTTTCTCAAAATTGTCAGTGCAATTACAAGATTTCTCAAACATGTTGTAAATCATTGGAAAGCTTTTTTCAGAGGCTATCACATGAGCAAAAAATCCAATATGGCTGCCATAATAAAAACAAACGTTAATACATGTAGCTCAAAAACAAATGACAATCCAAAGTTGAGAATAGCACAAAAAGATTACTATGTAAAAAGTGTCCTGATAATGTGCAAGTCTTAGACATATCAGATCAACGCCTACTTAGATATTGAATAAATAAAAAAACAACAAATTTTGGTTTTTTCAAAATAACTCGAAAACGAAAAGAGTCAGGGCAAAATACAAGTCATATTTGGAACTAGTATGAAATTCTACAAAAGATTGTCAATTTAACAGTCTCCCTATCTCTAATAATAACGGAGATAGCAATACATTCCCATCCAGTTTGGGACACACTGTATAGGTATATCCTACAATATTATTATCAGTATTTAACTTAGTTTGGATCAAAAATTGATTTGTTAGATCGCTCTTCAATTGATTCTGGATCTGCATCACATGTCGCCTTCAACCATTTCACAACGTGAAACTACACACTTCTATATGTTGTTTTTGCTAATAATATTAGCTTCTTCAGATAAACAAGTCAACGTTTGTATTTGAAGAATGTTCTGTTATCAGCTACTACAGCCGAAGAATCGGACAATATTTCGTCAATGACACACATGTTGTTTGATAACATCGTAGATAATAAGCATCGACTATTTCACCATTCTTTTGCTGCTGGTTATATGTACAGGCCTTGGGTAAAATCTCAATAGAGACAAGATCACATAACATGTTAAACTCCACACACAACCAATTGTTTATGTAGTGTTTATGTACTATGTTTATTTTTATGTTAAAAGCTAATGACAGAAAAAAACAATTATCTTAATTTTGTTCAATCTTCCGTTAATTATAAAGAATCTAAAAGGGAAATTTCTCTCAAATAAAATGTGGTATATCAGTTTTAACAGACTGCAACACCGACTGTAAAAGAAATAAATTCATTTTGATGAAAAATTTGCGAAAGTAGTCAATAAAGAAAAATAGTCCAGTCAAATTATACAAAAAATCGCCTTAACCTGTACATTTAAGAAGCTCAAATTTGTTACAAAAGTTGTGGATGGTGTACTAGTTCGAATGCCAAAAGTCCCAAACAATACACTAGGGAAAAATCTGCCATCTTGGACAAACTGCTGCCACCTTGGATGTTTCGAGTTTTGCGCTTAGCAACCGAACCAAACGTGCGATTGTGTTTGTATTAAAGATAAAGGTAAGATGCTTACTGGCGATTAGGGCATTTCTGGCCCTTTTTGTTCATCTAAACTAGCCTAACCTCCACCTTGAGCTCGATCTCAACGATGACAGTGATTTGAAAAATCATCCGCCGCCGTCGAGTCTAGAACCGTCGTCCCCCGAGTCCGTATTGGAAAGTCTGAATCGAATTTCCCGCACGGCCACGGAGGCGCTGCCGGGACTCGATTCACAGGCCATTTGAGACTCTTCTACACTATACAAAGATTAAAGTTTATTTGAATTCCTTCTCTGCCTACCATATTCTAACTCACCATCGTTGGACTTGACACTTTCATTATTAGCAACACTCGGTGACACCCGTCCATTGCCACATTTGAGTTGCTTAGGAATAATTATAACTGGAACAACACAAATCCATTTGTTTGTATTTGTCAAATTGTTTTTTCTATTATATTAAAAACTTACATGATTTGAAAACGGCCATTGTAATGGGTTACTTTGGGTTAAAATTAAATTGAAAAAAAAAACTAAAAAAAATCGAACAACATGAGCTGTTTCTTTTGTCTAGGGAGAAAGCATCGTGATCACTAAGTAAGTTGGAAAAAGTGATGTCCCTTGTTTCACAGAAAAAGTCCATCAGATTATCAGTGATGGTGGTATAGGGAAAAGAAGACCAATGACACAAAGGAAAATATGGGAATCGTCGAAACCACGGCAAAAATCATCCGTGCAGATATACGATCGCAAGTTAACGATTATCCCACCTATCCCACAGTGGAACAAATTTCTTCTGGAAATGAAAATTTATTCCTGCGTACCCTAAAAAGTTTTCTGAGAATTTTTCTTTAGACTTGGAAGTCATTTGAAGAAGACACCACAACGAAAATAAAGCCTACAAACGATAGGTACTACTGCCCGACCTCGTTCCTTTTTTTCTTCCGTGCAACTAGTTATGGTATACCTCGAAGCCGCTCATTGATACGATTTCAAAGCTTGGTGTATGCGTGTCTTATTCAGAAAATCCTTGATGCCTCTGTAGCGCAGAACACTAAATTAAAAGTCAGGAAAGATAGATTCGTACAGGTCGTTTACGGCAATGTTGATCGCAACGTAGTAGGGGCTATGGATGGCCACGGAACCTTTTACGCTCTGAAAGGAATAAGATGCATCACGTCAGCACGAGCTGTTCAGGAAATCAACGCCTCCACAAGAAGCAACAAACTATTGTCGACAGCAAAATTGACGTGTTTACGTTCACTCGATTTGATACCCTATGAAAGCACGAGATTTGGGACAGCATCCATCGTTGCGCAAGATGTTAGCGCCGCTTCTCCAGAACCTGAGGCAGCTACGCAAGCTTGTCTCATTGAAAATTTGCGGAGGTGAGGGTACAATCTCGAAGAAACACGCGGATCAGGTTGGAACTGATTCGTGGACGCGGTAACTACTAACTCTCAACACGTCTTCGACCTTTACATCTGTCTTCATTCCGCCGTAGAAATCTGCAGAGATAACCAACACTTGTCTTTAAAATCGCATGGAAGCGGCTGATTCGGACATCGATGACATCGAATCTTTGGCTGACGTGTTCCCATAGAAACGGTACATTTAACGTAATATTTACTATGGCCAAAAATGCAATCATTTTAGGCAAACATGTACTTTCTTAAAAAAAAATTGTTTATAATTTTATTTGTTGAAGAAAATTGAAAATAATTTATATTTTAGTATATTATAATAAAAATATCAGCACACTTTGCAACTTGACGCATAAGCAAACAAAATCGGACGCTTGTTTGAGTCGCTATGCTCAAACCTCAAAAATACAAGACGGCAGCTCTTTTTTTCAAAATGGCGGATTTTTCCCCAGTGGGATTATTTGGGACTTTCAAGATTTCAATTAGGACATCATTTTCAACATCTCTGGCAATTTTAAGCTTTTTATTTCAAATGACCTGGTCAATGTATTTTGTGACTAGACTATGAATCAAAGAATAATAAACAAAACAGTTAGAAACTCTTTGTAAGCCTTAGTATTAACAGTAGTTGTTGAAAAAAAGTAAGATATCAAGCCAAAATTTAATTAGACCTTTTTTATCTAAAAAAGAAAGCGGCCAAATAACTCACAGTTTTTTTTAACAATTTATTTTTTATGGCTTCTTGATTTGGTTTACTTGTTTTTTTTAACACTGTAAGGAAAGTTTCTTGAAGAAGAGAATTATATAATACGTAGAGAGACATTATATAATAACATATTTACATCAAAACCTCGCTTATAAAATAAACTTTATAAAACAATAAATTTAATAAAACCGTGACTATCATCTAACTATACATCGTAAATATTATTATTTTTATTATTACATTATAATTTATTGTGCTTAATTTAATATTTGCCATAATATACCTAGATGTTTTAACACTGATGGATGAAATTGTTTCTTGTTCCTTACTGGATCAAATGACGACTTAAATTATTTAAATCCACTTAACAAATTACATTGATCCATTTTCGGTTAACCTGCGGTTGTTGAACTAACTGCCTGCTAAAAAGATGTTGAATTTTCAATAATATTTTAGGAAAGTAGACCTTTTGAAGTTTGCCTTGAGAAAACTGGAAATTGATAATAAACGAAAATGTAAACGGCAAGCAATTTTACCACCTTGTTTTTTGTCGCTAAACTCTTTAGTGACAGCTGCTGATGTGCGCAACTTCGCTGCCGAAATACGTATCTAACGCATAATTTTCTTTCATTATTTATGTGTTTTTTGGGGTAATTCTGCATTTTGTTTTATATTAATAAACATGTTATAGCGTCTTATATAACTGACAAATTCCAGAGTAAGTTTTTTAAAAATCAAAAACGAGACAAAATACACCCATCTTATGAGTTTCAACCTAATAGGCTTCTTCCTATTATTAAATAATTTGTGTATTACAGGAAGGCGAATAAACAAACCAAATATTGACTCTTTTAATCTCGCTTCTTCCTTTGCAAATTAATCATGGCATCATCTGTAGCTTTTAGAAATAACACAAGTTAAATGGTAGAACCGCAGATGCAACCGAAAGCAGATAAAGATGCGGGTTTATTTTAAAGACGCTGTATAAATTTACCCGCATATTTCGTCCAGCCAGACAGAGGAAGCAAGAGAAGCTTGATTACATAATTATAGACTTAGAAATGGTCGATGCTTTGTGCACAATGGACTTGGTCAACATTTACTTAAAAATTTAAATGTAAATTATTTAACTACCACGTAATCATACGTTTAATTATATTATGTTAAAGTAACATCACCTAAGTTTGGAATAAATACTGTTAACACATTAAAAACGATAAAAATAAAACAAAAATCAAACAGTAAGGAAGTGGATGAAACAGAATTGATCAGCTATCCAGTGTTTTCTAGTAACCAGCAAATATCCTAATAATAAATCAAACAGCTTAAGTAGACAAGAACACTTAATCTGAAAATGAAATGTTCGGCATCTGTTTGCATTTACACTGAACCTACAGCATCTAAAAACTATTGCTTTTAAATCTTTTAACATTTTAGTGAATTTTCTTTAAAAAAAATTCACTAATGAGGAGATCTCGACTTTTGAATTTTGAAAAAATTTCTTCAAATGAGCGCTAATTAGGCCCCCCAGAACACATATCCGGGGTCAGTTTCAATTTTTATATGTTTATATATATATATATATATATATATATATATATATATATATATATATATATATATATATATATATATATATATATATATATATATATATATATATATATGTATCACACCGATAACTCAAAAAATTATGGGCCGATTTTGATTAAATTTGGTGAGTACCTTCCTTTTACAAATGGCTTGGATAAGTTCGTTAGCCAGGAAAATCGGCCCAGGTTTTCCCGGAAAATTTTGAGTTTTCTTTCGAAAAAAATTGTAAAAAATTTATATCTCCAAAATTAACAAAGTAAGTGCAACCAAATTTGGTGCGCCGGTTTATATCATTATAAGTAAGCTACTTACCAAAATTTAGCTCTGTAGATCAAAAGACAAAAAAGTTATAGGCATTTAAATGAAAATTTATTGGGATTTTCCTCAAAATGTCAAAGTTGCGATTTAAAACGTCAAAAATTGGCAACATTTAGGCAAATAACTTGATTCTAGTACGGGCTGTGAAAATGTCTCAAGAAGAATGTTTTACAAACCCTGAAGTCTTAGTTTCAACCGTCATTGTCCTTCATTTTACTAAAATATTTCCAGAAAATTCATTTAAAATAGACCCTTTCTCTGATGCTTGGCAGTAGCCTTAGCTATAGAGTTTATCGTTTAATGGTATATAATTTTTGTCGAATTTTCTTAAAAAATTAATAAAGCTCAATATATCCGTTATTATACAAGATATGAAATTTTTTTATATATTAATTATAGGGTGTCTTGAGCTACATCTTAAAAAAATATTTCTACAATCATAGGCTGGCCCATACAAATTTTCTTATTTTTTTTATCAAACACGCCTTATGTTATTGAATTTTTGCATTTACCATCGAAATATAATGCATGTTTGTAAGAAAAGAAATTCTGGATGCAGCAAGTGCGTTATGGTAGCGAATTTTGATCAAATGCTTCATATTTGAATAGCCAAATTTGCTATTAATCTATAAGGTTGACCAAGAAACGAGTTTTTGCGGGAACACTTTAAGTTTACTTTTGGAAATTTTTGTACATTTTCACACAATAAAGTTATTTTTATGAAACATGGCACATTGTTTTTACTATATAGGTTATACTGGTAACCAAATTTGATGCCTGCTTTCTTAAATAAAAAGAAAACAGACATATTTGCAATAAAAACATATTTAAGAAAATTCACTACCATAACGCACTTGCTGCGTCCCGAGTTTTTAAATATATTTACCTTCCTGTTTCTCTAATGTCATTTGGAGATGTCATTCGGAAAGTCTGTAGTCAATTAATGCATTTTCAAGTTGATTCTATAACCAGTGTCATTACAGTCCATTACATTTTCTTTTAATACATGAAATTATCAAGGATATTTTAGCTGAACTGATCTTTAACATGTATTTGTAACTTTTAATTTTTTTATTACCTATTGTGTCATTTCTGGCAATATCAGCTTTGTAGTGTGAAATATTAGTACACTATATTCTTATTTCGGTTTTTGGAATCTACGCACTTTTTTGCAGGTAAAGTCGTAAAATTTTATTGCGGTTAGATCATAGAAATTTCGAAAAACATAGAATTTTACAAATACAGCAAGTTTCCTACTTCAAATTTTTTCGAGTATCTTGTAAATGTGGTATGAAATTGAAGGATTTAAAAAGGCAAATCTATTACGCCCCGTGAAAAACCATCTTTAAACGTTAATATATTTTTGGTCTTAGAGGGACCACTAACTGGAAAACGATACCCTGGTTTCCTCAGAAATAAAATCGTTGGAGGCATTGCCCCTCCAAATAACTCTAAGTGTGTATTTTCAGCAGGATGGTGCTCTATCCCATAATTTAATAATTGTTCAGGATTATTTATACGAACATTTTGAAAACAAATGTTTGGGTATAGATGGGCTAGTGAGGTAACCTTCTAAATCACCAGACCTCACGCCAGTGGACTTTCTTATATGGGAACATATCAAAAATGTGTGAATGATTGCAAAAATGACCTAAGGACCATAGGTAAATTAAAAGTATTTAAAACATTAAGAAAAAATGATGCCAAATAACATTTATCTTATATTTGATCAAATTTTGTTATTATAAGTACTTAGTCTAGGAAACAGGTCACTATGTAATCAGAATTTGGTAAAGCTGCCTGTTTTAAATAAGTTGCAAGACACTGGGGAAAGAATATAAATTAATTTTAAATAAAATTTGCAAAATTACAAGTTATTAAAGTTGGTCAATCTGAAAATATCAAAATTGGTGTGTATAACTCTAAATTACGTTTGGTGTACTTTTTGATTAGAATTACTTACATATGTTTTAAGGTTATTTGTATTAAAGTTTTATTATTTTATAATCCAACTAAATAAACAATGGAATAGGTAACTTCGATTAAATATGTAATAACTCTAAAGTAAAAATAAATTTGTTAAAAACAAAACAGTTAAAAGACAATGCTACTAAAATAATTCAATGGTGTTTGGATACGGCGATCTGGCTGGACGATTAAACTAACATGGGCTCCAGTACGCGGTTGATTAATGATAATGGCACGAGATGGCAGTGTTGCTCGGCCTTATGATATGATATAATGAATGTACATGTACAAGTTGATATACAAAAGGCATTTCAAAATTATTATACTCGAGTCCTTTCTCTTGTTTCGTTTGTTGATGACATTCTGCGTGATACAAAGTTATTATTTTGTACTCGATATTATGTATATCAGCTTTTTACAAAATCAAATGCTAGGAAAAATCGTGTTTACAACTTTCGTATCTGGAAAAATTCATGGCATTTCGGAGACAGTTATTTGTAAATAAAACGAGTAAACGAAGGCGTCTGTGCTGGAAATAATGCAGTTTACGTAAAAAACCAAAAATGATCAGTGTAAGTCGTATATAAAATCTGGTATGTACAAATGTACAGCGTGGTGGCCACCGGTAAGTCCGGTAACGCCTCGATCTGTATAGTCGAAACCCAAGCATTTTAAATATCGGTTTTCACAGCGAGATGTGTATCAGAAAAGGCTACGATTTAAAAATATGTTAAAATATACAGGGTGTTCCCAGAAAGTGACATATACCAAAGTTATGTTTTTTCAACGGAACACCCTATATTTTATTGCATTTTTGAAATTTACAAAGAAAATTTGTCTAGCTTTGTTACAAGTCTATTACACCTAGTGTTTATTGTTTTTAATACATTTAAGTTTTGGTGTTCAAAAAAAGCAAATAATTTCTTATTTTACTTAATGTTTAAAATTGATTTTTTCCAATGAGGATTTGGCGTCTTGCGGGCTGTATGCTCAAATACTTGCTGATCAAAAATATTTTACACAGTGCTTAGGTAATAGAGATTTATTATACGTAGCTTTAAACACTAAAAAGTCCGTTTTTTCAACTAGAATACCCAGTTGACCTTTGAAAATCCTTTCAAACAATGTTAACATGCCTTTATCCTCATCTGTGATAGCTTAAGATATATTAAATATTCAACACTAAGTGAGTGATGGACGTGCCGCCACCTAGTTGCGGAACCAAGTAGTATTTTGTCACGCCAGCTCCAAATAACACAAAGTGTTAAAAATAGAGACTGTATACAACTAACTAACAATTTAGTAAATTGTTAGCCCTGGCCCATTTCTACCCTAATATAGGGACAAAGTATGTAAGGCTAGATGCATTCTCGCAACAGTTAGAACCGTAGGACCGGTTTCGCTCTCATTAGTGCTCTTCAGTACGGCATACTAATTGCAGCAAAAATACACCTATAAAGTAATACGGCTATAATAGCCATTTCAACACCACTCATTTGGTGTTTAAAGGCTGGCTACTATAGCCGTATTACTTTATAGGTGTATTTTTGCTGCAATTAGTATGCCGTACTAAAGAGCTCTAATTAGAGCGAAATCGGTCTACGGTTCTAAGTGTTGCGAGAATGCATCTAGCCTTACATATTAAATATTGTTAATCTAGGTTGCTGGGCTTTGGTTATCACTTCATCACATTTTATTTTAAACTGTTTCTAGTACTACTTTGTTAGTTGTGCAATATAATAAGAAAAATGGAGCAGCATCGTATTGAAGAAAGCATGGACATGGTTATCAGATAGGCGAATGTAATGGACATTTTATTTTAGCATCAATGGCTTATCCTCAAAACCTTAACATCCCACGACGTCCGAGGGATGGTCCAAATTTGGTCGGAATGTCCTGGACATTACTGGGTTTCCAAGAAATATCCGAAAGGGGGCATTCAGCAGATGTCTGAATTAGGATGTCCAGCGGATGTCCGATCTGGGACAACCTAACTGAATGGCTTATTACAGTTAGATTAATCACTGAATTATATTTAATATCTTAATAAATAAAATCAAAAATAAAACTACAAGTTCTTTCAAGGAGCGCAGCTGTGCTTTGCAGGTTTGGTATAATACCAAGTGTTTTTGCGTTTGCTTAACTTGCACCTATAATTACATCATGTATATGATGCGGAGATGTAATCTGCAATGTTTATGTTAATTTTTAATCTAGTGTTGACATTTTAGTTACAACATATAAGTTTATTATGCTGTAATTTGGCATTATTTTCTGTCTAGGTACAACAGTTTGCAGTTTAAAGATTTTATTATTTTTCTTCGTTCTACGGACATCTCAGGCATACGACCTGTGGACATCCGACTGTCATAAACTCGGACATCTATTGGATGACGGGACGTAAGTTGGCCGTCGAAATATTCCAGGGAGAATGTCCATGGGATGTCCCTCTGATTGCAGTTTAAAGATTTTATTATTTTTCTTCGTTCTACGGACATCCCAGGCGTACGACCTGTGGACATCCGAATGTCATAAACTCGGACATCCATTAGATGACGGGACGTCCGTTGGACGTCCAAATATTCCAGGGAGAATCTCCATCGGATGTCACTCCGACGTCCGTGGGAAGTCTGTGTGCTGTTATGGAATAATCCTGACAGGGATCAACCTGATACGAGAAGTTTTAAAAGAATTCTGGAACGATTTGGTGAACACGCAGTATTGCTTATTTAAAAGAAACTGTGAATAGACCTGTGGTTGATAATGAAGACGATGCATTTCTGGTAGTATTATTATAGGATCGGTAGCGTAGAATGCTAATACTAGCTTCAGAGAAATTTCAAGGCAAGTGGGTATAAGTGTAACCAGTGTATGAAGAATTATCAAGAAACACCGATTCTACCCATACCATTTACAATTCTATCGACGACGAGTAGATATTAGTTTATGGGCTCTAGAACAGATGGAAGAAAAGAGAATTTTTCGATTTTGTTCTATTTACAAACGAGTCCACGTTACATAACAGTGACTTATATTAGTAAATTGTCACAATTTCCTCTACTACGATACTGAAAATTATCACCTATTCAAAACTGTGGACTGCTAAATTATTGAAGATAAAGTTATTGGCCCACATTATTTTAATGGCGATTTAAATGCAACAAAATTTTTGAAGTTCTTTTAATCAGATTTTTGGCTGCTTGCCGAAGTTATACCATCAAACATAAGGTATAAGAAACATGGTTACAATTTGGCGGCCCAACTACGCATTTTGCCTGGATGTGAGAAATTACTTGGACCAAAAATTTTTCCAATAAATGGGTGGCAAGAGGTTACTGTCTCCTAAATTACCCTGTTTAAACCCAATGGAGATATTTTAATTTTAATGGAGGTTACATATCAGATATCGTTTATTATAACCCATCGACCACGCCAGAAGATATAAAGGCAGGGATTGAAAATGCGCTTGCAAACTATCACCTGGATATGATAAATAGCGCTTTTGCTTAAACTGAAGATCACAAGATGCATTAAAGCAGATTATTTTTAGATATTTATTATAGGTCATTTTTAAACTGTGCTGTAATTCCTGTTTTAAAATTATATTTATATTTCCCTATGTTATAAATTTGGAAAACAAAGATTTGGTTTAATTTATTAATGCAGTTTAATTTTAAGTAATGGGACAGGAAAATATAGTTCTTGTTTCTATTTTTTTTTCCATCTGAGACTCTAACTGGAATATAAAAGTACGGAAGCGCTGAAGGGTCAAGTGAAAAAAAAATTTTTTGGGGTAAATTAATTTCACCTTATAGCAGAAAATTATTTTCGCGTTACCACATAAACTTAAAATTTATCGCACGTTAGATGTTGAAATTAATTTTCAATTATCAGCTAAACTTGAAATTAATTTAAACTTCCGAAAGTAGAAGTTATTTTCAATTTGCTTGTGTAACGTGCAATTATTTTCACGTGATCAGACAAAGTTGAAATTAATTTAACCTTATTGAAATTTTAATTGTTTTATTAATGTTTTATTCACAAACATTTCTTTGCATTTGTTATATTAATTAATCTGAATATATGTGCAATACTCGAAATGTTGACTTATTAAGTATATTAACGTAAGTTTACAGGGGTGTGTAGCCACTAGAATGATGGTAACCTACTAAGTGAAAAACTGGAACCTGTGATGAGCACTAATAAGTACACTTAGAGAACCCAAATCACCACAACACTTATTTCAGAGACCTTACGATCGTTTCGTTGACAAAGTCAACATCTTCAGAGGAATAAAAATTCTAAACTAAACCACTAGCTACCCTGTATTTATATCGCGTCAAGGTAAACGAACTAGTCCGAAGTCAAATTGTCGTCCAAGAACGATCGTTTGTTTATTGTGTAGTGAAAGTACGAGGTCGAAGACCTACTTTAATCGGACAATAGGTTTAAAGGAACCGAGTTATTTAAGGATTGAAAGGGAACGTGCAGATTCCTTAAATAACTCGGTTCCTTTAAACCTATTGTCCATATTTATATTAGATAAGGGGTCATAAATTTGTCCGCCAGAAGATTAAAGCAGGCCTTCGACCTCGTACTTTCACTACACAATAAAGAAACGATCGTTCTTGGACGACAATTTTACTTCGGACTCGTTCGTTTACCTGGACGCGTTATAAATACAGGGTAGCTAGTGGTTTAGTTTAGATTTTTTCTTCCTCTGAAGATGTTGACTCTGTCAACGAAACGATCGTAAGGTCTCTGAAATAAGTGTTGTGGTGATTTGGGTTTCTCCAAGTGTACTTATGATGGTAACCTACACAAGGGTCAGTGATAGAAGTTCAAATTCTAGCATATATGGCGAGTTGGGCTTGCTTATACGAAAATATGTACAAGGCCAGTTAAATGGACGAAAATTAATAAATTTTGAAGATAAAGCAAATATTTCATACCTTTGCATTTCTTAATTTCTGTCATTCAAAAATATTTCATACCTTTGCATTTCTTAATTTCTGTCATTCAAAAAATGTACACAGGGTGTTTTGCATAAGAAATGACACATAACAGGGGCACGTGGGTAAAATATGCTGATTTAACGCAACTTACCCTTATACTAAGTTGCACCACTGAGAAGTTATAGGCCTTCAAAGTGGGGTTTTTAATTTCGAAAAAATCAATATCTGCGTGATATTTTAACTTCAGATTTGATACACATTCTGAGTATACCAAGAGCATTAATCGATGGTAAGTAGAGTTCAATTGAGGCATTTGAAAGGGTCGATTAGGGGTGATGCACCATTAAAATGTTACAATTTTGTAACATATTGACAGATTTAATAAATTATTATTTTATTTTATGAGGACTTTAACTTTAAAATTTTTGTTACTTCTGTTATTTTCAAAAAACTTTGTTGGCTTCAAGAAAAACACGAAAAACTAAAGAAACATATTTTATCGATGTTACTAAAAATCACAGAAAATTCAATATTTGCCAATAAAATTATTTATACGTCAAATTTAACAATCAGGGAAAAAGTGTGAATAAGTATAAATTATTAGAAAACAAACAACAGAAATTAAAAAAATTGCTACCGATAAGTAATAGAAATTCTTCAAAATGATCATTTCATAGGCATCTATTACATTTTTGACGATTTTAAAATTTAAGTAACATTGATAAAATATATGTCTTTAATTATTCGGGTTTTTCTTGAAAACGACAAATGTATTTTGAATAATACAAGCGGAAAAAGTTTTAGAATTTACTTCCCCATAAAATGAACTAATAATTTTTTAAATCCGTCAATAGGTTAAAAAATTTTGATACATTTTATGAGTTCATCACCCTATTCAACCCTGAAATTGTTCAATTGAAATCTACTCACCATCGATTAATGCTCTTGGTACACCCAAAACGTGTACCAAATTTGGTTTTTCTAAGTTGAAGTATTACTGAGATATTTATTTTTTTAGAAATTTAAAACCTATTTTGAAGGTCTATAACTTCTCAGCGGTGCAACTTAGTATGGGGGTATGTTGCACTAAATCACCATATTTTAGGTTTCCACACGCCCCTGCTCTGTGTCGGTTCTTATGCGAAACACCCTGTATATCTTTTAAACAAAGCAATGTTCCCATGATTTTATGTATGAAAATTTTGGGAAGCTTCATTGAATGTTCGTGGGACACTTTTAGAACATATTGAGAGCTCCTAAGGATATTATAAATAACCTTCTGAGAACCTTATTAGTATAACAGAATCTCTCCCATTGTCATATTCATAGAATGTTCTATGAATATATATTGTACCTTGTGAGAATGTTCTGGGGATGTTTGAATATTCTTTCGAAACATTCCTGGTATATTCTCAGAATGTGTCTGTGCTATCTGGGGAACGACGTTTTACTTTTACGCCTTTATTTCCCTTGATGTTTATCCTTTATCAAACATATTGCAGTAGCAGTGCAATCTTATACTATTACAAATTACGTGTTAATTGACACCTCAATTTAGTATCTAAATTGCCCATGTTAACACTCATCGCTAACGTGAAATTAATTTCAAATTTCTGTGATAACGTGAAAATAATTTTATATTTTTGCTAGAAGGTGAAATTAATTCCACCCAAGAACTTTTTTTTCACTTGGCCCTTCGGCGATTCCGTATAAAAGAATATCACACCATTGGCTCAACCTGTAGATTGCAGGAGAGGCTGTAACAATTCTAAAATGCCTGACTTACGGCTACGGTTAGGCAACTCGCAACACAAACAACAAATAAATAAGAGTGCTTCAATATTTAATAAAATAAAGACGCTTTTCAGCTTCTTAAATTGTACTGTATGTATTTTAATTTATGTGGTTCTGTATTATTTCTTTTATACATTATACAACTACCCCAAAGCTCCCATTTTACAGAAAGTACTTTGTTACACATATTTTCAGTGTTGAAATATTACTTTTCCTAAGAGCGAGACAAAGACTGAATAACATATTTTTTCCGTTATTCCAACAAATTTTTTCGATGTTTTTTTTTATGACGCAGTTTCCCATTATTTTTAAATATGTATTTTAAATTCAAAGAGGAGAGTTTTGAGGTAAAGCAACTTTAAATAGCTAGGGGGTTTGTGTGTTTGGTCTAACACGCAAAAATTATAAATAAAACTAATATCAATGAATCAGTCTAGTTGATTTTAACATGATTTGCATTATCCAGACTTTGACATATTCTACTGGTTTGCTTTTATGCATTGGTGGTTGCATAATGTTAAAAATATTGTGACGTCACATGCCCAAGTATTACTAAATAGAGAACGGTGTAAGTCCATTCAATACTTAGATATAACATATATAAAAAAAATTGGATAATTTTTTTGCAGTTGATACGAAAGTTGTAAAAAACGTTGTATAATATACACATACACAATTGGCGCACTGATAATATACCCGTGGCGGCCATTTTCATTTCTAATTATAATACAATACATATTACAATTGCTAAAATTATTCACGATAAAAAATTATAGCCGCTTTTTTTTCAAAGGATTACTTACATTATGATAATTAAAGTAACCGACGATGATAATGATAGAAACATGAATATGTTATCTCGAAAATGAGAAAAGCACACGATTCTTTACTTTTTTTGTTGATATCAGTTCGTAAATATCGCTAGACATGACCTTATATTCGTTTTAACACTGAAAACACAACCGAACTTTGGTCAAAAACAATTTTGCCTCATTCCAGCAATTATTGTCATCTTCAATATTCAATTATTAGACGGGTTAACAAGAATAATCATAAATTAACACACAGTCAGTGAATACTGGAGGCAGTGCTTTGTACTTAAGAGTATTTTACACTTTCTTAAGTTTTCTTCATCGACTTAAAACCGACGTTTGAGTTTTGGTAGCTTGTTATTGCTGAGATCATTGGAAAACTACTGTCACTCACTGTTCTTCTGTCTAAGACACCTTGTTACCGTTCATCTGGCTTGAATTGGAGTTCGATTCTTCATCTTGCATATCAAATATACTTGACTCGTCTTCGTCAGATTCTTCCATTAAAGACATACTCTGTTTCGTCTAAAAATAAAAATAAACTTATTTAGATGTGAAACCATCACAATGAAATCATAAAATTTATTGAAATCGAGGGGAATATGTTTTGCAAAGACCGTCGGACCTTTTTTTTATTTCAACAACAAACCACGAGGGCTTACAGTCTAAATACTATCGTACCGTGGTTGTCGACAAGGAGGAAAGAGAAAACTTGTTAATTCTGGACTTGAAGGTTTGGAGGTTCGGGGGAGAAAGAAAAACATGTGCTGGCAAGGAATTCCACAACTTGGAAGTCCTCGGGACAAAAGAGCGGGCATAACAAGATGTTCTATGTCTGGTGACCTGGACAGTAAAAGAGTGCATTCGCTCTGTTCCCCTGGTAGATCTGTTGGGGCAGCAGGTGGAGGAACTATAGAAGAAAGCTCCTCTGAGCAGCGCCTGTGCAGATATCTATAAACGAGAGAGAGGTCACCAACGGCACGTCGGTGGTCAAGGGATGACAGCCTTTGGGTGAGGGTAGGGTCACCGATGAGACGTATAGCTCTCTTCTGAATGGAGTCCAGGATAGGGAGTGTAGAAGCGGCAGCGGGACCCCAGATATGGGAGCAGTATTCGAGGTTTGGTCTTATTTGTAAAGTAAATAAGGTATAGAGATTAGCAGTTGAAAAGTATTTTCGAGCCCGGAAGAGGAAACCTAATTTCTTAGCAGCCGCTTCTGCAATTGATGTGACATGTTGGTGCCAATTGAGATTTCGATCCACAGAAATGCCAACAAGTGAAAAGGACTTATTACTTTGAATAACTTGGTTGTTCATTGTGATGGGTCTAGGGCTGGTGTATCGCTTATGAGAAAGAAAGCAAGACTGTGTTTTGGTGGGGTTGAATTGTACAAGATTTCTACTTCCCCAGTCTAATATTTTTTGGAGACTCACGGAGACAGAACCCTCCATGAGTCTGCGATCCTTATCTAATTGGGCTATTGGCCTGTTAGTTAAGATGATCAGTTGATAATTTTTTAGTGCCAATGGCGACTCAAAACATTTTTGTTTTAACTGGAATGTCACAAAATAACCCCGGAGATGTTGGAAAATGCCGGAAGAAGATTTGATCACAGACTGCATTATTGTATGGAAACCAAAACTGAGCTCATTTTTAGCAATTATTAAATTAAATTGATTAAACTGATTTATTTTTTCAAAATACCCAAATATGTTTTCATAGTAAGTTATAACTGGAATTCAATATTAATAGAGCCATACAACCCCCCGCTGTAGTTGCGGTTTATAACGATCTACTTGTAACTGAAACCTTCAACACAAAAACGATCCTAATATTTTAGACGTTTTTTAAAGTTTTGAAAGCAAATAGCTAAACACTAAATTGGTAAACTTTAAAATTGCAGTTTACGTTTTGAAAGCAAGTATTAAAAAAATCCTTTTGCATACGGCTTGAACAAGGTCGTTACCCAGGAAAATCGGTCCAGTTTTTTTCCGCAAAATTTTGCATTTTCTTTCGGAAAATTTTTATATCTTAGGAAATAACAAAGCAAGGGCAACCAAATGTGGTGCGCGGGTTTATGTCATTAAAAGAAAATTAGGTACCAAAATTTAGATCTGTAAGTTGAAACACAAATAAGCTATAGGCATAAAAAAAAGGAATTTGGGGTTTTCCTCAAAACGTCAAAGTCGCGATCTGGAACGTGGCAACATTTAGACAAACCTAAACCTAAAACTAATACGGGTTATGTAGAGAACATTTTGCAAGAAGAGTGTTTTACAAACCCTGGAGTCTCAGCTTCAACCGTCATTGTCCTTCATTTTCCTAAAATCTTTCCAAAAATTCATTTTAAATAAACCCCTTTTCTGATGCTTTGGCGGTAGTTTTAGCTATAGAGTTTATCATTTAATGGTATATAATTTTTAACGAATTTTCCTAAAAAAAATTACAAGGCTCAATAAATCCGTTATTATGCAAGATACGAAAAAAATTTATATATTAATTATAGCGTGTCTAGAGCTATATCTTTAAAAATTATTTCCACAATCACAGAGTGGCCCATAAGTCGTTGGTGTTACAAACATTTTTTTTAATCGAGCACGTCTTATATTATTGCATTTTTGCATCGAAATATAATGCATTTTTGTAAAAGAAAAAGAAACTCGGGACGTAGCAAGTGCGTTATGGTAGCCAATTTTCATTAAATGATTCAAATTTGAATAGCTTGACTTGCTATTAACCTATAGGGTTCGTTGGCTGGATAACCAGTTTTTTCAGGAATATTTTGAGTTGGCACTTGGTGCGTCCAGACTTTTTTTAATTACCTCTTCCTTTAAACGATCAACAAGTCGTCTTTTATCAGCTCGAAGACGGTCAACTTCATCAGCCTGCCTTGAATTTCTGATACCAGAAATTTCTATAAGAGCTAAGTGGGCATCCTTTTCACTAATTGCAGCTTCTAAGGCTTCTCTCCTAAAAAAAACGAAGAAATATATATATATATATATATATATATATATATATATATATATATATATATATATATATATGTGTGTGTGTGTGTGTGGAAATCGCTTTATGAATAGAAAATCATGAACTCTTACTTCATTAGAACAAGGTCTCGTAAATTTTTCTTTCGTTCTGCTATCAAATTTGTAAGTTTGATTTCTAATAAAGACATCCTTGACACATATGGCTTACACGAATGACACCTCATCGCTTGGGCAGCTTGAAGTGAGAGAAGTCTCTGTTCCAACTTATGAACCTAATAAAATACAAAAATATACAAACAGGTTTGACTTGATCAAATGTTTTTACCTTTTCCATAATCTGCTTTCTCTTGCATTCCTCGCGATGCAAAACATTTTCTCTTTCAGTTGAGATCTTCACGCTTTCCCGAAGGGCATCTTCAAGGTCTCGTATTCTTTCATCTTTTTCTTCAGTTACCTGGACCAGATCTTCTAGCTGCTGAAAACAACGTTCAATGCCATCGTGCTCATACTTTCTCAGCTTCTCTTCTAACCCTAATATAATTTTCTTATTTTCTTCTATTTCTTTAGAATCTGGAATACTTCTAGGAGGGTTGTTCATATCTTCTTCCGCTGACTTTATCTTAGCTCCTAGTGCCTCTATTTCAATTTCTTTGGCTCTTATAGTGTTCTCACAGGAATCCAGATTGTTCTCCAACTCAACTATATACAGTTTATTCGCTTCCAGTACTTCTCGCAAATCAAGTTCCGGGTTTACTTCTTCTCCAAGGTCGCTTATAACGATATCTTGACTATTAGACTCCTAAATTGTATGCAAAGGAAGGGAAATACATTAAAAATATACAAAAGTAAGCTATCGCCCGTGCAGTAATCATTTAACGACTAACGAATAACGAGGTAAGTACAGGATAAAGAGGGAATGAGGCAACATTGTGTTTGATGGTGTCGGGAGGACAACAACAATACAACTAGAAAAAGCTCTTCAAGAAGCCAGCAGGACCAGCCTGAGTAATACGTACGTTTCCATAGGAGAAGGCAGTTAATTGGTGAAATTGAAATTATTAGTATGTTATTTGGTATTGTTAATGGTACTAAGATTACCTCTTGCTGTTGTTGCTGTTGCTGCTGTTTCAGCTTCGCCTGCGCATTCTTGAGTGCCCTAATAATAAAAATAGCACACATTATAATAAACCACTACGTTTAGATAACTAAATACAGCGCGAGTTACAGCACCCTGTATAATGCTGTACTGATATCACGCATTAGTGTAGCAATAGGATGGAAGCAGTCGTTCACCGCGGAAATACGAAAACCGCTGAGTCTCAAGTTTGGATGTATTTATATTCTATGATACTATGCACCTGTGTAAGTTCTTCAGATCAGCGCGAACTAGGCCACCGATATCTGAGTTATATATATATATATATATATATATATATATATATATATATATATATATATATATATATATATATATATATTTATATACTTTATTTGTTTGCTGTACGTTTGTGATTTCTTATTGGTTTGCGTGGACTGCAGTTTCGAACCGTCCCGGTTCATCATCAGCACGCTGAGTAGCGTGCTGATGATGAACCGGGACGGTTCGAAACTGCAGTCCACGCAAACCAATAAGAAATCACAAACGTACAGCAAACAAATAAAGTGTATATTTAAAAGTGATTACAGTGTAGTGCAATATTCCTAAAGATATATATATATATATATATATATATATATATATATATATATATATATATATATATATATATATATATATATATATATATATATATATATTGTGAAACACACTTATGGAATAACCCTCATCACTTTATCTTTTTTGTTAAATAGCAACCCTATATTTTTTCATCACAATTCGATGGATCATATTTATCTGAATGCGGAGACACCCCCAATGTATGGTCTAATATTACAGTTTTCAATACAGGGTGGAAATTTAATAGCGAAATATTAAAACTAAACAGTTTACCCTGAAATTCAAATTTCGAAAATAAACTTAACAAAAACGTCCATTTCTTATAATAAATGTTCAAAATCTTCTCCATTCACTTGCACACAACGCAATAATTTGCTCTGGAATTTTTCTCTAACTCTGTTCAACACGTCAGGCGTTACGTTCCTTATTTCTGTTGTTATTTTCATTTTCAAATCATCTATGTCAGCAGGTTGCCTTTTGTACACTCTGTTTTTAAGGTATCCCCATAAAAAGAAATCAAGCGGTGTAAGATCTGGAGATCTAGCCGGCCATTCTACGAAACCTCTTCGTCCAATCCATCTTTGTAGAAAGACTACGTGTAAATACTCCCGTACGAAGAGAGTGGGGCGATGCACCGTCTTGTGGAAACCACATACTTTCATGGGGAATATTAGGTTCCATTACATTTGGATGCAATTCGGCTTATATTGGGACAACCTATTCTCTTAGCATTTCTTGGACCGTTTAGATTTTCTATAAAAACAGGTCCAACTACGTGATAACCAATGATACCAGCGTAAAGGTTCAACTTCTAAGGACGCTGAGTGTGTGTTTGTCGCATCCAGTGGGGGTTTTCGGTAGCCCAGTATCTGCAATTTTGCCTGTTTACATCGCCATTCAAAAGAAATGTTGCTTTATCGGAAAGCAGAACGTCAGCAGAAATAATAACATTTATATGTAACATGTCCAGAAGTTGTTCACAAAATTGCAGTCTTTTACCAGAATCACCATCAATCAACTCTGGAACGTGTTATAGTTTAGAGATGCATTTTTTTCGTTTTTCAGGCACTTTAAAACTGTTGATTGACCAACATCATTTTCACGTGCAACTTGACGGGTAGAAATGGTTGGTTCTTCTTGAAAAGCCAATAAAGTATTGAGTTTTACATCTTCTTCAACAAACTTGGGTCGTCTAGGCAGTGGTTTAACGTGTCCATAATCAGGAAACTGTGAATGTATCTTAGACACAGTTCCCTAGGTCAGTGGGCGTAAATCTGGATGTTTTTCATTAAATAGGTTAACAACTTGTGCCTGTGTTCTACACATATCACCATACCCAATCGTCATTAATATTTCTGTTCTCAGAGTTTCAGTTAAGTATCGCATTATTAGAGCAAAAATTAATTGAAATTATCGGAACAAAATTACGACTAATTTAGTAGGAGACCGTGCATACAACACAATACACCACAAAATAAAACAAAACTGTTAAATTTCACCTTTCATACTGTAAAAATTGGTAGTTAATAAGAAACGATTGATGATACCAAGTACGTTTTAAATAAAAGACAAGATAAGAAATTTAAGATAAGCGTCAGTAAAGAATTCCAGAGCAGATTATTTCGTTGTGTGCAAGTGAATGGAGAACATTTTGACATTTATCCTAAAAAAGGGACGTTTTTATTAACTTTATTTTCGAAATTTGAATTTCAGGGTGAACTGTTTAGTTTTAATATTCCGGTATTAAATTTCCACCTTGTATTGAAAACTGTAATATTAGACCATACATTTGGGGTATCTCCGCATTCAGAAAAAAGTGATCCATCGAATTGTGATGAAAAAATGTAGGGTTGCTATTTAACAAAAATGGATAAAGTGGTGGGGGTTAAATGGTGGGAGTTTAATTTTTTTAACTATGATTATAAGATAATGTTCGACAAATTAAACTTCACGTGCCTCAGCGTTTTCCACAAATTTTTTTTTTGCTGAATAATGAACTTTATTCCATACGTTTCACATTATATATATATATATATATATATATATATATATATATATATATATATATATATATATATATATATATATATATATATATATATGTATAAAATGTTACCACGACAGTAAATGTCAAATTCAAAATAGGATTTCTTTGTTTCTGTTTCTTCAATTAATTAATATTTTGTACAGAGTTATAGGTATCTTTTAATTTGGGTTCATCTACTAAAAAGTACGAATTATATAAATGGTGTTCTTGTCGACAGTAAATGTGAAAATTGTTTGATATTTTGACCTGCGGGAATTTTGAAATGTCGGCACCCCTGCATAATGGAGAGAACTTCGAGGAATTCATCTAATTTTAAGAGGATAACTATATTCACTTCGTGCATCCTTTTTTAACTGTGCTGCATTTATTTTATTTTTTGTAACTAAAAAAGTTATTCAAAAAAATTTGCGTGTTTTAGTCAATTAAAATTAATGCATCAAATAAAAATGATTTTGTACATAGGGACTTACTGTTGCAATTCCATAATCTTCTTTTCTTTTGTATTCTGTTCTTCTTGGCTCATTTGAACTAACTGCAACAGTCGTTCCATTTCGGCGGCTGATCTTTGGGCTTCTTCTTGTGCTTTTTCTAGATTCTTTTCGGCTTCGGTCAACTTTCTGTTTAACTCACCAGCTGCAGCTGCAGTTCCTCCAGCCTACAATAGAAATATGGATTAAATATTCTTTAATCATCGTCCAATTGTTTTCATAGAAATCAAGAGGAATGTTTGCCGGAATAGAACATCCAATGTTAAGAATAATAACAAAGAACAGCTAATCATTGAATCGGTTGTATACAATTATGCTCACAATGAACGAAGAAGTCTCTTTACCGCCTACGTCGATTACAAGAAGCCGTGTGATTCAGTTCTACAAGAATGACTCAAATGTGTGATGAAGACCTTTAAGATCGACACTGATATTCTGAGGTTTCTAAAACACACAATATCTACCTGGAGAACAAAAAATCAGCTACGGGTACAATCGGCTGATAACGTGGTAACTAACACGATACCAATTGGAAGAGGTATATATCAAGGCGACTTGCTAAGTCCATTGTGGTCATACTGGAGGAAAACGCCAGGTTTAAGGCAGGGAAAACGGTTAATCACCATATCAACAGAGAAGTCTGAATCGTTTCTTGAATTGGATAGGAAAAACTGAAGGTTAATTACAGGACATTTCACAGGGCACTACGCAGTAACGGCTCACACTGTGAAGATGGGCAAAGCTGACAGTAAAGACTGCGGATACTGCAATGAAGCAGCAAAAACAACAGAACACTTTCTATGCGACTGCATGACCCAGTTCTGCAGAAGTATCAAATCCCTTGAAGGGGTGACCCTAACACCCCAGGTAATGGGTAAAACAGCCCCCAAGAAGATAGTGGAGTACACAAAAAATCCATTATCAAACTGTCTAAACTCTACCAGATATGACTTATCGTATAAAAAACAATGGCGTAGAGCACCTAAGGCTAAAAACCGATCCACAAGGGAGAGCAGCGGAGGCCTTTGCAATCAGCAACTCTTTAGCCAATATGGTTCAGCAACCTACTTACTTTCCTCGCGTCCTAACAGCTCAAATCCCTTGGATCTCCTTCTTACTACAAATCCTGAATGATATAAAATATCAGTCACCGCCCCCCTCGGTCGCTCAGACTATGGCATGGTCACCGCTTCCTGCGCAATGCACCCGTGGTCACACAGTCATCACACCCACGCATCGTTTGGCACTACAACTCCGCGAACTGGGACGAAATGCGAGATTACTTTTCCTCATTTCCATGGGCGTCTGTCTGCTTCTCTCATCCTGACCCCTCTGATATCTCACAAAACGTCATCGAAATTATCCAAGCTGGTGTGGAATTATTTATTCCACGTACACAGAAAACCTCTTCAGCCACTCAAAAGCCCTGGTTCTCTAAATCTTGTGACAAGGTCAGACTTGAAAATGTCAAAGCTCACAAAACGCTTCTACACAACCCCAGTCAAGAAAACCGTCAAGCATTTAACGACTCAAGAAACCGCTATGTCCGCATTCTTTCTGAGGCAAAAAACTCGTTTAATAACCACATGAAAAACAAAGTCCTCTTAAGCTCCAAGGGCAGCAAACCCTTCTCGACTCTTGCTAAATCTATATGGAATAATTTCTGCAAGAGCACATTCCCACCTCTTGTCTCAGGGGATGAAATTGTTTCTACCGCCCTGGGCAACGCTAAACTTTTTGCTTCGTTGTTCGCCAGCAATTTTACTCTCAACCCACCTCCAAATGTTCAACCACCAACAGTCCCCAATGTCGCGCATAAAATGACGGATATCATTTTCAAAACTAAAAAGGTACGAAAGATGCTCTCTTCTCTTAATACCAGGAAATTCTCTGGCCTTGACGAGATCCCAGCAATTGTTCTCAAAAAATGCGCACCAGGACGTGCTCATGTCCTGACTCATCTGTTTCAGACATCTTACAATAGAGGCATATTCCCTAGTAACTGGAAAACTGCTCGAGTACAACCCGTCCCCAAGAAAGGATCGAAAGCGCTTCCTAGCAACTACAGGCCTATCCCTCTCCTTTCAGTGATCTCTAAAGTGATTGAAAAGTATATAAACACCGAATTACTAAAATTTCTTGAAAAACACAGTCTATTACACGACAGGCAATATGGATTCCGTCAGCGCAGATCAACTGCCGACCTCCTTTCCTTTGTCACCCATTCTTTGAACAAGTCTATGGAAATACACGGTGAATCCCAGATTGCCACTCTAGACATATCGAAGGCATTCGACCAGGTCTGGCACGCAGCGCTGCTTAATAAACTTCTGGCCTATGGCCTACCACCAAAACTCTGTACCTGGATAGCAAACTTCCTCTCCAACCGGAGCATTTCTGTTGTTGTGGATGGCCATTCCTCTAGACTATATCCAATTAATGCAGGAGTTCCTCAAGGTTCAGCTTTAGCTCCTACTTTGTTTCTTCTCCACACCAATGACCTCCTCTCTAGCACATCCAACCCAGTTCAGTTACGCGGACGACAGCACTCTCCACTCAAATATACAATATTCTAAGCCTGTCTCTTTGGCCCAATTAGATGAGGATCGCAGACACATGGAGGGTTCTGCCTCCGTGGGTCTCCAAAAAATATTAGACTGGGGAAGTAGAAATCTTGTACAATTCAACCCCACCAAATCTCTATCTTGACTTTCTTCTCATAAAAGATACACCAGCCCTAAAGCTACCACAATGAATAACCAAGTTATTCAAAGTAATATGTCCTTTTCACTTGTTGGCATTTCTGTGGATCTAAATCTCAATTGGCACCAACATGTCACATCATTTGCAAAAGCGGCTGCTAAGAAATTAGGTTTCCTCTTTCGGGCTCGCAAATACTTTTCACCAGCTAATCTCTATACCTTATATACTTCATAAATAAGGCCAAACCTGGAATACTGCTCCCACATCTGGCGTGCTGCTGCCGCTTCTACACTCGCTATCCTGGACTCCATTGAGAAGAGAGCTATACGTCTCATTGGTGACCCTACTCTAACCCAAAAGCTGCCATCCCTTCACCACCGACGTGCCGTTGGTGACCTCTCTCTCTCTCTCTTTTATAGATATCTGCACGGACAGTGCTCAGAATTGCTTTCTTTCATAGTTCCTCCACCTGCTGCCCCCAGCAGATATTCCAGGGGAACAGAGCGAATACACTCTTTTACTGTCCAGGTCACCAGACATAGAACATCTTGTTATGCTCGCTCTTTTGTCCCGAAGACTTCCAAGTTGTGGAATTCCTTGCCGGCACATGTTTTTCCATCTCCTCCGAACTTCCAAACCTTCAAGTCCAGAATTAACAAGTTGCCTCTTTCCTCCTTGTCGACACCCATGGTACGATAGTATTTAGGCTGTAAGCCCTCGTGGTGTGTTGTTGAAATTAAAAAAAAAAAAATCAGCACAAAGAAACACCTTGAGCAACGTTTAAGAATCGTAAGACGGGTTTTCCAGAAATATCTACATGGAATTTGGGCTTCTAAAGTGCGGCATCTTATGTATAGTTAGAGGAAAGATAGAACAAGGTGTATATTAATGCAGAATGGCCAGCAAATTGTCCCAATATGGACGCAGGAGAGTTTTGTAAGTATTTGTAAATACATTAACTGTTATTGCCCTTACTTGGCGAAACCGTTCCATACCAAACACAGATATAGAAACTTTATTTTCTGGCTTCATCGAACGAGTACTTCCCATGTAGACAAACAACAAAGTGTGAGGGGATTGTTAGATATAGGGAAATGATTGTCGTTATTAAACCTGTGTAAATATTTTCATCAGCGCGCACTTACTTCTAAACTACACTATTCCGCATGGAAGGCACATGATTCGAAACATTTAAAATAAAGGGAAAGTCAAATACAATTTCACCTTCGAACTGAGCGAGATAAACGGCAATTCTGGACCTACACCAGGAGTGCGATTTTTAATGAGTTTGAAAATATATTATTTCTGTTACGAAATAACAAATGTGTTTACAAACCTTTTGTAATGAATGCTCTAATTGGTCCATTTGTTCTTTTCGTTTCTTCAGCTGCTTATCTAACTCGGCTAATGCTCTTTCTTTTTCTTCTACTTGCCTATATTTACTGTCTACACCCTTGCGTTGTTCCTCGAATTGTTTTCTGTGTTCCTCTAACTGCCTTCTATTTTCTTCCATTCGTTTTCGTTCTTCCTCTAATTGCCTTTTCTGTCCACTCAGGTCTTCACCTGATTTCGGAGGACCTCCCTGTTGTAACCTCTTGGTTGCTTCATGCAGCTCAAGCTAGAAATTGTTAAAAGCCTCTATTAGTTACGTCTTATCAAATACATTCTGACACCTATCCAAACTATAACTAAAGATTAAGGAAACTAGGTAATATTAGTAGAAAATGACTGTTAAAATAAAAAACGTAAGCACATGAAAACAAATATTTTTTCTTAATAATTATAACAAATAAAAATGTAATAAAAACCATATAAACGTAGTGAAACGCCAAATGATCTTTTGCAACACTTAGAGAAATGTGTTAGGATAACTAACCTGATTCCTTTCAAGCTCTTGCACTAACATTTCTAATTGCGACTGTAACCTTTCCTTTTCAGTTGTGCAATTTTTGACGTCTTGTTGTGCCTTTTCTAACTCTTTCCTCAATCTGGCAGTTTCCTTATCGTCCTGAATAATGCCTTTTTCTTTCTGATATTGTGCCATCTGCTGTAATTGCTGCTGCAGTTGTTTTTCCAATATCTGTATTCTCTTCTGCAATTCTTGTGCTGCCTTTTCAGCTTGATCTGCTCTATTCGTTTCTTGCTCAACAACCTTCCTCCATTGTTCAAGCTCAGAGTCTCCCCTGGCACCCAGTTCCTGTAGTCTCTTCTCTGCTTTCTCGGCTCTCTGTCTAAAGGTGTCCCTCTCTTTTTGAACAACTTGAAGTTGTTGCTGGAGCTTTTGTATTTCTTTATCCCTGTTCTCCAGCATTTCTTTGGTACCTCGTTCTACGTCCTGAGACATCTTCTTTTGTTCAGCCTTTAGGCGACCTACTTCCTGTTTCTGCTTTTCAAGTTCTGCCTCAGACTGATTTAGTTCTTGCTGGAAGTTCATCAACATATCTTGAGATTTTTCTAATTGGATTACTAGCTGATCTCTCTCCATAGTCAGCTGTTTAATATCAGCTTCGTATTTGATAATCTGCTTTTCTATGGAGTCACCCTGTCTACCTTGCTTATCTAATAGTGCTGCCATCTTTTCTCTTTCCCTGGAAGCCTGTGCCAATTCCTGCTGAAGTTTAACAATCGTTTCTTGTGTCCTGTGATCTACAGTTCTTCTCTGAGTATCAAATCCGCTTCTCACTTGTTGAAGTTCCGCCCTCAATACATCTCTTTCTTGTTCTAACGTCTTCCATTCTAACTTATCTCTTTCGATTCGTTCGTGCATGCGTGCTAACTCATTAGCCATACGCTCGAATTCTATCTTTGTTGCTTCGTTTGTTTCTAATGCCTTCGCTAGGTGCATTTGTGATTTCTCTAATTCTTGTGCTAACCTACCTGCTTCCATTTCAGTAGCGTCCCTAGCTTGAATAGCCTTTTCTAGCTTTTCCTTAAGTCTCTCTATCTCTAATCTTTCATCATTTCTAAGTTTATCAGCTGCAAGTGTCTGCCTTCTTTCTGTTTGTGCTAATTCTAGTTTCAACTTATCGTTATCTTTCTCTAATTTTTCTATCTGTGCTTTAAGTTTATCGTGTCTGTCTCTTAATTTCTCACATTCTATAACAGCTCTCTCTAGCTCATGGCGTTGCTTATCATGGCCACCTGCAACTTTAGCAATTTCTTGCCTGGCTAAATCTAATTGCATATTTACCTCGTGCAACTTTGTTTCCAGAGTTTGGTTGTTATTCAGAGTTCTTTGAAGCTCCTCTCTTAACCTTTCGATTTCACTCTTATATTCCTTTTCTTGTTCGAACGAGAACTTGCTTCTTGTGCTTTCTGCTAAGGCTAGATCTTTGCGTGCGCGATCTAAATCAGTAAGTGTTTTATCTAACCTTTCTCTCAGTCTGTCTATTTCAGCTCTAAGTCTGTCATTATCCTCCTTGGTCCTATCTTCCCTATCATATTTAGAGTACCTGCCTGCGGGAGCGGAAGTTGCCTCACGTAGACCATCATACTCAGCAACTATCTTGCGGAACTCGACTTGTAGCTTATCATGTTTATCGCGAGCCTTTTCAGCTTCTATAGTTAACCGAGCGATTTCTTCCTGGCTCTTCTCGTAACCAGCTTGTGCTTTAGCAACCTGCGCATGAGCTCTTTCTTGTTCAAATATCATCCTTTCGTTGTCTGCCTGGAGCTTTTCTTTTTCTTGTTGCAGCCTTCTGAGTTCCATTTGAGTTTTGTCATATCTTTCTCTAATCATCTCCATGTCAAGACCCATTCGTTCCAGTTCCTCTTTGGATTTATCTTCCATTTCTTTCATCCTGGCATGTTGCATCGATACGCGATCATACATTTCTTGCACACGCTGGAGTTCATCTTGTAGTTTGCGTTGGTCTTCTCTTGTCTTCGTTATTAGTAACTGTTGCTTTTCAATTTCTAGTTCAAGTCTGTCTTTATCGGCTTGGACGGTTTCCAACTTGTTCTGTAGTCTGTAAACGTCGCTTTGTGACCTGGAAAATAGGTAATAGGAACTTCAATGTCAAGTTACGATCAATAAAATGCAAAAAGTAGTCGTTGCCAAGAAAATAGTATAAATAAATATAAAAAATCTTAGCACACCTTCTCGGCAAAGACTGTTGAATAGATCGATGTCTGACATACGTTGATGCGATTCTTTCAAGGTCTGTGTAATGAGGTTTCGAGATACGACAAGTTTGATCTTTACATCAGCATTGTTGCCAGACTTATAGTTTTCTTAGAAAAGCTACTTATCTTTTATTTTAAATAGAACACGCTATATATTTTTACATAGTTTGAAACTTAAATTCGCTACAAATTCGGATTATTTACAAGCTTTAGTAGTAATAGCCTGTTCTAAAATAAAATAAAAACTAATAAAAGAATAATTGAATTAATAGTCACAAAACAAAAGACAAAATCGAAAAAAAAGAAGTTATCAATAAGTTGTATTCAATATGCTGCTTATTTGCTATTTCGAAATGAACATATTCATCTTCAAACTCATTTTGAATCTACAACGTAGTGTGAATCGTTATTAACCCTAGTTTATTTCGACATCTTGCCTAAAGGTATCTTAAATCGCAACGTTTGGTTGCACATACTTTTGTTTTTCAAATGGCCTCACAGAACAGTCTAAAATGTTATGGTCTGGTGATCTATTCGGCCATTCAATCAAACCTGGCCGTACCATCAGTAGGTATAGATGGGGTTTCTGCAACCACCACCACCACCACCACCACCACCAGGCTAATATGTAGACGTGTGACGTTACAGTGACGAAACAAGGTAGCGGTTTGGATAGAGAGAGACAAGAGGTCTACTCTAAGATAACGTAATCGAAGATGGCTAGCAAGATGGCCGACCTAACAAAAGTATAAGAATAATTTAAAACTTGAAAAAGCATTTGACCTGAGCATTATCTAAAAGAGGATTCGACATTTCGATTTCACTAATAATCACGTATACAAATATGGCGTTAGACCTCTTCTCTATCTCTCTTTCTTTATCCAACTCGCCATCTTGTGTCGTCCCTATGAGGTCACAAGCCCGTGTATTAGCCTGGTAGTGATGGTTGCATAAGCCTTGGTCTATATCTACTTCCATCCTCCCATCTTACTGGTATCTTAGTCTTTTACGGGTAAACGTTGTTTCGCCCAAAATATATATTTTTTTACGAGATGTAAGTTTCTGTGTTAAATTTGCATAAGATGTTGACATGGTTGCAGTCTACGAGCAAAATCTTCATTTGATAGTGCTTGAATCAGATGAATCTTGTATGGATGATCTGTGTTGAAATGTCAAATTTTACTTGAGTTGTAGGAGGCGTGCTTAAAAACACGCCTATTTGCTTAAACGATAAGGCAAATGTGGTTTTAATCCCAAATAAAGTTACGAGACCAGCGTAGGGTTGCTTCGCTCTTTAAAACCCCGAGTTCCTAATCTTCCACTGAAACGTCGCTCGTGTGTTTAAGCCAGTTCAATTCTACAGTGCAGTTCTGCAACGAATCTCATCTTCATCGCTTCTTGGGACTTCTAAGATCCCAATCTTAGACTACCTAAACATCGCTAGTGTGATTAAGCCAGTTCAGTTCAAGTTCCAATCTTCCTACAGAAATTCTGTTCGTACAGTGATACAGTGAAAAGTCAGTGTTTTCTTCGAAATTAGGAGTATACGCGCAGTTAAATGCAATAGCAAGTAGCTAATAAGATTGTGAAATCTCCTGAGTAACCCATTGAATCAAGTGTAAAACCGCAAATTGTAAATAAGTGTTAAATTCAACGTGTACATAGTAAACAATACAGCATATATAAATATAAAAAGAGTATTATTGAAACCATCTGGAATCCAGTGCACCTAGAGTTATAAATACAGTCCACATACAGTCCACATCTTCAACATATTCTTCTTCCAATGCTAATTAGCAAAGCCGACTAGTTAGCGAGGGTGGGATCAATCCACCTCCAAAACATTGGGGAAAGAAAACAAGCTCTTTCTTCCCCATAACCTTTTCAATTGTCTTCTCCGTCTAGCACCCCTATTCGCCCTATTAGCTTTGGGTTCCGTAACTTTCTTAAGAATGAAGACTTCTTGTGGTATATGCATACAGGGGCAGTTCTAAGCATGTTTCTGAACAGACATTTCAGGACGTTGACCATGAGGTAATCTGCAAAATTACCGTGTTGGTTTTTGCGCTGTAATATTCACGTGCATGTTGTCAAATGCGTGAGTCTCGATTTGCGACTCTAGCGACAATTAATTTAAACTTGTATTTTGTGAAGGCCGTCCACTTTGAGGACGATCACGAACATGACGTAATTAAGTCTTTGAATTTTGCTTCAATACCGGGCACTGTCGAACGTGCTATTGCAGTATGATATGGATAAGAATTTGAATACGACAGGTGTTTTCTTGATTTCTTATCCTATTTTAAAATTCATTCCATACTTCCAAACTTTCTTTTCACTCAATGTTTTAATAAGTTGTTCTAGATACACAGGGTGTTTCGTGAAGAAAAGAGCAACATTTTAAAAGCCTATTCTGGAAATAGAAAGAAGCACAAATTTTATATAAATATGTGATCGGAGTACGTCTTTTCCGAGCTACCGGGTGACAAAAAATTATAACAAATCCGTTTTTTTTTAATATTTTGAAAAGTGACTCAGTGTGAAAGACATCTTTGTATATCACTTTTGGTAATATCAAAAGCTAAATCTAATAAACTTTTAATTTTCAAAATATTTAAGAAAACGGAATTTTTTTAATGTTTTTTCGTCATGTAACTCGGAAAAGACGTGTTTATATATGATTTATTGCTTATTTCGACTTCCAGAATAGGCCCTTAAAATATTTCCGTTTCCTCACGAAAGAGCCTGTATAGAGGACTTAAAAATAATTCTAAGAAAAATAGATTCAACAAGACTGGAGATGGATATATTAAAGAATTACATATTAAATTATTTTGATTTTAGCTTTAATTTTATATATATATATATATATATATATATATATATATATATATATATATATATATATATATATATATATATATATATATATAGTTTTGTAAAAAAAGAAAAATTCACTACTGAGGAGATCTATGTTTATATATATATATATATATATATATATATATATATATATATATATATATATATATATATATATATATATATATATATATATATATATATATATATATATATATATATATATATATATATGTCACACCGCTTACTCAAAAATAATGGTCCGATTTTGTAAAATTTGACAGGAAAACCGAGCCAGGTTTTCGGGGAAAATTTTGGATTTTCTTTGGGAAAAAATTTTTATCCCAAAAAATAGAAAAGTTATAGTAAGAAAATTTGGTATGTAACTCTACCATATTTAAAGGAAACTACATACCAAAATTTGTACTTCTACGTTACAAGAAAAAAAAGTTATAAAAAATATTTGGTTCCAGATCATTTCTATGAAAATTCACTACCAAAAAGCACTTGCTGCGTCCAGACTTTTTGATAAGCCCCAGACAATAAAGTATAAAAAATATGAAAATGTAAAAATGTAATTAAAAACTAGTTAATGATTTAAATAAATCACACTGACAATCAATTGTATTCTTTTAGGTATTTTAAATATCTAGAGCCTCGGTGGTCCAGGCGTGCCTCTGAACAGATGGATACTGGGTTCGATTTCCAGGGTTTCCCTCTCACTTTTTCAGTACAAACTGTAATCAATTAACATCAACCGAGGTTCTGGCATTGTATTTGAGCAAGTTGAATGTCTGCACGTTACGCCCTTCAGATG
Source organism: Tillus elongatus (assembly GCA_964006375.1). NCBI lineage: Eukaryota > Metazoa > Arthropoda > Insecta > Coleoptera > Cleridae > Tillus > Tillus elongatus. The sequence goes on from OZ023264.1 coordinate 11,889,589, forward strand.
GGCGTAATACCGTCGGTCCCGTCTCCATGCGATATTGGGCACGTTAAATATCCCTACCCTCTTTACACAAAGACAAGGGTTCGAAAAAATTGACAGGAAAGTGAAGTGAAACTGCTCGCTGGCGTCGGTGATGGGCCATAATCGGGGAAATAGGCCGAAGTTAAATTTTAAAAAATTAGATACTTATATGACAACCAATTTAGAGGTAGCTTGTGTACTTTATCGAAGAACACATTAGACCCCAAGAATGAAAAATTCTGATAAAAGTTATCTAAATAATAACAATTTGTCTGGTTAAAAAATCTAAATGCCTTTAGATTTATATTTATTAACTTTTCTGATATGTCTTAAATTTCCTTTCAAACAAAGTAAAAATATATGACATGTTCCGTTTGGAATTAAAATGTCGCTAGCTTTTCTGAGAAAAGTATGAATATGACAACAATGTTAATGTAAAAATAAAATTTGTTATATTTTAACACCTTATTACGTAAACGTTGCAAAAATCAAATTTCATTTCCCAAACTCTAAACTCCGGGAACATTGTGTATAGAATTGTAGCCCACATTTTATCAAGAAGAGCTTTTACTCACCTATCATATTTCTCTAACATCTTCTCGAATTCTTTGTGTATATTTTCCCTGTCGTCGATTGCTTTTTGTGATGTGTAGATTGCCTTCTCTAATTTCTCTTTTAGTATATCGATTTCGCTTATAGCATCGTCCCTTTCTATTTGTAGTTTTTGATGCAACATGTGTGACTTTTCCCATCTTTCTTTCATAACGTCTAATTCCGTTTCAATATCTGCCTTTTCTCTTTGAGCTTTAGCTATCTGACTGATTTGCATTTCAACCTTTTCTTTGAGTTTTTCACATTCATCTTGGAACGTATCCTTTTCTTTTTGCAAACGGCTAATAGCAATCTGTAAACAAAAAGTCAAACTTTAAGTTATTTACGGCCAGTTCGTATTTTGCATATTATATCTGAGAGAATATAGACCTTTTAATCAAAAGTAAAGCTTGTTGTTTAAGTTAAAGTGTTTGTTACTGAAGGGGGGTTTTGGAGACAATAAAGTTTTTAGTAATAAGGGAATTGAGCATTTATTACAAATTGTCGTAATTATAATTGTGCAAATACCTTAAATTGGTATTCTAATCTTTTGACATAGATTGAGTAATATCATGTTTTAAAACTATCGAGTGTTTATGTAAACAGATTCTTTTGTTTAACAGAAATACAATTAATTTGCGTATATTCTGTGACGGCATCAGAGATACCGACACCAAACAGGCGCTGAGGATGGCGAGATACAAAAACTTGAACGATGCTTTGGCAAATTTCTTGGAGTTTGAGCAAAGCAAGCGTCATGTGAATGGTGACAGTCTCCAAGTCCGAGAAGAAAATAAAAGAGAGTCATCCAAGGTCATTCAGCTACTAGAGAAGATAACAGAACAGATACGACCCACATCTCATGGGCACTCAATAAGAGCACACCGTGCAAATGCATGCATTGCTGGAACTGCGGCAAGGTGGGACATATACGAGGCGAATGTTGGACTCTAAGACAACGCGCATGCGCGAAAGTGAAGCTATGGCGGGTAAGTGTCTCTCAGGTTAGAAATTCTGGAAGCGTCCTCAACAAGACCCAGATGGTCGTCGATACCGGCGCACCTAGGACGGTTATTCGCCGCGACATGGTACCAAGTTGGCGAGCAAGAGAGCCAGGTAGGATTTACAGAACTTATGGGAGACGTACAAGACGAAGGGTGTAAATACCATGTACGTGTGCAGCCAACCCAGAAAAAGGTCAGTGAACACATTTGCTGTCGTCGATGGGAATAATAGGGCCAGCAGAGATATTTGTGCAAGTAGCTTAAAAAGAGCTCAAAGTTACTGACTAAAAGGGAAGCCATCCATTCTGCTGTCAGGATACACACACGAGTAAAAAGCGACAGCATGAAGTTTCGTTATGACGTGCGAGCTAATTCAGGTGGTTTTAAAGAAGGAGATCGGGTGTGGTTCTACAATCCAGTACGACGCAAGGGACGGTCACCGAAACTACAGAAAAAAAAACCATATTCAGACTGTTGCGAAAACGCAACGTTGGGCCATAATGGAAAATAGACGACTTGTCTGGCTATTTAAAGATACTGGAAAGTATTTAAATTAAATTCGTGCTAAACTAGACTTAATAGTTTCATTAGATGTGGTCACTAATGATCCCGAAACATGAAATATTTCAAAGATAGCTGTGGAGCTGCTATATCTTAGCAGAGGACAGTCCAGGAACATAACATGACTCTTGACTGGACACATGTCTGCCAAGAAACACCTGCACAAAATGGGGCGGTTCGAGGGGGACCTCGCATGCAGAGTCTACGGCGAGGGGGAGGAATTAGCCCAGCACATCTTGTACGAGTGTAAAGCTCTGGACCGCAAAAAACAACTGATCTACGGACAGTCTAGACTGGAGACAGAGCAATATAAAACTTCACCCTACCAATTGCTGTGCAGACCAGTTCAAGGCATAGTGATTTTGGAATGGGTGGAGTAGAAAAGACAAAGGGCTTGCACAATAAGCCAAAGGCTGCGATGCTATCGGGGCGGCAAAGACGCGGACGAGCCCTAAGGGAAAAGAAAGCATGAAATAGAGACAGTATAAAGCTAAAAAAACACTACATCCGTATGGCATACGTACAGTTGAAAACAAATGGGGAGGGAATACGCCTGGTGATAAGGGGATCCACTTTTAGACTATCCAGTTCCGTAGAAAAACTACCATCATCTTCCAAGTATAAATGCTTGCTATTAATATATGCGTACAGAAGCGCTTACAAAAAATACGCATAAATGCACAGATTTATACACTTTTAGACCGCCAGGCAGCACTAAAGACTTTGAAATTGTTCAAAATCTAATTTAAATGGTCCTGAGACTACAAAAAATCCCTGAAGCAGCTGGTCACAAACAAAAATGTAGGTACCAGGACATTAAGACATGAGAAAGCAGATATCTTCGCAAGAAGGCCTTAACAACAACATTCCTTAAAAATGTGCGAATGGTCTGAAGACCGCAGCCATATAACAAGACACCACACACACAACAATATTCCATGGTTTGGAGCTCTACCCGTGGCGTCCAAAAATCCACATAGGAATATTAATAAAGAGATCTCAGACCTTTTGAGCTTCACATGATTCAAAATTTTATAGAAAATATGTTATTAGACAAAATGAAATTACAAAAAAAAAGATGTATTTAAACAATGGTTGTAAACATGAAGATTTTACGAAACATTGAAGTACAACCAAATTGCGGTCAAAATTATGGAACTGACATTTAGCAGATCTATTTGGCAGTTAACTTTGGAAAAAATCGTAAATTAAAAATTAATTCTTTATGCAGTAGGCTAATTTTATAAAGCACAATGTAGGTATAATTAATTAGAATTAAATATATTAAAATTAACCAATTTTGAATCATTATTTGACCTTTTCAGGAAACACCGTAAAAATAACATTTGTTCCGGAGAGAGTGCAGTTGACACACTTAGTGAGGGTGGCAACACTACAGTGAACCAGTGAGGGTGGCAACACTACAGTAAACGCGCCCTCTGCAAAAAGGAGTTGTGACAACAACAAGGAACGAATATTTTTGTGAGGTCTGTTCTTAATGAGAAGTAATCAAGTAAATATCTTAGAAGAAGCGCACCTAGGCGCTAATTAGAATAAATTGTAAGGTTTATTTTTGTACCAAAATTACGTGTTTAAAATTAAAATAAAAAATTAATTAGTATACAGTCCACTATTATTATAATTGTTCGTGAGTGTGAAGCAGAGACACAAGGTCTCACCAACATTAATTATCATTGTGTTTGAACAAGCTTAACAACGGAGCGTTAAGCTGTCGGTCATTGGCACAGTTCGATATTGGGGACGTTAAATATCCTTACCCCCATTGTGAGAAACGGGGGTAAATGTACAGGATGGTGAAATAAAAATGGTTACTGGCGTCGGTGACTGGCCATAATTGTGGGATATATGTCGACGTTAAAGGAACAAAATACACACACACATTCATCTATTGAAAATTGTGTTTAAATATAAAGTTTTACCTGCGATTTTTCGTATTTATCTCTAAGCCGATCTGCTTCGAGCTGGGCCGTCTCCCGTTCTTTCTGAAGTCGAGCAGATTGGCCTAGAGCCTTGTCCAATTGCGATTGGATATTCTCTAAGTCGTATCCTTGCTTTTCTTTTTCCAGCTGAATCTAAAATCAAACAATAAAAATTATAGTACCTATTATCATTACCACAAAAACTTGTTAATACATGTTCCGTGAGCTGGCATCTATGATTATTTTTTAGGACATTTTTCTCAATGCCAGATATTTTTAGAAAATAATCTCATTTCTCCTGCAAATTTCTTAGCATAACATTATATTTTACATCAAAATATCAACACATCGGGAAATCTGTCGCATGAAGAAACGTTTCCTGAATATTTTAATACATCATGAATAAGCTATATACATTTTAATGTATGATAAACGTCATTCAAGAGAAATGCGTAGAAAACAATGTCCTGGAATAAAGGATTCACGGTTCAGTTGAATAGGATTTGAGAAAAAGCATTCAACGATGCAAATAAAGCAGAATATTATATTGTACCTATCCTGCTAACATGCCTTCTCCATTTCACATAATTTATGAGATTTATAACAGAAATATCTAAATAAAATATTGTTTCCTTGATGTTTTAGAATCCAAATTGTTTGTTAGAGGAAAAATACTTGATTTTTAAATGTAACATTGCATAAAAACGATGTAAAAATTCTGGACGTAGCAAGTGTGTTATGGTAGTTAACTTTCATTAATATTATCTGGCACGAAATATTTTTTTATAACTTTTTTTCCTGTAACATAGAAATCTAAGTTTTGGTATATAGTTTCCCGTTAATGTCATAAACTTGTGTGATAAATTTAGTAACTATAGCTTTGTGATTGTTGGAGATAAGCATTTTTTTCGAAACAAAACCCAAAATTTTCCCTGAAAATCTAGTTCGCTTTTCCTTTCCTGGCTAACGAACTTTTTTAAGACACTAAGAAAAGGAAGGTACTCGCCAAATTTTATCAAAATTGGCCAATTATTTTTTGAGTTATCAGTGTGATACATATATATATATATATATATATATATATATATATATATATATATATATATATATATATATGATATGAAATGATATGAGACATATTTGGTTCTCGGGTTGAACCGCGTCCAGAATTTATAAAAACTCGACGTTTCGGATCCTGTTTTGGAGCCATTTGCAAGAGGTAAAGGAAATATATAAGGACAATCTAAGGCCCCAATCTGCCTACTCCTTAGAGCAGTGGACAAAGGTGGGTTGGGTTGGTTTCAAGAGGTAAAGGAAATATGTAAGGATACTCTAAGGCCTCAATCTGCCTACTCCTTAGAGCGGTGGACAAAGGTGGGTTGGGTTGGTTTCAAGAGGTAAAGGAAATATGTAAGGACACTCTAGGGCCTCAATCTGCCTACTACTTAGAGCGGTGGACAAAGGTGGGTTGGGTTGTTGTAGCTCGATTACGGGGCCTCAATCTGCCTAATCCCCAAATATCGCCGGAGATCGTCTGTGAGGTCTCAGTGTGTTCAACCCTAGGCCTCAGACAGCGGACAGCTGGATAACGAACTTATCCCAGCCACTTACAAAAGGAAGGTACGTACCAAATTTCATTAAAATCGGCACATTATTTTTTGAGTTATCGATACGATATATATATATATATATATATATATATATATATATATATATATATATATATATATATATATATATATATATATATACAGATCTTCCCATTAGTGAATTCTTCGTTTCACGAAAAATTCGCTAAAACATATTCTTGCTTGCAAGCGGGTGGATGCCATTTTTAACATTTTCTCGAATAATGCTTTAGCTACTAGGAAATCCCACGTTATTGTATCACACTTTTTAAAAACACTTGTGGTTTCCGCAATTTCGTAAATTTTTTTGGGTCATATTTTTAAGTTTAATTTTCGGTTTTCTCCGCAAGAATTTCAAGGATATTCAAAACCGAATACACTACTAAATAGAAAATTTAGTAGCCTTTTAAAAGTATCATTCGTACCCCCCTGATATGTAAAACTCTATATGTGTATCACACCGATGACTCAAAAAATAGTTGGCCGATTTTGCTCAAATTTTCCTTCCTTTTAGTGAATTTTGTTAAATACTCCAGAAATTCCCCAATCAAATTATGTGGAGTGATGAATCTCGGTTCTACGATAACGGGACGGTAAACCGACATCATAGTCACCACTGGTCTAAGCAGATTTCTCTTTGGGTTCGTGACATTTGCTTCTAAAATAGTTGAGGAATTAATATTTGATGCAGCCTTTTTAATGAACGGTTAATAGGGCCATACTTTAACGAAGATTAAGACATGTTTTGCCAACGCTTCTGGAAGAAGTTCCTCTTAATGACCGTCTTACCATGTGGTGGCAACAAGACGGTACTCCTCCTCATAATCCGGATTTGTCATCGAATTAAAAATAGAAGTCCCGTCAGGTGGCCGGCATGGTCGCTTGACATGACGCCTCTCGATTATTTTTTATAGGGGCTTTCTAAAATAAAAGTTCATTTAAATTTTTAAATTATCTCGGAGGCGATTAGCACCAGAAGCAGAAACTATTTAACACGGCAATTGTTCTCAAAAAATGCGCACCAGAACTTGCTTCTGTCCTGACTCGTTTGTTTCAGATATCTTACCATAAAGGCATATTCCCTAGGAACTGGAAAACTGCTCGAGAACAACCTATCCCCAAGAAAGGATCCAAAGCGCTTCCTACCAACTACATGCCTATTTCTCTCCTTTCAGTCGTCTCTAAAGTGATGGAAAAGTATATAAACACCGAATTACTAAACATTCTAGAAAAACACAGTCTAATCCACGACATGCAGTATGGATTCCGTCAGGGCAGATCGACTGCCGACCTCCTTTCCTTTGTCACCCAGTCTTGGAACAAGTCTATGGAACTACACGGTGAATCCCAGATTGTCGCTTTAGACATATCCAAAGCATTCTACCAGGTCTGGTACGCAGCGCTGCTTAATAAACTTCCGGCCTATGGCCTACCACCAAAACTCTGTACCTGGACAGCAAATTTCCTCTCCAACCAGAGCATTTTTGTTGTCGTGGATGGCCATTCTTCTAAACTGTATCCAATTAATGCAGGAGTTCCTCAAGGTTCAGCTTTAGCCCCTACTTTGTTTCTTCTCCACATCAATGACCTCCTCTCTAGCACATCCAACCCAGTTCACAGTTACGCGGACGACAGCACCCTCCACTCAAATATACAATATTCTAAGCCTGCCTCTTTAGCCCAATTATATGAGGATCGCAGACTCATGGAGGGTTCTGTCTCCGTGGATGTCAAAAAAATATTAGACTGGGGAAGTAGAAATCTTGTACAATTCAACCCCACCAAATCTCAGTCTTGCTTTCTTTCTCATAAGAGATACACCAGCCCTACACCCATCACAATGAACAACCAAGTTATTCAAAGTAATGAGTCATTTTCTCTTGTTGGCATTTCTGTGGATCGAAATCTCAATTGGCACCAACATGTCACATCAATTGCAGAAGCGGCTGCTAAGAAATTAGGTTTCCTCTTCCGGGCTCGCAAATACTTTTCACCAGATAATCTCTATACCTTATATACTTCACAAATAAAGCCAAACCTCGAATACGGCTCCCACATCTGGGGTGCAGCTGCCCCTTCTACACTCGCTATCCTGGACTCCATTCAAGACAGAGCTATACGTCTCATCGGTGACCCGATCCTCACCCAAAGGCTGCCATCCCTTGCCCACCGACGTGCCGTTGGTGACCTCTCTCTCTCTTTTATAGATATCTGCACGGGCACTGCTCAGCGGAGTTTTCTTCCATAGTTCCTCCACCTGCTGCCCCCAACAGATCTACCAGGGGAACAGAGCGAACGCACCCTTTTACTGTCCAAGTCACTAGACATAGAACATCTTGTTATTTCCGCTCTTTTGTCCCGAGGACTTCCAAATTGTGGAATTCCTTGCAAGCACATGTTTTTCCTTGTCCTCCGAACCTACAAACCTTCAAGTCGAGAATTAACAAGTTGCCTCTTTCCTCCTTGTCAACACCCACGATACGATAGTATTTAGGCTGTTAGTCCTCGTGTTGTGTTGTTGAAATTAATTAACATTTTTGTTAAACAGTTGAATGGAGCATTTGAGTATCACGAAAAATACAGGTGACTTATTTAAAAAATAGGTTTAACACAAAACTTTCTACTTTCAAGACACCTGTATAGAGAAACACACTTGCACTGAAGATATTGACTTTCTAAATAGAGTTAGGACACCCGGTATACATTTCAGTTTTAAATGAATGGTAGCGAGAGAAAAATTATCACGCATCTCAGGAGCCACCATCAATTGGATCTATATTTTTATTTTATTTCGCATTTGATCTGCAAATATGTTTACAGCTTCCTGTTTTTATGCAAAGATAGGCACATTTCACGGCATCAAATACAAGTTTTATCACCTGTCATCAAAAAGAGAATATTTCTATCCAGATAATTCTACCGTGTCTCCAGCCACGTGGAATAAAGTATGTAGGGAGGCAGGATACAATAATATTCCACTTGATTTATGTAGCTGAATGTGGTTTCTCTGAAATCCTTTCAAACACATCATACGTCCTTCAGTTGAATAGATGGTTTTCCTCTGTATTTTTCATGGTTGATGTTTGGTTCAACACATAACGTGATACATTTATTCACCGTGTGTTAAAAGTATCTTGGTATCAATATTCGCTGACAGATTTTCCGACGTATCAATGTGTCACTGTGATTACAGTGAGGTTGGTATAATATGCCTCTCATGTGTAGAAAATTCTACCGGCCTAGTAATAGTAACGCAGTTACAGCCTTGATAAAAATTAGTTTAGAAAATTATGCTCAAGGAAACCGCATTTCAGTGCGGAAAAGCTGTAGGAAAATCACTACCTGAAATATAATGATTTGCCAATAAAAGATAGTTTCTGGTTATAGCTTAACTCGCAGATAGAAATTTCGAAAAATAAAATATCGGCAGAAGATAGACCTATTCAAACTTTTCTCTGCGTTTTTAAAAAGTGGGACTATTAGCAATAGAAGAATTTCCTACAACGCAAACAATCTTTGAATGGAATCTATAAGTGATAAGGTTAAATTTGGGCAGCGCCCAGTCATAAAAATGATAACATACTTTACAGAGTCTATAAATAAAAACTGAAAAAAAGTCTGGACGCAGCAAGTGCGTGAATTTTCAAAGAAATGATCTTTCACCAAATATTTTTTTCATAACTTTTTTCTTGTAATATAGAAACCTAAATTTTAGTGTATGGTTTACTTTTTATATCGTTAATCTACAAACAAAATTTGGTTACCACAACTTTTTTATTTTTTGAGTTAAAATTTGTTTTCTTATATTTCAACAACACACCACGAGGGCTTACAGCCTAAATACTATCGTACCGTGGGTGTCGACAAGGAGGAAAGAGACAACTTGTTAATTCTGGACTTGAAGGTTTGGAGGTTCGGAAGAGAAGGAAAAACACGTGCCGGCAATAAATTCCACAACTTGGAAGTCCTCGGGACAAAAGAGCGGGCATAACAAGATGTTCTATGTCTGGTGACCTGGACAGTAAAAGGGTGCATTCGCTCTTTTCTCATGGTAGATCTGTTGGGGGCAGCAGGTGGAGGAATTATGGAAGAAAGCTCCTCTGAGCAGTGCTCGTGTAGATATCTATAAAAGAGAGAGAGAGAGAGAGAGAGAGAGAGAGAGAGAGAGAGAGAGAGAGAGAGAGAGAGAGAGAGAGAGAGAGAGAGAGAGAGAGAGAGAGAGAGAGAGAGAGAGAGAGAGAGAGAGAGAGAGAGAGAGAGAGAGAGAGAGAGAGAGAGAGAGAGAGAGAGGTCACCAACGGCACGTCGGTGGGCAAAGGAATGACAGCCTTTGGGTGAGGGTAGCGTCACCGATGAGACACCTAGCACTCCTCTGAATGGAATACAGGATGGCGAGTGTAGATGCGGCAGCGGCACCCCAGATCTGGGAGCAGTATTCGAGGGTTGGCCTCATTTGTGAAGTATATAAGGTATAGAGATCAGCTGGTAAAAAGTATTTGCGAGCCCAGAAGAGGAAACCTAATTTCTTAGCAGCCGCTTCTGTAATTGATGTGACATGTTGGCACCAATTGAGATTTCGATCCACAGAAACGCCAACAAGTAAAAAGGACTCATTACTTTAAATAACTTGGTTGTTCATTGTGATGTGTCAAGGGCTGGTGTATCTTTTATGAGATAGAAAGCAAGACTGAAATTTGGTGGGGTTGAATTGTATGTCTGGTGACCTGGAAAGTAAAAGGGTGCATTCGCTCTATTCCCCTGGTAGATCTGTTGGGGGCAGCAGGTGGAGGAACTATGGAAGAAAGCTCCTCTGAGCAGTGCCCGTGCAGATATCTATAAAAGAGAGAGAGGTCACCAGCTGCACGTCGGTGGGCAAGGGATGGCAGCCTTTGGGTGAAGGTAGGGTCAACGCTGAGACGTATAGCTCTTTTTTGAATGGGGTCAAGGATAGTGAGTGTAGAAGCGGCAGCGGCACCCCAGATGTGGGAGCAGTATTCGAGGTTTGGCCTTATTTGTGAAGTATATAAGGTATAGAGATTATATGGTGAAAAGTATATACGAGTCCGGAAGAGGAACCCTAATTTCTTAGCAGCCGCTTCTGCAATTGATGCGACATGTTGGTGCCAATTGAGATTTCTATCCACAGAAATGCCAACAAGTGAAAAGGACTCATTACTCTAAATAACTTGGTTATTTATTTTGATGGGTCTAGGGCTGGTGTATCTCTTATGAGATAGAAAGCAAGACTGAGATTTGCTGGAGTTGAATTGTACAAGATTTCTACTTCCCGAGTCTAATATTTTTTGGAGATCCACAGAGATAGAACCCTTCGAAAGAAAACTCAAAATTTTCCCGGAAAACCTGGTCCGACTTCCCTGGCTAACGAACATATCCAAGTCACTGACGAAAGGAAGGTGCGTGCCAAATTTGATCAAAATTTTTTTCTACGAAAATTCACTAAAACGCATATATTGGCAAATACGCTGTCTCAAAAATAGACATAAAAACAACGATAAGCAAGACTTTCAGTGCACTTTCTAGCACACAATATACTTAAATAACAACTAGTGCAGCTATCCCGATTTTATTACACCTCATCAGACCCAGCTAGCAAAAAAAATGACTTTTGCTACAGTGATCCGGGGTACATATATCAACAGCCAATCTCTAATGCAGATGCACACTCACACACTCACCCATGCACGCACACCTATTTGCATACGGGTTCTAGAGGCCCAAATTCGCGCTCATTTAAAGACACTTTCCGAAAGTCTTACCATCAATACCTCTCTATTAGTAAATTTTTATAATGAAAATTCACTAAAATAGAAGTTTATGGAGGAGTACCGCATGCTGCCCGATTAAGAAAATACGTCGTCTTGATTGATATTAAGGAAAGAAAACGTAACGTAACTCGAAAGCAAATACGGAAAAATATTCGTTATAAATTTATCGCTTTTATAAAATTTAGAAATCTTTGTAGGTGTTTTTACAATTGCATTAAATCTACGCAATGAAAAAATTAAGCATTCCAGCTTTCCTGAAAAGTACTATAATATTGATAAGGTATTTTGCTTACCCGTCTCATCTCCCCAAGTGACTTGTCTAACTTTTCTTGCAGCTTGTCGACTTCTGTCTGAGCCTTGTCCAGAGCGTTCTGTAACTTGTCCTGCTGAATATTGGCCTTTCCCAAGGTCGCCTGTGTACGCTCCAGTTCTTCTCTCACTTTCTCCAGTTCTGCGTATGCCTATAAAATAAATATGTAAAAAAATTGATTAACCAAATTAACAATATTTTGCCCCAAATATTTAAACAATTGGGGTTACTCTGTAGACGATCTTGGGTGCTTTACAATATATATATATATATATATATATATATATATATATATATATATATATATATATATATATATATATATATATATATATATAGTGTGTCCCAAACTGGATGGGAATGTATTGCTATCTCCGTTATTATTAGAGATAGGGAGACGGTTAAATTGGCAATGTTTGGTAGAATTTCTTGCTCGTTCCAAATATGATTTGTATTTTGCCCTGTCTCTTTTTGTTTTCGAATTATTTGGAAAAACAAATTCTGTCGATTTTATTTTTTCTTCAATATCTAAGTAGGCGTTGATCTGACATGTCTAAGACTTGCACATTATCAGGACACTTTTTACAGAGTAATCGTTTTGTGTTTTTCTCAACTTTGGATTGTCATTTGTTTTTGAGCTACATGTATCAACGTTTGTTTTATTATGGCAGCCATATTGGATTTTTGCTCATGGGATAGCCTGTGACAAGAGATTTCCAATGATGTACAACATTACAAAAATTCTGTAATTGCACTGACAATTTTCAGAAAAACCGCTTTGAGGATAGTAGGCTATAAAATCCAATACCAGAAAACAAATGACAAAAAAAGTGTTCAAAAATCAGTAGACTATGGAGTCTAACAATAGACTTCTACTTTTAACATAATTCTCCGTAATGATTAATGATAAAAAAATATTGTGATTTAATTTACAATACTTAATAAGGTAATAATGCTAGGTAATATTATGTGAAACAGTTTAATAACGAATCCCGGCAATAACAAATAGAAACTTAAACTCCACAAAACAACACAACTCAACAAATAATAGACATTAAAAAATACAGTAAATAGAAAATTGTTAAATATGGCCACCGTTTTTTTTTTCAGTTAACTTTATACACGTGTTTGAAACATGCCTGCAAACTCTGGTGTGGGTGTTTTGATTAATATGATTTATATCTTCCGTGATTCTGTTTCGTAATTCATTGATATTTTGTGGTGGATAGAATTTATACACATCACTCTTAAGAGTACACCGAAAATAAAAATCCATGGGTGTTATATCAGGACTTCGAGCACACCAATAAACAAATGACACGATTATTAAACCTTTGGTGCAAAAATTCTTTTACGATCGTAGAATTGTGAGCTGGACAACCGTCGTGTTGGTACCAAATCTCGTGTATATTATCATGAACTCTTCTAATTGTTAGTAAGATATAATTTCTCAATAGATTAAGATACCTTTCCCCAGTTAAATTATTTTCAAAAAAGAACGGACCAACAATGAAGTTACCTGATTTTTTTTTAAAAATTAACTGTCTAATCTACAAAGAAAAATAACAGTTTTTTACCTAATAAGCCGCACCAAACATTAATACCAAATCTGTCTTGTAACCATCTTAATTCCTTTAGACGGGGATATTCATTTGCCCAATAATGCCTATTATGGCGATTATTCACACCACAATTTGTAAATCTGGATTCATCGGTTCATATTATTTTCAAATGAAAATTTTCATCTTGCTGACATTGTCCTTGATACCATCTGCAGAATTGAAGTCGCTTAGGAAAATCGTCAACATTTAAGCCTTGTACGATTGCAGGTTTGTATGGATGGTAATTACTTTGTTTTAATACACGGTGTACCGTCCTTTTTGGAACGTCAATTTGTTCTCCATAAAACGGAACATATTGCATACCAGTTTCGCTCTCGTTAGAACTCATCAGTGCGCACACCAAGTTGCAGCCAGAATACACCCAACAGCAAGTTGTAACGGTTATGTTTTATTCATTACTGTAACTCCCTGACAGACATAACGAGAACCTCAAAAGAAGCTTAAATAAGAAAAGGTGACTTTATTTTTGAGAGGCAATTCAAGTTTTGATTTTGAAAAGATTTATTGAAAATTCGCTATTGACATTAACCATTGTAGTGCCCTTACTGCATTCCCATTAAAATATCAACAGACGGAATATTTGCCTTAAGGAAAAAGATCGTTATTTATTACAATTTTCTACTAAGATGTTTGTAAGTTTGAAATCAAGAAGCAGGAAAAATATCGTTGCCGAGATGAATATTTACTCCACAATGACGTAATAACATGATCTAAAGCATTAGAAACTAGAGGTGGAAATATTAACAAAGAGGCCGAAAGTCACAAAGTCGGAAATTTATGAGACAAGCTGACAACTGAAAGAAAGGCCGACAAAGCAAGCGCTATCGTTAAGCAATAAAGTATATTTGACAGATACTGGTCGCATAGCCGTTGGGGCTGAGAAGCTCCGACTTGGGTCTGCGGAAACTGGCGCGAAACACATGCATCTCTCCACCTCTCTCATACACATGGAGGTAGATGGGTAACTAAGGACAGCGAGTTATATCACTAGCAGAACATCGACGCACCGAACAAACCCAGCCGAGTACTTAAACGCGTGAATGCCTGAATCGCAGGAGGTCTGCCGACAGGCACTACAGAAGCAAGAACTGCTCTACCTTCCGAGTTTAGTTCAGGAGAGTTTTCTACCAGGCAAAGAAGTAAAACGTTACTTCCACAGGTCATATACGTCTAGTATAATTATCGTGCAAGTGCTGCAAATAACTTTAGTTTGGTTTAGTGTATTATAACATCCCACTTGAAAGAAAAATTGATTTAACCGTGAGTTTTTAATAGACGTCTTAGTGTGTAGTTTCAAGTGAACACTTTCAAGGAAACCGTTTCTAGTTGCCAAATTTAAGTTGTCAATTTCAGTCTCAGTTTCAAGTTTGCCTTTATGTCCGATTTTTCCGTATACGTTCAAACATACCTTTGTCTCAGAGATTACCGTTAAAGTACAGTTTTGCTGTTCCGATTCAAGTACATCAAGTTTCAACCCCAGTGTCTGCCAAGCCTCTTGATAGTACATTGCACGTACACTCTTTTTCTGTCACTACATCTGAAAGCATTTTCTACTAGTTCCTGACTCCTCTCTTGGGGAAATTAAGCGCCTGTGGTAATCGCTAAATATCGATGTTACCCTGTACAGTTTCCACATTCCGTCTGCAGAAAAATTAACACCTATGGGACCTCAGGAGTAAGTCCAGACCAGCTGGTGAATCTTTGAAAGTGCGAGCGCACTACATGTGAGTCATTTTTAAGTTTTTGAGTGATTTTTAAGACTAGATAGACATAAACTTTCCTACATCATGTAAATTTCTCATTAAATTGCAACATAAATTATTATATAAATATATTGTGTATTTTACTTCTGTATAATGTCAAAATATGTAAATTAGGAACATTAGTATGATATTAATTAATTAACATTTTGCCCACGACCTTTTCAAAGGTTTTAAAGTATAAAAGGTAGCTTGTAACCTTCCATTTAAACAATAGTAAACAATTACTTAATTTTACAATATCTGAGCTTCTCTCACAAACTTTTAAGAAAACAAAACATACTCTGGCCAGAACAATTAGTAGAAACTTGCCTAACAAATTAAAATTGAGAGCATTGGTAGAATTAATAGAAAAACCTTTAACTTTGCATTTGATATTTATTTTGTTTCGTTGTAATGTATAACTTATATTTAATTTACCAGGATTCTTGATTTAAATAACTCCCATTATTAATTTATGTCAATAAATTTAAATATTTGTGTTTTTAATATCTGTTTTGATTGAATAACAAATTCCTCATTTAACCTTTCTCAATTCTGGTTGTGCTATGGTTGGAAATTCTTCATATCTATTATCTAGATCTCTTCAAACTAACTAACTAACGTAGTGCCGTAGTTTTGACTCGAAGATCTCACAAATCTAGGACTTTGGTCAGAACAAGATTATAGCTGAGTAAGTATTTGATTATCTTTTCATCTTCAAACCATACAGTGTGTTTTTTATCTTACAAAATAATAAATCTGAGGGATAAGTGCAAATAGGTTAGGGTTTGGGAGGTGATGATGACCTCACTATTGACCGGATTTAGATCCAGTTCAAATCACGAGATATCAATCGCGGACAACCATCAAATACATACAGTCGGTTTTTTAGGCTTAAATTGGCACAAAGTTCGGTTAAAGGTAGCCAGCCTCGTAGAACATAGTGAAATGTACGACAGTGTCGTAACCAGGTAATACGTACGACACTTACTCGCACATCTCACTATGTTATATTTATATGTTTTTAATAATATGACCTCCCTCTCTAATTTATATACAGGGCGGCGCATTGAAAACGAAACAGACCAATTTGCGCCCAGAGATTTTTTTTTTAAGAAACGCTGTCAATTTTAATATTGAGGGGGGCATGTTTTGACATAGAACTCAACTTTGTCACATCAACCCCTTAAGGGTGGTGATAACAACCCTTATATTTTAAATAGGGAACATGGCTCGGGTGTTACATAACTTGAAAGCTCTTTCTTTTCTGAATTCAGCACACTAATTTTTTCGGAAGTTTTATCAACTCGTTTAAAAATTATTCACAGTTGGAGTTGTAGGAACGTATTTCATTCATTGTGATGAGAAATGCATTAATTAGTCAATTTTTCGTTAAAAAAAACTAAAAAACAAAACCAAACGTTCAAAAATGTTTGTTCAGTTAAGTAAGTATTCAAATTGTTGACCACCAGCTTCCATACAAAAGTACAAATTTTGTTCAAAACGAGCTCTAATATTCTGGAGCATTTGAGGAGTTATTAGACGGCATTTTTCAACAATGCGTCGTCGTAATTCTTACAGAGACTCCGGTTCTGTTGCGTCAATTATACTTTTTAAATGACCCCATAGAAAGAAGTCTCAAGGAGTTAAATCCGGTGATCTAAGGGGCCACACAATAGCACCTCTACGCCCAATCCATTATCCTGGAAACTCTATGTTCCAAAAACTCCCTAACGCGTCGTGGAAAATGCGGAGAAGCTCCATCTTGTTGAAACACTAATTGATTTTCTTGATAGCGATCATCATTTTCAACAATGTCAATTAGTAGAGGGTAAACAATATCTTCTAGTAACTCCAAATACAGTTCGCCACTCAAATTGCCATCAAGAAAAATTGGTCCGCTTAAACGGCCTCTAAGAATTCTACTCCAGACATTCAATTTCTGTGGAGTTTGAGTGTGGAAAATTTCTTGGATTATTATCTGCCCAATAACGACAATTATGACGATTGACTGTAGAGTTTAATAAAAACGTACACTCGTCTGAAAAACAGATATTGAACTGAAAGTACCCGTTATCAGCTATTCGTGCAGTCATAACTTCACAAAACTCCAGCCGACGATCAAAATCATCTTCATTCAGTTGTTGTACAAGATGAATTTTATACGGGTGAAATTTATGATGCTTCAATAATCGCTGAATAATTTTTCTTTTGATGTTTAAAACAGCGGCCAATTTTCTCGTGCTCAAAGTTGGGTCTGCAGCAATTTGTCCTAAAACTTCAATCTGAGTAGTCTCATTTCTAACCGGAAATTCACGTTCAGGATCCCGTTTTTTGTTGGCTACTGAACCACTTTGTCGAAACTTTGCAACTAATTCCAAAATGTATTTTCTGTTAACATGTCTGTTCGGATGTCGTTCATTAAACAAATTTTCGGTACGGTTGGCACAGTCATCGTTTTTGAAAAAAACGAGTAATTAGTTCAACTCTTTTTTCTACAGAATACACCATTGTTAAATTAATTTTCGATAGTACTATAAACTATAAACTGAAATAAGAAACCGCATTTCTCTCATTCCGATAAGAAATGTTCTGATAGTTAATTTTTTGTTTACAAACCAACAAAACATTGTCTATCAGCAGATTTCTTATCGGAATGAGTGAAATGCGTTTTTGCATCTTCAACTGTGAATAATTTTTAAACGAGTTAATAAAACTTCCAAAAAAATTAGTGTGCTGAATTTAGAAAAGGAAGAGATTTCAAATAATGTAACACTCGACCCATGTTCCCTATTTAGAATATAAGGGTTGTTATCACCACCCTTAAGGGGTTGATGTGACAAAGTTGAGTTCTATGTCAAAACATGTCCCCTCAATATTAAAATTGACGTGTTTCAGCGTTTTTAAAAAAAAATCTCTGGACGCAAATCGGTCTGATTTGTCTTCAATGCGCCACCCTATATTGTAATCTGACAGGTAATATTGTTATAGTAGATGTATAGAAAACTATCCAGTTAGTGTAAGAAACTGTACAACCGGCTGTTATATAGATTCTATAGTTAGCTTTAATATTGTGTATAATCAGACTATAAATTTGAAACGTACTTTACGATTAAGACCGAGAAAATATATTATGAGATAATTTTATACCCCTAATATTTTTCCTCCTAATAATTACGTAAATAAAAATTGTTGTTACCTTGTCTTTGTCGGCGTGCAGTCTGGCTGTAGTAGATTGAGCCCTCTCTAGTTCTTCCCTTAGGGACTCCTGTTCTTGATGTGAGTTCTCTAGGCGCGCCTTGAGGCGGTAGACTTCCCCCTGCGACTTTTCCAGTTTCTCTTGTAACTGTGTCGCCTCAGTCCTGGCTCTTTCACTATCTGCCTGAGTGACTCTAAGCTCGGCTTGACATCTTCTCAGATCAGCAGCAGTCTTATCGTGTCTTTCTTGAGCCCTGTCCAAGTCTTGTGAGATACTGAAACTGCGACCAAAAGCGCTGTGAGGCCTATCTACTTCGTGCCTGATGGACTGCACACGCTCCAGGTCTTGTTTAAGCCTCTCGTTCTCCAGCTCGAGCCTAGCTATTCTTTGTCGGGCTTGTTCCCAGTCGGAACCGCTCCTTCCGACTTCCAGAGCTGCCTTATCCAACTCGGCCTTGGATTTTCCGAGTTCAGACTGAGAACATTCTAGTTTGCCCTCTAGCCGGTCTCTGTCGTTTTGTAATCTTTCTATTCTAGTGGCCAGTTTTTCTACCTCACTGTTTAGAGCGTGGATCTTCATCTTATAATCTGCGATTTCACGTTCGTGGAGTTCACGCTCTTCTTGTTTCTCTTGTTCCGCCCTGTCACGCTGCTCTCGGAGTTGCAGCATCTGTTTTTCTTTGTCGCCGATGGCTTCTTCGAGAGTTGAAAGCGCGCCTTCCGAGGAACAGTGGTGCGCTTGCATGGCTGATAATCTTGCACGTGCCATGTCCACCTGGTTGTCTTTTTCTTTAAGGAGATCTTCCAGGTTTTCAACCTAATTAGAATAAAAGCAGAGCTGTATATTTTCATGTAAAATTAAAGTGATAGGTTCTCAACATGCTATATTTTATTTTAAATAAAGTTGAAAATAAAGCAAATAAATATAATTAAATAAATAAACACATAATAAATAATTAAATTATATTTACCTTGAGTAAAAATAATAGGTGAAATAGGAATCGCAAATAATAAACATGTACACAAACTAAAAGAATAAAAATATATAAATACAAATACTACAATATGTAGTATTTTAGCAATATTAATAAAATAAAATTACTTTAAAAAAAAATTAGTTTGTAGGTAAATCATTTTGGATTGGAATTTAAAAAAGTGATATTATTAGCCCTCGATATCTTAAATCCCGGCTCATGAAATGTCAAAAAAGATACGCATAATACTATTCAAAATAACTGTTCAAATACATCAACTTATTCATTATAATTTTTTATGTACAGGCTCATTCACAGAACATGCTAGGGAAACGTTTATGTATTTCTGATCCTACTACAAATTTAGAGTTTTTTTAATTTTTTATTTATTTCAACAACACTCCACGAGGGCTTACAGCCTAAATACTATCGTACCGTGGGTGTTGACAAGGAGGAAAGAAGCAACTTGTTAATTCTGGACTTGAAGGTTTGGAGGTTCGGAGGAAAAGGAAAAACATGTGCCGGCAAAGAATTCCACAACTTTGAAGTCCTCGGGACAAAAGAGCGGGCATAACAAGATGTTCTATGTCTGGTGACCTGGACAATAAAAGGGTGCATTCGCTCTGTTCCCCTGGTAGATCTGTTGGGGGCAGCAGGTGAAGGAACTATGGAAGAAAGCTCATCTGAGCACTGCCCGTACAGATATCTGTAGAAGAGAGAGAGAGAGAGAGAGAGAGGTCACAACGGCACGTCGTTGGGCAAGGGATGGCAGCCTTTGGGTGAGGGTAGGATCACCGATGAGACGTACAGCTCTCTTCTAAATGGAGTCCAGGATAGCGAGTGTAGGAGCGGCAGCAGCACCCCAGATGTGGGAGCTGTATTCGAGGGTTGGTCTTATTTGTGAAGTATATAAGGTATAGAGATTAGCTGGTGAAAAGTATTTGCGAGCCCGGAAGAGGAAACTTAATTTCTTAGCAGCCGCTTCTGCAATTGATGTGATGCAGATGTAAGTTGATGCCAATTCAAATTCCGATCCACAGAAATGCCAACAAGTGAAAAGGACTCTTTACTTTGAATAACTTGGTTGTTCATTGTGATGGGTCTAGGGCTTGTGTATCTCTTATGAGAAAGAAAGCAAGACTGTGATTTGGTGGGGTTGAATTGTACAAGATTTCTACTTCCCCAGTCTAATATTTTTTGGAGATCCACGGAGATAGAACTAGGAATGGCCATCCACGACAACAGAAATGCTCCGGTTGGAGAGAAAATTTGCTGTCCAGGTACAGAGTTTTGGTGGTAGGCCATAGGCCGGAAGTCTATTAAGCAGCGCTGCGTGCCAGACCTGGTCGAATGCTTTGGATATGTCTAGAGCGACAATCTGGGATTCACCGTGTAGTTCCATAGACTTGTTCCAAGAATGGGTGACAAAGGAAAGGAGGTCGGCAGTTGATCTGCGTTGACGGAATCTATACTACCTGTCGTGGACTATACTGTGTTTTTCAAGAAATTTTAGTAATTCGGTGTTTATATACTTTTCCGTCACTTTAGAGACGACTGAAAGGAGATAAATAGGCCTGTAGTTGCTAGGAAGCGCTTTGGATCCTTTCTTGGACACGGGTTGTACTCGAGTTTAACTTCTAGTTACTAGGGAATATGCCTCTATTGTAAGATGTCTGAAACAGATGAGTCAGGACAGAAGCAAGTTCTGGTGAGCATTTTTCGAGAACAATTGCTGGGATCTCGTCAAGGCCAGAGGCTTTTCTGGTATTAAGAGAAGAGAGCATCTTTCGTACCTTTTTAGTTTTGAAAATGATATCCGTCATTTTATGCGCGACATTAGGGACTGTTGGTGGTTGAACATTTGGAGGTGGCTTGAGAGTAGAATTTCCAGCGAACAGCGAGGCAAAAAGTTCAGCCTTGCCCAGGGCTGTAGAAACAATTTCATCACCTGAGACAAGAGGTGGGAACGTGCTCTTGCAGAAATTATTCCCAATAGATTTAGCAAGAGTCCAGAAGGGTTTGCTGCCGTTGGAGCTTGAGAGGACTTTGTTTTTGATTTGGTTATTAAACGAGTTTTTTGCCTCAGAAAGAATGCGGACATAGCGGTTTCTTGCGTAGTTAAATGCTTGACGGCTTTCTTGACTAGGATTGTGTAGAAGCGTTTTGTGAGCTTTGACCTTTTCAAGTCTGGCCTTGTCACAAGATTTAGAGAACCAGGGCTTTTGAGTGGCTGCAGAGATTTTATGTGTACATGGAATAAATAATTCCATGCCAGCTTGGATAATTTCGGTGACGTTTTGTGAAATATCAGAGGGGCCAGGATAAGAGAAGCAGACAGACGCCCATGGAAATGAGGAAAATAATCTTGCATTTCGTCCCAGTTCGCGGAGTTGTAGTGCCAAACGATACGTGGGTGTGATGACTGTGTGACCTCGGGTTGCATTGCGCAGGAGGCAGTGACCATGCCGTGGTCTGAGCGACCAAGGGAGGCGGTGACTGATATCTTATAGCAGACAGAATTTGTAGTAAGAAGGAGATCCAAGAGATTTGAGCTGTGTGTTGGGATGCGAGAAAAGCAAGTAGGTTGCTGAACCATCTTGGCTAAAAAATTGCTGACTGCAAAGGCCTCCGCTACTCTTTCTTGTGGATCGGTTTTTGAGGTTCCTAGCAATTCCTTATTATAAACATTGAAGTCACCAAGAATAGTGACCTCGGAGGAAGGATATTTAGAAATAAGATGGTCGGTTTTTCCAAAGGTAGTGAAAGAGCTGGACAAAGTTGTTGTCAGAAGGTGACCGGTAGATGCAACAGATGAATTTAGTTGCAGCCCTGAGAGAGAGTTTTATATATAGTATGTCTTTTCTTCCAGCTTCTGAATTGGGAAGTCTGGTGCAGGGTAGATTGCTACGGGCGTACGCGCATACGCCTTCATTGCAGTCTAAAGGAAGTAAGGACCTCATACCCCGGGAAATTAAGGTGATTTGTGGCTGTTTTAGCACTGATTTGAGTTTCGGTGAGGAAGAGGAGTTGGGGCCGGCCCCTTGATGTAAGGGGTGGTAGTTGTTTAAATATTTGCTCTGAGTAACAAAATACACCGTTTTCGCAAAAATAGGTTGTCTTAAACTGCCAGAGATGGGTATTAATAAACTCCATATAGATAGACGTCGTATTCAGTTCTTATTTCGATGGTCAACTTAAATATAGAGTGTTCTTTTCAAGAAAAAATGGTTTTTGCTATTTGAATTTAGACAGGTTTGTACGTCAGTAGCGAACAGCCTGTATAAAATAATGCTATTGTTTTTATTAGGGAAGTCTAGCCATCCGATTGACAGTCAGCGTCTATAAAATGATTATTCCAGTAATACCAACTACCGAAAGACGGCGTCAAAATCAAACCATTATTTTCGGTAATATTAACAAACAAGTCTCCACTTAAATATACAATATTCTAAGACTGTCTCTTTAGCCCAATTAGATGAGGATCGCAGGGTTCTGTCTCCGTGGATCTCCAAAAAATATGAGACTGGGGAGGTAGAAATCTTGTACAATTCAACTCCATCAAATATCAGTCTTCCTTCCTATCTCATAAGAGATACACCAGCACTAGACCCATCACAATGAACAACCAAGTTATTCAAAGTAATGAGTCCTTTTCACTTGTTGGCATTTCTGTGGATTGAAATCTCAATTGGCACCAACATGTCCCATCAATTGCAGAAGCGGCTGCTAAGAAATTACGTTTCCTCTACCGGGCTCGCAAATACTTTTCACCAACTAATCTCTATACCTTATATACGTCACAAATAAGGCCAAACGTCGAATACTGCTCCACATCTGGAGTGACTCTGCCACTTATACAATCGCTATCCTGGGCTCCATTCAGGAGAGAGCTATACGTCTCATCGGTGACCCTATCCTCACCCAAACGATGCCATCCCTTGCCCACCGACGTGCCGTTGGTTACCTTTCTCTCTCTCTCTCTCTCTCTCTCTTTTATAGATATCTGCACGGGCACTGCTCATAGGAGCTTTCTTCCATAGTTCCTCCACCTGCTGCCCCCAACACATCTACCAGGGGAACAGAGAGAATGCGCCCTTTAACTATCCAGGCCACTAGACTTAGCACATCTTGTTATGCCCGCTATTTTGTCCCGAGGACTTCCAAGTTGTGGAATTCCTTGCCGGCACATGTTTTTCCTTCTCCCCCCGAACCACCAAACCTTCAAGTCTAGAATTAACAAGTTGACTCTTTCCTCCTTGTCGACACCCACGGTACGATAGTATTTAGGCTGTAAGCCCTCGTGGTTTGTTGTTGAAATAAAAAAAAAAATCAGATCCTGACTTGGTAACAATGGGACCACCTAAGTAGTAACCCTTTCAAACAAAAAAAGATTTTGATAAATTTGTCCACAATTGACGAAAATATCAGTGAACATACTTAAAAAAATACATACAAGCGAACACTTTTTTTAAGTCGGTTAAAAATAGATCTGAGTGCAACTTTTTAGATTTTTAGTGGGATCAGAAGTACATAAACTAACTAAAATTAACATGTTTCGTGAATTATCCTGTATATATATATATATATATATATATATATATATATATATATATATATATATATATATATATATATATATATATATGTACATAGGTAATAGGTAATAGTGTATTTCCCATCAAGATTTACATGAGTCGTTAAACAAAACTAAAGTTTTTACATTAAAATGTAAAATTGAAAAACAAAGAGAATATAAACACTAAAAAACAAACCCTGATAAAATATGTATAGATAAGACATATCATTAAAGTCCAAAACATTAAATAGCAGACAAAACTAACATATGCTAAAAGTCAAAAAAAAAACCTAAAAAGTTTAAATTAACTATCACAGTTTTAAGCGTTTTCGCTTTTCTCTTCAGTCAACTATTAGAACTTATCGTAGTTCTTCTGTTGCACTCTGCCGCCATGCTGTTGTTTTATTGGTTTAGAAAATATTAATTTTCTGGAAAACGGTTAACTTTAGGCAAATTTGTTAGGAGACAAAAATTTTAGATAACGAACACAGATTCAAAATGGAGTCAACTGGGTTAGAAAAAAACAACAGCCGTGAAAGTTCTGGCTATTAGAAGCAAAAAACCTACTTCCGGTTTGCGAAATTTATTAGATTTTTCACGAATGATGTCTCTAAGTGAGCTAAAATCAGCTGCCAAAATTCGTTGACGTAGCTCAATTCTTTAGCGAATGATAAACAAAAAACTGTTTTTTTAACTTTGGAGGGCTATAACTCAAAAAGTAAAAAAAATTACCTTTTTTTTTTGGATAAATCGTCATCATTTGATCACACAAATCTACAGTTAAGAGTTGTCGGTGTAATTACCGGACACCCTGTATTAATGTTTCTAGTAGAATCAACCAAAATTCATAGGAAAGTAAAAATTCGTTGATAAAAGCAGAATTAGATACTCACCTTTCTTTGAAGTACATTGATCTTCCTATCCTTGATGTCCATATGCTCCCTCATTTCCGCTATCTCCGCACCAGCCCTACCTCTTTCCTGTTGCAGCTGCTGCGTCTTCTTCTCAATCAGCCTGTTCTTTTCGTCCAGCCTTTGTCTAAGCTCCTCACAATCAGCCTGCAGCATGTTATAGTGTTCCTCTTTGGCGCACAGTGACTCTTTCAGCACGGCGATGTGCCTCTGGTAGTCTTGGTGTTGTTCCTCCAGCGTCTTCATCTTGGCGCCCATCGCCAGGATCTCCTGGTCCCTACGCTGGATCTCCAGGCGGAACTCGTCCAGCTGCACACGACAGTCGAGCCATGCACTCTCGGGGGGCACTTGCACATGCACAGGGGGGAGGGCATAGGACACAGAGCAGGACACGCAAGCAACACAGTGCCACAGAGCCGCCTCTTTAGAGATGAGCGAAAAATGGAGCTACTGGTGAATGAACAGGGACCAAGACGTGGCCACTGGCAGGTGGTGAATATTATAATTGAAATAAATAACACTTTTAGCTTTATAATTAGATCTCTTAAGTCTGTAAGCCAATTAATATAAATGTAGTTAAGCTATGGGATGAAAAATTTGTCATTTATAATTTTAATAGAGGTTATACCTAATATTTTTGCAACAAGATGTGTTTTGTGGCTTTATTAGCTAAAAAGAGTTCCTAAAAGTCGAAAGATTTTTCCTTAGATATACAGTGCTTTCGAAAAGTAAGGAATAAATTCATAATTGCTGAAATTGAGTGTTTTAAGAAAAATCCTCTAATACGTCGATTTTGTTTTAAACAAAGACATACGACCCATATTTGTGACGTCATCGTTGTTCGAGATATGACGTCACCGATTTTTAAAAATGGCAACCCCCAATTTCGACCACGCCAAGAGCGCGTCATTCTACGTACACATCGTCATAAATTATGTCTGCCTGATAGTAGCCTAGGTGACCAGGAATGTTTTTTATTGCTGTCACACAAAAACTTGAAATCGTACTTTGGTAAATCGTTTTTTCGGTTTTTTGAGTTATCTCTTTAGTTCTTATCTTGTGTTTGGCAAATGCAGTGTGTTTGAAGTATTTATTGAGTAGTAACTTTAGTCATTTCATAAAAGAATGGTTAAATTAACTGAACGGACACGAATTGCAATTCTTTGCATGATCGGATTCGGAGACAGGATGCGCACACAAAAAGAAGTAGTTGAATTGTTCGACTAAACTCATCCTGATCGGCATCCCATTAACCAAAGCATGGTAAGCAATATTGAGTCTAAATACCGTAACTTTGGACATGTTCGTGATCTTCCTAAATCTGGTCGACCTTTAAAATGAGAAGAAGATCAACTTAATGTTTTGTTGGCAATACAGGAAAATCATCACTCAACACTTAACCAATATGGCAGCGTCTACAGTTCACAAAATTATGAAAAAAGCAAACTATCGTTCTTATAAGGTATGCCTTGTTTATGAGCTATCTGCAGACGACTTTGATCAGCGAAATCAATTATACGAGCAAACGCAAGAACTAAGAGTAATAATTTCGTAAAAAAACTAATTTTTCTGACGAGGCTACGTTTGTTTTGAACGTCCATGTCATTAGGCAAAACTGCCGTTATTGCACTACCGGGAATCCCCGATGGAGTATCACACTCAATGTCATCACAAACTTAACGTGTGGTGGGGCATAGTCGACGGAAGAATTCTGGGTCCCTATTTCTTTGATGTGAACCTTACTGTTGCAAAATATTTGGATTTTCTTCGCGACGACCTTATTCCTGAACTAATAACTTTATATCCAGATATAGAGGAACGTGATCTTCCGAGAAATGACATTTTCTTTCAATACGGTGCTGCACCTCCCCATTATGGAACACCTGTCCGTGCTTTTTAGATATGGTATCTCGAAACGCTGGATATGGAGAAGGGGGCCGATTGCGTGGCCAGCTGGATACTTAAAAAGCAAAATACACGTTAATAGACCGGAGAATTGAGAATATTTAAAAGCAAGAATTCGTCAAGAGATACATCGTATACCTCCTGAGGTTGTTGACAATGCTCAAAAAGAATATATTAATCGTCTTGGCTACTGTCAGGCAGCCAACGGTGCACAATTTGAACATTTGATTTAGTTGATCTTTTACAAAATTATTATCATCAAATTTAGTATTTTGTAATTCAAAATCGGTTTCGTTCTTTCTTTTTTGTCTAACCTATATACTCACGCTAATGTAATCATGGTCGAAATTGAGGGTTGCCATTTAAAAAAAATGTCGCTGGCGTCATATCTCGAACAAAGATGACGTCACAAATATGGGCCGTATGTCAAAAAGTGTCTTTGTTTAAAACAAAATCGACGTTTTAGAGGATTTTTTCGAAAAACTATCAATTCCAGAAATAATGAACTTATTCGTTACTTTCCGAAAGCGCTGCATAAAAAAACACCCGTGGTCCAACTACAACGTTTATTTAAAATGATGAACAACCCTTTTACGACTATTTTATAGGTAAAACTCAGCAATTGCTAAAAACGAGCCAACAGAAAAAGATTAGTCGTGGTCAAATTTCATTAATTATTAAATGATGTAAGCATATCCGCATTTTTCGTAAACCAGGTGACAAAACATAACAAAACCTTAATAGTTTCTCTAGAACAATTGTATCATTGTGAAGAAGAATGTATCAAGGCGCTGTAGCTTAAACTAATTGAAAGGGAGTTGTGAATATATATATATATATATATATATATATATATATATATATATATATATATATATATATATATATATATATATTTATATATATATATATATATATATATATATATATATATATATATATATATATATGTCATTGTGCATGTTTAACACAAAAAATTGTTGGCACATTGTTTTTGACATGGCCGCAATAATTTTTTATATCTACCTTACAATGATACTCAATAACACTAAGGTTGCACCATGAAATAACGAAACACAAAAATTAAAATGTTTGCAATTTCTTCTTCTTACGCCCAAAGAAACAATATCGCAAATAAAATTTATTGACAGTGTGACAGTTTGCCCGAATTTTGTATTGACATAGATCTTCAGTACCTACTTAGTAAGAAACCAATGATAATATTTAGAATGGATTGTTTGAGAGAGACAACCAATCAAAATTCTCATGGTAATTGAGTTCGATGACGGAAAACGAAAATACCAAGCCGTTTGTCACCTGTTTAATAAAACTCATTCCGAGAGGAATCCTAGTAGTATCTCAGCGGTATCGAAGACTTCACCAGGATTCAATCAAACTGGTAACTTTGAGGATAATGTTTTTTTATTTTTTTTATTTCAACAACACACCACGAGGACTTACAGCCTAAATACTATCGTACCGTGGGTGTCAACAAGAAGTAAATGGGCAACTTGTTAATTCTGGACTTGAAGGTTTGGAAGTTCGGGGGAGAAGGAAAAACATGTACCGGCAAGGAATTTCACAACTTGAAAGTCCTCGGGACAAAAGAGCGGGCATAACAAGGTGTTCTATGTCTGGTGACTTGGACAGTAAAAGAATGCAGTCGCTCTGTTCTCCTGGTAGATTTGCTGGGGGCAGCAGGTGGAGGAACTATGGAAGAAAAATCTCCTCTGAGCAGTGCCCGTGCAGATGTCTATAAAAGAGAGACAGAGAGGTCACCAACGGCACGTCGGTGGGCAAAGGATGGCAGCCTTTGGGTGAGGGTAGGTTCACCGATGAGACGTATAGCTCTCTTCTGAATGGAGTCCGGGATAGCGAGTGTAGAAGCGGCAGCGGCACCCCAGATGTGGTAGCAGTATTCGAGGTTTGGTCTTATTTGTGAAGTATATAAGGTATAGAGATTAGCTGGTGAAAAGTATTTGCGAGCCCGGAAGAGGAAACCTAATTTCTTAGCAGCCGCTTCTGCAATTGATGTGCTATGTTGGTGCTAATTGAGATTACGATCCACAGAAATGACAACAAGTGAAAAGGACTCATTACTTTGAATAACTTGGTTGTTCATTGTGAAAGAAAGCAAGACTGTGATTTGGTGGAGTTGAATTGTTCAACATTTCTATCTCCCCAGTCTAATATTTTTTGGAGATCCACGAAAACAGAACCCTCCATGAGTCTGCGATCCTCATCTAATTGGGCTAAAGAGACAGGCTTAGAATATTGTATATTTAAGTGGAGGGTGCTGTCGTCCGCGTAACTGTGAACTGGGTTGGATGTGCTAGAGAGGAGGTCATTGGTGTGGAGAAGAAACCAAGTAGGGGTTAAAGCTGAACCTTGAGGAACTTCTGCATTAATTGGATACAGTTTAGAGGAATGGCCATTCACGACAACAGAAATGCTCTGGTTGGAGAGAAAATTTGCTGTCCACGTACAGAGTTTTGGTGGTAGGCCATAGGCCGGTAGTTTATTAAGCAGCGCTGCGTGCCAGACCTGGTCGAATGCTATAAAATAGTTGATGAACAATCCCGAACCTATAATTATATTTAAGGGCAAGGGATGCAGTGATATGATACGATGAAGCAAATAGAATTGAAGAAGAAAATAGGGCTTTTACACTGACATAATTTTACCAGTGGCACCAATGAAAAAAGAGTCGGCCTTATAAAATTCAGCTCCTGGAACAGCTATATATTAGACGATAATTTAGATGGGATGATTCAGTTTTGTGAGCTGATGGTGGAAGATAATAAACCATTTAAAAATGTTATAAACAACATCGTATTTTCTCACGAAACTGTCGTTATATAAATGTGGATGTAAATTAATACAATTGAAGATGTTGGTTTGATAACAATTCGCACTGGATGGAAATTTCTGTAGAATTTTTCATCCTCTGATGATGCTAACTTTGTTAGTGAAACGATCGTCGGGTCTTTAAAAAATGTGTTGTGGTGATTTGGGTTCTCCAAGTATACTTATTAACGTATAGTATGACATTGTTCATGCAAATATTACTGACCTTTACTTTATCAAACAAAACATTACTTCAGGCGTTAATATTTATATGCAAGATGATGTTACTCCAAAATTTGTTGGACTTTTCCCAGCAGAAACGATCAAAATAGAGTACATTCGAACATATGGTTTTAACAAGACAGAGCGCATTCGCGCAATAGCAAGACATTATCTGGATGAGATTTTCGTAAAAAGTTGATTGAAGAGAGGAACAATCAAATGACTGGCCTGATCATCGATACTTCAGGCGTTTATACTTAGTTACAAGATAATGTTACTCCAAGATTCATCGAGCTTTAACCAGCAGAAACGATCAAAATAGAGTACATTCGAACATATGATTTCAACAAGACAGAGCGCATTCACGCCATGCTGTAGTAAGAAATTATTTGGACGAGATTTTCGTAAAAAGTTGATTGAAGAGAGGAACAATCAAATGGCTGGCCTGATCGTCGATACTTCAGGCGTTTATACTTAGTTACAAGATAATGTTACTCCAAGATTCGTCGAACTTTTACCAGCAGAAATGATCAAAATAGAGTACATTCGAACATATGATTTCAACAAGACAGAGCGCATTCACGCCATGCTGTAGTAAGACATTATCTGGACAAGATTTTCGTAAAAAGTTGATTGAAGAGACGAACAATCAAATGGCTGGCCTGATCGTCGATACTTCAGGCGTTTATACTTAGTTACAACATAATGTTACTCCTAAATTCGTCGAACTTTTACCAGCAGAAACGATCAAAATAGAGTACATTCGAACATATGGTTTCAACAAGACGGAACGCTTTCACGCCATGCTGTTGTAGTAAGAAATTATCCGGACGAGATTTTCGTAAAAAGTTGATTGAAGAGGGGAACAATTAAATGGCTGGCCTGATCCTCGATACTTCAGGCGTTTATACTTAGTTACAAGATAATATTACTAGAAGATTCGTCGAACTTTTACCAGCAGAAACGATCAAAATAGAGTACATTCGAACATATGATTTCAACAAGACAGAGCGCATTCACGCCATGCTGTAGTAAGAAATTATTTGGACGAGATTTTCGTAAAAAGTTGATTGAAGAGACGAACAATCAAATGGCTGGCCTGATCGTCGATACTTCAGGCGTTTATACTTAGTTACAAGATAATGTTACTCCAAGATTCGTCGAACTTTTACCAGCAGAAATGATCAAAATAGAGTACATTCGAACATATGATTTCAACAAGACAGAGCGCATTCACGCCATGCTGTAGTAAGACATTATCTGGACAAGATTTTCGTAAAAAGTTGATTGAAGAGAGGAACAATCAAATGGCTGGCCTGATCGTCGATACTTCAGGCGTTTATACTTAGTTACAAGATAATGTTACTCCAAGATTCGTCGAACTTTTACCAGCAGAAATGATCAAAATAGAGTACATTCGAACATATGATTTCAACAAGACAGAGCGCATTCACGCCATGCTGTAGTAAGACATTATCTGGACAAGATTTTCGTAAAAAGTTGATTGAAGAGACGAACAATCAAATGGCTGGCCTGATCGTCGATACTTCAGGCGTTTATACTTAGTTACAAGATAATGTTACTCCAAGATTCGTCGAACTTTTACCAGCAGAAATGATCAAAATAGAGTACATTCGAACATATGATTTCAACAAGACAGAGCGCATTCACGCCATGCTGTAGTAAGACATTATCTGGACAAGATTTTCGTAAAAAGTTGATTGAAGAGACGAACAATCAAATGGCTGGCCTGATCGTCGATACTTCAGGCGTTTATACTTAGTTACAAGATAATGTTACTCCTAAATTCGTCGAACTTTTACCAGCAGAAACGATCAAAATAGAGTACATTCGAACATATGGTTTCAACAAGACGGAACGCTTTCACGCCATGCTGTTGTAGTAAGAAATTATCCGGACGAGATTTTCGTAAAAAGTTGATTGAAGAGGGGAACAATTAAATGGCTGGCCTGATCCTCGATACTTCAGGCGTTTATACTTAGTTACAAGATAATATTACTAGAAAATTCGTCGAACTTTTACCAGCAGAAACGATCAAAATAGAGTACATTCGAACATATGATTTCAACAAGACAGAGCGCATTCACGCCATGCTGTAGTCAGAAATTATTTGGGCGAGATTTTCGTAAAAAGTTGATTGAAAAGACGAACAATCAAATGGCTGGCCTGATCGTCGATACTTCAGGCGTTTATACTTAGTTACAAGATAATGTTACTCCAAGATTCGTCGAACTTTTACCAGCAGAAACGATCAAAATAGAGTACATTCGAACATATGGTTTCAACAAGACAGAGTGCATTCACGCCATGCTGTAGTCAGAAATTATTTGGGCGAGATTTTCGTAAAAAGTTGATTGAAAAGACGAACAATCAAATGGCTGGCCTGATCGTCGATACTTCAGGCGTTTATACTTAGTTACAAGATAATGGTTTCAACAAGACGAAGCGCACGCACGCTATGTTGTTGTAGTAAGAAATTATCTGAACGAGATTTTTCTAAAAAGTTAGAGGAACAATCAAATGGCTGGCGCGATCGTCGATTTCACCCCTTTCGAATTTTTTTTGGAGTCCTTTAGAAATTTGGGTGTATGGGACTGGATCAGAAAACACAGAAACTCTAGAAAATCGAATGATTGAGACCTACTACTTATTAAACAAAACTGGTAGCTCAAGTGCATGGAGGAACTCAAATGCAAAATGTAATATTGCCAAGGAAGAAACGGACAATTTAAAAATTTAATTTAAATTAATTATTTGTTTCTGTAACAAATTTATTATTATTTTTGTTAAATTAAGAATGCTTTGATAAAATGCATTTATCTGTTTGGTTCTGTGACCCTAAAACAGTGTCCATTTTCCAAAAACATTAAAAACAGGTTTTCTTTTGTTATTTATAGAATGTAATCTTGTTTAACAGGTCTGTGAAGTAGATACAATTACAGTTGTTAGCAAACTATCAAAAGGCTTATGTTACTATTTGTAAAAACTCCAGTACGGCTTTGCAAAATACAATAACCAACATTTTTTTGTCATGATAAACATGCAAAATAATTTATATGAGATATGAAATTTTTAAATCTCTATCACTATTCACTTAAGCTACAGGGCTCTCCATACATAATATCCAGCCTATATAACAAGGATAGGAAAAAATAGACCCTGATAATCTAGGCTAAGATGATAAAGTAAAGACATACTGGTGGGCGGGTTTTTAAACCAAAATATAATCTGGATACGAAATGTTGATAACGCAAATACTACCCTAATTATTTCCCAAACAACACAAGTCTGGTAAGTAATGATGATGCATTAAAGATTTTAATAATAATTGGAACTGAAACCGACAATAAAAATGGCGATTAAGATTAAATAGTAAATATAAATCAAGACAATCTGAACCTAGAATTTTTTTGCTTTGACTGTACATGAAAATTTTGCACTTCAAATGCAAACAACATAAGGAACATTGAACCAGCCATGGTCAGGATTTAAGTAAAATCTCTCGACTTGTACTACAAAATATTAAGCTGTGCAAATATGCAAATTCTAAAAGAAACAATGTTTTCCACAACCTTCAAATTTTCACCAGTAGCTGCAGTGATTCTCACAAGAACCAGTGGAACACTTTTATCGATAATCTGGCCAGCAATCAGCGAACAGTGGCTTATTACTGCGCTTGCGCCGTATGGCCACCAGGTGGCAATCTAACCTCAATCTTAGTTAGTACAGTACTTCCACTTTGCTAGGTTCTAGGCTTATATTTGATTCACTGTGATTCAAGGTGGGACTATCACTGCTAGCAAGCTCATCTCTAGTGCGGAGTCTTTAAACAACAGTGAGGTGGTAAAACTGAAGTAGTAACCATAGTTAAGAAGCGCGGCCGGAGCCTGAGAGTGAGAGAGTCTTTACAGCTAGTTACAGAGTCTAGAGAGGACGGAGCCATCCTTCCCGATCTGAACATCGTTCAACAGAAAACTTACTTGTCTTTTAAATGGGGTAGGCTGTTCCGTGATGGCGGCGACGGATGGCGCGCTGGAGGCTGCAGCGAGGAGCGGCGTCTGATAGTAGTGCCGGCCGTGGCCGTTCAGCAGGCTCTCTAGCAGACGCACCTCGCGTTCAAGTGTGTGGATGCGCGCATCTTTCGTGTCCAGCAACACCTTCACCGTGCTGCTGGAAGGGGAGGGCACCAGCTCCAGTTGGTGCTGCAGTTGGCGCAACGTCTCGTTGGCCGCCTGCAGGTCCTGCACACACCAACACAGACCACCGGTCATTCTACACGCGTTTTTAATCTACCCTCGAGGTTAGCTTAGAACTTGACTTAGTGACTCGCATGACTTAAGTATTTAGCTAGACCAGACCCAACTAGTCTCAGCGAGGAAGCGGAATTAATTGCTAACGGGACACGGTGCCGCTGCCGGCCGATTTCACGCGATCTCTTAAGCTTTACCACCACCACTCAAAGACACATCATCGAGATTTTCATAGTCTTAACTGTTACTTGTGTTAAAATTAACACACGTATCTCTATAAGTATTAAACTATATAACTACTATGTACCTACCAGATGACCTACCAATTATATCTAAGTCTTTGTAATGCAAATGTGCTCATTTGTTTGCTCCTTTCTTGATTCGTGCATACAATATAACTGTGCGTACAGTGGTGCGTCACAACTACCTTAAACTACCGGTATTTTCAAAAATAAAGTAAGTTACATAAAATGTAACGCATCTAATTTTGAAACCTTGTCATTTATAAACGAATTGACCCGTTTGAGTATTTATTTTTAAATTACAGCTTAATTATTTATACCTCTTTATCATAAACAGTGTCTTTGGTAGTTAGTCCAAATTTTTCATTAAAAAAAATGAAAAAATATTCTATGTGTGTTTCTTTGCAAAGTTGTAAGGCCTCTTATATCCGTGATATAATGACTTACAAGAGATATGATATTGCGCATATGCTCCGCCCCCTCCTATGACGTCACGTGGTGAGTAACGTTATAGAAGTCCAACCACACACTTAAAACAAAGTCATTCGCAATCAAAAAGTTTCTATACGTCAGTTTAATGCGGTTGAAGTTACATTCAACTTCGTCGCCTGTATTGTCTTTTTCAGATAATATAGCACACAGCACTAAATTTAAACTTTTTCATTTTTATATTACATATATACAGTGTGTCCCAAATTGGATGGGTATCTATTGCTATTTCCGTTATTATTAGAGATAGGGAGACGGTTAAATTAGCATTGTTTTGTAGAAGTTCATGCTCGTTCCAAATATGAATTGTATTTTGCTCTGCCTCTTTTCGTTTTAGAGTTATTTTGAAAAAAACACAATTTGTCGACTTCTTTTTTCTTCAGTGGTCTTTATTTCGAGGTCGAAGAGGTTTGGTGACGGAACGGAGAAAGAGTCATGGGTGCTGGGTTGCCGGAGTTGACAAAAAGTCATGTGTGGCACAACATATTTGTGATAGTGTCCACACTGCACCACCAGACCACTGCCCCATACAGGATTCTCGGCCTGACAACGGCAGTGTAAATCCAGTGAAAGATCCGAGGAGTGAGTCCCAAGGTTCGCCCTATCACGCGGTGCAGATACCAGAGGGTCGCTAATCCTTGCCCCCACTACTCGTTCTATTTGCGACCTCCATGATAGTTTAGAGTCCAGGACCACCCCCAGATATTTGGTCTCCCGTACTAAAGCGTAAGGTTTTCCAAACATCACGGGCGCCCTGAACCCATCCAGATTCATCTTCTTGATGAACAGGACCATCTCCGTCTTCGCCGGGTTTACGGAGAGGAGCTGCTTACTACACCACCTTTCAATTATGCTACAGGCTGTTTACATGCATGCACAAACGACGCTGAGAATTTTGCCGGTGACTAAGACCAGCCCATCATCAGGATACGCCTGGCCGTATAAGCCATTCTATAGAGCCGTTCCATGAGGCTGTCCATGACCAGACACCATAGATGAGGCGACAGGCAGCTGCACTGAGAACAGCCGCCGGTCACTCCAACGTCCAGCCCCCAGCCACTCAAGGCCAGCGAAACTCTCCTGTCCCCCAGCATGCTCGGCACCCAACCTATAAGAGATCTATGGGATCCCCTGTCCTGTAGGGCGGCACAGACCGTCTCCGTCCTTGCTCTATCGAAGGCCCCCTCCGCATCGAAAACACAGCTAATGTGCTCTCTCCGTAGTATAGCGACGTCTCTACATTTTGCCTAGCTTGTCTTCACTACCGTATCTCAGCTGTGCCAGATGTTCACCAAATCTAGTCTCAATGGTTCTCTTAGTTTGCCCAACGTATTCAAGATTACGATCTTTACAACCTCTCTCATAGATATACGACATTTCAGTGGCTTTATCTTGATTTCTCGTATTACCTAACAAATTTATTAAGTGATTTTTTATCGAAAAATTATTTTAGCTTTTCTGAATGTCGTACATTCCGCTAACAATTTCTTTGTTCTGTGTCTATTAATTAATTTTTCTACTAAGCAATTCGAATATCCGTTATATTTAGCCACCTTAGTCAGGAAAGATAAAATAGAGAAAAAGATTTGTTTGCCTTCCTTTTGAACCGCGTATCACAAGGGCTCTTGAGAGCATCTTTTCGGTATCGGTCTCCACCTAAAACTCAGTATATAATGTGAGTTTTATTAGTAAGCAGTTTAGAATGTTTCATCCTTTGATGACGCTCCTTGCTAGTGAAACGATAATCAGGTCTTTAAAAATATATGTTGTGGTGATTTGAGTTCTCCAAGTGTAATTATCAGTGCTCATCACAGTTCTAATCTTCACTCAGTTAATTTTTGATATTTTACTGAGGCACAATTATTTGCAAAAATAAAAAGCTGATCAAAAAAGCTAATGTCATTCCGGCTTTTTGATTATGGTTTAAATTTTGATTAAATTAAATTAATTAAATTAAAATTAAATAAATACTTTAATTAAATTTTGTCGTGTTTTTTGCCACATAACCTAGATTTTGCTAGATAAGACATCTTTATGCATGGGCATGGTGAGTGAACGATTGAATAAAGTAGGTTCGTCCTTTCTGGGTAAATCGTTTGAAAGAAATGTAAATATTATATTATATGGTTACGGAGTGTACGCATTTCCAAATTATTTTGGACTGTACACTGCACGTTTTGCTAAAAACGTAGAGCAATACAAAGCTGGTATGTTTTATGGAACAACCTGTGTATTATGGAGTTTTTAGTGAATTTTCTTAAAAAAAAATTCACTAATGAGGAGATCCCGACTTTTGAATTTTGAAAAAATTTCTTCAAATGACCGCGAACTAGGCCCCCTAGAACACATATCCGGGGTCCGTTTCAATTTTTATATGTTTATATATATATATATATATATATATATATATATATATATATATATATATATATATATATATATATATATATATATATATATATATATATATATTTATATATATATATATTTATATATATATATATTTATATATATATATATATATATATATATATATATATATATATATATATATGTATCACACCGATAACTCAAAAAATAATAGGCCGATTTTGACTAAATTTGGTGGAAAAATTCCTTTTGCAAATGGCTTGGATAAGTTCGTTAGCCAGGAAAATCTGCCCAGGTTTTCCCGGAAAATTTTGTGTTTTCTTTCGAAAAAAATTTATATCTCCGGAATTAACAAAGTAAGGGCAACCAAATTTGGTACGCGGGTTTACATCCTTACAGGTAAGTTACCTACCAAAATTTAGCTATGTAGGTCAAAAGACAAAAAAGCTATAGGCATTTAAAGAAAAATAAATTGGGGTTTTCCTCAAAACGTCAAAGTTGCGATTTAAAACGTCAAAATCGGCAACATTTAGGCAAAGAACTTGAATCTAATACGGGATATGGAAATCAAATGTCTCAAGAAGGATCTTTTACAAACTCTGAAGTCTTAGTTTCAACCGTCATTGTCCTTCATTTTACTAAAATGTTTCCAGAAAATTCATTTCAAATAGACGCTTTCTCTGATGCTTGGCCGTAGTCTTAGCTATAGAGTTTATCGTTTAATGGTATATAATTTTTGTCGAATTTTCGTAAAAAATCAATAAAGCTCAATATATCCGTTATTATACAAGATATGAAGAAAATTTGTATATATTAATTATAGGGTGTCTTGAGCTACATCTTAAAAAAATATTTCTACAATCACAGGATGGCCCATAAGTCGTTGGTGATACAAATTTTCTTTTTTTTTAATCAAACACGCCTTATGTTATTGCATTTTTGAATTTTTCAGCGATGCATGTTTGTAAGAAAAGAAATTCGGGACGCAGGAAGTGCGTTATGGTAGCGGATTTTCATTAAATGCTTCAAATTTGAATAGCTCAATTTGATATTAACCTATAAGGTTGACCAAGAAATGAGTTTTTCCGGGAACACTTTAAGTTTACGTTTGGAAATTTTTGTACATTTTCACACAATAAAGTTATTTTTATGAAACATGGCACATTGTTTTTACTATATAGGTTATACTGGTAACCAAAATTGATGCCTGCTTTCTTAAAAAGAAAACACACATATTTGTAATTAAAAACATTTTAATGAAAATTCACTACCATAACGCACTTGCTGCGTCCAGAGTTTTTTAATTATACGTAGTTCTAAAACTTTCTTATTACAGGCTTGACATATGTAAAATTTATGGATTTTTAATTGATGAGAATTTTCTCCAAAAAATCACATTCACATGCATCCTTTTAGTGAATTTTCATTTAGAAAATTCATTTAAAGAGAGGTATCGATGGTAAGACTAGGAAAACTTATATATATATATATATATATATATATATATATATATATATATATATATATATATATATATATATATATATATATATATACAGGGTAAATCAGACCACCCGTCCCAGTAGTTTATTAGCCAACTGAACGCTCTAAGGAAAAAAAAAAGAAATGTTTGTATACCCAAATCGGGTACGTTCTCTCGATTGATGCTGGAGTCAACTGGCGGAAAAAACCGGAAATGGGTCTTTTTGACCTGAATTTTGGATTTTAAAATGGAACATGGTATTTTTTATTACAAATTTAGGTTACATGTAAAAAAATAAGAAACTTTTATTGGAACCACTTTCGATATTAACCTTAGAAAACTCCTCTTCCTCACCGAAACCCAAGTCAGTACCAAAACAGCCACTAATCACCTTGCTTTCTCAGGGTATGAGCTCCTTACTTCCTTTAGATTGCATGGAGGCGTGTGCGCATACGTCCGTAGCAATCTACCCTGCACCAGACTCCCCAATTTAGAATATGGAAGAAAAGACATACTATGGATAAAACTCTCTCTCAGGGCTGCAACTAAATTCATCTGTTGCATTTACCGGTCACCTTCTGACAACAACTTTGTACAGCTCTTTGACTACCTTTCTGAAAAAGCCGACCATCTGATTTCTGAATATCCTTCCTCCGATGTCACTATTCTTGGTGACTTCAATGTCCATAATAAGGAATGGCTAGGATCTTCAAAAACCGATCCACAAGGGAGAGCAGCGGAGACCTTTGCAGTCAGCAATTCCTTAGCCAATATGGTTCAGCAACCTACTTACTTTCCTCGCATCCCAACACACAGCTCAAATTCCTTGGATCTCCTTCTTACTACAAAACCTGAATGCTATAAGATATCAGTCACCGCCCCCCTTGTTCGCTCAGGCCACGGCATGGTCACTGCTTCCTGCGCAATGCAACCCGAGGTCGCACAGTCACTACACCCACGTATCGTTTGGCACTACAACTCCCGAAACTGGGAGGAAATGCGGGATTACTCTTCCTCATTTCCATGGGCGTCTGTCTGCTTCTCTCATCCTGACCCCTCCGATATCTCACAAAACGTCACCGAAATTATACAAGCTGGCATGGAAATATTTATTTGACGTACACAGAAAACCTCTTCAGCCACTCAAAAGCCATGGTTCTCTAAATCCTGTGACAAGGCCAGACTTGAAATGGTCAAAGCTCACAAAACGCTTCTACACAATCCCAGACAAGAAAACCGTCAAGCATTTAACGACGCAAGAAACCGCTATGATCGCATTCTTTCTGAGGCAAAAAGGTCATTTAATAACCACATAAAAACAAAGTCCTCTTAAGCTCCAACGGCAGCAGACGCTTCTGGACTCTTGATAAATATATTGGGAATAATTTCTGCAAGAGCACGTTCCCACCTCTTGTCTCAGGGGATGAAATTTTTTCTACCGCCCTGGACAAGGCTGAACTTTTTGCCTCGTTGTTCGCCGGCAATTCTACTCTCAACCCACCTCCAAATGTTCAACCACCAACAGTCCCCAATGTCGCGCATAAAATGACAGATATCATTTTCAAAACTAAAAAGGTACCAAACATGCTCTCTTCTCTTAATACCAGGAAAGCCTCTGGCATTGATGAGATTCCAGCAATTTTTCTTAAGAAATGCCCACCAGAACTTGGTCCTGCCCTGAGTTGTCTGTTTCAGACATCTTACAATAGAGGCATATTCCCTAGTAACTGGAAAACTGCTCGAGTACAACCCGTCCCCAAGAAAGGATCCAAAGGGCTTCCTAGCAACTACAGGCCAATTTCTCTCCTTTCAGTCGCCTCTAAAGTGATGGAAATGTATATAAACACCGAATTACTAAAATTTCTTGAAAAACACAGTCTAATCCACGATATGCAGTATGGATTCCGTCAGCGCAGATCAACTGCCGACCACCTTTCCTTT
Source organism: Tillus elongatus (assembly GCA_964006375.1). Taxonomy (NCBI): domain Eukaryota; kingdom Metazoa; phylum Arthropoda; class Insecta; order Coleoptera; family Cleridae; genus Tillus; species Tillus elongatus. Next base: position 11,930,220 of record OZ023264.1, read on the forward strand.
GTCACCCATTCTTGGAACAAGTCTATGGAGCTAGACGGTGAATCCCAGGTTGTCGCCCTATACATATCCAAAACATTCGAGCAGGTCTGGCACGCAGCATTGCTTAATAAACTTCCGGCTTATGGCCTACCACCAAAACTCTGTACCTGGACAGCAAATATCCTCTCTAACCGGGGCATTTCCGCTGTCGTGGATGGCGATTCCTTTAAACTGTATCCAATTAATGCTCAAGATTCAGCTTTAGCCCCTACTTTGTTTCTTCTCCACATCAATGACCTCCTCTCTAGCACATCCCACCCAGTTCACAGTTACGCGGACGACAGCACCCTCCACTCAAATGTACAATATTCTAAGCCTGTCTCTTTAGCCCAATTAGATGAGGATCGCAGACGCATGAAGGGTTCTGTTTCCGTGGATCTCCAAAAAATATTAGACTGGGAAAGTAGAAATCTTGTATATTTCAACCCTACCAATTCTCAGTCTTGCTTTCTTTCTCATAAGAAATACACCAGCCCTAGACCCATCACAATAAACAACCAAGTTACTTAAAGTAATTGGTCCTTTTCACTTGTTGGCATTGATGTGGATCGAAATCTCAATTGGCACCAACATGTCACATCAATTGCAGAAGTGTCTGCTAAGAAATTAGGTGTCCTCTTCCGGGCTCGCAAATACTTTTCACCAGCTAATCTCTATACCTTATATATTTCACAAATAAGGCCAAACCTCGAATACAGCTCCTACATCTGCCGCTGCCGCTTCTACACTCGCTATCCTGGACTACATTCAGAAGAGCGGTATACGTCTCATCGGTGACCCTATCCTCACCCAAAAGTTGCCATCCCTTGCGCACCGACGTGTCGTTGGTGACCTCTCTCGCTCTTTTATAGATATCTGCACGAGAACTGCTCAGAGGAGCTTTCTTCCATAGTTCCTCCACCTGCTGCCCCAACAGATCTACTGGGGGAGCAGAGCAAATGCACCCTTTTGCTGTCAAGGTTACCAGACATAGAACATCTTTTTATACCCGCTCTTTTGTCCCGAGGGCTTCCAAATTGTGGAATTCCTTGCCTGCATATGTTTTTCCTTCTCCTCCGAACCTCCAAACTTTCAGGTCCAGAATTAACAAGTTGCCTCTTTCCTCCTTGTCGACACCCACGATACGATAGTATTTAGGCTGTTAGCCCTTGTGGTGTGTTGTTGAAATAAAAAAAACTTGGTTAGTGAAACGATTGTTAGGTTTTTTTAAATATGTTGTGGTGATTTGGGTTCTCCAAGTGTGCTTATCAGTGCTTATACAGGTTCCAACCTTCATTTAGGGACAATACATACTGTTTATGATCCTAATATTTGGCCAGAGGGAGCTGCAGTTAGAAGATTTTTTTCTATATAGAAATTTTCAGAAGAGAAAGACGGAGGTACACAGCTTATAGTTTCAGTCAAAACAATGAATTCAATGACGACAGATCCAAAGCTTGGCGAAAAATTTTCAATTTAAATTACTCCATATAAATGTTCAGTGCTTAGTCAGTAAACTCAATCATATGAGACTTATTATAAGTAAACGTTCTCCTCATTTCCTGTGTTTTACGGAACAGTGGATTACAGATGTAAATTTAGTAGCGGGGTTGACAATTGAGGGGTTACGTTCGTGTGGCTAGTTTCGTTCGAGAAAAGCACGTACATGGTGGTGCGATCATCTTTGTTAGGAATGAGATTCAGCAAAGTTGCAAGGAAATAAAGTATATTGTAAAAATATTTGAGGAGCTGCATATTGAATGCTGTGCGTTGGAGTTTGAGGGTAAGACTTGCTTTATTGTGGCCTATCGTCCTAGCACTTCTCGTAATTTTAATTTGTTTTTTTTCTGTTTTGGAGAGTGTTCTCAGTAAGGTTGCAGAGTGTATCAATAGGTTGTTATCACGGGCGATCTCCATATTTGCAGTATGAGTTCTCAATCAACAGAATCTAAGAGACTAAACGGTCTGTTTGACTGTTATCACTTAAAATCATTAGATAACACACCAATGAGGGAGGGTAGATATCGGGGAATCCTGGTTCGTTCGTCGATAGCCTATGTTATCACTAACATTGCAGATAGTGCTGCAACCATGTTTGACCCTGTAGTGTCTGATCACAGTGCTCAAGAATTATTGTTTACCACACGTATGATTGACCCTCGTGTAGCGGGCGATCGGTCTTGTTTTATTAGGCGTAGAGTGTTTTATATCCGGGCCGCTGACCCATTTGGTAGGTTTTTGGAAGAATATCCTATTCAGGTTAATTATTCGGAGAGGGCTAATATCGATCAGTTTTTTTGTGATTTTTTTATTAGTTTATTAGATTATTTGATGCAGCATTTCTGGTGAGCCTGGTCAAACTAGGGAACCCCGACGATATAATGACTAGGTTTCAGTATTTTCCGGAACTCAAGAGATGTTCTAAAAATTTAAAATTGTTTAATCGACTTAAGAAAATTGTGCAATTCAAATGATAAATGAGAAATACAAGGACTTGAAAAAACAATTTGATATGCGCATTCGAGAATAAAAACAGCAATTTTACTTGAGCTTGATAGAAGGCTCGGCTAATAAGACAAAAACTTTTCGGTCACACAAGTACAAAAAATCTTAAAAATGGACCTAATAATATTAAAATAAGACTTAATGGTCAGAACATTTCCGATACAAAAACCATAGTTGACTTGTCTGGTCATGGTTTCTCTTCGGAAGTTTAAAATCAGGTAAGATCTCAGTATGTTGGTCAAGCTTTAGGTTATACAACGACTAGAGTGAATAATCGGAAAATTTTTGTAGAACCGTTTACTTCTTTTGAAATTAAAAACATTAGAAGTAATTTAAAGTATAAAAGATCATCTGGTTTTGACGAAATTCCCATCTCGGTAATAAATCGATTTCCAGAAACGGTAACAAGTTTCATCTGACATATAATGAACTTATCACGTGTTGCCGGTGAGTTGCCAAGTCAGCTAAAACAAGCCAGTGTAATTTCATCTGCAAAAAAGGAGACAAACAAGATATTTTCAATTACAGGCAACTCTCAATACTTGGTGTATTTACTAAAATAATGGAAAAGCGATGGCTGTACGATTGGCGAACTTGTTGAGAGATCAGGGAATAATAGCTAAGTGCCAGTACCGTTTGAGACCAGAACTATCAACGGAAACGGCTGTTATTGACATGGTGCAGTACATATACGACGAACTTAACATGGGTCAGCGCGTGGTGGCTTTTATGTTTGATCTCTCTAGGACGTTTGAGAACGCTAAATCCGCAACTGTTGAGGAAAAAGCTGCAGTGCCTGGGTGATCGAGCCCTTGTTTACGACTGGCATCTATCGTTTCTAACAAACAGACAAATGGCAGTATCGGTGGATGGAGTGCAATTACGACCTTTTGATGTAAAGCTTGGCACTCCGCAGGGAAGTATTTTGGGCCGTTGTTGTTTTTCTTGTATGTAAATGATCTGCCTGAACATATTGGTGAGGGGAGGTTGTCCATGTACGCGGACAATGTGACAGTGGTTGTGTCGGGGTCGGATGCACACGAGGTTGGCCGGAAGGTTAACTCGTTACTTGTGAAGGGTTCGGTAAGTGGTGTGAGGCCAACCGTATTCGTTGAATTTACAGCCCAGCAAAAGCAGGCAATTAACCTCGATTTTCGGGGCACTGTGTCTCAGGCCACAAGCCTGAGAGTATTAAGTGTAACTATTGACCAGCATCTTTCATGGAACGAACATATTGGGGATGTGTGCGGTAGGCTTAATCAGACCCATTTCCTAATATTTCGATTAGCAGAGTTCCTTGACGCCAAAGCTCTGATGACTGTTTACTACTCGGAAGTTTATTCCTTGATATCTTACAACAGTAGGTAATGCGCCACTTGGGCCAGACAGGAAGTGACGTCACTGGCGCCGGCGCCTAGCCACGCCCTGGCGCCTGCCCCGGCGCCGGCGCCACGCCCTGGCGCCACGCCCTGGCGCCAGCCCCGGCGCCGGCGCATAGCCACGCCCTGGCGCCTGCCCCGGCGCCTGCCCTGGCGCCACGCCCGACGCCTGCCCTGGCGCCAGCCCCGGCGCCTAGCCACGCCCCCGGCCCCGGCGCCTGTCCCGGCGCCCAGCCACGCCCTGGGCCAGACAGTCACATCCGTGTTATTCTGCATTCTAAGGTCATTGACCTGTCTAGGAAACTGTGACGTCACACGACTTGGGCCAGACAGTCACATGCAAACATTCCAAAAGTGTCTAACCTATTACTTCAAATTATTATATTTTGAAAAAAACCATTTGGAGCAGGTGAGTTTCGAACCCGGGGCATTCAGATGGGAGGCAACGATGCTACCCGTTGAGCTAAGCAGACGCTTATTAATTTATTGTTTTAGGTTGGTATATATATACGACTACAAACAAACCATACATGTAACATAATTAAAGTTTATTATTAGACAAATGGATGATTTACAAAATAATGTTTAATATTAGAGGCTGAACCAAAACGGAGGAAAATGGCGGAATGAAAGATGGAAGCCTGTGATACCTTAAGCTGACATTATAAAAATGGCGGCTTTCGTTGATAAAGATGGTGCAAGGATGGATGAAGACTTATTTAAAGATACGTCACTCCAACCTAGCCGACAAATGAGAGTGAAGGTTGATAAGCGAGAATAATGGTATTGGTCGAAGACTCGGAAGATCCGTGAGATGTACGATGGAACCAATACATGCACGGTGTTAAGGAGGCCAAATCAAATTTGATACCTTAAGCTGACATTATAAAAATGGCGGCTTTCGTTGATAAAGATGGTGCAAGGATGGATGAAGACTTATTTAAAGATACGTCACTCCAACCTAGCCGACAAATGAGAGTGAAGGTTGATAAGCGAGAATAATGGTATTGGTCGAAGACTCTATGATTTAAAGTTACGCCCCCCATTAAAACAAACCATTCATAAAGCTTTTGTTATTAGACATAAGACATAATAATTAATATGTTTAATATTAGACTATTAGATTTCGCATAGAAATTAGCCGAACGTCACAATTGTTATATGGGTAGGTTCTAAAAATAACACACAGAGGTCGTTGGCAAACAAAAGAAGGAAGTTCAGAAACATACTGTAGGGGGCCCCTTGATGGGTAAATGGTATTCGTGTTTGAGCTTGTCTAGAATACAGCCGTTAGAAGTATGACATCATCCACAAACCTGTTCCACAAACCTGTTTGAGCTTTGTCTGTACGGTCGTTATCTAGTGTAATTTCCGTTGAATGACATCACCCCATTATTTGTGTTTGAACTTGTCTGTGTATCTGTTTAATATACGCAAGAGAGAGGCCCGCTTAGGGTAAATAACGTGTCAGTTGATGACCTTGGTGAATGTTATCTTGTGTTATATCTGTTCAATCACCCCCATTACTCGTGTTTGAGCTTGTCTAGTACAAACCGAAAGGATGACATCATCCATGTATTTTAGCTTATTATATAAATAAGTGAGCAAGTTCGGTTATCTTATTAGTTGTTGTACCATGTCGTTTAACAGTGTCTTATGGTATGGACACAAAAATAGATTGTTTGAAGAAGACTGTGAATTTGAATTAAAACAGTTGGTGTTAAAGATACAAGAAGAAGCCTTTATCGACGAACGTGATTCTGAAGGAGAAAATTATGAAGCCGGACATATAGTCGAGTTGTGTGACATATATTTAAGTGGGTTCTGCTCTACACAATTTTTTTGCTTTGGCACTCATTCGATACCAACCGGGGGCCCCGTTAAGTGAACCGTTTTTCAAGTATTCACCCGAAGAAGCAAAACATCAATACATACGTTATTACGATAAACAAACCGTCCACACAGAGGCTATTTAGTTTATACAAAAGCCCAGTGGTATACAGATGAAACAAGAATGAATAGTGAGAACGACACCACAAAAGTTAGACTGTTAGTGTTACAGATACAAAAACAAGCTTATCGAGACGGGCGTAAGTCCGAAGCCGAAGAATATGAAAATAGACATATGGTAGAGTTGTGTGACTTATATTTAAGTGGATTTTGTTCAACACAATATTTTGCTGTGGCACTCATTCAACACCAACCGGGGGCCCTGTTAAGTGAACCATTTTTTAAATATTTACCCGAAGAAGCAAAAAATCAATACAAATATTATTATGATGCTGATGAGGTCACACTCGAAACAACGAACATTGAAATTGAACCGCCCTGCGAGGAAGAACTCAAACAAGAAACACTCGAAACGATGAGAGAAGGGTTTAATAAAGAATTTGAGTTTTCAAGCTGTGATGACATCCACAAGGTTGCAGACCACCTAAACGATATATTAAAGCACAGTTCTAATTTAAATGATGATGATGCTGAACGTACTAAATCCATTAATTTTCTAACACGAAAACTTCACCGTACAGACGTCACCGACATGTTATATACAATTTGTAACGAATATTTCGACAGTCTTCCAACCAATGCTGATTGGGATAGATATGAGAACAAAGATTGTGTTGTTGTAGACAAGTTTGTTAAAGTCTGGCAGAAATATCTGGATGATCATGCAGTGTAGCACGAAATATGTTAAAGTATTTAGTGATCGCAATAGATTTGTAAAATTTACCAGGAAACCACTCAGAACCATTCAACCGACGTTTGTGGTGGAGGGAACAACATCCGGCATCAGTGCAAGAAACGACTTTACAAATGTTGTGAAATTTGTCAATCCGTTGGCGTTGAATGAAGAAAACCAATATTTGGCATTGGAAGAGTGGGATTTTTACGATTTCCTAGACAACATACGTGAGCTGTATAGGAAATATCTTAAAGGTGAAGACGAGCCAAAATAGCTTTATAGTGCATCATCTTAATTACTGTCACATAACCTATTCAAAGGTGCTAAGTGAAAAAAAGCCTTGTGTATCGATCACGGTTTCACATCTATGCATCTATTCTTAAACGAAGATCACCATTTAAATGACGTGTGTAAATATGGCGGCTAGAGCATGCGTACAAGTAATTTGTTTATTAAAGTCCTACGTGTTTGGTATTAAATGAATCGTCTTGATTCACATAGTAAGTTAAAAGCAATAAAACTCAACACGGCAACAAAGCTCAGCTGTAAGAGTAATAATAATAATTAGATAAGTATAAAAGTTGATAATTTCAAACGGAGCATTTAGTTGAAAACTGAAGCAGACCGAGTATAATATGGTGAACAACGGTAGAAAACGAAAATCTGCTAAAGCAGAAAATAGTGGTGGTAAAAAACTTAAAGTGCTACAAGACGTCTTACTGGGTAATGCAATAGAAAGTATTATTCCAAAAGAAGAACCAAAAACGTTGGAAAACATGATAAGTGAACTATGTACATTATATCCAACAGCAGAAGTTGATGAGCAGCAGAATCAGGCTATAGAAAATATAATTAATGCAGCATATCCAACAAACCTACAAACACCCTATCAGCCTACGCAAGAAGATATTTTCAATCAGAAGCTGGTGGAAATCAATAATAAAAACATCGAGAAAAAATTGAAAACAGAAGACTGTGAACTGATGTGTCAAACAACTTTTTCTCTTACGTCGAACGGCGAGAAGCTGCTTAGCATTGGCGTTAATCCAGTTTTAAATTTTTTGCCGTTAATTAAATTATCTCAGAAAAACTCTAATATACCTGTGTTTTTTGATGTGTGGACATTTGAAGAATTTTTAAACGTATTACCTACGATAATTTACAATTTGGAAAACAAATCTATAGAAACTAGTGAAACATATACTTTAACCAATTATCTTGTTAAATCACAAAGAAAAACTGTAAGTTTTAAGCTGAAACTCTGTGGTAAGGAATATGTAATTAATTTTAACTTGTCAATTCAATCACTTAAAATACTAGAAGATATCGGATGTGTAGCTAAGGATTTATTGTTAGAACTAAGCTGTAAAAGTTTCTTTAATTTGAAGATGTTTGCTAATGATTTAAGGACCGAATTAGCTAAATTTAGAGACATTTCCCTAATTAGATGTGCCTTTTTCGTAGCTAGAGAAAGATATAGTGATACTTTAAGCATGGTATGTGAATTTGTTACAAAATACCAACACGTACTTAATGATATTGTAAACTATCGCAAATTTTAAATGTATAAATTGTAATAAAGAAATTGTAAAAAATATATTCGTTTTATTGAATAATTTTTACAAGGATATGTGTCAACACTGTTTAAAAATAAAAAATCTGAGAACACTATCTACATCCTCCGGAAAACACATTAGAACCAGATGTTTCCGGCGACTAATTAACCGCTATCTACATCCTCCGGAAACTCTATAGGATGTTTCCAACAACTAATTAACCACTATCTACATCCTACAGAGTTTCCGGAGGATGTAGATAGTGGTTAACGGTTAATTTCACAAAAACTTGCGTCAGCTATGAGGTTTCATACACAGATCGTGAAAAAGTAACGAGGACTACTTTTTTTACGATCTAAAATATTTATCCAGCTCGCCAATACCTGTAAAATCCAATTCGTCTTCATAAGGCAGCTCATTTAGGTTAGGCTTATTTATTTACTTCTTTATGTACTTATCTATATAGTTATTTATTTACTTCTTTATGTACTTATCTAGTCAAACGTTCCTAATATTAGTTTCTATACTATTTCAAGATTTCCTTGTGAAAATATTTAGTTTAAAGACGTGTTATAACGTCTAAAGTGATTGTAGAAATTGAAAATCAATTGTAATACTGCTTATATTTAAGCGACTTGTCATAAATTTGCTAATAACGAAAACTTTACGTTTAGCTTTGTGTTGAGTAGGTTGTTGAAATAAAAAAAAAACACATATTTTACAATGTTTATTTTAATAAAAGCATATATTTTACAACGTTTGTTTTATTATAAAGTATTGTAATACAAATTATTTTATATCTTTGCTAGTTATCCATGAGTTATGAGATTTATCAAAACCAAGCCATTTCACATACGACTTGGCGCCTTTCTTTCTGATTACTCTTTCAACTAAATAATAATCAGGGGTTGCAGTCTTTTGTAGCTCCTCTTCATAAAATCCACCACTGATTGGTTTGCCTTGCATGTCTTCTATTAAATAGGTGGTTGGATTAGTGCAGTGAACTTTAGTGATTTTAAACAGCTCCGTTGACCAACGCGGTGTATAACCTTTCTCAAATAATGTTTTAGCTTTACTTAGACGTACAACATCACCCACTTTAAATTTATTTTTGTTAAACACTTTCAGATTCGAGTAAACTTGTTTCAGGATAGCTTCTTCATTTTTCTTGTTAACATCTTGAGGTTTTACACCAGTTGTTCGATGAACAGTAGCGTTGTAAGTAGCAGTGACATCAGGTAGTGTATTAACCCACTTGTAGGAGCCAATCAAGTTGAAATTTTTATATATCTTCTCTTTTAAGGTACGTATGACTCTTTCCACTATTGCAGCCTTCTTCACGCTATAAGTGCTGTAGTGATTAATGTTGTATTTTTTCATTAAGGCGTTAAATTTAGCGTTATAGAACTCGCGACCAAGATCAGACTGGATGTTAGAGGGCGCTGTACTAGTAGATAAAATATCAGCCATAGCTTTAGTCACCTCTCCAGCAGTTTTAGATTTAAGAGGGCGAGTCCACACGTACTTTGAAAAACAATTAATAACCACTAAAATATACTTGTAACCAGAGTTGTCTTTGTAGTAGTCTGTAAATTCTGCTAAATCAATCTGCCACAAATCATTTAAACCTTTGATTATTGTACGTCTACGTTTAAAATTGATTCTTGCCGGTTTATATAACTCATCAATAAATTGTTTTTTGGTATCAGATGGTTCAACTGTTTTGCGTCTCATGGCGATGTTGGATTTAAAAGTATCCACTTATCATGTAAATCTTTTAGTTTGCTGTCTATCTCACCTAGCTTCTTTTTCAACTTGTTATTCTTTAACACATCAATATCTTTTAAAACTTGAGCAGCTATCGTCTTGTCTAAATTTTTCAATTTGTTTTCAAACTCGCTTTTAAGAGCAGCTAGTTCTGATTTATGTACAGCTTCAAGGGTTATAGCGACAAGACTCTGTGATACTTCATCTTTATTCTTCTTATACTCATCTGCCCACACATCGACAAATTTTCTATTCACACCATCAGCAGGCTCGATAGGATCACCTACGTTACATAATTTATGGTTTTGCACATCAAAATCACCACTTGTAGTTTTCGGAAATGTTTCTCTGTGCACAATTTTGTTTAAGAAGCTGGGAGTCTTTGCAGAACGTCCGAACTTATCGATAGACATTTTTACACTGAACTTATTTTATTTGATTCCAACTAAACTCCATTTTTGATATCCGTTTATCCACCATAACCCAAACTGCTGCCACTGCTTCCTGAACTAAATTTCTATTTATCCCTTCGATAGCACCATCGATATACTCCTTAGTCACAAACGTTTTTTTAAGTTTATTTTCAATCGTAATCACTGCTTGATTTAAATCGTCTTTAGTAGCAAACGTATTTTTCAAGTCAGCTTCAAGTTTTGAAACTGCTAGATCTATATAATCTTTTTGAAGTTTAGATATAGCGGTATCAGCCATAGCAGTAAACGTTTTATGGAGAGGAGACACTGTTTGATGTATGTACTCCTTGATATCCTCTTTAAGACTAATTAATGTTTCATCAATGTTAGTTTTAAGCGGAAACGAGCTGTAGGCTTCATGTTTAAGATCCATATAATTTTTCATTAATTGCTCTTGCAGCTTTTGTAGTGATTGATCAACACCAGTCTTAAGTGGAAATGAGTTATAGACTTCACGTTTAAAATCATCATAGTTTTTAAATTTATGTTCAAAGTCTTTTTTTAAAGCTTCCAACTCCGGCTTATGTACAGCGTCAAGCAGTATAGCAATTTGAAGTGCTACAGCATCTTTGCTCACCTTATAATCAGTTTTAGTTTTCTGATAGTCAACTTTAGTTTTCTGATAGTCGTCTATCCATACATCGACAAATTTTTTACTTACACCATCTGTAGGTTCAACAGGGTCACCCACGTTACACAACTTATGGTTTTGCACATCAAAATCACCACTTGTAGTTTTCGGAAATGTTTCTCTGTGAATAATTCTGTTTAGATGTTTTAAATTCTTTGCAGAACGTCCGAATTTATCGATCGGCATTTTGAAAATGGTGAAAAACACACAAGTCTGTTTATATAACACCCACTTCCTTCAGTTCTTCAATAATAGACTGAATTTCGTTGTTGTGTGCGTTATTACCAGCTGCTTGAGAAGCTACTAACAGTCTAAGTCTATCAACCAACTCGTTTATATCATCCCAGTATACATACTCTTTCTGTTTTTTGGTATGTAGCATGTATGGCATACCACGGCCTAAAGTTACCGAGGAAGATCGCGCTCTAGCACCTTCTTGTTTTTCTAAAATTGGTTTTATTACATGTTGATATTTGGTAGAGGTGTTTCGTAGAACGTCTTCTTTAGGATTGTTCTCTTTTCTGTGAAGACTAGTAGTTGCCATTATGTCTGCGTAGTCACGTAAAGCTTCCCGATTGTTCAAAGCACTCATACCAGGTTTTCTCAAAAATATCAATTCCAACAGATGATTAGTACCGTAATATCTTCCGTCACCAACCACAATTTGAAAGGTTTCTCTATTTTTAAAATCTACGTTAGTAACAACAAATTTAATAGGTTTGTTTCCAAGCATCCAAGTGTTGGTAGCTTTATCATAAGTAACACCATATGTTTGATCACAGGAATGATTATCTGTAAAATATTTATCAACATAATATCTAACAACTATTGGATAGGAACTTAACATTCGTTCGTACACTGCTTTTGGTGTATTTGCAGCAGCATCTAATTTTCTATAAGCTTTAGTAGCCCATAATTCAGGTTCTGGTGCCTCCGCGTCCAATTCAAACGTTTCATCATCACTAAGGAATGGAATTTCCTCCTTTGCTGCTGTTGGTTTGACATCAACTTCAGTTTTAGTCGGTTTCTGTTCAGTTGTTTGAGTAGTAGCCAATAATGTAGCAGGTTTCTGTTGAGTAGTAGCTAATGATGTGGTAGTTTTAGTCGGCTGGTGTTGAACAGTAGCCAATGCTGTGTTTTTCGATATATCACTCAAAGGTTTTAAGATGGGTTTATATAAACGATGTAATGTTTCATCTGTCTCTGTTTTGCCAAGCTTCAAAGCTAAATATTTCTTTCGAATTATCTTTGATAGATCAGCTATTTTACGTTGTATATTTGGTGGTGCTACTATTTTACGGTGACGAGCAGCTTTAGATTTTTTCGACATGTTTACTCTATGTCGAACAACTTAATACTAGCGTTTTCCAGTCAACTGAGATATATAAAGTGATCAAACCCTTTGCGGTATCTTCCTTGTGTTAAATCAGAATCTTTAACGACAACCACCATATCATGTTTGTTTTGCCAGCATTCACCACAAAGGAGCTTGAACTTTTCAAAACTCATATCGGTAGTTACATGATCATCATACACATGTTTAAGATTAGTTTCATCTTGTTTAAATAAAACTATAATGTTAGCATTATCACGCACCAATTGCTTCGGAACTTTGCTATATGTCTGACATAAGTAGAAACTGTCAATATTTTTATGTCTACCCATACAAAAATACGATTTTATTTTATCTTGCTTATCACAAGCTACATCATCAAATATAAAAATTGAATTACTCTTTGCATCTGCAGGATCTAATATCTCCTCGTTTTCACTATATGGATAGTATCCAACACCTTTCGTAGCATCCAACACCTCCTTCAACATACTGTATTTAGGTTGATATAAAGACTTTGAGTATACGTATACGTTTTGAAATTTTAAACCGTTGGGTTCAAACAACAAACTTAGCATAACATTTGTTTTACCACATCCACTTGGACCACATATCAAACATCTAACTGTGTTTGGTAAAAGAAGTCCATGTCTTTGCTGTTTAGGTGATGGAATGGTAACAACATCATCTATGTTTGTGACTGGTAGGGTAGCTTTTGCGTGTTTAACAATACGCATCGTTAACTAAACTAAAACTTTTACGAGTGCAATCATCTATATAAATACTTAGATTTATCATACCTCATTAGCAGTATAAATGTTGGTGTGCCAAGGTGAAGGTCTTGTTAACACTACCATCAACAAATTACCTGTTGAGCTGCATGTTCCTGGTTATCAATTTTGTGGCCCGGGTACTAAACTTAAAGAACGTTTAGCAAGAGGTGATCAAGGTATCAATCCTTTAGATCGTGCTTGTCGAGATCACGATATCGCATACTCTCAATCAAAACAGTTGAGTGATAGACATCGAGCTGACGAGGTGCTGGAGAACCGAGCTTGGGAGAGAGTAAAGTCGAAGGACGCAAGTTTTGGTGAAAAGTTAGCTGCTTGGGGTGTTACAAACACTATGAAAGTTAAAAGAAAGCTTGGTATGGGTTTAACCCCAAAGACGGCAACCAAACGTAAACGTAGCAGTAAAAAAGTAAAATGTGGCGGTAAAATACCATTTAAAAACATAATAAATTTAATGAAAGGTGCCATAGCTGTGGGTGCGGAAGTTCCATCTGTAAAAAATTTACTACATGTAGCGAGAAAAGTAATTAAAAATGCTGGCGGTCGTAAGAAAGTCAAGACACCCAGAGTTATTCCAGTACCGAAAAGTGGCGGTTTCCTTCCACTACTACCTTTAATTTTTGGTGGTCTATCAGCGCTGGGAGCTCTAGGTGGTGGTGCTGCGGGTATTGCTAAAGCCGTGAACGATGCTAAATCAGCCAAACAAAAATTGGAAGAAGCAAAACGTCATAACCAAACGATGGAGGCTATTGCTGTTGGTCACCGAGGTAGTGGCTTGTATATGAAGAAACAGCGAAGCGGTTTCGGTTTGTATTTACATAAACCAAAAAACGTGTAAAGTGTTTACCAGCAAGACCTCTAACAAATATAGATCTTGTGAAATTTGCTGGTAAAATGAAAATTCCATATTTTAGAGGTGTATACATGCGAGATACTTTACCATCGAATGGATCACGCAAGAATGAATCATTTATCATGAATTTGCAAACAAAACAAAGAGCCAGGTAGTCATTGGGTTGCAGTTAAGAAACGTGGTGACACGGCCGTGTACTTTGACTCATATGGAAACTTGAAGCCGCCAACTGAACTGTTGTATTATCTTAAAAACTGTACTATATTGTATAATCATGATGTATATCAAAAGTATAATACTTATAATTGTGGTCACTTATGTTTAAAATTTTTAAATAAAAGACTTAAACAGTAGTATCTGTGTTTCAGTCATGGCGCGTACGTTTGCTTTGAAGGGTTCTTCGTCCTCTTTATCGATGGAAATATTTCCACCGTTAGTATTAAAACCACACTTTGAGTATTCGCTCGCGCTTGCAAACTTTCATACATATAACACTATACCAAACATAGAACGTGGGTGTAATAAGTTTCATTATTTTTCTGCTGTGAGTGGTAGAAAGATTCGAAAAGAAATAAGTATTCCAGATGGTTCATATGAAATCAGTGATATCGAGAAATACATTCAGAATGAGTTGTTACGACGTTATATTAAAGATAAACATCTGGATCCTGCAGTAGAACACAACATCGATGTGGTAAAACTGTTTTCGCTAAAAGCCAACAACAACACTTTGAAATGTGAGATTACATGTCAGTATGATATAGACTTTTCTACCGACGCTTCGATAGCACCAATATTGGGATTTTCTAAACAACGTCTTGCTACAGGTAAACTTTACGTTTCCAATTTACCCGTAGAAATTGTACGAGTAAAGACGATTCGTTTGGAATGCAACATAGTAGATGGTTCTTACCACGATGGAAAACCTACACATACAGTATATGAGTTTGCTCCTATGGTAGACCCTGGTTATGCGATTGATATAAAACCATATAGTAAGGTTTTTATGCCTCTTACCACACGTATCATTTCGCATATAAATGTAAACATTATCGATCAGAATTCAGTACCTGTGAACTTTCAAGGTGAGGAGATCATTGTGATATTGGAGTTGAAAGAGACACCAACATATTATGCTGATTATAAATAGTAGTAATCAAACCGCTCCAGCTTCAGTATCTTCGCTACCTGAGTCGAAAGCGGTTCTATCTTGGGAGAACATACAGTTTCTACAATCATTGGGTTACGATGTTAAGCAAACTACATATATTCGCAGACCCTGTGCACGACGAGTCAATCAGAGGGGAAGAAATACACACATACGCTCCTCAAACCAGATCGTTTGACCATAATGATACCTGTGAGTTTGCAATCAATCAACAAGATATTTTTTACGATTGGTCTTCATCTGTTCTACTGATAAATGGTAGTATCGAGACGAGTGGTACGATTGGAACTGTAGAAGTAACGTCTAATGCAGCAGCTCATTTGTTTTCCTCTATTGCGGTTGAAATGTGTAATCAGATTATTGAACATGTTAGAAATCCTGGTATAGTTACATCAATTAGAACACTTTTGGAAGCAAACAGTGATGAAGCAAGAGCTCTGATTCCAGCGGGATGGCATCCAACCGAAAACAATGTGATGTTAAAAAATGAACGTTTTTGCTACTGCATACCTCTTAGCTACTTGTGTAATATTTTCAAAGACTATAAAAGAGTGCTTTTCAGTAAATTGCTTCTACGTCTCACTAGAGCTCAGAATGATAGAAATTGCTTTATTTTGGTTGGTGCCGCAGATGCAGATAAAGCATTAAAGTTTAACATTGAGTATATGGCTCTGCAGGTGAAACATATCCACCCTAGTGAAGTTATACAGCAGCAATTATTAAAGTCGATTGCTCTAGATAAGAAAATCCTTATACCATATAGAAAATGGGAGATGTATGAATTACCAAATCTAAATAATTCAACGAAAGACTTGTGGTCTATTAAGACATCCTCAAACACTGAACGACCCAGATTTGTTATTGTGATATTCCAAACAGATCGATACAGTAACGTTAGAAAAGACATCAACGAGTTTGATCATGTGGGTATTCGAGATATAAGACTTCACTTAAATTCGAAACAAATCCCCACAGAGGGTATGAACCTGAACTTTAACCAAGCAAATTACGTCGAGGCATATAAAAACATGATTGAATTTCAACGTTCGTTTGTTGGCAGAGAACCACAGCCTACCTTGGATTACAAGTCTTTCGTAAAATATCCCATGTTTGTATTTGATTGCTCCAAGTATAGCGACTCTATAAAACCTTCTACTGTGGATATCAAATTGGAAATGGAAAGTACTACCAACTTTCCCAATCACACAAAATGTT
The DNA here is from genome assembly GCA_964006375.1 of Tillus elongatus. NCBI lineage: Eukaryota > Metazoa > Arthropoda > Insecta > Coleoptera > Cleridae > Tillus > Tillus elongatus. The sequence continues at coordinate 11,946,595 of OZ023264.1, forward strand.
TTTGTGTAATTATACATGATTGCGTCATCGAGTATGCCCCACTCTCCAACATCGTACGCTATATAATGTAGCTGCAAGGATGTTGCAATCACTTTCACGATGAGGTTCGTGGTCGTTGATACTCAGGGTTTTTGTCTGCCTGAATTTACACCTAAAGAGTTTGTGATTTATAATGGTTTCCAAACAGTGCATTGTGTTTTTAAACCGCATACACCATTACGTTTACTGTCTGCAGACATAATCAAGCAAGTGAAGTTTCTACAAACACAACACCATTGCCTTGACTATAATTGTGGTGATATCAATTTAGAAGAATTACCAAACATAATAGCAAAACATATTATAGCCCAACGTGTTGACAGAATTTATGTTAAAGGTGAAAACAAGCAAAGGTTTTTGTTACATTTACTATCAACCTGTGGTTATCAAGTGGATGTTATCAACCTGGAAACCAGTGAACGCTGTCCAAAGTTAGTGCCTGATACTCCTTTGTGTATGGATCATACTTTAGGATATAATAGAAAATGTATCTGTAGCATAAATAACTGTATATCATTATTTACTTATATTGTAAGCTTAATGCCATAATAAAACAAACGTTGTAAAATATATCTGTTTTTTATTTTAATCTACTTTTAAATACATTTATTAATATTAATTTCCAACCACATTAGTCTTTCCAACATCCATCCGCTATCACCTTTCAGCAAACTCTAAAGCTTTTGTGTAAATCTCCTCAGTAAATTCTTGATATATATTTTCAAAGTTAGTTGCCACTGTGATATTTTTATTTTTAGTATTAAATGACTTCATTTCTTTTTTTATTTCGACTTTGGAGCACATACAAACCAAACAATTCTAGATTCATTTTAACTGTATCGTGTTTGGCTAAAGCAGCCTCCATCAAATGAAACAATTTCTGCTTCACACTTTCCATGGCAAGTCGTATATCACTACCATCCATACTAATACGATAGGTAGCCATTCTGTTTTTAAAAGCTTGAGTTAACATATAAACTTGTTCAACTTCCCACGGTTCACACACTTTAGATTTGTGAATTTCACTACGTAAATGTCCAGAGAAAGCACTCTTTTTCACTTGTAACGAGCACGATTCACAGTATCTCATCTTAACTATAGGTGCTTAACTAATGAATAAAACACAGACATCTTCAGTTATATATTTTTATTAACAAATATGTTTACGATAAATATCTTTAAGTACAGTGTAATATTTAAAACCAAAATACATGAGCATAAATATGGCAAGACACACAAGAAAACCAGTTGATATAAACATAGAAATATAATTTGAAGTGAACAGGTAAGAATCATTTAACACAAGAGTTCTCCAGTCAGCTGTCTCACCTCGGGTGCCATGATCAAACAAAAACATAAGTTTATAATGTACTATATCAGTTTTAATATTGGACATGTTGTATGTTGAAACTTCAATCGCTTCATCGTTGTGCAGATATGTTCTTGGTAGTCCAGACCATTTGGTGCAGTCATCGAAACAGATTCGCACTTCTTTCACATTTGGTGGTTTGTAGACGTAAAACACATTTTGACACAATGCTGTCAGGATGACGAAGCTTGCTTTAAGAGGTGGTGCCATTGATGAGGTTATTGATGTCGGTTAGCACTTGTTCTTGAGCGTAATGCAAACACTCTGACATGTAATACTTGAATGTTGGAGACATGTTGTTGAGTAGGGTTTTTATCACTCGGATGGTTTGCGCGGCACTCACATCTGAATTACCCAGCTCTGTTAATGTTTGAACGATGTCGCGAAGAAAACAGTCATATATCCAAGCAAACTGTGTTTCTCTTACATACTCAAATCTTTCCTTAATGATTTCCTCATGCTCCACCAGCTTTTCTACAGTGTCTTCATTTAGATACATAACCATATGTGTAAAACAATTATTAACACATAAAACTTTTTCACCTAGTATCGTTGCAGAAGAGATTCGACAGTAGCTCGTCTGAGTTACAGCATGAGTTTGTTCATTATCTTTAAACCACTTTGCAGATAATGCATGTATGTTATCCATAAAATCGTAAAACTGCCACTCTTCCAATGCTAGATATTGATTTTCTTCATCTAGAGCCAAAGGGTTAACAAATTTCACAAGTATTGTGAACTCATTTCTTGCACTAACACCAGTTACTAATTTTACAGATCTTCTGATGTTGAAAGTTGTTTCCATTAGCATCCTAGTATCATCTTGATATTTGTTAAACAATAACTTTTTCCTATGATGTTCACGGAAATCAGGACCATCGTTTTCGTCACACATTGTTTCAGCACAACAATTCCAAGCAGCTTTCATAGCTAGAAATTTTAAACTAAACTTGCTATCGTAAACTCTGATGTTAAATAGGTTTTCCCCCCTCTACTTTAATTGGTTTTATTCTTCTGGTTGGTTGACTGTTAAAAATCTGAGAACACTATCTACATCCTTCGGAAAACACATTAGGACCAGATGTTTCCAACGATTAATTAACCGCTATCTACATCCTCCGGAAACTCTATAGGATGTTTCCAACAACTAATTAACCACTATCTACATCCTCCAGAAACTCTGATGTACTTATCTATATAGTTATTTATTTACTTCTTTATGTACTTATCTAGTCAAACGTTCCTAATATTAGTTTCTATACTCTTTCAAGATTTCGTTGTGAAAATATTTAGTTTAAAGACGTGTTATATATTTGTTTGAAATTCTCAACCTTTTATACAAAAAAAAATTTCTAGAGTTTTATCTATTTCATACGACTTTAAGGTCATTCAACGGAAATAAAACCACAAACAGGAAATATGAACTGCTCACAAGGTTATTTCAACAGCTGCAAGGAAACTATGTTGACTAACAAGGTTAATTTCGGGAAATGCTAAATATAGTCATCGTTGGAAGCGATATCGCTGTTACCACTAGAGGTATTGTTACCAGCTCTACTTTCAACAGATTCTTTAAATCGAACCGATTCCAATAAGACTTAAGAATATAAATTTTTTATTGTACACATGTACATCTGTTAAATTTGGATTCTGCTTACCTAAACGAGCGATATGACACCAAACACGTAGGACTTTAATGCATAAATAACAAATTACTTGTACGCATGTGTTAGTCGCCATGTTTAAATGGCGACTCCTCGTTTTGCTTAATACAGGTTAGTTGGCTTTTTTTTTTTTTGATTACGTCATCTCTATTCAGACACTTGTACGTAGCATGCAAGCCTTCAATATAAACACGTACCAATTCAATCTCTTAATCCATTATTAACATCATAGGTTCAGAGGGGTCCGCTTGTAGATAGCTTGCTATCTCTACGCTCCTCAACGTTGGTTGGTTGGGTTGGGTGGTTGGTTAGTTGGTTGGTTGCACTTTTCATAGAAATGATTGGATATCCAACAAGCCAAATTTAATATTAAATCTTTACAGACATATGTACCAGATATCAAGCTGTTTTCAGCTTGCCTTCCACCAAAGTCCACCAAGTATGTAGCGGTTGTAGGTGTTAGTTGAGATGTTGCTTCCAGCACATCTAGGGGGCCGGAATTCCGGCCCCCTAGATGTGACTCTAAGTGGACACCTTCGGTTGAAATATTAAGGGTATCGGTATTGATTGGTACATAGACTGTTTCTTTAGCTGACCGTTGTAATAGATAATCAACTCTTTTAGTTTTCTTATTTTCCAGCCAATGTCTGAATCTTTTCTCACCATTTTTACACAGCTTAGTCGCATTAAAATAACCAGTGTTCTTTTCGATAATTAGGTGAAAGTCTCCAAATAAACCATACCATACCATACCATCTATACCTACTACACAAGAGAGTGTGTGTTGGTTTTAGGTGTAAGTATGTAGCGGTTGTAGGTGTTAGTTGAGATGTTGCTTCCAGCACATCTAGGGGGCCGGAATTCCGGCCCCCTAGATGTGACTCTAAGTGGACACCTTCGGTTGAAATATTAAGGGTATCGGTATTGATTGGTACATAGACTGTTTCTTTAGCTGACCGTTGTAATAGATAATCAACTCTTTTAGTTTTCTTATTTTCCAGCCAATGTCTGAATCTTTTCTCACCATTTTTACACAGCTTAGTCGCATTAAAATAACCAGTGTTCTTATCGATAATTAGGTGAAAGTCTCCAAATAAACCATACCATACCATACCATCTATACCTACTACACAAGAGAGTGTGTGTTGGTTTTAGGTGTTAACACAGCTTGTTCTGACTTACTTAAATATTATATTTCTTCTGTTCAACAAGACGATTATTTTGATGTGTCACACATGTATGTAGCTCTAAGAATAGCTATACCGGAAGTGTCTACCCGGAAGTAACATTTTTTATTGAATATGTTTATAGAGTTTGCTTTGCTGAACAGCGTGCATGTGTTGGTTCCAGCGTACATCTCACGGATCTTCCGCGATAAGGGTTTAAAGTTTTTTATCTCATTTTCTTGTAGAGCTTGTTACGAAACGATATATTTTTAAAGTCAGTTCATTTCTATCACTTTCCATTGAAAAGATATAACGATTTAAAGTTTAGACCGGAAGTGGTCATTTTATTGTATATTCCAATTTGATTTGGCCTCCTTAACACCGTGCATGTGTTGGTTCCAGCGTACATCTCACGGATCTTCCGCGATAAGGGTTTAAAGTTTTTTCTCATTTTCTTGTAGAGCTTGTTACGAAACGATACATTTTTGAAGTCGGTTCCTTTCTATCACTTGTCGTTGAAAAGATACAAGGATTTAAAGTTTAGACCGGAAGTGGCCATTTTATTGTATATTCCAATTTGATTTGGCCTCCTTAACACCGTGCATGTGTTGGTTCTCCCGTACATCTCACGGATCTTCCGCGATAAGGGTTTAAAGTTTTTTATCTCATTTTCTTGTAGACCTTGTTACGAAACGATATATTTTTGAAGTCAGTTCATTTCTATCACTTGTCGTTGAAAAGATACAAGGATTTAAAGTTTAGACCGGAAGTGGCCATTTTATTGTATATTCCAATTTGATTTGGCCTCCTTAACACCGTGCATGTGTTGGTTCTCTCGTACATCTCACGGATCTTCCGCGATAAGGGTTTAAAGTTTTTTATCTCATTTTCTTGTAGACCTTGTTATGAAACATACATTTTTGAAGTTAGTTCATTTCTATCACTTGTCGTTGAAAAGATACAAGGATTTAAAGTTTAGACCGGAAGTGGTCATTTTATTGTATATTCCAATTTGATTTGGCCTCCTTAACACCGTGCATGTGTTGGTTCCAGCGTACATCTCACGGATCTTCCGCGATAAGGGTTTAAAGTTTTTTATCTCGGTTTCTTGTAGACCTTGTTACGAAACGATATATTTTTAAAGTCGGTTCATTTCTATCACTTGTCGTTGAAAAGATACAAGGATTTAAAGTTTAGACCGGAAGTGGCCATTTTATTGTATATTCCAATTTGATTTGGCCTCCTTAACACCGTGCATGTGTTGGTTCCAGCGTACATCTCACGGATCTTCCGAGTCTTCGACCAATACCATTATTCTCGCTTATCAACCTTCACTCTCATTTGTCGGCTAGGTTGGAGTGACGTATCTTTAAATAAGTCTTCATCCATCCTTGCACCATCTTTATCAACGAAAGCCGCCATTTTTATAATGTCAGCTTAAGGTATCACAGGCTTCCATCTTTCATTCCGCCATTTTCCTCCGTTTTGGTTCAGCCTCTAATATTAAACATTATTTTGTAAATCATCCATTTGTCTAATAATAAACTTTAATTATGTTACATGTATGGTTTGTTTGTAGTCGTATATATATACCAACCTAAAACAATAAATTAATAAGCGTCTGCTTAGCTTAACGGGTAGCATCGTTGCCTCCCATCTGAATGCCCCGGGTTCGAAACTCACCTGCTCCAAATGGTTTTTTTCAAAATATAATAATTTGAAGTAATAGGTTAGACACTTTGGAATGTTTGCATGTGACTGTCTGGCCCAAGTCGTGTGACGTCACAGTTTCCTAGACAGGTCAATGACCTTAGAATGCAGAATAACACGGATGTGACTGTCTGGCCCAGGGCGTGGCTGGGCGCCGGGACAGGCGCCGGGGCCGGGGGCGTGGCTAGGCGCCGGGGCTGGCGCCAGGGCAGGCGTCGGGCGTGGCGCCAGGGCAGGCGCCGGGGCAGGCGCCAGGGCGTGGCTATGCGCCGGCGCCGGGGCTGGCGCCAGGGCGTGGCGCCAGGGCGTGGCGCCGGCGCCGGGGCAGGCGCCAGGGCGTGGCTAGGCGCCGGCGCCAGTGACGTCACTTCCTGTCTGGCCCAAGTGGCGCATTACCTACTTACAACATTATTGCTTGAGGAGCAGTCAATCGAGATGGAAAGAGTTTTTATACTGCAAAAAAGAATAGTAAGAATAATCTTTTGTATGAGAGTAACATAGTCTTGTAGGGCGCTTTTCAGGGACGCAAAAATAATGAAACTAACATGCGTTTACCTATATAAAATATTCATGGTGTCAAAGATGGGCTAACAAGGCAGTCTGTGGTGCACTATGACTCCACTCGCCCTTTTCTGCGGGGGTGGATCTATATAACAGACAGCCGGAAACTATAAAAACAATTCAAAATGTGATTGAATTTAAAGCATCGCTGAAATCATACCTAACTAATAATTGATATTACTCAATCGCGGAGTATTTGTCTGATACCTGTGGGGCACAGAGCTGAGACTAACGAAAATTTTATTTTGTTTGTTTGTTTGAAATGTTTTCTAGTTGGTTTTTTACACTTGTTTTCATAGTTTTGTTTTTATTTTAAAAATTGACGTGCTCAACCATTTTAAAGTGGAATTAAGGCAAAATAAATTACTGACTATTGACTATTGACTACTTTATTCAACCGTTGACTATTTTCTAGGCTTTTGGGCATCTGGGTAATATATAAATTAAATAGGTATAGTTTTTTAGTTTTAGCTTTTAGTTCTTTGTTATAAACACATAAATACACCAAACACAATTATTTCAATGGCCAAAAACGAGAATGTTTTTGAGATGAAACACATAATGCGTGAACGCATGCTATAACTCACATTTATGATCGCTATAAAGATGTGTTTACGTGATTAGGTGTGAATTTACGTGACGAAAATCTCGATGATGTGCCTCTCTACTCGATGTCCACAGTCAACCCACATACACAAATACCCTACACAGCTTCTACTTTAATACAATAACTAGACGTTAGGGATTTTACATAAAATGGTCAAGGAAGATGCCTAGAGTAATATACAGCGTGTTGAGGTTTCTTTTTCAGACATTTACAACGTTCTTAATCATTTGAGATTTATAACTTACTTGGCGTAACTGTTAGGTATACCACGAAATGCGTTGGTTAGATGTTTTTCCAGTTTTTAGCGTAGGTATTTCAGAATTGAATTTGCATTCATATATAAGACATAAAGCTTTTTCCATGTAAAATAATTTGGAGTCGATTTGGAGCGATGTAGCGGTCAACTTTGTTATTTTAAATGGAAGACACTGTACATTTTTACATATTTAGATTGTACGTAAAATTCAGTGTACACCAACGTCAACTATCCTTATTAAAGAAGTTCAATAATGAGAAGATCCTGACTTTTGAATTTTCAACAAATCTCGTCAAATGAGCGTTAATTAGGCCCCCCAGAACACATATCCGGGGTCAGTTTCAATTTTTATATGTTTATATATATATATATATATATATATATATATATATATATATATATATATATATATATATATATATATATATATATATATATATATATATATATATATATATATATATATATATATATATATATATATATATATATATATATATATATATATACACCGATAAATCAAAAATAATGGGCCGATTTTGATTAAATTCAGTGAATACCTTCCTTTTGCAAATGGCTTGGATAAGATCGTTAGCCAGGGAAATCGGCCCAGGTTTTCCCGGAAAATTTTGTGTTTCCTTTCGAAAAAAAATTAGATCTCCGGAATTAACAAATTTGGTACGCGGGTTTAAATCCTTATAGGTAAGTTACATACCAAAATTTAGCTCTGTAGGTCAAAAGACAACAAAGTTACAGGCATTTAAGGGGAAAAATAAATTGGGGTTTTCCTCAAAACGCCAAAGGTGCAATTTAAAACGTCAAAATTGGCAACATTTAGGCAAATAACTTGAATCTAATACGGGCTATGGAAATAAAATGTCTCAAGAAGAATGTTTTACAAACCCTGAAGTCTTAGTTTCAACCGTCATTGTCCTTCATTTTACTAAAATATTTCCAGAAAATTCATTTCAAATATACCCTTTCTCTGATACTTGGCTATAAAGTTTATCGTTTAATGGTATATAATTTTTGTCGAATTTTCGTAAAAAATCAATAAAACTCAATATATCCGTTATTATACAAGATATGAAAAAAAATGTATATATTAATTATAGGGTGTCTTGAGCTACATCTTAAAAAACTATTTCTACAACCACAGGCTGGCCCATAAGTCGTTGGTGATACAAATTTTCTTTTTTTTTTCTTCAAATCAAACACGTCTTATGTTATTGCATTTTTGCATTCTCCATCGAAATATAATGCATGTTTGTAAGAAAAGAAATTCTGGACACAGCAAGTGCGTTATGGTAGCGAATTTTGATCAAATGCTTCTTATTTGAATAGCTTAATTTGCTTTTAACCTATAAGTTGACCAAAAAACGAGTTTTTTCGGGAACACTTCAAGTTTACTTTCGGAAATTTTTGGTCATTTTCAAACAATAAAGTTATTCTGATGAAACATGGCACATTGTTTCTACTATATAGGTTATACTGGTAACCAAATTTGATGCCTGCTTTCTTTAAAAAAACACACATATTTGCCATTAAAAACATTTAAATCAAAATTCACTACTATAACGCACTTGCTGCGTCCAGACTTTCTTAAAATGTTTAGTCATTTGCATGGAAATATAGCAATTTGTTGTCATTTATTTTTTATAATTGAAAGTAAAATTTTGTTTGTCGCTAGTATAGATATTAGGTTTGTAGAGTGTATAAAGATAATTGATTAAATTGATTAAATCAATTTATACAGTGTGTTCAAAATTTAGTGGCGAATCAGGAAAACTTCAAAGAACAAAAACTAATTTTTTCAAATGGAACACCCGTATATTTTTCCATATTTGGTTGGAAGATTTAATTTTACGTGGACTAGATATAGAATATTCTATGCATATCTGCGATAGTTGTCCTGGTATTAACGTTTCTTTAAATATAAGAGAAACAGAAAGTCTCACAACTAAATTCTATAATGCCAATATTGAGAATGATGCAACAAGATGAATATATGACAATAAGTCAGTTTAGATGCCTTTAGAAAAAAGCATTAGAAGTATTAGTTTTTATGAAGTATACGTTAAAAGATGTATCACAAATAATAAATAGGAATCCACATTTAGAACGTAGACCATGAGTTTGACAACTATTTTAAAAATATGAGAAAGCTCTTGCCGTTATTTTTCAAAAGCGCGCAAACAATCGTAGTGGTACACATTAAGCATTGTTATTAGTGATATTGATATTAATATAAGATGCATTATCTAATTGCTATAAAGTGGAAAATATTGAATATTCCAATGGGGATATGCTAAATTTATTTTATATTCATGGTGAATGTGGCAAAATTGTGGTCATAACTTGTAGGACATTTAACCGAAAATATCTGAATTTCCAAGTAATAAACATAAGTAAATTTCGAAGACCGGAATCCCCTTTTTGGAAAGTGGCAGTATCAAGGGAGGTACGGTCAACTCTACAAAGTCTGTTATAGGTGATGAGCTAAATCACGAAAATTTTTGGGTTATTTTCAAGCTTATCCGTTTAGCTCTATATCGGCTGCTACCCAATATTTGACATTTGTCAAACTAAAGTAATTTTTATCTCCTACAAATTTAAAAATTTTGGTGAAAATATGGGTTGCCTGCAGGGAATAGTAGTTAAAAAGACATTATGGAATAGCAGAGATTTATGGTAAATGAAGGTGATGGTTGAAGTGTTAGAAGGTGCGAAATAGAAGAGAAAAAAGAATTCAAGTTTGGTACGTCAAAATCTGAAGTTTATTGAATTTGGTGTCGGACTGTCAAACTATTTAGGATTCAACCTCCTAAATTATGTTATATGATACACCACAAATCGCATAAGACTTATTGTATTAACATAATGTATAATTTATGCCAATAAACAATAATAATAATAATAATAATAATAATTTCAAGAATATAAATTCAAAGAGTCGTGAAACAACATGAAATGCATCCTTATCTGGAGATTCAGGTACATACCCTTCATACGAGAGGTGAACTTGTAAGGCCTCAACATTGCCAAAATATACAATTCAGACTTCTAGAGGACCCGGATTTTTGTCAAAAATAGTTTGAAGTGGCGAGTCTAAATTCACCGGGAAAGGAATCGTAAATCTTCGAAATGATCATTATTGGGCTAGAGAAAATCCGCATGCAACTAAACAAAGGAATTTACAAGAAAGACTTAGATGTATTCTGGATTATCTAAAATAAAAAGGTGCACTATGAAATTTACAATGAAAACTTTACTTCGCAGAAGTATTTAGAGATTTTGAGGCATAGAGTAGTAAATTTCATCAATGGCCTACCAGGAAACTGACTTTATAAATGTTGGTATCAGCTAGATGGTGCGCCGGTCCACTTTGCTAGAGTAGTCCGTTAAAAGCTGACACATATGTTTGGAATCAACTGGATCGGTCCAAATGGACCTTGCAGGTGGCCTCTGCGATCAGCAGATCTCACCCCTTAGACTTCTACTTGGAAGGCATATTATAAACATATAAAGAGCAAGGTTTACTACAGATCCGTGGAGAGTAGGCAAGATTTATTAAATCGAGTAAGGACGGCTTTCAACACATTAGATCCTGATGAATTACGAAGAGCGTCTGTAAATGAGTCTAAAATAAAAATGTATTTAACAGCGGAGATGTCATATAGAACGCTTATAATGTTCCATATTATTCTATTTGTATTTAGCTATTTAAATTTTTGGCTTCTGTTATCGTATATTTAATATTGTTTGTTTGTTTCTTAGTGGCTCGTTACTGATAGTTATTGAAAGGAATCGTGTTGTATTTGTATGTTTTTAAACAACCTAATAATTAAAGTTTTAATAATTTGATTTTTAATTATTCACTTTTACACTATAACAAACTCATTATAACTGACACTGTCAACACAATCATTGCTATAACCATCTACTCTTTTCTCTTTCTAAAAAATAAAACGGTAAAAGCAGGAAAAGTATCACAGATAGGGGTAGGGTATGCTTTATATAGTCGACGTAAAATTAAATTTTCTTACCAAATATCTAAAAACATACAGGGCGTTCTATCTGAAAAAAATAATAGTTTTTGATCTTTAAGTTTTCCTGATTCACCATTAAATTTTGAACACACTATATAAATGAGATCAATTATTCTGATACATTCTACAAACCTAATATCTGTACTAGCGACTAACAAAATTTTACTTCTTAAATATCAAAAATAGATGACAATAAATGGCTTCAATATTTCAATGCAAATGAATAAATATTTAAAAAAATCACAATAACTTTGAAACAATTCAAAGTAGATTAAGATAATTAACGTTAGTGTACACAATTTTACGTACAATCCAAATTTGTAAAAATATACAGGTGTTCCATTTAAAATAACTAAGTTGATCGATACTGTCGGTTAAACCGGAAGTTGTATTTGACTCCAGATTATCTTACATAGAAAGAGCGTTGTCTTATATATGAATGCAAATTTTCAGAATTCAAATACGTTAATAACTAGAAAATTATCTAACCAATGCATTTCGTGGTACACCCTGTACACCAAATTCAATATGACTGTATCTCTAGCTTCAAAAATGTTTGTTTTCTTTTCTGTATAACAGTTTGTGGCTAATCAAACGAGCGTTCAAGGCCATCTATTGCCCAATACAATACAATAGGATTCTTCTCTGTAACTGGTTTCGTTGCTTGAGGGCATCATCTGCGGTTACAGATAACTATGACGGAAATACTATTACTCCGGCTTCACAAATGTTTTTTTCTGTAACCGGTTTCGCTGCGGGACAGCATCATATTTTTTTGTAACCGGTTTCGCTGCTTGTCAGTATTATATCATCATAAGTCAAGCGGCGAAACCAGCTACAGAGAAGAGATGGTGCTCTGAAGCAGCGAAACCAGTTATAGAGAAAGACGATGCTGTTAAGCAGCGAAACCGGTTACAGAGAAGAAAACAAGCATTTGTGAAGTCATAGAAATAGTCTCTACGCGTGTATTTAGTCAGTAATATTAGCATATTTTTTATTATAGAGATCGTGACTTTTGAAAACATTTCTTCAAATGGGCACTACGTAATATCTTTTTTTTATTATTATCTATTTTATTTGTTGGTAAATTAAACGTTGTGTTATACAAAAAAAGTCTGGACGCAGCAAGTGCGTTATGAAAGCAAATATTCATAAAAATGTTTTAAATAGCAAATATGTTTTTAATTCAAGCATGCATAAATTTGGTTACCGGTTTTACCTATATAGTAGAAACAATGTACTATATTTTCTCAAAATAACTTACTGTTTGAAAATGCACAAAAATTTTCTGAAAATAAACTTGACATGTTTCCGAGAAAATTGGTTTCCTAGCCAACCACCCTCAGGTTAATAGCAAATTGAGTTATTGAAATTTGAAGCATTTAATAAAAAGTCGCTACCAAAACGCACTTACTGCATCTTAATTTTTTATTTTATAAATATGCATCATATTTCGAAGGAAAATGTAAAAATGCAATAATATAAGAAATGTTTGAAAAAAATGTAGCTATCACCAACGACCTATGGGTCACCTCTGATTGTCAAAATAATTTTATAGGATGCAGCTCAAGACACTCTATAAATAACCTTTACAAATTTTCTCGTATCTTGCATAATAACAATTATACTGACCTTTACCTTGAACTTTATATGGAGCTTTACCGTAGAAATGCATCAGCCTGTATCTGTATATATGCAAAGAGATAAAAACTGAAACTAAACCCGGATATGGATTCTAGGGGACCTAGGTTGCACTCATTTAAAGAAATCTTTTTAAAATTCAAAACTCGCGGTCTCCTCACTAACGATTTTTTTGTACGAAAATTATCCAAGCATTATAGACTGGTAAACCATAAACTGAACTAAAAATACCGCCAAAGCATCAGATAAAGAGTCTATTTAAAATGAATTTTCTGGAAATATTTTAGTAAAATGAAGATAAATGATAGTTGAACCTGAAACTTAAGGGTCTGCAGAACACTCTTCTTTCCTTATATAACCGATACTTATTTTTCAGGTTCTTTGCCTAAATGTTGCCAATTTTAACGTTTGAAATCGCGACTTTGACGTTTTGAAAAAAAAAACTAATTTGATTTCTTTAAATGTTTATAGCTTTTTGTCTTTTAACTTACAGAACTGAGTTTTGGTACATAGTTCACTTTGTATAATAAAAACACCCGTACCAAATTTGGCTGCCCTTTCTTTGTTATTTCCGGAGATATAAAAATTTTCCAGAAGAAAACACAACATTTTCCTGAAAAATTTGGGTCGATTTTCCTGGTTAACGAACTGATCCAAGCCACTTGCAAAAGGGAGGTACTTACAAAATTTGATATCAAGATCGACCCATTATTTTGCTCTTTTGCTACAAAAAGTCTCCCAAACAAATTATATTTGAATGCAATAATTTTCACATTATTATTAATATCAAAGTTAGTTTGTCGGGAGAAACTTTTTGATATTATTTTGTCAAATTTTTATAACTCAAACAACAACAAAGCTATAGCAACCAATTTTAGTCAAGTTTCTTGCATAAAATCTATCCTACCTACCAACATTCAAAAGTTAAAAAGAAAAGTTAATAGTATGAATAAATAAAGTTTTGAGGCCACTGGTTATCAGAGAAATGCACAAGACAAAAATATTTTGTGTGGTTAACAAGATCTAGTGGCACAAAAATGTGAAAAAGTACCAGAAAAAATAATATGAGATTTTATAGCTTTTTAAAAAATATTAAAACGACCAAATCACGTCTTGAAACGTCAAAAATGTCTATTTTCAAACAAAGATTTTGAAAGAAATGTGACTTATGTAAAAAGAATGTGGTGAGCAGTGTATTTTACAATGCCTTAGGTTTTTACCTCAACCATTTTACTAAAATACTTGCAGAAAATTCTTTTTAAACAGACCCTTTCTCTGATGCCTTCGCAGTAGCTTAAGTTATAGAGTTTGTGATTTACTAGTCTGTTATTATCTGCGAATGTTTGTAAAAAATATTCGACGAGGCAAAGTTCGAGACTTTTAAATTTTTACTCCTGTGGGCTTAATTATGAAACTTACACTGACGCAGAAGGTGCGTTATATGGTAATGAATAAGCTATCAATATGCATTTGGAAAGAAATACTGTCTCCACAACTGCCTTTAAGCAATGACCAAGGTAACGACTTAATTAGATACTTAATTTTAAAATATGGACGCAGCAAGTGTGTTACGGTAACGAATATAATATAGATACCTAATATGAAAGAAACAGCCTCATTATTTCAGCAAGTGCGCTATAATAACGAATACAAGGACTTAGTTAAACAGTAAATTTAAAAATATGGACGTAACAAGTGTGTTATGGTAACGAATAAGATATTGACGCGCTTTATGAAAGAAATACTGACGCAGCAAGTGCGCTTTGGTAACATATAAGTGTCATAATGTGCAAGGTGTTTCAAAAATGCCTACCAAAATTTCTTGGACGTATAGTACACCAAAAATAAGTGCAGTTTATTCTATAATACTTTTTCGGAAATTGCACCCCTCGGGAGCTACAGCCCCTAGAAGAAGATTCTCAAAAAATTTTTTTTTGGCATTTGCTTCGAAACTAGAACAGGTAATAACATTTAACACAGAGGCGTAGTTTTTAAGGAAAAATATTACTTATTTGTTAAATTTTTATATTTCAGTCAGAGGCGTAACTTACAAGGGTGCTGGAATGGTTCAATTTCCATACCTTTTTTGCGCATGGATTAATACATAAAATCTCAAAGATTTATTTATTTTACATAAAAAAGGTATTCTTATTAAAACGTTTCAAAGCTGATCATTTTCGAGTAGTTTGTAGTTGAAGGTTGACGTGATTTTCAAGCTTTTGAAATCACTTGTTTACAATGCCTTCGAAAATCTTTTAAGTGGGCCATGATATGAATTAAGCAAATGGACATGATGCCAGTTTGACACTGTGTGACGGATTGCGAATATCAAGTTGTTGTTATGTTATTTATCTATTAAAATAATTGCAAATTAGAGGTATGTTGAACAAGTTGATATGGTTTTACCCTTCGGTGAGTGTTTGGGAAATTCGAATACAGCTGTGAGAAGATGTGCAGAAAAATTTCCTACTAGAAATGCACCGAATCTAAGAACATTTGTGGCAATACAGTAGAGATTACGAGAAAGCGGTTCGCATAAAATAACAAACGCAGATGGAGAACGTCCTAGAAGTGCACAAACGGCAGAACTTTAGAAACAAGTTTTGGAAACCGTTTTTCATGAGCCTACAATTAGTTCACGCAAATAAGCATCAAGAAATAATATTTCCCATGCAAGTGCGTTTACATTTTTGAAAGAACCGCAACTGCATCCTTATAATTTTAGGCTAGTGCAAGATTTACTACCAAAGGATAGGCAATCAAGAGTTGACTTTTGTGAACTGCTGCTTGAATGGAAAGCCATTGATCCAAATTTTTTAAATAAAATCTTATTTACGGACGGAGCAACGTTTATAAGTCTCGCCACATAAATGTAACGGACTTCAATATTTGGGGATATGTGAAAGCAAAAGTGTATCAAAATAAAAGTAACACGGTTGAGAAATTAAGAGACAAAATAATTAATGAATGTATACTTCGTGAAGTGTTAGATAATCTAACGTTCATTTTAAACAAAAGATTAAATTTATGTATTCAAGAAAATGGGGGTAATTTTGAGCATCCGTTGTGGTAAATGTTTACTCTCCCACTTCCTCCTCCCTCGCAACCGTCATACCGTTAACTAGGAGGAGGAAGTTGCAATCCCGCGAATCTGCAGGGAAAAAAACTTTACAGTGGAAATCCCCGAACGCGAGTCATGGCGGGAGGAGACGCCGGTCATACCATGGGGCGCGCTCGTTCACGGACGGATCCGGCTGGGAGCGTGGGACGGAGGCAGGTGTTTATTCGGAAGGACCGAGGGTAAGTCATAGTATTTCCCTAGGAGTCCATGCAACGGTCTTCCAGGCGAAAATGTACGCCATCCAGCACTATGTGCGGGAGAACAAGAGGAGGGGCTACACCAACAAGTGGATCCTCATAGCCACAGACAGACAGGCAGCCCTTAAGGCACTAAGTAGCCCACGGGTAAATTCCTGGCTGCTGTGTGAATGCCGAGAAAAGACGAGCGACTAGGCACCCAGATGAGGGTGACCTCATTCTGCCCGGGCGTCAAAGGCAATGAAGAATCTGACAGTCTCGCGAAGAGAGGGTCAACAGAACCATTTTTGAGACTAGAACCGGTTCTAGGCGTGACAAAGAGCACTGCCAGGGAAGCCTGGAAAGTCCTGGGTCAGAAACCAACACAAGGTGTACTGGGCAGACTGTCCAGGGCTCAGGCATTGAAAGTCAATAATTGACGAACCCAGTGCAAAGAGAGCTGTGGAGCTGCCAAATCTCAGCAGAGGACAGCTCAGAAATATAACCGGTCTCTTGACGAGACACATGGCCGTCAAGAAACACCTACATAAAATGGGGCGGTTCGAGGGCAATTTTGCATGTAGACTCTGCGGCGAGGGGGAGGATCTAGCCCAGCACATCTTGTGCGGTCAGTCTAGACCGGAGGCAGAGCATTATAAAACTTCACCCTACCAATCGTTGTGCAGACTAGTTCGAGGCACAGTGATTTTGGAATGGGTGGAGTAGCAAAGATTAAGGGCATGCACAATAAGCCAAAGGCTGCGGTGCTATTGAGGCGGCAACGCCGCGGACGAGCCCTGAGGGAGAAAAAAGTATATTTTACACAAATGACCAATGAAACATTTTCTAACACACACACAGATATATATATATATATATATATATATATATATATATATATATATATATATATATATATATATATATATATCACCGAAATAGTTAACCCATTTTGATGAAACTCAGTAGGTATCTTTCCCTTATTAATGACTTCGATGATTTCGTTAGCCAGCCCGGTTGGAGCAGTTTTTCAAAATAAAAATTCTATCTCAAAAAATAATAAGGTTACTTTGATAAAATTTGGTAGATGTTGCCCTGGAAAAGACTTTACTATATACCAAATTTAAACTTTTTAGATTAATAGAAAATTGATAATTCGCTACCATAACGCACTTGCTGCGTCCCCAATTTTTTATGTTTATACTTTGGAGTTCCCATTTGACTTTTTAATTGGTAAATAGGATTCCCCAAAATGTACTTATCAGTGCTTATCACAGGTTTAAATCTTGACTTACTGATACATGAAACTAGCAAAGTCCCCAACAAATGCTAACGTTGTAAAGTAGCTAAAAGAGAAAAATAGTCTCATGGCATTACTCTGGACAACTTCCTTGAAACTCAAACAGATACGGCAACTAAAAAAAGGTGAAGGAACTAAACGATAAGGGAGAGGTTAGGTAAATAAAATATAAGCACCTGCTTCTGGGCCATCGCTTGCATTTGCTGGAACATCTGTCGTTCTTCCTCTTTACCTGGAACAGAGCCAACACCCGGGGCATTAGTCCAGAAAACCACCACCGTGTGTTGTAGGAACGGATACACATCCATACTAAAATGATGCACGTACGAAATTTCACAGGATATGTTTCCACTATTCGTTTATACCAGAAACAGTCCAAGCTAAAATCCCCATAAACGCATTAAAACTTGTTGGGACGACTATTATTACCTATACTTAATACGTTTTTGTGAAAGTTGTTGGAACTTTGTTGAAAAAGTTTGAATAATGCAATCATCTTTACAGATTATTTTATAGGCGGCGGTGATTTATTTATTAAGCTAAGTTAATTGATTTTGATTAGTGATTAAGTAAATATTACGACCTTCGCTTTGCAGAGCTATTTTATATAGAACTGAGGATTTTTTCGTGATTTCACAAACACCTGCAATTGGCTGGTTTCTGATCGATTTAAATATTTGTACTATTGCAGACTTTCTTAAGTCTTACGATACCATACAGCGAAACGCTTTAAGACAAGATGGTTGAAAAGTACAGCCGTGCAGAAACTAGAATCATTGAGTGAGTAGATATAATTTCCACTTAACGATTTAATGTGGTTGATTTTATCAAAAACTTCTGTACGTTAACTTGTCTTTATTTTCATGCTGTTTTACCAACTTACTTTGTTATTCTGCGAAAGAAAAGGCTGGCTCTTTACAATAAAAACGCCATTTCTAACAATGGTCTCACTGTACTTATCTTGAAATTTTTTACTTTTTTTAATTTCAACAACACATCACGAGGGCTTACAGGCTAAATACTATCGTACTGTGGGTGTCGACAAGGAAGAAAGAGGCAACTTGTTAATTCTGGACTTGATGGTTTGATGGTTCGGGGGAGAAGGAAAAACATGTGCCGGCAAGGAATTCCACAACTTGGAAGTCCTCGGGACAAAAGAGCGAGCATAACAAGATGTTCTATGTCTGGCGACCTGGACAGTAAAAGGGTGCATTCGCTCTGTTCCCCTGGTAGATCTGTTGGGGGCAGCAGGTGGAGCAACTATGGAAGAAAGTTCCTCTGAGCAGTGCCCGTGCAGATATCTATAAAAGAGAGAGAGGTCACCAACGGCACGTCGGTGGTCAAGGGATGGCAGCCTTTGGGTGAGGGTAGGGTCAACGATGAGACGTATAGCGCTCTTCTGAATGGAGTCCAGTATAGCGAGTGTAGAAGCGGAAGCAGCACCCCAGATGTGGGAGCAGTATTCGTGGTTTGGTCTTAAGCATATAAGGTATAGATATTAGCTGGTGAAAAGTATTTGCGAGCCCGGAAGAGGAAACCTAATTTCTTAGCAGCCGCTTCTGCAATTGATGTGACATGTTGGTGCCAATTGTGATTTCGATCCACAGAAATGCCAACAAGTGAAAGGAGTCATTACTTTTAATAACTTGGTTGTTTATTGTGATGGGTGTAGGGCTGGTTTATCTCTTATGAGAAAGAAAGCAAGACTGTGATTTGTTGGGGTTGAATTGTACAAGATTTCTACTTCCCGAGTCTAATATTTTTTGGAGATCCACGGAGATAGAACCCTCCATGAGTCTGCGATCCTCATCTAATTGGGCTAAAGAGACAGGATTAGAATATTGTATATTTGAGTGGAGGGTGCGGTCGTCCGCGTAACTGTGAACTGGGTTGGATGTGCTGGAGAGGAGGTCATTGATGTGGAGAAGGAACAAAGTAGGGGCTAAAGCTGAACCTTGAGGAACTCCTGCATTAATTGGATACAGTTTAGAGGAATGGCCATTCACGACAACAGAAATGCTCCGGTTGGAGAGGAAATTTGCTGTCCACTTACAGAGTTTTGGTGGTAGGCCATAGTCCGGTAGTTTATTCAGCAGCGCTGCGTGCCAGACCTGGTCGAATGCTTTGGATATGTCTAGAGCGACAATCTGGGATTCACCGTGTAGTTCCATAGACTTGTTCCAAAAATGGGCGACAAAGAAAAGGAGGTCGGCAGTTGATCTGCGCTGACGAAATCCATACTGACTGTCGTGGATTAGACTGTGTTTTTCATGAAATTTTAGTAATTCGGTGTTTATATACTTTTACATCACTTTAGAGGCGACTGAAAGGTGATAAATAGGCCTGTAGTTGCTAGGAAGCGCTTTGGATCCTTTCTTTGGGACGGGTTGTACTCCAGCAGTTTTCCAGTTACTAGGGAATATGCCTCTATTGTAAGATGTCTGAAACAGACGAATCAGGACAGGAGCAGGTTCTGGTGCACATTTTTTGAGAACAATTGCTGGGATCTCGTCAAGGCCAGAGGCTTTCCTGGTATTAAGAGAAGAGAGCATCTTTCGTACCTTTTTAGTTTTGAAAATGATATCCGTCATTTTATGCGCGACATTGAGGACTGTTGGTGGTTGAAGATTTGGAGGTGGGTTAAGAGTAAAATTGCCGGCGAACAGCAAGGCAAAAAGTTCACCCTTGCCTAGGGCGGTAGAAACAATTTCATCTCCTGGGACAAGAGGTTGGAACGTGCTCTTGCAGAAATTATTCCTAATAGATTTAGCAAGAGTCCAGAAGGGTTTGCTGCCGCTAAAGCTTGAGAGGACTTTGTTTTTGATGTGGTTATTAAACGAGTGTTTTGCCTCAGAAAGAATGCGGACATAGCGGTTTCTTGCGTCGTTAAATGCTTGACGGTTTTCTTGACTGGGATTGTGTAGAAGCTTTTTGTGAGCTTCGACCTTTTCAAGTCTGGCCTTGTCACAGGATTTAGAGAACCAGGGCTTTTGAGTGGCTGCAGAGGTTTTCTGTGTACGTGGAATAAATAATTCCATGCCAGCTTGGGTAATTTCGGTGACGTTTTGTGAGATATCAGAGGGGTCAGGATGAGAGAAGCAGGCAGACGCCCATGGAAATGAGAAAAAGTAATCTCGCATTTCGTCCCAATTCGCGGAGTTGAAGTGACAAACGATACGTGGGTGTGATAACTGTGTGACCTCGGGTTGCATTGCGCAGGATGCAGTGACCATTCCGTGGTCTGAGCGACCCAGTGGGGCGGTGACTGATATCTTATAGCAGTCAGGATTTGTAGTAAGAAGGAGAAATAATTCATCTGAATAACCGACAAAAATGGGGTGTTCCGTTTTGAAGAATACAAGTCTAGTTTACCAGTGAAAGATAAAGACCTTTTATGGTTCATAAGAATTTAAAATTAATTTTGTGAACAACTGCTGGACATGCTACATAGAAATGTTATTTCTTCTGCTCACGTTCCGCTTTCCGATGAATAAACATTTCTTTTGAATGGCGATGTAAACAGGCAAAATTGCAGACACTGGGCTGCCAAAACCCCCCACTGGATGTGACAAACACACACTAAGCGTCCTCAGAAATTGAACCTTTACGCTGGTATCATTGGTGATCACGTAGTTGGACCTGTTTTTATAGAAAATCTAAACGGTCCAAGATATTTAGAAATGCTAAGAGAAGAGGTTGTCCCAACGTTAGCATAATTGTATCAGAATGTAATAGAACCTAATATTCCCCATGAAAGGATATGGTTTCAACAAGACGGTGCACCGCCCCACTTAGCTCTACAAGTACCGGAGTATTTACACCAAGTCTTTTCACAAAGATGGATTGGACGAAGAGGTTTCGTAGAATGGCCCGCTAGATCATCAAGATTTAACATATCCTTTTCGAATATATGTGGCCTAAATTCTAACCTGAACTCCGTCCACCATTTCCTCCAGGCTAACAGGCCCCAACTCCTCTTCCTCACCGAAACCCAAATCAGTGCCAAAACAGCCACTAATCACCTTAATTTCCCGGGGTATGAGCTACTTACTGCCTTTAGATTGCATGGAGGCGTGTGCGCATACGTCCGTAGCAATCTACCCTGCACCAGACTTCCCAATTTAGAAGCTGGAAGAAAAGACATACTATGGATAAAACTCTCTCTCAGGGCTGCAACTAAATTCATCTGTTGCATTTACCGGTCACCTTCTGACAACAACTTTGTCCAGCTCTTTGACTACCTTTCTGAAAAAACCGACTATCTGATTTCTGAATATCCTTCCTCCGAGGTCACTATTCTTGGCGACTTCAATGTCCATAATAAGGAATGGCTAGGATCTTCAAAAACCGATCCACAAGGGAGAGCAGCGGAGGCCTTTGCAGTCAGCAATTCTTTGGCCAATATGGTACAGCAACCTACTTACTTTCCTCGTATCCCAACACACAGCTCAAATCCCTTGGATCTCCTTCTTACTACAAATCCTGAATGCTATAAGATATCAGTCACCGCCCCCCTTGGTCGCTCAGACCACGGCATGGTCACTGCTTCCTGTGCAATGCAACCCGAGGTCACACAGTCATCACACCCACGTATCGTTTGGCACTACAACTCCGCAAACTGGGACGAAATGCGGGATTACTTTTCCTCATTTCCATGGGCGTCTGTCTGCTTCTCTCATCCTGACCCCTCTGATATCTCACAAAACGTCACCGAAATTATCCAAGCTGGCATGGAATTATTTATTCCACGTACACAGAAAACCTCTTCAGCCACTCAAAAGCCCTGGTTCTCTAAATCCTGTGACAAGGCCAGACTTGAAAAGGTCAAAGCTCACAAAACGCTTCTACACAATCCCAGTCAAGAAAATCGTCAAGCATTCAACGACGCAAGAAACCGCTATGTCCGCATTCTTTCTGAGGCAAAAAACTCGTTTAATAACCACATCAAAAACAAAGTCCTCTCAAGCTCCAACGGCGGCAAACCCTTCTGGACTCTTGCTAAGTCTATTAGGAATAATTTCTGCAAGAGCACGTTCCCACCTCTTGTCTCAGGTGATGAAATTGTTTCTACCGCCCTGGGCAAGGCAGAACTTTATGCTTCGTTGTTCGCCGGAAATTCTACTCTCAACCCACCTCCAAATGTTCAACCACCAACAGTCCCCAACGTCGCGCATAAAATGACTGATATCATTTTCCAAACTAAAAAGGTACGAAAGATGCTCTCTTCTCTTAATACCAGGAAAGCCTCTGGCCTTGACGAGATCCCAGCAATTGTTCTCAAAAAATGCGCATCAGAACTTGCTCCTGTCCTGACTCGTCTGTTTCAGATATCTTACAATAAAGGCATATTCCCTAGTAACTGGAAAATTGCTCGAGTACAACCCATCCCCAAGAAAGGATCCAAAGCGCTTCCTAGCAACTACAGGCCTATTTCTCTCCTTTCAGTCATCTCTAAAGTGATGGAAAAGTATATAAACACCGAACTACTAAAATTCCTTGAAAAACACAGTCTAATCCACGGCAGGCAGTATGGATTCCGTCAGCGCAGATCGAGTGCCGACCTCCTTTCCTTTGTCACCCATTCTTGGAACAAGTCTATGGAACAACACGGTGAATCCCAGATTGTTGCTCTAGACATATCCAAAGCATTCGACCAGGTCTGGCACGCAGCGCTGCTTAATAAACTTTCGGCCTATGGCCTACCACCAAAACTTTGTACCTGGACAGCAAATTTCCTCTCCAACAGGAGCATATCTGTTGTTGTGGATGGCCATTCCTCTAAACTGTATCCAATTAATGCAGGAGTTCCTCAAGGTTCAGCTTTAGCCCCTACTTTGTTTCTTCTCCATATCAATGACCTCCTCTCTAGCACATCCAACCCAGTTCACAGTTACGCGGACGACAGCACCCTCCACTCAAACATACAATATTCTAAGCCTGTCTCTTTAGCCCAATTAGATGAGGATCGCAGACTCATGGAGGGTTCTGTCTCCGTAGACCTCCAAAAAATATTAGACTGGGGAAGTAGAAATCTTGTACAATTCAACCCCACCAAAACTAAGTCTTGCTTTCTTTCTCACAAGAGATACAGCAGCCCTAGACCCATCACAATGAACAACCAAGTTATTCAAAGTAATGAGTCCTTTTCTCTTGTTGGCATTACTGTGGATCTAAATCTTAATTGGCACCAACATGTTACATCAATTGCAGAAGCGGCTGCTAAGAAATTGGGTTTCCTCTTCCGGGCTCGCAAATTCTTTTCACCAACTAATCTCTATACCTTATACACTTCACAAATAAGGCCAAACCTCGAATACTGCTCCCACATCTGTGGTGCAGCTGCTGCTTCTACACTCGCTATCCTGGACTCCATTCAAAAGAGAGCTATACGTCTCATCGGTGACCCTACCCTCACCCAAAGGCTTCCATCCCTTGCCCACCGACGTGCCGTTGGTGACCTCTCTCTCTTTTATAGATATCTGCACGGGCAATGCTCAGAGGAGCTTTCCTCCATAATTCCCCCACCTGCTGCCCCCAGCAGATCTACCAGGGGAACAGAGCGAATGCACCCTTTTAACGTCCAGGTCACCAGACATAGAACATCTTGTTATGCCCGCTCTTTTGTCCCGAGGACTTCCAAGTTGTGGAATTCCTTGCCGGCACATGTTTTTCCTTCTCCTCCGAACCTCCAAACCTTCAAGTCCAGAATTAACAAGCTGCCTCTTTCCTCCTTGTCAACACCCACGGTACGATAGTATTTAGGCTGTAAGCCCTCGTGGTGTGTTGTTGACATAAAAAAAAGAAAGATATTATACCTCTTGATTTCGTTTTATAGAAATATCTTAAAAACAGAGTGCAAAAAACGCAACCTGCTGATTTTGATGATTTAAAAATGAAAATAACAACATAAATTAGTAACGTAACGCCTGACGTGTTAAACAGAGTAAGAGAAGAATTCCAGAGCAGATTATTTGGTTGTGCGCAAGTGAATGGAAAACATTTTGAACATTTATTATAAAAAAGGGACGTTTTTATTAAGTTTATTTTCGAAATTTGAATTTCAGGGTCAACTGTTTAGTTTTAATTTTCCTGTATTAAATTTCCAGCCTGTATTTAAAACTGTAATATTAGACCATACGTATGGGGCATCTCCGCATTCAGAAAAATGTGATCCATTGAATTGTGATGAAAACATGTAGGGTTGCTATTTAAAAAAAATGGATAAGGTGGTGGGGGTAAAATGGTGGGAGTTTAATTTTTTTAACTATGATCATACGATAATGTTTGACAAATTAAACTTCACGTGTCTCAACGTTTTCTACAGAAACTATTATTTGCTGAATAATGAATTTTATTCCATAAGTGTGTTTCACACTGTATATCCTAAAATTCATCATTCGAAGCGAAAATATTCCCTTTTCTAAATTTGTTTGGATTCTTTTGGAAATTCTAAGAAATCAAACTTTTTTCATTCAACTCAGTTTTAAAGTCGTTACTAAAACACATCCTGTAAAATTAAATATTTGCATATTTCAATATGGACATAAAAACTCCACTACGCAACTGCAGCTAACATCAACTTTCCTAAAATTGCAGACATCAAGCTCCGACCAGTGCTAAAACATTATCTACAGTGTCAACAATCTGAAAAGCTATCATGACAAATAAACTATTAAATATTAGTAACTGTTACATCCGAATAATGATTTCTGACTAACCGTCACATAACGGTTATATAACAAACAAAATGACGATAGTAACTGTTACGTTGTCGCTGTAACTATACGAAAGACTCTTCGTGAAAGGGCTCGGTCCCGCCGATTCGCAACACAGTAAGACTCTAGTGAGGTAGTGAGTGATCAACGGCAAACGACTAAAGAGTAAGATAGAACTAGTGTGCAAGAGGAATGGATGGATGTAGTTAAGCAAAAAGAGAAACACATGGTGAGTGTAGTATCTAGTATTCAGGAGTGATGCACTCACCCATTCCTTTGTTCTGCAGCATCTCCAAGAGCTTCTTGATGCTCTCGTCACGCGCCTGCAGGGTTTGCTTCTGTGTCTCTATCCGCAGTTCCAGCTCCTGAAATGTTGAAGGGTTATAGTGGCGGTGGTGCATTTCTAATAGCGCGTTGGGTTAATAATTCATACATACAGTGTGTCCCAAACTGGATGGGAATGTATTTCTATCTCCGTTATTATTATAGATATGGAGACGGTTAAATTAGCAATTTACTGTAGAATTTCATGCTCTTTCCAAATATGACTTTTATTTCGCCCTGCCTCTTTTCGTTTTCGAGTTATTTTGAAAAAAACAAAATTTGTCGATATCTTTTTTCTTCAATACCTAAGTAGGCGTTGATATGACCTGTCTAAGACTTGCACATTATCAGGACACTTTTTACACAGTAATCTTTTTGTGCTATTCTCAACTTTGAATTGCCATTTGTTTTTGAGCTATATGTACCAACGTTTGTTTTTATTATTGCAGACATCATGGATTTTTTTACTCGTGATAGCCTCTGAAAAGAGCTTTCCAATGATGTACAACGTGTTTGAGAAATCTTGTAATTACACTGACAATTTTAAGCAAAACCGTTTTGAGGATAGTAGGCTATGAATTCCAATTCCAGAAAACAACTGACAAAAAAAGTGTTCAAAAAGCAGTAGGCCATGGAGTCTAACAATAGACTTCCACTTTTAACATAATTTTCCGTAATGATACACGATAAAAAAATAGGAGCTTTTAGCACACCAATGAATCGGCCCATTATTACAAATGATATTTTACATTACATTATCCTAAAAAATTGTTATAATTAAATTAAATAGGTAAACCTAGTAAATAACTAAATTTACTAACAGAACTGGAACCTCGGTGGTTCAGGGGTAAGAACGTGTGCCTCTGAACCGAAGGGTACTGGATTCGATGCCAAGGTACTTCTTTCACTTTTTTAGTACAAACTGTAACATTAACATCAACCGAGGTTCTGGCATTGAATTTGAGCAGGTTGAATGTCTGCACCTTCCGCCCTTCGGAGGGGGCGTAAAGCCGTCGGTCCCGTGTCCATGCGATGTTGGGCACGTTAAAGATCCCTACCCTCCTTACAGAAAGGCAGGGGTTCGGAAAAATTTCCAGGATAGTAAGGTGAATCTGCTCCCTGGCGTCGGTGAAATAGGCCGACGTTAAAGAAACAAAACACACACACACACACACACACACACACACACACTAACAGAACTCAACAAAAAGCAGATTAATGATTTACGAAGACGCCTTTGAACATTGTTTGATTTTTAAACGTAAGTCAACTGAAAAACAGCAAAAGAAAGGTTGCTATGGATACAACACTATCGCGAGTTAACACATGGCTTCTCACGATATGTCACGTAGATGGTATCAAGTTACATTTGCATGCAGCAGTTCCCATAAGCAGATTCTACGAATTATGCCGACCGTTGCAGATAGTGTCAGCAGTGCGAAATCAGAGGAAGCTAGATCTGCATGTTCTCGTGAGAACCTGCAACGAACACTTATCCGATTATTATATAAAGCCACTGTTTTGTGTAATATTTGTTCAGTATTAATTTAGGCAGTAAATATGCTAGTTTGTTGTTAAATAGTTTAAGTAGTTTAATAAATTTTTAAAAAAAGCAACCTAAGTACAAGTGTTGTTAATTGGCGCAGTCGGTGACGGATCTCCCAGCAACCTAAGGCATCAAAAGAATATTGGTTCCTTGGTTTTTTAAGAAGAACAAATAGTCATCTGGTTCCTACTATTACTGTAAGTTGCTCTCCTATATTTTCTCTGTTCCTTTGTCATATGTATATGAATATATGTCGGATATTGATGAATTAATAAACAGACTTAACCAGTTTAATTTTGGAAATAACTTACAAGTCATTCCTGAAGAAAATAATTTAGATAATAATATTGTTGAACAGGAAGTTCAGAATAACTTAACTCGTGATAGTAATAGTATTAGTTTTGTAGAACAAATTGATAGTAACTTAATTAGTACCGCAGAAAATTACATAAACATGGCCCAAGCTAACAATATAGTAAACAACTTTAGTGAATTCTATTTAAAGATGATACCTGAGTTCAATGGGGAACCGGCAAATGTTGATAACTTTCTTAAGGCATGCGATCTCATTATGAACACATTTTATAACGCTGAAGATGAAAGATTATATTTAAATCATTTTTTAGTTAATTTTATACAGTCAAAATTAACCAGTCAAGCTAGACTTATAATTAGCACAAAAATTATTAATAATTGGCAAGACCTAAGACAAGCTATAGTGCAAAACTTCACGGACCAACGAGACGACACTAGTCTTTTGAGCGAACTTTTAACACTCAAGCAGAAACATAATGAGGATGCTTTAACATTTAGTAATAGGTGTAGATATATTGAACAACTTCTGGTTTCTAATTTAATTTGTAATGAAGACAATCAACAAATATTAGAAGTGAAAGGAGCAATTTACGCTCAACAAACATTAAAAGCGTTCCTCGGGGGACTTAGAAACCCTCTAGGAATGGTAGTAAGATCCACTGCACCTGCATCTATTGAAGATGCTCTTAAGTTTATAGTTCTGGAAGAAAATTACGAGTATAGAGATAGGACATTTCTTAAATCAGGCAATTATACATCGTCAAATAATAAAACCCCCAATCCACAAACCAGGTCTTTTAACAATCGTTCTACTCCCCAAAACTTTCCAGTTATGCAATTTCAGAAACCATTTAGAAATAATCCCCAATATCAGAGCCAAAGTAATCAAAATTCACAATTTAGGAATACTTCCCAATATCAAAGCCAAAATAATCAGAATTCACAATTTTCTAGACCGCCCTCTTTTAAACCAGAAAACCCACGAGAACATTTCCAAAACAGATATTCTGAACCCATGGATACTTCGAGTGGCAACACAAGGTTTACAAGACATTCTAATAATTTTTCAACACAGTCAAGAAGAAATAACTTCCCTGCTAATCAGCAAAGGTCCACAGTTCCGGGAACAAGGTTTAATTCTGACGAACTGTTTACCCATGAGATTGATACACCTTCCGAAATTTACGATCGTGAAGATCAAAATTTTCCTATAGCAGGCACGTCTACGGACAATCGATAGGAGATATTAATAGTGTAAATGTTCAAACAGGTAATGTACCTAAGGGCAGTGATAGTACTTGTATTTATAAGGAGATAATGAATGACTATAGAAATAATTTAAACCTGAACTTGAACAAGTACGCAAGCGACCGTCGACAAATGCATTCTGTTGACCTAGCTGATGCATCAAAACCAACGAAGATAGTTCAACAGGACAATGGTAGCATTATGAGGTATGTAAATTCTTGGTTTGCCAGTAATAATAAGATAATTCAATTAAACAAAAGCCCACATAGCAGTTTATGTGAAGTTCCCACTACAAACGTATATTGTAATGAGGAGACTGATCATATTAGTTTAAATAATATACAGGATGTACAAAAAAGAAGCAAAAACCAGTTAAATTTTACTAATAAGTCAAGTAAGCATTCAAATAATGCACAAGGTAGCTATAAGAAAAGAGTAAAGGAACAATATGAGAATGAACCTTTAGCCCAGTACGATAATACAGGAAAAACTGGGTTAAATACAGCAAAACATATAATCAGCAAAGCAAAACCTAAAGTAGGAACATCTAATTTTAATAATAAACTAAATTTCGCAATAAATAAAATGAGTATTTTGGAAACAAACCCCATAAAAATTAAAAATTCCAATACTATTAATAGTTCTGAAACAAAAATACCCAATTTGGAAGAATTAGAAACAGCATCAGAAATTAAACACAAAATCATGTGTTCTCATGAGACTAAGAAGCGACATCGAAACATAGATGAAACCTACGCAGAGATGAAAGACAAATTCTCTTTTTCAAAGATGAGAAAGAAAATTAAAGATTATATTAGGACTTGTGAATATTGCGACAAAAAAGAATACAATCTGTTTATATTAAGCAAATTAAATAAACAATCGAATTATATTACCTAAATAAATTAAAAACTCGAAAATCGGATAAATGACAACGAGACAGGACTTAAGAGACTGACTAGTATGACGTAAAAACACACTTATCGTAACAAGTAAATAAAATCCACAAATATATAAACATTAGATAAAAATTTATATTCAGGACCGTACTCAACAATTCTACTCTTGAAACAGGACCAGATTATTCTAATAATATCACATTACGGAATATACGCCTCAAGTTCCTAGCAGCAAGAACAAGTGACTAAAATCACAAGGAACGATCTTGAAGGAAAAACACCCAATTTTAATATAAATAACTAAGCTCATGATTAATATTGTCAAAAAATATATATATTTGTATAATAAATTTTAAGGTTATTACCTTGTTAAAATTATAATCAGTAATTTAACAGTACATTACGTAATTTAAAAAAATGTATTTTTTTTTTGGTGAAGATAATCCACGGATGGACAACTGTGTATTGCTTACAGGTTTAAAAGACAGACTTTAAATCGTTCTGCCATAAAACGATTATTTTACAGGACTTAGTGAAACAGAACGATGTGAAGTACACGAAATAAGTTAACCCTATATAATATAATAACAATAATAACAATGATAGTAAAATATTATAAAGATTCATATCAAAATCGTTAGACAGTCACGTCTAAACTTCGTCAAAATTCAATTAGGAAAACAATCGTATCAGTTTAAACAATACTGCCATCGGACCCATATTATTACATCATTATTGTTGGTAAAATATTTTATATCTTTCCAAAAACAGGAATGCGTACACAAAAGAAAAGAAAAAAATATCGATGTAAGTATCAGCTTACAGGTAACATACGGAATATATGAATAATTGATATCCCTAACTAAGAGTAAAGATATACTAATAAAATACTTAAATCTAAAACCTCCTGACTTAATACCCTACTGCATCCTAGCTTACAATTCAAGCATTCACTCTCAAACTCTCAAACCACCTTTTGAGCTAATATTTGGATACATCCCAGAAATCTTCAACTTCGATCCCGAAGTTACACTCACCCAAGAATATAACCAAAAACACAAACATTTTATGAAAATAGTTTAAGATATCGTATTAGATCGGATAGAAAAATCAAAAGAAAAAATGCTCCTCAGAACTAACGTCGAAGTTAATCAGCCATTTAAAGAGGGCCAAACAGTATATAAAAAGATACCCCCTGGATTTCACAAGAAGCACAAAAACCCCTATACAGGCCCATACACTATAATATCCCTCTTAGAACATAATAAAGCTTTACTCATAAATCACAAGAATGACGAGCAATGTGTAACTCATTTAAGAAATCTTCGCCTTTCAGGTGGGCATGCGGAGGGCAGCCACAACTAGAAGATTTAAATAACAACCCTGGGTTTTTACCTCGCACGTTAGGTAGAAGCTATTGCCAAAATGACGTATGGCGCCTTATACATGTATATAATATGGAACCCTTATTTACAGACTACAGTAAACTGAAGTACAAATATTATCTTATAGCCAATACTTTAAGTGATAATTTTAGATCTGAATACCATAATTTTATAATCGCCCTTAATTATACCGTAGATAACATAGATGAAACTTTCCTTAGAATTTTCCCTGATAAGTATAGATTTAAGAGAGGTTTACTCAACCCTTTGAGTACAGTTTTTAAATCAATCACTGGCAATCTAGATGCTGATGATGGCGAAAGAATCAACAAAGCCCTTCAATTATTAGCTGATGATCAAAATAGAATGCATGAGCTATTTGACGAACAAACATCTGTTATGATAAATGCAATAAATGAATTTAATCAAACAGTAAATACTTTAACTCATAATCAAAAAGAAATTGTCAAAAGAATGTTAGAACTTCAAAACATTACTAAAGATTTAGCTACTAATATTATGCCTGTTCTCCAGCGAGCACATATTCTAGAACTGTTGACTGAAATCGCTAACCTATTTAATGTCATAGAATCGATAATATTAACAACTGAAAATGCTATAACGTTCTCTAAATTAAATACTTTTCACACTTCTATCATCAAACCAAAATTCATTATTAAAGAGCTTCCTGTAATAGAAAAATACATTTCACAATCTAGATTAGTAAGCAAGAATGACTTATCTTTGTATGAAAAATTATTTAAAATCAAGTCTATCCAAACTGGATATAAAATTATATTCCAAATTGATATTCCACTAATAGACAAATCTGACTATATTTACTACCAACTGTACTCCCTACCTATACAAACCAATCCTAACAGCTTCTCAATGATAATACCTCGATCCAAGTACCTTATCCTAAATGAGCAACAATACGCCTTCAGAAACAACCCCTGCCAGGAGCTTACGAACGAGATCTATGTCTGTACAGAAGATACAATAGCAGATGTCAGTGAAGATCCTCCCTGTGAAGTTAGGCTAATTAATTTCCAAAAGCCTATCAATAATTGCGAACAAGAGACTGTAAAAATTACCAAGACTATCGTTTCCAAATATGGCAACACACAGTTTATGGTGGTGGCTCCAAAGGAAACCAAGATGTCAATCAAATGCTCGGGAGAAGAAAACACACAAATTATACAAGGCACGTATATGGTGACACTCAAACCAAGATGTCAGTTGTCGATTGGTGGTAAACGATACAGTACAGTGCAGAGCTCAGTTGAGACACAACAATTGTTCTCCTTACCAAAGTTGGAAGAAGATCCAGAAAGCAAAATGAACATAGAAGAATTGCCAGCAATGGAACTGGAAAACGTCCCTTTGCACGACGTAAGCAACATCAGGGCTCAGCTGCAGTCTATAAAAAGTAGAATTCCCAACAAAATTAGACTCCCGTTGTACCACACAAGTGTTTGGAGGATCCTACTCTACATCATACTAATCCTTCTAGCAACAATATTTATTACAGTTTTTGTCAAAAGAAGATGTGCCCAGCAGAATGAAAGAAGCAAAGCAGAAGCGGAAAATCCCTTAAGAATTCCGAAACCCAAGGGTTCCGTCCTCTAATGGGGGGAGGAGTTAACACATGGCTTCTCACGATATGTCACGTAGATGGTATCAAGTTACATTTGCATGCAGCAGTTCCCATAAGCAGATTCTACGAATTATGCCGACCGTTGCAGATAGTGTTAGCAGTGCGAAATCAGAGGAAGCTAGATCTGCATGTTCTCGTGAGAACCTGCAACGAACACTTATCCGATTATTATATAAAGCCACTGTTTTGTGTAATATTTGTTCAGTATTAATTTAGGCAGTAACTATGCTAGTTTGTTGTTAAATAGTTTAAGTAGTTTAATAAATTTTTAAAAAAAGCAACCTAAGTACAAGTGTTGTTAATTCGCGATAATTAAGAATGCTGTCATTCTTAATTATCTGAATCAGTCGAGGTGTATTTAACACATTGCTTAAAATTTTGTACTAAATAGTTTGTTTCCTGTTTATTCTAAACATTATTTAACAATATTTTCAGTAATGAAGAATATTTTGACATGTTGGAATGTTATATTCGTTCTAACCGAAATACTGAGGCAGCTGCAAATTCATATCAAAACAACTACCCAGAAAGACGACAACGAAACACAAAATATTTCACAGGATAGTGACCAATCTATGTAGCTTCCACGCAAAGAAACTACCAATGCCTAGAAATGAAGAAAGAAATAATGCCGTCCTACAGATTTCAAACGAAAACCCCCCGCAATCTGTCGGTTTTATGGTAAAAAAAAATGACGTTCCAAAAAGTACGGTACACCGTGTATTAAAACAAAGTCATTACCATCCATACAAACCTACAATCGTACAAGGCTTAAATGTTGACGATTACCCTAAGCGACTTCAATTATGCAGCTGGTATCAAGGAAAATGTCAGCAAGATGAAAATTTTCATTTAAAAATAATATGGACTGATGAATCCAGATTCACAAAATTGTGGTGTGTATAATCGTCATAATAGGCATTATTGGGCAAATGAAAATCCCTATCTAAAGGAAGAAGAACGATTGCAAGTTAGATTTGGTATTAATGTTTGGTGCGGCTTATTAGGTAAAAAACTGTTACTTTTATTTGTAGATTAGACAGTTAATTTTTAAAAAATTTCTTCAAAAACTTGATTGTTGGTCCGTTCTTATTTGAAAATAATTTAACTGGGGAAAGGTATCTTAAACTACTGAAAAATGATATTTTACCAACAATTAGAAGAGTTCGTGATAATTTAGACGAGATTTGGTACCAACAAGAGGGTTGCCTAGCTCACAAAGAATTTTTTTACCAAGATTTTAATAATCGTGTCATTTGTAACAATGGGCCGGTTCATTGGTATGCTCGAAGTCCTGATATAACACCCATGGATTTTCGGGGTACTCTGAAGAATGATGTGTATAAATTCGATCCACCACAAAATATCAATGAATTACGAAACAGAATCACGCAAGCTATAAATCATATTAACCGAAACACCCTCACCAGAGTTTGCAGACATGTTTCAAAAAGGTGTATACAGTGCATTGAACAAAACGGTGGCCATATTGAACAATTTTCTATTTAGTGTATTTTATGTTCCTATGTTATTATTTATTGAGTTCCGTTTCTAATTGTCTTAAAGTTAAAGTTTCTATTTGTTATTGCTGAGTATCGTTATTAAACAGTTTCACATAATATTACCTAGCATTATTATCTAATTGAGTATTGTAAATTAAATCACAATATTTTTTTATCGTGAATCATTACGGAAAATTATGTTAAAAGTATAAGTCTATTGTTAGACTCCAGGGCCTACTGCTTTTTGAACACTTTTTTTGTCATTTGTTTTCTGGTATTGAATTTCAGAGCCTACTATCCTCAAAACGGTTTTTCTCAAAATTGTCAGTGCAATTACAAGATTTCTCAAGCATATTGTACATCATTGAAAAGCTATTTTCACAGGCTATCACGTGAGCAAAAAATCCAATATGGCTGCCATAATAAAAAACAACGTTGTTACCTGTACCCCAAAAACATATGACAATCCAAAGTTGAGAATAGCACAAAAAGATTACTCTGTAAAAAGTGTCGTGAGAATGTGCAAGTCTTAGACAAGTTAGATCAACGCCTACTTAGATATTGAAGAAAAAAATGACAAATTTTGTTTTTTGAAAATACCTCAAAAACTAAATAAGGCAGGGCAAAATACAAGTCATATTTTGAACGAGCATAAAATTTACAAAACATTCCTAATGTAACCGTCTCCATATCTCTAATAATAACGGAGATAGAAAAACATTGCCATCCAGTTTAGGACACACTGTATAATTTTTAGCTAATTTTCATAGAAAAAAATCGTTAACGTGGAGACCGCGACTTTTGAATTTTAAAAAGATTTCTTCAAATGAGCGCTAACTAGGCCCCCTAGAATTCATATCCGGGTTTTCATTCTGTTTTTATCTATTTACATAAATACAGGGTGACGCATTTCTACGGCAAAGCTCAATATAATGTTATTATACAAGATACGAGAAAAAGGTTTATACGCTAATTATATAATGTCTTGAGCTGCATCTTATAAAATTATTTTGACAATCACAGGTTGGCCCATAAGTCGTTGGCGATCCCTACAATTTTTTATCGAACGCCCTCATCTTATTGCATTTTTGCATTTTTTTATCGAAATATGATGCTTGTTTGTAAGAAAAAAAAATCGAGACGTAGTAAGTGCATTTTGGTAGCGAGTTCTCATTAACTGCTTCAAATTTGAATAACTCAATTTGCTATTAACTTAAGGTTTGTTGGCTAGGAAGCCAGTTTTCTCGGAAACGTTTTAAGTTTATTTTCGGATTTTTTTTATACATTTTCAAAGAATAATGTATTTTGATAAAATATGGTACATTGTTTCTACTACAAAGGTTATACCGGTAACCAGATTGGTGACTGCTTGCATTAGTGAGACATACTACTAAAAACATTTTTATGAAAATTCATTGCCATAACGCTTGCTGTCTTTTCTATAAACCAATTTATTGTAACGCATTTGCTGTGAGAATGAAAATATTGTGTTTTAGTTGGATTAAGCAACATTGCTACTATGTAATGTATATTAAAATTTTCTCCATATTTACTCGTGAACTATAATAATTGCAAATGAGAATCTTTACGGTTCGGCCAACACTCATAAAATCTTCCTACATTAATGTAACCAATTTCACACAGACTACATGCGAATTCAGCTAGAATAGAGTGGGGGGTTGTAAAATTTATAGTGCCTACATTTGCGTACCAAAGTGTAAACTGTATCCATCCAGGAAACCATAAATATCTGTCAGAATAAGTTGTGTGTCGTCACAGGTACAAACTGGAGACAGCGTCTTCACTTCCGGCTCAGAATTAAAGTTTTATTATCGCTAGGCATCGTCAGATGGAGAGATGCGCGAGGTTACAGATCCGGCATGATAAATTCAGCAGGAATGCAATAAATTCTCAGGAACACGAGTTACCAGCAAACGAGCTTGCTCGAAACCTGTATCTGGGCCCTGTAGAGTGTGCTGTGATTATCAATGAATGGGAAAGTAGATTTTTTTAATATCGGGATGTTCTCCAAGTAACAGAGTGTGTTGTAAAATTATCGACGCATGGCATAAGCCAGTGGTTCCCAAAGTGTGGGTCGCGGCCTCCGCAGCTGAAACGGTTTAGGGGCAGCTACGGATGGAGACAACTTCGTTGTAGAAATATGTATCTAGTGCATTAAGAAAAATTCGCTAATGAAGGGGTCACGATGAAAGCTTTCGGAAAAATTTCTGCAGATGAGCGCGAATTTGGGTCCCTAGAAACCCAAACCAAGGTTCGTAAATTTTTTTATATGTTTATATATATATATATATATATATATATATATATATATATATATATATATATATATATATATATATATATATATGTATATGTATGTATGTATGTATGTATATATCCGAGCGATAACTCAAGCCATACTTCACTGATTTAAATCAAAGCGAAAACCGAAGTCGCGTTCGTTATTTAGCTTTTACACTCAAGTTTTTTTGGTGGAAAATCGGAAAGAACTATTTGAAAACGCTATATTTTTGTAAGTGTCAAAGTAACTGGAATGAGACTTTACATGTGGCTAGATATAGTGCAAGTAAACCAATGTTGTGAATTTTAAGTAATTTGGTGCACAATATTTAGAGTTTTTTCTAAATTAAAAATAAAATCCCAAAGACATGCGTTTGAAATGACTTAGTGGTTACATTCCAATGCCTGACAGACAGACTAGTTAGCTGGCACCTGTAGATTGATTCATACAACAGGTATAAATCATACATCAATGGTAACCAAACTAAATATATATATATATATATATATATATATATATATATATATATATATATATATATATATATATATATATACTAGGCAGAAAACATAATACCCGAACCAACAATCGTAAAATCTCGGCCGCAATTATGGAAAATGACAGACGATATGAAATTAAAAATTTGCCAAGTAATTGTTATTTAACTGGGCGATTCAACCTATTATTAAAAGACACTATATTTGTAGCTTTATGAACGGTCTCAAATACAGTTTTAGCGCAGCATAGCTATAATATTCTGTTGTATAATATACTATAAATGTAAACGAAATCAAGCTAAGTCTCTATAAAAATGATTCTAAAATAGTTTCTTTTATCTTTATACTTAAACATATGAGGTCATATAAGACCGAAACAGTCGTGGGATGTGTTTCAATGGTAATACTACTAATTCTGTAATTAACACTTATACTTTGAATATAATATCCCGGGCATGAAGCTGATCTAAGGTATCAAGCAAATAAAACTTTGGTTCAAGTATACTTAGATGGCGCCGCGGACAGCGTCGTTGCCTCCTTAGCAGAAGGTGGGACATGCAGACTTGACATGTAGACGTCAACAAGCATATTATCAAGTTCTAAAGCCTGCTTTAAGTCCATTGTGACAATTT
Source organism: Tillus elongatus (assembly GCA_964006375.1). Classification (NCBI taxonomy): domain Eukaryota; kingdom Metazoa; phylum Arthropoda; class Insecta; order Coleoptera; family Cleridae; genus Tillus; species Tillus elongatus. Next base: position 11,984,279 of record OZ023264.1, read on the forward strand.
GAATTAGGTGAATCCAATAAAATTGAAATTTTGGGACACGATGGAATTTGGGTATAGGGAATGCTAATACACGTTGAAAGGGAAACTGGATGCGAACCGAAATAGCTCATAAAATATAGGGTGTCCTATTTGAAATAAGCGACCAATTGTGATTTTAATTTTACCAAATTACACGGCTAATTCTTATCACCCTGTATATTTAAAAAAGACGCTATCAAACGTGTCGTGTAAGCGCCAACCTGAGGGCATCTGTGCAAAAACGGAATGTTCTCAGTTGTATTTTCACAGAGAGATAGCGCGCAACGTTCACCTTGGTTTTCGCGAGAATTTTCAAAAAAATCGAAAAATTTCGAAATCGGTTTATTTCCCACATGTGGTATATTAGCAATATTTTATCTCAAATTCAATGTAGAATTCAAAAATATAATGAAAATCACCATGTTGTATTTAAAATAAACAAGTTTATGGTCACTTCGGGTTAAACCGGAAGTCTGACATAAAGTAAGCTATTTTCACTGAACCGGAATTTGTCTCAGTCGTATATGTGTATATTTTCAAATTTCAAATCAGAGTAGTTATTGAGAAACGGCTAACCAAATGTCTTGGCGCCACACCCTGTATATATATATATATATATATATATATATATATATATATATATATATATATATATATATATATATATATATATATATATATATATATATATATATGTGTGTGTGTGTGTATGTATGTATCACACCGACACCTTAAAAAATAATGGGCCGATTTCAATAAAATTTGGCACGCACCTTTCTTTTATAAGTGGCTTGGTTAAGTTCGTTAGCCAGGAAAATGGGACCAGGTTTTCCCAGAAAATCTTGAGTTTTCTTTCGAAAACAATTTTTATCTCATAAAAATTAAAAAGGTATGGTAACCAAATTTGGTATGTAGGTGTACCATATAAGAAGTTCGGGACGCAGAAAGTGCGTTATGGTAGTGAATTTTCATAAAAATGTTTTTAATAGAAAATATGTGTGTTTTTTTATAAGAAAGCAGGCATCAAATTTGGTTACCAGTATAACCTAAATAGTAAAAACCTGTGTCATGTTTCATCAAAATCACTTTATTGTTTGAAAATGAACAAAAATTTCGGAAAGCAAGCTTAAAGTGTTCCCGAAAAAACTCGTTTCTTGGTCAACCTTATGGGTGAATAGCAAATTAATCTATTCAAATATGAAGCATTTAGTCAAAATTCGCTACCATAACCCACTTGCTGCGTCCAGAATTTTCTTTTCTTACAAACATGCATTATATTTCGATGGAAAATGCAAAAATGCAATAACATAAGGCGTGTTCGACAAAAAAAAAGTATCATCAATGCCTTATGGACCATCCTGTGATCGTAGAAATAATTTTTTAAGATGTAGCTCAAGACACCCTATAATTAGTGTATACAATTTTTTTAATATCTTGTATAATAAGCGATATAATGGGCTTTATTGATTTTTATAGAAATTCGACAAAAATTATATACCATTGAACGATAAACTTTATAGCTAAGGCTACTGCCAAGCATCAGAGAAATGGTCTATTTGAAATGAATTTTCTGGAAACATTTTAGTAAAATGAAGGACAATGATGGTTGAAACCAAGACTTCAGGGTTTGTAAAACATAATTCTTGAGACATTTTCTTTCCATAGCCCGTATTAGATTCAAGTTCTTTGCCTAAATGTTGCCAATTTTGACGTTTTAAATTTCGACTTTGACGTTTTGAGGAAAACCCCAATTTATTTTTCTTTAAAGACATACAGAGCTAAATTTTGGTAAGTAATTTACCTATAGTTGCATAAACCCGTGTACCAAATTTGGTTGCCCTTACTTTGTTATTTCAGGAGATATAAATTTTTTTCTAAAGAAAACACAAAATTTTCCAGGAAAACCTGGGCCAATTTTCCTGGCTAACGAATTTATCGAAGTCACTTGCAAAAGGAAGGTACTCACCAAATTTAATCAAAATAGGCCCATGATTTTTTGAGATATCGGTGTGATATATATATATATATATATATATATATATATATATATATATATATATATATATATATATATATATATATATAAATCCAAACTGACCCCGAATATGTGTTCTATGGGGCCAAATTAGCGCTCATTTAAGAAACTTTTTCAAAATTCAAAAGTCGGGATCTCCTCAATAGTGATTTTTTTAAAAAGAAAATTCACTAAAAGTAAACTATACACCAAACTCTAGTTATAAAAAAATATTTGGTGCCAGATCATTTCTATGAAAATTTATTACCATAACGCACTAGCTACGTCCAGACATTTTTCAATAAGGTTTTCCAAAACAACGTTATTTTGTCTTATTTTAAGATATCCTTGAAACCAATTAGTGAACTCTAGCCGTGATAAAAGAAAATGTCTTACGTTGCACAACACTAATGGTATAATTTTACCTTAATCGTGTCCCTGAGTATCGCTATTTCCCTCGTGAGATGTTCATTCTCCTGATATAGTGCCTCCATTTGTTGTTGCATCTCTATGCTAGGACCCCTCATTCTCATCCTCAGTTCCTCCTCCAGCTGTCTTACCAGCATCGCTTGTTTCTGTAACAAAAAGAGAAAATCATCTGGTTTATTTGCATCTTTAATTTGAAAGGACATTTATAATGAATGACTAAATAGATAGATTTTATTAACTCAATAATATATATATATATATATATATATATATATATATATATATATATATATATATATATATATATATATATATATATATATATATAGAATGGTCCAACAGTGGGTTCAAGTTCAAGATCTCCTTCATTATTCAATAATTTAAAAAAATTGGAACAAAAGTTGCAGCTACAAACTAAGATTATTTTTGCATATACAGGATATTGCATAAGCTAGACATAGACATATCCAAAGCATTCGACCAGGTCTCGCACACAGCGCTGCCTAATAAACTTCCGGCCTATAACCTTCCACCAAAACTCTGCACCTGGACAGCAAATTTCCTCTCAAACCGGAGCATTTCTGTTGTCGTGGATGGCCATTCCTCTAAACTGTACCCAATTAATGCAGGAGTCCCTCAAGGTTCAGCTTTAGCCCCTACTTTGTTTCTTCTCCACATCAATGACTTCCTCTCTAGCACATCCAACCCAGTTCACAGTTACGCGGATGACAGCACCCTCCACTCAAATATACAATATTCTAAGCCTGTCTCTTTAGCACAATTAGATGAGGATCGTAGACTCATGGATTATTCTGTCTCTGTGGATCTCCAAAAAATATTATACTGGGGAAGTAGAAATCTTGTACAACTCAACTCCACCTAATCTCAGTCTTGCTTTCATTCTCATAAGAGATACACCAGCCCTAGACCCATCACAATGAACAACCAAGTTATTCAAAGTAATGAGTCCTTTTCACTTGTTGGTATATCTGTGGATCGAAATTTAATTGGCACTAACATGTCACATCAATTGAAGAAGCGGCTGCTAAGAAATTAGGTTTCCTCTTCTGGGCTCGCAAATACTTGTCATCAGCTAATCTCTATACCTTAGATACTTCACAAATAAGGCCAAACCTCAAATACTGTTTGCACATCTTGTTTGTTGAAATTGGTTCGATTGAGGGGACTAAAATGGATCATCCAAGCGATTAATAAGGAAAAATATCTGCCACGTTTATAATTTGGCAGATACATTCCTTTTGGAAATAAAAATGAAATTTTCGGTAAATTTGCAGTTCAGCACACATGGAGTTTTAGAAAACAAAGAAAAAATTTTTGAAAATGTCCCCTAAGAAATTTACAGGACCAGGAGTGAATAGGGGTGCTGGGTGGAGAAGAAGATAAAAAGGAAATGAGGGCGGAAAGTGCGCAAAAACCAGGTTAGTTGGACCTCTATAAGCTACCTTTTATCCATTTTGCAGCTATACTTCCTTAAAATCCTGTTGACTTCGCTCAGAACTCTTATTCACCGAAGGTCCCGCAACTTTCTTGGGGGTTGTTCCGTAGAAACTTTTCTTGTTTATATTGTTCTTGTTTATGCATTGAGGTGGTTGTAGGCCTTTAGAAGGGGAGGAGAACACAGTGACGAAGCCGAGAACTAAGATTTTTTATTTACGTTTAAATTATTACCTCATTTCATTTGTTTAAAATATTTTTCCAAAAATAAATTTGAGGTTGTCTTGTTTGTCAGTCTCTCATAGAAAGCTACAATATTTTATCCTTTAAAAAGTATGGATACAGCAACAGTAAATAAGCGATGAAGAGGGTCTGGGTGCAGCAAGTACGTTGTGGTAGAGAATTTTCGTAAAAAGATTTCAAATCCAATAACTCAATTTCTTATTACGCTATAATCTTCAATCTTGAGCCATAGCAAAACCTATGTAAAATACCTTTTTGGTTGTTATGTTTGCAAAAACTAGTTCGATTAGGTTGAGTAAAACATAACCATCCAAGCAATTAAGGAAAAATACCTGCCGTATTGATAATTTGGCAGGTACATTCCGTTTGTAAGTAATTAATATTTTTCTCTGGTTAACTTTTGTAACTTTAATGAAATTTGTAACGTAATTTTTTTTTGCTTGCAGTATTTACACATATGTACCAAATTTTAATTTTCTAGCTCCATAGAAAATAGAAATTTCTTCCAGTAATCGCTTGGAGATCACTGGGATTTCTAAAACCAAACTCCAGGATCCTTTTAAATTTAAAGAATTGGTTTTAATCATAAACCTTACTAATAGTGTACAATTCTTATGAAAATTCACTACAATAATGCGCTTGTGGCGTCCCAAACTTTTTTTCCCAATGCAAACAAAACACATTGTTACTTAGTTTAGTTAAAATTGATGAGATGGTTTCGGAAGCTCAAGTCCATTAGCCAGAGATTTTTATAATTCAGCATTGTTACTTAGTAGGAAGTAAAGTTCTCATTGCCCTCTATACTTAACAAATAACACTTCGGAAATAAAACCAGATCGTATTCCTGGATCTAAATGTAACAGACATAAAACTGCTATTAGTTCAGTATCGGAAAACGCTTTGATGAGCTCCACGAACATTCAGGCCAAATATCACTTTCCATTCTCTGATTTTAACTACATCGTTTAGTAGATAGAATACAATTTTTCTAGTCCACTATAACCCACCAAGTAATGCATTTAAAATGACGTTGCAACAAAAATTACTTTGTGGATACAATTATTACAATATAGAGTTGCAAATTGAATCATAACTTCCACATAGCTGTCATAATTTATTCTCTTTAGAAAGAAATTCTCATGGAATGAATTTAGGGCTCATGACTTGACCACTAGAAAAAAAATTCTGGACGCAGCAAGTACGTTATAGTAGCGAATTTTTAAAAGAATTGTACACTATTATTATAAGGCATACTAGTAAAGTCAATATTTTAAACTTACACAGACCTTGAAGATGGATTTTAGAGGTCCTAGTACGCGCACATTAGAGGAATTCTTTCGAAAGACTTACCATCGATATTTTTCTATTAAGAAAAAAATCTTGCGTTCTAACTACTTTTGAGAAAAATGCCCAAAACTCGATTCTATATGAAGCTAAAGAAATACATTTTGCTATGTCTGTAGACAAAATAAACTTGTATTACAAATTTCATTAAAGTTATACAAAAGACTTCCAAAATAAAACCTAATTCATATTTAGAAAAGTAAAGTGTCTGCCAAGTTATAAACGCAGCAGTTATTTGTCCTTATTAATCGCCAGTATGATTTCCTTTTAGTCAACCTAATCAAACCTTTTTTTTTCAATATTAACAATTACAAAATTATAATTTCAGACTCAAAGGTGACAAACTTATTTGGACGTTTTAAACAAAAATTAGATGTTGTTCAAAACGTATGAAATCTTGGTACTATTGTTACTTCAAATGTCAAAATAGAACATAAAAAACATACATTCATCGAGGTGGATTCGATCGCGTAACCTTCTAATTAGGAAGCAAGCGCGTTGCCCCCTGCGCCATCTAGGCATACGTCAACCGAAGTTTTATTTGCGTGATACTTTAGAACGGCTTCATGCCCGGGATATTAAATTCAAAGTATACGGTACAATTAATTAAATAATTAGTAGAATGACTATTAAAACACATCTCACGACTGTTTCGGTCTTATATGACGTCTTACGTTTAATTTTAAAGATAAAAGAAACTATTTTAGAATTATTTTTATAGACTTGACTTAATTTTGTTTACATTTCTACTATACTACGCGACAGCATAATATATCTATGCTGCGCTAAAACAGTATTTTGGGGCCGTTAATAAAGCTACAAATATAGTGTATTTTAAAAATTGACTGAATCCCCCAGTTAAATAATAATCACTTGGCAAATTTTCCATAATTGCGGCCGAGATTTCACGATTGTTGGTTCGGGTAGTATGTTTTCTGCCTGGTATATATTTAGTTTGGTTACCGTTGATGTATGGTTTCTACCTGTTGTATGAATCAATCTACGCGTGGCAGTTAACTACTCTGTCTGTCAGGCATTGTACTTTAACCACTAACTCCTTTCAACGCATGCCTTTGGGATTTGATTTTTAATTTGGAAAAACTGTAAGTATTGTGTAAACAATATTTTTATCAAGTTTGATTGATTTCAGTTTAGTTTTTTTTGAGTTATCGGTCAAATACACACACACACACACACACACATACGGTTTTTTATGTTTGTTTTTTCATAATTAGTTATAGTAAAACTCGAGTTAGATCCTTGAGAATGGAATAAACTTTTCCGAAAGCTCGGCTTTTAATAAAGAGTTTTATTTTGCAACTGACGGCTGTCCCACAATTTTTTAAGTTTATATATATATATATATATATATATATATATATATATATATATATATATATATATATATATATATATATATATATATATATATATATATATATATATATATATATATATATATATATATGTAAACATATTAAAATTTTAACGGATTTTGATTTTGGGTTCTAGGGACCCAAATTGGCGCTCATCTGAATAAAAGAAGAAGAAATTTTTTCAAAAGCTTTTCATCGTGACATCTCTATTACCAATTTTTTCTTAAGAAAAATTCGCAAATATTTGTGAAAAAATGTCAACTTTCACCAAATCGCCACTTATTTATCCCCTACCCCCGGAAACGATCTTACTCAAAAACAATTCTAAGCGTTCCTTTGTCGGGTGCTAACCAGATATCAACTTTAAAGATGATATCTCAATTCGTTCGAAAGTTATTGCGCCTACTAACAGACAGACGTACATGTTGACAGACCCACAGGCCGACCGACCGACAGACAAAAATGTTCGTTCCAGAATCAAGTTTTCTACGTGTTTTGCGATTTTTACGCCATTTTAGCAAAAAATGCGAAATTTTTGTCAACAATATTTCACCCCCACACATTCAACCCTTAATTTAATGTTAGTACAGAATACCAGATTTTTAATGAAATTGAAAGTTTTCTAATAAATAAACCCTAAAACGTTATACGTTACGAAAAAATGTCAATTTTCACCAAATCACCCACCCGTTCATCCCCTACCCCCTGAAGCGATTTTACCCAAAAACAACCCGAACCGTTCGTTTGTGGAGTGCTAACTGTATACTAAACTTGAAGGCGATGTCACAATTCGTTCTTAATTTATATTGGCTTCAAACAGACAGACATACACACCGACAGACGACAGACCGCCAGACAAAAAAGTTTTCCTGCCCAAATCATGTTTTCTATATGTTAGCGAATTTTCTGAAATAAAATAACTAATGAGGAGATCCCGACTTTTGAATCTTGACAAAATTTCTTCAAATGAGGGCGAACTAGCCCCCCTAGAACCCATATCCAGGGTCGGTTTCAATGTTGGGCCGATTTTGATCAAATTTGGTACATACCTTCCTTTTGCAAATGGTTTGGATAAGTTCGTTGGCCAAGAAAATCGGTCCAAGTTTTCCCGGAAAAATTCGTGTTTTATTTCGATAAAAAATTATATCCCCTAAAATAACAAAGTAAGGACAACCAAATTTGGTACGCTTATTTCCGTAATAAAAAGTATCCTATGTGCCAAAATTTAGATCTTTACGTTGAAAGACAAAAAAGTTAGCGGTAAATTAATTTTTAACTAATTAAATCTGATGATACAGACTTGGAGACTACTTCTCTGGCTTCACTGTTGGTTTTATTTGGTGAAGGACGTATCCAGCGCGTAAGCCAACTGGAGCAAGTGGCCCTACGAATTCTGGAAGTTCTAGAAAGTTCTTCAACGTTTCTGTGACTAAAGTTTCGCTGCTTGACAGCATTTTCAGACAGATTGAAAATGCTGTCAAGCAGCGAAACTATAGTCACAGAAACGTTAAAGAACTTCCTACAACTTCCAGAATTCGTAGGGCCACTTGCTCCAGTTAGCTTACGCGCTGGCTACTTCTTTCACCAACGAAAACCAACAGTGAATCCAGAGAAGTAGTCTCCAAGTCTGTATGTAGTATGGACAAGTTTCACCAAGTAAGGGCAACAACAATCAATGAATTAAATCTGATGAGACAAAGTTAAAACGTCAAAATTGATAATTATGGTAGGCGTACGAACGTGAGTGAAAAATACGACACGATATGACTAAAAAACTCCTAGATATGTGTCTAAGTCGTTATTTTCCTTCAGTCCGTTCAACTATGAGCAAAAAATCCATTGTAAATAAAAACTGTTTGGTGAAAATAAAAAACACGTTAATACGATCCTTAAACAAGGCACGTATTCTACGTTTGTTGCAACATTTTTTCACCTTAATTTATATGTTTTTTTTTGTGCCGGATAATCTCAAGACCTCGAGAGAAAAGTGCATTTTCATTTAACTTGAGTATAACTATTGCAACTGTAATCTTATCCAGGCTCTTTCACCTGGAGTGAGGATTAGGGTGACTGAGATATTTAATTAAAATTTAACATCGCAGTAGACTTAGGCACACGCTACAAGGCAACGATTCTCGCAATGAAATTACCCCCACTCAGGAATGTAAGAAGTACAACGGTTCATTCTGGGAGCTTCTTTTTAATTTTTAGCTTATGTTGTTCTTGTGTTTCTTTGGATAATTGCGAATTGCTCACTTAATTAAACTGAGTAGAAAAATAATCACTACTCGGTCGCTAAGAAAAACCAAGATTCAAATTTAATGTTTCTTTCTCAAGCGACTATAATATTACCTCTTAAATTTCTCTGAGAGCCTCGTTGGTTCAGTGGTAAGGACTTGTAACTCTGAACCGAGGGCTACCGGGTTCGATTCCCGGGGTTCTTTTCACTTTTTCAGTACATACTGTACAATTAACACCAACCGAGGCTGTGGCATTGTTTTTTTTTTAGATTCAACAACACACCACGATGGCTTACAGCCTAAATACTATCGTACCGTGGGTGTCGACAAGTAGGAAAGAGGCAACTTCTTAAATCTGGACTTGTAGGTTGGGTGGTTCGCGGGAGAAGGAAAAACATGTGCCGGCAAGGAATTCCACAACTTGGAAGTCCTCGGGACAAAAGAGCGGGCATAACAAGATGTTCTATGTCTGGTGACCTGGACAGTGAAAGGGTGCATTCGCTCTGTTACCCAGGTAGATCTGTTGGGGGCAGCAGGTGGAGGAACTATGGAAGAAAGCTCCTCTGAGCAGTGCCCGTGAACATATATATATATATATATATATATATATATATATATATATATATATATATATATATATATATATATATATATATATATATATATATATATATATATATATATAAAAGAGAGAGAGGTCACCAACAGCACGTCGGTGGCCAAATGATGGCAGCCTTTGGGTGAGGGTAGGGTCACCGATGAGACGTATAGCTCTTTTCTGAATGGAGTCCAGGATAGCGAGTGTAGAAGCGGCAACAGCACCCCAGATGTGGGAGCACTATTCGAGGTTTGGTCTTATTTGTGAAGTATATAAGGTATAGAGATTAGCTGGCGAAAAGTATTTGCGAGCCCGGAAGAGGAAACCTAATTTATTAGCAGCCGCTTCTGTAATTGATGTGACATGTTGAGGAACAATGAGATTTCGATCCACAGAAATGCCAACAAGTGAAAAGGACTCATTACTTTGAATAACTTGGTTGTTTATTGTGATGGGTCTAGGGCTGGTGTATCTCTTATGAGAAAGAAAGCAAGACTGAGATTTGGTGGGGTTGAATTGTACAAGATTTCTACTTCCCCAGTCTAATATTTTTTGGAGATCCACGGAGACAGAACCCTCCATGAGTCTGCGATCCTCATCTACTTGGGCTAAAGAGACAGACTTAGAATATTGTATATTTGAGTCGAGGGTGCTGTCGTCCGCGTAACTGTGAACTGGGTTGGATGTGCTAGAGAGGAGGTCATTGATGTGGAGAAACAACAAAGTAGGGGCTAAAGCTGAACCTTGAGGAACTCCTGCATTAATTGGATACAGTTTAGAGGAATGGCCATCCACGACAACAGAAATGCTGCGGTTGGAGAGGAAATTTGCTGTCCATGTACATAATTTTGCTGGTAGGCCATAGGCCGGTAGTTTAGCAAGCAGCGCTGCGTGCCAGACCTGGTCGAATGCTTTGGATATGTCTAGAGCGACAATCTGGGATTCACCGTGTAGTTCCAAAGACTTGTTCCAAGAATGGGTGACAAAGGAGAGGAGGTCGGCAGTTGATCTGCGCTGACGGAATCCATACTGCCTGTCGTGAATTAGATTGTGTTTTTCAAGAAAGTTTAGTAATTCGGTGTTTATATACTTTTCCATCACTTTAGAGACGACTGAAAGGAAAGAAATAGGCCTGTAGTTGCTAGGAAGCGCTTTGGTTCATTTCTTGGGGACGGGTTGTACTCGAGCAGTTTTCCAGTTACTATGGAATAAGCCTCTATTGTAATATGTCTGAAACAGACGAGTTACGACAGGAGTAAGTTTTGGTGCGCATTTTTTGAGAAGAATTCCTGGGATTTCGTCAAGGCCAGATGCTTTCCTGGTATTAAGAGAAGAGAGCATCTTTCGTACCTTTTTAGTTTTGAAAGTGATATCCGTCATCTTATGCGCGACATTGGGGACTCTTGGTGGTTGAAAATTTGGATGTGGGTTGAGAGTAGAATTGCCGGCGAACAACGAGGCAAAAAGTTCAGCCTTGCCCAGGGCGGTAGAAACAATTTCATCCCCTGAGACAAGAGGTGGGAACGTGCTCTTGCAGAAATTATTCCCAATAGATTTAGCAAGAGTCCAGAAGGGTTTGCTGCCGCTGGAGCTTAAGAGGACTTTGTTTTTGATGTGGGTATTAAACGAGTTTTTTGCCTCAGAAGGAATGCGGACATAGCAGTTTCTTGCGTCGTTAAATGCTTGACGATTTTCGTGACTGGGATTGTGTAGAAGCTTTTTGTGAGCTTTGACCTTTTCAAGTCTGGCCTTGTCACAGGATTTAGAGAACCAGGGCTTTTGAGTGGCTGCAGAGGTTTTCTGTGTACGTGGAATAAATAATTCCATGCCAGCTTGGATAATTGCGGTGACGTTTTGTGAGATATCAGAGGTGTCAGGATGAGAGAAGCAGACAGACGCCCATGGAAATGAGGAAAAGTAATCACGCATTTCGTCCGAGTTCGCGGAGTTGTAGTGCCAAACGATACGTGGGTGTGATGACTGTGTGACCTCGGGTTGCATTGCACAGGAAGAAGTGACCATCCCGTGGTCTGAGCGACCCAAGGGGCCGTGACTGATATCTTGTAGCAGTCAGGATTTGTAGTAAGAAAGAGATCCAAGGGATTAGAGCTGTGTGTTAGGATGCGAGGAAAGTGAGTAGGTTGCTGAACCATATTGGCTAAAGAATTGCTGACTGCAAAGTGAGAAAGTTGAATGTCTGCACGTTCCGCCCTTTGAAGGCGGCGTAACGATCCCTACCCTCCTTACAGATAGGCAGAAGCTCTGCAAAATTTCCAGACTAGTGAGGTGAAACTGCTCCCTGGCGTCAGTGCTTGGCCATAGTCGCGGAAATAGACCGACGTTAAAGAAATAAATATTCATTAATACGTCCACTACGGATTTCAACAAGCTTTCCTGGGCCTTGACATTTCTTATCATGCATATACTTTTTATAAATTGTATATCGTTTTATTATACATGAGTTTACAGCACACTAATCTTATATTTATTACTTCCACATCGTCACCCCGACAGCATCGCAACCCTTGGTTTATTGTGCATGCCCTTAGTCTTTTTACTCCACCCACTCCAAAATCTCTGTGCCTTAAACTAGTCTGCAGAGCGATTGGTAGGGTGACGTTTTATAATGCTCTGTCTCCGGTCTAGGCTGACCGTAGATCAGTTGTCTTCTGCGCTCCAGAGCTTAACACTCGATGTTTTGGGCTGATTCCACCCCCTAGCCGCAGAGTCTGCATGCGAGGTCCCCCTCGAACCGCCCCATTTTATGCAGGTGTTTGTTGACGGCCATGTATCCCACCAAGAGATCTGTTATGTTTCTGAGCTGTTCTCTGCTAATATTGAGCAGCTCCACAGCTCTTTTTGAACTGGGTTTGTCAATTATTAACTTCCCATGTCTGAGCCTTGGACAGTCTGCCCAGTACACCTTGTGTTCGTTTTTGACCCAGTACTTAATGGCTCCCCTGGCAGTGCTCTTTGTCACGCCCAGAGCCAGTTCTGGTCCCATTAATGGTTCTGCTGACCCTCTCTTCGCGAGGCTGTCAGATTCTTCATTGCCTTTGACCCCCGAGTGACCCGGCACCCAGATGAGGGTCACCTCATTTTGCGCAGCCAGGTCGCTTGTCTCGATTGTACCTGTATTAAACAAGCATTTCCAATCTATGACAGCCAAACTGTTTTGTTCATACCTCAGTACATACATTTTTCCAAAGTTGGTTTATTTTTCTTCTCTTAGCCATATTTCTAAAATCGCCTAAACAAGATCTGGAAATATTTTTAGGCATACGTATGCCAAACGAAATCTTCCATGGTTCAGGAAACAAGCGAAATTTTAGAGAAAAGTTGATCGAATATGTTAGTAGATCAGTACCAAGAGCAGAATTTTTCCATTGACGTTATCATATTCCACTGAGCCTGGTGTTTGCTTTATGATCATATCACCAATCTCTTCTTGGTTTACTTTTAACTTGTCTTTAATAGTAAATTCTAGCAGGATTAAGTTTTTTTAGATTATCTGCCTGTTACATCAACTTTTACACGTAACCCTCAAAGTGGAAGTTAATATTTTGTTATACAGAGATCTCTATATCTGAATTGCAAGTTGTCCTTCGCTCATATCACATATGCTTTATTATGAACAAGTTAATGGTAGTCGAGTTAATTAAGATAATCGATGTAGCAATTACACACAGTTATTTATAGGTCTATGTATTTTACACGAAGTGATCGATTACAAATATCAGCCGGAATCAAACTATAATTTATTGAAACTTCGATTTCAGCTTCAATGATCAAATGCAGTTGATACTGTAGAACGTAATTTGAAACACACTTCATCTGAGTAACTAATTACCCGAAAGCCGGTATACAGGGTGCGCAACAGCATGAGTGTATGTATGTACCTAGAATGGGTGTTAGTTTTGTTACCATGAGAGTAGAAATTTACTTTTTGGCTGCCGTGCAGAGAAAAATCCTTATCTAAGTTTATTTATCGCATTTAGATTGTAGCGGTTTTTCATTGAGAAAGATTTTATCCAAACATGGTTTTCTGACACGTGACAAAGAAAATATTTGTACAGGGATATTTCTCTAGGATTGTTTTACAACAGACTGCTCCACTTCCTCGGAGTTACTGTGGAACATTTCGAACATTTATCATCAAATTATTAATGTTATTGTTAACTTTTCAAAATAAATAATAATGCTCTTGAAACTTGCACATTTATCAATGCACTAATGAAAAAACAAACAGTGAACTGCATTGTCATCGACCTTGCGTTAATACCGTGACATTGGCTTCTATTGTTGTCACTATATTTAAGTCAAATATCGTTGACAATGTTAATTAAACTGGTTAAAAACTATTAGAATTGCCTTTTGGGAAAGCTATCGTCCGTGAAGAGCTACTATTACAAACTGGGTTGCCGAACTTACAGACGACGATCAAATAGCAAAGATAAGTACCGCTCTGGAAGTCCAGTTTCTGTGATCAAGGAAATATTGTTTCTACCTAAGAAATAATCTTAAACAATCGACGAATTAGGCTCTGTCGTGTAGTAGAAGCATTGCATATTTCCTATAACCGCGTGTTATTGGTCACGACTTGAGTATGAGAGAGCTTTCGGTGAAATCGATTTCAACATGTTTTAGAGCTGACTAAATGCGCGCTCGTTTGACAATGTCAAGGGAAGTAGGTCAGCGTTTCGAAAAAGATTTGTCAAGTTTTCATGACCGTCTGGTCACCATGGACAACATAGATCCACCACTATGAGTCAGAGACTAAAGAGCCATAAAAAGAGTGGAAGCAACCCAGATCTGCCCAACCCAAAAAAGTTATATAATCAAAAGTCGGCTCGCAAGTTTCTTGTTTCAGTTTTCTAAGACAAAGATGGTATAATGCTTTTAGATCAAAGATCTGTTCTCTTGATACCCGCAAAGCCTCTTGCCTTGACGAGATCCCAGCAATTGTTCTGAAAAAATGCGCACCAGAACTTGCTTTTGTCCTGACTCGTCTGTTTCAGACATCTTACGATAGAGGCATATTCCCTAGTAACTGGAAAACTGCTCGAGTACAACACGTCCCCAAGAAAGGATCCAAAGCGCTTCCTAGCAACTACAGGCCCATTTCTCTCCTTTTGGTCGTCTCTAAAGTGATGGAAGTATATAAACAACGTATTAGAAAAATTTATTGAAAAACACAGTCTAATCCACGACATGCAGTATGGATTCCGTCGGCGCAGATCAACTGCCGACCTCCTTTTCTTTGTCACCCATTCTTGGAACAAGTTTATGGAACTACACGGTGAATCCTAGATTGTCGCTCTAGACATACCCAAAGCATTCGACCAGGTCTGGCACGCAGCGCTGCTTAATAAACTTCCGGCCTATGACCTACCACCAAAACTCTGTACCTGGACAGCAAATTTCCTCTCCAACCGGAGCATTTCTGTTCTCGTGGATGGCCATTCCTCTAAACTGTATCCAATTAATGCAGGAGTCCCTCAAGGTTCAGCTTTATCCCCTACTTTGTTTCTTCTCCACAAGGGGCAAGAGTGTGCTCTTTTCGAAAAAAACACCGCTACTCACAAGTCGTTGATTACACAGCAAAGAATTAATAAAATTAGTTTCAAAATTGCTAAACAGACCCTATATTCTCCGGAGTTAGCACCATCCGATTATTATTGATTCCCATATCTTATAAAACGTTTGAGAGGTAATACATTTTTGACGTTTTTAAATTAGTTTTTTGCTTCGTGTTTTTTGTTTTTTTAGCGCAATTATATACGTCTAATCATTCATATTAGAAGGACGTCAAATTTTTTTACCAAAAAGGAACCAACGTCAATGGGAATTATAATAAACATACGAATAGGCTTAACCCTTTGATGCTACACTTATTTTGAGAACCTATTCTGCCACATTTATTCTGGGGTATAATCAGACCCCAAATAAAACTTGGCTCAATTTTCGAAAATTGTCTTTATTTATAAAAATAACATTATAGCTTCTTAGAAAATTTATGTAAGTACAAGTGAATTACTAGAAACGTATCAATAAATTATTCGCACAAGTTGGCCACAATTTTTCCTGATGCTGTAAACATATGAATGTGTTGCACATCGCGCACTTACTCCTGGATCTTCGGTCCTGCCTCCTGGGACAGAAAAGTGCATCTACTCGTGTTATTATTGGGCCTTGTTGGTACTTATACTGTAGGGGCTATTTTCAGTACATTTCGTATTGTCCGACGGAGTTCACGTCTTAAAGTTACGGTTTCCAAACGACCTTCCATATGAGGTCTCACCAAATCCAGTGCAAGTTTTTTCAAATATGTTCTTCTGTTGGTTATTTTTTTTTATTTGGCGCATTAGAACCACGTAAAAGAACCATAGAATTATACCCGACTATATTGAGCAAATTGTAGAACAATATAATGGCCAACGACGTGTTTTTCTACTAACAGAATAAGTGTGACACAGTTGGTCTAAAGTGTCCACTCCTCCTTTTGTTGAATCATAAAATTGTAAAATTTCTGGTAATTTAGTCGTATTCCGTTCGTGATCTTTTTCGTGCGTTGTTGAGAGCCTTATGACAGTTTTCTTCTTAGTCTTTGGGGGACAAAATGAAAGTAGTGTAAGTTCCTCACTATAGCAGAACATGGCGGAATTTATCTCCCTCTTCTTTAGATCTAAAAATGACTGAGGAATCTCCTTTTTATTTTTCCTCATAGTGCCTACCACTGTAATCTTTTTTTTCAACAGATTCTTTGCTGTTTGAATAGACGTGAACCCATTGTCCATAGTCAAACTTCTGTTTGTTCCCTGGAAAGAACTGGTAAGTTTATCGCAATAATATTGGGCGACAGGGAGATCACGTGGTGTTGTCCTTGTCTGTATAAATTTCAGCGTCGAGTACAAAAGCCGTTTTAGCACACTACAATTTTAATGCACATTTTTTGGGCTTTGAAGGAATGTACATTTTAAAAGGACGTCGACATCGAAAACCAACCAATTGTTTATCAATTGTAGTGTACTCCGAAGGTACATATAAAGTTTACATTTTATTTATGGATGTCCCAAACACATCGCGGAATGCTGCAAGTTTGTCAGTTACCCTTCTTTGAGCTCTTGTGTCTTTATAATCAAATCGGGGGCAGTTAATCAAAAATCTAAAACGTGCTTCGGGCATGGTTGCATGAAATAGTGATATTCCACAATCTATGTCAAACAGTTCTCTGGTAAATACTCCCATCTTCATCACATCGGCATAGTAAAGCAAACTAAATAGGGCTTGTATCTTAACATTGTTGGTGTCTTTAGTGTAGGAAGATCAATTGTCTATTGGTGTCTCTTCGCAATCATTACTGTCCACTTTGGTAGCATATTTCAGTCTTTGCATTTTCATTTGTTTGTCTGTAATTTTATCTAGATTCTGTTGTGTAAAACATAACTGCCGCGCTTCTATTCCTGATTTGATTTGCCTAGACTCGTTCTTATTTCCAGGTAAATGCACGACAATATTTTTGTTTGGTGTACGATGAAGTACTTCTTTTACGTCTGACCATTTAAATCCATTTTTACCATTGAGTTTTACTGGAACCTTTACAATTTTAACCTTACCTTGGTTCTCAAGCTGCATCATATTTGCTAGCGACATATCGTCTTCAGAATCGGAAGCGGATGGTGAGAGATTATGAGAGGAATTTGGAATACGGGGAACTACAGAGTTCTCTTCAGTTTCACCTAATAAGGCATCTGGAGAATGACCCGGGATCTGAAAAAGGGTAGGGTTTTCCTCTTTTCCAGGTAGTTCTTAATCTTCAGCATCCGTTCTAAAATCTTGGATGATAGAATCGTCCTCGCCAGTCTCGTGTTGAAAGTCTTCCTCTCCCTCGGAATCAGAATCAGAAATAATACGGTGTATTTCACGGATATCATCTCGATTTCTTATTTCAAAGAACCAACATTTAACTGATCTAGAATTAAAAAATAATAATAAATTATCAATTGCGCTCACGTAAAATGTTTATGTGTGGAATGAATAACTTTGGAAAATTCATATAGGTACTCACATGACAAGAAATAGAAAGTCTTATTCTGCTACACTGGGGTGCACCTGCACCCCACAACACTAATATCTCCAAAATTAGAAACACACTGCCTTTCACGGATGGTACACACGAACTGACACACAAAGTGCTTAAACTACCAGAAGTTCACTACCGCAGCGCCATCTATTTCCGAATGACGGTACTTTTGAATAAGACTGGTGTACACCAGTACCCCAAGTAGCATTCCAGGGTTAAGTATTATTATAAATGTGTGTTTGTTTCTTTAACGTCGGTCTATTTCCGCGACTATGGCCAATCACCGACGCCAGGGAGCAGTTTCACCTCACTATCCTTGAAATTTTGCCGAACTCCTGCCTTTCTTTAAGGAAGGTAGGGATCTTTAACGTTCCCAACATCGCATGGACACGAGACCGACGTCTTTACTCCCTCTCCGAAGGGCGGAACGTGTAGACATTCAACTTGCTCAAATACAATGCCAGAACCTCGGTTGATGTTAATGTTACAGTTTGTACTGAAAAAGTGAAAGGAGTACCCTGGGATCGAACCCAGTACTCTCCGGTTTAGAGGCACACGTTTTTACCCCTGAACCACCGAGGTTCTTATTATTATAAATAAATTACATTTAAATAAGATGACTGTGTAAGTGTGATATGTATCATAATCTGACATTTTCTAAATTTTTTTCAATACGTTCTCCAATATAACAAATACCATTTCAGCTATTACAAGCATCAATTAATTGAAGTCGCATAAAAATTTTAGGGCGACGTTCCAAGTTTAAACATAATGTAATTAAAACTTGAAGAAGTAGGAATGTAATTTCATGAATGTACCATAAGAACATTGCGGTCGTTACAGGAAATAAGAGTCGACATATTTCAACTTCTTACCCTCAAAAGCCCCGAAGACAACTTTCTCTACAATTCCAGCGAGCCTTGGAAGTTAAAGGATAATTGCTTAATGAATACAAATATAATCACTTTACTTTAGAGTGATAAATGACCAACGCAGTTTGTTTTATACCCTAAAACGTTTAGAGAATCGTAACTAGAAGAACGTCGTTGCCATATCGGTATAGAGGCTGTTCAAATTCTTAGTTCAAAAAAGGTACTAACTTAAACAATGATTTTGTTGGATACAAAATCCTTTCCCCTAATCAGATTTTTTGTGTACTGGAGTTTCTGGAAAATTATAGCTTGTATAACATGAAAACCCTGCGATCTTTACAAAATACATATTTATTCATCTATAAAAAATCAAAGCCCGCCTGTTATGTAAATAATTTGGCTTAGAAAACCAACCAAAACCGTAGTATTTCAGAGAGTAAAAAGTCTGGAAGCAGCAAGTGCGTGGAATCGTATCTTTGCGAGTATTTATGCGATTTGACAGTTTTTTTCACTACGGAGCAAACACAGGTCTCCTCATTAGTGAATCTTTTCTACGAAAATTTACTAAAAATACTAGGAAATAGGTATAAACTTTATAAATGAGGGTAGGTCATCCAACATAATTTATGTTCTTTCAGGTTTTAGTCAAAATATTCCTTTAGAATTTATCGTCTAATTTTAGATACATAGATAGGTGCTTTATTGTCCAAAGATAAAAATCCTATTGACAAGCAAAGTTAACATATAAAGCTAAAAGTTGTCACAATATAAAAACACAAAAATATAACTTCACAACAAATAGTAGTATAAATGCATAAGTAACTAGTGTATCACTATAAAAATCATTAACGAAACATAAAAACACGGAAGCAAAAGTATAACTATATATAAATAACAATATAAAAAACAATATAAACAGCTAACCACCAATATAATATAAACACACAATATATAGAAAGCAGTCCAAATGAAAACTCCCAAACAACATTAATAGTAGTGCATCATTACAAAATTCATCTATAAAATAATAACATTTTGCAATTAAATTTCCATAAGCTCTCTCTTAAAAATTTCAGTGTCACCAATCCTCTTCAAGTTTAGTGGTATCTGGTTAAATATCTTCTTAATATTATATATTAGTGACCTCTTTAAAAATGATGTGGACGGTATAGGAAGAGGAATGCAATTATTTTGTCTTGTATCACGAGAAGACACTGACCTGATTTCATCTTCATATTTTTCATGCATGAGGCATGCAGTCTCCAAAACAAACAGAGATCAATATCCGCTCAGAAACAAATAAAGGTCTACAAGGTCTACACACAAATATCTAAGGGTTATTTTCTGCAGAATAAGTACATAATTGAAAAGATAATCTGCATAAGAGCCCCAGTAATAAATACCGTGCCTTAGATGGGACTCCACAAGTGCGAAGTAAACACTTCTAGATGTACTCTTGTCCAAGCTTTTTGAAACAACTCTTAGTGCGTGACAACCTGATGAAAGCTTCTTCATAGATGATTTATATGTGTTCCAAATTTTAAAGATTCATCAATGTATAGTCCCAGAAACCTAACACAGTTCTCCTTCCCAAGTTCCTCAGCTGCTAGAGTCACAGCAGGAAGACTGCACTTGAAATGCATGATATTATTTTTAGAGACATTCAAAGTTAACAGATTTGAAATGAACCAGTTTTCTATCATCTTCATATTCTCTGCCCCAGTGTGCTCCAGTACTTCAACACTATCACTACTAAACAAAATGGTTATATCATCAGCATAGATAGTAATATGACCCTTAATTTTCAACATAGACGGGTCATTAATATAAAGTAAAAACAGCAGTGGGCCAAGAACAGACCCCTGCGGAACACCATAGTGAATATGTTGGTACCCAGAGCTAATATGACCAAGTTGAACACTCTGCTGACGATAAGATAAATATGAACTCAACCATTCAAGCAAAGTCCCCCTAAAGCCATAAGTAAAAAGTTTACGTAACAGTATCTCATGGTCAACACAATCAAATGCTTTAGTGAGATCACAAAACACTGCCCCAGCTACCTGATTGTTATTCAGTGAAAGGTACCGATTTTCAAGAAAAGAAAACATTGCATCATTTGTACCTTTTTTAGGTTGAAATCCAAACTGGGAAGATGTTAGGATCTTGTGTTTACCAAGAAATACCTGCATTATATTTTTAATTAATTTCTCAACTATTTTAGAGCTGGAAGGAAGTAGAGACAGAGCACGAAAACTCTATTTGGAGAATCTGTTTCACCTCATTTATATGCAAGAATTACTCTAGCCATTTTCAGAGACGAAGGAAAAGATCCCGTTATAACCGAACTATTAATTGCATCTGCCAAGATTTCAAGAACCCAGTTAGGAAGGTGAAGAAGCAGTCTCACAGAGATACCATCCCACCCGATAGAATCCTTGTTCTTAAAGTCATGGAGCGCTCCATTAATCTCAGCAGAATCGACCGGCGTAAAAAAGAAGGTGTCAGGGATAAAAACATCCCATGAAGCCCAGTGGATCCGTCCAAGGTATCCTCCACTGTATCAGCCCAGAATCAATGGAACAATAATAATCATTGAGATGATTAGGATCCAGTTCAGGAGTCACACGATGAGAATCATGTCCTCCCGAAAGATCATTAACAATCGACCATGTCTGTTCGAAGACCGTAATATCCTTTGTCTATAATATTGTTGTTTTGCAACCTTTAAGACCCTTCTGTATATCCGTCGATGATTATTAAAAAAGAATATGAATGAGGCATTGTTACCAGCATATTTTCCAATTGTATGCAGGCAACGCATGTTTCTTGTTGACACTTTCAATCCTTTAGTAATCCATGGTTTCTTTATTTTATTCTTTATGTCCTTCAAAGCAAATGCAATATTGAAGAAGTATATTATTCTATTATGGAACTCGCTTAAGGGATCTGAAGAATTCAATATACAATCCCAGCTATTTGTTGCACATAGTTGTGAAAATATACTGTAGTTATGCTGAGCAAACACTCTTCCACGTTTTTTACAATTTTTCTTTTGGGATCGGTTAAAGTCAACTTACATAAGCAAGCTTCATGATCAGACAAACCAGCGTTAACAACGCAACAGTTCAAAACATTCATACCTACATTTGTACATATGTAGTCTATAATACTTCTGGAGTACTGGCAACATCTAGTTGGTGAATCTATCAACATATGCAGATCAAAAGAATCTAACATACAAGACAGGCTGACAACATGAGATGAGGCTTTATTTAAATAATCGAGATTAAAATCTCCTGTGAGAATCACAATAGAATTTACAGGTAACGCAGAGAGAACCATCTGCAATTTTTGAAGAAAAAAACTACTGTTAGAAGTAGGCGGTCTATAAATATCATGTTTAATTTCGTAAGCTCGAAATCATAGTAAGATCAAAATTATCAGTCAGTTTTGTAATAAGGAAAGAAATTTACTAGTCTCTGTTGGAAGTGAAGTAGATGCCTGTTTTATTAGGCCACAATTCCTTTTATTTCACATTAATAACCCTAAGAGACACAGCATCATTCACCATAAGCTTCTTAAATCTGGCAACAATGTTTGCAGGAGAGGGGAGATCACTGAATAAAGTCTTCAGCAATCCCGTATTCATTACAACGTCCTTTGCACCCTGGATCGATAGGAGAAAACGGAGAGACGAGTGTAATATAGAACACAACTAGGTCAGGAGTATGCACGCCACTGACTCCAGTCCATCGTCTGCTGTTTTCGAGGTCTTCCCGTGTCTCCGTTTGCCCATTCTGTACATTTTATAAGAGTTGCCGTGTTTGTTCAGATGTTTTCCCCAAATGGCTCATAAGAAAGTACAAATAAAAACACGAAGGCACATCCATATACATGTTAAGCTTTTATTAGGCTGTACATTTGTTTACATCCCTACTTTATCAGCAGCTTCAAAATTATTTGAAGGGCACACACTTGGAAAAGGTACACAAATTGAAAATGTGTGGAAGTTTCAGTAAAATTCAGTAAATTTAATTCTTTACTGATCGAAACCGTTCTATACTAACTACCAATGTAGGGACTTCTTCTCTAGCTTCACAAGTGCTTGTTTTTTTTCAACACAACGGGTTTCGCCTTTTACCGCCTCGTCAAGCAAGAGAAAGTTACATGACGATTGCCCTGATCCCCCTTTCAAAATAGTTAGTTCTTCAATCACTTTAAAGAAAACCTGCTGATGATTTAGTTAATAATTTAAAAGTTAAGTTAAAATTGTACAATTTTAAACCAAGATTTTGTACAGGCTTTTCCTAATATCTTTCTGGTGATTCAATTATTAATTGAGAATACTAAAAGTTTAATTAAAGTGGATACTTACTTATTCTGGGCTGATTTTGACCAAAACCTCAAATTTTTCAGACTTTTAGTACAAAATTCTGACCCTTTAGATCGAGATATATATATATATATATATATATATATATATATATATATATATATATATATATATATATATATATTAGTTCGGTAACTCATTATCCACGATAACAATTACTGTTTATGCTGCTGATGAACTTAAGAAAACCTGGCAAGGAAGTTTATCTCAATAACAAACAAGAGTAAAATACAACAATATTTTTTATTAATAGTTTAAAACATAAACAATGAGAAAAATGATAAATCAGTTACCGTTAATTATTAACTGAACTTCAAAATGGGGCTCATATGTAAAGATTCTTAAATACAGGCTGTCCCACGTAGATTTTCCATCAGCCGTTTCTGGAGTACGGCTCAACATTTAATTCCGAAAATTCACGCACGTGGGTATCTCAAAATTTCCAGTTCACTGAAAATATTGACGTTAGTATGGGACTTCCGGTTATACCGGAAATAGACGTCAGCTTTCTTATTTCAAATAGAAGATAGTGTTTTGTATTACGGATCTAGATTGCTTGTCAAATTTTATGGTAGGTTTCATTCAAAATTTTTTTAAAAAACATTGTCACATTTACACACCTGTATATCTCTTATTATTCAATCTGAAGAGTTGAAATTTTAAAGTGCAAATTCCAAAATGCCACAAAATATTTGGAATTTACTAAAGCTAGTACAAGCTAGACAGGGTGACCGAAATTGATTGGTCAATCGTGACAACATTAAAACCTAATAACTCTTTTATTTTAAATAGAACACCCTATATTTTGTAACGTTAGTTCATGTATTTTTTATTGTTCTTTCGATTGGTGTCAGCATTTCCTATACCTAAGTCCCACCGCATTTAAGATATTTAAACAGTATTTGCGATTAGAAATAATTATTAGTCAGCTTATCAGGTTGCCTAGGAGATGAAAATTTTAAGCGTCATCTTCCGACAAAAGTAAAATACGCAACGACTTTTGAATATAACTTTTATTTACGAGGAGTGTAATCGAATTATTAACAGAATATGTCGTGTGGTTGCAAAGAGATTTTCACATAAACACAAATCAACTCGTTACATGATCAGAATACTACTAAAAAAAATTCTAAGAATGGAGTGTTTCGTCCAAAATTTCATAAGAGTAAGGCATTATTAGGGAACAAAAAGATTTGTGTGTTATCACTTCACAATAAATCTTCGAAATTTGCAACGTTCACTTCTAGGCATATTTGCGATAAGAAATAATTATCAGTCAGTTTATCAGGTTGCCTAGGAGATGAACATTTTAAACGTCGTCTTCCTGCAGTAAACTTAATGATTGTACTGTAAAGTACGTTTGTCAATTGTGTTTTTATAAAGGAGAGTATTTTCCGCAATAATGGCACACTTCAATTACTCAAACGATGACTTTTTGAATTTAATTATTATTTACGGGGAGTGTAATCGAATTGGCAGCAGAATATGTCGTGTGTTTGCAAAGAGATTTCGAGATAAACATAGACCAACTCCTGACATTATCAGAAGACCATTGAAACATTGTTCTCAGAATGGAACGTTTCGTTCAGAAGGTAATGAAAATAAACCGTTATTGGACAATGAAGAGACACAAATAAATGTTTTGGCAATCGGAGACTGCAGTAGAAATTTGCATCTTTCAAGAACTATTCACAGAATTCTAAAAATTAACAAATGGACACCATTTTCGTTCACTTTAGTACACTATTCAGAACCTGGGGATTTTTCCCGGCGTGTAGAATTCTGCGAATGGTATCTTTTGAAAATTCAAGAAGACGAAAATTTCTCAAGAAAAATTATATGGTACGACAGAGTAAAAATTATCAAAGAGGGGCATATTCAATCGTCATAGTAGTCACTATTGGTCGGACGAAAATCCTCACATTACTAGAGAACGAAATTTCCAGGGTTGTTGGAGTCTCAATGTATTTTGCGCAGTAAAATACAATATAATTTTTGCACTTAACATTTATGATGAGAACTTAACAGATTGATACCAATAATATTAAGCAATAATGAATTTTGTTTGCGTATTAGTACATTATATTTTTAAAATATCTATTAGCCCCATTGAAACTAAATTTGAAAATATGACCCTTTTATTCGTATCAGTAATAATGGTAAGATAAAAAAAGGTAAGAACGAATTCTAAACGTGCAGTATTCACAGGTCCTAGATATTGTCGCATGTCGTAGCAAGTAATAATACCAGCGCTGAACTCCTTGCATGAACTCGAAGCTGTAGAAGTTTGGTATCAACAAGATGGAGCTCCACCACACAACTCACAGAGAGTAAGCGACCTACTCCAGGAAACATTTGAAGGCAGATGGATAGCTAACGGTGGTCCTCATCGTTGGCCGGTCCGCTCACCAGACTTCACCCCACTATATGCTAGTACCTGGGCGTGCATTAAGAATAAAGTTTACCAGGAACCACCTGCTACAAAACAAGATATGATTGCTAAAGTATTAGAGGCCTTTAACGCAGTGGAGCAAGATTACTTTTCTCGAGCCACGGGCACCATATTTAAAAGAGCCATCAAATGCCTCGAAGTGAACGGTGCAAATTTCTAATATTTATTGTGAAGGGATAACACATAAATCTCTTTGTTCCCTAATAATGCTTTACTCTTATGAAATTTTGGACGAAACACTCCATTCTTAGAAATTTTTTAGTAGTATTCTGATCATGTAACGAGTTGATCTGTGCAAGTAAATTATTTAACACAAATAAACAACACAACAAAACAAAACATAGGCACGCTACGTGGCGTCATCCAAATACTCCTGAACACTGTAATAGCACCTTGTCAGGAGCATCTCCTTTAGTTTACGTTTAAATAAATTGCAAATAAAAAATATTTCAGTTCTTTGGGTAGCTTGTTATAAAATCTAGCTCCTGAATAGGCAAATGATCTCTCATACATTGTGGTACTATGAGCCGCCGAACGCAGATTACCATTACCCCGAGTGTTGTAGGCATGATTAGCCAAATCTTTGTTAAAGCTATGAATATTCCTCGCAACATATAAAATACACCTGTATATGTATATTATATAAATAGTCATTATACTATACTTGCTGAAAATGGGTCGACAAGATTCTCGAGGAGATTTAGAGAAAATCAATCTCAGGTTTTAATTAATTTCTCCACTAGGCAAGCAGTGTATCGGTTATATTCGGCCACGTTCTTCATTTACTTTAATTCTTTGGTATATCCACTCTTACTTAAAGGAAAATGAATAAGCCTGTTTACTAAAAAAATTCAGACTGGACTGTGTGTACGTGTCATTCGGTAGGTAGCTTAGAGTGATGGTTTCCTTACTATGGACATCGAATTCTAATGTGTTTATTTTTGATAACTAGTACATCTAGAAAGGGTAATTTCTTATTAATTTCTAATTCGTGGGTAAATTTTATATAATCACACTTATTGTTTTATTTGGAAATCAAATCTTCTATTCTGCAAATGTTTGCGTTAAACACTGCGAAAATATCATCCACTTAGCGAAACCACTCACTTTCACTTTCAAGATCTGTTTCAAATCTACTCATGAAAAGGTCTGCAATAAATGGCGGTAGCGCGTTGCCTTGAGTGTATTCAAAAAACTCATTGGCGAATTGGAAAATATTTTCTTTAATACAAAGATTTATTAAAGTTAATGAAGAGAATGTAAAATTAATAAAAAAAGTTAGACAATCAGGAGCGCTAAACGCTTGCAAAGGTATAGGTATTGCTGAATACAGTAATAATAAAAAGTGTGTGAATCTCGCTCCGCCGCTTAAGGATACTCTCCTGATAGATTACGTTTCAAAATTAATACCGACAGAAGCAAGTCCGATAGATAAGAAAAGAATACAGATATTTCCGCCAAACGAAATATGTTAATTTTTGGTGTCGTTGAACCTCCCTAAATCGTTAGTGACCGACTACCTGCACAAAAATATAAAAAGAGTTATGAATATAAGACTTTTATAATTATTCATCCTCTGATGACGCTTACTTGGTTAGTGAAACGAGCGTCAAGTTTTTTTTAATGTATTGTGGTTATTTGGGGTACCCAAGTGTGCTTATCAGTGCTCATCACAGGTTCCAGTCTTCACTTAAGTGACTTAGCGATGATTGTTTAAATCAGGAAATCTGTTCAAAAATCTTTCCAAAAAGTTTTCCAAAAGCCAGCACTGATTACTGGAACCAGATCATTTAGAATTTCGAAATTAGTTCTGATTTAAATGCTTGGACTTCTCAGTATTGTGGAATATAGAATATGAAGATACCGCAAGGCGAAACGTATCGCAAAGAAATCTGGTATGCGGTAGATAAAACGAGAAAAATCAGAAAACCACTTAAAACAATTGTTTTTATATGTTTTTAATTAAGTAGCGCGATTACTTTTCGTATATATCTCTATACGAACAGCAAATTGCACTATTGGAAAGTACAGCGATTTCTTATGCAAATATGATTTGTAATGCTCTCAAAACTACTTTTAGGTTATAAAAAAGTTGCCTAGAAGATAAGCAAGTTTTTATACGAGACTAATCGTGCCAAAAAGACATATTAGAAGCTTTCTTTATGTCTTAAAATCAAATTATTCTTGCCTTCACTTTTGTTTAATACACATGCAGTTAAAAATTGTTTTGTAAAAGAGATCAATAATTGAGGCTCGCAAAAAAGGAAAACCAGAAAAACTATTGAACGTTTTGAACGCTTTACAACAATTTACGATAGAACTAACAGAGCACACTAAAAGCATTGTTTTTTCTTTGAATTTCGATTTGTTTAAACATTCACGAGAAGCTTTCTATTTGAATCTCTAAGCACAGGGCTTTTCTATAATTTTGGCAACCATGCATGTTCCACTGAGATGGAATTTAGGCCTACTCACTTGAATGGAAATTATAAATCACTTATGTCCGCCTATTTTGGCATCGGCTAGACAAACTGGAGTCTTTTATAGTCTAGGGAGAATTCTTGTTTAAAAACATAAAAGGCAATAATCCTTGGTTCTTATAACAGTCGTTGGTTGTTATTCAGTTTTCACTCGTTTGTTTTCGTTGGTTTTGAAGTAGTTTTAAGTAAAGTAGAGAACAATGTGATTGATAATATATGTAAATAAGAATTGAAGTATTTGGTTTTATGAAGTTTAAAACAATATTCACAAAAAAGCATGTGCTCAATAAGCGCATTACAGAAACGTTTTTGGCCAAGAGCGTTATAGCAAACTTTGAAAGAGAAATAATATCTTGACCCAAAGTTAATTATGTAGTCAAGGTAAAACGAAAAATAAAGTCCCATAATGTTCCATACTTCAGACACTACTTTCTAAGGGAGAAGGGACCAGAGTCACTACTACCTATATTATAGGTGGTATTGCCTGAGCCCCCTAAATATACTCAGCAGAAAAGCTGTGGAGGACATGAAGATACAGAAAAAGTCTGGACGCAGAAAGTGCGTTATGGTAGTGAATTTTCATAAAAATGTTTTTAAAAGCAAATCTGTCTCTTTAATTCAAGCAGGCATCAATTTGTTCACCGGTATAACCTATATAGTAGGTACCATGTTTTATCAAAATAACGTGTTTGCAAATGTACAAAAATTTTCCGAAAATAAACTTAAAATGTTTCAGAGAAAACTCGTTTCCTAGCTGACGAAATTTAGGTTAATAGCAAATTGCGTTATTGAATTTTGAAGCGTTTAATGAAAATGCGCCTCCAAAACGCACTTACTGCGTCTTGGTTTTTTTACAAACATGTATTATATTTCGATGAAAAATGCAAAAATGCAATAAGGAATGTTCAAACAAAACTGTAGGTATCACCACCGACTTATGGTCCACCTGTGATTGTCAAAATAATTTTATAAGATGCAGTTCAAGGCAGCCTATAGGTTACGCATACATTTTTTTCTCGTATCTTGCATAATAACAATTATATTGAGCTTTACTGTAGAAATGCGTCAGCCTGTATATATGCAAACAGAATGTTTAGAATTTAAAAGCAGCGGTCTCCTCATTAACGAATTTTTTCTACGAAAATTAGCTAAAAGTTATAGACCGTCAAACCATAAAATTATCTAAAACTTCTTCCAAAGCATCAGAGAAAATGTCTATTTGAAATGAATTTTCTGGATATATTTTATTAAAATGAAGGGCAATGACGGTTGAAGCTGAATATTAAGGGTTTGTAGAACACTCTTTACATAATCCGTATTTTTTTCAGGTTCTTTGCCTAAATGTTGCCAATTTTGACGTTTCAAATCGACTTTTTACGTTTCGAGAAAAACCCCATTTATTTTTTTGTGACCCGGCACCCAGATGAGGGTGTCCTTATTCTGCCCAGCCAGGCCGCTCGTCTCGTCTCGGCATTCACTTACCATCCTGGAATTTACCCGTGGAATACTTAGGGCCTTAAGGGCTGCCTGGCTGTCTGTTAAGCTTAACTTCAGCTTAACTTAAGATCCTTCTAGAGGGTAGCTTTTTAAGACTTTTTAGAATTTTTAGATTTATTGTGAGCTTTTAAAGCTCAAGACAAATTAACGTTTTGTTACGGTTTCAATTTGACTTGTATTTCCTTTTATTGCATGTTGTAGTTTGTAATTATTGAATTGTAGTCTTTGATAGTTGTGTAGTTAGACACCTTTTTAACTTTTGACTTAATGTTAAGGTCAGCTCTTGTTGCCTCATTATATCTTTTATACTCTGTGTTGTACTCTCGCAGAAACAGCCTACCGGAAAACTCAGCTTTTCTGAAAAGCCTTTTTGTAAATTCTAGATTCCCCTGAGGATGACCGGTTAACAGGTCGAAACGCGTCAAGACCACAGATAAACATTTGTTTGGAAAGAAAAAGCCTTTTTATTCAACTCACAAAAAAAAGATTGTATTTGAAAAAATCGAACGTTAGTGATCTAAAGCTGCACTAAAAGAAATTCAATTTTGGACACCTTGTACTTAACAGACTAATTTTAAAAACTACATATTGCGCTTTAAAAATGGGGACAGTAAAAAATTTTAAGCACCAGAATGTATATAGATCTCAAAGAAATTTCTAAACGGTTGCATTTAAGGACAGGAAGTGGGTACTACCAGAGGTATTTCTTCAATAACATTTAAAATTATTTGAAATACCGGAATTGATGTCAACTTTCAGCATCTTGAAAACATTTTATTTGGTAGATTTTGTTACTTGAAGAATTTAATTATTATTAGGGTGCCCAATCTGTCAAATGATCGGTTTCAGTCATTAACCCTGTATTCTGTATATCATTGTCGGCTAAATTGTGAAGAGCAGGCTTTCGAATTTATTATTTGACATAATTACTATCAGGTGCTATCCCATGATCAGGATCTGCAGTCATTTGATATCGTATGATCAATTTGCGAAAAAAATAACGAGTATAACTATCCGAAGAAAAAAATTTAGCTTGCAGTTTGTCTCCAATATCAAACAGTACAAATGTGAGTCAAACAGTTATAAATAGCACAAATTATAAATGAATTAGTGTTTCGCTTAAGCACGTAATTGTCGTGAAAACCGGTAATTTCCACATAATGTCAGCTCCGTTGAAATTACACATTAAGTCAAGGGTGTAATGCTTCCATTATGGAAACATCTGATGCAATGAATGTTTTATTATACTGTAAATATATACACTTTATACACAAACATTGATTCTCCGATCAGCAACGAAATTCAATAGGGTTTATGGTCATTTTATAAATGTTATAACAGTAAAATCTCTTGTAATTTATGCATGTTAAAAGACTTAAATGCGGAAAGTACGTTACGTTTAACGGATTTTATAAAATCCCCTAAACTTTTTTAAATTAACTTCCCAAACAGCTAGCATTAGCCTTCAAAAACTTTATCAAACAGGCATATAAAGATAAATTAACTGAAAATTTAAATGAAAATAAGCCCATTAATACCAAAAACGTCAATCAAATAAATATAGTTAAACGACTGCAAGAGAAAGAATGTATTTATATTAAAGCAGACAAAGGTAATAAGGTTGTGATCTTAGACAAAAGCGATTATAAAGATAGAGTATATAACGCAATAGAATCAGGACCGTATAAAGAACTAAATAGAAACCCTCTACCAAAAATGCATTCCGTAGTTAAAAACAATTTAAAGAGATGTCATAACTTAACTACAAAAGATTTAGGAAAAAGTTACAAGTTTCAAACCCTAAAGTTCCTAAAAATATTATCTTCTGAAAATCCATAAACCCGGAAAATCGGTGAGACCTATTGTTTTAGCTATAGATTCCCCAACATTACAATATAGCAAAATGGTTAACAAACGTATTTAAAGCCTTGCCTATCAAACAAAAGGTTTTTCAGTTTCAAATTCACTTGACTTGTTAATAAAGTTAAAAATATTAAGTTGAGTGAGGGCGAGGTTTTAATATCGTTTGTTGTGGCTTCGTTGTTTCCCAGTGTTCCTATAAAAGAAGCGCTAACGTATTTAGAGTATTGGTGAACAATTAACAACATGGATGAAGACGTCTGCAAAGAATATATAGATTTAACAAATCTTTGCATGAATCAGAATATTTTTCGATTTAATAATGCGTTTTTTGAAGACAGCCCTAGCTCAGCAATGGGCAACGCCCTTTCCTCATTTATTGCAGACCTTTTCATTAGATTTAAACGGACCTAGCAAACGAAAATGACTATTTTCCTAGAGTATGCTTTCGTTATGTGGACATTGTTTTTGCAGTACTTAAATAAATGTATGCAAAGTAGATGATTCTATTGCCAAATTAAACAGTAAATTTGACTTCATTAAATTAATTAAAATAGAAAGAGACACTTTAGAATTTGAATTCTATAGAAAGGAAACCACTACTGTGAGTTACATTGCGATCGACTTACACCATAATTTTCCATAAAGAACAGCGAGTTTGAATTTTCTGGTTCATAGATTAATACAGCTTCCCTTAAATAAAGAAATATACGACAGAGAACCCGAATATATTAAAACTGCAGCTAAGTATAATGCTACATACAGACTTAGAGACTACTTTTCAGGCTTCACTGTTGGTTTTTATTTTTGTAGGTGAAGGGCGTAGCAAGCGCGTGAGCTAACTGGAGCAAGTGGCCCTTACGAATTCTGGATGTTCTAGGATGTTCTTCAATGCTTCTGTGACTTTAGTTTCGCTGCTTGACAGCATTCTCAGACAGATAAAAATTGAATTAGTACGAAATCATGACAACTACAAATAAAGATCTGTTGCTATGTTATGATATGATGTTTTGATCAAAATTTTTTATCAAATTGAAAATAAAATGAAACACAAATGACAGATGAGGCTTTCAAAATGTCTACGTAATGTAGTCAATATTTAACATAAAAATAGAACTAGCCTATAATAACTATGATAACAGTTATAACAATAAAATAACTAAACAATAACAGTATAAAAGCAGTCTCTATACAACGAAAATATCGACATACATCAAACGAGCAAACTGATTTAATGAATTCCCCTTTCTTGGATATTCTTCTTTCTAATGAAATAAGCCAAAGAAAATAAATTTAACTATTCTTTCAACAAAAAAGTTGTAATAAGATAATGAGTTGATATATTTTAGTTGTATAGATACTGCTTTTATACTGTTATTGTTCAGTTATTTTATTGTTATAACTGTTATCATAGTTATTATAGGCTAGTTCTATTTTCATGTTAAATATTGACATACATCACCTAGATATTTTGAAAGCCTCATCTGTCATTTGTGTTTCATTTTATGTTCAATTTGATAAAAAATTTTGATCAAAACATCATATCATAACATAGCAACAGATATTTATTTGTAGTTGTCATGATTTCGTACTAAATCAATTTTAATCTGTCTGAGAATACTATCAAGCAGCGAAACTATAGTCACAGAAGTATTGAAGAACATCCTATAACATCCAGAACTCTTAAGGGCTGCTTGCTCCAGTTAGCTTACGCGCTGGCTACGTCGTTCACCAACGAAAACCAACAGTGAAGCCAGAGTAGTAGTCTCCAAGTCTGTATGTAGTATGGACAAGTTTCACCAAGTACGGGCAACAACAATCAATGAATCTAAGTATAATGGTTACTCTGTCTGCTTAGTGGAGAGACTAGTCCTTAAACATAAAACAATGAAAATGTTAGCGAAATCTACGGCTCTCAAAAAAGATAAACCAGACAAGACCGTTGTCTGTTTACCATTTAAACAGGGAATTACGAGATGTTTTAATTACATTTTTAAGAAAGCCGATTTGCTGCTAACATTTTCTACAAAAAAATATATTAAAAAAATTGCTAGGTAACCCAAAGGATACAGATGAAACCACATAAGTGTCGGGAATCTATGAAATAGTTTGTATGGATTTTGAACTGAAATATGTTGGGCAAACTAAAAGAACTATTGAAGCTAGATTTAAGGAACATTTAGCGCAACAGAGAGATGGCACTATTGATAAATCATGTATTGCTCAGCATATTTGAGATAATAATCATCAGGTAGATAAAGAAAATCTCAAGTTAATCAAAATACTCAGGCAGTCGTGAATATTAGATAACGATGTATAGTATTATAAAGGCAAGTATGCGGTTTTAATTACAGAGATTTAAGACTCAACAGTAGGGGTCTGTCTGTATACCTTCCTAGAGGACGCTGTTTGCAACTGCTTGGCAACTAACATATAAATACTAGTTCTATTCATTATTCGCTTAGTTTATTCACTCCCCTGATGACGCTAACTTTGTTAGCGAAACGATAGTCAGGTCTAAAATCTATATTGTGATGAATTGGGTTCCACAAATTGTACTTATGATCAGAGGTATGAAAAGAATATATAAGCTTAACACACCTTTGCATAAATCAGAAAAATTTTAATTTAATTTTTTTTTACTACACCCATGGCATATGAATGGGCAACCCTCTTTCCCCACTCATGGCCCTTCTCATGAGTAGATTTGAAACAGACCCAGCGAATGAATATTACTATTTTCCTAGAGTATGGCTTAGTTATGTGGACGGTATTCCCGCAGTGGCCTACATTAAACAAACAAAAAACTCACACATACAACTAATGAATCTTAGACATCTGGCTCAGAGACCGGTGATAACAGCTGAGACCACATAGTACTTAGAGGAGGCACTCAAGGGGCTGACTGGACTGGAGCGGCTCAATATGACGCGGATGAGAGCTACATTTGTTTACAGGTTGCTTTCACAATTGCTTTGCTGCCTGCTTTCCTACAAGATAGGTCCAACAGGACCCACAAATGAACAAACCAGTAGAATGTAAAGAAACACAAAAACTAAGGAGCACAATGCTGGCAACACAGACTATTGATAATGTAACAAGAAGTGAAAATTTCAAATTTTTTTAGGGTAATTGAAATCACGTCTACGTGAGAACAATACAAACCGTTCTAAACATCAGAATGTACAGGCCATTCCGAATGACAAGAGCCAGAAGAAGGCAATTTGGGGTATCATAAATAGGGAGTTTGTGAAGGTGAGAGCAAACTGCGCTATGAACAGCAAATTAGAAGCGAAACACCTGAGCAAATTTTTCGGCTACCTCGTTGGCCGCATAGTCTAAAAGGTCAAGTCAGCACCCGATTTTGCAGTCAGGATGCTGTAAGAGAAGAGGACCGGAAAGATCCACTCAATCTTCATGAAGCCAACTACTCCTCAAGAATTATGTAATATTGTGAGTTCCCTGAAAGGCAAGTTACTGCGGATATGTATGGCAAGACGACATGTTTTTTCTAGCGAATTTTCCCTGTAATTGCTGAAAATATGACTATATGTTTCAAAAAATGTTTACAGAAGAGCCCATTTCTTGAGGCCTTGAAGAAGGCCAAGATTAATCCTATACGTAAGTTACACGACTTGGATGATTGCAATAATTACCGACCAGTATCTACCCTGGCGGTATTCTCAATGATATTAGAAGAACTAATAAGAAAAAGATTAGTGAAGTTCTTGAGAAAATACAACATCCTTGATGATAGGCAGAACAGATTCCAGGCTGGTAGGTCAACAACAACGGCACGGGTGTGTCTTATGGATGCCATTGCGAAAGCTTTTGACGACCGGGACGAAGCAAATGTATTGGCGTGCGGTTTGAACAAGGTATTTGACTGTGTCCACTTTAACATACTTCTGGAGAAGTTAAGCTACAATGGAGTAAGAGGTAACGCTCTGAAAATAATAAAGTAAATTCTTAATGACAGGGTCTAGTCAGTGCTATGAAAGAGCCAACTGTCGGGTAGTCGACTTGTAAAATGTGGAGTGCTGAAAGGCTCGATTTTGGGGCCCTTGTTTTTCCTGGTTTACATCAAGACTAGCCGTCCAATGTTCCTGCGGAAGTAACATGTCTATACGCTGATGATGCGACATTCCTAAATGTTGTATAACTGAAAAACCTTGCCGATGACACACTCGAGAGGGCACAGGCTTGGTTTAACACCAATGGACTTCCGATGAATCTGAAAAAAATCAACAGATTCCTATTTAGTACAAGCAGAAGGACTCAGGGCTCCCTCAAGCTTTTTGGAGCGACTTTTGTGGGTTCCATTGCCTGAATGGCTCATTCGTTGGAGATGAAGAAGAAACTTTCTACCGCTGTTTTCACCTTTCGAGGAATAACAACCGTGGAGTATGACGGAGCCTGCAGAGTGGCATGTCATGCCAATTTTCATTTTATCGCTACATATGGTATATTGATGTGGGTTCACTTATGATTTGCGACGTCCTGTTGAAACCAATGTGAGACATCCGGGTGCTGTGTGGGATATCTAGGAGGGCTAGTGCTCGAGATCTCTTCAGATATATGAGGATACTTACACTGGTCTCGGTATTTATTCTTAGCTCTTTAAAGTACCGATGTCAACACAAAGATCAACTACCAAGAGTAAGTTTTTTTATTAGTTTTATAGCACATACGAATACCTAAACTGTGACTCTCAGGCACTGGAAGTGTAGTTCCTCCTATGTGTGGTCGGTTGCCTGTGCTTTGATCTGTGTATTTATTGTTAGTGAACATGCAATTTTTGTGCGTGTTGACTTTATTGTATGTTTCACTTGCCTACATATCCGTGGATATATTGGGTGTTTTTGCTGTTTGTATTTTCTCTGTCTGTATTAAGTATTATTTGACATGCTATGTAATTTTTGTTCGTATGAAATATATCAATATAAATTAATCAACCCTATTTTTAATTTTTTTGTATTTCATTTATAATAAATCATTATTTAAAGTGCAACATTTGTATCATTTGCTATTAGAGAATGCACAAAGGTCACATATGGTCATTTATAAAATAATTAGCTATCCACCTTGCCAAATAAACATGGTTATACGAGTGGCGCCCAACGTGGGGCTATAATAATGAAATTAAATTCATAAACTGCTTTATAGAATATACTGTGGTTACCTTAAGTTGTTAACATTTTCCAATGAATAATACATTCAGAGTTGTTTCCTCTCTTGCTTTACATTTGTAAAATGCTGTTTACCATTCAAGATATATTTAATCATATATCTAACATTGAGATATTTTCTGTAGAAGTTCCGCAATAAAGAATGTACAAGTCACTTAAAGCTGCTTATTAAGCAACGAATACTTAATTTTAAAAGCCTCTTAAAGTTTCTACCACACACAAGAGTTCTTGAAAAGTTTATTAACTCGGAATTAGTAATGAAGTCGATACTTCTTTATAAATCAAGGTACTTGGTAACAACGCAGCCATTTTTTCTTTATAACTCAAGTTAA
Organism: Tillus elongatus; assembly: GCA_964006375.1. Lineage (NCBI taxonomy): Eukaryota > Metazoa > Arthropoda > Insecta > Coleoptera > Cleridae > Tillus > Tillus elongatus. Next base: position 12,021,157 of record OZ023264.1, read on the forward strand.
TGAGTGGATCGAAAACTCGGCGAACATTCAAGAGAATAATAAATAAAGTGAGAATTTAAAACGTATCTCAATAATTGTTCTTAGACATTAATCAAATGTTTATGAACATTTGGTTTATTGAAAACAAAAATTGCGGGACGCAGGAAGTGCGTTATGATAGCGAATTTTCATAAGAATTAGTACGGCGTATTACTAAAAGTACTCTTTTAATTTAAACAGACGTCGAAGATCGGCTTTAGAGCTCCTAATACAAGCTCATTTGAAGAATTTCTATCTTTCTACTATCATAAAAAATATTCAATTTTTGTGTTCCCACTCCTTAAAAAAAAATTTGACGTAGATTCACCAAATTTTAATTTTGTATCATCATAGAAAATTGAGTTTTGGGCAAAACCTGCATTAGGTTTATCATAGCAATATATATATATATATATATATATATATATATATATATATATATATATATATATATATATATATATATCATTTGAAAATTAGACCGACCTTGGATACGGGTTCTAGGGGACCTAATTAGGATTACTTATCCATATTTTAAATTGTCAGTTAAAAACACAGCTTGGCCTAATTTTTTTTGATAGATTAAAGTCCGTTGTCACTTGGGCTATACTCATTATAGAGGCAATAAGTGACAGTAGTTTTTTTGTAAATTCTGCTAATGAATGTGTACTTCGTTAGGAGTTTTTTAATTAATTAAAATTGTAAGGACACCCAACCGTGAAAAACAGATCATGATTTACGTCTGTCGATCAATTTCAAGACTCATTTTTCTTTAAGTTACCTTTATTTCGACCAATAAGAGATTATCTATTCCGAGCAAGCAAAAAAAAACCTTTAATATTACTGGATACACTTATCTGTAGGTTGTGTGTGTGTGGGTTTTGTTTCTTTAACGTCGGCCTATTTCCGCGACTATGGCCAATCACCGACGCCAGGGAGCAGTTTCACCTCACTATCCTGGAAATTTTGCCTAACCCCAGCCTTTCTGTAAGGAGGGTAGGGATCTTTAACGTGCCCAACATCGCATGGACACGGGACCGATGGCTTTACGCCCCCTCCGAAGGGCGGAACGTGCAGACATTCAACTTGCTCAAATACAATGCCAGAACTTCGGTTGATGTCAATGTTACAGTTTGTACTGAAAAAGTGAAAGGAGTACCCTGTGATCAAACCCAGTACCCTTCGGTTCAGAGGCCACCTATCTGTAGGTTAACGGTGTTTGAATATGTCATCGAATAAAGCTCAACAATTGGCAAATTACTACTTTAAATTGTCTCATTTGCGAACTGGATATTTCTTATATGTTCACAATCTCGACTGTATATTTAAACCGAAGCCTTATTGATTTTACGTAAAGAAAAATTCACCTAAAATAATATTGCATCGGGAAGTGAAAAGAGCACAAATGGAACCATTAGCAAAGAAGGCACGAACAGTCTCTGTAGCCTAATATTATCTGACTTATTCCAATCAAGCTTTCAGTTCCAGGACTCATCGTGTCAATGTCAATTTCATTACGGTTGTGACGCAACCGCTGCCGACTTGATCAATTTCAATGGGATTTTTATCGCATCACTGAAAGAAAGAGTCATAGGATTTTGTGCTTTGCTTTAATCAGTGGTGTGCGAATTACGGGTTGTACCTTTACATTCTGGTGGAATTTTTTGTTAAAGGATTTGTGTTAGATGTATAGAATTGTCCAGATGAGGAGGATTAATGTCTTAAACCGTGACAAATTACCTAACCTGACCTGACCTGACGAATTAACAACTTTTTTAAAATAACTTAACTGAATAAAATTTAAAACCAAATCTGTACATAATTAAATTAAAAATCTCGCGTCTTTACATTTTAAGAATCTAATCAAAAATCTCTCGTAATGTATACAAACACTGGTATATATAACTTTGCTTGGTCCACATTCTCAACAATGCCCAATCAGCAATAGTCAGCATTCTTCAATGTCGCAAACTGCAGTTAGAGCATGTTTATTAATTGCATAAACATGCAACAGAAGCAATACCAGGTCAATAATTATAATTTCTATGCGATCTACTTAATCATAAAAGATATTATTTGGATATATGCTGGAAAATTTTCATGTAAATATTTTTTACTTAAAAATAATATTAAATATATTTTTACGCCTCGAGCCGCCCTTCTGGGTTGCTTTGTGTTCCATGAACACTTATGTCTGGACAGGCAAGATGTATTGGTATAATTTCAAAGTCATTTGACTCATACATATTTTTAAAATCTTACTAGACAAAATAACTGTCAGATTTTTGAGAGTACCCTGTATGCACCCTACAAGAGAGACGGCAAAAGGTTATCTGTGCTATCTGGGCTAAGGTACTTCGATATCGATACGAAGATGCCACTACCTGTCAAAACGATATAATTTATTGTTTTACAAAACGCAGCAAACAGTCTGCACTTTAATTTTTTAATTAATATTTTTTTAGCCTAAAAGAAACAGTGTTGAGAAGGATTAAATAAAATAAAATGTTCGGGACGCAGCAAGTGCGTTAACGTAGTGAATTTTCATAAAAGCAATATATTATAGTGATTTAGCTTTATATTAAGCGCCTCTGTGGCCGTGCGGGAAAGTCGATTCAGACTTTCCAATACGACGGTTCGAGCCTCACCGGCGGGGGATGATTTTTCAAATCACTGTCGTCGTTCAGATCGAGCTCAAGGTGGAGGGTAGGTTAGTTTAGATGAGCAAAAAGGGTCAGCAATGGCCTAATTGCCAGTAAGCATCTTACCTTTTTAGCCTTATATTAAAAGTGATAAAACATCACTTTATTTAATTAGGAACGGTAAAAAATAGGGTAAAGAAAGGCAAGCAAAAACATGAGCTCTATCATAAATATGTATGCAGTAAATTGGATACAAAACTAAAACAGAGAAATTAGTAAACAAGAAATATACTCAACAAAAAATACATTAGAAAGCTGAACATAAAAAATTCTCGTGGTTCATGCATTGAGGGTGATTGTATGCGTGCAAAAGGGGAAGAAGAACCCCAATGTGGAAGAGGGTTTCTGCTCCCTCACCCAAAAACACAGAGGGTGTTCTTCTTTCCCTTGTGCATGCATACAACCACTTGCAAAGCATAAAGCACAAGAGAAATTTCTTGGGAGCAACCCCCAAGAAAGTTACTGGACCTCGGCGAATATGGATGTGGTGCGGGGTAGACAGGGTTTAAAGGAGGTATTGCTGCAAAATGTAAAACACGCATGTTTTCAAAGTCCGACTAATTATTTTTTTAGCGTTTTCCGCTCATATTTCCTCCCCGCTCAGCAACCCTATTCATTCGGGGTCACTTAAGTTTCTTAGGGGTTGTTTGCACCAAATTTCCCTTGTGGGTTGTACATCCAAGGAGAGTTCTAGGCATCTTTCTAAAAAAAATTCTAAAAACCCTAAATGCAGTAAACTATGAATTTACCAAAATTACACCCCACAACGTCGCCTATAACGCCTTTTTCAGATAATATCGAATATAAGACTAAATTAAATAAATTCACTTGCCTTTCACTTCTTTTTTTATGTTTATATTACATATATAAGCACAAGGTAAGTAAGTGTTATAAAGGGTGGCCCTTGATTACAACGGGGATACACAAACTTAAAAGTATAGAAGACACTTAGATCGTGTGTTAAGAGCCATACGTTTTAAAAATTACTTCTAACTGTTGCACACAAAAATTATTAAAACACATTTATAAAATCTAAAAAAAAAACAGTAGTTTTACGATATTATTTTAAATGAACCAATAGGAAAACGTTTCGCGGCGATTTCGCAATTCGCAACTGTATGAACCTAGCTTTTGTTCAAGACTACACTGGACTACCAGGTCTTGATACTTGCAAAGAACATTGACGCCCATGGTACTAAATTTAACACAACGAACCTACCAAATATTGTCTTTCGCACGAAGACAAACTATAAAAATGCCGATATGGTTGTTATTACTACATAATGCATTAGTTATTTCCCCCGGTTATACAATAATAATAATGTCTAAGGGGTCCTGTCGTGTCTTATTTAAGAAACATTAAAAACCAAGTGTTAAGACTGCTCTCAGAATATGATTTACTGATATACAGATTTTCTGTTTTACGCAAAATTTTATTGTTTTAAGTCATTACCTCACAATTTTCATTTATAACAATCGTTCAATTATTATATCCATGTTTTAATTATATGAGGTTAATTAAAAGTCAGTTGTAAAATATTAAACGTTGTACACGTCTCCACCTATAACATTTTGTGTCAACTAGAGCTGCCGTGACAACATACTACCTGGTTCCGCAGTAAGATGGCGCCTCTGTCGTACTTCTCTTCAATGTTCTACATGCTGACATGTTGCAATAATATAACTTCCATTTGTTTCTATCTACGACTTATTTAAATAGCATAGCAGTACAGGATAAACCAAAGGTTGCAGTGCTATCGGGGCGGCGAGGCCGCGGACAAGCTTTCAGGGAGGAAAAAAAAATTGCAGTACAGGTAACGTCATCTGTCTTTATATGACATTGTAGATAAGTACACTTGGAGAACCCAAATCACCACAATACATTTTGAATGACCTGACGTTCGTTTCACTAACCAAGTTAGCGTCATCAGAGGATGAAGCATTCTAAATATTTAAAAAACTAACATCAACTTATATACCGGATCTCAGGTAAAGAGATCGAACCGAGATGACTCACTAGTAGGCAAATTCCACAGTGTATTGTATTTTTATGGCCGGACAAGGTCTTTGCGCTATCCCTACTGCTTTATCTAAAAAGTGTCCATCTGTAATAGTTTTGAGAAGGTTCAACGACAGCTAAATTAACAACGATTCCTTTGGCGGCAATAACTGTATACTTATGTTATCAGTAGAACGTGCCGAAAACGTGGGAATTTTATTTAGCAAAGCAATCGATCAAGTGACTCGTAATTGGCGCTGATGAAGTGTTCATACATTTTTTGTTGAAACTATATTTCGCAATATATACGCTTTCGAACCCATTAAGCTGTCCTGGTTTTCTAACATTTTTTATTAATTTCAGATTATCTTTATCAACGTGATGATTATTATCCCAAATATGTCGGGCGACGACAGACTTATCTACAGTACCGTAACCTACTAGGGATCTAATTCCAATCGATCTTTTTGTTTGTTCAACGTATTTAAGGTTATAATCTTTACGGCTTATTTCATAAATTTCCGACATTTTGTCCGCGCTATCCTAGTCTTTTGGGTTACCTAGCAAGTTTTTTAAGGTATTTGTTGTTGAAAATGTTAGCTGTAAGTTTACTTTTTTAAAAATGCTGTCTAGACCCCTCGTGATTCTAGGTTCAAATGGTAAGCAAACAAAGTTTTTTTCCGATTTTTCTCTTCTGAAAGTCGTTGATTCCGTCAATATTTTCTTTGTTTTCTGTTTGTTGATTAATTTTTCCACTAGGCAAGCAGTGTATACGTTATATTCGGCTACGTTCTTAATATAATTTAATTCTTTGGTATATCTACTTTTGTTTAAATGAAAATTAATTAACCGATTTACTAAAAAATTCAGACTGGCCATTTTTTGTGCGTACGTATGATGTGAGTCGTTCGGGATGTAGCTTAAGGTAGTGGTTTCTTTTCTATAGACATAGAATTCTAAAGTGTCTTTATTCTTGATGACTAGTACATCTAGAAAGGGTAGTTTATTATTAATTTCTAATTCGTGGGTAAATTTTATAGAATCAAATGTATTGTTTAATTTGGAAATAAAATCTTCTATTCTGCAAATGTTTGTGTTAAACACCGCGAAAATATCATCCCCGTAACGACACCACACTCTAGGAAAATAACTATTTTCACTTTCAAGATCTGCTTCAAATCTGCTCATGAAAAGGTCTGCAATAAATGGCGATAGCGGATTGCCCATTGCCGTGCCTTGTGTTTGTTGAAAAAATTCATTGTTGAATTGAAAAACACAAAAAACAAATTGTTTTATAATAAGGTAATCAATTACCTAATTAAATATATTGATGTCAATTTACATAGAATTTAGGTCAATCAAATCAATTTCAGCAAGTCTTTTCTTGTACGACTGAATAAAATATTCCTAATCGGGTTATTTAAAGCTTTTATCAAGTAGCGCACCCCTTTAAAAGCTAATTTTCACCACTTCTCATTCCAGCTTCTTCTTCAAATATAAAAGCGTTTAATTATGAGCCTCGAAAGACATTAATTAAACCCGAGAAAGGATAACTTTTGAAAACGGGCTAATTTAGCACAAATTTTAGAAATTTTTGCGTTACTGTGCACATATTCATTTATATAACAAGCAAAATTTATTCACAAAAAATAGTATTATGGTAGATAAGTAAACATAAAATTTTAAAATAAAAATTTTTTCACGTTTTACAAAAAATAGGTAAATTTTATTCACATGTGAATTTGGCAAATTATAGTACGATAGTAGAGCAATAAAATTACAGTATCTGTTAAAATAGAGGGCTGAAAAATGACGTACTTGCGGTACAGGTTGCCAAAATACCAGCCTATGGAATAAGAGGTCCAGGTTCACCTTTTAGGCGTTCTGTCGAGAAGGTGGTCTGAACTTTTCGAAATATGACAAGTTAGGTTTCAATAATTTAAAAAGTCTGGACGCAGCAAGTGCGTTATGGTAGCGAATTTTTTTTAAAATGTTTTTAATAGCAAATGTCTTTCTTTGATGAAAGCAGGCATCAAACTTGGTTGCCTATATAGTAGAAACAATGTACCACATTTCATCGAAATAACTTTATTGTTTGAAAATATAAAAACATTTTTCAAAAGTCTGGATGCAGCAAGTGTGTTATGGAAGTGAATTTCCATAAAAATGTTTTTAATAGCAAATGCGAGCAGGCATCAATCTGCCTAGCCTATGTAGTAGAAACAATGTACTATATTTTATCAAAATTACTTATGGTTTGAAAATATGCAAATATTTTCCGAAAATAAACTCAAATGTTGGTTTCCTAACCAACAAAGCTTACGTTAATAACAAATTGGGTTATTGAAATTTGAAGGATTTAATGAAAATTCGGTAAATTTGCAGATTAGCTCCCGAACGCTTTTCAAAAAATTGTTTTCAGAAACATTACTAGGACCCTCCCTGGATGCATAAATCAGAAGAAAAATGTCTTGTTCACACTTTCCAAGGAAGTTACGGGATTGGGAGTGAATAGGGGTGCTGGGCGGGGTAGGTAGTAAAAAGGAAATATGAGCAGAAAATTCGTAGAAAACTGCTTGAAAGCTGTCTATTTGAAGCCATATTCCTATTAAACCCTGCCTACCCCGCACAGCACCCTATTCGCCTCAGGTCACGTGACTTCCTTGGGGAGTATGAACAAGAAGTTTTTCTTGTGGTTTATGCAACGAGGTTGGTTATATGCATACGAGGGGCGAAGGGAAATGCCTACGACGAAGCAGCCCTCCCCCCACTTCGGTTCGACTTGCGGCAGCGGTGGGGGGTTTAACCTTAAGCTACAAGAAAAATGTCTTGTTCATACCCACCAAGGAAGTTACGGCACCTGGGGGAACAGGGGTGCTGTGCGGGGTAGGCAGGGTTTAAGGGGGATATGGCTTCAAGATGTGAAAAAGACAGCTTTCAAGCCCGTTTTATTCGCATTTTCTGATCCTATTGCCTTTCTACTACCTACCCGCCCAACACCCCTACTCACTTCTGGTCCCTTAACTTCCTTGGGGGGTGCGAACAGGAAATTTTTCATGAGGTTTGCGGATTCAGGGGGGACCCTATGCGGGTTTCTCAAAACAGTTTTTTGAAAAGCGTTCGGGAGTAATCTGCAAATTTACCGAAAATTCGCTACCAAAACGCACTTACTGCGTCCAGATTTTTTCTTACAAACATGCATCATATTTCGATAAAAAATGTATTAACGAATTTGTTCTACGAAAATTAGCTAAGATTATAGACCGCTAAACCATAAACTTCACTAAACCTACAGCGAAATCATCAACTTAACTAAACCGACAGCCAAAGCATCAGAGAAAGGGTCTATTTGAAATGAATTTTCTGTAAAGATTTTCGTAAAATGAAGGGCAATTACGGTTTAATCTGAAACTTAAGGGTTCGCAGAACACTCTTCTTGCAACATTTTCTTTTCACAATCCGTATTTGTTTCACGTTCTTTGCCTAAACATTGCCAATTTTGACGTTTCAAATTGCGCGTTTGACCTTTTGAGGAAAACTCCAAAATTTGTTTCTCTAACTGCCCATAACTTCTTTGTCTTTAAAGCTAGAGAGCTTAATTTTTAGAAAGAAAACACAAAATTTTCCTGGAAAACGTGGTCAGATTTTTCTGGTTAACAAACTTATCCAAGCTACTTGCAAAATGAAGGTATTCACCAAATTTGATCAAGATTGGTTTACTATTTTTTGAGTTATTGGTCGGAAATATATTATATATATATATATATATATATATATATATATATATATATATATATATATATATAAACACATATCTCCTCATTAGCGAATTAAAAAAAATCGCTAAAAGGTTTTGAGGTCGCATTGGTGGGTTGCTAACAAAATTAAAAATAACAATTACTACCAGTTGTCTCATTATTGAAATTTTTGTAATTATTAGATTGCTGCTAATCGAAGAAGGAAACAGATACATTTTCAACAAAACTCTATGCTTAAGCGTTGGATAAAACCCAGCTATTTGAATCAGTGTAAGCTATATTCTTGTTAAGAGCTGTCGAAAACACTCTTAAAATACAGCTCCGTTATATTTTTAACTTGAGAGCCACAGCAATTTGTCTGGAGCTTTATATACTCGAGGAATTAAGATCTTATTTTGAGATAATGAGCTGTAAACCTCAAGTAATTCCTTGAACACTTTACAGTTATCACGTTATGAGCAGTCACGAACATCCACCGATAATCTCCTACCAGAAAAAATATATTCTCTTCTATCTTGACGCGACTATACGTCTTTTTCATACAGATTACGTTATTTTATCTGAGGGATCCAATTTTTTTGTTGTCGATTTATGAGTTAAAAAACATATTTTTTAAAATTTAGTTCTTTTTATTTTTAATTTAATTTCAATTTTAAATTGCCAATTATATGTATTTACCCACCATTGCAGTCAAAGTGTGATGTAGCCTTGTTCTGCAGCCAGCGCAATTAATCAAGGAATATTTATTAACGTTAACAATTTCTTATTCTTTGATTTCCCTACAATTATTTACTATGTCAACCTCAAAACAGAACTATCAAATCATTATAAATATACAAGACACGTTCTTATTCATCAGTTTGTATTTTTAAACACAATGTGCAATGTAACCTTAAAACAGAACTGTCAAACTATAATAAATGATCACAACACGTTCTTATTCTTTAGTTTTCAAATTTCAAAGCAATGCACAATCATTTACCTAACCTCAAAATAGAACTGTCAAATCATAATAAATAAACAAAACACACTACCTCACCTAATTTTTAATTCAAGTAGGTTTTATTTTTATTTCAACAACACACCACGAGGGCTCACAGCCTAAATACTATCGTACCGTGGGTGTCGACAAGGAGGAAAAAGGCAACTTGTTAATTCTGGACTTGAAGGTTTGGAGGTTCGGAGAAGAAGGAAAAACATGTGCCGGCAAGGAATTCCACAACTTGGAAGTCCTCGGGACAAAAGAGCGGGCATACAAAGATGTTCTATGTCTGGTGACCTGAACCATGTTGGGGGCGGCAGGTGGATGAACTATGGAAGAAAGCTTATCCGAGCAGTGCCCGTGCAGATATCTGTAAAATGGGAAGAGATCACCAACGGCACGTCGGTAGACAAGGGATGGCAGACTTTGGGTGAAGGTAGGGTTACCTATGAGACGTATAGCTCTGGTCTGAATGAAGTCCAGGATAGCGAATGTAGAAGCGGCAGTGGCACCCCAGATGTGGGAGCAGTATTCGAGTTTTCGCGTTATTTGTGAAGTATATAAGGTATAGAGATTTGTTGGTGAAAAGTATTTACGAGCCCGGAAGAGGAAACCTAATTCCTTAGCAGTCGCTTCTGCAATTTATGTGACATGTTGGTGCCAATTGAGATTTCGATCTACAGAAATGCCAATAAGTGAAAAGGCGTCATTACTGTGAATAACGTAGTTGCTCATTGTGATGGGTCCAGGGCTGGTGTATCTCCTATGAGATAGAAGGCAAGATTGAGATTTGGTGGAGTTGAATTGTACAAGATTTTTACTTCCCCAGTCCAATATTTTTTGGAGATCCACAGAGACAGAACCCTTCATGAGTCTGCGATCCTCATCCAATTCGGCAAAAGAGACAGGCTTAGAATATTGTATATGTGAGTGGATGGTGCTGTTGTCGGCGTTACTGTGAACTGGCTTAGATGTGCTAGAGAGGAGGTCATTGATGTGGAGAATAAACAAGGGAGGGGCTAAAGCTGAACCTTGAGGGACTCTTGCATTAATTTGATACAATTTAGAGGAATGACCATCCACGACAACAGATATGCTCCGGTTGGAGAGAAGATTTGCTGTCCAGGTACAGGCTTTTAGTGGTAAGCCATAGACCGAAAGTTTATTAAGCAGCGCTGCGTGCCAGACCTGCTTGAATGCTTTGGATATGTCTAGAGCGACAATCTGGGATTCACCGTGTAGTTCCATAGACTTGCTCCAAGAATGGGTGACAAAGAAAAGGAGGTCGGTAGTTGATCTGCGCTGACAGAATCCACACTGCTGTCGTGGATTAGACTCTGTTTTTCAAGACATTTTAGCAATTCGGTGTTTATATACTTTTCCATCACTTTAGAGATGACTGAAAAGAGAGAAATAGGTCTGTAGTTGCTTGGAAGTGCTTCGGATCCTTTCTTGGGGACGGGTTGTACTCGAGCAGTTTTCGAGTTACTATGGAATATGCCTCTATCGTAAGATGTTTGAAACAGACGAGTCAGGACAGGAGCAAGTTCTGGTGCGCATTTGTTGAGAACAATTGCTGGGATCTCGTCCAGGCCAGAGGCTTTCCTCATATTAAGAGAGCATTTTTCGTACCTTTTTAGTTTTGAAAATGATTTCCGTCATGTTATGCATGATATTGGGGACTTTGATTTGAGCTGTGTGTTGGCATGCGAGGAAAGTAAGTAGGTTACTGAACTATATTGGCTAAAAACTGCTCACTGCAAAGGTCTCCGCTGCTCTACCTTGTGGATCGCTTTTTGAAGATCCTAGTCATTTCTTATTATGGACATTAAAGTCACCAAGAATAGTGACCTTGGAGGAAGGATATTGAGAAATCAAATGGTCGGTTTTTTTACAAAGGTAGTCGAAGAGCTGTACAAAGTTATTGTCAGAAAGTGACTGGTAAATGCAACAGATGAATTTAGTTGCAGCTCTGAGAGAGAGAGTTACATCCAAAGTATGTCTTTTCTTCTAGCTTCTAAATTAGGGAGTCTGGTGCAGGGTAGATTGCTACGGATGTATGCGCATACACCTCGATGCAATCTAAAGGAAGTAAGGAGCTCATGCCCCTTGAAATTAAGGTGATTAGTGGCTGTTTTGGCAATGATTTCGGTTTCGGCGAGGAAGAGGAGTTGGGGCCTATTAGCCTGGAGAAGATGATGTACGGAGTTCAAGTTACAATTAAGGCCACATATATTCGAGAAGGATATGCTAAATCGTGATGCCGGCGCCCCCTGCACACCCCTCTCCCGGAAATCCGAATGGAGTGGTATTTTATCTTCGGGATCTTTTGTACAAGGAGGAGTCATCATCAGTTTTGTTTATAAGGAAAACCGACTCATACACCAGAACTGAAAACTTCCGTTGGAACTTCACCGGCGGCACCTTGATGTAAGGGGTTGTACCTCCTCGGGCGTAAACAAAATCCTTTACTATCACGTAAAGGAAAAGTCCACTACCACCTGCCGATATAAAACTTGCTTATTTTCCGCTACAAGTCAGCGCATCCCAATATACCCAAAGGCAGTCATTAGGGTGGGTACGCCACAGTTCGCTATCGTTGCATTATGACCTACTCGTAGCAGGTGACTACTCTGTCTTTGTATAGCATCATACTTTAACCATTTCATTCAATTTATGTCTTTCAGATTTTATTTTTAATTGGGGAAAAACTCAGAAATTTGTTAATCAAATTCCTCAAAATTCACTTTATTTCTGGCTACGTGTAAAGTCTCATTCCAGTTACTTTAATACTTTCGAAAATATAGCGTATTCAAAAATATTGTTGTATATTTTTTGGCGAAAAATATGACAGTTATAACTGATTGAAGAACTCGTCCGCGACTGTAATTAAATGAACGCTTTTGCCAAGTTTTATTCAAATCAGTTGAGTATTTTTTGAGTTATCGCTTGGATGTATACATATATATATATATATATATATATATATATATATATATATATATATATATATATATATATATATATATATATATATATATATATATAATTCGCGCTCATTTCAACACAGTTAGTGTTGAAAGGCTGGCTATACTATAGCCGTATTACTTTTGGTGTATTTTTGCTACAATTAGTATGCCGTACTGAAGAGCTCAAATGAGAGCGAAACCGGTCTACGGTTCTAATTGTTTCGAGAATGCATCTAGCCTTACATACTTTGTCCCTATATTAGTGTAGAAATGGGCCAGGGCTGACAATTTTCTAAATTGTTAGTTAATTGTATACAGTTTCTATTTTTTTAACACTTTGTGTTATTTGGAGCTGGCGTGACAACATACTACTTGGTTCTACAACTAGATGGCGGCATGTTCACCACTCACTTAGTGTTGAAAATGATACGGCTTATATGTATGTCAATGTAAAACACATATTACTCTATGGTCGAACAGATGTATATGGATGCGTTCATACGTTCATACTGAATATTCAGCTTTGGGTTTTCAGTTCCGAAGTTCCCAAAAAACTAACTACAAATTTAATGAAATAATTTAACGTTACGCTTATGAAGGATTTTAGCGAATTTTCACTCAACATAATATTTCATCTTTGCGATTTTTCTTTTGTTTAGATAGTCATTTTGGTATTGTACATATAGTTGTTAGACCTGACGATCGTTTCGCTAACAAATTTAGTATCATCAGAGGGATGAATACATGATGGTCAGATCTAAAATCTGTATTGCGATGAATTGGGTTCTCCAAATTGTACCTATCAGTGCTCCTCACAGGTTCCAATCTATACTCCATATATAATTCTATGTAAAATGAAATGAACTGTAATTACACGATTGATCATGAAATCAGGCAACACTGCCTACGTGTTGAGTTATTCTTGTCTAACTTATACTATACAGAGGCGCAGAATTATTAAAGGTACAAAAAGTGGGCGCGATCTATGAAAATTTGAGAACCTCTGGCATACTGTAGGGTAGAAAAAGCCTGCTTTTTCACTGTCTAATTGATCCTAATATGTCAGTCTTGCACTATAAGATAGCGCCGCCGTGGCCGTGTTGAAAAGACGACTGATACTTCCGGACGCGGGAGACGACGGTTCGAGACTCGCCGGCAGCGGATGATTTTTCAAATCACTTTTGTCGTTGAGATCGAGCTTAAGGTGGAGGGTAGGTTAGTTTAGATGAGCCTAATTGCCAGCAGGCATCTTACCTTTACCTTTTACCTTCTGCACTATAAGATCGTTTATGTCTATTTCTTAGTAGTCACTGTTACAGATAGACCACCGGCATCACTCTTCTTGTAAAAACTCCTGTCACATCTGAATTCGGGATGCCAACGTTTGACTACATCTTAAGGTGTAATCCCTTTAATGTTTCTACGAAATTTTGTTCTATCTAAGTTGGAGTCGTAGACTTTTTTGTCACCAGCTAATTACCACTCTTCTCTCTACTACTTCTTTATCAAACGAGCACATTTATCTACTTAACTTGAGCTTATGCAGATTGATAACTATCTAACATATAAATGTTATACTTTCACCGGAATGTTGCGATCAAGCGTTATTTTTTGTCTGATTATTAGAAAACTTGTAACTTCTATACAAATAATTAATTGAATATCAAATAACAAAATAAAAATTATATAAATATATGGTAAATTTTTTTCACAGCTAAACATTTTTAAAGCAATTTATATTTAAGTAAACGTGTATTTCGTGTTTATTATCTTATCGCTCTTGATTGGACCGATAAAATTCCAAGCGACGCGGAGATTTTTACCTGCTCCCAAACTCATATGAAAGGCGATACCGCACGAGGTAGAGAAGGTAGTAGCAATTCTTCCGTCAAGACTGCAACGGCGAACCGTCACCAGTCCGTCCGTGTCCGTACCGATTCCGTTTTCGGTCCGATCGCTCCAGCCTTGGCTTATTTCATTTAACACAGATATTTGTAATAGGTGAAAAATTGTCCGTATATATATATATATATATATATATATATATATATATATATATATATATATATATATATATATATATATATATATATATAATATAAATTCCTTGTTTCGACTGCTCCCGAACTTATGTAGGACAAACAAATAGACGCATCCACAATAGAATATATATAAACACCATTGCAGTTAGAAAATCCGACCCTCCATCGACGCTGGCCATGCATTATATTAATAGAGAACACAAAATAGACTTCGATAATGCCAAAACAATAGCACCGGTTTACAACTTCAAAACGAGATTTATCCGCGAAGCAATCGAAAGTAAAAACTCTGGACGCAGCAAGTGCGTTATGGTAGTGAATTTTTATAAAAATGTTTTTATTGCAAATATGTGTGTTTTCTTTTTAAGAAAGCAGGCATCAATTTTAGTTACCAGTATAACCTATATAGTAAAAACAATGTGCCATGTTTCATAAAAATAACTTTATTGTGTGAAAATGTACAAAATTTTCCAAAAGTAAACTTAAAGTGTTCCCGGAAAAACTCGTTTCTTGGTCAACCTTATAGGTTAATAGCAAATTCGGCTATTCAAATATGAAACATTTGATCAAAATTCGCTACCATAACGCACTTGCTGCATCCAGAATTTCTTTTCTTACAAACATGCATTATATTTCGATGGAAACTGCAAAAATGCAATAACATAAGGCATGTGTGATTAAAAAAAAGGAAATTTGTATCACCAACGACTTATGGGCCAGCCTGTGATTGTAGAAATATTTTTTTAAGATGTAGCTCAAGACACCCTATAATTAATATATACAAAATTTTTTCATATCTTGTATAATAACGGATATATTGAGCTTTATTGATTTTTTACGAAAATTCGACAAAAATTATATACCATTAAACGATAAACTCTATAGCTAAGACTACTGCCAAGCATCAGAGAAAGGGTCTATTTGAAATGAATTTTCTGGAAACATTTTAGTAAAATGAAGGACAATGACGGTTGAAACTAAGACTTCAGTGTTTGTGAAACATCCTTCTTGAGACATTTCATTTCCATAGCCCGTATAGATTCAAATTATTTGCCTAAATGTTGCCGATTTTGACGTTTTAAATCGCAATTTTGACGTTTTGAGGAAAACTCCAATTCATTTTTTTTTAAATGCCTATAACTTTTTTCTCTTTTGAGCTAAGTAGCTAAATTTTGGTAGGTAACTTACCTATAAGGATATAAATTCGCGTACCAAATTTGATTGCCCTTAATTCCGGAGATATATATTTTTTCGAAAGAAAACACAAAATTTTCCGGGAAAACAGATTTTCCTGGCTAACGAACTTATCCAAGCCATTTGCAAAAAGAATTTATTCGCCAAATAACATATAAAAATTGAAACTGACCCCGGATATGTGTTCTGGGGGGCCTAATTAGCGCTCATTTGAAGAAATTTTTTAAAAATTCAAAAGTCGGGATCTCCTCATTAGTGAATTTTTTTTAAGAAAATTAACTAAAAACGTCCCGATTGTTTAAATAAGAGAGATGATGGTCTTCACCTTCCGACTACTTGGAAACCTATTATATCTTCATTACAAACACACAAAAAGAAAATAAATTCCACAGACAACCTTATTGCCCCATTATCTGTCTCAACAAATGCTGGTGACCCTCTTAACCCTCCTCATCTTCTAAGTACCGTGACGAAAGCCCCCACTTAATTGACCGTGGCCCCACTACTTTCACTGATAACGAAGCAGGTAGACGGAACGACTACCAGATCTCTCTGAGGCCTGAGTTGAACACACTAAGACCTCACAGACGATACAGTATGGACGCGGCCGAAGTTCTGGAATAATAACAATTTCTTTCTTTAAGCAGATATGCCGTCTCTTGATATTTCAATTTCAACGTATATTTAAGGGAATGCAGCACAGGCATTACGATGGTAATAGTGGATAGCGAATTTTCAACAAATAATTTCGAAACCAAAACTTGAATTGCTCTCTAGAAACAAAGTTACCTGTTATTATTTAAGACTCCTGGGGGTTTTCTTTACGTCAGTAAGGGAGTAACGGTGGTGAATAAAAACACAATCGTTACAAACTGTCACCACCAAATCTATAAAACTTGCGGACACGTATCTTCCGTTATTCATAGACAAGTGAGTTTGTAGGATCCAAAGCCTAGGCACAGCTGTCAGAACGGACTGACTGTATTTTTGAAACGTTTTAATACTAACATTTTCTGGAGTCATAACTTGTTGCTGTCTCCAAAAGACAATAATTAATTTTAAAATAAACGTAAGCGTGATTGATAAGCCATAACTTCTAAGATATTAAGTTCAGCGACAAGTCTCCTGTTGCGGATAACTAAGAATAAACTTTGCGATGGATTTACTCCTGTGTGGCTGATCCGTAAGTAATTACAAACAGTGCGGTAGTTGGATAAACTTTCCCAGCGCCACTCTGATCACAAATCACGGACTGTACTTTATTAAACTTGATTTTAATTTACTTTCTTAATTAATGATTGTTTAAACCAGGGGCGACATAGTTGGCGAACGTTGATAATTGAATAAAAAAAAAAGTATGGTACCCCCAACAAATACTTTTAAAGCGACTAGAGGTTGGTTGGAAACTACGTGGCTAAATTATAATTTAACTAAACGCACATAAAAAGGAGTAGCTTGAGAACCTATATAACAAGCTACCAGGCCTCTGTGCTAATTGCAAGGTAAAATTAATGTGATTCGGTAGAAGTGCATAAGATTGATGTAGCGATCAATAAGTTGGAGAACCGTTGCCATGTTGTCGCAGCCAGGCTTTTATGTCTTCGGCAGCTCTTTTTATTTCACTATAGCACCCGCACTTCATCAATTGGGCCATGATTTCCGAAAGTTTTTGTTTTGGCATATTTATTTATTATTTTGCAAGTTGGTATCTTTAAAATATCGTTGTTTGATTATTTATTTTCTCCAGCAATAATTGTAACTGGTTTTTCTTTTCTTCTATTAATTTATTTCAGAAATCATGTTCAGGTATTTCAAGACACTTTTATTTATTTTGCATTGGTGTTCCTGGTCGTTGCAATTTTTTTTTCATGTGCAAATTTAAAAAGCTATTATCATTGTAATTTAGCGCTCCTTGTATAAAGAATTAAAGTATACTTTTTTTTTCATACATTATAATTCGCGATATGTAGATGAACTTTAACCTTAGGTCCGGGTTAAGTTGCCTATTATTCAGAAGAGAAGATTTACTACTAAATGCTTGCATCGCCATTGAAATCCTACTTTTCAGTTTCTTGTTAGAATTATTAACATAAGTACACTTACCGAAATCACCACAACACATATTTTTAAAGACCTAACGATCGTTTCACTTAAAACGTTAGCTTCATCAGAGGTTGAAATATTCTAATTATTTTTTTCTAACAACCTGTATTTATATTGATTCTAATGAAGAACAAAACCAAAAGGAAGACTTTAAGTCGCAGGCGTGTATTTTGTGTATTGTGTCTTAAGTTAGTCCCCTGTGGGTCCGTGGACTAACCAAAAGAATATGCCCAAGTTAACTCCTGCCTGTCGTAAGAGGCGACTAATCGGAGTCGAACACTGGCGGCGGTCTTGTCCAGGTGGGCCTGGAGGGAGACGAATATCTCTGGGGAGCGATATGCACCCGGATTTGAGTTCTCCACTGTAGGCTTAGAAACGGACAAGGCACCTCGCATGATTGTTACTCGGGACCGGGGTTCCAGATTATACCTCCTTGGGTTGAGTGCTGGCGGATGTCGTGTGTCCAGACGACCCGGAGGAGGTTGAGATCTCTGATGATTGGTATACACCCGGAGTTTAAGGCCCCCACTGTGCGCTTCAAAACGGACGGACGGCCTTGCTTGGGCGATGCACGGGAGCGGGACTCGAGGGAATATCGCCCTGAGTCTAGCACTTGTGGGTGTCGAGTCTAGACGAACCCGGGGGAGAGCTGAGATCTTTAGGGCGTGGATTTCAACTATAGATTGACGCCTCTTCTAAATAGGCAATCGACCTCACTTGGATGCTGCCTGGATGCGGTACTTCATGATTCGGCCTTGAGTCAAACACCGCCCGATGTCTGGTGCAGACAAACTCGGAGAGAGGCTATCTCTCTTTGAGCTTTGAAACGGGCAAGCGACTTCGCTCAGGTGGTAGTACATCTGTCAAACAAAGTTTCAAGTCACAAATATCTTCTCCTGCAGAAAGCTCGATTTGCTGGGTGAAATTTAAGCAAACGCTGGCGGGTATCGGATCTGGACGAACCCGGAAGGGGGCTGAGGTCTCTAGGGGTGGATTACACTTGGAGACTTAGGCCTACTCTGTGAGCTTTGAAACAGGCTAACAACCCCGCTTGGATGCTGCTCGAGGGCGGGATTTCATGACACCGCCTCGAGTCAATAAAACACTGACAAGGGTCTGGTACAGGTGAGCCTGGAGGCAGGCGGATATCTCTTGGGAGTGATATGCACCCGGATTTTGACTCCTCCACTGTGGGCTCAGAAATGGACAATTGACCTCTCTTGGTTGTTACGAAGGAGCGGGCTTCTAGTAGACACCGCCCTGGGTTGAGCTCTAGCGTGTGTCGTGTGTTCAAACGACCCAGAGTGCTGCGATCTCTGATGAGTGGTATAAACCCGGAGTTTCGGGCCCCCACTGTGTGCTACAAAACGCACGGACGGCCTCGCTTGTGTGATTTCTTTTCTTCCTCAGGGCTCGTCCGCGTCTTTGCCGCCCCGATAGCACTGCAGCCTTTGGCTTATTGTGCATCGTTTGGATGATGCCCTGGGGCGAGACTCGATGGGATGTTGCCTTGAGTCTAACACTGTTGGGTGTCAGGTTTAGATGAGACTGGGGGGGGGGGGACTTAGATCTCTAGGCGTGGATTACCGCTAGAGATTGGATGCGGCTCGAGAGCGGGACTTCATGATACCGCCTAGAGGCAAACACCGACGGTTGTCGGGTCCAGACGAACTCGGAGAGAGGCTATTTCTGTTTAGGCTTCGAAACGGGCAAGCAACTTAACTAAGATGGCAGTACACCTGTCAAGCAAACTTTCACCCTCAAGAAGAGATCGATTTCCGCATGGAGCTGGAATTGATGAGTGAAATTTAAATAACTAGCCCTGATCCACAATAGACATAAGGTCACGGTGGAGGGACTAGAATAGCCCACTCATAATAAATCTAATCTAATCTAATCTAATTGTATCTTTATTGACCGGACGAGGTTATCGAACTTCATTTATTACTCTACCTGACAGCTTTGGGAGTGTTTATCTAATTCAAAAGCAAAGCAAAAATAATGGCCTTGAGATGAGAGGTGCCGCTCGATTTAAAGAAATTTGGTTGTTTATTGCTCTAGAACAGAACTATAAATGCTTTCGTACGCATCAAGCATGGATTGCTGTCTAATATTTTTGATAAGTTTCATATTTTCTTTATCCATGTGGTGATGAATATCGCACACATGTTGTGCCACGCGTAATTTGTCTACACTACCATATGGTAAATATGCGAGATGTTTACGCAATCTGCCACCTATGTTTCTTTTAGTCTGTCCAACGTATTTAAGATCTTTACAACCTATCTCATAGATACCCGACATTTCAGTGGCTTATATATATATATATATATATATATATATATATATATATATATATATATATATATATATATATATACATATATATATATATATATATATATATATATATATATATATATATATATATATATATAATATATTGTTAGTGTGTTTCACTTTAAGTGGCGACAATTCATTATTTCATGACGGGTTGGCCGATTTTCAAATTTTTCCTTTCTACAAAGTATTGCAAAAGCTTTAGCCTACTACGATAGTAAATAAGACACCAAAAGTAATTAAAGCATATTAGGCATTTTTTTTATGAAAAAAACAAATATCTCTGTCGATTTAGGTACATCTGTAACCCACGAATCTCAAATTTCAATATCGTAACTTATACCGAGTGTTCACAACTTAAGTGCAAACAATGAAAAACTCGACTTTTTGAGAGTGCCCTGTGTAAACACTACTGAATGTCTTACAAATATTAGACTGCTAATGGATTAAGACCCACCTAGTGTATCAATTCACACAATATCGTCCGCATATCATATAGAGAGTATTCATAATAAATACGGAAATATCGAAAAACTTAGCCAACTTGTTGCTACATGCGCCAAGAAAATAGGTCGATTCACAATTCTTGCTTCTATTTTGCAGAAAATAATTTTTGCAACTGTCTGAAAAGTCACGGCTTCAATATCAGCATGGCGCCTGTAAAATTCTGCCGCAGCCTATCGATATGTCTATTGGTTATCGCCCATAAGTCGAAATAATTAAATTTTTTGAGTGACTGTTAAAATTCGGATCATGTTTGTGTCGATTGTCAAATTATATAAGTCGCCGAATAATATCGACTGTCAAACTGAAGACGTTTTCTTTATGTCACTAAAAATATTGATCAAGATAGTAGACGCCACTTTGGAAAATTGCAATGAAGATCTTAGGAATATTCATATTCGTGTCAGAACTTTCTTGTTTAGCGATAACGTTGTGAACCTACTTTCAGAGATAATGGAGTGGTGTCTTCTCAAAAGTCAAGATGCTGGTACAATCAAAGTCCAAATTGGGTAATACGTTGCAAAAGGGTAGGTTTCTGTATTTATTATGAACACTCTGTATAATATGTGCGGAAATTGATACACTAGGTAACTCTTAGTTGGCAATCTAATAGTTGCAAGACACTCAGTAGAGTTTACACAGGGCACTCAAGTTATGAACGTTCGGTATAAGTTACGATACTGAAACTTGGGATTTATAGGTTACAGGTGTACCTAAATCAGTATGATATTTTCGTAAAAAAATGCCTAATGTGCTTTAGTTATTTTTTGTGTCTTATCTGTTAACGTAGTAGGCAAATTTTAAAATAATCATACCAGGATGAGCGTCTATTATAGTACTGTTGTTAAGAAGAAAAAAATGTAAAAATCGCACGACTCGTTATGAGATCCACTTAAAGTGGAACACACTATATATATATATATATATATATATATATATATATATATATATATATATATATACAGTGTGTCCACAGGTTGAGTGTGGGTAAGGTATCTCGCCGTATCATAAACAAAAATCTAATCGTTTTGACTCGTCATTTTATTCCAAAGTGTGTATTTGTTTTGCTTTGAAAGGTTTCACCTTGTTGGTATGATAAATTTGTTGCAAATGCGATTTGATAATATTGCCGACTTCTAATGCCCTTCTTCTTAATGATAATTTCGGAAAACGCCTAACAGAATCCATAGCTAATGCAGCTGCAGCATTGTCTTCTTCATTTGGGTCGGATTTTGTCTTCTTAACATTTAAAACACTCCCAGTACGCTTAATCTTGTAACCACTTTTTTTACACCAGTAGCGGAAACCAAGTAATTTGGCCAGCGTTCAAGAAATTTTCTTATCACTCCCTGATAAATATGTTCTTCACCCAAACCATAGCACTGCACAATAAACACTTTTTGTTCTGTTGTTAACATTTTTAAATACATAAGCTTGCCGTTCGTGACAAATAAAATTGACGTTTCAATTTTCCAAATAAGTAGTATCCCGGGAGCAGAGCTCAAGTAGCCATGCAAGTCGCCAATTATTGCTTCGAGTGTCCAATTGTGCGTTTACTTTACTTATTTTATTGGTTGAGATGAAAGCAAACCTACCCCAAGTTTAATTATGGTAAAGACTTTTTTTAATACAGTTTCAAGTATTTTTTAAAGTACACCTAGTCCCAGAAGCCGTCGAACGTCATTTATATAAAGTCGCAGCTAAAAAAAAATTCATAGTAGGCTGATCTGTTTGAAAATTGAGAGTCTGTCATAAATTTTAATTCTAAACAATTTTTGTTAATAACTTTTTGCGGTATCTTCATAAACGCAGGTAGTTTACTCTTAATACATTTCATTACATCAGTTATAAACCACCCTGTATATTAATTGATTTTGTTTATTTTCTCAACATCTCAATTAAAACAAAGCAGGAGTGATTCCCAGAATATCATAATCTAATTCAATTTTTTTGTCACTTATACCTTACCCACACACAATCCGTGGACACACTGTATATATATATATATATATATATATATATATATATATATATATATATATATATATATATATATATATATATATATATATATATGTACATACAATATTCTGGCGGCCAAAGCCTGTTATAATATTGAGGATTTTTTAACTGATAAGTTTTAGCTGTTTGTAATCAAATATATTATAATATATTATTATAATATAAATATATATAATTATTAAACGTGTTATAAAAATTAGTTTTGCTCTTGTGCACTCTCTATAAGTGCCGCGTTCTAAAAAAAACCTGTCCAAATTTATTTCTTCTAACACTTGTCTATTCGAAACTCAGATTCAAACTACAAATCATCGAACTTTACTTTCAAAATCCTTTGATAAACCCTAAACTCCTTACAACTATAGTGTAGGCGCTTCCGCCATTTGTCTAGATTTATACCTGCTTACCTCATGTAGTGGTCACATTATAAATATCAAAACCACAATCAATATTTATAATTTAAAATCTAGTATCCTAATTCTGTAGCGTTATATTCTGACTAAGAGTGGAATTTTGCAAAACATAAAAAGAGCCTCGCTGGTTCAGTGGTAAGAATGTGTGCCCCTGAACCGAAGGGTACAAGCGCTTTGGTGTTTCTACAAAGAGGTCTAGGTGGCTTTAACACAAAGCAGCGGGTAAGTGATCTGTCGGGCCTTTGATACCGCCCAAAATGATTCATTGCTGGATTATCTCTGGCGGTATGCGGCAAGTTGGTTGAATGACCGGTCTCAAGTGGTTCAAATTGCAAATCATGAGAGGAAGGTAAATTCATAGAGCAGAATTATTAAGATTAGAGTTCCGCAAGGAATTGTCTTCGGACGAGTTTTATTTCTTTTATATATAAATGATTTGCCAGATTACTTGTCAAAACCTTTCGTGGCACTTTTTGCTGATAACGCCTCAGCTGTCATATTTGGTAATGATACTCCTTAAATTGAAGAGAAAATAACTATCTATTTACATACAATGTCAAGTGGTGTTGTAAAAGAGGCCTTATGTATGTCTAAAGGCGAACCAAATGATGTTTTCGCCAATTCGCAACAAGCACGATGAAATAAGCCTTCCGGTGAGGACTACTTTAGAAAACTCTTTATCTCAGCGATGAAGCTAATTTTCTCAAGCTTGTAACTGATGGATACTTCTCATAAGAGAACTACAGTGCTGATTTCTTGAATAGGTTAGTTGTTCAACGTGTGGCCGTTTTATAACTAAGGATGCCTTTAAAGAAACTCGCGCTGATAAATTTTTATTTGGACCGCATCAATACTGACATAAGCATCTTTCCTCTCTTGCTTGTTCAAGCATTTGTACTTGTCTCCGTGATGAGGCACCAACTCTTTGTAACTTTTCTCCGTGTCTATATTTCGAAAGTTTTTTATGTCCTGCTTATTCAAACTCCAGCTTCCCGCCAGATATATTACAAAACTTAATACGTATGACGTGATGAACATTTTTCTCTGGTCCAAGTTGAAATATTCCCCAATATTGCTTTAAGACATTAAAAACAACCCCGAAGATATTTTTAGCTATACTTCAAAATAGTGTACTATCAGCAGTTGCGACTGTTAAACTGTCTACTGTGAAACACTTATAAATTCCAATGTCAATTGCAGCATTTCTTTCCACTTTAGCTAAAGTTTCTTGACACAATAAAGCACTAACTAGACACTAAACTCTATCACGTATAACTACTCAGGCTAGTGCGATGGATTTAAAATAAAGCAGACAGTCTATAAGTCTAATGTGATAATCATGTTGTGCGGTAATCTGATGCCAATGTGGCATTACCAACCTCTGAGAAGACTTTACTGGATACAGTTACCTCTTCTCCAGGCTGAAGCGTTATTCAACACTAAGCTGCTAATAACTTTGTATTTCACACTCAGAAAAAAAATTGTAGAGCACATATTTCATAATTATGTTACATAATACACTATAAATCAAATTACCTTATTCTACTTCGCAAAGAAAAATTTGTTGCTCTACAAAATAAATTCTTCAAATAAGCGCTCATTAGGGCCCGTGGAACACATATCCGGGGTCAGTGTCAGTGTCAATTTTTATATGTTTACAGATATATATATATATATATATATATATATATATATATATATATATATATATATATATATATATATATATATACATATATAGCACAAATGCCGTAAAGAACCTGAAGCGAATACGTAGAGGAAATTTCGCAAGAAATGTTTTTTGCATGTCCTTAAGTTTCAGCTTCAAGAACCTCGGAGGTTCAGGGGTAAGAACGTATGCCTCTGAACCGAAGGGTACTGGGTTCGATCCCAGGGTACTCCTTTCACTTTTTCAGTACAAACTGTAAAATTAACATCAACCGAGGTTCTGGCATTGTATTTGAGCAAGCTGAATGTCTGCACGTTCCGCACTTCGGAGGGGGCGTAAAGCCATCGGTCCCGTGTCCATGCGATGTTGGGCACGTTAAAAATCCCTACCCTCCTTACAGAAAGGCAGGGGTTCGGCAAAATTTCCAGGATAGTGAGGTGAAACTGCTCCCTGGAGTCGATAATTGGCCATAGTCGCGGAAATAGGCCGACGTTAAAGAAACAAAACACACACACACAAACAAGTTACAGCTTCAACCGTCACTCTTCTTTAATTTACGAATGTGTTTTCAGAAAATTCATTTCAAATAGACCCTTTCTCTAATGATTTAGCAGTAGTTTACTTATAGACTTTATGTTTTATTGTCTATAATTTTTAGCAAATTTTCATAGAAGAAATTCGCTATTAAGGAGACCGCGACTTTTGAATTTTAAATGAGCGCGAACTAATTCCCCTAGGACCCACATTTGGAGTTAGTTTCAGTTTCTATCTGTTTATATATATATATATATATATATATATATATATATATATATATATATATATATATATATATATATATATATATATATATACAGGGTGACACATTTCTACAGTAAACCTGAATTTTACTGTTATTATACAAGATTTGAGAAACAGTTGCGTACATTAATTATAGGGTATCTTATGCTGTATCTTACCAAAATTGTATCGAAAATCACAGGTGACGTTACAAATTTTCGTTTTTAAATCGAACATCCCTGATATTATTGCATTTTTGCATTTTCTATTTAATTGTTATGCATACTTGTTTTCAATTGTTTTGCAACTATTCATATTTTTTTACATATCAAAAATTACGATACGGTGTTTTTACCAAATTAACTCGGAGTTCAATGCAAATGCATTCAGAGAGGTTTTCGTTTATATTATTTCATGAAAATCGATTTTTCAGCAAATTTTCATAAAAAATTTTGACTTGTGAGGAAAAAAAATGCAGCGTTCATAGTTTTTGAGTTCTTTTAATTGTTTTGCAATTTCTAGCATTTATTAAAAATTATGATACGACGTTATTACTAATAGTCGGGAGTCCCATGAAAATAACGCATTCAGAGTGGTTTTCTTTTATATTGTCAGTCGAAAAAATCGAGATGCCGTATATAGGGCGCTCTCAAATAGTGACTGAATTTGAAGAAATCAAACTGTCGTAAGTCACTTGTTGCAAATGGAACAGTCTGTATTTTGTGTTTCAGAAGTGAACGACATAAAAATAAATGTTTAGTTTAGTTTAGTTATTTAAAAAAATGTTTTTGGATTTTCGTGTAACAATTGTTTGTAAACTTTCATGCAAGTAACGTTTTTGGGAGTTTTGTCGAAAAGCTTATTTGATGAAATATGGTACATTGTTGCCATAATGTATGGTATACTGGTAGTCAAATTTGATGACTGCTTTCATTAAAAAAAACATATCCGCTATTAAAAACATTTTTACGAAAATTCAGTACCATAACGCACTTGTTGCGTCCAGACTTTTAATTGTATAAGTTGTTTACTTCTTGTGTGAATGATATATACATTGATATCTTATAATATTACTAAATACAGATGTAAAGACTTCTTTTCTTGCTTCAGATGTGTTTGTTTTCTTCGCTGTAACCGGTTTCGCTGATTATACATATATAAAGTATATACTATATATATATATATATATATATATATATATATATATATATATATATATATATATATATATATATATAGGCTGTCCCAAAAGTCTTAAATCAAACGTCACATCATAATAGGCTAGCTCAAGCCCTTTCAGAAAAACTTCTTATCAAAAAGTTTACGGTTTTCAATATTGACAATTTTATGAAAAAAATAAAATTGTCAAATTTTAAGGTATTTTACGCCCCACATGCGGAAAGAAACATCTCCGGAATTGTGCTTGTTGATCCTCAATAATTGCGTTGTTGACTGAGTCTGAAATATTTTGCGTTATTATTTAGAAAATCTGAAGAAGAAAAATTTAAAAATGGGACTTTTCTTCCCCATTTTTTTTAGATTTGGAATAAACCTCCGTACTGGAAAAAAAATTGTAAAATTTACTGGCTCATAATTTCAAAAACTTTCCTGTTTTATGGAGATTCTAAAATGGTATAAAACAATATTAATATCTCTAAAAGTAATTCACTGTCGACGATTGAAAGTAATTTGGAAGTGAAATCAGGTAGCTAATAAACAAAAACCAACAGATTTTCACATTAATGAAAATTATTTCTGTCAATTCCAGTAAGATTACTAATTTGTACTTGCTACACACGCGCTCACTTCTGAGTAAATTAATTCATTAACGGACTTTGTTTTACTTTGGATTTTTGATATAATGAAAAATCGAGTGAATTACACGCATCAAGAGTATGCGGACATGCACCTTATTTATGGAGACTCGAGGTGGTGTGGCTTACAACGTCAGACGAGCGCCAAATATATATGCGCAGCGCTACCCAGACTGACAACATCCATATTACCGCGTGTTTTATAACAACCCGTAACGCCTACAGTGCTGGTAGAATGCCTGGCATCGATCGTGTTGATCGAATTGGACGACCGAGGACTGCAGACGAGGATGCTGTTATAGAAGAACCTGGTACCTCGACGCGGAAAGTACAGAGACGAACTGGTGTCTCAACGTCTACTATTCCTAGAATATTAAAAAGGTATGGGTACTATATTCAATCGGGCCAAATTTTAGAACTGCGTGAATACGCAAGGCGCAAGCGATTTTGCGAATTTATGTTAAGAAAAATCAGACAAAATTTCTTCGATAAAGTTTTTTAGAGTGGCGAGTCAACATGTAAAAATGCTTTGTTACATGAACCTCCATAATTTTCATAGTTGGAAAATTGAAGATCCACATGAGTTCAGAGAGGATCGGTCCCAGCATCAATTTAAGATAAATCTCTGGGCCGGTATTTTGAACGGAACAACAACAATGGATATTTGACGTTTTACAAAACAATTTGCCAGAACCGCTAGAAGACACCCCATTAGAACTTCGGAGAACAATGTGGCTTCAAAATGATGGATACCCAGCCCACTCTGCCTTAGCAGTAAGGCAATACTTGAATTAGACATACCCGGGCAGGTGGACGTCAAAAATCAGAACAGCGGCTCAAGGAATTTAACGAAACAGTCTAAGAAGACTAAGAAGATCGTTCCTAAGACGATATCGTTTATGTATAAGACAGAATGGCCATCAAATAGAGCGTATGTTATGAATAAAATAGTTTTTGTAAATATTACAATCTGTTTATTTTTATTTATTAGCTACCAGATTTCACTTCCAAATGTACTTTCAATCGCCGACAGTGAATTAGTTTTAAGAGATGTTGATAATTTTTTATACCATTTTAGAATCTCCATAAAACAGGCAAGTTTTTGAAATTATAAGCCAGTAAATTTGACTAACTTTTTTTTCAGTACATAGGTTTATTCCAAATAAAAAAAGCCTGGACGCAGCAAGTGCGTTATGATAGTGAATTGCCATAAAAATGTTTTAAATAGCAAATATGTGTTTTTTTTTTAAGAAAACAGACATCAAATTTGGTTATCAGTATAACATATATAGTAAAACTAATGTACAAGATTTCATCAAAATAATTTTATTGTTTGAAAATGTTCCCGAAAAAACTAGTTTCCTGGCCAACGAACGTTATAGGTTAATAGCAAATTGAGCTATTCAAATTTGAGACATTCAATAAAAACTCGCTACCATAACGCACTTGCTGAGTCCCGAATTTATTTTCTTACAAACATGCATTATAATTTCGTGGTCTAAATTCCATACATTTAAGGCTGGCTCAGAACTGACACTGATATGGGGAATCCGTCTGTGTAATGA
Organism: Tillus elongatus; assembly: GCA_964006375.1. Lineage (NCBI taxonomy): Eukaryota > Metazoa > Arthropoda > Insecta > Coleoptera > Cleridae > Tillus > Tillus elongatus. The sequence continues at coordinate 12,050,028 of OZ023264.1, forward strand.
AAAGAAAACATTGTTTAATCTATTTCAACTGAGCAGATTTTCCTGGTTAACGAACTTATCCAAGCCACTTGCAAAAGAAAGGTACTCACCAAATTTGATCAAAATCGGCCCATTATTTTTTGAGTTATCGGTGTGATACATACATACATACATATATATATATATATATATATATATATATATATATATATATATATATATATATATATATATATATATATATATATATATATATATATATATATATATATATATATATATATATATATATATATATATATATATATATATATATATATATATATATATATATATATATATATAAACATATAAAAATTGAAACCGACCCCAGATATGTGTTCTCGGGGGCCTAATTAGTGCTAATTTGAAGGAATTTTTTCAAAATTCAAAAGTCGGGATCTCCTCATTAGTGAATTTTTTTTAGAAAATCTATATATATATATATATATATATATATATATATATATATATATATATATATATAAACAGGGTATTTCAAATGCAATAAAGGTTTTTTGTATTTCCAAAAATAATAGAAATGTCTAGGTATATTCTTCTCAAGCTTCCTTTTTTCTAAAATTTTCAGTGCGAGAAATGCCCGTCCAGTCAAAATCCGGGCTTACTTTTCATCTGGATCTTACTTAGTAGTCCTAGTAGCGCTTAAATAAGATCCATAATGCTATTGAAAAACTATAAAATAAAGTTTTTTTTTAACCTAAGTGTCACTGTTTCTCGAAAGAAATTTAATTGGCAAATATACTTGGTGATTCTATATTGGCTTTTAAAAGCATTTAACAGCACACAGTGTTTCCATAAAAAATTGTATTCACAGCAAATTAATTGTAAGGAACAATACTTTCTGCTTCATGTTCAGACTTTTATATGTTTTTAAAAAATTATAGAACCCAATGTTATACAACCATCCAACATAAACATTTAATTTTAATTTCACAGCTGTTCCGATTCCTACATCGTCATTTCAGATATAATATCATTTCAAATTCTCTTTATTAGTTTTGGAGAAGCAAGGTCTATTATCAATGAAGTCAGAATACAGTTTGGCAGCTTCTGCTGAACTAACAATTTATCAGTTCAAGTTTCTTGTCCGGTGTCTATTTATATCTAAACCTATTAATGTTTAATGTAACAATTCGAATCAGCTCTTCTATTCACATACAATGTTCAATTGAATTCAATAACGTCTTATCGATTTCGATCTGCTCTGGTGACTTCCTTCGCCTCAGATACAATCTACGGTAACCTGCAGTTTTCACGTGCGCCGGTGATACAGGCTAGACTATATATTATTCCTGCAGAGGGAAATTAGGATGTTAGAATCAACTAGTACAGATAAAAAGGTCGCAAGTTATATGGAGACTTTTTACCCTAACTTCAGCCGTAAGGCGAAATATAGCATTAAGAGGAAGCAGACTGTATTCTGGACTTATGAAAATTGTATGTGTCAAACTTCTTGGTTATTAGTTAGGTACGATCCATCTTTTTGAGTACAATATACAAGCACAACCAAGTTCGTTATCCAAAAAAATCAGGTCAGTTTTTTCGGGAATATGTTGGGTTTACTTTCAGAGGATTTTCGTATCTTCGAAAATAAAAATAAAACTATGACGATCAAATCTTATACGCGAGCTTCTACTATAAAACGTGTCTTACATGCCAAAACTGAGCTCTCTAAGTTCAAGAAAAAATTTCCGGACGCAGCAAGTGCGTTATAGTAGCGAATTTTCATAAAAATTATACACCATTATTATACGCGATATTAGTAAAGTTAATACTTTAAACTTACACATACCTTGAAGATCGATTTTAGAGGTCCTAGTACGCGCACATTTGAAGAATTGTCTCGAAAGTGTTACCATCGATATCACTGTATTATCAAAAAAATTTTGCGTTATAACTCTTTTTGAGAAAAATGCCCAAAACTCAATTTTATTTAAAGCGAAGGACCTATATTTTACTATATTGGTAGACAGTGTAAGTCTCTTTAAAACAAACTTGTATTACAAATTTCATTAAAGTTATACAGAAGATTTCCAGAAGGAAACTTTATTCATACTTAGAAAAGTAAAGTATCTGCCAAATTATAAACGTAGCAGTTATTTTTCCTTATTAATCGCCAGTATCAATTCGATTTAGTCAGCCTAATCAAACCGGTTCTTTTCAATATCGACAATAACAAAATTATAATTTCAGACTCAAAGGTGACAAACTTATTCAGGCGTTTTAAACAAAAATGAGATCATGTTCAAAACGTATGACATCTGTGCACTATTGTTTCTCCAAATGTCAAAATAAAACATAAAAAACATACATTCATCGAGCTGGATTCGATCGCGTAACCTTCTGCTTATGAGGCAAGCGCGACGCTTCTCAGCCATTTAGACATACGTCAACTGTTATTTTGTTTGCATGATACATTAGATCGGCTTCATGGCCGGGATATTTTATTCATAGTATACGTAAGAATTAATGACAGAATTAGTAGAATTACCATTAAAACACATCCTACGACTGTTTTTGGTCCTCTGTGACGTCTTATGTTTAAGTTTAAAGATAAAAAAAAACAATTTCAGAATCATTTTTATACAGACTTGGCTTGATTTTGTTTACATTTCTACTATATTATGCGAAAACTGTAGTTGGGGCCGTTCGTAAAGCTACAGATATAGTGTATTTTAATAATTGATTGAATCCCCCAGTTGAATAAACATCACTTGGCAAATTTTTAATTTCATGTCATATGTCATTTTCCATAATTTCGGCCGAGGATTCACGATTGTTGTTTCGCGTAGTATGTTTTATGCCTGGTATATATTTAGTTTGATTACCGTTGATGTATGGTTTATACCTGTTGTATGAATCAATCTACGCGTGGCAGTTAACTTATTTGTCTGTCAGGCATTGGAATTTACCCACTAAGTCGTTTTAACGCTTGTCTTTCACATTTTATTTTTAATTTGGAAAACGCTCTAAATATTGTGTGCCAAATAACTTCAAATTGACAACATAGGTTTATTTGCACTATTTTTAGCCACATGTAAAGTCTCATTCCAGTTACTCTGACACTTACAAAAATATATCGTTTAAAAAAAGTTTCCACCGATTTCACACCGGAAAAACTTGAGCATAAAGGCTGGTTAACTCACTCGACCCCGGCTTTCGGCCAAAGATTTTTTTTGCCAAGTTTGATTAAAATCAGTTTAGTATTTTGTGAATTATCGCTCGGATACATGCATATATATATATATATATATATATATATATATATATATATATATATATATATATATATATATATATATATATATATATATATATATATATATATATATATATATATATATATATAAATATATAAACATATAAAAATTTTTACGGACCTTGGTTTTGGGTTCTAGGGACCCAAATTCGCGCTCATCTGAAGAAATTTGTTCAAAAGCTTTTCATCGTGACCTCTCTATTAGCGAATTTTTCTTATTGAAAATTCGTTAATAATAAGCGTTTCAAGACAAAAAGTTGATGCTACTGGTGATCGGATCAAAATATTTTGCGTAATTAACAAAATCTCTTGAATATTACACACAAAAATTAGATTTCCTTGGCGCAAAAAAATCAAGAAGCACGAAAAAATACTTTGAATGTTTTATAGGTTTTCTTCTTAAAACGCAAAATTCGGGGTTTGAAACGTCAAAATAGACGACTTTTAAAGAAAGATTTTGAATTTAATATGGGTTATGTAGAAGAAATCTGGTGTAAAATGTGTTTTAGAAATCCTTAGCTTTCTGTTTCAAGCACCATTGTCCATTATTTTATTTAAATATTTTCAGAAAATTTGTTTTAAATAAACCCTATATCTGATACTTTGACAGTAGCTCAAGTTATAGTAGTTAGATAATTTTAGAGAATTTTCATAGAAAAAGTAACTAAGTAACAGGATGTCCCAGATAGAACTAACTACATAGGGGTTTTGCAAACGGTAAGAGACACAATTTTGGTTACATCGGAAATAAGTTGCGTTATTCCGAGCCCAATCAGATGCCGTATCGAAATTAAAAATATCTACAGGAGTTTTCAAAATATCGCGCAAAAATAAAAATTGTGTTTTTCGAAAAATTTAAATATCTTTGCCATCTTGTAAACAAATTTAATAACATTTAGTAGTCTTGTATCAGCGACTGCATCCAATCGAATGACATTGACAAATTTTCCTAGGCCTTCTCGCTTCTTTTGCAACTATAGCCAACTTTGTTATTTCTTATGGCCGCTATATTCGATTTATGCATCACTAAATAGAGCATAATTAGAGCTTTTCAGCCATACACCACCAATCTTTAAATTGGTGGTGTAACAAAAAAAATATCACAATTATTTTACAAACTTTAAGATTCTTAAAAGATAAAAGCTAATAAATGGCAAAGTATGTAGTTTCAGATGTTAACTGTAGTATCATAAATAAAAGGTAATTTTTAAGAAATTGCATTATTTTTTGGGCAAAGGTTTGGTTTGGTTTCACAGCCAAGTAAATGAAAAACTGTTTTTTTAAATAAATTTACATTTTCCGTTATCCAAAGATAGCTTTGTTATACATGGCTGAAAAGCTCTATTTATGCTATACTTAATGGGGTATAAATATACTATGGCGGCTATAATAAATAACAAAGTTGGCTATGGTTGCAAGAGAACTAGAAGGCCTAGAAAAAATTCGTTAAGGTCATTCGATTGGCTGTAGTCGCTGATACAAGACTACTAAATTTTATTAAATACGTTTACAAGATGGCGAAGATATTTCAATTTTTCGAAAAACACAATTTTTAGTTTTTGGTTGATATTTTGAAAACTCCAGTGGCTATTTTTAATTACGATACAGCATCTGATTGGGCTCGGAATAGCGCAACTTTTTTTCCCATTTAACCAAAATTGTATCTCTCACCGTTTGCGAAATCCTTGTGTAGTTACTTTTATATGTGACGCCCTGTATAAGATATTGATTTCAGACAATATTTTGAAAAGAGCTACAGTACTTTGAGATTTGATTTATCGATCGTCGAAGCGCCCTGCGTTCTTAATATAAAGGCAAGGTTACTATGTTTTTCAGGAGTTTTTGTTACCTACTTTTCTTAAAAAAGCCAGTGGCCCACAAAAGCTATTCAAAGCACTTGATTCGCCCATCGTACTTTATACTAGAATAGGTTTTCTGCCCTGTCAGTGACAGGGTGTCGATCAATATATAAAGGGGGTCGATGACCTGCGTGCCCATTCCTGCTGCTGCATTCTTACACTGTTGTTTTCTGCTCCTCAAACCTCAGTCCTTACATTTACAGTTCCCTTATGTCGCCTGAAAACGTAAAACAAAAGTAAAGGATTCACTTTTTACAGTTTCTCGTTCAACCTACCAGTTTCAGAAGCAGACAAATTAAAACAGCGATTGTAAATTTTAGGGTTTCACGCATCAGATACATGTGGTGCTGCCAGATTGTGCACTTTTTTAGCATCATTGATACCGTGATTTAATTATGCATCTGTTTTCATTACCGAAGTTGACTAGGTTGGTTCACAAATTATTAGCCATTCGTTAGTCCACCTATATATAGATAGGTATCGATGGTGAGACTTTCGCAATTTTCAAGTCTTTTGATCAAAGAAAAATAAAGTTATTCGAAATTAAAATTAAAATAATCCTCGACATCACTTCGATCAATTCTATAATGTAATATCTATAATGTTGGACAAAGACAGATGATGTAACCTGTACTGCTATGCTTTTTAAATAATTGGTGCATAAAAATGTAAACAATGGAAGTTAAAAGTATCATTGCAAGATGTCGTAGAACATTGTGAAACGTGCGATAGGGAGGCCATCTCGGTACGGAACCAATTAGTATGTTGTCACGACAGCTCACAAAATGAGAACGATACTGATAGTTGAGTTACTAGATCCATCATTTTTATTATCGATGATTACGCAGGTTAGTTTAGTAATTAGCACTTTAAAGCGTATTTCTGTATTTTGAATATTTTACGTTTCAAACAGGTACAGTCTCCCGCTTAAAATTAGACATACCTATGTTTGTTAAGAATATAAGCCTATCGAGCTTAATTTAAAAGGTGTTTGCCCTCGTCGTCGACCTGATTTCAGTGTAGTCTTGGACAAAAGCTAGATTCGTACACTCGCGAATTGCGAAATAGCCGCGAAACGTATTCCTATTGGTTTATTTATTTGTTTTTTTTTAAATTAGATTTTGTAAATGAATTTTACTAACTTTTGGGTTCACACAGACACGATCTAAATGTCTTCTCTACTTTTGAATTTGTGTAGCCGCAATGTTAATTGAGGGCCCCCCTTTATTATACTTACTTATCTTGTGCTTATATATGTAATATAAAAATAAAAACGGAGTGAAACAGCAAGTGAATTTATTTACTTTAGTGCTGTATTCGATATTATCTGAAAAGGACATTATAGGCGACAATGTGGAAAGCAATTCCAGTAAATTTACAGTTTACTGCAAGGCGGGTTTTTAGATTTTTTCTTCAGAAACATGCTGAGAACCCCCCTTGGATGCACAAGCCATAAGGCAAATTTGGTGCAAACAACACCTAAGAAACTTAAGCGACCAAAAATGAATAGGGTGCTGGGCGGGCAGGAAATCTGAGCGGAAAATGCTACAAAAAACCTTTGGTCGGACTTTGAAAAGATGCGATTTTCACATTTTGCAGCAATAGGAGGTATTGCCGCTAAATGTGAAAAACCCTTTAAACCCTGTCTGCCCCGCACAACACCCATATTCTCCCAGGCCCAGTAAGTTTTTTGGGGCTTGCACCCAAGAAATTTCTCTTATGCTTTATTCTTTGAAGGTAGTTTTATGCATGCTACTCTTAGGTGATATTATAGAAAACAGGTATTTTTTAGATTCCCTTTCGGCAAGACTATGCATCGAGTTAGTTTGCGCGAGTGTCTTCGAAGTAAAAATTTTTGTTCCAATTAATCCAGTTAGGGGATTAGGAATATGTCGTTAAAGTATCTAAAACATCTGGTAAAGACAGTTGTCACTCCGAGTCGTAAGATTTTTTGTGGCTGATTATTTTTCAAGCTATATACCTAAGTATCTCAGCACATAAACAAATTGCATTACATCTGCGGCCCGCTATAAACTAATCGCACATTATGCGGTTTGTTGTTTGGCTCGTGGCGTGTGAATTTTCCAATAAAATTTGCACACTTAAATTCTCCATCAGTACAAACTGAAAAATTAACATCAACCGAGGTTCAGGCATTGTACATGAGCAAGTTAAATGTCTGCACGTTCCATCCTTCGGAGGGGGCGTAAAGCCGTCGGTCCCATGTCCATGCGATGTTGGGCACGTTAAAGATCCCTACCCTCCTTACAGAAAGGCAGGGGTTCGGCAAAATGTCCAGGATATTGGGGTGAAACTGCTCACTAGCGTCGGTGATTGGCCATAGTCGCGGAAATAGGCTGACGTGAAAGAAACAAAACACACACACTAATTCTCCATCGCCAAAAATAATTTAAAAATAGACTACTTCTCGTTATCAAATTTAATTTTGAGATAAACCACTCGAAAAGTTCGGTATCTTTGGGTTCCTCCGGATTTATTTTCTGTTCTAGAAACACACAGTTCATTGAGACTTTTTTATTTCATTTTATCCAATTTCATTCCAATTTGATTGAAATTGTGGTTACTTACACATTCTAGCTAACCGTTACCAATCCCATGGTGACATAAATATAACACGTGGGCAATTTTTGATTCGCTTTAGATAAAACTATGCACCATATCAGCTTCATGCGTGTGTGTATGCGTCCTAGAAGCAAACATTTATTTTTCAGATGACCCCACAGAAATAAATCTAATGGATTTAAATCCGGTGATCGAGTTGGCCATTTTAAAAATCCTCGTCGTCCTGTCAATCTTCAGAAAGCATTATGTTCAAATATTGCCTAACTTGACCATCGAAATGAGGTGGAGCACCATCTTGCTGAAGCCAAACTTCATTACTTAGCTGGTTTTCATCACCTCTAGGCATAGTCCAATTATTTGTCTTCAAGTGTATATATATATATATATATATATATATATATATATATATATATATATATATATATATATATATATATCTTCCTTCTGTTTCTTAGTCTTCTTAGTCAAGTGAATGAAACCAATTTTTCTGGGAAGTGTTGGGTTTCTTCGGCAAACCTTTTTTATATCCGAAAATAGTACAACTATGGCAACCAAATTAATACAAAAGTTTATATTATATACCATATACCAAAATTCAGGTATCTAAGCTAAAATCAAACAAAGTTAAAGGAAATTATAGAAAATTTTGTAATTTAAAATAATTCGCTACCATCACGCACTTGCCTAGAAATTTTTCTTTACATTAAGCTTTCACACGGTCACACTTTCTATTGATAGGTTTTGTGAGGGCAGTTGCCCTTAAAAACGGCCATTTAAAAAATCTAAATTGACCCTCTTTGAAATTACCTCCAACAGAGGAAATTAATGTATTCCTCACTTCTGAAACGCATTGTATGATCCTGCAATGATGATTTGCCTCCTTCGGTTTTAAGCTTAGAGGCACACGAAAATTAGCGTTCCTTTTTTATTTTGAACGTGGCAACAACGCTTTAATCGATCTGTTGATGGCCAAGTAATCAGGGGTGACGGTGTGACGGTGCCGGTGTTGGCTGTGCGATGTCAGAATCAGAATCAGTAGGGCAGCCAATTCGTAACACGCCGCCTCTGAGCTAATTATATACCTCTTAGTCACTCATTTCCTGCACCATCCGATCACAATCAGACAGAAACGGAGAGAGAAAAACATAGATCATAAAAATCATATTATCGGTTTTAATAAACCTGTTATTCTATCATGATAGATTTATTTCTTGCACTGAAAGTTCGCTATAAAACGCTTTTTATGAAATCTGCTGAAAAAAATTTCCTGCAAAGCTTAGCAAAATATTTTTTCGTGAAAACTCGTCTAATTTCTTTTTACAAAAAATGGGCTAATAAACGTTACACAAAAACTTCGCTCATTTGAAGAAATTTGTTCAAAATTCAAAAGTCGGGATCTCCTCATTAGTGAATTTTTTGTAATAAAATTCACTAAAAATCACAAAAATTTGATAACATTTATTTTCTACACATTAGGGATTTTCCTACGAAGACTAAAAAAATTTTACACAGAAAGTCGGTGATACAATGCGTAAATTAAAAATTATATAACCTATTTAATTTGAATTGAAGACAAGCAGATAACTTTCAAAAAAAGTTATTAACTTTCCATTTTTCGTACCCGTGAAAGTAATGAGAAACAGGTGTAAGCAGATAAACACTCATATTTGCATGACACAATTGTTCAGAGATCAATAGATTAATTAATGTGTCAGTTTGACGTTTCACTTGACATTTGTGAAAAGAATTGATCAATAAAATATAAAAATGTAGACATAGAAAATCATATCCAATATAATTATGGCTTAGCTGTTTGACTTGATATTGTACGAATAGTTGCTACTTGTTTCGTCCAGACTTAAATTAAATAAACGCATTTTAGAGCCTGTAGAATCACTATTCAAAGTATTGCTTAACGTCGGTCCATTTCCGAGACTGTGGCCTATCATCAACGCCGGGTAGCAGTTTTACCTTGCCATCCTGGAAATGTTGCCAAACCCCAGCCTTTAGGAAGGGTAGGGATCTTCATGGCCACGGGACCGACGGCTTCACGCCCCCTCCGAAGGGCGGAACGTACAGACGTTCAACTTGCTCAAATACAATGCCATAATCTCGGTTGATGTTAGTTGTACAGTATGTACTGTAAAAGTGAAAGGAAACGATGGGAATCGAACACAGTAACTCTCGGCTCAGAGGTTCTTATCAGTGAACTACCAAGGCCCTATATTCAAAGTTAATTCCACTTTTGAAACGTTTACGTACAAGTACATTTTTCAATCTCTGAAGATACTTAAATTGGTTGAAAATTTGGAGTACCTACCTTGAAGAAAATTTGAGTTACGACCGTTTAAAAAGTGTACCCTTCATCTTAAAAAAGGGCGCAATACTGAAAGTTCCCGTATGATAAAGAAAACTTATCAGATTTTAGAAGCTAAAGAAAACTACCACTACATTAAAGGTAAGTTTTATACCAGAAAACCAAAAAAACAATATATTAGATGGGCAAAATCTCTGGTGTTGTTATCACATGAATGTAGGTAGATTTTTTTGTTGGCAAATTTTAGAAGTAACTCTAGAACGGATTAGTAGTAGTATCAGTGGTGGGGAGGCTAACGCACAGCAAGTAGGTCACAATGGGTTCTTTTTGCTAACCCCAGCAAACCAGCAAACATGCTCTACTCTTCCTCGGTTCCGTCGCCAAACCGCCTCCACCTCGAGATGAAGGCCGTGACGGTCTTCAATTGGATGGTACTTACCTGATTCCTCTGCAGAGTCCTCGAACTGAACAGTTCTGTTCGAAGACTCCCAAGAGCCTCGCATTCACACAGGTAGTGGTAGGACGTTTCTTCATCCATTCCTGGCAAATGGGATCCTCTCTACGCCTATCAATGTGAGGTATCTTCTAAGGGCGTAGTGGCCTGTCAGCACCACAAGGATGCAGCGAAGCGTAGGTCGACTCCTACCAAGTAGCCAGTCAGTTTTATCTCAGTCCGGCCCCTCCACGAATTCCCTCGCCTGCCCGCAGCCGCCAACCGACCCCCAGTGCCTCTCCATGGCCTCCTCAGTCCACCTGTCTGAGGCGACAGAGACCGTCTTCCTACTTATCGCTATCGCAAGCTCCGGGCCGCAGAACGGCCGCCGTGAACCAAGCCTTGCGAGATCATTCGCTTCTTCATTCCCCGCTACGCCACAGTGTCCCGGAACCCACACCAGTTGCACCTCCTTTGCCCTGGCTAGTCCGTTAAGGGCGTCAGCGCACTCCTAAACCAGTGTTGACCTGATACTGGCCGCTCAGACTGCCCGGAGGACCGCCTGGCTATCCGAGCAAATGTATACACATTACTCGGGGCTCACCCTCACATCCTGTGTATTGGCCACAGACAGGATAGCATACACCTCCGTTTCGAATGCCGTGGTATATGCGCCCAGAGCATAACTCTCGCGCACCCCCAGGCCCTCGATATATATTCCTGCCCCGGTCCTCCAGCGGCGATCCGTCGGTAAAACAGACCAGGATTAAATAACCTCTATATTAAAATACCGCTAAATGCAAGTAGGGGTATACTTTTCTTCTTGCATGAGTTTAAACTTAGGCTACGAAAACTTGATTCATAGGTTTACGTTTCGTTTTTACTTAATTACTTTTATTTTCAGCTTTATAATAGGTAACATTCTCTGAAAATTAGCTACCGTAACGGTCTTTCTGTGTGACTTTTTATTAATTTTACGTTTTAGCCATGTTGCCAGTCTTCTAAATTTAGAAAAGCCTGGACGCAGCAAGGTTATGGTAGTGAATTTTCATAGAAATCACCTGGCACAAAATATTTTATTATAACTTTTTTATCTTGTAACATAGAAATCTAAATTTTGGTGCATAGTTTACTTTTTATATCGTAAACCTACATACCAAATTTCGTTATCATAGCTATTTTATTTTTTGAGATTTTTTTTTAATGAAAACTCAAAATTTTCCCAGAAAACCTCGTCCGATTTTCTTGATTAACCCACATATCTAACCCATTCACAAAAGGAAGATACTTGCCAAATTTTGTCAAAATCGGCTCATTACTTTTTGAGATAAAGCATTTGTTCTAATGAAAACTCAAATTTTTTTCGGAAAACCTCGTCCGATTTTCTTGATTAGCGAACTTGTCTAAGCCATTCACAAAGGGAAGGCACATGCCAAATTTTAGTGAATTTTCTTTAAAAAAATTCACTAATGAGGAGATCCCGACTTTTGAAAAAATTTCTTCAAATGAGCGCTAATTAAGCCCCCCAGAACACGTATCCGGGGTCAGTTTCAATTTTTATATGTTTATTTATATATATATATATATATATATATATATATATATATATATATATATATATATATATATATATATATATATATATATATATATATATGTATGTATCACACCGATAACTCAAAAAGTAAGAGGCCGATTTTGATTAAATTTTCTGAATACCTTTCTTTTGCAAATGGCTTGGATAAGTTCGTTAGTCAGGAAAATCAGCCCAGGTTTTCCCGGAAAATTTTGTGTTTTCTTTCAAAAAAAAATAATTATATCTCCGGAATTAACAAAGTAAGGGCAACAAAATTTGGTACTCTGGTTTACAGCCACCTACCAAAATTTAGCTCTGTAGGTCAAAAGACAAAAAGGTTATGGGCATTTAAAGAAAAATAAATTGGGGTTTTCCTCAAAACGTTAAAGTGACAATTTAAAACGTCAAAATTCGCAACATTTAGGCAAATAACTTGAATCTAATACGGGCTATGGAAAGAAAATGTCTCAAGAAGAATGTTTTACAAACCCTGAAGTTTTAGTTTCAACCGTCATTGTCCTTCATTTTACTAAAATGTTTCCAGAAAATTGATTTCAAATAGCCCCTTTCTCTGATGCTTCGCAGTAGCCTTAGCTATAGAGTTTATCGTTTAATGGTATATAATTTTCGTAAAAAATCAATAAAGCTCAATATATCCGTTATTATACAAGCTATGAAAAAATATTGTATACATTAATTATAGGGTGTCTTGAGCTACATCTTAAAAACTTATCTCTACAATCACAGGCTGGCCCATAAGTCGTTGGTGATACAAATAATTTTTTTTAGTCGAAAACGCGCTATGTTTTTGCATTTTCCCTCGAAATATAATGCATGTTTGTAAGTTAAGAATTCTGGACGCAGCAAGTGCGTTATGGTAGCGAATTTTGATTAAATGCTTCATATTTGAAGAGATCAATTTGTTATTAACCTATAAGGTTGACCAAGAAACGGATTTTTTGGGATACACTTTCAGTTTACTCTCGGAAATTATTGTACGTTTTCAAACATAAAAGTTATTTTGATGATTACAAATTGTTTTTACTATATAGGTTATACTGGTAATCAAATTTGATGCCTGCTTTCTGAAAAAAACACACATATTTGCTATTAAAAACATTTTAATGAAAATTCACTACCATAACGCACTTGGTGCGTCCCGTAGTTTATTATTAAAATCAGCCTATTATTTTTTGAAATAAAAGTTTTTTTCAAATGTAAACTCAAAATTTTTCCTGACTAACAAACTTATCCAAGCCATTTAGAAAAGAAAGGTACATGCCAAATGTTATCAAAATCGGCCCATATTTTTTGAGTTATCGGTGTGATACATATATATATATATATATATATATATATATATATATATATATATATATATATATATATATATATATATATATATATATATATATAACATATAAAAATTGAAACCGACCCGGGATATGGGTTATGGGTTCAAGTTCGCGCTCATTTGCAAACATTTTTTAAAAATTCAAAAGTGGGGATCTCCCCATTAGTGAATTTTTCTACGAAAATTCACTAAAATCATTTAAACCTTTACAAAGGAAACTGCAAGATGGTTAACATTAATCATTGGCGGTCTTTCATTATTGTTTTAAATTTTGTATCGCACGCACAGTCTGCTAATTTATAGTATAATACAAAAATCAAATAAACAAGATCTTTATGTGTACGTTGTCTTTCAGCGCCTTATATTATTTGTTTTAAAATAAACGATCAAAAGCTAATTACAAATGATATATGTGGCGATTAGTATGTATCTTAACTTAATAATAAACCTAGTTTTCCAATTTGATACGACATTGTAGAGCTCGTATTGGTGACTGTTTGAAGTTATATCCTCGGCTGGATGCCATTATGTCTAGTAAATGTAATTAAACCAAATAACTCTGATCCTATTCTACCATAAAACACTAGTAATTCAGTCTGAATTCGACTTTGTAGACGCATATTAATTCATTTAATATGAGAACATTTTAGATTTCAGACGAAAGTTTACAGTTAACTGGTATTTAATTTATATAGCGAAAAAAGGCGCCACGAGTGGGTAGTTTCTATAAATTTGTTTTCCGATTATCAAGGCCTTGCTTCTGCCATGCTCACCGCAAATTTTTAGCTTACTATTCTGCTTTCACCTCTTTTGCTTGCTTCAGAATTTTTAAATTTAAACTGTTTTAGTGAATTTTCTTTAAAAAACATTATTAATGAGGAGATTCCGATTCTTGAATTTTGAAAAAGTTTCTTAAAATGAGCGCTAATTAGGCCCTCTAGAATACATATCCGGGGTCAGTTTCAATTTTTAAAATAAAATTTACTCAAAATCAGCCCATAATTTTTTGAGTTATTGGTGTGATACACATATACATATATATATATATATATATATATATATATATATATATATATATAAACATATAAAATTGAAACTGACCCCGTATAAGTGTTCTAGGGGGCCTAATTAGCGCTCATTCGAAGAAATTTTTTCAAAAGCATTTCATCGTGACCTCTCTATTAATAAATATTCTTAATGAAAATTTACTAAAAAGAATGCCCACGTGTTATATTTCTATGTCACCATGGGAGTGGTAATGGGAGCTAGAATGTGAAATTAACTATAATTTCAATCAAAATGGAATGAAATTGGATGAAATGACATAAAAATTTTCAATAAACTGTCTTTCAAAATTCAAAAGTATATATATATATATATATATATATATATATATATATATATATATATATATATATATATATATATATATATATATGTATGTATCACATCAATAACCAAAAAACTAAAAACCTAAAGGTTGATTTTGACTAAATTTGGTGAATACCTTCCTTTTGCAAGTGCCTTGGGTAAGTTCGTTAGCCAGAAAAATCTGCTCAGGTTTCCTCAAAAAAAAATGTGTTTTCTTTTGAAAAAAATATATATCTCCGGAAATAGCAAAGCAAAGGCAACCAATTTTGTACGCGGGATTATATCATTATAGGTAAATTACCTACCAAAATTTAGCTCTGTAGGTTAAAATACGAAAAACTTATAGGCATTTAAAAATAAATTAGGGTTTTCCTCAAAACATCAAAGTCGCGATTTAAAACGTCAAAATTGGCAACATTTAGGCAAAGAACCTAAAACTAATACGAGCTACGGAAAGTAAATGTCTCAAGATGAATGTTTTACAAAGCCTGAAGTCTTA
This sequence comes from Tillus elongatus, assembly GCA_964006375.1. Classification (NCBI taxonomy): domain Eukaryota; kingdom Metazoa; phylum Arthropoda; class Insecta; order Coleoptera; family Cleridae; genus Tillus; species Tillus elongatus. The sequence goes on from OZ023264.1 coordinate 12,065,318, forward strand.
GCTTCAACCGTCATTGTCCTTCGTTTTACTAAAATATATACAGAAAATTCATTTCAAAAAGACCATTTCTCTGATGCTGCTTTGGTTGTAGTCTTAGCCATAAAGCGCATCGTTTAATGGTATATAATTTTTGTCGAATCTTCCTAAAAAATCAATAAAGCTCAATATATCTGTTATTCTACAAGATTTAAAAAAATGTATACATTAATTAGAGGGAATCTTGAGCTACTTCTTAAAAAATGTTTCTACATGGCCCATAAGTCGTTGGTGATACAAATTTCCTTTTTCTTTAAATCGAACACACCTTATTTTATTGCATTTTTGCATTTTCCATCGAAATATAATACATGTGTGTAAGAAAAGATATTCGAGGTGCAGCAAGTGCGTTATGGTTTCAAATTTTCATTAAATGCTCAATATTTGAATAGCTCAATTTGCTATTAACCTATAAGGATGACCAAGAAACCAATTTTTTTCGGGAACATTTTAAGTTTACTTTCGCAATTTTTTTTACATTTTCAAACAATAAAGGTATTTTGAGGAAACATATCACATTGTTTCTCCTATATAAGTTATACTAACAACCAAATTTGATGCCTTATTTCTTTAAAGAAAACACACATATTTGCTATTAAAAACATTTTAATGAAAATTCACTACCATAACGCACTTCTTGCGTTCACACTTTTTTTGATTTTAGGTAGATTAAAATTAAAAGCTGGTATTAAAATAAAAGAGCTTTGTTCTACATCACAGTAAAACTGTGATTGAAATCCTTGTTAGAGCACACAGAAATCTGTAGACTTGTTCGTTATTCATCCACAAATTGGTCAGTTTGTTCAGCTAATGAGAACCAGATGAATGTTACGCTCTGGATTTTCTGCTTCCCTCCTTTTGTTTTGTTGATGTAATTACTTTTCTCCTGTTTAATTTTGCTAATTGAAGCTTCGTCATCTGTTTCTCATTAATAACCTAACAGGGTAGTCAGAGAAAATGTCTATCAAATAGAAGAATTGAAAATTATTGTTAAAATATATTTAAAAAGTCTGGACGCAGCAAATGCGTTTATTTTTGTTTTGTTTCTTTAACCTCGGCCTATTTCCACGACTATGGCCAACCACCGACGCCACGGAGCAGTTTCACCTCACTATCCTGGAAAGTTTGCCAAACCCCTGTCTTTCTGCAAGGAAGCGAGGGATATTTAACGTGCCCAACATCGCATGAACACGGGACCGATGGCTTTAAGCACACTCCGAAGGGCGGAACGTTCAGATATTCAACTTGCTCAAATACAATGCCAGAACCTCGGTTGATGTTATTGTTACAGTCTGTACTGAAAAAGTGAAAGGAGAACCCTGGGATCGAATCCAGTATTCTTCAGTTCAGAGGCACACGTTTTTACCACTGCACCACCGAGGCTCCAGCAGATGCGTTATGGTAGTGAATTTTCATAAAAAAAGTTTGATATCGAATATGAGTGTTTTTTAAGAAAGCAGCCATCAAATTTGGTTACCAGTATAACCTATATAGTAGAAACAATGTGTCATGTTTCATCAAAATACCTTTATTGTTTGAAAATGTACAAAAATGTCCTAAAGTAAGCTTAAAATATCCCCGAAAAAACTGGTTTCTTGGTTAACCCTATATAGGTTAATAGCAAATTGAGCTATTCAAATGTGAATCATTTAATAATAATTTGCTACCATAACGCACTTGCTGCGTCTAGAATTTCTTTTCTTACAAACATGCATTATATTTCGATGGAAAATGCAAAAATGCAATAACATAAGGAGTGTTCGATTAAAAAAGAAAAAAATTGTATCATCAGCGACTTATGGGCCAGCCTGTGATTGTAGAATTTTTTAAGATGTTGCTCAAGACACCATATAATTAATGTATACATTTTTTTTCGTATCTTGTATAATAACGGATATATTAAACTTTATTGATTTTTTACGAAAATTCGAAAAAAAATTATAAGTATTAAACGATAAACTATATAGCTAAGACTACTGCCAAAGCATCAGAGAAAGGGTCTATTTGAAATGAACTTTCTGGAAACACTTTAGTAAAATGAAGGACAATGACAGTTGAACCTAAGACTTCAGGCTTTGTAAATCATTCTTCTTGAGACATTTTATTTTCATAGCTCATATTAGTCTCAGGTTCTTTGCCTAAATGTTGCCAATTTTGACGTTTTAAATTGCGCCTTTGACGTTTTGAGGAGAACCCCAATATATTTTCCCTTAAATGCCTATAACGTTTTGTCTTTTAACATACAAAGCTAAATTTTGGTAGGTAATTTACCTATAATGATATAAACCCGGGTACCAAATTTGGTTGCCCTTACTTTGTTATTTCCGGAGATATATATTTTTTTTTTCGATAGAAAACACAAAAGTTTCCGGGAAAACCTTGGCCAATTTTCGTGGCTAACGAAATTGTCCAAGCTACTTGCAAAAGGAAGGTATTCACCAAATTTAATTGAAATCGGCCCATTATTTTTTGTTATCGGTGTGATACATACATACATATACATACATACATATATATATATATATATATATATATATATATATATATATATATATATATATATATATATATATATATATATATATATATATATATATATATATACATATACATATAAGAATTGAATCTGAGGGCCAAATTAGTGCTCATTTGAAGAAATCTTTTCAAAATTCAAAAGTGGGGTCTCCTCATTCGTGAATTTTTTTAAAGAAAATTCACTAAAAGGTCTACGTGAAACCAAGAGTATCTTATTTTTGCTATGCAATCTTCTAGTAACACTTAACAATCAAATAAGTGGCTTCTGTAAAACATAATTTATGAAACTGTATTTTAGCGCCTGATAATCGATTTCATCATCTGTGTAAATTGGATTTTGATAAAACTTTTATGCTAGTGCTCAGCAAATGTTCCGAGTTTTACACTGTGGCCCTTTAAATTTTTTTAACGTCAGTGACAAAAATTATTTAAATATAATACATTCATGTTCTCATGACTGAGGTGCTGTCCCAAAGCCAGCCCTCTCCCTCGCTGGTTCTATCCAGATATGAGCTGTTAACCGTACATCATATTCATCTGCCACAGCCAGTCTTACTTCTTGAGGCCACAGGAGAAAGGTTAAAGATTTATACCTCTTATATTAATATTATCATCAACATTGTTGCTTAGAAATTGCTTCGTTACAACTTCTCCTTGAAACTGGCAATCAGAAAAGCTGCTTCAGTCAAAAGAGCACACTTTTAGTATCAAACTACCCATATGTCGAACAGTTTATTACGAATCTTCGTTGCTAGAGCCTCTAAGCTTTAGAATGTTCTTTTTTTTATAAGTTTATGTCATGTAAAATGTCAAAATTTCTGTGCTAAAGAATTATGTTTTTTAAGAAGGTTTGGTTGAAATGAAGAGAAATAGTGAGACAAGAGTGAAAATAAATCTTTGTAATGGCTATAGAAATGTTTGTGTAAGAAAGAGAAAAAAAAGCAAGATTGATCAACATTCAGAAAGTGACATTAACTAAAATTGTTTTGACAGTTTGATTATTTGAGGATTTGTACAAAATTGTGTTGAAACAAGCACAAGGACAGCTTGTTTGTGAGACATAATGTATAATTTTAACCACTAATAAATGAGTATGAGTATATGAACTCTATTTCTAAAAAGTATTTAAGAAGCGAGTGAACACACATTTTGTAACACAACAAGTTGGCGATGTCCTAAAGGCAAATAGATCTTGTCTTTCATGGGCTTTTTCAAAGAAATCACTACCGTAATTTAGCTTGTGTATTAAAAAAATTGCATAAGTTACTTACTGTTTCAAATTGACCAAAAAGAAGGGTAGATTCTCACCTGAAAAAAAAACATATTCTAGAATTGGATTTTCTTGTCTAAAAGTAGCTATTCTAAAAGAGCAAGATCAAAAGGTGCGGGCGCAGTTGGTGTGTTATGGTAGTAAATTTTCATCAATAATTATCAAATTTTATTAATTCAATTTACCATTGATATTGTAATTTAAATTTTGGCACACACCGAAACATTTACATCGGCCACATGTTTACCAAATTTCATTAAAATAGCTTTACCATTTTCAGGTACATAAGAGTTCGTTTAAAACACCTTCATAGCAGACTCTGCAATGAAAGGTAGATAACTTATAATAATATCAAGTTATTTATTTTTAAGAAGTAAGGTCTTTAAAGGTATATTTTGCAACTATTTTAACAAATGAGAAGAGCAGCGTAAATCTAGAACATTCTAATATACATTTTCTGCAATATTTACGATTTATATTTGGTATGTATGTTTCGCGAGCAAGGACCTTACGATATACTTATATTCAAATTTATAGGTCTATAGGAAATTGAGTTATTCAAATTTGAAGCATTTAATAAAAATTTGCTACCATAACTGCTGCGTCCCGAAATTTTAAATTGTGCATGATCTTCAAGACAGTCAGCAAACTGTTATCATTCAGTCTGTTTATCTTTTCGCACGAAGCAGACGTCATTTAACCATGTGCTATCTATTAGTTAACGCAATCAATCATACAATTAATTGATCCCAATATATGCTGTAGTTTTCCTGTGAAAAGTAGAAAGCATTGGTTCCGTTCTAAAACCGAAATTAATCACCGCAATTCTAAAATCGATTGTCACTAAATAACCCAAGAAGTGCTGCGACTACATAATAATCAGACTATGTTCTTATGTGTGTGTTTTATTTCTTTAATGTCGGTATATTTCCGCTACTATCGCCAATCACCGACGCAAGGGAGCAGTCTCACCTCAATATTCTGGAAATTTTGCCCAATCCCCGCCTCTTTGTAAGGATAGTAGGAATTTTATCGTGCCCAACATCGCATGGACACGGGATCGACAGCTTTACGTCCCCTCCGAAGAACGAAACGAACAGACATTCAACTTGCTCAAATACAATGCCACAACCTCGGTTGATAGTAATTGTACAGTATGTACAGAAAAAATGGAAGGGGAACCCTGGTATCGAACCCAGTACCCTTCGGTTCAGAGGCACATGTCAATTTCAAATTTCAATTTCAAAATATTTAATCATAATTCATAGGTTACAAATATTACAATGTGTTAGGTAGAAAGTTTTAGCCTATAAACAGAGAAAACTAGACATCTAGCAATATTATTTTACAATTTCTTTAGTATAAACATGGCTCCTATCTTAAGATTTATCCATGGTTTATGTTTACATATTTTGAATATAATAAAGAACATATATATATATATATATATATATATATATATATATATATATATATATATATTATATATATATATATATATATATATATATATATATATATATATATATACAGGGTGTCCCTCTAACAATGGGCCAAACCCATATATTCGGATAGAGCATCAAAAATTAAATAGACTTTCATTAATACGTTTTGTCCGATTGTTGCTTGTTTTCGATATACAGTGTGTTAAATTTGATTTTGAAAAAAATTAAATCGCTCGTTTTTCTGCTAATTACTGGAATATTGATTTGGAACTTTGTAATAGGGAGTTATCGAGGACGCCGCTTCCAACCGTGATACCTATTTTGAGCTACATCATAGTTGGCGCCACCTACACTAAACCCGAATGTTTTACAGGGGCATAACTTTTTCGAAGATCAACTTTCTGCAAATCTGTTCAGAAAAACTAAAAACTACTAATTTTTTGTTTGAAAAAGGTATACTTAGTTGAAACTCATAAAGTGAGTGGTTACCGAGATATTGCGGTTTTAATAATGGTGTGCATTGAAAATCTCTCAAATCTGAAATTTTATTAACATTATTATTATCACTAAATTATAAGAAAAAATGACAATTATCGAACAATTCACTTAATAAGATTCTCAAAATGGCCTCCGCCTACTTCAATACATTTTTCTAGTCTCAACCCAAAATTTTGCCTCACCTTAAAAAAAGTTTGATAATCGTTTTTCAATATATCACTGGATTCGATTATTCTAGCCCAAAGTTAATCTCTGGAGTTACAAATATTCTTGTATACTAATTCTTTCAAGTGACCCCAGAGGAAGAAATCTAGAGGATTGAGGTCGGGGCTACGTGCAGGCCAAGGAAAATCTCCACTTCGACCTATCCATCGGCGCGGATAATTTTGGTTCAGAAATTCTCTGACAGGAAATCCATAATGGGCAGGTGCCCCGTCGTGAATGAACCATAATCTCCTGCGCACGTCTAGAGGGACATCTTCCAAGAGAATAGGAAGTTGATCTCACAAGAAAATTGAATAATTCTCCACATTGAGCCTTGCAGGAAGTTCTATTGGTCCCAACAACACGTCGCCTAGTATGCCACACCAGACATTAATGGAGAACTCATGTTGAAAATGGTGTTCTCGCGTCAAATGAGGATTGCTGCTGTCATATGTGTGAGCATTTTTGAAATTGAAAACTCCTCTTCTTGTGAATGTCGCTTCGTCAGTGAATAGAATGTTGTTGAAGAAAAACGGATCGTCATTCTGATACCGACGAATGCGTTCACAAAAATCCAATCTAGATAGAAAATCTAGAGGTAAAAGATTCTGCACTGGTGTGAAGTGGTAAGGATGTAACTTTTCTTTTCTGAGAAGTCTACCAATACTTGATTTATTTATTCCAGTTGCTGCAGAGAGGCGTCTTACGCTTGTTTCCGGATCTTCTGCAAGGCGTACTAATATCTCTTCCTCTTGATGTACAGGACGTCTTGGTCCACCAACTTCCGACTTCGAATTGAAAGAACCAGTTTCACCTACGAATACATTAGGACGAGATGATACGCATCCGTGTAACAAAATGTGTATTTCACGATTTTTCCAGCCCTCAGGTGTGAATTTTGTCAAAACTTTCGTTTCAGAAATAATCAATGGCAATGAGTGCATATTACTCTTTTACATACCTAATTTATCGTATAATCTTCTAAAGGTCTTGTGATCTGGTTGTCTACGACTAGGATATAATTCCAAGTATCTGGCGGCGGCTTGGTGGCTACGGAAGTTTGATTGCGCATAAACGCAGATCATATCTCTCTTCTCAATATTGCTAAACTCATTATGGCGAGGCATTTCAGAAATAATAACTACCTACTGCTCTTAATTGAAAAACCATGTGCTTGTCAAAATTGACAGATTATGTTTATTGTGTTACGCAAATGACATCCCTATGAAAACGAAAAACAAAAGATATTTCATCTACTTCATTGACAGTTGTTGACCCGGCCAATCAACTGCTATAGTTATTAGCGCCGTGATATGTCCACAGGAATACATCTTTTATTTGCCAAAAACATACTTATTCTATGAAATCGAATTAAATCCAGAGAAACTTCCCAATTTTTAGGAATTGATTTAGAATTAGAAAATTATGATTAAAATACACCGACCTCAATCCTCTAGAATTTTCCATTGGGGTTACTTGAAACAACTGGTACATACACAATAATGTTTGTAACTCCAGAGATGAACTTTGGGCCAGAATAAAATTTCAGATTTGAGAGATTTTCAATGCACACCATTATTAAAACCGCAATATCTCGGTAACCACTCACTTTATGAGTTTCAACTAAGTATACCTTTTTCGTACAAAAAATTAGTAGTTTTCAGTTTTTCTGAACAGATTTGCAGAAAGTTGATCATCGAAAAAGTTATGCCCCTGTAAAACATTCGGGTTTAGTGTAGGTGGCGCCAACTATGATGTAGCTCAAAATAGGTATCACGGTTGGAAGCGGCATCCTCGATAACCCCCTATTACAAAGTTGCAAATCAATATTCCAGTAATTAGCAGAAAAACAAGCGATTTAATTTTTTTCAAAGTCAATTTTAACACACTGTATATCGAAAACAAGCAACAATCGGACAAAACGTATTGATGAAAGTCTATTTAATTTTTGATGCTCTATCCGAATATATGGGTTTGGCCCATTGTTAGAGGGACACCCTGTATATATATATATATATATATATATATATATATATATATATATATATATATATATATATATATATATATATATATATATATATATATGCTATAGATAGCAAATGATAGAAAATATTACGAAATTTTAATAGGAAAACGGGAAATTTATGCATACTAGTATATATAAAATAAGTGTATACACCCTAATGTAGCAATGAAAGAGTTTTGGCAGGAGATGTCAACGCCCGACATGAATGTCAGTGACCCATGTAGCAACCCTCGATTTTAAGTTACATTCGAGTAATAAAAAAATTATATATTCTAGAAATATCCACAAAGAAACCAAGAACAATGCTTCAGTTTTGTAGGGAGAATGAGATTGTAGATAATATAATTGTAGTCTTGTTGATTTTATTGTATATAAAAAAATATATATGACCAAGCTAGCTAAAGACTCAATGTAGTGAAAGAGCGGAGGTCATTTATAAAAAACAAAGGTTTGTAGAATATTAAGGTGATGTGCGCGTCAGAAAAAAACGTAAAAAGACGTTAAAGGTTTGACGGAAAACTTAAACACAGGTGTGTGACGAACAATAGCGTTTTTTCACCTGTAGGAGAGTTAATAAAAGCAACGGTCCGAGAGGGTCCGGGCTTGTCTTGTCTTTTCCATCCAGTGAAATCATCGGTATCACTTTACCAGACCAGGTGATCATCGTCATAACTAAGATTCCAGAGTGCATCGAAGTGAGGGTATAAAACACCTCCAGAGTGCTACGACTATGGAATAAATATATCAATATGTTAACGAAGTAAATCCGTTAATAATCAATGGCATGGACAAATGAGAAAGATAATAATAATTAATCAAGGTCCGTATTAATGGAAGAACAATAAATAATCCAATGGAAAATATGTCAGTAAGTGTTACCTTTTCTTAAATTGACCAGTGCGGGTGGAATTTCACCATTTTTACAACAACAATCAAATATTTTTGTGCTAATAAATTTCAAAGAAAAAAATTTTGTTTGAAATAAACGGAAAGAGACCGTTCTGTAGAATTATCGATGTATATTGATTATGTAGTATCCATGTTTAATTAATTGTGTAATTAGTTATAATGCTACCAGAATGTTTTTTTTAATAGGATTTTTCAAGTTATATTTATGTAAAGAATGTTTTAAAATATCTCTTTGTATTTAACAAGTGTCATATCGGCACAGTTAAATGTTTTAATAGGGTTTTTCAATTTATGTTTATGTATTGAATGCTTTAAACGTTTCTGTTTGTGTTTAATGTGTGTCAAATAGACACCGTAAAATTTGTGTAATAAATTAAATGGAATGTATAACAGATTGTAATTAACGGAAGTATTGTTTTTGGTTGATATTTAATCAGCAAAATTGTTATATAGCCATCTGTGCAAAGCGATAGTAATTTTGATCAAGTGAAAATCAATAAATGAATTTAAATAACACATATTAGTGAATTTTAATTAGTAGAAGCTAGCTGTAATTATAAGGAACCCAACCTGATGATTAGGACGTATGTTCTCAGCTCTATAATAAATTTTTGCAGGTATATGCTACCCATAAAGTAAAGTAGAATACCATAGCAAAATGGCGCCGCAACTAAAGGGCTTTAAAAAAAATACATAATCATATAATTATCAAAATTTTTTTTTGGTCTAAGTTAATGTATTTTCATAGGGAAAAAAAAAATTAGTTTCAAACCATCATAACATAAAATCAAGTTGGTCCGCCAAGAACATAGCTAAATGGCGGCCCAACAGTGGTGCTTTAAAATTTTTCTTTGTGTGCAAAAATAAATTTAATTTCAAATAAAATAAACGTTGCAGGTCGCCACATAGCAAAATGGCGCCCAAGTCGTGGGACTTCTAAAAAAATTTGACCTAAAAAGAACATGATTAAAAAAAATTTTTTCTTTGTGTGTAAAAATAAAGTTATTTTCATAGAAAATTTTAATAAAATAAACATTTGTTCGCAATATAGCACATGATTGGCACAAATACAGGGTTTCTGTTAAATTTTAATAAAATTTTAATTACGTTAGAATAAAGCAAATTTTCATGAAAACGTAATAGTATTTTAAATACAAGGGATTTAGAAGTAAACCAATTTTAAATAAATTAGCACGACTCATTTAAATACAGTAAACTTAAATAAATCAATTCAACCGATTTATTGAAAATTAGCAAAAATTCTAATACCGTATGATATTTTAATATATGAAACAGTAAGTTGCACACATAACCAATGGTTTTATGAGAAATAAATATAGGTGGTGTATTTGAAAGGGTCAAAGCTTAGAAAGGGGGACAATTAAATTTTAAATTCACAAGGAAATTAAATAAATCAAGCTTGAACATGTCCGGGGAAAAACAGTTAGAAAGTGATAAACCAATTGGGCCAGAATCTGAAGAACCTATTATCAGCGTACCTGAAGATCCGGAGAAGATGGCAGAGCCAGAACCACAAAAACCTAAACAGTTCACGGAATGGAGGGGACGTAAAGCGAGTTCGGAAGAAGGGACCATATCGCAGGAAGAAGAAGAAACTGAATATCGGGGCGATGAAACCTTTATAATAGAAAAAGAAAAGGGACAGAATAGCGCTGTCAAGGAAAGTCCTCTGGAGGAAACAGTAAAAGGACAGGAGGAAGAATCAAAAATGGATAAGTTATTCGCCGTCTTGTTCAACAAATTGGAAAAAAACAACAACAAATTGGAGGAAAACATGAATAATAAATTCGAAGAAAACAAAAATGAAATTAAACAAGATATTAGCAAGTTGGAAAAACAACAAAAAGAATATATTAAACATACGGATGAAAATTTTGGGAGATTATATGAACATATACAACAAAACAAAACGGAGATTTTAACAGAATTGAATAAAATTTATCAACTGAATACTGAGGTAACAGTAACGCAAGAAAAATGCCAAGAAAGCCATGAAATAATCAAGACGGAACTGGACACGGTAATACAGTCGTGCCGTGACGAAATACAGGAAGAAACGGAAATGATGAGGTACGACATTAAAAAGGTCGAAACGCGTGTGGAGCCAATTGACGGAAATGAAGCCCGAGTCGAGCAGGAAACTGATGAACAACTAATTAAAATCGAAGAGAATATACCAGAAACAAGCCCAGAAAAATACATAGAAGAGGAATTACTACCGGACGAAAATATACTAGAAATGAGTCCGGAAAAATTCATATATACTGCCGAAGAAAAATTAATAAGGGCAACACATTATTTTTACTGTATCAATATTGGAAATGACCAGAAAAATGAAACTATGCTTCAATGTAATAAAAATTATGCAGAAAATAATAGCAATAGCCGCAATTATAAATTTAGAAACCTTTTCGTTAAAAACAATAATTTTCACGATGAATACAAATCCAGTCATAGTCAGAAATTTTATAAAAACAAAGATTCTGGAAAGTATAATAAATTTAAAACTTATAAGCCGAAGGTTAAGGACCAGAACAGACATATTTGGCATGGAAATAAACTAAGCAATGTAAATAATAAGACACGTCATTGCAACTATAGCAATTTTAATTTCGAAAGCAAGAAGAAAAAACATAGAATTAATAAAAATTAATCTGATTGCAATTTTAATTGAATTAATAATATGACGACCTTAGCAATGAAAAGGATAATCGCATGCCGAATAGACGAATTTTAATGTACAAAATAAATAATAAAATTACCAAACAAAGAAATTTCTCCTAAAATAAATAAAATTGATTAGTTAGAACTATATGACGAAAAGTTGGTCAATTTAAAATAAAAATTACAGTAAAATAACCCTGAGTACAGAAAATATAACAAGTAGGCATTTAAATAACCCGAAGAATTTATACCCTGAGTATAGAAAATAAAACAAGTAGGCATTTAAATAATGACCCAAAGAAATACGAATCAGAAAAGCGAAATTTCATAAGAAAATTTAAATGATAATAAATAAGGAGCAATGCTCGAATTAGATGCAGTTATTGGATAAGTCAATTAATATAATCATAATTCAACGGTAGAAAGGGGGAAATAAGTTAAAATAAAATAGAAAATTATTAGTATTATTATTGAGTAATAGGAAACATGGAATCAGTAGACGAGAAAAATATGTAAAAGGTCTAAAAGACAGAAACCGGTTAAAGTACCGAGAAATAATTATAATTAGCAAAAAGATAGAATATATAAGGGTCGGATTGATAGGAAAGAATTTGTATAGATGGTGTAGCGATAAGATTGAAATATGAAAAAGTTGAAGTAAAATGATTAACGATACAAAGATATCGGTCATTTAAAATGAAGTATAGTATATGGGCGATCCCAAAGAGGTCGGTCCCGAATTATTGAAGTATATATGTGAATAGAATATTGAAAAGAATATTGAAAGTATATAGAATGAATAATGAAAATATAATATGATGCAAGTAATAGTGAAATATGTATAGGGGGTATGTGAAAAGTCAGAAGTAGGGAGACCGTTTATGTTATGTAGAAAAAATAAATTATTAGAAGTTGATAAATAATAGAAGTATTACATAGTCCTATTCCATGGTAGTATAAAGATATAATAATTTAGCATAATGAAATAACATTGAAAGGAAAGAAACCCCATAAAAATATGACAAATAAAAATACCAATAACTGTCATTTATTGAAATGAAATCTGAGGGAACGTTAAATTAGTCGAAATAACCAGGGGATGGCATAAATTTAGATCATATAGAACAATCAATTGATTTGCCAAAAGAGAGAAATATATAAAACCAATTGGTGAGCCATAAAAAGCGGTGTTGAATGAAATAAAATGTTTTAGTTATTAAAGTGTCATACAAGTCGATTATGAATTAAATTTAAGAGTTTTAATATTAGAATGTCGTGAAAGGCAATTTTAAATAAAATAAAGGGTGGTAATGATTGAAATGTCATAAAAGTCGATTTAGAATAAAATAAAATTTTGGAATGTCAAAAAAGGCGATTTTGAACAAAATATTTTAGTCAATGAATAAAGATGATCTGACTAGCAAACAGTATCCAGACTCACTTTTAGAAAGGGGGAATTGCTATAGATAGCAAATGATAGGAAATATTACGAAATTTTAATAGGAAAACGGGAAATTTATGCATACTAGTATATATAAAATAAGTGTATACACCCTAATGTAGCAATGAAAGAGTTTTGGCAGGAGATGTCAACGCCCGACATGAATGTCAGTGACCCATGTAGCAACCCTCGATGTTAAGTTACATTCGAGTAATAAAAAAATTATATATTCTAGAAATATCCACAAAGAAACCAAGAACAATGCTTCAGTTTTGTAGGGAGAATGAGATTGTAGATAATATAATTGTAGTCTTGTTGATTTTATTGTATAAAAAAAATATATATGACCAAGCTAGCTAAAGACTCAATGTAGTGAAAGAGCGGAGGTCATTTATAAAAAACAAAGGTTTGTAGAATATTAAGGTGATGTGCGCGTCAGAAAAAAACGTAAAAAGACGTTAAAGGTTTGACGGAAAACTTAAACACAGGTGTGTGACGAACAATAGCGTTTTTTCACCTGTAGGAGAGTTAATAAAAGCAACGGTCCGAGAGGGTCCGGGCTTGTCTTGTCTTTTCCATCCAGTGAAATCATCGGTATCACTTTACCAGACCAGGTGATCATCGTCATAACTAAGATTCCAGAGTGCATCGAAGTGAGGGTATAAAACACCTCCAGAGTGCTACGACTATGGAATAAATATATCAATATGTTAACGAAGTAAATCCGTTAATAATCAATGGCATGGACAAATGAGAAAGATAATAATAATTAATCAAGGTCCGTATTAATGGAAGAACAATAAATAATCCAATGGAAAATATGTCAGTATGTGTTACCTTTTCTTAAATTGACCAGTGCGGGTGGAATTTCACCATTTTTACAACAACAATCAAATATTTTTGTGCTAATAAATTTCAAAGAAAAAAATTTTGTTTGAAATAAACGGAAAGAGACCGTTCTGTAGAATTATCGATGTATATTGATTATGTAGTATCCATGTTTAATTAATTGTGTAATTAGTTATAATGCTACCAGAATGTTTTTTTTAATAGGATTTTTCAAGTTATATTTATGTAAAGAATGTTTTAAAATATCTCTTTGTATTTAACAAGTGTCATATCGGCACAGTTAAATGTTTTAATAGGGTTTTTCAATTTATGTTTATGTATTGAATGCTTTAAACGTTTCTGTTTGTGTTTAATGTGTGTCAAATAGACACCGTAAAATTTGTGTAATAAATTAAATGGAATGTATAACAGATTGTAATTAACGGAAGTATTGTTTTTGGTTGATATTTAATCAGCAAAATTGTTATATAGCCATCTGTGCAAAGCGATAGTAATTTTGATCAAGTGAAAATCAATAAATGAATTTAAATAACACATATTAGTGAATTTTAATTAGTAGAAGCTAGCTGTAATTATAAGGAACCCAACCTGATGATTAGGACGTATGTTCTCAGCTCTATAATAAATTCTTGCAGGTATATGCTACCCATAAAGTAAAGTAGAATACCATAGCAATATATATATATATATATATATATATATATATATATATATATATATATATATATATATATATATATATATGAATATATATATATATATATATATATATATATATATATATATATATATATATATATATATATATATATTCTTAAGAAAAATGCTATCTATGGTTTTTATCTTGCTCCTACTGTGTTCTTAAGTTTGTTAATTTTAATTAGCAGGACAACTAGGGAAAACCTGCTTTAACATTATTTTGTTTTTGATTTAAAAATGACCAAATTAACTTATAATTATTTACACCACATACATATTTACATTATTTACATTTATACTATATCTTAGATAACTAGGTTTGGTTGGGCTGCCTAATATCTACGGTATTGCCTGTTGATTGTTGGGGTTCTTTAAGTTCCGAATTCTGTTCTTGAAAATGAGAGTTTATGCTTAAATGTTATATGGGGATTGTCTGTTCTGGTTGTAAGAATTCGTCTGGTTAGTTGGCTGTTTTTTTGTTTGCCTCTTTATTTTTCTGATAAAGACAGTACATATTCCTTATTTGGGGTGATGTGAGTTCTTCTTATTATGTCAGAGATTTTTGAGTATCTGTTGCCCCTGGTGATTAGTCTTAAACACTTGTTCTCAAAGACGCTAAGTTTTCTGTATTTGGTATTTGATATGCTGCACCAAACAGGGGCCCCATATGTGATGATGGGTCTAATAATCATCTTGTAAATTAGTCATTTGCTTTTAGTGCTCAGTGATGCACTTTTTAGTAGGGGATAGACTGTTTTTAGGGCAGCGTGTCCTTTTTTGATCAGTTGGTTAATCTCGCTGTGAAAATAAAGTCTTCGGTCGAGGGTTATACCTAAATATTTTACGTTATCTCTATTAGGGTCTATTTCGGCATTTTCTACCTTTAATTTCTTAAATATTTTGTTGTTTGTGAATTTTCTTGAAAAAATAATAGTTTCAGTTTTGTCTGCGTGTAAGGTTGTTCTCCAGGTGTTATAATATTTTTCTAACATATTTACGTGAATTTGGTTTTGGGTGTTAGCCACCGATTTCCAGAATGAGTGGCTGTAAATTGCTCTGTCGTCAGCAAAGAGTGCCAAGTTTGTTTTTGGAAATTGTGGAATGTCGTTTATGTAGAGGCTAAAAAGTTTGGGTACGAGGATTGAGCCTTGTGGGACGCCGGCATTTATGTTCTTGGTTCCTGATATGGTATTTTCTACCTTTGCTCTCATGCTTCTGTTTTTGAGGTACGAATAGGTGGTCTTAATTAGCGCATTTGGTATTTTGAGTTTGATAAGTTTATAGATGAGCCCTTCGATCCATACAGTATCAAAAGCTTTTTTGATAGCCAGTAGGGTCATGACTGTACATTTGTTTTTATTAAAATTTATGGTAATGCCGTTAACAATTCTGGCCACCTGCAAAACGGTGCTGTGTATATTTCTGAATCCAAATTGTTGGTCGATAGTGATGCGCTTTTTTCGGTCAATGGTTTCAAGTCTTGCTAGGATGACTTTTTCCACTATTTTACCAAAAGTGTTGAGAAGACTGATTGGTCGGTAGTTAGACGGATCTGTGTGATCTTTATGGGGTTTGGGTATTGGAATAACAAGAGCTCTTTTCCATTGATGCGGGAAGTATTGGTGGAGAAGAATGGCGTTTATTATGTACATGAGGTGGACAATACATTTTTTAGATAGGTTCTTTAATATTTTGTTCCGGATTCCATCAGGACCGGGATATTTGTTATTCACTAGGTGTTTAATTATGGTTTTGATCTCGGTGGGGTTTGTTTTCAGGTTTGAAATTTGGGAGGATGGTTGTGGCGGTAGTTGTGTGTTAATAAAATTTTGTGCGTGTGCTGATATTTCCCTATGTTCTTCTTTTTCATTGTTTAAAGTCGTGTTGTGCACAGCAGAAAACGTATCGGCGAGAAGTTCTGAAGTTTCGTTTGTTGAGTAAACTGTACCATTATCTGTTTTTAAGGGGGGCAAAGTTTCTAATTTGTTTTTGAATCTTTTTAGGAATTTCAAAATTGAATTATTTCGAGTGTCGAGGTTAGAGAAAATATTTGCCCAAGAGTTATTACGATACTCGGCGATTCTTTGATTAATAATACGGTTTAACTCATTACAATGTTGCTTGGTTGATTGGTGTGCCGTTCGATGCCATCGTTTTCGTCGCAAGTTCTTCGGTTTTATTAGATCAATTACGTCAGGAGGGAGGTTTTCGTTGAACGGGTTGATATCTTTTGTATCGTTGAAGAGTTCTACTGCTCTTTTAATTGTTTTTGTAAATTTTTTGACTTCTGCATCTATTTGTTCATTTGATGAAATGGATGTGTTTATAATAACTTGGCTGTCTAAGTAAGCTCTGTAGTTGTTCCAGTTAGTGTTGGCATATGAAATAATTTTTATAGCTTGTCTTTCTATGGGTGTGTTATGGTCTAAGTGAAAAATAACGGGATTATGGTCTGAGCTTAGTTCAAAGAGTGTGTGTACATTGGTGAGATTGGTAAAATTTTTGTTAACAATAATGTCAATTACAGACGGGTTATTGTTGTTATCTGGGTAGTGTGTTGGTTCGTTTGATTTGTGAATTGTTACGTCGTTTGAACACACATGTTATTACCACTAAACCACCGAGGCTCTTGAATTTGTTCTTCATGAGACCAATACAGCTAAAATTATGTAAAAGATAATCTTTATTGTAACCTATTTCTAATATATAGGATATTGTTTCTATAAATGTAATACCAATTTCACTAGCTTCAGTTTTTTCTCCTCACAGTTTAGCAGTCAATTGCTTTAATGAAAGCCTGTAAAGCAAGATGATGTCGGTTTCTAATCCGACACTCATTTTCTATTAATAGTTTGATATTTTTACAACATAACACACATTCAACAGTGGATCTGGACCTGTCTGACTAACAAATTTATAGCATGGTTATAATACATATTAACTAGAGTCGAGTGAACTATTTTTACATTACATCCAAAGAATGTTAGCAATTTCGCGACGATTGTTTATTTCCGCAACATATGTTTGTGTGTTAAACACCCACTTAAAGTAAACACAGTCTCGTAGGTTTTGTTTCTGTTTTCGATTTATATAAACGACTTCCCTAACTATACAGAGTGTGGCGCGAAGACATTTAGTTAGGCGTTCCTCAATAACTACTCCGATTTGAAATTTGAACATTTACACACACACGATCGAGACAAACTCCAGTTCAGTGAAAATAGTTTACTTTATGTCAAACTTCCGGTTTAACCGGAAGTGACCATCAACTTGCTTATTTTAAATACAACATGGTAATTTTCATTATATTTTCGAATTCTGCATTGAATTTGAGATAAATTATTACTAGTACACCATATGTCAAAAATCAACCGTTTTCGAAAATTTTCGATTTTTTTGGAAATATTCGCGAAAACCAAGGTAAACGTTGCACGCTCTCTCTCTCTCTCTCTCTCTCTGTGGAAATACAACTGAGACGACTCAGTTTTTGTACAGATTAGCATCAGATTGGCACCTAAACGACACGTTTGATAGCGTTTCTTTTAAGTATACAAGATGATGAGAATTAGCCGTGTCATTTGGTAAAATTGAAATCACAATTACTCGCTTATTTCAAATGGAACACCCTATATTTTATGAGCTATTTCGGTTTGCATCCGGTTTCCCTTTCAACGTGCATTAGCATTGCCTATACCTAAATTCCACCGTTTCCCGAATATTTCAATTTTATTGGAATCACTTGATTCAAATTGTCACAATCGATTTAAAGCAGGCTTTGGAACTTGATAATATGCTTGTTGACGTCTACATGTCAAGTCCCACCCCTTACAAATAATGAGAACACAACATTTGTTGGGCCTTCTCGCGTAAAAAAAGAGAACACTTTGTATTTGCATCCAAATCGCTGCATTTCCCTTGGTTTAGTTCTGTAATATCAATGTTGTTAACTAACTTGTAGAACCAAAATACAACTCAACAATATAGGTAGTTGTTTATTATAAATGAGTACACAACTTAACTAATAGCTAAAAAAATGGAAAACTAAAACACAAAAGTAAATAAAAAAAAATTGTGGTACTAATAGCAAATGCTCAAAATTACTCCCACTGACATGGAGACATTTTCTTATTCGTCTTATAATGTTTTGGTTCGTAGCCTTTCTGATTTATCTCGAATTTAGTAAATTGAAGGCACGCAAAACTCTACCTACCATGTCTTCTTTTGTGGTGGCAGGTTCATGGTAAACTTTATTTTTGATGTAGCCTCAGATGCTTGCATCCAGAGGTGTTAGGTCAGGGGACCGTGGTGGCCATCTATGTGGGCCGTTATTGGCAATACACCTGTCTTCAAAACATGAGGCAAATGGAAACTGTGGGGCGGTGCTCCGTCTTGCTGATACCAGCTTGTTCTAGCTTCTTCTAAACTTAATGTGTTGAGAGAAACTATAATCACTTCGTGCAAAATATCATTATAACTCATACCAGTGAGTGTATCGTGTATTTTAATCCCAAAAATCTTATCGTTCTTAATTGCACAAAACGCATTGAATGACCACCTGTCTTGGAAATAGTTGATCCTGGTAACATGGGGATTCTCATCTGACCATGCCCTTTTTGGAGAACTTCGACTCATCGCACCAAATAATTCTCTTGCAGAAATTCTCATATTCTTGTGTTTTCAATGGGAACCATTCACATAACTCAACACGTCTAGGAAGATCGTTTGGTTGCAAACCATGTATCGGGTGGTAAGAGAAGGGTCTCCGATGGTGCTTTTTCAAAATTGTGTTAATCGTTCTCGCTGACAAGCGTAATTCTTTTTCGCAATCCCTGATAGATGCCTTGGGATCAGCAACAAAAAATGCCAATACGTTCACTTCGTTTACCTCGTTATCAACGAGTGGCTTACGCTTCTGTCTTCTATCTTGTCACAGGATTTAGAGAACCAGGGCTTCTGAGTGGCTGAAGAGGTTTTCTGTGTACGTGGAATAAATAACTCCATGCCAGCTTCGATGATTTCCGTGACGTTTGGTAAGATATCAGAGGGGTCAGGGTGAGAGAAGCAGATTCATCGCAGTTTGCGGAGTTATAGTTCCAAACAATACGTGTGTGTGGTGACTGTGTGACCTCGGGTTGCATTGCGCAGGAAGCAGTGACCATGCCGCGGTCTGAGCGACCAAGGGGGCTGATGTCTTATAGCAGTCAGGTTTTGTAGTAAGAAGGAGATCCAAGAGATTTGAGCTGTGAGTTGAAATGCGAGGAAAGCAAGCAGGTTGCTGAACCATATTGGCTAAATAATTGCTCACTGCGAAAGTCTCCGCTGCTCTCCCTTGTGGTTCGGTTTTTGAAAATCCTAGCCATTCCTTATTATGGAGATTGAAATCACCAAGAATAGTGACCTGGCAGGAAGGATATTTAGAAATCAGATGGTCGGTTTCATCAGACAAAGTTGTTGTCAGAAGGTGACCGGTAAATGCAACAGATGAATTTAGTTGTAGCCCTGAGAGAGTTTTATCCATAGTATGTCTTTTCTTCCAGCTTCCAAATTGGGGAGTCTGGTGCAGGGTAGATTGCTACGGAAGTATGCGCACACACCTCCATGCAATCTAAAGGAAGTAAGAAGCTCATACCCTGGGAAATTAAGGTGATTAGTGGCTATTTTGGACTGATTTGGGTTTCAGTGAGGAAGAGGAGTTGGGGCCTATTAGCCTGGAAGAAATGGTGCTAAGAATTTAGGCCACATATATTCGAGAAGGATATGTTAAATCTTGATGCCGGCGCCCCCAGCACACCACACTCTCGGAGATCCGAATGGAAGGGTATTTTATCTCCGGAATATTGTGTGCAAAGAGGAGCCATCATCATTTTTGTTTATAAGGGAAACCGACAGAACCGGAAACGTCCGTTGGGACTTCAGCGGCCCCTTGATGTAAGGGGTGGTACCTCCTCGGACGTGAAAAAATCCTTTACTATCACGTAAAAGAAAAGTCCACTACCACCTACCTACTCCGATTAGTCGCCTCTTACCACAGCCACGAGTTACCTTGGGCCTATTCTTTTAGTTAGTCCCCGGACCCACAGGGCTTGTGTCAATCAGTGAATATCTTACATTTGTGTTTATTGAGAAATTACTGTGAAATAGTGCTATTATTGTTATTGGTCTAGTATAATTTCGACAACGAACACGTCATATTATGACAGTTGCAACCTCCTTTTAGGTTCCCACTATGTTTTATAATGCTCGTTCCTGTTCTTTCATATTCTATGATACTAACCGTTGTGTAAGGCTTACTCGACAATCTTGTGGCTAATGTTGCTAATTATGAATCTTCCTTACTTCTCTTCGTCGGATGCAACAATTTGTGCTTAATATACCTATTTTCCTAGGCCATCAGAATAGGACACACCATGAAAGAATGCAATTAAAGGCATTTCTTTATGTTATTTACACTTTTGTAAAAATGTTTTCTTAAATAAACATTTGGCATAAAATATTGGTTTTTGTAGTACTTTTTGCACACAAAAAAAAACATTGATTAATATTTACTTAAACTAACCTAACTACTTGGGACCTCTGAGATCCCAGAGTGCAATATATGTAAGACCTAATAATTGTGCTCTGCCTGGGTTAAAAACTCGAGACGCAGCAAGTGCGTTATGGTAGTGAATTTTTATTAAATGCTTCAAATGTAAATAACTCAATTTTCTATAAACTTAGAGAGTTTAATTTAAATACGTAGTAAGGTCTTTCCTAAGGCAAGATATCCACAAAATTTTATTTAAATAACTTTGTAATTTTCGGAGAAAAAAATTTTTTTCGAACGAAAATTTAAAATTTGAATAACTCAATTTTCTCTAAACTTAGAAAGTTTAATTTTGGTACGTAGTAAGATCTCTCCTTAGGCAATATATATTAAATTTCATTAAAACAGCTTTGTTACTTTCGGAGAAAAAAAAATTTCGAAAGGAAACTCAAAATTTTCCCGGAAAACCCCGTCCGATTCTTCTGGCTAACGAACTAATCCAGACCATTTATAAAAGAAAGGCACTTGCCAAGTTTCATCGAAATCGGTTAATTATTTTTTGAGTTATCAGACGGATATATATATATATATATATATATATATATATATATATATATATATATATATATATATATATATATATATATATATATATATATATATATATATAATTGAAACTGACCCCGGATATGGCTTCTAGGGGTCCTAGTTCGCACTCATTTGAAATAATTTTTGCAAAGTCTCACCATCGACATCTCTCTATTAGTGAATTTTTTTAAATAAAAATTCACTAATTATGCATATTGTGCTTTCTCAATATTCTGTGTATTGCCCAGATAGATAAACCCAAATCTTGAGACCTACTTCTTAACGAACTTTGTAGACATGCTTCAAAATATGCAAGAACTATAATTTCATTCATTTCATTGTCTTCAATTTTGAAACGTTTAACAACGCGTCGTGACAGTATAATTCCATGACTGGACGACTTACTTTTAATTCTGCTGAATTTTGTTCTATTTATTGGAGCCAAATAAAACAATCTGTTGTTAAATGTTCGAACTGTTGTCTCAACTATTCTGTTACATTCACCATATATTGAAAACAAATTGAAAACATCATCTGCAGAATAACAAACTAGCATGTACAACATTAGTTGCCACTGCCTATCCTCTCATGTGATCCTGATACTAGAGACGTGAAAATTGTCTCGTCGTTTCTACGATTTCTGTGGTAAAAACTTTATGTTAAATATTAAATGCTTCAAATTTGAATAACTCAATTTTCTATAAACTTAGAGAGTTTAATTTTGGTGTGTAGTAAGGTCTCTCCTAACGAAAAATATCTACCCAATCTCATTAAAATAACTTTGTAATTTTCGGAGAAAAAAAAATTTTCGAAAGGAAATTTAAAATTTGAATAACTCAATTTTCTCTAAACTTGGAAAGTTTAATTTTGGTACGTAGTAAGATCTCTCCTAAGGCAATATATATTAAATTTCATTAAAACAGCATTGTTACTTTCGGAGAAAAAAAATTTGTTCGAAAGAAAACTCAAATTTTTTCCGGAAAACCCCGTCCGATTTTTTTGGCTAACGAACTCATCCAAGCCAATAATAAAAGAAAGCCACTTGCCAAGTTTCATCGAAATCGGTTAATTCTTTTTTGAGTTACCAGACTATATATATATATATATATATATATATATATATATATATATATATATATATATATATATATATATATATATATATATAAACATATAAAAATTCAAACTGGCCCCAGATATGGGTTCTAGGGGTCCTAGTTCGCGCTCATTTGCAAAAATGTTTGCAAAGTCTCACCATCGATACCTCTCTATTAGTGAATTTTTTTAAATAAAAATTCACTAAAAAGAATTGTGTTGTTTTAAAAGGGATCTGATCTGGTAACGTTGCCTAAATACATCAAATATGTATTCGACATTTGGCAGGAGTAAAAGTAGCGACGACCTGAAACGTGTTACCTCATGGTAAATGTGTCAAAGAGAAAAAAGCGGTAAATTATTCAAAACGCGAGTGTCGATTACGTGTAGATTGCTCAGGTAGCAGCGCTAAAACGATCTTAATAATGGAAATTACGTATTGATTTGGATGTCTGGCAGCACCAGAGCCGTTACTCTATTCAATTTAGGCACAACAATGGCATAGAGTCGTTAGCTGATATATTTCATTGTGGCATAAGGCGTTGGAAATTCGGAATCGCTGTATTGTTCCGAAGGCTTTGTTTATTTACTGAATACACGTGAATAGAAAGGAAAGTCGAGGTATTTTTAGCTAATGCGATGTGTGGTTATGTTAGTTTCCGGATTTACGCGGATTATATTTGCATATCTAACGTTTGGCAACGTATATTTAGCAATTTCGGGATTTAATGCCTGTAAACACGTCGGTATTCTGGCGTTCGCATATCCAAAATTCAGATGTGGACTTTAATCCTAAATGAAAGCAAGAGCTTTTCGAGATGGAATGTCTAATGATTACATCTATTAAGCAAGCTATGGAATACTTGTGGATTAGAACTTAAAAAAGTCTGGACGCAGCAAGTGCGTTATGGTAGTGAATTTTCATAAAAATGTTTTTAATAACAAATATGTATTTTTTTTTCAAAGAAAACAGGCATGAAATTTTGTTACCAGTATAACCTATATAGTAGAAACAATGTACCATATTTCATCAAAATGGCTTCATTGTTTGAAAATATAGAAAAATTTTCCGAAAATAAACTTAAAATATTCGTAAAACTGGTTCCTGGCCAATGAACGTTAGGTTAATAGCAAATTGAGCTATTGAAATTTGAAACTTTAATGAAAATTCGCTACCATAATGCACTTGCTGCGTCAAGTTAAAATTGAAATCGGTTGCAGAAAATAACAAGCGCTTGCAATGCCACGGGAAAAGTTTACGGCTGTATTAAGTATGGACGTTTTTACTAAGTTAGGGCAATAACAAACAACCAGATGTGCTATTGAAATTGAATCAAGTCTTAAAAGTTTTCATCTAGTCCTACTGAGGAATATGCACATTTTTTTATTCTCCTCTTATGCAATTCTCCACATTGTATAAAATGAATTGCCATATAAAATTTAAATTTTTAACTGATAGTTTTCCTGTAAAAAAAATAGAAAATCAAAATAATTGTTTCCGCGCCAAAACGCAGCCGCAAACAAAGACGGCCTACTGTGACGTCACGATCCGGTATCGTCCAAACGAGTCTCGCTTACTCACACAGAGATCCTCATCTCACCATTAGTGTTTATGCGACTTACGTGTGCCGGATAGTTATTGTTATCAACTTATATTATTGTTTATATATATATATATATATATATATATATATATATATATATATATATATATATATATATATATATATATATATATATATATATATATATATATATATATATATATATATATATATATATATATATATATATATACTTGTATTAATTAGTTTAAAAACTGTATACTCTTATAGTATGGCTACAGAGGTTGGATTTGTCCAAGGACAATCTGATAATTTACCAAAAATTGATGTACTAGCAATGTTTGCGTTTTTAGAAAACAACCCGAATTTCATGGGTGCTGAGCTAAAAGTAGTGAAAGCTGGGAGGTATGTGTCTGAAATGAACCTTATTTTGTCCTGTAAATATCTTTGTTGGATTTTATGTAGTAATCTCTTATAAAATATAATGTAAATAAAAGCATAACCTCAAAATGTTCTCCATTCAAATAATATACAAGAAAAATATATATTTGTTGTAGATCTGCTCGTGAAAGTTATGGAGACAATGCTGATTTTCTCATCCTTAGGTACATTAAAGAATAATTTGTTGGGGGTACTTATTGTTGTGGAAGTACATTTGGGCACTATACAGCACTTATAATATTTATGTCCAGGCACTGTTATGTCTTTCGCATTCTCGTATTGTGATTCTGAATCTGCTGAAGCCATCACTATACTAGATTAAACACAACTTATTACCTTTGAACCAATATTATACACTAAACACCAAAACTACTTGAAATTATGGTAAAACTGCTAAGAATTCGATGCAAATACAAACGATAACAAGACAAGGTTAAATAGCGATGCCCGCGTATCACGTAGATGTACCGGATCCTGACGTCACAAACCTCTTCACCAATCAGATCGCGTTTTCGCCCACCCTGTCTTTTTGAATTATATTCAATATTTCAATAATTAATTACTAATTTGTGGTTCACTTTAAGGGGGGTTTACTTGTAGACATAAATTTTTCGAGTATTTTGCTATACTTTAAATACATTTTTCATCAAAAGTAAATTATATTCAACTCCTCATTGAATTTGTCATATAAAAACTTGCTAAAAAATTCAGCAGAATTACACGATCTGATCAGATAACGGTAAAATGAAATATGACAACAAAAAACAACTGAAGTCACTAACTGAGATTAGAACGCGTGTTATATGAGCCAATTATTAAATCAACACTGCTGCCTTTACCTCTCGGGCATTCTCAACATGACACATGAATCTACTAACAGTTATATACTCTTATATATTACTTTTCTAACGTCTTGATTATTTACACCCTAAAATTTTTGTTTAAAATTGATTTTTTTTCTCATATTTTAACAAACCGAAGAAAAATGACGGCCGAGACACAGATCTAGGAGCTTGTTAGTCATTTGGAGCCGTATTTTCAACTTGCAAAGTGCTAATGCGTACTATTGTACGACTACTAGAATTATCAATTTTTTAAAGAAAATTGACTAAAAGTCTAAACGCTGCCAGTTCGTTATGGTAGCAAATTTTCATATAGATGATTGTACCTTTTTACGGAAATTATACATAGTACATGTGTATATATATATATATATATATATATATATATATATATATATATATATATATATATATATATATATATATATATATATATATACATATATAGTTTTTTGTGCGTTTGTCTGATTCCCCTTTTCTTTTCTTTAAATGTTTATATCTTTTTAGCGAGTTTTTATTTTTAAAAAATGCAATGAGAGGGGTATCAATGGTAAGACGTTGCAACATTTTTTTGAGATAGCGCGAATTTGGACCCCTAGAACCGATATCAGCTTAAGTATTTATGTTATATATATATATATATATATATATATATATATATATATATATATATATATATATATATATATATATATATATATATATATATATATATATATATATAATTCCTCTCCAACCGGAGCATTTCTGTTGTCGTGGATGGCTATTCCTCTCAACTGTATCCAATTAATGCAGGAGTTCCTCAAGGTTCAGCTTTAGCCCCTTCTTTGTTTCTTCTCCACATCAGTGACCTCTTCTCTAGCACATCCAATCAAAAGTTCACAGTTACGCGGACGACAAGACCCTCCACTCAAATATACAATATTCTAAGCCTGTCTCTTTAGCCCAATTAGATGAGGATCGCAGACTCATGGAGGGTTCTATCTCCGTGGATCTCCAAAAAATATTAGACTGGGGAAGTAGAAATGTTGTACAATTCAACCCCACCAAATCTCAGTATTGCTTTCTTTCTCATAAGAGATACACCAGCCCTAGACCCATCACAATAAACAACCAAGTTATTCAAAGTAATGAGTCCTTTTATCTTGTTGGCATTTCTGTGGATCGTAATTTCAATTAGCACCAACATGTCACATAAATTGCAGAAGCGGCTGCTAAGAAATTAGGTTTCCTCTTCCGAGCTCGTAAATACTTTTCACCAGCTAATCTCTATACTTTATATACTTCACAAATAAGGCCAAATCTCGAATACTGCTCCCACATCTGTGGTGCTACTGCCGCTTCTACACTCGCTATCCTGAGCTCCATTCAGAAGAGAGCTATACGTCTCATCGGCAGCCCTACCCTCACCCAAAGGCTGCCATCCCTTGCCCACCGACATGCCGTTGGTTGCCTCTCTCTCTCTCTCTCTCTCTCTCTTTTATAGATATCTGCACGGGCACTGCTCAGAGGAGCTTTCTTCCATAGTTCCTCCACCTGCTGCCGCCAACACAGCTACCAGGGGAACAGAGCGAATGCACCCTTTTACTGTCCAGGTCATCTTGTTATGCCCGTTCTTTTGTCCCGAGGACTTCCAAGTTGTGGAATTCCTTGCCGGCACATGTTTTTCCTTCTCCTCCAAACCTCCAAACCTTCAAGTCCAGAATTAACAAGTTGCCTCTTTCCTCCTTGACGACAGCCACGGTACGATAGTATTTAGGCTGTAAGCCCTCGTGGTGTGTTGTTGAAATAATAATAAAAAAATCATATTACAGGCCTTAGACAACTTGCTTCACAAATAAGCAAATGCCTGTGCTTGTAATAAACACAATTTAGATTTAAAGCGTTTTCAAAGTTTGATGTCATGATGTAAATTTGTATCCAATGGATAACGCAAAAATTATTTACCGATTTTGATGAAATTTGGCACGTATCTTCCTTTTGTTAACATTTTTCATGCGTTTGTTAGCTAGCCTAATTAATCCAGTCAAAACAAAGTTTTCTAAAAAAAACTGTTGTATCTAACCAGGAACTTACGTAATTGTGGCTAAACTGTTTGATAAGTTAGCTTCTCATATTAACGAAATTGATAAGATAAATAACTTTAAATGCGAACTTTCCAGGTTTCTGGCATTACTATGTTTTTATATCAGAGAGAATTTTTCGAGTTTCCAGATTGTTGATCTCTGTGGTGTATGTATGTTTTTTTGTGTACTTGTGTATATATTGTTTTTGTAAGTGTATTTTTGACAATAGATATATAGGTCGATTTTCACATGAGGGGTCAGAAAGCATCTTCGTGCCTTGTCACAGAGCCGGACACCTGGCGCCGGCCGGATATTGAAGATACTCAACTCATTTCGCAGCTGGGCTTAAGGGATTAACCTAACACGGTCACACAACATGTGTGACATCTTCAGCCGATTTTAAAGTCGCCTCGTCGCCGTTTTCGGTCTGCGATCGTGGCAAGCCCGATGACACACGAGAGCCAGATAACTATGTGCCCACGCATTTGAATGATTATGCAAAGGCCCAAGCGGGCGTAATGCAATGGCGGTTTCAGGATGCAAGTCAAAGTCTACCCCAGAATTCAGAATACGGTGACGCGATGCTGAGTCAAAAGATAAAATCATTATTTAATAATAATAATAATAATAATAATAATAATAATAATAATAATAATAATAATAATAATAATAATAATAATAATAATAATAATAATAATAATAATAATAATAATAATTAATTGTCCTTATTAAAAAGGTAGACCCATAGAATACAATAGATAATTCCCAAACAATAATAAAAATTTCAAAACTAAAACTGAAACAAACTGTTTATTATTGAACCTTTAAAGTTGCTTTCAGTCCGCTAGGCACTGGACATTGTCAATTGCGATCCCGAAGATACAACATCTCTGCGAAGTTCGGTCGCTGGTGTGTGCGAGCTTGTAACGTGTAACAATAAAATGTAAATATACCCATCATTCTACACATTGCGTGTTTATAACTGTATTATAATCCTAACACATTGCGTGTTTGTCAAAAAGTGCATCCCAAGGTGATTAACCTCGTTTTTAATTGTAAAAGAATCACCATGTACCACAACACAAACTATGGATGACACCATACCAAAGCCCCGGCAAAGTCTAGCCACAATAGCTACTCCTACTCAACCGTGGCCAAGGCATGTCACCACTCTTGCCAGCATACCACCCAACTCCACCCACACTACACAGAGATAGGGAGAGAGAGGGAGAGAGAGAGAGAGAGATTTGTGGTATAAAAAGAATAATAATTAGAATATGGATGGTTTGTCGTACATAATTTATTGATATTATTGTAACAGTCATTTATAGTAAATTATAACAAAAGAGATAAATTTTGAAATTTGGGCTAGGCACGTGCCCCGTGCCCCTTATCACCAGCCGCCACTGTCTGGTTCTAAATTGCAAATTTTTAATGGGTATTCGTTATTAATATATTCCTTTCGGTATCAAGCGTACACAAGTCACCCGCATCATAATATCTTCTCGTCAACTTGTCTAAAATTCAGAATTATGAACTGTCAATTACTTATGGCATATTCCCATGTTTTACGATTTCCACTATTTATTTCAAACTCTGACACTTAATGTAATTGCGGGTTTCCCAAGACCTCATTGTGCTTGCGTGTTCCCCCTAGTAGCGAGGAACGGACCAACATAAAACGAACTGGCATTGATTTTACGGATACTACCCTGGCTTTAGCTCGTGTGTGGATAACAAGGCCATTAGAGTTTTCATTCATACAGCTCACCTGGCCATTTTTATACCGAATAACAGAATCGTTCCGCCAATAACTGAAAAAAAGATGTTATTGGGTCATTGGAAGAGCTTACGGCTCACAAAAGGTATCGATCAGTTTGTAAATCGGCTGAAAATTGTGCTTTTAAAGAAGCAACTGTAAATAGATATTGTTAGGAAATTGAAATCAATATATCTTTATGGTAAAATCGATTCAGAATGTAGATGCAAGAAGCATTTATCTAGTTTATAGTTACACGTGTATATAAGGCGGAAAAACACAATTACCTATTCTTTTATTAATTGATGAAATTATTGGCTTAGTTTCTTCGAGAATGGTCTTTCCGTTTTTTAAACATTATGGATTAGCAATTCAGCTTTCATTATGGAGACTAACCCTTTCGGTCACGACTTTTTTTTTCGTCAAAGAAAATTCCAATAATTTGTAATATGAAAGAGTAGCTCTGGACCGCAAAAGACAACTGATCTACGGTCAGTCTAGACCGGAGACAGAGCAATATAAAACTTCACCCTACCAATCGCTGTGCAGACTAGTTCAAGGCACAGTGATTCTGGAATGGGTGAAGTAACGGTATGCACAATCAACCAAAAGGTTGCAGTGCTATCGGGGCGGTAAGGCCGCGGACGAACCCTGAGGGAAAAAAATATGAAAGAGTTAAATTTTTGCAATGCATGTGCAGTTTTTTTTCTTGACTAAAAGGTTTTTGAGTTATATTATGTATTCAAGTGAATACACTGTAACCTAAAGGTACCAATGAAGGCTGAAACAAATCAAAATACACAAATTTACTTGATTTATATTATATTTTATTTCCTTTTATTTATATCATATTGCATAGGTAGGTGGTAGTGGACTTTTTACGTGACAGTAAAGGATTTTTTTTTACGCCCGAGGAGGTACCACCCCTTACATCAAGGGACCGGTGAAGTCCCAACGGACTTGAATGTCCATAATAAGGAATGGCTGGGATCTTCAAAAACAGATCCACAATGGAAAGCAGCGGAGGCCTTCGCAGTCAACAATACTTTAGCCAATATGGTTCAGCAACCTACTTACTTTCCTCGTATCCCAACACACAGCTTGAATCCCTTGGATCTCCTTCTTACTACAAAACCTGAATGCTATAAGACATCAGTCACCGCCCCCCTTGGTCACTCAGACCACCGCATGGTCACTGCTTCCTGCGCAATACAACCGGAGGTCACACAGTCATAACACCCACGTATCGTATGGCACTAAAACTCCGTGAACTGGGACGAAATGCGGGATTATATTTCCTCCTTTTCATGGGCGTCTGCCTGCTTCTCTCATCCTGACCCCTCTGATATCTCGCATCAACAACCTCCTCACTAGCACATCCACCCAAGTTCATATGACAGGATGACAGCACCCTCCACTCAAATATAGAATATTCTAAGCCTGTGTCTGTAGCCCAAATAGCTGAGGATCTCAAGCTCATGGAGGGTTCTGTCTCTGTGGATCTCAAAAAAAAAATTAGACTGGGGAAGTAGAAATCTTGTACAATTCAACTCCACTAAATCTCAGTCTTGCTTTCTATCTCATAAGAGATACACCAGCCCTCGACCCACCACAATGAACAACCAAGTTATTCAAAGTAATGAGTCCTCTTCACTTGTTGGCATTTCTGTGGATCGAAATCTCAATTGGCACTAACATGTCACATCAATTGAAGAAGCGGCTGCTAAGAAATTAGGTTTCCTCTTCCGGGCTCGCAAATACTTTTCACCAGCTAATCTCCATACCCTGTATACTTCTCAAGTAAGGCCAAACCTCGAATACTGCTTCCACATCTGGGATGCTGCTGCCGCTTCTACACTCGCTAACCTGTAATCCCTTCAGAAGAGAACTATACGTCTCATCGGTGACCCTACCCTCACCCAAAGGCTGCCATTCCTTGCCCACCGACATGCCGTTTATGGCCTCTCTCTCTCTCTCTTGTATAGATATCTGCACGGGCACTGTTTGGAGGAGCTTTCTTTCATAGTTCCTCTACCTGCTGCTCCCAACAGATCTACTAGGGGAACAGAGCGAATGCACCTTTTTACTGTCCAGGTTAGCAGACATAGAACATCTTGTTATGACCGCACTTTTGTCCCGAGGACTTCCAAGTTGTGGAATTCCTTGCCGGCACATGTTTTTCCTTCTCCCCCGAACCTCCTAACCTTCAAGTCCAGAATTAACAAGTTGCCTCTTTCCTCCTTGTCGACACCCACGGTACGATAGTATTTAGGCTGTAAGCCCTCGTGGTATGTTGCTGAAAAAAAAATTGAACGAAGGTATTGGTCATATTCTAAAACAAATAAAATTTCTAACAACACTATTTGTGGGCTTTATACTTGGTAAAAAGAAAAGCAGTGGACCGTACGAAAACTGCCGGGAAACCTGGCCTAATTGATGAAGTGTAAAAGTTACGTGAAAATAAAAAGTACTCATGGAGACAGATAGTTTTGTGTCGTGACGACAAAGCAACATCGTCTCTAGACTATGATGGTGATGTGTTTTTGTAGATTCGTTACAGAAGTAGGTAGTTCGCAGCAAAAGATGTAACTATATGAAAAATAGTAATACTTAGAAAAAGAAAATCCCTGCGTTTGGCAGATTACCGATAAATTTCACTGACATTGTCATTATCGTTGGCGCATTTATAATCCATAATGGCGTGCATTTGACAAATTACTGTTTCTGATGGTTTTGTATTTGAAGCATAAGAATATTGGTAAATGATTAAATAACAATAAATTTTCTTATGTAAAGTCTTCAGCGACATACGTATTTGGTTCAGACAACCCATTAAAGGATTTCGATTGTACAGTTCTGGCTTATGGACGAGAAAACTTGTAAGCAGAGC
Organism: Tillus elongatus; assembly: GCA_964006375.1. Taxonomy (NCBI): domain Eukaryota; kingdom Metazoa; phylum Arthropoda; class Insecta; order Coleoptera; family Cleridae; genus Tillus; species Tillus elongatus. The sequence goes on from OZ023264.1 coordinate 12,097,687, forward strand.
GGATCAATAAAGCGAATAAATAGGCGTTATTATAATAAGATACAAACAATATTTTATTTCGGATTGCTAATAAAACAAAATCAGGCAATTAAAATATGAAATTCAAGTTTTATAAAAAAAGTCTGTGCGCAACAAGTGCGTTATGGTAGCGAATTTTCGCACAAATGTTTTTAACGCCAAATATGTTTTATTTTTAAAAGGACATCTAGTTGGTTAGCAGTGTAACCTATATAACGGGTGGGCCATTTAAGATTTGGAATTTGAATCGGCTATGGAAAAAAAAACTAATGAATATGTTTTCAGAGTTATGAGTTTATTAGAAAGAGTTAACCTTTCCATTTATAAATGGAAGGCAACGTCATTTAAATGACTGCCACAGCTAGCCTTACAATACCCCATTCGATCAGTCCAATTTTCCAGTACATTTTTGATTGTTTGAGCCTCTATTTCGTCAATGGCAACATCGATTTCATGTTTCAAGTCGTCAAACGTCTCTGGATGGTTAGCGTAACACTTGTCCTTAACGGCTCCCCACAAAAAAAGGTCCAACGGAGTCAGATCGCAGCTTTGAGGTGGCCAATTGACATCAGCATTTTGGCTGATTATGCGATTTTAGAAAACAGTGCGCAAAAGATCGATTGTTACGTTGGCTGTGTGGCATGTTGCGCCGTCCTGTGGAAACCAAATGTCAGCTATGCCATACTCTTCAATTTTGGGAAACAAAAAATCTCTTAGCATGACGCGGTAGCGATCGCCATTCACCATAACGGCGTTTCCTTGCTCATTTTCAAAGAAAAATGGCCCAATAATACCGCGGGACAAAAATCCGCACCAGACAATGAATCGTTGTGGATGCATTGGTTTCTCCACGATGACATGTGGATTTTCTGAGCCCCAGATACGACAATTTTGCTTATTGGCGTATCCTCCGAAGTGGAAAAGATGATTTTTCGGTAAAAATGCTCATCTTCGATCAAGCGGTCTTCGGCCCATCAAGCAAACCGAAAACACATCGGATGGTCATGCGGCTTCAGCTGTTGCACTAATTGAACTTTGTCGGCATCCATACCGAGATCTTTATGCAACATTCTTCTAAAAGAAGTGCGTGAAATGTTCCATTCTTGAGAATGGTGATGAGTTGATGTTGATGCTGAGCAACAGCAGCGATGTTTTCGGTTGAGCGCACTGAAAATCTATGAAAATCACTACCATAACGCACTTGCTGCGCCCAGACTTTTAATTTAGTACCCCTTTATGAAAGGAGAATTGGCCTGTAAGAAAGTTAGCTTAAAGGGACATTGCTGTTTTTAAACCTTACACCCGAAGCCAAGTAGCTATTTTCAGAGCAAAATTCAGTAACACCGTTAACTTTTTAACTTTATAAAGTGCTGAAACAGGATACATGATGTGACAAAGTTGTCTTTACGGTACATTAAATAGACGACGAGATGCAGCATTCACGGTACAAAGGAGATCATATGACCTTTTGTTTCCTACAGTTTTGATGTAATTGCTTCAACGATACTAAATATGCTGCCCCAGGCACTTTACGTAGGCACTCTATTAAAACGCCCACTCGATACCGTTTATACAGAAATATACTAAAACACGAGATGGTTACCTACATACCCTAGAGGAAAAGAGGAAAATTATTTGTCAAGTCAAGTTTCACGTTTGTTTTCTATTATTCCAGGGTAAGTTTAAAATTTATAACGTTGTATACAAAATATATTAACATTTGAGCGGAGTAAGTTCGGCTTGTTATAAAGCATCTAATAAGTACACTTGGAGAAATGCAAATCACCACAACGCTTATTTTAGAGACCTTACGATCGTTTCGTTGACAAAGTCAACATCTTCAGAGGAAGAAAAATTCTTTTTTTTCTTTTTCTTTCTCTGAAGATATTGACTTTGTCAACGAAACGATCCTAAGGTCTCTGAAATAAGTGTTGTGGTGATTTGGGTTTCTCCAAGTGTACTTATAAGTGCTCATCACAGGTTCCAGTTTTCACATAATAAAGCATCTTGTAAGACATACAAAGGCTTACCCAAATAAAGTATCCAGTATTAGTAATCTTGTTGTTGTTAAATATATAAAAACGTTGAAACTAATAGTATTTTAATGCCATTTAAGATAAAGGGATTCAAAAACAATTTAGCATCGTGTTTTCGAGTTGCAAACTTCTATTCTGCAAACATTCTATTCTAACGCGAACACTTGCAGAATAGAAGATTTTATTGCCAAATGAAACAATAAATTTGATTCTATAAAATTTACCCACGAATTAGAAATTCATGACAAATTATCCTTTCTAGATGTACTAGTTATCAAAACTAAAGACACTTTAGAATTCCATGTCCACAGAAAGGAAACCACCACTCTAAATGAGAAATTTGCACAATTTTTTATTCTCCTCTTATTCAATTCTCCACATTTTATAAAATCAATTGCCAGATAAAATTTAAATTTTTTACCCGTAGTTTTCCTGTAAAAAAATATAGAAAATCAAAATAATTATCTCCGCGCCAAAACGCAGCCGTAAACAAAGACGGCCTACTGTGACGTCACGATCCGGTAACGGTCTCGCTTACTCACACAGAGATCCTCATATCACCATTAGTGTTTATGCGACTTACGTGTACCGGATAGTTATTGTTATCAACTTATATTATTGTTAATATCTATATACTCGTATTAATTATTTTAAGAACTGCACAGTCTTATAGTATGACTACAGTTGGATTTGTCCAAGGACAATCTGATAATTTACCAAAAATTTATGTACTAGCAATGTTTGCGTTTTTAGAAAACAACCCGAATTTCATAGGTGCTGAGCTAAACGGAGTGAAAGCTGGGATGTGTGTGCCTAATATGAACCTTATTGTATCCTGTAAATATCTTTGTTGGATTTTATGTAGTAATTTCTTATAAAATATAATGTAAATAAGAGCATAACCTCAAAATGTTCTCCATTCTAATAATCTACAAGAAAAATATACACCATTTCTTCCTGATTTTCTCATCTTTAGGTACATTAAAGAATAATTTGTTGGGGGTAGTTATTGTTGGCGAAGTACACATTTGGGCACTATACAGCACTTATAATATTTATGTCCAGGAACTGTTATTTCATTCGCATTCTCGTATTGTGATTCTGAATCTGCTGAAGCCATCACACAGACACGTACTAAACTAGATTACACACAACTTACTACCCTTTGAACCCATATTATACACTAAACACCAAAACTACTTAAAATGATAATAAAACTGCTCAGAATTCGATGCAAACACAAACGAAAACAATACAACGTTAAATGGTGATGCCCGCGTAAAACGCAGATGTACCGGATCGTGACGTCACAAACCGCTTCACCAATCAGATCGCGTTTTCGCCCACCCCGTCTTTTTGAATTATATTCAATATTTCAATAACTAATTACTAATTAGTGGTTCACTTTAAGCGGGGGTTTACTTGTAGACATATATTTTTAGAGTATTTTGCTGTACTTTAAATACGTTTTTCATCAAAAGTAAATTATATGCAACTTCCTCATTACATCTTGACTTACATCATACGTACGCACAAGAAATGCCCAGTCTGAATTGTTTAGTAAACAGGTTTATCAATTTTTCTTTTAGTAAAAGTAGATATACCTAAGAATTAAAGTATATTAAGAACGTAGTCGAACATAATGGATCCACAGCTTGCCATTTAATTAACAAACCTAAAAAAATGTTAGCGAAACCAACGACTTTTAGAAGAGGGAAAGCCGAAAAAATGTCGGAAATTGATTAAATAAGTTGTACAGATTTAAATACGTCGTACCAGCAAAAAGATCTATTGGAATTAGATTCAAAGAACATTTAGCACAATTAAGATACGGCACTATAGATAGACATTCCGTCGCCCGACATATTTGGGATAATAATCACCACGTTAATGAGGAGAATCTAAAATTAGTTAAAAAAACGTTAGACAGCCAGGACAGCTAAACGCATTCGATAGTATATATATATATATATATATATATATATATATATATATATATATATATATATATATATATATATATATATATATATATATATATATATATATATATATATATATATATATATATATATATACTTCTAAATATAGTATTAATAAAAAATGTATGAATCTCGCTCCGCCGCCTATGGGCAGTCCCGTAATAGATTACTTTATAAAATAAATACCGACAGGGGCACGTCCGAGAGAAAATAAAAGAACACAGACATTTCTGCCAAATAAAATATATTGTGGTGATTTGGGTTCTCCAAGTATGTTTATCTGTGCTTAACTACAATGAGGGACATTATAAGGCAGCTGGTTCTAAAGATCTTACTAAAAATGGTTTCATCAGTTTAAGAATGTGCATACCAATGTGTTAGAGAACGGGGTGGTACATTTGAGCATCTTTTGGTTTAATATATCAAGGTTTGCAAAAAAAAAATTAATATACAGATTAAAAAAAACACATCCAGTAGTTTGACCATGTAAAGATAATGGTTGACAACAGACTACGTTTGGTTGTTCTTGGGAGGTCACCTTAAAGATGAATACATATCTGACAGTCCAAGAAACCCAAAACCCGCAAATTCACAAACTGCAGTATCGTGCTGATGATGAACCGGGACGGTTATATATATATATATATATATATATATATATATATATATATATATATATATATATATATATATATATATATATATATATATATATATATGTATCATACCGATAACTAAAAAAATATAGGCTGGTTTCTATCAAATTTGATAAATATTATTTTTACAAGTGGCGTGGATAAGTTCGTTAGACAGGAAAAAGGGACCAGTTCTTTCGGTAAAAATTTGGGTTTCGTTAAAAAAAAATCTGAAAGTAAGAAATGTATGACAACCAAATTTAATATGCTGGTTTCTATTAGTGAATTTTATTAAAAGCAACATCTACCAAAATTTAGATGTCTAGGTTGAAAGAAAAAAAGTTATAGGCATTTTAATTTTAATTTTTTAGCGAATTTCCGTAGAAAAAGTTCACTAATGGGGAGATCCCGAATTTTGAATTTTGAAAAAAATTTTGAGTGCCGAACTAGGACCCCTATAACCCATATCAGGGGTTTCAATTTTTATATGTTATATATATATATATATATATATATATATATATATATATATATATATATATATATATATATATATATATATATATATATATATATATATATATATATATATATATATATATATATATATATACCGATAACTCAAAAAATAATAGCCCGAATTTGAAAAAATTTGGCATGTGCCTTCCTTTTATAAATGGCTTGGACAAAGTCGTTAGTCAGAAAAATCGGACAAGGTTTATCGGGAAAATTTTGAGTTTTCATTCGAAAAAAAAAAAAATTATTTCAAAAAATTTAAAAGCTATGATAACCAAATTTTGTATCTAAGTTTACGATATAAAAATTCAACTGTACACCAAAATTTAGATTTCTATGTTACAAGAAAAAAAAAGTTATAATAAAATATTTTGTGCCAGATAATTTCTATGAAAATTCACTACCATAACGCACTTGCTGCGTCCAGGCTTTTTTTTAACTTATTTTTACTGTTTCTAATTAACTTAAGTAATTTTTACAACTTTTAGTATGAAGCTAAGTCACTAATTTAATATTACATATTGTTCTTATCAAAATTCACTACCATGACGCAATTGCTGCGTCCTGAACTTTTTTTAAAAGGGGTACATTTATCCATATAAAACCTTGTAAAAGTAAATTTTAAAAGGTACCGATCCTTTATTTCAAAATATAATGAACATTAGCTATATAATATTTTCCGGAAAGTTGAAGATCTGGTATAATTAATTTTGCTATATTTATAAAATAATTTATGTACTTAGCGTGACTACAAAGCTAATGTAATTATCGATTAAACAAGGAAATGCGTTATGTACAAAACCCTAGTATAAAATACCCACACAAACATATATAACAAACATACATATTGATGTCAAGCGTGGATACCATCATTCTTTCAATATAAATTTCTAAATTCCTAAATTCTTAGCCACAGATGATTTCCATGGCGGCGTTCTATAGTCTTAGAAAAAGGTCTGGACGCAGCAAGTGCGTTATGGAAGTGAATTTACATAAAAAGATGTTTAATAGCAAATGCGAGCAGGCATCAATCTAATTACCGGTATGGCCTATGTAGTAGAAACAATGTACTATATTTTATCAAAATTACTGATTGTTTGAAAATCTACGAAAATTTTTCGAAAATAAAATTAAATGTTGGTTTCCTAGCCCACAAACCTTACGTTAATAGCATTGAGTTATTTAAATTTGAAGGATTTAATGAAAATTCGCTACCAAAACGCACTTACGGCGTCCAGATTTTTTTCTTACAAACCTGCATCATATTTCGATTAAAAATGCAAAAATGCATCCATTTACGATATAACCTGAAATTACCTCTGAATGGGTGCCTATAATGTTAGACAAGGTCAGTCAGATATATCAGGGTTACCCTACAATTGCAAACGAATGCCTCAAATCAAACTTCAAACGCACAGGCTACAAAAATATGTCACAATAAACAATCAGCAGAATTGTCATTTGACAAAACTCTCAAGATAAACAACTCAAGATATCACAAGAATGTATAGTAATAAATAAAGATTTTAATCAAAGTGATCCAATTTGTTTAAAGGCAATCTAGAACTACGTTTTATTATGTTTAAATATTAGGCTTCCCATTCTTCAGGGTATTTAAAAGTCATCTCGTTCTCCTAGTTAAATCTGGCAACACCAATTACCTATTTGTTATTTGTTATTTGTTATTTGTTATTTTGCGAGGTGACCGCAGGTGGGGATTCGGATTCGAGGTCTCCTCCTCTTTCTTCTTCTTCTTTGTTTACAGACGTCATAAACAAGAAGAAGAAGATATCCTCAAAAGCGACTTCGCTGCCGCCAATACCTTAGAATCTTAGAATAATGTACTTATTGTTTACTTTTAGTTTTTATTTATTCCTTGTCTCGTATATGGAAAATTTGAGGTAAATGAAACTACAAAATATCATGCAGTAGTTTAAAGTAAACCTATAAACAGATGCCCAGGGTAAATTATTAAAATTTTAATTTCAAAATGTTGCATTGTTTACATTTGTTTATTTCTTTTTAAAAAAGTATGGATACAGCAATAGTCAATAAGTGTTGAAAAGAGTTTAGGCGCAGCAAGTGCGTTATGGTAGCGAATTTTCGTAAAAATATTGCAAATGGTGATAATTCAATTTCCCATTAAACTAGAAGCTTCAGTTTTGATACATACTAAAACCTATGTAAAAGCAGCGCGGTACTTAATTCAAAAAATAACACAACCAGCTTCACAGGCATCGACATATTTGTTTCAGAAAACCATTGTGTTATTTTCTTTGCAGAAACTTGTTCGATTTAGTTGGCTAAAATGGATCATCCAAGCGACTAATAAGGAAAAATACTTGCCACGTTTATAATTTCGCAGGTACATTCGTTTTGTATAAAAAATTAAACTGTCGGTAAATTTGCAGATTACCACATGGGAGATTTTTAGAAAAAAATCAAAAACATGCTTAGATCTCCTTCTGGATACACAAACCACAAGAAATATTTCTTGCAAACAGCCCTCAAAAAAGTTACGGGACGAATAGGGGTGTTGGGCGGGGAAGAAGATAAAACGGAAATGTGAGCGGCAAGTGCAAAAAAAAACAGATTAGTTGGACCTCCAGAAACTGCTTTATTCCGTTTTGCAGCTATACCTCCTTAAAATTTTGTTTATCCCTCCCAGAACCCCTATATTTACCGCAGGTCCCGTCACTTTCTTGCGGTTTGTTCCCAAGCATATTTTCTTGTTTACATTGTTCTTGTTTATGCATTGAGGGTGATTGTAGGCATGCAGAAGGGGAAAAGGAACCCCTGCGACAAAGCAGCGAAGCAATATTTTCAATTTATGTTTACATTGTTACCATTTTACTATTTCATTTGTTTAAAATATTTTTGCAAAAATTAAATGTAGGTTGCCTTGTTTGTCCGTCTTACATATAGAGCTACAATATTTTATCATTTTTAAAAAGCGTGTATACAGTAACAGTAAAAAAAGCGTTGAAAAAGATCTGGATGCAGCAAATACATTATGGTAGAGAATTTTTGTAAAAATATTTGAAATCCGATAACTCAATTTCCTATTAAGCTAGAATTTTCAATCTTAAACAATAGTAACACCTATGTAAACGCAGCGTGCGTACTAAATTAAAGAAAGATAACATAATGCGCCTCGCGGATAACTAAAAGTTGGTTTTAAAAAACTTTTTTGTTTTGTTTGCAAAAACCAGTTCGATTGGGTTGACTAAAACAAAAATATCCAAGCAATTAAAAGGAAAATACTGGCCATACTTCTAGCTCCATAGAAAATAGAAACTTCTTCAAATAATCGCTGACTGGGATCACTAAAACCGGTCTCCCAGTTCCATTTAAATTTAAAGAATTAGTTTTAATAATATACCTTACTTTTTGTGTACAATTCTTATGAAAATTCACTACTATAATGCACTTGCTGCGCCCCGAACATTTGTTTAAATATCTTCAAAACTAAGACAGCCACAACCAGCCTTCGAACGGATATAACCTCAAAACTGAACTCACTCCAACTTTTTCCATTTAACCATTTTCGTATGTCTTATAGTTTTCTAGATCTCAATACAACAACCACTAATTTGGGACACAATTAAACGTTGAATGTAACGACTTCTCCTCCAGACACCAAAATTTATTGCAGATTTATCTTACTCCCGACGCGTTTCGACACTGCAAGAGGTCAGCTTCAGGGGATAAATTTGAACAATTCTCAAGAAATTGAACTCGAAACTATACAGGAAGGTTTTTTAACAGGTCACAACTTCATCCATTGTGCCAGGCGCCATGCAACACTACATCTGCACAAAAATCAATGTAAAAATCGCCGATCTTTTACATTGATTTTTGTTTTTGAAGACAATTTTCTGGCATTATGCAGATGTAGTGTTGCATGGCCCCTGGCACAATGGATGAAGTTGTGACCTGTTAAAAAACCTTCCTGTATAGTTTCGAGTTAAATTTCTTGAGAATTGTTCAAATTTATCCCCTGAAGCTGACCTCTTGGAGTGTCGAAACGCGTCGGGAGTAAAAGAAATCTGAAATAAATTTTGGTGTCTGGAGGAGAAGCCGTTACATTCAACGTTTAATTATGGTAATCCCAGACGGTGTGACGTTCAGAAATGAAATTTGGGACACACTGTATATAATGTATTTTGCATCACGCATCACACTTTGTGCACTGCCACATTATTTTGAACGGAACTATTTTCATAGTGATTTGCATGCTTTACATTACATGTTTTGCTCCATATTTATACTCATGTTTAATGAAATTTCATCAAAGCCATTTATAATTATTCGCTGATGTGGGTGGCGGATTCATGTACTGTCGCATGGTATTCATCATTCAATTCAGAATAATAAATGAAGGCTGAAATGAACTGAAATGATGTACCATTTTATTACGTGACTGTGGCTCGAAATGAAATAACACGAAAACAAGCACACGCTGTTTTTTCCTCAAATATTTACAATGTTATACATGTTTGCCTTGGTAATTTAGCTCTGATTTTGGTAAATTACTCCATTTGTCGACATTATCAAAATGACAACATGCTTAGACCTCCCTTTCAAAGTAGTTCCCAACTTATATTACCTACTTTAAAGGAAACCTGCTAGTGCTTTAGTTGATAATTTAAAACTTTAAGTTAAAATTGTATAAATAAATAAATATTATGTAGAGGCTTAGTCAGTATTATTCATGAGACAACAACGCCATGGGCAATCTCGAACTCTGGCGTAGCTTAAAACAGCTCGGAATACAATTTCCTGTAAAATTGACAATCCGAAATTGTCTGAACGGCATAAATGTGGTCAATGTATTAATTATTTTATTCGTCAATCAAAGCTCAAGATTCAGTTATAAGAAGTTTGTCCTATTGTTTTAAACCTATGTAATCCTTTTTTTATGTTCCAGGTGCACTCATTGGGCCACGGTGATTTTTATTTTGGAAACCCATGTAATCAGTTGTCCAGTCTTTTTTACCAATTACAAAAATGCCCCCAAGGACATCTAGTCGAGAAAAGAGTGTCCCTGTTTCAAGAAATCTATCATAGTGGCTGTTCATCCTACAATCAATTCGATCAGACCCACATTAACTTGTTGAGACAAGGTCTTAAGTTTGCTATCCCCCCCAGGAGTTAAGTCTTTCGTGTTTGACACTGTCAAAGATTTGGAGGTTTTCCTGAGAAGATTCAGGGTTGATGACTCGGGCATTTTACGTGGTCTAATACACAATATCATTGCAAAATTCAGGGTAACTTCTACTGGTCTTCATTCATACGGGTCAATTGTTAAATCTTTCAAGAGACAACGACCTTTTCCTTTCAAATGCTGATAAGGGACCCTGTTTGGTTGTTTGAGACAGACATGATTATGTTTCGAAGGTCCTCACATTCATGAGGGAAAATAATATTATTATAGTTAATTACAATCCACTCCCCTCTTTCACATCGAAGTTTAAGAAAGCCTTCGATCGATTTGCACCCCTCTTGACTGAGAATTATAGGTCTCTTTACCCCCATGAACCACTTCTTACCTCGCCTTTATGGCCTTCCCAACATTCACAAGGATGGATGTCCGATCCGCCCGGTTGTCTCCTTTGTGGGCTGTCTGACGCATAGGTTGTCAATCTACCTGGCAACATTCTTAATTTCACAAGTAAATTTCACCCCCCCCCCCCCATTTCCATCAAGAACTCAGTTGCTCTAGTCGAGAAACTTAGATATGTCCCAATAAATGACACTTCGGTGTTGGTTTCGTTCGATGTTTCCAATCTTTTCACTAATGTTCCGGTAAAAGAGACACTACTCATACTCAAGAATCTGCTTGCATCTTCTTCAATTAGTATAGATATGCAGAGGGCTTTGAATTCTCTGGTCAAGGTTTATCTTGAGCAGAACTTCTTCTCCTTCAATAACCAAATATTGCTACAGAAACATGGCATTTCCATGGGCAACCCTTTGTCCCCCCTCTGTGCAGAGGTCTTCATGACCTTCTTCGAGAAGGATATTATTTTTGCTACTTTCCGTTGACATATTGTGGACCCATTACTAATGCCATCACAAAAGTTTTGAAGAGAGACAATGTAAAATTCTAAGAACACCCTGAACACCCCCTCCTGGAGAAATCAGGAGTTTATTGCCTTAGCTGTGGAGATCCTGATTGCAACACTGTGTATATTGGTAAAACTGGGAGAGTCCTAAACACGAGAATTTCCGAACATCTCAGGAGCAGAAACAATGCTGATAACGTCACTTTAGCTTTTGGTTGCCACCTCAGAGAGACTGGTCATGTATTTTATGAAGAAAGCAATGTTAAAATCCTTCACCCATCCACTTTTGGAACTGAACAGTTCGTCCTTGAAGAGATGGAAATCTACAGATACACCTACAACTCCAGCATCACTGTTCTAAATGCTTCTAATACCAGTGAGATTAACTTTCCATCAATTTAGAAATATTTAGAAACATACTGAACTAGTGCCATCTATAGTGAAAAACCTAAGTATTCTGTGGAGTCAAGGAGCCCGGAAATGTTACGTGTTCTGTGCTGCTCGGCACGGCCGGGTAGATGTCAATGTCACTTGTCACTTTTAGCTAAACTTGGTAGTTCATTTGTTTGCCCCCTTCCCGTTCACTTCAGATATTAGGCTTTCAACTGTCCTCCATTTCAAATGCGAAATTTTTATTTGTATTGCCGTTTGTCCATTGCTGTGATTTGAGGTTTTAATGCTTCTAATTCTGCCTTCACCCGTATAGTGCAAGGAAACAAAAGCGACAGTCGATGAAAACAGCCACCATGATAGATTTCTTATAAAGTTCAGTTCCTGTTATAAAAAACAGAACGTAAGTATGTTTGGACATTTTGGTTTCATTCTTTATAGGTAGCATAGGTTGAACTCAGTGTTTTTCTCTGAAAGTTCTGCTCCGGTCGTGCAGCCTGCCTTGGCAGCTTCTTCATCTATTTGTTTAAAGACCTTAGATTGTGGTGTGTCAGTGCACTTTTAAACCTAATTTACACGGGTTTCTACCTGTTTTTTGCAATTTTACTGCTTTTGCATTGTTGTTTTGCTGCATGGGGGTGCCTTGGATATTTTGATGTTTTTGATTTCTCAACTTTTAGCTTTTAGCTTTGATTTTGTTAATATAACTGTTGTAGAGCATGTTAGCGTTGACTTTAGTTTTTTGCTTGTAAGACTGTTTAGAATTTTGTAACTGCTTGTGTCGTGTGATATTTGCCAACCTACCAGAAACTTTGTTCCTGACACAATCACCTTTTGTAATGTTTCAGGAAGCCCCTGAAGATGGCCAGAGATATGGGCTGAAACGCGTAGGGCTTTTGCTAAATAAATTCAGTCTGGAGTATAGCCTTGGTTTTGTTCTTTTTTACCTTGGAAATATGTTCCATGTTCCATTGAAAAACTCAGAAGTCTGTGGCCAATGAACGCCATGTTCAAGGCCAATAAACTTAAACCAAACCAAGTGTATAGATGTACTGATTAGAATAATAAGTGAAAAGGAAGGTAGCTAAATATTGATGAATATTGAAGTTGAAGAATGATGAGAACTTGAGATGAACTTAGTCTTCCTTTCAAGGAAATTCATATATCGGCCTGCAATGACAGGAAAAAAATTGTTCAATTTTCTTCAGGTCGACTTAATGTCGCAATTGGAAGGAATATATACACGCCAAAACACCCTGATCAACCAGCTAACTAATACTTCTTCCAGTAAGATGTAGCACCTCCACAGTATGCACCCCTTGTCTGGACTTACTGAGATAAGGTGTATATGAACATGCGGATTGAAAGAAGTGGATCTGTAGAGTGGACACCAAGGTCTCCTGATATCACCACTATGCACTTGTCTTATGGGCATATCTAAAATCCAAAATTTATAGCATAGATCAAACAATTTGGAGCACGTGAAGGCAACAATTCGCCAGAAATAGCTGCTATACACCCAGAAGTCATTAATTATGTACCACGACGATTTATTGACCTTGATGTCTACTATATAGATCCTATCTTTTGAATTCAGGAACATCTGATCTAAATAAGTCCGGACAAAAGCAGTATAGTGTGAAGGTGCTCTATCCTGCTGGAAAAAGAAGTCGTTAGCTGAAAGACCGAGTGGTCCTTGGTTTGGGAATATGGCTGCCAGGTGCGTAATTAAGTCTAGCTGGAAGCAATTTAGATGTTTTTTGCCTTTTGCTGTCTGATCAAACAAGTAAGGGCCCATGATTCGATCATTCAGTATTTCACAAGTCATTTATTTTTTAAGTGTGTATACCTCCATCATCCACCTGTGATTTTCTGTAGCTCAGTATCGGCAGTTTTATCTATTGATTCTACCCTTGACGCAAAAAGTCGCTTCATATGAAAATTATATGTTACTTTTTTAATTGTAATACCGTCAAGCAATCCTCAAAATATTTGTGAAAAATTGTCTGTATAAATAGTTAGTATCCTGACATAATACAAAATTAGGATTTGCATTTATCTTTGATTAACTTAATATTTTAAATACGTTTATCGTATAAATCAGATAGATTAGATAAAATATTATCTATGAGCGTGAACAATATTGATGGTAGGTAATAAAATAGTATTTTCCTACAACGCGACCCTTTTAAATGATCAAAAAATAATTAGCATCAAATTATCTAATCTACACTTTCAAAATATATATTTAGAGCTTTTTTTACATATGGTGCTGCATCATCTTTATTTCAACCAGCTAGGAACCAGCTGTCCATTTCATTAACCCCTCAGAAAACTTCTGCATAGAATTATTTATGAAAATTTAGGTTATTTTAATTCTTACATTTTTGACTGCCTTCTAGGCATAAGCAATATTTGTATATGCATTTAGGAAAAAAATTACAATATTCACAAGAGAAAAGAAAATGTTTATTTAATTAGGGAGCATGACTTTCCTCAACATAAAAAAATATGCGAGAATACCGCTTCGTATCAAAAACGTTATTATTTTGACAGAATTTGTGGAAAAAAGTAGCCGTGGGCTTTTTGGAGAATTTGCATTGAAAAAAATTCGCTAATAGAGAGGTCGCGATGAAAAGCTTTTGAAAAAATTTATGGATCCAAGCGATAACTCAAAAAATACTAAACTGATTTCAATTAAACTTGGCAAAAATCTTGTTTGGGCGAAAACCAAGGTCTAGTTCGTGACAGTTCTGTTTTGTTCTTATTAGCGACCTTTTAATAAATAAAAATAAGCTTTTTTTATTTAAAAAAAATTGCTAATAGAGAGGTATCGATGGTAAAACTGCAAAAATTGAAAAATAATTTTTCCGATTTTTTTTTATCTGGCTCTATTCTCCGGTAACAATAAAAATAACAGAGTGTATCTAAAATTTATTGTTCCCATTTTAACAGAGGGGTAAGTCGTATTTGTGCTAGTTAATAATTATAGTTTGTTCTAAAGGCATAATTGATATAAAACTCGGATTTACAGGAAAGGCAATGAATTGGCCAGTCATGTCGAGAATTCTACCCACGAGGGTTTAGTTAGCCACCTATCAATAAGTTTGCAGATATTGGTCTCCTATTTGAAGACTATACAACAACACGTTGGTTATAAAAATTGACTTTAAAAGGTAATCAGTAACATTACCGTTGTTTACAGTGGGTTCTGGCTAACATACTGAGCGTTAAGTAAATTTTATGCATTACATTATTATCTTATTATATTTATGATGAAAGAAAAAATAGTAATTTAACCTGTTTCGAAAAAGTTTAGTTCCTCCAAAGAATTTTGTCTTTTCTTGCGATTATCTAGACTTAGGTTAGGTCAATTTAAATTGTGAGTGAGCCATAACCGTCCCTCCACTGCGACCTTAAGGTCTATTGTGGCTCACGCCTAATTGTATTATATTTCGCCCAACAAATACAGCTTTCTACAGAGGCCGACAATTTTTGTGGGCGAAAGTTGACTCAGATATTCTGGTGCAAGCTTTATCTTGCCAAAGAGCAGGTGTCTTGTACTGTCCGCAGCCGGACAGGAACACAGCACGTGCTCTGCTGTTCGTCACTCCATACACAGCCGGCACTTAGTTTCCTGAACGACACCAATTCAGTGCATGTGGTGCCGCAAGCGGCAGTGTCCTGCATACAGGTCGACCAGACTTCTCAGTTGTTGTCTAGTTAGCCCTAGAAGTTTTTTCGCCATTGACTCTGAAAGGCCATTTGTGAAGCTCTTAGAGTGTGGCTATCCTGGCAAATTTTTACCATGACTGAATTGCCCTTATATCCGTCCAGGTCTTTAAGGTGCGTTTTGATGTGCATGGGGATATCCCGAGCACAGGTTCTGGTCAGATAAAGTCCTCCTGGGCACCAGCTCTGGCAATCGCTTCGGCCGCTACATTGCCATCAAGGTCCAAATGACCAGGTATCCAGACGAGAGAAACCTCATTGCAGCTGTCTAGTTTGTGAGGAGCAGATTTCCAGCTCCATACCGTTTTAAATTGCAACTGTAGGAACCAAGTGACTTTATTGCAGCTTTGCTATCTGAATATATTTGTATCGATTTGTTTGTGCAATGGTTTTGTATAATTTCCCTTGCACACATCTCGATGGCATTATACACTTCTGCCAGGTGTATGGTTGCATACATTCCGAGGCTCGATTTACATCGGTGTTGCTCCCATATGCTCGATGCTTATCGCGCCCGTTATCATTAGACAAGCTTGTTTCTGTAGTTGGGCCAGTTTGGCCCTCACGATACCACCAACTTCCTTAGACCACCAAACTATAGCTCCATATGTTATCATCAGTCTGATAAGCACAAGCCAGTACATCTGTTGTGTGCTTGTTCCCCAGTTATTTCCACAGATCCTTCGGCATGTCCATAGGGACAGTTTGGCCCTGCGGGTTACATTCTCCAACTATACGTTGCAGTTGAGCTTCTTATCTGGAGTACTCCCCAGATATTTCGTCTGTTCCATAAATGGAATTGTTTCCCCCTAAGGATACGTGGTTTTAATTTGTCCAACCTTCTTCTTCTCGTAAATGCAACAATGATGATTTTGCGGTGGTTCACAGATATCTGCTCCCTCCGGCACCAATCATTCGCTACATTTAGCGCCTCTTAGAAAATATTTGAAAGTTCCTCTTCAGATTTACCACTAACCATTATTACAAGATCATCCGCATATGCCTAGACCTCAACCTCCCACAGTTCCAGGATAGCCAGAAAATCGTCAACAAAGAGGGACCAAAGCAGAGGGGATAATACCCCTCCCTGCGGGCACCCCTTTGCAGACCTTAAGCTGACAACGTTCCCCTGCTACGAGGTAATAATGGCCCGATTGTGGAGCATCCGTCCGATCCAGCCACAAATGGTAGATTCCATCCCTCTAGCAATAGCAGCTTTGTAGAGGGAGTTATGTAGTGCATTATTAAATGCTCCTTTAATGTCGAGAAACGCAGCCACCGCCACCTCCCTGTTATCCAGGGAGTGTGTGATTTTCTCAACAAGGTTATTGAGTGAGAACACAGTAGATTTGCCAGTTTGGTAGGCAGGCTGGTGGGTATTGAGTGGGTTATTGTTTAATATATTACCCCTAATGTGTCCGTCCAATATTCTATTCAATCCTTTTAGGAGGAATTAAGTAACATTGAGAGGTCTCATCGATTTTGGTAGGAGGTCATTACGTCCCAATTTGGGAATATATACACCCATACTCACCGTCCAGCTGGATGGAATATAGTTCCAAGCCTGACTGGCCCTGTACAACCTGATGAGGAATGGGAGGTGTGCTTCCATTCCATTTTGTAGCAGAACCGGAATCACCCCATCCTCCCCAGGCACCTTGAATGACTGTAAATGCTTAGCAGCACACTCCACCGCCGAGGCTGTAAGTATTTTCCGAGCAACCCGCCAGTCTTCACTTTGAGGGCATTTATATCGACCCCGGCCGGCGGGACTTCTTCATTACTCGGGATCAGACAATCTGGGAAATGTGTATGTGCTAAGAGCTCTAACGTTTCTTGCCGTGGTTCTATAAAGGAGCCGTCTGGTCGTTTTATCGATCTCAGTTCCTGAGCACAGTCGTGTTAGAGAATTCTGTGGATCCTGTCGCTGCCGGGTAGATTGGCAATACCCCCAGAACCTTCAGAACTCCCTCTTTGGGTCCCTTATATCCTTGTTGTAATGTGTTAGAGCGGTATTTAAACTTACTATGTGATACAGTGTGTGAACTGTACTAAAGTAATGTTAATTTAAAATTCTCGGTCCTTTTAGATTTGATTATTTTGACAAAGTTACATACATACATCTGTTTTTCACTTAAATAAGCAGGACGATAAAATTTACAAACGTAAATTGAAATAGAAAGTTACTTAATTGTGCTTCACTTAAAAAAATTGTACGATGCTATTCTATACTATGGGCTCTCATTCATCGAACTATAACCTTTAGTGATGATCCTACTAGAGGGCAGAACGTGAGCGGCGACTGAATCACAAAAACTTTGTGATTTGAGTAAGAGACATACCAAAGCGGTTCTTGAATTATCCTTCGCGTGGTTGAAGAACAGGGAATAAGTCTGACGACTTATTTCCTTGCGGTGGCTTTTAAAAATGTTATGTCTGCTTGTTAAAACTCTTAATATTACTCCATTTTCGTTGTTGCGCTCGAGAGTACCGACGCGGTACTCTGCTTTGTGATTAGCTTACACCACTTTCAATCTTCTGGTTAGTACCAAATAATAAGTCTTATTACAGGAGCTGACCTTCAATTTATTGACTCTGGTTATTGGTTAATATCTAAAGGGTAGCATTGAATTTATTTGCATTTTGCTAAGGTGACATTGGTATTTATTCTAGGAAGAATATTGTACGTTAAAACAGCGCAAAAAATATACAAGAATTGTCTTTAAAATATGACTTACTTATTTTTCGCCTTGCTATTTAAAAGGCCGGATAATACGAATGACCTAAAAATCTGCAATTATTTTTTCGAAAACGTTATTATTTTGGCAGCATTGATGGAATTAATTGGGCACGAGCTTATTTCCTTAATTTTTACACCTGCAATATATTTTATTTGCAACATTAAAACATTTTTCTGCCGACGTGAATATATTTTCTGTCATGAACACATATTGAACATCCCAAATCTTTGTCACCACCCCCACCTTTTCACAATTGCGCTACACAAAAATGCTACATGAAGTAATCTAATTACTTCTGAAAACAACGTTTTCACTCATGAGAATAACATGTATTGTGTGCTTTACTTTTAGTGCAAAGAAACTCAGCTTGTGTTGGAATATAACGGCGTTTAAGCGCCGGTTTTATTATTAGCAGACGATAAAGTTAAATTAAAAGCGCCATTATTAACAGATTTAGAATACGGCATGTAGCAGAAATAAATCTAAACACAGAGATTTTAATGGTTTTTCTTTGAATAATCGATGTACTGCTTCCTACTTAAAACGAAACAACTCTCTTGAGACGTCTTCCAGCAGCTTCAGTCATGTTTTATACCACAGTAAATAAATTACTTTTCAGGCACTGGGTTAGATGTTATTAGCTACTAAAATTCGTGATTCTTTTGGAAAATTATATTGTGGATTACAAAACTCACTTGACTTTTCACAATCATTAGTAAAAGCGACTAATAGGTTTGTCAATAATTTTATAAAGTACAAGGTTATCATAATGTAAGGGACATATTTCAACTTAATATGTATTTTTAACAAACTAAGTTAACAACAGAATGTGAAAGAAATTCAATTGCCTAAATAATGGGATTTATTATGTCTAACAGTGCTTAACGCAAATGTTTGATAAGTCGTCCATTTTGCTGCTGTACAATTACCAACTTTTCCTCCAAATTATACACAACATTTTTTTAGAATTTCTCGTTGAATTGCAGCAAGTTTCTCCCTAATAGAGCCTTTTAAATCTTTCAGGGTTGTTGGTCGTGTTCTTAACACTCAATTTTTAAAATAAGCCCACAGCCAGTACTCCAGAAGGTTAAGATCAGGGGATCGTGGAGGCTATGAATTTACAAATTATCTGCCTATTAGGCGATCTTGGAAAACAGCAGTTAACCCTTTCTGTCCTAAGTTATTTTTATAGCATAAAAAATGTTTTTTCCTATAATTACGATTTCAATGTTCAACGGTACATTGAAGAAAATATAAGTTTTCTTTTTCACTGATTTTTTATGAAAATTTTTATTTATGCCATATGATTGAGATAAAGTCGAAACATAATCTAAAATACGTATTACTATCGCATAACAAGAAACGGAATTATTTATATGAACATTGTGAAAAATTGTACAGGAAATTGTTGTATATTAATTATGGAATGATTTACAACAAGTTCTGTCTTTATTTACACATAAAGCAACTTTGCACTTCTCACATCCGACCCGTGAATCTTTGGCTCGATGTGAATTGACCAGTGTTGTTTCTGGTCCAGTCTGATCATCAATAGGCCTTGCAATAACAAGTTTCTTCACAGCCCTAACTTCTGGGGTTCCTTCCCTAGATGTTAATGGTAGAACTCTTCTTTTCTGTATAGCATGGTACTGCAGTAAAGCATGTCCAATTTCGCTACAAACAACGACTAATCTCTTGAATTTTGTAATGTCGTGGAGCTCGCAATCGCGGATTGACTATGCATATATCTATGAAGTGAAAAACAATTAGTAGTATGAATTGAAAAAGCTATTAGTATATATTTTGAAATTTTGGTTTTCAGGGATGTTGCGAAATAGTCTCATCACTGTCACCACTTAGCGCTAGGTCAGTCTCTCTGATGTCACTTTCCCTACATATATCTCAAAATCGTACACCATTCCACTGATACCAGCCATGGAAAATACTTTACTCTATGAGGTTTATTTTTCATATATTCCTTGAGGGAAGTACGGCCTTTGAATGGAAACATTATTTTATCAATCGAGTTATGTTCATCTGGTTCTATCCTCAAAAAATTATCTCGGAGCTTCTATTAGTGGCCTAATTTTGAATAGTTTGTCGTATTCTGGATAGGTTCGTGGCTTATATTTTGTATTGTCATTTATATGTAAACTTGACTTCAGAACTTCACAACGCTTACGAGACATTACGTCAGCTATGAGTGGATATCTACTCTCTTGAGCCCAGTACATTTTATAACTAGGCATTCTGACAATGCCACTTATTATATGAATTACCAAAAAATTGGCAAGTTCATTATATGTTGTATTCACACATACTCCAGTTTTCTTAATCGAATACACGTTAGTTTACTCAACAAGACCGTCCATGATCGCGTCATCAAAGAAAATCTTTTATCTGGCTTACTGAATGTTGCTGAACATGTACTATCAACAGTTCTGTTTCCTTGCGCGTCCAGTCTAGCTTCAAAGGCCGTGGCTGATTTTGTCCAGATTCTGCTTTAGTGATTTTGCTTTTCTATTCACATTATAATATTATCCTCACTATCAAAATCATAGTTTGTGGCACCATCTATAATCATGTTATACGGGTTATATGTTTTTAAATATTCTTCAAGGATCTATATTCTGTGTTCGGATCTGCGATATTTTCAGTATTTTGACATTGAATCTCATCCATTTCGTCGGACGATCCTCGTACATGTCTATTTCAAGAAATAATAGCATCCTTTTATCTTCTTCGTGTGTGAGACCTACTCGTGCCATCTTCTGTGAGAATAAATAAATCTGCAAATATTTTACTACCAAAAGTAGGAGTCTGACTTACCTTGACTTCTCACTGATGCCAAATGGAATCAAGATTTCAAAGTGCTTTTATGTCAAGAGCGGCGACTTTTTCACGATTTACGTTGATTCACATAATTAGAAAATGCACAATAACTGAGGAAAAATCCCTAGGACACAAGGGCATACCTATCTCTATACACAATAACCGAAAAACAAGAATAAACACTGGTAATGCAACGGCCATTGACAGTTATGGGTAAATGTTGAACGGCTAGATGTTTTTTTACTACTTAGTTTGATTTGACGTCTATGAACGAGTAAGAGAACTGTTCAAGGTGTTAACGCAGACTACTTTGACGCTGAAGGTTACAGTCACTTCAAAAATATGATAATTCCATATGGCATCACTGGGGCAGAAAATTCTGTAACTGGTGGGTAAATATGCGGGAGTGTTCAATTCTGCATAAAAATAATGTTTCCAATTTCTTCGTGCTCGCTTTGTATACGTGGAATGGCATAATCTCGTAACATCTGCAGCTATCGTCCACCAGTAACAGCTGCAGATACACGGTCTTTCCATTCTATCTCCTCAAAAAAGTATGGTCCAATGATAAAATTAGCTGTGAAACCGCACCAAACGGTGACTTTCAGATACAAAGCTAAAACTGAAACAAGGAAAATGTCCTACTCTTAAATTAAATTAGAAACAAAAAATGCATTTGTAATAAAAAGATTCAATTAATTGCATTACTTAGAAAGTAATCAACTTGTACCAGTGCATAAATTTCGGTTTACAACAGAAACACAAATTTAAGGTGTACACAGGTAAACTTTACTCTCAATCTGCATTAATTTTATTTTGGTTTATGTGTCATTAGCTCTGTTGACAGAAATGAACAATGTAAGTAACATTTGTCCACGAGATTTTTATTCAAATTTTCTGACCTCTTGGCAACACTGTTGGACGTAAAATGGATATAAAGGTGAAAGAAATATACACATGACGTAAAATAGTGATAAATATGTAAAAGAATATATACACATGGATTCAATATAATTGGTGATTTGAAAGAAAGTAAAATAACCTAAATATGTATAAACTGTATATATATATTTTTGCAAATATAGACACAAAAAATATATGGAGCTTCATAAAATGTATATGAGATTCAATATACGAAGCCAGATATTCAATAAAGATGTTGTTTCTGGAGGACGTAGATTTACTGCATTTTGAAAGGACTCAATATGACTGCTGGATGTAAATATATATATATATATATATATATATATATATATATATATATATATATATATATATATATATATATATATATATATATATATACATATGTAAAGTGAAGCTGGCTGAATACAGGTTCTAGGGGTTCTAGCTGCCCATCATGTGAATATATTTTTTAAAGTAATTTGCGATAAAGATAAGAGGAAATATAAAACAAACCGAGATTTTTGCTCTTAATAAAACAGACAACGTCAAATCGCTTGGAGTAGTCTATATCGTCTCTGGTCTTTATAAAAACGAATTTTCTTTAGCTTCTTCTCAAATATTTCAACGAGATTTACGGTCTATGGTAAAATGATAAAGCGATGGAAACAACAATTTGATAAAGGGGTATACACAACCGACTTTTTGTTGAAGATCGAGATCTTTGATTTGTCTTGGCTGCCAAAATTGCAAGACAAACAACTTGGTAGTAAGATGCTTAACACCCTGTACGTTATTTCCATATTGTGCAAACGAAATGAAACATCTTAACAGTTACACTTTTTTAGATGATCGAACAACTAAACATATTTAAATATCACGTTTCAGAATTGTCGACTGCTTTCTAGACTGTAAACTGTACCACGCTGCAATTACTAAGCAGTTTAATGTATGACTCATCTCTGAGTGTTATCGAATACCGAACACCTAATGTCATAAATAGCAAATTTCCCAGAACAAAAGATAAATAATTATCAGCCAGACAAAACGTATAATATGCATCACAATATACAATATACAGTGAGAGTTGCTGATAACGACGTTGTTTATAAGAGCAACTTGCATATTAGGAGGGCGACTGAATAGTTTGATTGGATTTGCTTTACCCCATTGCAAAAAATGCCTAGTTATTGCGACGCTGGTTATAGACACGAAGTCTCTTTTAGCGTCCGCAAAAGAAACAAGTTTTTGGCCTGAGAGACCAGGTATAACTATGCGCGGCCATATGGTAAAGACAAGGTCTCGAAAGATACATTCAAGTGCAAAACTCGATAATACATTGGTGGCTCCGGGAAACTAGACGAAGATCTGGATCTTGAGTGCTCGTAATAGACACCGGTAGACAAAAATGTGGGAGGTCGATGTCCACGACCACTCTTGTCCACACAAGAACAGACAGAATAGGAACAATGATGAATAAGAAAAGAAAAAAGAATAAAAAGAGGAAGACGAAAGGAGTTACCATTTGTATAACTGACAACGCGCGAAAATGGAGCCAGCGTGGCGAAGATCCTGTTAATTACAGTAAAACATAGAATACAATTTCTGGACGCAGCAAGTGTATTATAGTGGCGAATTTTCATAAGAATTGTACACTACTATTATAAGGCATATTAGCAAAGTTAATACCTTAAACTTGCACAGGCCTTGAAGACCGATTTTAGAGGTCCTAGTACGCGCACATTTGAAGAATTCTTTTGAAAGTGTTACCAATGCTTTCTCTCTATTATCAAAAAATCTTGCGTTCTAACTCCTTTTGAGAAAAATGCCCAAAACTCAATTTTCTATGAAGCTAAAGAACTAAATTTTGCTATATCTGTAGATAGTGTAAGTCTCTTTAAAAGAAACTTGTATTGCAAATATCATTAAAGTTATACAGAAGATTTCCAGCAGGAAACTTATATCATATTTAGAAAAGTAAAGTATCTGACAAATTATAAACGTAGCAGTTTTATCAATATCAGCAATAACAAAATTATAATTTCACACTCAAAGGTGACAAATTTATATAGGCGTTTTAAACAAAAAATGAGAGCTTGTTCAAAACGTATGAAATCAGTGCACTACTGTTCTCAAAATATCAAAATAAAACAAAAAAACCATACATTCATCGAGCTGGATTCGGTCACGTAACCGTCTGGGGGGCATGGGCGATGCCCCCTATGCCATCTAGGCACACGCCAACTAACTTCATGATTAATTAATGAATTAGTAAAATTACCATTGAAACACATCCCACGACTGTTTTGGTGTTATATGTCGTCTTATGTTTAAGTTTAAAGATAAAACAAATTATTTTATAATCATTTCTATAGAGCTTTGGCCTGATTATGTTTAAATTTCTGTCATATTATGCGGCAGCATAATATATCTATGCTGCGCTAAAACTGTATTTGGGGCCGTTAATAAAGCTACAAATATATTGTATTTTAAAGATTGTTTGAATCCCCTAGTTAAATAACAATCACTTGGCAAATATTTATTGATATATGGTTTATACTTGAATTAATCTACGCGTGGGGGTTAACTACTCTGTCTATCA
Source organism: Tillus elongatus (assembly GCA_964006375.1). NCBI lineage: Eukaryota > Metazoa > Arthropoda > Insecta > Coleoptera > Cleridae > Tillus > Tillus elongatus. The sequence goes on from OZ023264.1 coordinate 12,122,142, forward strand.
GGAATTAGACTTAACCACTTACTCGTTTCAACGCATTTCTTTGGGATTTTATTTTTAATTTGGAAAAAACTCTAAATATTGTGTACCAAATTACTTAAAATTCACGACATAGGTTTATTTTCACTATTTCTAGCCACATATAAAGTCTCATTCCAGTTACTCTGATACTTACAAAATACAGCGTTCTCAAAAAGTTTTCCCCGTTTTTCTACTGGAAAAACCTGAGCAAGACTGATTAACAAAGTTGACCTGGGTTTTTGCCCAATTAAGACTTTTGCCAAGTTTGGTTGAAATCAGTTTAGTATTCTTTGAGTGAGTTATCGCTCGAATGCGTACATGCATACATGCATACATACATACATACACACACACACACACACACACACACATATATATATATATATATATATATATATATATATATATATATATATATATATATATATATATATATATATATATATATATATATATATATAGGTGTTTCTGTTCAAAGCCCTCTCAGCTACCTCCTCAAATAGGATCTCTCCCACGAGGTCGTATCATGCCTAGCTTACCTTTTAGCAATACTGGTAATGATTTTGCAGGACCACACCTTATCAAAAATAAAAAGGGTCGCGCGGGTCAGCCTATCAAGTGTTATATTTGTCTTTATGTCTGCTTTTCCAGTAAGGCAATCCATCTCGAAGCAGTCAGTCACTGTGTTGACTAGCCAAGCGTTTTTGGCTTGTTTTCGAAGATTCTGTTCAAGACGAGGAAAACCGACACACATGTATTCAGATAACGGAACCAATTTTGTTGGTGGTAGCAAAGAACTCAAAAGGTCTTATCAAATATTACACGAACATGAACGACTTTCTGAAACGATGTCCAACGTTGGAATTTCGAGGCATTTTATTCCCCCATATTTTCCTCATCAAGGCGGATTATGGGAAGCTGGTGTCAAATCTGTCAGGCATCACTTAAGACGAGTATTCGGTAATGCATTAGTAACATATGCAGACTTCTCTACTATACTTATCCAGATAGAAGCTATCCTCAACTCTCGTCCAATTCTTCCGTTCTCTTCCGATCCGTGTGACCTGGAAGCTCTCACTCCATCCCATTTTCTCATTGGAAGAAAATTGGTCTCAATCCCCGATCCAGACGTGAGTGCGATACCCGAAAATAGATTAACTAATTTTCAACGCCTACAGTCGCTGCAGCAGCATATAAAAATTTTAACGGACCTTGGTTTTGGGTTCTAGACACCCAAATTCCCGCTCATCTGAAGATATACAGCTTTTCATCGTCACCTTTTTATTAGTGAATTTGTCTCAATGAAAATTCGCTAAAATGCAAGAGAATGCAAATTTAATTTATTCCTTGCCTTAATAATGAATATAATTATGTTGCTTTTGGCGCAGGAACGCGATAATAGATTGGCTTTACCATAATTTACCCTATAGCAAGCTATTTTCATACGCCACTAAGTATCAATTACGTAATAGCATAGTAGCTTTGATGTGACAGGGGAAATCTAATTACTCCTGGTATCAGCACCTGAAATCGTCGTCACGTATGCCGGCTTTTGTTTTTAAGACCTTGCATTATTGGAAACAATCCAAGAATTTAATCTGTTGCGCTTATTACACGAAGTCTGGAAAATACTAATTCATGAAAAATTCAAGACGGCTCTTGAAACGTAATCAGCTGACGTCATGTAATGAACGGCGCCTTTGCTGTGCCGCTACGATGAAGTAATTAAATCAAGTAGGCTTCTCACTTGCATACTCCACAAACGACGAACTGATGAATAAAGTTTGACATCCAAAGCAACAGTCTGCAGATTAACGATCATGTGTTTGATACACGGAGACATATACTGGGTGATTAAAACGACGAAAAGTTTAACACATGGCGTTGTAGTTTAATTGGTGAAGATCGGAACACAAATAGCCACCCTGTATAAATGTAACACAAAACTGAAACTGACCGCGGATATGGGATTTAGGGGGCGTAGTGCATGCTCATTTGAAGAATATTTTCAAAATTCAAAGTCTCCGTCTCTTCAAAACGATTTTTTTCTACTAAAATTTGCTAAAAACTATAGAGTATTAAACCACAGCCTCACAAGACACTAAATCTTGTTATTCACACAAAATATGTTGGTTTTGTGAGCTTTTCTGATCACCTGTGACAACCATTTTTTTAAATGCCTCTAACTTTTTTTCTTTTAACTTAAAGCTCTAAATCTTGGTACGTAGTTTACTTTTTAGTGAAGTTTCATTAAGAAAATTCACTAGCAGAGAGGTATCGATGGTGAGACTTTCGGAAAATTTCTTCAAATGGGCGAGAATAGGGGCCTGTGGACCCCGTTCACTAAAAAGGTGATCATCCCAAAGCCAAATGTAAAATGACCATTTTTTTCCCTCGGGGCTCGTCCGCGGCCCTGCCGCCCTGATAGCACTGCAAACATTGGTTGATTGTGCATACCCTTAATCTTACTCCACTCATTCCAAAATCACTGTGCCTTGAACTAGTCTGCACAGCGATTGGTAGGGTGAAGTTTTATATTGCTTTGTCTCCGGTCTAGACTGACCGTAGATCTGTTGTCTTTTGCGGTCCAGAGCTTTACACTCGCACAAGATGTGCTGGGCTGCTCCCCCCCCCCTCGCCGTAGAGTCTGCATGAGAGGTCCCCTTCGAACCGCCCCATTTTATGCAGGTGTTTATTGACGGCCATGTGTCCCGTCAAGAGACCTGTTGTATTACTGACCTGTCCTCTGCTAAGATTTAGCAGCCCCGCAGCTCTTTTTGACCTGAGTCCTTCAATTATTGACTTCCCATGTCTGAGCCCTGGACAGTCCGCCCAGTACACCTTGTGTTAGTTTCTGATCCAGGACTTAATGGCTCCCCTGGCAATGCTTTTTGTCACGCCCAGAGCCGGTTCTGGTCCCATAAATAGTTATGCTGACCCTCTCTTCGCGAAACCGTCAGCTTCTTCATTGCCTTTGACCCCCGAGTGACCCGGCACAGAGATAAGGGTCACCTCATTCTGTCCAGCCAGGTCGCCAGTCTCGTCTCGGCACTCACTCACCAGCCAGGAATTTACCCGTGGGCTACTTAGTGCCTTAAGGGCTGTCTGGCTGTCTATGGCTATGAGGATCCGCTTGTTGGTGTAGCCCGGGGTGGTGTCAGGGATCCGTATGAGGACCTTACGTCTCTTTGGGAGTTCCTTATGCTCGACGGATGTCAAGTCCGCCCCCTCCCAAATCTGACCGAGGCCCCCGATTGCTTTCAACAGCCAGTCCCGCGACTGCGGGCCTGCAAACGTTATACAGAGGATGCCACCCGCCAGGCGCGCCCGGTAGAACTGATGCGGGCTCTTCCCCACCGCAGCCTGGATCAGGTCCGTCTTCCCCTGGTCTAACGTGACCTCAGAATGGCATCTGACAATCACCGCCATCCCGAGGCCCTCCGCAGCCTCCATATACGAGCCAGTCTGCGCCGGTGTTTCGGCCTTGGTCATTTTCTCGACCGTAAAATGACCATACTCCTTCGAAATTTCTCTACGCAAATGCTTGTTTGACGTCAAAATCGAGACCCACGTGGAAAGTTAAACAACTTTCCCGACTTGAACCACATTGTAGCTCGAATAGTAACGGAGATGACTATTGTAAACGATTCCCGTGAACAAGCATATTCAGATCTAGATATCTCTGGAAGTATGCAGAATCGACTAGAACGTGTTAGCATCATTAAATGGACAATCGAATTTGCCGTTGAACTAGCCGGGAAAATACCTAACGTTCCACTATTCTAAACGATTTCCGTGAACACTCTGTATAAGAGGTTGGTAACTAATATAGAACAAGATTCGGGGTTTCAGGAAAAGTAAATATATATATATATATATATATATATATATATATATATATATATATATATATGTATAACATTGTAATAGGAAAATTTTGAGAAAACAGGCTTTAAAAAGGTTCATCCGAAAAAGCGCCATCTGGTGGCAAGAATAACAAAATAAAAAATACCATCTGAATTGTACTTGAAAAAACCTTTCGAACAATTTTTCCCCGAAGCTCTAGTTGCCATAGTTACCGAGATATGAACGTCGCTCACCTAATGAATCACCCTGTATATCTCGACTCCGATACACTTTTGAATTATTTTTTAACACTGTTACATATGTTGTATGAGCTACTGTCAGAGTATGCTGGTTTTATTCGTGGCCGTTAAAAAAAGTCGTGATCCCCAAATAACCATACTACCCCTTTGATACCTGCTTTCATTAAAAATGTTCGGGATGCAGCAAGTGCATTATAGTAGTGAATTTTCATAAAAATTTAAGAATTGTACACTATTAGCATAAGGTATATTATTAAAATTAATTTTTGAAATTTGAATGGACCTGGCAGACCAGTTTTAGAGGTCCCAGTTATCGATTCATTAAATAAGTTTCTATTTTCTATGCAGCTAGAAAATTATAGTTTGGTAGAGATATATGTAAGTACTGCAAGTCTCTTTAAAAAATTGTGTTACACATTTCATTAAAGTCACAAAAGTTTTCTAGAAAAAATAATTATTATTTACAAAGGGAATGTACCTTCCATATCATAAATATGGTAGGAATTTTTCCTTTTAATTGCTTGGATGGTTTTGCTTTAGTCAACCCAATCGAACTAGTTTTTGCAAACAAAACAACAGAAAATGTCTTTTTAAACCAAATTGTAGTTATCCGCGAATCTCAGTATGTTAGTTTTCTTTAATTTAGTACCCAGGCTGCGTTTACATAGTTGCTACTATGGTTCAAGATGGAAGATTCTAGCTTAATAGGAAATTGAGTTATCAGATTTCAAATATTTTTACAAAAACTCTCTACCATAATGTGTTTGCTGCACCCAGACCTCTTTTCACACTTATTTACTGTTGCTATATCCACATTTTTTTTAAATGATGACATATTGTAGCTCTCTATGTAAGACTGACAAACAAGGCAACCTAAATTTCATTTTTCGAAAAATATTTTAAACAAATGAAATGTGGTAACAATTTAAACATAAATTGAAAATCTTGGTTCGCTGCTTTGTCGCAGAGGTTCCGCTTCTCCTTCTGCATGCCTTCAACCACCCTCAATGCATAAACAAAAACAATGTAAAGAAGAAAAGTTTCTTGGGAGCAAGCCGAAAGAAAGTTACGTGACCTGCGGTAAATATAGGGGTTCTGGGCGGGATAAACAGAATTTTAAGGTGGTATAGCTGCAAAATGGAATAAAGGCAGCTTATAGAAGTCCAATTAAGCTGTGCCTTTCCGACTTTTCGCACACATTTACTTTTTATCTTCTTCCCCGCCCAACACCCCTATGCACTCCGGGCCCCGTAACTTTCTTGTGTGCTGTTTGCAAGAAATATTTCTTGTGGTTTGTGCATCCAGAAGGAGATTTAAGCATGTTTATGAATGCTTTTTCTACAAAGCCCCTGTGTGCTAATCTGCAAATTTACCAAAAATTTAATTTTTATTTACAAAACTAATGTACCTGCCAAATTATAAACGTGGCAGGTATTTTTACTTAGTGGTCGCTTGGATGATCGGTTTTAGTCCAATCAATCGAAACAGTTTCTGCAACCAAAATAACAAAAATGGTTTTCTAAAACAAATTGATCGTTGTTTGTAAAGCTCGTTGTGTTATTTTTAAATCTAGTACCCACGCTGCTTTTATGTAGGTTTTAGTATGTACCAAAACTAAAGACTATAGTTTAATGAGAAATTGAATTATCAACATTTGGAATATTTTAACGAAAATTCGCTACCATAACGCGCTTGCTGCTCCTAAACCCTTTTCAACATTTATTTACTATTGCTGTATCCATACTTTTTTAAAAGGAAATAAATAAATATAAACAATACAAAATTTTGAAATTTAAATTTTAATACTTTACACAACATCTGCTTATTGGTATAATTTAAACTACTGCATATTATGTAGTTTCATTTACCTCAAATTTTCCGTATACGACATGAAGAGTAAATAATGAAAATTCACTAAAAACGAAAAGTAAACAATGAATACCTTATTCCAAGATTCTACGGTATTAGCTGAGTCTTATTATTTGTTTATGACGTCTGTAAACAAAGAAGAAGAAGAACATAACCCCGAATTCGACTCCCTCCCTACTGTCGGTTTGCAACACATGACAATAACAAATAGCTAACTGGCGTTGTTAGACTTAGCTAGAAGAGGGAAATGTATTTTAAATACCTTGAGGACTGGGAAGCTATATACATGATAAAACGTTGTTTTAGATTGCCTTTAAACAAATTGAATCACTTCCATTAAACATTTTATTTATTACTATATATTTTCCTGAAATCTTCACATTTAGATGACAGTTTTGGCAAATGGCAACCCCGCTGATTGTTTATTGTAACATATTATTGTAGCCTGTTCGTTTGAAGTTTAATTTGGAGCATTTGTTTGCAATAGCAGCGTAACCCTAATATATCTGTCTGAACTTGTCTAACATGATAAGCACCCATTCAGAGGTAATTTCAGGTTATATTGTAAATTATTTATTTTTCATTTGGTTATAACTCAGAATTTGCTGAACTGATTAAGTTCAACTTTGGTAGAGAGGACCACTCATATATGTACGTGCGTGTAGAGTTTTAGTTTCATACTTCTAATAATTTAAAAGATATTGCGTTTTCAAACAGTTTTGCACATTTTTTTCTGAAAGTATGTGAGTGTCAAAACTGTCTAACGAACTCATCTAAACTATTAACAAAATGAAGGGAATTGCCAAATTTGGTTTCAATTGGTGAAGTATTTTTTGAGTTATTGGTTGCATATAAAAACTTTTTAACTGACCTTGGATTCGGGTTCTAGACGCCCTAATTCGCGCTTATTTGAAGAAATTTTCCAAGAATCTCACACCAGTAACAAAAAAAAAGGTTTGGGGCGCAGCAGGTGCGTTATTAAAGTGAGTTTTCGTAAAAAAACACATATTTGCTATTAAAAAACATTTTTATGAAAACTCACTTAAATAACGCACTTGCTGCGCCCCAAACCTTTTTTTGTTACTGGTGTGATATATATATATATATATATATATATATATATATATATATATATATATATATATATATATATATATATATATATATATAAATGAAAATTAACCTGGATTTGGGTTCTAGGGGCCCTAGTTCGCGCTCATATGAAAAATTTTTTCAATATTCAAAGGTCGGAATCTCTCCATTAGTGAATTTCTTCTACGAAAATTCACTAATATTAGCTGAAACTAAATTTATTACTGGAGAGAACTAGATATTTTACTATATATACTTTTAGCTTGGTGTTCACCACAAACTTTATATTTACGTTCCATTACAAAAACATTGTCATGCTTTTCAAACAAAAATACAATAAGCAAGCTTACGTTTCCAAGAAATAAATCCGAATTTAGGAAGATATAAAGTGAATAACCCACTCAATGATGTTTATTTAGCTACTGTTTAATATTTCTTGCTTTTACAGAGCCTGAAACAACATATCGTAATTGGTAGGGATTATAGAGGAACGTAAAGTGATGTAAACAGATGTGTACAGAACAGAGGCTCTTTTATATAAATTAGCCGCATCAGACATTAATTCAAGTGCTTACGTTACAATGGAGAATAGAGCCCGTATGCATCTCTATCTTGTTTAACTCTGGCAGAACATATGTTAACCTGACCGAAGAGGCATGGATGATTAACAAAATACATAAATTTAACAGTACAAGCAAGCCGACTTCATTTTGTACTCTAAAAGATCTTGGTTTATTTCTTTCTTTATTTTTTAGTGAATTCCGTTTACAAAATTCACGAATAACCATGGTAAAACTTTCTTCAAATGAGCACGAATTCAAGACCCATAGGTCAGTTAAAATGTTTGTATGTTTATATATATATATATATATATATATATATATATATATATATATATATATATATATATAGGGTGGCGCATTGAAAACGAAAAAGACCGATTTGCGTCCAGAGAAATTTTTTTAAGAAACGCTGAAACACGTCAATTTTAATATTGAGGGGGGCATATTTTGACATAAAACTCAACTTAACCGAATGACGTGTGTTCGATTCCAGCCATAGAGCAAAGATCGGCTGTTTCTTTGGTTCTCTCTCCGCGCCGTTGACATTTTGTCTGCCGGCCGTAGATCAACTGTCACTTCTGGTTGTTATGTCACTTGTGACTTATCACCTTCAGTTTGCATTTCCTGAGTTAAATATCTAGAGATCCATGGGACTCCATTTTGTTGGTTTAATAAAATTAAACTAAAGAAATAAGCGTCTTTTGCATTCATCCTCTGGTTTCTTCGAGTCTTGTGATGTTCCTGCCTTCTTGTTTTATGCAGCTTCTGTTTGGTATCCCGAAGACAATGGATGAAAAGCCAAACTTTGACAACATTTCATACAGCATCTTTCTGTAATTGAAACAGGAAATTTGTAGGTGTTAACCCAAATGTGGCATCTATTTCCTTCTTTTCTTTCTGAATTTCACATGTTCAGATGTTATCGGGGAGTTCTGCTCAGCTGTGCAGCCTGCTTTGCTTTTATGTTTGTGCTCGTCTGTAGTTTTTATGTAATTTGACTAGTTTGAATTTAACTTATTGATTGTGACTCCATAAGAGTGTTGTTCATATTTGTAGGACCCCAGTCTCGTTTTAAGTTTTTAAATCTTAAATTATACATTTTTATAGAGATGTTCTATAAATCCTGACACTAATGTCAGTTTAAATATTGCATGGCCGTTAGGGCTAATCTGGATTTGACATTTAGCTTTGCTGGACTTTGTATTCATTCAGTAGTTGCGGTGTTAGTCACTCGCATGTTAGACCTACCAGAAACATAGTTTCTGACAACCACCTTTTTACATTCTAGGTCTAAACCCCTGAAGATGACACGTTAATGTGTTGAAACGCGTAAGGCTTTGAGAATAAATAATTTTGTCTGGTAGTAAAAGCTTTTAGTTTCCTTTAACCATAAAACTCAACTTTGTCACATCAACCCCTTAAGGGTGGTGATAACAACCTTTATATTTGAAATAGGGAACATGGGTCGAGTGTTACATCATTTGAAATCTCTTTCTTTCCTGAATTCAGCCCAAAAATTTTTTTTGGAAGTTTTATCAACTCGTTTAAAAATTATTCACAGTTGAAAATGCAAAAACGCATTTCACTCATTCCGATGAGAAATGTGCTGATAGTCAATGTTTTGTTGGTTTGTAAACAAAAAATTGACTATCAGAACATTTCTTATCGGAATGAGAGAAATGCGGTTTATTATTTCAGTTTATCGGTCAGTTTGATACTTGACAGTACTACTGAAAATTAATTTCACAATGATGTATTCTGTAGAACAAAAAGTTGAAATAATTACTCTTTTTTTTTCAAAAACGATTACTGTACCAACCGTACCGCCAATTTGTTTAATGAACGACATCCGAACAGACATGTTAACAGAAAATACATTTTGGAGTTAGTTGCAAAGTTTCGACAAAGTGGTTCAGTAGCCAACAAAAAACGGGATCCTGAACGTGAATTTCCGGTTAGAAATGAGACTACTGAGATTGAAGTTTTAGGACAAATTGCTGCAGACCCAACTTTGAGCACGAGAAAATTGGTCACTGTTTCAAACATCAAAAGAAGAACTATTCAGCGAATATTGATGCATCATAAATTTCACCCGAATAAAATTAATCTTTTAATATCTGTGCAATATCTGTTTTTCATTCGAGTGTACGTTTTTATTAAACTCTACAGTGAATCGTCATAATTGTCGTTATTGCCAGATAATAATCGAAGAAATTTTCCACACTCAAACTCCACATAAATTGAATGCCTGGACTGGCATTTTTGGAGACCGTTTAATAGGACCAATTTTTCTTGATGGCAATTTGAGTGACGAAGTGTATTTGGAGTTACTAGAAGATATCGTTTACCATCTACTAATTGAGATTGTTGAAAATGATGATCGCTATCAAGAAAATCAATTAGTGTTTCGACAAGATGTAGCTTCTCCGCATTTTTCACATCGTGTTAGGGAGTTTTTGAACAGAGAGTGTCCAGGACAATGGTTTGGGCGTAGATGTTCTATTGAGTGGCCCCTAGATCACCGGATTTAACTCCTTTAGACTTCTTACTATGGGGCCATTTAAAGAGTAAAATTTACGCAACAGAACCAGAGGCTCTGGAAGAATAACGACGACGCATTGTTGAAGAATGCCGCCTAATAACACAAATGCTCCAGAATGTCAGAGCTCGTTTTGAACAAAATTTGTACTTTTTTATGGAAGCTGGTGATCAACAATTTGAACACTTACTTAACTGAATTAACATTTTTGAACGTTTGGTTTCGTTTTTTAGTGAATTTTCGTAGGCAAAATTGTAAGAAAAGAAAATCGGGACACAGCAAGTGCGTTATGATAGCGAACTTTTTAATCGAACACGCCCTATGTTATTGCATTTTTGCATTTTCCATCGAAATATAATACATCTTTGTAAAAAAAAAATTCGGGACGTAGCAAGTGCGTTATGGTAGCGAATTTTCATTAAATGCTTCAAATTTGAATAGCTCAATTTGCTATTAGCCTATAAGGTTGACCAGGAAACCAGTTTTTTCGGGAACAATTTAAGTTTACTTTCGGAATTTTTTGTACATTTTCAAACAATAAAATTATTTTGATGAAATATGGCATATTGTTTCTACTATATAGACTGATGCCTGCCTTCTTAAAAAACATGTTAGCTATTAAAATCATTTTTATGAAAATTCACTATCATAACGCACTTGCTGCGTCCAGAAGTTTTAGTTTTTTTAACGAAAAATTAACTAATTAATACATTTCTTATCACAATGAATGAAGTACGTTCTTGCAACTCGAACTGTGAATAATTTTTAAACGAGTTGATAAATATTCCAAAAAATTTAAGTGCTGAATTCAGAAAAGAAAGAGCTTTCAAATGATGTAATACTCGATCCATGTTCCCTATTTAAAATCTAAGGGTTGTTATCACCACCCTCAAGGGGTTGATGTGACAAAGTTGAGTTTTATGTCAAAACATGTAGCCCTCAATATTAAAATTGACATGTTTCAGCGTTTCTTAAAAAAAATATTCTGTGGACGCAAATCGGTCTGTTTCGTTTTCAATGCGCCAGCCTGTATATCTCTACCAAACTCTAATTTTCTAGCTCCATAGGAAATCGAAACTTATTCAAATAATCGCCAGCTGGGACCTCTAAAACCCGTCTCCATTGTCCATTTAAATTTAATGAATTAGTTTGAATAATATACCTTAAAAAGGTAAAGGTACGATGCTTACTGGCAATTAGGCCATTGCTGACCCTTTTTGTTCATCTAAACTAACCTACCCTCCACCTTGAGATCGATCTCAACGACGACAGTGATTTGAAAAATCATCCGCCGCCGGTGAGTCTCGAACCGTCGTCCCCCGAGTCCGAATTGGAAAGTCATCGACTAATAAAATACCTTACTAAGAGTGTATAATTGTTATGAAAATTCACTGCTATAATGCACTTGATGCGTCCCGAAGCTTTTATTTATCATTAAGTAATTTCTATATAAAAAGAAGATTAACACATACTATCATCTAGATATTACATTACGTAGCGTTTTGTAAAAGGCAAACCGGGTACAGAGAAGAAAATACTTGTGAATAAAGTAATGCCCTGTTTGCTTGCGATTATATGTAATGGAAAGATATGCATTTAAATAAATTAGTCATGGAGTTTGAGTCACCTGTATGCAATCACTGTCATCGAATCATCGATATAGCCGCTCTATATTCAGCATGCCCGTGTAAAAGTATGAAAGTTTGACATTCCAGAAAACCCGTCAGTAGAGACATGGAATCAGTTTACTCAATTAACTAAACTTGTTGCTGTTTGGTTAGGTTTGTATTTGGGTATATTTGAGTTGTGTCCCGCAGATCCAATAAAGCGCATGTAGTCGGCTGTGTCCTAGATTACGGCATTAAATCCAATGAAATAGTCTCTGTTCTGTATTCCACTACAATGGCATTCATTTGTCCCATGGGAACGCCGAATGTGGATTACGGCCAATCAAGTGCAATATAACAAACTCTGATTGTACCATTGTACATGTATACTCAAGAACGAGATGGTTAGAAGTTGGCGTTTTAGAAGAATAAACACAAAAAGCAATAGTTTAAGTGTGTTTGGTTTTTTTGCTAGAAATTGTTACCTAAAAATATAGTTATTACCACAAGGTAGCCTTTTAACATTTATCATGTTTTCAAAATCATTATAGACAAATAACTAGTAGTCATTTTTAGTGAAATTTCTTTTAAAAAAAGTTATGAGGAGATCTAAACTTTAGAATTTTGAATTTTTTTTTGAAATGAGCACGAACTAAGCCCCCTAGAACCCATATTCAGGGTCAGTTTGAATTTTTATATGTTTATACATACATACATATATATATATATATATATATATATATATATATATATATATATATATATATATATATATATATATATATTGTATTAAATTTTTGTGACGGTAATAGTGTTATTTATCAAAAAATTGTGGGAACGCCGTCAGTCTTTATTATAATAAAGAGTTTTATTCCACAACTGACGGCGTTCCCACAATTTTTTGATAAATAACACTATTACCGTCACAAAAATTTAATACTATATATATATATATATATATATATATATATATATATATATATATATATATATATATATATATATATATATATAGGCCGAGCTTTCGGAAAAATTTATTCCTTTATCAAGGCTACAACATGGAAAGAAAAAAGTTTACAATTTACGTGGAAAAAATATAAATGTTTAAAATACTTACATATAACATGAGTTTTACTAAACTATTTATCTAATAACAAACATAAAAGAAAACCTTTTGATGAATTTGATTGAAGTCTAATAAATGCCAAACTGACATATAAAGCTAAATATTGTTTAATTGAATTTGTTTTTTGTTTTTGTCTAGAAAATATAAGAAGGGGTAGTGATTTCTAGACAAAAACAAAAAACAAATTCAATTAAACAATATTTAGCTTTATATGTCAGTTTGGCATTTATTAGACTTCAATCAAATTCATCAAAAGGTTTTCTTTTATGTTTGTTATTAGATAAATAGTTTAGTAAAACTCATGTTATATGTAAGTATTTTAAACTTTTATATTTTTTCCACGTAAATTGTAAACTTTTTTCTTTCCATGTTGTAGCCTTGATAAAGGAATAAATTTTTCCGAAAGCTCGGCCTATAATAAAGAGTTTTATTCCACAACTGACGGCGTTCCCACAATTTTTTGATAAATATATATATATATATATATATATATATATATATATATATATATATATATATCTAGATGCTGGCGCATTGAAAACAAAAGAGACCGATTTGCGTCCAGAGAATTCTTTTTTAAGATTTTTTTGACATAAAACTCAACTTTGTCACATCAACCCCTTAAGAGTGGTGAAACAACCCTTATATTTTAAATAGGGAACATGAGTCAAGTGTTACATCATTTGAAAGCGATTTCTTTTTTGAATTCAACACATTAATTTTTTTGGAAGTTTTAACAACTCGTTTAAAAATTATTCACAGTTGGAGTTGCAAGAACGTATTTCATTCACTGTGATAAGAAATGCACTAATTAGTCATTTTCTCGTTAATAAAACTAAAAAACAAAACCAAACGTTTAAAAATGTTTATTCAGTTAAGTAAGTGTTCAAATTGTTGACCACCAGCTTCCATACAAAAGTACAAATTTTGTTCAAAACGAGCTCTGACATTATGGAGCATTTGTGGTTATTAGACGGCATTCTTCAACAATGCGTCGTCGTAATTCTTCCAGAGACTCCGATTCTGTTGCGTAAATTCTACTCTTTAAATGGCCTCATAGAAAGAAGTCTAAAGGAGTTAAATCCGGTAATCTAGGGGAGCACTCAATAGCACCTCTACGCCAAATCCATTGTCCTTGAAACTCACTGTTCAAAAACTCCCTAACACGTTGTGAAAAATTCGGAGGAGCTCCATCTTGTGGAAACACTAATTGATTTTCTTGATAGCGATTATCATTTTCAACAATGTCAATTAGTCGAGGGTGAACGATATCTTCTAGTAACTCCAAATATGTTCGCCACTCAAATTGCCATCAAGAAAAATTGGTCCGATTAAACGGTCTCCAAAAATGCCAGTCCAGACATTCGATTTCTGTGGAGTTTGAGTGTGGACTTCGTGAAATTTTCTTGGATTATTATCTGCCCAATAACGACAATTATGAAGATTAACTGTAGAGTTTAATAAAAACGTACACTCGTCTAAAAAACAAATATTGCACAGAAAGTTCCCGTTATCAGCTATTCGTGCAGTCATAACTTCACAAAACTCCAGCCGCCGATCAAAATCATCTTCATTCAGTTGTTGTACAAGATGAATTTGATACGGGTGAAATTAATGATGCTTCAATATTCGCTGAATAGTTCTCCTTTTGATGTTTGAAACAGTCGCCAATTTTCTCGTGCTCAAAGTTGGGTCTGCAGCAATTTGTCCTAAAACTTCAATCTCAGTAGTGTCATTTCTAACCGGAAAATTCACGTTCAGGATCACGTTTTTTGTTGGCTACTGAACCACTTTGTCGAAACTTTGCAAATAACTCAAAAATGTATTGTCTGTTAACATGTCTGTTCGGATGTTGTTCATTAAACAAATTTGCGGTACGGTTGGCACAGTCATGGTTTTTGAAAAAAAGAGTAATTATTTCAACTCTTTCTTCTACAGAATACACCATTGTGAAATTAATTTTCGGTAGTACTATCAAGTATCAAACCGATCGATAAACTGAAATAATAAACCGCATTTCTCTCATTCCGATAAGAAATGTTCTGATAGTCAATTTTTTGTTTCCAAACCAACAAAACATTGACTATCAGCGCATTTATTATCGGAATGAGGGAAATGCGTTTTCGCATCTTCAACTTCGAATAATTTTTAAACGAGTTGATAAAACTTCAACAAACAAAAATATAGTGCTGAATTCAGAAAAGAAAGAACTTTCAAATGATGTAACACTCGACCCATGTTTCCTATTTGAAATATAAGGGTTGTTATCACCACCCTTAAGGGGTTGATGTGACGAAGTTGAGTTTTATGTCAAAACATGTCCCCCTCAATATTAAAATTGACGTATTTCAGCGTTTCTTAAAAAAATTCTCTGGACGCAAATCGGTATATATATATATATATATATATATATATATATATATATATATATATATATATATATATATATATATATATATATATATATATCTATATATATATATATATATATATATATATATATATGTATGTATGTATCACATCGATAACTCAAAAAATAATGGGCCGATTTTGGTAAAATCTAGCACGTACCTTCCATTTGTAAATGGCTTGGTTAAGTTCGTTACTTAGGAAAATCGGATGAGGTTTTCCTGGAAAATTTAGTTTTTATTCGAAAAATATTTTTTTTCAAAAAAGAAAAAAGGTATGATAACCAAATTTGGTAGGTAGGTGTACGATATCAAAAGTAAACTACACACCCAAATTTAGGTTTCTATGTTACAAGAAAAAAAGTTATAATAAACTATTTTGTGCCAGACCATTTCTGTGAAAATTCATTACCATAACGCACTTGCTACGTCCAGGCTTTTTCTTTGAGTTCTACTAAGAAAGTCATGGTTTATACTAATTGAATGTCCAAGTAGGAGAATTCTCAACATCTCGTAGGTCAACCTTCTGATGTTTTGTCAAACCAGTCTCTTCAGGTCATGTGTACAGAACTAATTAACTTCAGCAAACTTCAGAAACGATTTACTCGCCGAATTAATCCAGCCATAATCATTCAGTTCTCATCTGTTTTAGCTGGATGTTTATACAGCGCATTAATTTAATTAGAAATGCCTGCTACGGACGAGCATTACAATATTACTACCTACGTTTTCCGAATACATTTCTCGAACAGTAATTTATATTTCCAGGGTAAAGGACTATAAGAAGACCTTTGAGATATTATTTTATTTGTAGATAAAATAATAATATTAAATTCTCAAGTGCTTCAGCATATTCCATTTATTATTTCGTCTATTCAGTGAAGTCAAATAAATGTCTTATAATGAGGGCTATCACGCGTGAATTAGCCGCTAGAGGCGGTAGTGTAAAGTAAGGTCTCTGGAAATGTCATACAGTCAAATATCAAACGTTTACTTTTTAGGTTAGATGTTTTTTATCGCAGATCTTTTTTTCAACAACACACCACGAGGGCTTACAGCCTAAACACTATCGTACCGTGGGTGTCGACAAGGAGGAAAAAGGCAACTTGTTAATTCTGGACTTGAAGGTTTGGAGGTTCGGGGGAGAAGGAAAAACATGTGCCAGCAAGGAATTCCACAACTTGGAAGTCCTCGGGACAAAAGAGCGGGCATAACAAGATGTTCTATGTCTGGTGACCTGGACAGTAAAAGGGTGCATTCTCTCTGTTCCCCTGGTACATCTGTTGGGGGCAGCAGGTGGAAGAACTATGGAAGAAAGCTTTTCTGAGCAGTGCCCGTGCAGATATCTATAAAAAAAAGAGAGAGAGAGAGAGAGAGAGAGGTCTCCAACGGCACGTCGGTGGGAAAGGGATGGCAGCGTTTGGGTGAGGGTAGGGTCACCGATGAAACGTATAGCTGCCTTCTGGATGGAATCTGGACTTGTAGGTTGGGTGGTTCGGGGGAGAAGGAAAAACATGTGCCGGCAAGGAATTCCACAACTTGGAAGTCCTCGGGACAAAAGAGCGGGCATAACAAGATGTTCTATGTCTGGTGACCTGGACAGTGAAAGGGTGCATTCGCTCTGTTCCCCAGGTAGATCTGTTGGGGGCAGCAGGTGGAGGAAGTATGGAAGAAAGCTCCTCTGAGCAGTGCCCGTGAACATATATATATATATATATATATATATATATATATATATATATATATATATATATATATATATATATATATATATATATATATATATATATATATATATATATATATAAGAGAGAGAGGTCACCAACAGCACGTCGGTGGGCAAATGATGGCAGCCTTTGGGTGAGGGTAGGGTCACCGACGAGACGTATAGCTCTTTTCTGAATAGAGTCCAGGATAGCGAGTGTAGAAGCGGCAGTAGCACCCCAGATGTGGGAGCAGTATTCGAAGTTTGGTCTTATTTGTGAAGTATATAAGGTATAGAGATTAGCTGGTGAAAAGTATTTGCGAGCCCGGAAGAAAAAACCTAATTTCTTAGCAGCCGCTTCTGCAATTGGTGTGACATGTTGGTGACAATTGAGATTTCGATCAACAGAAATGCCAACAAGTGAAAAGGACTCATTACTTTGAATAACTTGGTTGTTCATTGTGATGGATCTAGGGCTGGTGTATCTCTTATGAGAAAGAAAGCAAGACTGTGATTTGGTGGGGTTGAATTGTACAAAATTACTACTTACCCAGTCTAATATTTTTTGGAGATCCACGGAGATAGAACCCTCCATGAGTCTGCGATCCTCATCTAATTGGGCTAAAGAGACTGGCTTAGAATATTGCATATTGGAGTGGAGGGTGCTGTCGTCTGCGTAGCTGTGAACTGGGTTGGATGTGCTAGAGAGAATGTCATTGATGTGGAGAAGAAACAAAGTAGGGGCTAAAGCTGAACTTTGAGCGACTCCTGCATTAATTGGATACAGTTTAGAGGAATGGCCATCCACGACAACATATATGCTTCGGTTGGAGAGAAAATTTGCTGTCCAGGTACAGAGTTTTGGTGGTAGGCCATAGGCCGGGAGTTTATTAAGTAGCGCTGCGTGCCAGACCTGGTCGAATACTTAGATATGTCTAGAGAGACAATCTGGGATTCACCGCGTATTTCCATAGACTTGTTCTTGGGTGACAAAGGAAAAGAGGTGACAAAGCAAAGGAGGTGACAAAGGAAAGGAGGTGACAAAGGAAAGGAGGTCACAAAGGAAAGAAGGTGACAAAGGAAAGGAGGTCGGCCGTTGATCTGCGCTGACGGAATCCATAATGCCTGTCGGGGATTAGACTGTGTTTTTCAAGAAATTTTAGTAATTCGATATTTACATACTTTTCCATCATTTTAGAGACGACTGAAAGGAGAGAAATAGGCCGGCAGTTGCTAGGAAGTGCTTTGGATCTTTTCTTGGGGACGGGTTGTACTCGAGCCGTTTTCCAGTTACTAGGGAATATGCCTCTATTGTAAGATGTCTGAAACAGACGAGTCAGGACAGGAGCAAGTTCTGGTGCGCATTTTTTGAGAACGATTGCTGGGATCTCGTCAAAGCCAGAGGCTTTCCTGGTAATAAGAGAAGAGAGCAACTTTCGTACTTTTTTAGTTTTGAAAATGATATCCGTCATTTTATGTGCGACATTGGGGACTGTTGGTGGTTGAACATTTGGAGGAGGGTTGAGAGTAGAATTGCCAGCGAACAACGAGGCAAAAAGTTCAACCTTGCCCAGGGCGAGAGAAACAATTTCATTCCCTGAGACAAAAGGTGGGAACGTACTCTTACAGAAATTATTCCCAATAAATTTAGTAAGAGTCCAGAAGGGTTTGCTGCCGCTGGAGGACTTTGTTTTTGATGTTGTTATTAAACGACTTTTTTGCCTCAGAAAGAATGCGCACATAGCGGTTTCTTGTGTCGTTAAAAGCGTGACGGTTTTCTTGACTGCGATTTTGTAGAAGCGTTTTGTGAGCTTTGACCTTTTCAAATCTGGACTTGTCACAGGATTTAGAGAATCGGGGCTTTTGAGTGGCTGCAGAGGTTTTCTGTGCACGCGGAATAAATAATTGCATGCCAGCTTGGATAATTTCGGTGACGTTTTGTGAGATGTCAGAGGGGTCAGGATGAGAGAAGCAGACAGACGCCCATGGAAATGAGGAAAAGTAATCTCGCATTTTGTCCCAGTTCGCGGAGTTGTAGTGCCAAACGATACGTCGGTGTGATGACTGTGTGACCTCGGGTTGCATTGCGCAGGAAGCAGTGACCATGCCGTGGTCTGAGCGACCAAGGGGGGCGGTGACTGATATCTTATAGCAGTCAGGATTTGTAGTAAGAAGGAGATCCAAGGGATTTGAGCTGTGTGTTGGGATGCGAGGAAAGTAAGTAGGTTGCTGAACCATATTGGCTAAAGAATTGCTGACTACAAAGGCCACCGCTGCTCTTCCTTGTGGATCGGTTTTTGAAGATCCTAGGCATTCCTTATTATGGACGTTGAACTCACCAATAATAGTGACATCGGAGGAAGGATATTCAGAAATAAGATGGTCGGTTTTTCAGAAAGGTAGTCAAAGAGCTGGAAAAAGTTGTTGTCAGAAGGTGACCGGTAAATGCAACAGATGAATTTAGTTGCAGCCCTGAGAGAGAGTTTTATCCATAGTATGTCTTTTCTTCCAGCTTCTAAATTGGGTAGTCTGGCTGCAGGGTAGATTGCTACGGACGTACGCTCACACGCCTCTATGTAATCTAAAGGAAGTAAGGAGCTCATACCCCGGGAAATTAAGGTGATTAGTGGCTATCTTGGCACTGATTTGAGTTTCGGTAAGGAAGAGGAGTTGGGGCCTATTAGCCTGGGGCAAATGGTGGACGGAGTTCAGGTTAGAATTTAGGCCACATATATTCGAGAAGGATATGTTAAATCTTGATGCTGGCGCCCCCTGTACACCCCTCTCCCGGAGATCCGAATGGTGGGGTAGTTTACCTCCAGAATCTTTTGTACAAGGAGGAGCCATCATCATTGTTCATTATTGTTGTAAAGATTGTGCCATTACTGATTACTTATGGTAGACATACGGTATGGCTCAATTAATGTAAGTGCTTTAAAAGAAGCGCTAAGAAAACGAGGAGCAAAATTAAGCGGACCTAACGAACAGCTAATTCAGAGGTTAGTGCCTCTTCACATATGGTTGGAGAGGGTGGCGAGGTGGACAACGTACAGACTAAAACAAACGGCAGATAACATGCCGAGGGAAGTCAATCTGAGAGGGTCCGGTCTCCTTGATGACAGTGATTGTCACAGGATACTGGGAATGGTCTCAGACTTGATGCCTACAAAAATCAGCAGAGATCTGTCTTTCAAGACCGTCCTCCCGGAAAGGGAGGACTGGGACCGGAATCAATCGACCCTGTTGAGAGCGGACCTCTGCTGGTACTCTGACGGTTCCAAAACCAATTAGGGAGTAGGAGCCGGCGCATATGGGGGCAGCACCGATGCTAGACTTTCAGCTTGCCTTGGCAAGTACGCAACCATACACCAGGCAGAAGTGTATGCCATCGAGATGTGTGCAAGGGAAAGTTTAAAAGACCTGTGCACAAACAAATCGATAAAGATATATGCAGATAGCCAAGCTGCAATAAAGGCTCTTGGTTCCTACCGGTGTAATTCAAAGACGGTATGGAGTTGTAAATCTGCCCTTAACGAATTGGGCAGCTGTAATGAGGTGTCGCTGGTCTGGATACCGGGTCACTCGGACCATGACGGCAATGTTGCGGCTGACGCGCTTGCCAAGAGTGGGGCCCAGAGTGACTTTGTTGGACCAGAACCGATGCTGGGGATAACATCTTGCACAGCAAAACGCACCTTAAAGACCTGGACAGAAAGAATGACAATCCAATATTGGCAAAATCTTCCAGGATTAGCCCACTCTAAGGCCTTCATAAATGGCCTGTCTGAGTCAAGGGCTAAAAAACTTCTAGAGTTGAACAGACAACAACTGAGTACTCTAGTCGGCCTGTATACAGGACACTGCCGCTTGCGGCACCACATGCACCGTATTGGGGTCGGTCAGGAGACCGAGTGCCGGCTGTGCATGGAGAACGAAGAAACAGCAGAGCATGTGCTGTGTTCCTGTCCGGCAGCGGACAGGACTAGATACCTGCTCTTTGGCAAGGTAAAGCTTGCTCCAGAAGACCTGGATCAACTTTCGCCCACAAAGATTATCGACCTCTGCAGGAGGCTGGATTTGTTGGGCGAAATATAGACTTTAGGCGTGAGCCACAATAGACCTTAAGGTCGCGGTGAAGGGCCGATATGGCCCACTCACATACAAACCTAACCTAACCTAGTGCCTGTGCTGTATGTTTACAACGTATTTATTTATCAAAAGTATGTATTGTAGAGTTTTGAGCTTTGTTTTTCTGTTCACAGCTTTAAAAACAATGATAGAGATAATAATCATAATAGTATACCAGATACTATCGACCAATTAAAACCAAAAATTTGTTGACCGTTTGGGATATTGTCAGGTACATTACATTAGATAAGACTGAACTATGTGATTCTTTATAGGCTTCACTTGTGTTAGGTGTTACTAATAATAAAAATGTTATAAATCACTTTATTTTATTCCTACAAAAAAAAAGTGTTGCTGAATAGAAAACGGGTTAGCTTTAAAAAGATGTATCACACCACCCACCATGTCAAAACGAATGTGTGTCTTATTGTGATTTAAGCGAATTTAAGGTAGGTTCTTCTAATATTTTGTTATATTATGGTGTACAATTTTAGAAAATTGCTGTATGCTAATGAAATGCTCTTTTCACATGTGAAACACTATTCATCCAGCTGTATTTTCTAATGGATAAGCTGTGCTTTTGAGAAGTGAAAAGTGTGGTTGTAATTAGTTTTGAAGTATGCATACACTCGGTGTAAATAGGACCAAGCATTACGGGGCATGGGGGACCTTGGTCCTATATGCCCCTCGCCGTTATTAAACCAGAATATCTGTGGTTACTTATGCTTACATTTATTGTTTTAGATGAGGAACTATAAAAGGAAGAGACCGATGCGATTATGGGGAGACCGAAGCTACAGCTGCCGTTAATGCTGTGCAGAGCGGCATAAGTTTAAGGTCGGCTTCGATAAAGTATAATATTCCTAAAACTTTCCTAATAAGACGGTTGAAGTTAGTTAGATCAAATGCAGATATTTCTGTTATGGGTCCCTCTCCGGGTAGTTTCAAACCAGTTTTTACGATCCGAGATGAAAATTTGTTAGTGAAACATCTTTTGGATATGCAAAAGAGATTTTATGGACTAACATCACTTGACGTTCGGCGAATTGCTTTTAAAGTGGCAACCAACTTAGGAATTTTACATCCATTCAACAAGGATGATAAATTGGCTGGACAAGATTGGTTAGCTGGATTCCTACAGAGACATCAAGAACTTTCCATTCGAAAACCTGAAGCAACAAGTTTAACCAGTGCCAGTGGTTTTAATAGAACTGAAGTAGATCAATTTTTCGATCTACTTAAAGAAGTTATGAAAAAAATCAGTTTTACTCCAAATAATATCTATAATTTTGATGAAGCCGGCATAAGTACAGTGAAAAAGCCTTGTAGGATATTAGCAAAAAAAGTCCGAAACAAATTGGGCAGATTGTTAGTGGCGAGAGGGGATCAAATATCACAGTTGATTGTGCAGTCTCTGCTGTAGGAAATTATATACCTCCTTTCTTTTTGTTTCCCAGGAAGAGAATGTCACCCCTATTGCTCAAAGGGACAAGTCCAGGTGCTGCAGGGTATGCCAATGAGTCCGGATGGATGTATTGTGAGCATTTCCTACTTTATTTGGACCATTTCATAAAGTACACCAAGCCTCCTGAACAGAATCCCGTTCTACTAATTTTTGATGGTCACATTAGCCATAGACAACTGAATGGAGTCAATAAAGCTAGAGAGAATCATATCACACTTCTTACATTACCTCCTTATTGCAGCCATCGCATGCAGCCCCTTGATTTATGTTTTTTTGGTCCCCTGAAGAAGCAGTATTCCCGTGCATGTGATTTTTAGATTAGCTCTTATCCCGATGTTTCCATAACTTTCTATGAAATTGCTGAACTTCTTTGCAAGACATTCCAGAAGGTGGCTACCGTTGAAAAGGGAATTAAGGGTTTTGAGATAAGTGGGATTCATCCCCACAATCGAGATATATTTGACGAAACAGATTTTATGCCTTCAGAAGTTTTCAATAACACACTCAAACGTGAACCTGTCCATACACATGCAATTCCTACTCGTCAAGAGTTGAGAGAAGTCACAGTGACTCAGATCTCGAACCGCTGAAAAGTGAACAAACAAAACAGAAGACAAGAACTAAGACCAACACAGATAATGACAGCGAAAGTGATTCCTAATGAGAAGAATGCCTATACTGTGGCGAAGTATATGGTGACAGTAGAGAAGGGGAGGGGTGGATTAGATGTCAGGAATGTGGCAAATGGGCTCCCGATGAATGTGCAGGAGTAGAGGAAAATAATGACGAATTTATATGCGGCCTGTGCTTAGAGTAAAGAGCGGTCCCTTTTGCCCCGAAGTATGGGGCATATAGGGACGGGAACACTATTTTTCATTTTGTTAAAAAAAATTGAACAAATATTTATTTTTGTATTCCATGTTTTGATTAATGAAGGCAAATGAATGTTGTGTAACCATATGTATTTGTTTTACTTAAATGCTTATAATTAAAGAAAATATTTGGCTAAATCTCTTAAAGGGTCCCCTTTGCCCCGGCCTCCCCATATATATATATATATATATATATATATATATATATATATATATATATATATATATATATATATATATATATATATATATATGAAAGAATGAGAAGAATAAGTGCCTTTTACTCGTCCAACGATTTACAGTCAAATTGTCAGCATGGCTTTCGTCGGGGATTTTCCACTGAGGCAGCTATCTAACAGTTTCTGCAAAATGTAATGCGCACCTAGAACCCGAACAGCGGTAACTGGGTAATAGGTATATTTTTTGATTTGAGTCGTGCATTTGATACTATTAGCACTGATGTTCTGTTAAAGAAAATGAAAACAATGGGTGTAAGAGTCAAATTTTGGAATAGTGTAGGTACTACCTATCACACAGACTCACGAGGGTGATGATCGGTAACACTTTATCATCTGAACACCCTCTCGAGCTTAGAGTTTCGCAGGGATCAGTCCTGGGGCCCATAATGTTCCTGATGTATTGTAATTTCCTTCCGTCTCATTAAGCAGATTGTGACGTGACAATGTGTGTGTGTGTGTTTTGTTTCTTCAACGTTGGCCTATTTCCGCGACTATGGCCAATCACCGACGCCAAAGGGCAGTTTAACCTCACAATCCTGGAAAATTTGCCGAACCCCTGCCTTTCTCTAAGGAGGGTAGGGATCTTTAACGTGCCGAACATCGCATGGACACGGGACCAACGACTTAACGCCCCCTCCGAAGGGCGGAAGATACAGACATTAACTTGCTCAAATACAATGCCAGAGCCTCGGTTGATGTTAATGTTACAGTTTGTACTGAAAAAGTGAAAGGAGAGCCCTGGGATCGAACCCAGTACCCTTCGGTTCAGAGGCACACGTTCTTACCTCTGAACCACCGAGGCTCTACGTGATAATGTACGCTGACGGTATTGCATTGGTAGCCTCGGTGACTACCGCTGGTAAGCGTCTTGAGGCAACTAATAAAATTGTTACTAGTTTTGAGGAGGGTTTTCATACAAATATCTTTCTGATTAATATAAACGTAACGGTTATTGTCCATCAGGATTGAAGGAAGGTTTTTTTTCTGGTGGTTTTTTTAGTTAAATTGACGCCATAGGTATTCAGTTTTCTGTGACTTACTTGGCATTTGTTATGCAAAGTAAGCTTTCATGGAACCTTCCGGTGGACTCGATTAGGCGTCAGTTAGTATTTGATACTAGCGATTTGTATTTGAATTTGTTAAAATGTGTATTGTTTGTCTGTATTTTCTTGTATTTTTCTTTTTAGTGCATATTTGTTTGTGTTTTTGTTCCGTATTTTTTAGGTGTTAGTGTATATGTGTATTTATTTTTATTGACGGGTACACCTAGTTTTTGTAACAGTTTTGCCACAATAAATATCAATCTATTATATTTATAAAACATTCGTAAAAATGCGTAAACGACTTCTATGAAAATTCCCCCGCATAGCGCCGTGCTGTGTTTAGATTTTGTATTTTTTTTATTTTCTTTTTAATTTTTAGTAATTTGTTGCCTTGTCGTTATTTGGGGAAATATTTTTATAAAATTTTGCTACACTGACGCAATAGCTGCATCGAATATTATTTTTAACGATACTTCGTCGAAAATATTAATATATAGAATCATACTACCAAATAAGCTTGCTAATGAAATCAACAATGTTTTGATGAATTTTTCGATATGAAAACTGGAAATTTATACTGGATAGTAAAATTAAAACAATCTATTATTAATTTAATTAAAAAGGAAAAAACGCTTGGTTATTACTTGGCCTACATTTTTTATTATTGACGAAGGTAATCATTGCATTTCTTTACAAATTTTGTAAGTCATTGCAGTCTGATAAATGGTATAAAATTTTCTGATATAAACATTATCTAGGATCAGATACTAAAAAAGATATAAATTGTTGATTTATGAATGAAACCGAACCTTTGTAAAACACTAATACTAGATTCATGTTTAATAAATTGGGAAAATATCATCTGAATTTATAATTTATATTTCTTCCATATACTATTTCAACTTCGGCACAACATCAATAAAACCAATTTGGCTTTTATCAATGTATTATACAGCGAATGATTTATGAGATGAGGGAAATTTGGAAATATGGATTAAATACAGGCATTTGAAGTTAAATTAGAATTAAAGTGTGACAGTTATTTATAGACTAATAACAGCTTCCATTCTTAAATGGGGTCCTTGACCTAGTATTTAATTAATCAGAGTCTTCCAGCAATTGGATTCTCGCAGTTACACTAAACCGTGTTTTATTGATTTGTTAATAAAACCTCTTAGATTCACCTTTAATTTCAGCACTGTCTTTATTTAATAATGGTTTAATGATTGTTATTTTATTGAATATGAAATGTCACATTTTTGTAAGACAGGGGTATTTTACGTTTTGATATAATGTTTCAATTATAATTATTCTTTCTGGTGGGGATGAGGATTCATTCATATCGGATAATATACTGGGACAAATGATTCTGATATAGGTATGTGATTACTATTTAGTGTTGATTTTGTCAAAAATATCACTGACCTGATTTTCGCTGCTGAGCAGTTTAAGTTGGTCGTTGATGAGACTGTATTTAGCGGACTCCTCTTTTCTTAGCGCACGTTCCTTCTTCAGCTCCGGACTCCAAAACGTCTTGATGGAATGCATGGAAGACCCGAGCTTCTGATTTGTTAATTCCAGTTCCTTCTTGAGATTCCCCAGTTCCCGCTGGAGGTCAGAATTCTGATGTTGGAGTTCACCAATAAAGGGTTGGTGCGAGGTAGGGGACTGTCTTGCTGACCTAGAACTGTAGGGTTCATCGTCAAAGTAGAGCCCCCTGTCCAGCGATCGGTCTCTTCTGTCCCTGATAGGCAGAAACTCTCTTTCGTGGTCTATGGGGGGTCCACGATCTAACGACTGATAACGCACCGACATCGGGTTCGTTGTAGGTCTGGTGGCGCTCCTGGATCTGTGGTGTCCCCCCGAAGGGCCCATAGGGCGACCGCGTTCCTCCAGCATGGTGGGACTGGGCAGCTCCTCGTCGCGATAGTAGACGTCGCGGTGATAAGGGGGATAGGGACCGTGCTCCGGGCTGTTGTTGCCGGAGCGTGTCTGGCGTAGGGGCTTGCGGGCCACCGGCGAGCCACCCCCCGGGTACCCCCTGGAGGGGGACCGGTCCACGGTGGGCAGCCTCACGCCTCGGCCGGGGGAACGGCTGCCCCCCACGTACGCGTCTCTCGACATCTCATGTCATGACAGCCGGACCTGGAGCTAGTGCTGTCCTGCTGCCCTGCTGGCACTACTCTCTACACTCTCACAGTCACGGCAACAACGGCTCTCTCTCACTCTCTGTCGTGTCTGTCTGTCTATCGGTCTGAGGTCTGAGAGGAGCCCACTGGCACCTATCACCGTCGCGCGTCGGCGGTCGGCGATGTTGGGAAGGCGCGAGGCGGCGAGGCGCTCAACTTCGGCGCTGATCAATGAACGGGTGTAGCGTAGGCAGGCGCGCGCATTCCTCGGCTTGTTACTTGTACTATACGCCGCGAAAGATCGCCATATCACCATCGACTGCGACTCCTACTCTCCTACACGCATATTCCAGGAATAAACTCTGATATCCCACTCTCTTTTACTTCTCTCGCTCGCTGTAACTGGAGTAATAGCAGAGTTGCCAGATTTTACCAGGTTTCTCCTGGTAAAGGAACATTCGCACAATACTTACATTCAGCCAGATCTTTCGTTAAAAATAAGGAAAACTTGGTACAC
This sequence comes from Tillus elongatus, assembly GCA_964006375.1. Lineage (NCBI taxonomy): Eukaryota > Metazoa > Arthropoda > Insecta > Coleoptera > Cleridae > Tillus > Tillus elongatus. The sequence continues at coordinate 12,149,568 of OZ023264.1, forward strand.
AAAATAAATCTAAAATCAAAGAAAATCGGCCTAGTTTTTCCACGAAAATATTAGGTTTTCTTCCGGAAATTCTTGTATATCCAGGAATAAGAAAGCTATGGCAAACAACGTTGGTACGCAGGTTTATATTTTTTTAAATATACTACGTACCAAAATTTAGGTCACTAGATTAAAAAAACAGTTGTAGGCATTTAAAGGAAAAATCTAAGGTGTCACTGATGACCAGACTAACATACAAAACCAAAACATTTTGTGTTGATAACAAAGTATACTACAGACAAAGAATAAATGTTGTGGCTCAAAACGTCAAGAAGTACCAGAAAAATTGCTTTGAAAATCTTATAGTTTATCTTCTTAAAACGTCAATGTCGCGGTTTAAAACGTCAAAATGGTAACTTTTGGCAAGGAACCTGAAAGTAATATGAGTTATGTAGAGAACATGTGGCCTGAGGTCTATTTTATAAAACTTTAAGTTTCAGCTTCAACCATCATTGTCCTTCATTTTACTAAAATATTTGCAGAAGGTTCATTTCCAAAAGACGCTTTCTCTGATGCTTTGGCAGTAGGTTTAGTTATAAAGTTTATGGTTAAATAGTCTATATTTTTTAGAGAATTTCCGTAGAAAAAATTCACCCTGACTTTTGAATTTTAAAAAGATTTCTTCAAATGAGAGCGCAATAGGCCTCCTAGAACCCATATCCGAAGTTAATTTCAGTTTCTGTCTGTTTACATATATACAGGATGAGGCATTTTTACGGTAAACCTCAATATGTCCGTTATTGTAAAAGATACGAGAAAAATTGCATACATTAATTATAGGGTGTCTTACGCTGCATCTTATAATTCTTTTTAGAATACAGAGTGGCCCATAAGTCGTTGGAGATACACATTTTATTTTTTATAACATATTGTTGCATTTTTGCATTTTCCAACGAAATATAATGCATTTTTGAATTTCGAATTTTCTAGTTACCTGTGTGTGCGCGTGTGTTTTTGTTTCTTTCGCGTCGATATATGTCCGCGGCTATTGCCAATCACCGACGTCAGGGAGCAGTTTCACCTCACTATCCTGGAAATTTTTCCGAACCACTGATTTTCTGTAAGGAGGGTAGGGATCTTTAACGTCCCAACATCGCATGGATACGGGACCGACGACTTCACGCCCTCTCCGAAGGGCGGAACGCGCCAACATTCCACTTCCTCAAGTACAATGCCACAACGTCGGTTGATCTTAGCGTTAAAGTATGTACTAAAAAAGTGAAAGGAGAACACTGAGATCGAATCCAGTACCTTTCGCTTCAGAAGCACACCTTCTTACCACTGAGCCACCAAGGTTCTGCTTTAACCTAAGGTTCGTAGGAAATCAGTTTTTTTCGGGAACATTTTAAGTTTATTTTCGGAAAATTATTGTACGTTTTCAAACAATAAAGTTATTTTGATGAAATGTGCAGCCTACATGGTTTCTTCTATATAGGTTACACGGGTAACCAAATGTGATCCCTGTTTTCTTTAAAAAAGACATATATGCAGTTAAAAACGTTTTTATGAAAACTCACTATCATAACGCACTTGCTGCGTCCATACTTTTTTTAATGAAGATATTTACCTGTTTTAAAAACTTGATCATTTTGTTGAGGATGTTAAGTCTTTCAAGACATAATATGTAATATATATATATATATATATATATATATATATATATATATATATATATATATATATATATATATTATATATATATATATATGATCTGGGAGATTGTTTATATACAGGACGAAAAAGAATGAGACCAGGATATTTCTCTGTGAAGTACCCAGTCTTATACAGAATTAGTCTGAAAACGTGTTTTCGACACACACCACCATTTCTCGCTCAGTCACAAACGAAAAAAGTCTGGACGCAGCAATTGCGTTATGGTAGCGAATTTTCGTAAAAATGTTTTTAATGGCAAATATGTCTTGTTTGTACAAGAAGCACATTTGGTTGACAGTATAACCTATATACTACTAACAATGTACCATATTTCATTAAAATAGCTTTGTTGTTTCAAAAAGTACAAACATTTTCCGAAAATATACTTTAAAAGTTCCAGAAAACTAGTCGATTTTGCTGGCCAACGAACCTCTAAGCTATTTACACACCTGACAAGATATAATTATTCACAAACTGCTTTAGTACCAAAATATAAAAAAAAAGTATGAAAATTTCTTTTATAAAAATTCACCTTTTTTTACATAAATTGCCTTCATTAAGGTGACAATAACTTATATTTTTTATAAAAATTCAACAAAAAAAATTCCAATAACTTACTAAACATTTATTATTCATTACTAACCAATCACAAAAATCTTACGAAAAATTATTTCTACGGAAGCACTATAAACATTTCTGCGAAAACATGTCAAATTCAGCCACTATTTGAGAGTGCGCTGTATACGGCAGCTCGATTTTTTCAAAGAGTAATACAAACAAAAAGCTCTCTGAATGCATGACTTCTATGAGGCTCCGCTATCTATTGATCAAAACGTCGTATCACAAATTGTGATATGTGTTTGAAATATGTGCCAGAAACGTGAAAAGTTGCAAAACAATTGAAATAACTCAAAAACGATGAACGATATCATTTTTCTCCTTACAAACATGTATTATAATTTGATAACACAAAAATGAAATATAATACGGGATGTTCTATTAAAAACATAAAGGGTGTATCACCAACGACTTATGGACCAGCTTGTAATTGTCAAAATAGGTTTATAAGATACAACTCGAAACACCCTATAATTAACGTATATACTCTTTTCTCATATCTTGTGTAATAACGGATATATTGAGCTGTACCGTAGAAATGCATCACCCTGTATATGTGTAAACAGGCAAAAACTGATACTCTCCCCATATATGGGTTTTATGGGTTCTAGTTCGCGCTCATTTCAACAAATGTTTTTAAAATTCATAAGTCGGGGTCTTCTTAATAACGAATTTTTTCTACAAAAATTTGCAAAATATAGACTATTAAACCATAAACTCTATAGCGGAAACTACTGCCGAAGCATCAGAAAGAGGGTCTATTGATATGTAATTTCCGAAAATATTTTAGTAAAATCAAGGACAATCATGGTTGAAGCTGAAAGTTTAGGCTTTGTAAAACAGACGACAGTTTACGAAGGTTACGTTTTGTTGGCGCAAAAAGCTCAAAAAGACTTTATAATTTTTCTTCTTGAAACGTCAGAGTCGCGATTTGACACGTCAAAATTTGTAATTTTCAGACAACGAAGTTGAAGGAAAATACGGATTCTGTCGAAAAACTTAACGAACTTATCCAAGCCACTTACAAAAGGAAGGTAGCTACCAAAGTTCATCAAAATCGGTCCATTATTTTTTGAGCTATCCGTGTGATATATATATATATATATATATATATATATATATATATATATATATATATATATATATATATATATATATATACATATACATATAAAAATTTGAACTGACACCGGATATGGATTCTAGGGGTCCTAGTTCGCGCTCATTTGCAAAAATTTTTTCAAAATTCAAAAGTCGGGATCTCCCCATTAGTGATTTTTTTCTACGAAAATTCACTAATAACAAAAATAAAAAAACCTTTTTATAAATTTGAAGTCAAAGTCAAAGGTTTTTAGTGAATTTTCGTAGAAAAAATTCACTAATGGGGAGATCCCGACTTTTGAATTTTGAAAAAATTTTTGCAAATGAGCGCGAACTAGGACCCCTAGAACCCATATCCGGGGTTAGTTTCAATTTTTATATGTTTATATATATATATATATATATATATATATATATATATATATATATATATATATATATATATATATATATATATATATATATATATATATATATATATATATATATATATATGTATCACACCGATAACTCAAAAAATAATGGGCCGATTTTGATAAAATTTAGCATGTACGTTTCTTTTGTAAATAGCTTGGATAAGTTCGTTAGTCAGGAAAATCGGACGAGGTTTTCCGGGAAAATTTTGAGTTTTCATTCGAAAAAAATTCTTATCTCAAAAAGTAATAAGCCGATTTTAATAAAATTTGGCATGTACCTTCCCTTTATAAATGGCCTTGACAAGTTTGTTATCCAGGAAAATCGGACGAGGTTTTCCGGAAAAATTTTGATTTTCATTAAAAAAAAATTTTTTTCTCAAAGAATAATGGGCCTATTTTGGTAAAATTTGGCATGTACCTTCCTTTTGTAAATGTCTTTGATAAGTTCGTTAATCAGAAAAATCGGACGAGGTTTTCCGGAAAAATTTTGAGTTTTCATTTGAAAAAAATTTTTATCTTAAAAAATAAAAACTCTATGATAACCAAATTTGGTAGGTAGGTTTACGATATAAAAAGTAAACTATACACCAAAATTTAGATTTCTATGTTACAAGAAAAAAAAGTTATAATAAAATATTTTGTGCCAGATCATTTTTATGAAAATTCACTACCATAACGCACTTGCTGCGTCTTCGACTTTTTTTTATTTTTGTTATTGAATAATTAGTTTAGTAGAACTCACGTTATATCCTTGAGAATGGAATAATTTTTTCCGAAAGCTCGGCCTATAATAAAGAGTTTTATTTTGTAACTGACGGCTTTCCCACATTTTTTTGATAAATAACACTATTACCGTCACAAGAGCTTAATACTATATATATATATATATATATATATATATATATATATATATATATATATATATATATATATATATATATATATCTATATATATAAACACAGATCTCCTCATTAGTGAATTTTTCATTTTTCGAAAATTTCGCTAAAAAGCCAGTCATTTACACATCCCGCAATCCCAAATACCGCAATTTATCGCTGATAAGTTTAGGACCCAACGTATCGAATGAACGGGACAGGTCAAAAATCATGCCTACAGCATATAAACCCTTATCAAGCTCCAGAGATCTCCATTGCATATATATATATATATATATATATATATATATATATATATATATATATATATATATATATATATATATATATATATATATATATATAGGGTAGCCGAACGAAAAGTATGCATCCAGCTTTATTTTCTTTTATGAATTTGGGGGAAAACGCTCGGACCCGTGGTTTTTCTATTGTTAAGGTGATACATTTTAAGCATATTTTCCAACCTACCCTTTCAACCCCCTACCGGGAAACAAATGCACCCTTAAAATTTCAATATGATGTGGGGTCGAGTCATACATTATTTCAAAGGGTACACTTACCTTTCCAATGATGCCTTATTGGTTGGATTTTACTGCAACAATTAAAGCAAAAACGGCTTTACAAACTTAAGCCCCATAGCTTTGGAATCAATAATAACGTCTCGTAAATTTCAGTTCGCAGGAGTCAAAATACCACAATCATTTCGGCGGTACTTATTTTAAGAAAAACATTATTAAATTCCAATAAATGTTTTGCTGCCAAACCTGCTTCTATCGAAGATCTTCGTCAACGGATTGTAGCTGGGTGCACAAGCATAACACCTGATATGCTACAAAATGTTAGAAATAGGTTTTAACAAAATCTGTATTAGTGCGTGGAACAACCTATCACAGTCGACCTGCTGCTTCCAGGACCAGCGATGTTCCAGCGTAATCCCCAAAAACTTTACTTTCGTAGAGCAAGAAGTCGAAACACCACCCAACTGAGATTGACGCTGGTAGGTCTTAAACTCTGTATAAGATGTCTTCTTTTGAGTTATAATTAGGTCGTTTGCCTGACATCATTTATTGAACTCCTCTAGCAAAGCATTTACCTTTTGATCAATATCCACACCATCGACACCAGTTACAACAACAGTGGTGTCATCCGCGTACATAAACAACTTCCCCTCTCTAATATGATCTGGCGTGACGAAAAAGAGTGGGCCAAGGATGCTTCCCTGTGGGGTACCCAGTCTTACACTGAGTGAGTATGAAAACGTGTTGTCGACAGACACCATCATTTCTCGATTCAGTTTTTGCCGGTTTACACATATACAGGGTGACGCATTTCTACGGTGAAGCTCAAACACAAACGAAAAAAGCCAGTCATTTACGCATCACTCAATCCCAAAAATTACAATTTCTCGCTTATAAATTTAGAACTCAACGTATCGAATGCACCGGACAGGTCAACAAACATCACACCTACAACATATAAATTCTTATCCAGCTCCTCATGGATATATATATATATATATATATATATATATATATATATATATATATATATATATATATATATATATATATATATATACACTTAAACTGTTTGTTGTACTTTTTGTGATTTTAGTGCATTTTTTTTAAATCACTAATGAGGAGATCGCGACTTTTGAATTTTGAAAAAAAATTTTCAAATGAACGCTCTTTAGGACCACTGAAACCCAAATGCGAGGTCGGTTTCAGACTTTATATGTTTATATGTTTATATATATTTATATATTTATGTGTCACACCGATAACTTAAAAAATAATGGACCAGTTTTGATAGAACTTGGTGAGTGCCTTCCTTTCGCAAGTGGCTTGGATAAGTTCGTTAGCCAGGAAAATCTGACTAGTATCCCGGAAATTTTTGAGTTTTTTTCGGGAATTTTTTTATATCTCCGGAAATAACAAAGTTAGGCCAATCATATTGACTACGAGAGTTTATATCATAAAAATAAAACCATGCACCAAAATTTGGATCTCTACGTTAAAATTAAAAAAAAAAGTTATAAGCTTTTAAGTTTTCTTTTTCCTAAAATGTCAAAAAAGGCGCGATTCGAAACGTCAAAATTGGCATGTTCTAGATAGAGTACCTAAGTGAATACAGCTATGCAGCATACATGTCGTAAGAAGTTAAAAAGCCTTAAGTTTCAGCTACAATCTTCATTGTTCTTTATTTTATTAAATTATTTGCAGAAAATTAATTTAAAATAGATCCTTTATGTGATGCTTTGGTAGCAGTTTCAGTTATGTATTTAATTCTAATAACGAATCAGATTACTTATTATTTAGAGTTTTTTTTTTAAATTGGAGAAAGTAGAAGTTTTTTTGTGGAGAAACGATGTTGGTAAGTAGTTTCTCCTTTCTATGGACTTCTGTAAGGTGATTTTTTTACAGTTTGAATTTCTAGCTCCGTTGTAGCATGTTTACCTTGCACAGAACCTCAAATTGACTTTAGGTCTCTTAACTGTATTGTGGAGTTGAGATCACAGCATTTATCCGATGGTTACTGAATAAAGGGGTTCCTCTAAGCATGTTTCTGATTTATTTCTTTTTTTAGAAAACGAACAATACGCTAATCTGCTAATTTACCTATAATTGTTATTAATATTAAAAAAAAATGGAAACAACGCTCGTGCCTCGAATAAAGTTCTCTTCGTCATTTTAACTTTAAATGAAATTTCCTTCTCCCGTTTGGCATCCGTTCAACACATTGGGCACAGAAAAAATAGGAATTTACTTAAAATTGTCATTTATAATTGAAGGAAAATAAAACTGGCTCTAGGTGTGCAATTAAAAATTCACACAAAATAGAAGAATTGCTAGATTCTAAAACCTACTGTGACGATATAATGAAATAACGTTAAATGAGACGAAAACCATTTCAGGTTAAGAGAAAGAAAAATGTTTAAACAGTAAAATAAGCTTTCGTACCTACAAAAAAAAAACAAGATTCTTATAAAGCGTAATACAATAGTGCATAATAGTCCACGGCAACAGTACATGTCATATTCAACTGACAAATTATTTTGATAAATGTCAGATCTATTTTCAAAGTGACATGTAAATAAATATTTTGTTTTCTGACATCTGTAATACAAATTTAGGCATGCTTTTCTTCTTACATTCATATTTATTTTTAGCCATTACAATTTTACTCGTAGAGTTAGATACAATTTTTACTTTTGAAATCTGAAAAGATTTCTTCAAATGAGCGCAAACTAGGCCCCATAGAATCCATATTCGGGTTAGTTAAAGTTTTTATCTGTTTGCATATATATAGGGTGACGCATTTCTAGTGTAAAGCTCAATATATCCATTATTATGCAAGATATGAGAAAAATTTTTATATGTTAATTATACGATGTCTGGAGCTGCATCTTATAAAATTATTTTTACAATCACAGGTGGCCCATAAGTCGCTGGTCATGCATTTTTTTCCTAATCGAACACGCCTTATGTTATTGCAATTTGTGTATTTTCCACCGAAAGATAATGCATGTTTGTAAGAAAATAAATTCGGGACTCAGCAAGTGCATGATGGTAGTGATTTTTCATAAAATGTTTCTTTCGATAGCTTAATTTACTATTAACCTAAGGTTCGTTGGCCAGGAAACCAGTTTTTTGAGCACATTGTAAGTTGATTTTCGGAAGATATTTGTACATTTTCAAACAATAAAGTTATTTTGATGAAATATGATACATTGTTTCTCCTATATAGGTTATACTGGTAACCAAATTTGATGCAAGCTTTCTTAAAAATATATATTTTTTCTATTAAAAACATTTTAACGAAAATTCACTACCATAACGCCCTTACTTCGTTCAGACTTTTTTACTTGGTTACGTGGACTGCAGTTCTGAACCATCCATATATATATATATATATATATATATATATATATATATATATATATATATATATATATATATATATATATATATATATGCCGAAACGACAATTTTGAAGTATTTTTCACAGATGTTGAAACGCTGGGTGGTATTTAGAACCAGAGTTAGATACAAATTAGAGAAGACGGAGATGATCCTATTCACCAAGAAGAGGAAGGTAGAGGGGTTCAGGGCGCCCGTGATGTTTGGAAAACCTTTAGCTTTAGTGCGGGAGGTCAAATATCTGGGGGTGATCCTGGACCCCAAACTAACATGGGGGTCGCAAATATAACGAGTAGTGAGGAAGGGAGTAGCGACCCTCTGGCAGCTGCGTCGTGTGATAGGGCGGACCTGGGGACTCAATCTTCGGATCCTTCATTGGATTTACACTGCGATCGTCAGGCCGAGAATCCTCTATGAGGCGTTGGTCTGGTGGTGTGGTGTGAACCAAACTACCAGCAGGAAGCTGGCCAAACTCCAAAGGCTGTCAATCCTGGGTATCACAGGCGCTATGAGGTCGACACCCTCAGCAGCGCTAGAGGTCCTGTTGATGCTGCCACCTCTTCCCATCTGTATCAGAAGGGAGGCTATGGCGTCGCATCTTAGAATCCGGGACTCAGGCTGGTGCGGAGAGGGAGCAGTAATAGGGCATGCAAGAGTCGCCAAGGAGATGGAAAAGGAAATTCCGATTTCCGCCATAAAGGTGAGGAATGCCGACGACGATATTAGGTGGACTAGGCCATACACTCTCAGGATCCCCAGTAGAGATCAGTGGAGGGAAAATGAGGTTGCATTCCAGCCTGAAAGCCTGGTCTGTTTCACCGACGGATCGCGGCTGGAGGGCCAACAATCCTCCGGGGCAGGAATATACATCGAGGGCCTGGGGGTGCGCGAGAGCTGTGCTCTTGGCGCATACACCACGGCATTCGAAACAGAGGCGTACGCTATCCTGTCTGTGGCCAATAGACAGGATGTGAAGATGAGTCCCGAGAAATGCGTGTACATCTGCTCGGATAGCCAGGCGGTCCTCCGGGCAGTCTGCGCGGCCAGAATCAGATCACCACTGGTTTAGGAGTGCGCTGACGCCCTCAGAGGACTAGCCAGGACAAAGGAGGTGCAACTGGTGTGGGTTCCGGGACACTGTGGCGTAGCGGGGAATGAGGTGGCGAATAATCTCGCAAGACTCGTTTCCCGGCGGCCGTTCTGTGGCCCGGAGCCTGCGATAGGCATAAGTAGGAAGACAGTCTCTGTTGCCTTAAACAGGTGGACCGAGAAAGCAATGGAGAGGCACTGGGGGTCGGTTGGTGGCTGCAGGCAGGCGAGGGACTTCGTGGAGGGGCCGGACAGAGATAAAGCTGTCTGGCTACTCGGAAGGAGTCGTACTACGCTTTGCCGCATCCTTGGGGTGCTGACAGGCCACTGGGCCCTTATAAGACACCTCACATTGATAGGCGTAGAGAGGGATCCCATTTGCCAGGAATGCGGCGAGGATGAAGAAAGATCCTACCACTACCTGTGTGAATGCGAGGCTTTTGGGAGTCTTCGAGTAGAATTGTTCGGATCGAGGACTCTGCAGAGGAATCAGGTAAGTACCGTCCAATTGGAGACCGTCATGGCCTTCATCTCGAGGTCGAGGCGGTTTGGCGACGGAACCGAGGAAGAGTAGAGCATGGTTGCTGGGTTGCTGGGGTTGGCAAAAAGGGTCCATTGTGGCCTACTTGCTTGGCGTTGGCCTCCCCACCACTGCTCTGAATAATTTTATAATCTTTTTGTAAGATGCGTGGGATGATTCCTTTTTCAATAAATAAGTAAATAAGTAAGTACATAAATAATATATATCTTAGTCAGTAATATAATTCATTAATTAATTAATAGTCATAAGATGTTCAGGGAGAACTGATCAAATTGGCTTGACAACCCTGCATTACACTACCAACCGTGGGATGGTCTAATTCCCTACTGTACTATTTGCTTATGCTGCACTGCACATTTATTTTTATATGAATGGTATACTGTACCACTAACACTGTAACATAATATTGTTACGGTTGGTTACACGACACCGGAATCATCATCACATTCATTCTGTTGCAGCATCTTTTCACCCGCAATAATCAAAGGCGACATTATTTTTTTATGCCGCGTTAGATCTTTATTGATTAAAATCCAAAGCGTTAAATTCTGAACAGTATGATTAAAATAATTGACATTCATGGAACCTCACGCTTTTTCATTTGCGTGTCATAAACCCGCATGACCTGCTTCTATGTGACATGTTGGTACCAATTAAGATTTCGATCCACAGAAATGCCAACAAGAGAAAAGGAGTCATTACTTTGAATAACTTAGTTGTTCATTGTGATGGGTCTAGGGCTGGTGTATCTCTTATGAGAAAGAAAGCAAGACTGAGATGGGGGGTTGAATTGTACAAGATTTCTACTTCCCCAGTCTAATATTTTTTGGATATCCACTGAGACAGAACCCTCCATGAGTCTGCGATCCTCATCTAATTGGGATAAATAGACAGGCTTAGAATATTGTATCTTTGAGTGGAGGGTGCTGTCGTCCGCGTAACTGTGAACTGTGTTGGATTTGCAAAGTAGGGGCTAAAGCTGAACCTTGAGGAACTCCTGCATTAATTGGATACCGTTTAGAGGGCTGACCATCCACAACAACAGAAATGCTCCTGTTGGAGAGGAAATTTGCTGTGCAGGTACAAAGTTTTGGTGGTAGGCCATAGGCCGGAAGTTTATTAAGCAGCACTGCGTGCCAGATCTAGTCGAATGCTTTGGATATGTCTAGAGCAACAATCTGGGATTCACCGTGTAGTTCCATAGACTTGTTCCAAGAATGGGTGACAAAGGAAAGGAGGTCGGCAGTCGATCTGCGCTGACGGAATCCATACTGCCTGTCGTGGATTAGACTACTATAAATTACGGCTATATATGTATATATGTGTATATTTTTACGTAAAAAACATAACGAGATAAGTTTGGATATGTAAATGTAATTTAGTAGTCCCCAAATTGCCAACTCGCCTATTACTAGCTAGTATATATATATATATATATATATATATATATATATATATATATATATATATATATATATATATATATATATATACATATAAATATGTGTAGGTATATGATATATAAAAAAACACACACTCGATTTTTTTATATGCCAGTGTGATATTTTGTAACGTTGATAACTGTTTCGTCGTTTAACATAAGAGGTATTAATTTTGACATATACAATGCAATAGGTACGTTAAATAGGAGATGTTTTATTTGTTTAATTAACTAAATAATTGTAATTATACAAATATTTCAAATGACAATTTGAGCAGCATCTATTGACCTAAATAGAAATTAAAGAATATAAAGCATAGATGTTATGTATTCAATGGTAGTTAACTGTAGTCACTTGGACTTCTAGTTTGACTACGCGCTATCAGATGGCGCAGAAATAAACTCTTAAAGCTCTAATAAAAACCATTTAATGATGTTAGGTTTTGTGTTCAAAACATATTGACCTGTGAGCTAGTGACGTAGAACGAAATAAGTATACTTCCTGATAGCCTAGCTCATGATCTTATAAGATTTCGTTTGAATGTTAGTGTACTTAAATATCGCATGTGCGATGGTATCCTGTTATAATACTTGCAGATCAAAAAAGTGTAAGAACTCCTATGTAATGCTGTACGATATCCAGGAGAAGCTATGAAGTGCTTATTTCACAGTAGCGGCTCGTGCCTTAATGCATTGGGGGTGCGCAAGAAAAAAAGTTCGGGACGCAGCAAGTGCGTTATGGTAGCAAATTTTTATTAAATGCTTCAAATTTGAATAACTCAAGTTTCTACGAACTTAGAAAGTTGAATGTCGGTGTATAATAGTAGGGTCTTACCCAGGGCAACATATCCACCAAATTTCATCAAAATAACTCTGTAATTTTCGGAGAAATTTTTTTTTCAAAAGACAACTCAAATTTTGGTTAACTCAATTATCTAAAAATGTAGAAAGTTGAATTTTAGTGTGTAGTAAGGCCTTTTACAAGGCAACATATCCACCAAATTTCATTAAAATACCTTTGTAATTTTCGAAGAAAAAGATTTTTTTTGAAACAACACTCAAAATTTTCCTGACTAACGAACTCATCCAAGCCATTAATAAAAGAAAGACACTTGCTGAGTTTCATCGAAATCAGTTGCTTATTTTTTGCGTTATCGGTTGGATATATATATATATATATATATATATATATATATATATATATATATATATATATATATATATATATATATATATATATATATATATAACATATAAAAATTAAAACTGTCCCCGGATATGGGTTCTAGGGATCCTAGGATCCTAGTTCGCGCTCATTTGAAAAAATGTTTGCAAAGTCTTTCCAATGATACCTCTTTTTTAGTGAATTTTTTAAAATAAAAATTCACTAAAAATGAAGGGCTCGCCTATTTTGTCCCCGAAAATGTATTATAAAGAAACCTACTTACTAAACTTAATAATTATTAACTACTTACCAAGTTTTTCTCTAGTTAGTTATACGTTATAGTAATTAAAAAGTCCCTAAAAAAGTTAACCTTTAAATTTAAAATATCCACTGAATCAATCACAGTATCACAATTATTTTGTCCACTTATTAAGCAACCCGAAGTAGTAACCATCATAATAATAATTGTCTTCTTAGAACATGTAAACAACAACGAAATGATCTAATTAAAAATAAATCCGACGCGAAGACGAAAATTACTAGGTAGTAGGTACACACGCTGTACCAAAAGTCCACTACAAACTGGAAGTGTGTAATTTTATCGCGCACAAAAGATTGCTTATTCGGTCGTTTTCGACGAAGATCATCAAGATTCGGCGATCATTTCGCACTGAAGTATCGCATTTCCTGATAGCGCCGAAAAATACACACCGCCGCCCGCCTGATTTATATGGATATGGATGTATATAACGTCTGCAAAGATTAACACTATACTTATTCTGATTCTGTATTCTGTATTAATGGCTGCCGACTCTCTGCGATCCTCGATATACTAATGTTGTTTGTTGAATGCAGGAGGTAAAAAAGTCAATAAAAACTTATTAAAATATAGCATAGCAAAAATATTCTTTTTTCCACGGCAGGTGCAGGGCCCGCGCACGGGCTCACTTATTGAGAAGCCGCCCCTGTTATGTCATTAATGTTGTGGACATCTGTACGATAGGTAATCTTGTACAAATACTGAGGCGCCTTATTAATAATAAGACAATGAAATAAACTACAACTATGCAATTTACACGGTCATCAATTGAATAAAACTTTTACAATTATAATTTTTTTTGTGAATTTAGTGTAGGGAGATTTATCTATAGATTTGGCATTCTGAAATGACCAACGGCACGATTCTTGGTCACGTGGTCAGAAATTAAATTGCTATTGGTTTGTTCTGTTATTTGCAATCTTATAGCAAAATGGCGCGGTTTATGTAGCGTTATATATGTAATATCAATTTATTTTTATTTTAGGATAATGAGGGAATAGGTTGTTTTTCGATTAATAATTTTAGTTTATATGAAAAGCTTGTGAATTAAATCATTGGCGAAAACAACAAAGTTGTTTGATCATAATGCGAAATAAGCGAGTTGTCCAAGACGTTAACCTTTAAAATAAGTTATGTTAAATTCTTTCACACAAAACAGTCCGTATGAAATGAGGACTGTTAAAAATTGTGCAAATATGACAAAATTTGGACATAATTTAATTCTTTATTTAAAATCGAAACCTAAAAGTTAATAATGAAAATATATAACCTTTGGACAAATAAACATTTCAAGCCAACGGCAATACCACGTTGAAAAAACCGATTCTCGTGCGATCACCGAAGTTAAGCAACCGGGCAGGGTCAGTGCCTGGATGGGTAGCCGCCTGGTAACACCGTGTGCTGTTGGCTTGTAGTGAATTTTCTTAAAAAAATTCACTAATGAGGAGATCTCGACTTTTGAATTTTGAAAAATTTTCTTCAAATGAGCGCTAATTAGGCCCACCAGAACACATATCCGGGGTCAGTTTCAATTTTTATGTGTTATATATATATATATATATATATATATATATATATATATATATATATATATATATATATATATATATATATATATATGTATCACACCGATAATTCAAAAAATAATGGGCCGATTTTAATTAAATTTGGTGAATAAATTCCTTTTGCAAATGGCTTGGATCAGTTCGTTAGCCAGGAAAATCCAGGTTTTCCCGGAAAATTTTGTGTTTTCTTTCGAAAAAAAATTATATCTCCGGAATTAAGAAAGTAAGGGCAACCAAATTTGGTACGCGGGTTTATATCCTTATAGGTAAGTTACCTAATTTTGCTCTGTAGGTCAAAAGGCAAAAAAGTTATAGGTATTTAAAGAAAAATAAATTGGGGTTTTCTTTAAAACGTCAAAGTTGCGATTTAAAACGTCAAAATCGGCAACATTTAGGCAAATAACTTGAATCTAATACGGGTTATGGAAATCACATGTCTCAAGAAGAATGTTTTACAAACCCTGAGGTCTTAGTTTCAACCGTTATTGTCCTTCATTTTACTAAAATGTTGCCAGAAAATTCATTTCAAATATACCCTTTCTCTGATGCTTGGCAGTAGCCTTAACTATAGAGTTTATCGTTTAATGGTATATAACTTTTGTCGATTTTTTGTAAAAAATCAATAAAGCTCAATATATCCGTTATTATACAATATATGAAAAAAATTGTATATATTAATTATAGGGTGTCTTGAGCTACATCTTAAAAAAATATTTTTACAATCACAGGGTGGCCCATAAGTCGGTGATACAAATTTTTTTTTTTTTTGATCAAACGCGCATTATGTTATTGCATTTTTGCATTTTCCATCGAAATATAATGTATGTTTGTAAGAAAAGAAATTCTGGATGCAGGAAGTGCGTTATGGTAGCGAATTTTGATTAAATGCTTCATATTTGAATAGCCCAATTTGCTATTAACCTATAAGGTTGACCAACAAACGAGTTTTTCCGGGAACACTTTAAGTTTACTTTTGGAAATTTTTGTACATTTTCACACAATAAAGTTATTTTTATAAAACATGGCACATTGTTTTTACTATATAGGTTATACTGGTAACCAAAATTGATGCCTGCTTTCTTAAAAAGAAAACACACATATTTGCAATAAAAACATTTTAATGAGAATTCACTACCATAACGCATTTGCTACGTGCAGAGTTTTTTTCTTAGGTGATGACATTTCTGTTTTGTTCTTATTAGCGAATTTTTATTTTAAAAAAATAACTAATAGAGAGGTATCGATGGTGATACCGCAAACATTTTTGCAAATGAACGTGAACTTGGGCCCCTAGAACCTGAAACCATGGTCCATTAAAATTTTTATATGTTTATATATATATATATATATATATATATATATATATATATATATATATATATATATATACATGTATCCACACGATAACTTTAAAAGTTAACCGATTTTGATGAAACTCAACAAGAATATTTATTTCATTAATAGCTTGGATGAGTTCGTTAGCCAGCCCTATTGGACCAGTTTTTCAAAAAAAAAAAAATTTTCCGAAAAAAACATTTGTATCTCAAAAAATAACCAAGTTATTTTGATAAAATTTGGCTGGTATGTTGCTCTCGTAAATACCTTACTCCACCAAAACTCAACTTTTAGGTTTATAGAAAATTGAGTTATACATATTTGAAGCATTTATTCTAAATTCGCTACCATAATCCACTTGCTGCGTCCTAAATTTTTTTATTATCTTTCGATAAGACTATTCGGGTTATACCAATTAATTATAACGCTCCTAGTATCTCTTGTGTTGGCAATTTTTTTTTTCTGTAGATGTTTACGTCTACATCGTCAAAACGTGGGGATTATTCGCACGGAGACAAAAATTTCAAACAGTTTTATTCGCTTACACGTAAAAATTATCAAAACATAAAGAAAACATGATTTGGGAAGGAATTTTTTGTGTCTGTCGGTCTGTATGTCTGTCTCTTTGTAGCCACAATAACTTTAGAACGAATTGAGATATTGCCTTCAAATTTGGTATACAGTTAGCAGTTGACAAACGAACGGTTTGAATTGTTTTTGGGGAAAATCACTTTGGGGGGTAGGGGATGAATGGGGTTGATTTGGTGAAAATTGGAAATTTTTCGTTAAAACTCGAGTTATATAATGTTTTAGAGCTTATTTATTAGAAAACTTTTAATTTGATCAAACATCTGGTATTCTGTGCTAAAATTAAATTAGGGGTTGAATGTGTGGGGGTGGAATATTGTTGACAAAAATTTCACACTATTTTTTTCTAAAACGGCGTAAAAAGTCTAAACGCATATAGAAAGCTTGATTCTGGAACGAAATTTCTTTGTTTGTCGGTCTGTCTGTTAGTAGGCACAATAACTTTCGAACGAATTGACATATCATCTTCAAATTTGGTATCCAGTTAGAACCCGACAAAGGAACGCCTCTGATTGTTTTTGGGTAAGATCGCTTCATGAGGTAGGGGATGAATAGGGGTGATTTGGTGAAAATTTACGTTTCTTCAATAAAACTCGGGTAATATAACGTTTCGAAAGTTAATGGGTACAGGAATACAAATATTTTCTTTGTGGTCAAGTCAGGGGCCCTAAATTCATTGCATGAGATTGTGGCTCTGAAGGGGATAAATTATAGCAGCTATGTGGAAGTTATAATTCAATTTACAGCACTGTTTTATTTGAGTTAAAATCTTCATTTATTTGGGCATAAATCAAAAATCAAATACACATAGGGTCGTATTTTTATTGCAAATATACAGAGCATTTACAACTAATATGTAAATAATAAATTAATATAAGTCTAACTTATAAATAAATTATTGTTAAAAGAGGATAGGTAGCAACTCTATCATGATCCCAGGATTTGTCATAGCACAAACCTCTTCTTTTACTTCTCAAGACAGTCAAGAACTTCTAAGTATTCAAATTTCGCAGCATAATATTATGTATAATTTTTTTAGCTTATTGTAGTAATCACCGATATTACAAAAATTTTAGCACCTACTCACTATTTTATGATAGCTTGTCTTCCTGTACAAGAAAAAAATTACAAGACAATTAGCTTTTGTCGTATGGTAAGCTATGCTTCATATTGGGTTATTTTCTTCTTTGTTTTTAAATAAAAATCTTTATTTTAAGTTATACATTTAGTTTAAAAATGATCTTCTAGGTAGCTAGTAATCACAGAAACGATGAAAACGACCACGACAGCCCAATGAAGTCTCTCCTAGATTTTCCATCTCCTCTTATTGTGATTAATGGGGAGGCCTAAGTGGGGCTCCGTAGGATGAAATGGAGTTTCTAACTGATACAGGTTAGATAGAGCTCGCCATAAAATTTCGCTAAATCTATATTTGATACGAATACTGACTACATGACTCGCCAGATATGTCTGGACACTTCTCTTTAAGTTATTAGGTTATTATAAGGGATCAAGGGGAAACGGCAGACGACCGGCTCCTAGAAACCTGGTTTGGTACACAGATGGATCAAAAGCCAAAATGCCTATTGAGGTGGGCATTCGTGGTGAGAAGCCGGGGGTGGACCGGTTACATCCTCGAGGCAGATTCGCCATAGTATTTCCGGCAGAAGTTTATGCCACTCTTCAAGTGGGCGAAAGAAAACAGTAAGAGTGTTTACTCAAATAAAAGTATTTATATTATGTCAGACAGTCAGGCAGCCGTCAAGATGATTACGAGGTATGAAGTATTTTTGGCACTGGTTTAGCAATGGCGTAAACAACTCAGAGTACTGGAAAATCAGAACAGTAGAGTAGTTCTGTGGTGATGGGTCATTAATGTAAACAAAAAACCTTAAGAATTAGTGGGGCATGATGAGGTTATATAATACGTAGGTCAGGATCTGACTTTTCTATTTCGAAAGCTGAAATATGTAAGGAAATTAAGGGGTGGAAATATTTTTACTGGACAAGTGGACCAAGATTAAATCATAGCGGGTAGATTGTCAAAAAGCCTTACTGCAGAACTGCTACGCTTTAGTTTTTTTCAATGAAAATTCGCTAATATCTGAAATGGTTGAGAGACTTGCCAAGATATCAGCAGGGCAAAAACGTGAGAGCATGAATCTGAAAAAATATTACATGCGTATGGCGGATCGACTTAGGCAATATTTCCTTTAAAAATTTCAATTCATTTTATTTGCTAGGCACATTTTGGAACCACCATAATACGGAAAGCCTGGATCTAAGTCATGTGAGTTCACGTTGGGGTTGGGACTTCTTTCGCTATTAATCGCAAGCGTTAGTATATAATGTTATGCAATACGAACACAACTCGGAAACAATAATGTAATACCAGCAGGCTACAATCAGATGGCAACCTGATGTGTCGTAACTACTGAAGAGTAGGGTGTGATATGTACGGCTTTCTGTATTCCGATGGTTTCGCATATTTATATACCAAATGTGTAGTTTCAGATTACTTTTATTACTCTTTTATTTATCGTCATATTATGCAAAGCTTGATCCTCAATTCAAGCATATAAGTACAAAATTGTATATAAACACTAAGTACAACTAGACAGTTAATTAAAAATTATGTGCAAAAGAGTGTACAAATATGATAATACAAAAGTGTTACAAAATTACATATAAAATATATTTACATTATTTATATCAAAAATCATTGACGAGTCACAAGAATGGTAACTTTCAACACTGAATAAATAAATAAAATTATGTATAAAATTAAAAAAAGTCCTTCGTGTTAACACTAATCTATGTTAAAATTTAGGTTTACATCATAATACATGCATGCAGTTAATATTTAAATTAATATATCACAAAATAAATTAATATTAATTTCCTGATCACATTAAAAACGTTCTTAAACCCTTTCAATACTGCGGCGGCCTTTCGGCGCCGCAAAGCAGACCTAGTTTTACTGATGCAGCACAGCTCCATGCGCATGTAATAGTGATGGGAAAAACTGTTATATTGCTGTAACAGGTCGCAAATGTTATTTAGAAATAACAGTTAAATATAACAGGTTCAGAATAACAGTATGAACTATGAATTATTAAGAATTCCACGTAGACGTAGTAACAGTAGCTGAACCCGTCCGGTGGTGTAGTTGGGTAATGTTTAAAATAAAAAATATTCTTGTATTATGTTTAAAACAATTGATAAATTTTTTATTAAAAAAATGATGAAGGTTTTTTTTGGGTATTCATCACTAATAATAATTTGGTAAAAAATTCAACAATGCAAAATTTCTTTCGAATTTTCTTTACTAATTAAGTATTAGTTAATCACTGAGCTTGAAAACCTCTATAGCCATCTTTTCCTTGAAAATGAGACTTATGAAATACATGAATTATTGTAAGCAAAAAATAAAATAAATAATTTTAAAAAAATTAAAACTAATTTTTTTCTCTCTACCTATAGGGCAAAGTGTGTCTGGTTTCAACTATACCGGGTACAGGGAATATTTTTATAATTTCATTAAAATTGGTACTGTTTCTGAGATTTTTTAAGTTTCAGCGATTTTTTATTTTGCAGTAGTAATAAAAAAAAGATGTTTAAAATCGGACCCATTTCTTAGATTTCCAAAGTGAAAAGTAAAAAGGAATATTGATTTATTAGTTACATAAGGCAAAGAAGAATGAGCAAAGAAACTACCTAATATAATATAATACCTAAGGACTCATGTTAAAGCATAACTGTACATTTGTATACAGTAACGTAACAGACTTTCGTCGACCAAAGTCAGTCAAATAATGTTCATCAACAAAAACTCAGAACTATGAAAGTGTTTTGTTAGAAAAGTATTTTTTTTAGTGTAAGACAATTTTTCTCAAAGAAAAAAAGAAACATCGTTCATTTTATTTACATTTTTCATATTTTGTGTTTGTTTATAAATTATAAACATATGTGTGTGTTTTGTGTGAATCAACAACCTGTCAAAATTTAACAGTTTCATTGTACCGACGACCGTACGTTCCCAAAGCTGTGAGCACACTAGTATAAAGTATTATGTTATGAAGTAAAGTCCGCTCTATACTCTATACCCCATTCCCAGTCTCATGTCCATTCATCCTGTTATAACAGTTGCAGATGAAAACAGTATTATGTTATGAAGTAAAGTCCGCTCTATACCCTATTCCCAGTCTCATGTCCATTCATCCTGTTATAACAGTTGTGAATGAAAACAGAAGTTGCTTCATCGTAGCAGTGCAACAGAAACAGATACGACACCGAGTTCTAGTGTAAAGCGCAACAGCATCCCCTCCACTGTACCTGTTATTTGTATATATCCATAACAGGTTGTTACTGTTGCGGCTCGACAACAGTTAAAATATAACAGACTGTTAAATAACAACCCATCACTAGCATGTAAACAGGTCGTTTTATATAACCTCAAATGTTTCAATAGTTGTGTCTGCAACTGAATGATTGTATTGAAGTTTATTAGCACTAGTGATGGGAAAAACTGTTATATTGTTTTAACAGGTCGCAACAGTTACTGTTATTTAGAAATAACAGTTAAATATAACAGGTTGAAAATAACAGTATGAACTATGAATTATTAAGAATTCCACGTAGACGTAGTAACAGTAGCTGAACCCGTTCGGTGGTGTAGTTGGGTAAAAGAGATTCGCTGCTACACGGGTTAAATCCCCGGGCGATGCAACTATCAGTTGATCCGGCCTGAGGTATGAAGGTGATTAATTTGAACAAAAAGACAAAAATAATTATGAAACAATGTGGATAGAGCAAAAACCTAAGTTATCTCTAATTCTCTGAAACATAATTTAAATTGTTTACTATACTATGCAACTATATAATGTTTAAAATAGAAAAGTATTTTTGTTTTATGTTTAAAACAATTAATAAATTTTTTATAAAAAAATTGATGAAGAGGTTTTTTGGGTAATTATCACTAATAATAATTTGGTAAAAAAAATCAACAATGAAAAATTTCTTTCGAATTTTCTTTACTAATTAAGTATTAGTTAAGAACACCTCTATAGCCATATTTTCCTTGAAAGTGAGAGTTATATGAAATACATGAATTATTGTAAGCAAAAAATAAAATAAATATAATTTTTTTAAATTAAAACTAATTTTTTCTCTCTACCTATAGGGTGAAGTGTGTCTGGTTTCCACTATACCGGGTACAGGGAATATTTTTATAATTTCATTAAAATTGGTACTGTTCCTGCGATTTTTGAAGTTTTAGCGATTAGTAGTAGTAGTAGTGTCCGTGTGCCGTATCCCCATCAACCACCTGTTAAAATTTAACAGTTTCATTGTACCGACGATCTTACGTTCCCAAAGCTGTGAGCACACTAGTATGAAGTGTTAAATAATATGTTATGAAGTAAAGTCCGCTCTATACTCTATACCCATACATATTTAGCATTCCCAGTCTCATGTCCATTCATCCTGTTATAACAGTTGCGGATGAAAACCGATGTTGATTCATCGTAGCTAGTTGCAGTGCAACAGAAACAGATAAGAGTCCGAGTTCTAGTGTAAAGTTTCTGGTCCTCCTGTAACCTGTTATTTATTATATATCCATAACAGGTTGTTACTGTTGCCGCTTGGCAACAGTTAAAAAATAACAGATTGTTAAATAACAACCCATCACTAATTAGCACGTAATAATCTAAAAGTGGCCCCTAAGGGTCTAGAAATCTGGGTACTAAACTAATGTTCAATAAGGCTTTTTCGTCCCATCGGTGATTTTCGGCGGATAGAAAAGGTCCCATCCCTATTATAAGCCGTTTGTTACGTTTTATTTCCCAGAAATAACTTGAAGAATTAGATGTAAGTGAATCAGAAACTTCACTTCGAGTGATCAGATGCTTCAGATTATGAACGAAATTGAGGCAACGGAGAAAGTAGTGATAATGACATTGAAGAGAGGAATCGTTTATATACATCGAAAAAAAAGTCATGAAGATGCCGAAGACTCGGATTCGTTGTCGGAACCTGAGGAATCTGAGACATCTAACGAAAAATCTGATGATACCCAACCAGATTGCGGATATGTGCCTGGTATTATTAACTGGCAGACATCAACTGATAATTTTCGTTCAAGGTTCGAACCGCCAGAAGAAAAAAATGGCACAGTTCTTTTGGATGTTGACAGAGCCTCTTCTGAGCATGATGTTTTCATGAAGATATTTCCCGGGTGTCTGTTCATGTATACCGCTGACTGTACTAACAAAAAGATAGACCTACCGAACAAAAACAAATATTCTAAGCAAAATACCCAGCACACGGACATGCATCAAATTATGATCGTCATTGGATGTACCTTATTGATGTCATATAACAGAGTACCGACGTTTTCAAATTATTGTGTAATAACAAATTTTTTGCAAGCGTCTTATAAAAGAAGCAATTCGATGACATAGGTGCATGTTTCTCTTATCCAAACTGTATATAACCAACCCTGAAAAACCTACTGATTGTTCCAAGATAGATTATGTTGACAAAGTTGTAGAGTGTCTGAAAAATATATCCCAGAAAGCAAGAAGTGAGAGTTCTCACCGATCAATATATGAAATGATGGTAAAAATTCAAAGGCCGTTCGTTTTAAAACAATACATGCCGTTGAAACCTACGAAAAGAGGAATAAAAATATGGAAAAGATGCGATTCAAAAAGTGAGTACATATATGACTTTAAAATTTACTGCGGAAAAGAACTCGATGCAGCAGAAGGTACTCTAGGAGAACGTGTGGTGAGAAAGCTTCATAGCACAAAATCACCTGACATGTTTTGATCGGTTCTTCACAAGTCTCGAACTAGTGGATACGCCCGACTTTCCTTGCGTCGGAACATACATGTGCAACAAGAGAAATGTTCCATAATTTAAAGTAAACCACATTCTCAGAGGAAATTCCAACTTTCTTGTCATAATTAATTCAGGTACAATGGCTGTAAAGTGGAAAGATATTAAATACGTTTTGGTAATGTCAAATTGTCCCTCAACCACCGTGGGTATAAATAGATGAAAGCTAAAGAATGGAGGAATAAATGAACTTCTTTTTCCAGATGCAATAATTGTTTACAATAAATACATGGAGATGTTTACCTAGCGGATTATAGCTCTGGTGGTTCAGTGGTAAGAACATGTGCCTCTGAACCGAAGGATACTGGATTCGATCCTAGGGTACTTCTGTCACTTTTTCAGTACATACTGAACAATTAACATCCACCGAGGTTGTGGCATTGTATTTGAGCAAGCTGAATGTCTGCACGTCCCACCCTTCGGAGGGGGCGTAAAGCCGTCGGTCCCGTGTCCATGCGATGTTGGGCACGTAAAAAGTTCCCTACCCTCCTTACAGGGACACAGGAGTTCGGCAAAATTTCCAGGATAGTGAGGTGACTCTATTCCCTGGCGTCGGTGATTGGCCACAGTCGCGGAAAGAGGCCGACATTAAAGAAATGAAAACACACACACGCACACACCTAGCGGATTAAAAAATTGCAACATATGATTAAGACAGAATATCTGCAAAGTTGTGGATTCTTCAAATTACTCTTGGCTGCGGTAATAAATTCATGGGTAATATTTTGTGTAGTTTATAACAAAAAAATTCCACTAGTGAAATATCTTGTTTCTCTAGCTGAACAACTGATTTTATTGGGAAGGACAAAGACGGCAATCAAATATCGTGCTAGTGGTTGATCTGGTAGAGTCACCAAAAGACGAAACGTGATCGTAAATGTTGGGGATAATCTTCCAACTCGGATCCCAAGAAGATGAAGATGTCAGCCTTGTTCGGCACAAAAAAATAGAAATCCGAACGATAACCATGTTCGTTGTTTGTAATATAAATTTATGCGAAACATGTTTCATACCATTTCATTCATAATTTACCGTGTGGTACTTTTGTTTCATAAAATTTAAAAAAAAGTTTTGATTTCTGATGCTATTGACTTCTAGTACCGATGGAGCCTTTTTATCTCAACAAAAACACTGATGGAACAAAAAGGCCCCATGTCATTCAAAGGCAATTTTGTGGTCAATTTATTATAAATTGGAAGTAAACTTAACACAATTCTAAGGTAAAATATTCTCGTCCTTGAAAAAAATGTATTTTGTATTGAAAGGGTTAAGTTAATGTTTTTGCTTTTATCTTGCTATTCTGCCAGTGATGAAAACTAATCGCTTTCTTCTTTTCAAGAGAAATACAGTTTTAATTAAACTGGCCTGATGTAAACCTCTGGTTTCTAAATATTTAAATTGATGATCGCGGTTTATACGGGGAGTTAATGTCTATCAAACTAGAAAGCTCTAATAGTGGCACTGTTACACTATTTACAAGTATATTCTTCAGTTCTTTCAGTACAATTGTCACATTCTACTCGACAACACCACTCAAATTTGCACCGGCACTGCCAAGTTCTTGTGTACTGATGAGTATTGTAGCCTCTGCCACAGCACATTAGGTCGCACCCTTCAGAACCTGAAAGAAAAGATACGCAAGATAAACATTAATTAATATTTACAGGATTTACATAATCGTTATTTTCTATGACCAAATACTACACAGAAATTTACGATATCGTGGACTGACAACATTACTAAAATGAAATCTTAGCGGGCACGAAAAAAAAATGCAATTTCTAAGGACCAGATTTATTTTAATACTAACCTCTTGACGTCCTGTTGCAAGATCTTCCTACGGTACCTAACGACCCCGCTGCCAGGTCTCGCTCACAGTAATTCGGTGACATCTGCAGATATACAAGCTCTGACTTCTTTGGCAGCTTCTTGATAGGTGCCTTGCCTTTCTTAAGTACTAACTGACTCTTGCGTCTCCTAGTCTGCCTCCTCATGGTAGTGTCTCTTGGACCGGGTTGCGAGGGTCCCAATGCTACCGCCCGCGCTCTGTGGTATTTTTTCATAAGGCAGTCTCCAACCTGTCGGAAGGTTGGAAGGGTTTTCCAGCATGTTTTCATAGTGCAACTACCAGAAACTCCGTGGCATTTGCATTCGATTAGGAGATTTTGTTTTACTGCCTAGAAAATAGGTACATTTGTAATCTGTTTCATTTTTTTACTTTGTCTATTCTTAGTAACAGTTATGACAAAAGTACAGGTAAAATGTAAAAAAAAAGTGTAAAAAGTTACACACCTTAATCAAAAAATTGACCAGTGGTAAAAATAATACATAGATTTCCCGAAATAATACTAAGTGCAATTTACTACTCCTTCTTACTACAAAACCTGAATGCTATAATACATCAGTCACCGCCCCCCTTGGTCGCTCAGACCACGGCATGGTCACTGCTTCCTGCGCAATTCAACCCGAAGTCACACAATCATCACACCCACGTATCGTTTGGCACTACAACCCCGCGAACTGGGACGAAATGCGGGATTACTTTTCCTCATTTCCATGGGCATCTGTCTGCTTCTCTCATCCTGACCCCTGTGATATCTCACAAAACGTCACAGAAATTATCCAAGCTGGCATGGAATTATTTATTCCACGTACACAGAAAACCTCTTCAGCCACTCAAAAGCCCTGGTTCTCTAAATCCTGTGACAAGGCCAGACTTGAAAAGGTCAAAGTTCACAAAACGCTTCTACACAATCCCAGTCAAGAAAACCGCCAATCTTTAACGACGCCAGAAACCACTATGTCCGCATTCTTTCTGGGCAAAAAACTCGTTCAATAACCACATCAAAAACAAACCCTTCTGAACTCTTGCTAAATCTATTGAAAATAATTTCTGCAAGAGCACGTTCTCACCTCTTGTTTCAGGGGATGAAATTGATTCTACCTCCCTGGGCAAGGCTGAACTTTTTGCCTCGATGTTCGCCGGCAATTCTACTCTCAACCCACCTTCAAATGTTTAAACACCAATAGTCCCCAGTGTCGCGCATAAAATGACGGATATCATTTTTAAAACTAAATAGGTACTAAAGATGCTCTCTTCTCTTAATACCAGGAAACCCTCTGGCCTTGACGAGATCCCAGCAATTGTTCTCAAAAAATGCGCTTCAAAACTTGCTCCTGTCCTGACTCGTCTGTTTCAGACATCTTACAATAGAGGCATATTCCCTTGTAACTGAAAAGCTGCTCGAGTACAACCCGTCCCCAAGAAAAAATCCAAAGCGCTTCCTAGCAACTACAGGCCTATTTTTCTCCTTTCAGTCGTCTCTAAAGTGATGGAAAAGTATATAAACAGCGAATTACTAAAATTTCTTGAAAAACACAGTCTAATCCACGACAGGCAGTATGGATTTCGTCAGCGCAGATCAATTGCCGAGATTCTTTCCATTATCACCAATTCTTTGAACAAGTCTATGTAACTACACGGTGAATCCCAGATTGTCGCTCTAGACATATCCAAAGCATTCGACCAGGTCTGGCACGCAGCGCTGTTTAATAAACTTCCCGCCTATGGCCTACCACCAAAACTCTGTACCTGGACAGCAAATTTCCTCTACAACCGGAGCATTTCTGTTGTCGTGGATGGCCATTCCACTAAACTGTATCCAATTAATGCAGGAGTCTTTCAAGGTTCAGGTTTAGCCCTACTTTGTTTATTCTCCACATCGATGGCCTCCTCTTTAGCACATCCAACCCAGTTCACAGTTACGCGAACGACAGTACCCTCCACTCTAATATACAATGTTCTAAGCCTGTCTCTTTAGCCCAATTAGATGAGGATCGCAGGCTCATGGAGGGTTCTGTCTCTGTAGATCTCCAAAAAATATTAGACTGGGGAAGTAGAAATCTTGTACAATTCAACTCTACCAAATCTCAGTCTTGCTTTCTGTCTCATAAGAGATACACTAGCCCTAGACCCATCACAATGAACAACCAAGCTATTCAAAGTAATGTGTCCTTTTCAGTTGTTGGCATTTCTGTGGATCGAAATATCAACTGGCACCAACATGTCATATCAATTTCAGAAGCGTCTGCTATGAAATTAGGTGTCCCCTTCCGGGCTCGCAAATACTTTTCACTAGCTAATCTCTTTACCTTATATACTTCACAAATAAGGTCAAACCTGGAATACTGCTCCCACATCTGGGGTGCCGCTGCCGCTTCTACACTCGCTATCCTGGACTCCATTGAGAAAACAGCTATACGTCTCATCGGTGACTCTACCCTCACCCAAAGGCTGCCATCCCTTGTCCACCGACGTGCCGTTGGTGACCTCTCTCTCTTTTATAGATCTCTGCACCTACACTGCTCAGAGAAGCTTTCTTCCATAGTTCATCCACCTGCTGCCCCCAACAGATCTTCTAGGGAAACAGAGCTAAGGCACCATTTTACTGTCCAGGTCACCACACATAGAATATCTTGTTATGCCCTCTCTTTTGTCCCGAGGACTTCCAAGTTGTGGAATTTCTTGCCGGCACTTGTTTTTCCTGCTCCTCCGAACCTCCAAACCTTCAAGTCCAGAATTAACAAGTTGCCTCTTTCCTCCTTGTCGACACCCACGGTACGATAGTATTTAGGCTGTGCGCCCTCGTTGTGTGTGGTTGAAATTAAAAATAAATAAAAATGTGACCATTATTTAGAAAAAATAAGGAACAAGTCGATTTTTATTTTCAAAATCTTTAATATAAAAATACTAGGGATATCATTGGCTTCACCAGATATAAGTAATAAAATAACATGGTTAATAAGTTCACATAAGAACACGTCTTTTTAAAGACCTAATCCAACCATTTTTGTTTAGCAACATTTTTAACTTTTTGACCTACTTTTGCGTTAATAGGAATTTTAATATTGAAATTAATGAAATTAGGAGAGACTAATTTCTGTCTGCAAGATTTTAGAAATCTGCACCTAAAAATCTAATTTTAGTACTGATCTTTCTATACAGATTCAGTTCCGTTGACCCGGGAGCTATAATTCGCTAAGTGAAGGGTGAAACCCTAAGCTGAGTACTAAAATTACCTAAAAATTATAGCCCGTTAAACCATAAACTCAACTAAAACTACCGCCAAAACATCAGAGAAAGGATCTATTTGAAATTAAATTTCTGGAAATATTGCAGTAAAATTAAGGACAATGACGGTTAAAACTAAGACTTAAGGGTTTGCAAACACTCTTCTTGTGGAATCTTCTTTACATAATTCGTATTAGTTTCAGGTTCTTTGCCCAAATGTTGCCAGTTCTGACGTTTCAAATCGCAAATTTGACGTTTTGAGGAAAACCTCCTTTTTTTAAATGCCAATAACCTTTTTGTCTTTAAACATTAATAGCTAAACTTTGGTGTACGGTGCACTCTTTATAATCTGAACATGCGTATCAAATTCGCTTCTTTGTTATTTTCGAAGATATAATTTTTTCCCAAAGAAAAGACAAAATTTGACTGACCATGGAAATGGGTTGAGGGGTCCTAATTCGCGCTCATTTGATGAAAATTTCCGAAAGTCTCACAAACGATACCTTTCTATTAGTGAATCTTTTAAATGAAAATTCACTAATCCTGAAAAATGTTGGGCAAACTCAAAATAGTGCGACGACATGTTTCATCTCCTTAACTTTTCTCGTTCCAGGAGCTTTACGTTTCTAACCTATTCTAATTGTTCTAATTGGACAACATGCATTGAAATGGTTGCTGAACGTTGCCTGTAAACTGTTTTAAGCATCATCAGGGGAGGTCTCTTGGAGTACGTTTGTCCATGCTTCGTGTTCAAGCAATATATCCAGTCTATTCAATCTAACAATGGCTTTTAAGACATTATTGTACCAGATTATTTATGTAATTCGACACAAAAGATTATGGCTAAATTAATATATATTAAAACGTCTCTTTTTCTGGGATAGATATGGGTATGATATTATTTCTGAACGTCACACAGTCTGGGATAAACATAACTAAACATTGAATGAAAGGATTCTCTCCAGACCACAAATTTATTTAAAACATATTTCCCGACGCATTTCGACACTCTAAGATGCCATCTTCAGGGGATAAATCTAGAATCATAACAAAAAAGGTCTGTCAGAAAAACGTTAGTTTCTCTGGAAGGCAATTGTGCAGGTTAGAGCACAGTGGTGACAAGATAGTCTCTACAGAAAACGTCAAAGGCTAAAATCATATGTCACACAGTAAAAGGTTAACTAACAGTCAAGCTAAAGACAGTTACAATAAAACACAAGCAGTTACAGCCCCGCAAGCTATAAAATATGTTAAAGCTAAAACATGCAGTCAAAATTGAAGTAAATTAAAACATCTGAGCAAACTAACAAGCGTTGAAAGCTACAAAACTGCAAAAAGTCTATTACTTGAAAATTAAACATTTAAAGTCTATCGCAGAAAACAGAACAGGCCAAGGAGCAAAACTGACAGGGCATACATCACAAGTGGCAAGCACAATCAAGCAGAAACCCAATGAGAACCATTAAGGTGAAGAAATTTATAAGAGATTAAAAGAGAAAAACAAAATGGAAGATACTCACTTGATCAATTCTTGACATTGAATTTGAAACTATACAAAAAATTTAATAGGCAGAAACTTCATGTATTGTACTAGAGGCTCTGCAACTGAATTCACCAGAAATTTGTCCTCAAACAAAAATCAATGAAAAAGATCGGCGATTTAAACGAAGAGCAGCAATGAAGGTCAGCCATTATGCCAACTTGAACAGATAGGAGGTACTGTGCAGAAGGGTGAATCAGAAACAAGTGTCAGAAGATACATATGTCAATGACAAAATAAGCAGAAATGGAAGGGGAGCTACAGAACAGCCATCTTTAAATCCATCATACTCTGGTCACATAGAAAATAATAGAGTTCAGTAGCACTAATACACTAATTGGTTGTAGAAGGAGGGAAAGTTTGTTATATCAGTGTTAGATAAGTTCAAAACATCACTGGCTTGGTAGTTGAAATGTTTGAAAATCTCAATTTCTTCTAAGGCAAATTGTTCTAAACCAAAACTTGAAGGGTGCAAGATCTCAGCATCTGTATTTTTGTTAAATCAGTGGTCACTCTCCCTCAAATGGCAACCAAATTTGCACTTGCACCAGTGCCTCCTACCTATTCAAGTTGGCATAATGGCTGACCTTAATTTCTGCTGTTCGTTTAAATCGGCGATATTTTTCATTGATTTTTGTTTGAGGACAAATTTCTGGCGAATTCAGATGTACTGATGCAGAGCCTCTAGTACAATACATGAAGTTTCTGCCTATTAAACTTTTTGTATAGTTTCAAATTCAATTTCAAGAATTGATCAAGTGAGTAGCTTCCATTTTGTTTTTCTCTTTTAATCTCTTATAAATTTCTTCACCTTAATGGTTCTCATCGGGTTTCTGCTTGATTGTGCTTGCCACTTGTGGTGTTTGCCCTGTCAGTTGTGCTCCTTGGCCGGTTCTGTTTTCTGCGATAGACTTTAAATGTTTAATTTTCAAATAATAGACTTTTTGCATTTTTGTAGTTTTCAACGCTTGTTAGTTAGTGTGTGCTCAGATGTTTTAATTTAATTCAATTGTGACTGCATGTTTTAGCTTTAACATATTTTTTAGCTTGTGGTGCTGTAACTGCTTGTGTTTTATTGTAACTGTCTTTAGCTTGACTGTTAGTTAGCCTTTTACTGTGTGACTTATGATTTTAGCCTTTGACGTTTTCTGTAGAGACTATCTTGTCACCATTGTGCTCAAACCTGCACAATTACCTTCCAGATAAACTAACGTTTTTCTGACAGACCTTTTTTGTTATGATTCTAGATTTATCCCCTGAAGATGGCCTCTTAGAGTGTCGAAACGCGTCGGGAAACATGTTTTAAATAAATTTGTTGTCTGGAGAGAAGCCCTTCATTCAATGTTTAGATATGGGTATGATAGACCTATTTCTGAAACTTAAATTGAGCGTCTCTTTCCCACATTATTTTTAACAGCAGATGACAGTTCCTCCATGTTATAACCCCTATATCAACATTAAACTTTACAATGCATAATATAACATTACAATTCTCACAGTTAATAGTCCATACCACATACCACACTAAACTGCCTCACTCTCGGTCTAATTTATTGTTATTATTGTAAATGTGTATAGGAGGCATGTCCGCAGCACTTAACTGGCATGCTATCACGATATGGTATCTTATACACAGAGTGCTGTTGATTACACTGGCACCTGAAGACAACGCCAGGGTAATTGATACCTCTCTACAGTTCTCAGGCTTCGATGATATCACTCTAGATGCCGATGATCTATAAACGATGAAGTTATTTCAGTAGCCCCAAGACTTCTGCTTGCCACTAACTCATCATTATCTTGCTGTCTTCAGCGAAAAACATGTAAATTATCTAATATTTGCATACAAAGATGGGTGGAGCTGAAAGCCGTGATTTAAGTACAGAAAAATTATGCTTTACCTTATTTGCCTTGTTTTTAACTATACAGGGTGTTACAAAATAGTGGGCCAACCCGCTAACCACGGATCCCCGAGACGAAAATTTTATGACTTTCCTTATAACATTTTTCTTCTGGGGGCCCCGTTTTCGAAATACAGAGTGTTGAAGTTGAACTTGAAAAATAATTTTTCATTTCTAATTTTTACGTTTATGAAGTTATCTCCATGAAATTTTGCACGTAGCGTTATTTCAGAACTAGACGCCATCTGTGTAGATGAGGAGAAAAAAATCAAATCCCAAGGGGGTTACAGGGGGGTGGAACAAGTATTGACCCTCTAAACTTTTTTGTGCGCACGCCAATGGTTTCAAAACAAATGACTTTTATTAGACAAAATAATTTTATAGCTTTTGTTTTTCTAGTTGAATTTTGAGAAAACAACTAGTTTATGTGTTATTGTAAATTATATGGTCGGACCCAAACAGGTGAGAAAGAACCTACGAAACGTTATCTCCATGAAATATAACATGAAGTCTTATACCACGACTAGACGACATCTGCGTGAATAAGAAAAATCAAACCCCTACATTTTTTATTCGGGCGCCGGTGGTCTAATAGAAACTAATATCGTAGGTTATTTGCGTTCTTCAACGCCGCTGACATGTCTCAACAAATTTAAAAAATTTGGATTTTTTTTTACTTTTACTTTTACTTTTTTGCAATCAGAATAAAGAATGTAATACACAGAAATTGTAGCTCATTCCATTGCCTTAAATATTGATGCTTGAATACATACATACTTGTTTCACATATATGTAATTAGAAGTCATCAAAACCGTTTTATAAGTATAACTTGTATTAAACTTAAACTGTCAGTCTAGTAGTAACATGAAAACTAAACTAAAAATAAGGAAAAATGGTAAGTAAAGCGATGTTATAGAAATAAATTTATAATTAAATTAAATGCTCAATATAACTACCATCCTCTTGGATGCACAGGCGGGCTCTTTTGATAAGAGAAAACCGAATTTTTTTGAAAATGTCTGGTTTCATACGGTATTCCTCTGCGCCTTGTAGGATTCGTTCCCGCAGATGTTCTCCATCGAGTATAGGCACCCTGTACAAAAATTCTTTCATATATCCCCAGAAACTAAAATCTAAGGGGTTGAGGTCGGGGGAACTACATGTTATATTTCATAGAGATAACGTTTCGTAGGTTCTTTCTGATCTGTTTGGGTCCGAACATACAACTTACAATAACTCATAAACTAGTCGTTTTCTCAAAATTCAACTAGAAAAACAAAAGTTATAAAATTATTTTGTCTAACAAAAGTCATTTGTTTTGAAACCATTGGCGTGCGCACAAAAAAGTTTAGAGGGTCAATACTTGTTCCACCCCCCCTGTACTCCCTTTGGGATTTGATTTTTCTCTCCTCATCTACACAGATAGCGTCTAGTTCTGAAATAAGACTACGTTCAAAATTTCATGGAGATAACTTCAAAAACATAAAAATTATAATTGAAAAAAGTTTCGTCGGTTTTTTCTCGCCTGTTTGGGTCCGACCATAAAACTTACAATAACTCATAAACTAGTTGTTTTATCAAAATTAAACTAGCGAAACAAAAGTTATAAAATTATTTTGTCTAACAAAATTCTTGTGTTTTGAAACCATTGGCGTGCGCACAAAAAAGTTTAGAGGGTCAATACTTGTTCCACCCCCCCTGTAACCCCCTTGGGATCTGATTTTTTTCTCCTCATCTACACAGATGGCGTCTAGTTCTGAAATAATGCTACGTGCAAAATTTCATGGAGATAACTTCATAAACATAAAAATTAGAAATGAAAAACTATTTTTTAAGTTCAATTTCAACACTCTGTATTTCGAAAACGGGGCCCCCAGAAGAAAAATGTTATAAGAAAAGTCATAAGATTTTCGTCCCGGGAATCCGTGGTTAGCGGGTTGGCCCACTATTTTGTAACACCCTGTATATCAAAAATAAAGCAACAAAAGCCATTCCTGGCTGGGTTAAGTTGACTGTCGCTCGACTTAATTTGATAAATTGATACACGTTAAAAATATTTTGTAACAACTTACTTTTCTTCCAGCCTTATTGTTGTGGAGATTCATGAGACTCCTTTCGTCACCTTCAAGTTCTCTAGCATCCATAAATTTCCTAGCAAACTTCATACCATAGTTGATATCCACACTGCATCCACCCCATTTCCAGCCGTTAGGGGCTGGTTCGCCTTTATGTCTGGGACCTGGGGCACAGCCACATGCTGATATGTTACCTCGGGCACACGCGGCTGTTATCGCGTAGGCCACTCCTGCACTGGAGATGGCGTAGGTAAAAGCTGCTTCTCGAGAGCCTGAAACAAAAGTTTGCTGTCAATACAAGTCAAACAAAAGTAAAAATGCTACTGACTTTAAACACTTGTAAAAAAGTAAGAAATAATTAATTTGAAGGCAGTTTTTTTTAACGTCGGCCTATTTCTGCGACTATGGCCAATCACCGACGCCAGGGAGCAGTTTCACCTCACCATCCTGGAAATTTTGCCAAACCCCTGCCTTTCTGCAAGGAGGGTAGGGATCTTTAACGTGCCCAACATCGCATGGACACTGGATCGACGGCTTTACGCCCCCTCCGAAAGGCGGAACGTGCAGACATTAAACTTGCTCAAATACAATGCCAGAACCTCGGTTGATGTTAATTGTACAGTATGTACTGAAAAAGTGAAAGGAGTACCCTGGAATCGAGCCCAGTACCCTTCGGTTTAGAGGCACACGTTCTTACCTCTGAACCACCGAGGCTCTACTTTGATAGGGTTCTCTATGCTATTGTTTTCATAATACATATATAAGTACGTGAGAAATTGTTTACATAATTGTCAAATGGACTCTCAAGGTGATAGACTTTAATAACGTTCTTATTTCTGGCAGCTTGTGACATGAAAATATGAGTGTTTTTCCACTTATAGTTTCCTTCCGCTGGTTCAAATGTCCATGGATAGTTAAAAAAATAACTCTTTTCTATTTTCTTGTTTTTTTTTTCAATTTTATTTACAGATTAGGTACCTTTATAATTTGAATTTGGTATATTTTTTTAGCAAATTTTCCTGTAAAAAATAGTGCTGCAAATTGAATCATAACTTCCACATAGCTGTGATAATTTATTCTCTTCAGAAATACATCCCCATGTAAAGAATTTAGGGCCCATGACTTCACCACAAAAAAATATTTGTGTTCCTGTACCCATAAACCTTTGAAACGTTATATTACTCGAGTTTAATTAAAAAGATGTCAATTTTCACCAAATCACCCCTTATTTATCCCCCACCTCCTGAAGCGGTCTTACCCAAAAACAATTCTAAGCGTTCCTTTGTCGGGTGCTAACTGGGTACGAAATTTGAAGATAACATCTCAACTCGTTCGATAGTTATTGCGCCTATTAACAGAGAGACGTACATACCGATAGACCGACCGACCGAGAGACAAAAAAATGTTCAGGCCAGAATTATTATTTTTTTAATTTCAACAACACACGACGAGGGCTTACAGCCTAAATACTATCGTACCATGGGTGTTGACAAGGAGGAAAGAGGCAACTTGTTAATTCTGGACTTGAAGGTTTGTAGGTTCGGAGGAGAAGGAAAAACATGTGCCAGCAAGGAATTCCACAACTTGTAAGTCCTCTGGACAAAAAAGCGGGCGTAAAAAGATGTTCTATGGCTGGTGACCTGGACAGTAAAAGGGTGCATTCGCTCTATTACCCTGCTAGATCTGTTGGGGGCAGCAGGTAGAGGAACCATGGAAGAAAACTCCTCTGAGCAGTGCCCGTACAGATATCTATAAAAGAGAGACATAGGTCACCAACGTCAGTGGGCAAGGGATGATAGATATTGGGTGAGGGTATAGTCACCGATGAGATGTATAGCTCTTCTGAATGGAGTCCAGGATAGCGAGTGTAGAAGCGGCAGCAGCACTCCAGATGTGGGAGCAGTATTCGAGATTTGGCCTTGTTTGTGAAGTATATAAGGTATAGAGATTTACTGGTGAAAAGTATTTGCGAGCCCGGAAGAGGTAACCTAATTTCTTAGCAGCTGCTTCTGCAATTGATGTGCCATGTTGGTGCCAATTCAGATTTCGATCCACAGAAATGCCAACAAGTGAAAAGGACTCATTACTTTGAATAACTTGGATGTTTATTGTGATGGGTCTAGGGCAACACTGTGATTTGGTGGGGCTGAATTGTACAAGATTTCTACTTCCCCAGTCTAATATTTTTTGGAGATCCATGGAGACAGAACCCTTCATGAGCCTGCGATCCTCATCTAATTGGGCTAAGAGACAGGCTTAGAATATTGTATATTTGAGTGGAGGGTGCTGTCGACCGCGTAATTGTGAACTGGGTTGGATGTGCTAGAGAGGAGGTCATTGATATGGAGAAGAAACAAAGTAGGGGCTAAGGCTGAACCTTGAGGAACTCAAGTTTTCTATATATTTTGAGACTTTTTACGCTATTTTAGCAAAAAAAAATTTTTTCCAATAAAATTCTACCCCGACACATTCAATCCTTAATTTAATTTCAGCATAGAATAGCAGATGTTTGATGAAATTAAATGTTTTATAATAAAAAACCCTAAAACGTTATATTACTCGGGTTTTAATTAAGAAAATGCCAATTTTCACCAAATCACCCCCCGTTCATCCCCTACAACCTAATGCGATATAACCCAACCCGTTTGCCGGGTGATAACTGTGTACCAAATTTGAAGACCATATCTCAATTCGTTTAAAAGGTATCGTGGCTACAAAGAGACAGCTATACAGACCGACAGACCAACAAACCACCGACAAAAAAAAATGTATTCCCAAATCGTTGTGACGATCTGAAAGTAATATTTAGTCTGTTTTCGCAGAAATGACTTTTATAAGATTCTTGTGTCATGTTGGTAATTAATAATAAATATTTAATAAGTTATCATAAAAAATT
The DNA here is from genome assembly GCA_964006375.1 of Tillus elongatus. Lineage (NCBI taxonomy): Eukaryota > Metazoa > Arthropoda > Insecta > Coleoptera > Cleridae > Tillus > Tillus elongatus. Next base: position 12,186,639 of record OZ023264.1, read on the forward strand.
TGTTAGAGTATTTGAAAAAAATTGCTTAGCAAATTCTCGTGAAAAATATAATTTTCATGTAACATTATTTAAGCCAATTTTCGTAAAAATGGGGAATTTTCATGGAAGAAATTGGTCCAAATTTTCAGGAATTTTTTTTAAATTTTGGCCAACAAGTTTTGTGAATCATTATATCTTGGCAGGTGTTTTTAAATAGGGTGAAGAGGTTTGCTGGCCAGCAAAATCGCACCAGTTTTCCGGAACATTTCAAGTTTATTTTCAGAAAAGTGTACTTGTTCAAACAATCAAATTATTCTGATAAAATATGGTACGTTGTTTCTGCTATAAAGGCTGGTAACCAAATTTAATGACTTTCATGAAAAAAGACATATTTGTCATCAGAAACCGTTTTATCAAAATTCGCTAACATAACGCATTTGCTGCGTCCAGAATTTTTTTCTGATTTATGGAAATTTCAATATAATCTGTTTCATGACTAACATTATTTACATGTTGCGATAAGAGTATAAGCCTAAAGTGACAGAATCCAGTGCCAAACAAAAACTGGGCAAAATCCAAAGGATGGCTTGCCTCGGCATCACAGCAGCCATGACCTCAGCCCCAACAGCCGCCATGGAAGTGTTGTTGGATCTGCCCCCCCCCCTACACTTACTTATCATGGAGGAGACTAGGATGGGACTATGCAGACTAGCCTGTAACTATAGATTGAAGGCCAACCCAGGCTGCAGGGGGCACTGTAAGATTCAGGATATCGTGAAGGAGCCCATGCTTGTAATGAGGTCAGACTTCGCGAGCCCGCGAATTTGTAGGGAAAATAAGTTTACAGTGGAAATCCCCGACCGCGAAGACTGGCGGGGGGAGACGGCCGGGGCTACCACGGGACGCGCTCGTCTTGTTCACAGACAGATCCGGCGGCGAGCGTGGGACGGGGGCAGACGTTTATTCGGAAGGACCGAGGTTAAGTCACAGTATTTCCCTCGGAGCTCGTGCAACGGTCTTTCAGGCCGAAATGTACGCAATCTTGCACGGTGTGCCAGAGAACAAGAGGAGGGGCTACACCAACAAACGGATACTCATAGCCACAGACAGCCAGGCAGCCCTTAAGGCCCTAAGTAGCCCACGGGTAAATTCCAGGCTGGTTAGTGAATGCCGAGATGAGACGAGCGACCTGCTTGGGCAGAATGAGGTCACCCTCATCTGGGTAACTCGAGGGTCAAAGGCAAGGAATAAGCTGACAGTCTCGCGAAGAGATAATCAGCAGAACCATTTATGGGACCAGAACCGGCCCTGGGCGGATGTAAAGGCACGGCCAGTGGAACCATCAAGTCCTGGGTCAGAAGCCAGCATAAGGCATACTGGGCAGATTGTCCAGCTTGTTAATCTTAGCAGAGGACAACTCAAAAACATAACAGGACTCTTGACGGGACACATGGCTGTCAAGAAACACCTGCATAAAATGGGGCGGTTCGAGTGGGACCTGGTTTGCAGAGTCTGCCGTGAGGGGGAGGAATCAACCCGGCACATCTTGTGCGAGTGTAAAGCTTTGGACCGCAAAAGACAACTGATCTACGGACCTGACCAGCCTAGACCGGAGACAGAGCAATATAAAACTACATCCTACCAATTGCTGTGCAGATTAGTTCAAGGCACAGTGATTTTGGAATGGGTGGAGTAGAAAAGACAAAGGGCATGCACAATAAGCCAAAGGCTGCGGTGCTATCGGGCGGCAAAGACGCGGACGACCCTGAGGGAAACAAAGAGTATAAGCGTTATATGTATGTATATATTGATACATGCGGTACAATAACAAATAATGTAGAGCTTACTGATCTGATCAAGCTATCCAAGTTAGAATATCACTGAAGCAACGTATCTAGTGGGGGAGAATGCGAGAATGGCAAGCAGCCGTAGTCACTTAAATTAGAAGGAAAAAAAGTATAGGCATCTGGTTTGAGACTTATATGACTTGTATTAAAAACTATCCAAGATTTCAAGCTCCTTGATGTCTGACCAATGTATTTATTGTTGACTCCAGTCTGTACAACTTAATGTATAAACAACATAAGATCAAGTATATTTATTTTCTGTTGGAATCTTGTATCTAGTGCGACATTTATAAAATCTTTAAGTTAATTTCCTGTTGACTTCCATATTTTGAAATCCATGTCGTTTTGCTAAGCTTCAAATTATTGCAAACCTAGAAGTTAATTTGATCATCTAATGAATTTTAATATTTTTATTTTGACTGTATTCATTAGGAAAAAATATAACCAATTAAAGAAATAGCCTAAATATCAATGCAGACATCAGCTTCCTAAAATCTTATGAAATAAAATATTATCACGGATTTGCATGAAAGTTAAATAAATTGTAGATAAGGTGAATTAATTAAGTGAACAGTCTAACAACTGTAGTGAATTGTAAAACAGAAATGCGGTAAATAAGTGGTTGAATATTCTCAAGTCTAATTATACGGATGGCTGAATAATTTTATGGTTATCGAATGGACCTGTTTGTAGTAATTAAGATATTTAATGGAGAGATTTACTTAGGTTACCCAATTACCATTTTATCTATTACGTATATTGATAATTTTCTGAATGGTTTACGAAACATACTTGATATAAAAGATTTTTGTTTCAATTTTGTTTATCTGAAGTAAATTTTCGTAGAAAAAATTCACTGGTGAAGAGATCGCGACTTTTCAAATGAGCGCACGTCCGGAGTCAGTTTTAATTTTTAAATATATATACATATACAGGCACACACAAATATATATATATATATATATATATATATATATATATATATATATATATATATATATATATATATATATATATATATATATATATATATATATATATATATATATATATATATATATATATATATATATATATATATATATATATATATATTGACATTCTTCAAAACAACACAATTTCTCAATACGACATCTTAGTTAGCTTTGATATAGTTTCCTTATTCACTAATATACCTCTATCTGAAACCTTTGACATTCTCAAAGATAAACTCAATATTTCCCGCGATACCTTATCTCTTCTAGAACACTGCACATCTAACACTTATTTCCTTTTTCAAAACAAATTTTACAAACAAGTTCGAGGTGCTCCAATGGGTTCACCACTATCTCCTGCATTGGCTAACATTTTCTTGGAAAACTTCGAGACACAAGCGCGCAATTCATCCCAACTTAAACCAACCTGTTGGTTAAGATACGTTGACGACATTTTCGCTGTCTGGCCACACGGCAAAGAATCTCTAGACGAATTTCTTTCTTACCTAAATAACATCAACCCCCAAATACAGTTCACCATGGAAATAGAAAATAATTTTTCTTTGCCTTTCTTAGATGTACGCATCACTAAAAACCCAGTCAGAGGACTTTCTTACACTGTTTACCGAAAACCAACCCACACTAATCGTTATCTTAACGCCCAATCTCACCATCACCCATCGCAACTAAACTCCGTGGTTCGAACACTAGTAACACGATCCCTTAGATTAACGGACAACAACAACAACAGACATTAAAGAATTAAATTTTTTAAGACAGACATTGCTAGAAAACGGATACGACAACAATCACATACTACGAAACATTAGAAACGCACAACAACAAACCACTACACCACAACAAGAACAAACAGAGTCCACACAAAAACACACCGCGTTTTTACCATACATTAAAGGTGTCACCGACAAAATCTGCCGATTTTTCAGAGCCCATATTATCAAAACCGTATTCACAACAGACCAAACACTGTCAAATCTTATAAAAACTCGCAAGGATACGATTCCAAATAAATCCCACGGAGTTTACGAAATTCCTTGTTCCGACTGTTCCCGGACTTACGTAGGACAAACAAATAGACGCATCCACAATAGAATATATGAACACACCCTCGCAGTTAGAAAATCCGACCCCTCATCGGCGCTGGCCATGCATCATATTCATACAGGGCACAAAATAGACTTCGATAATGCTAAAACAAAAGCACCGGTTTACAACTTCAAAACGAGAATTATCCGCGAAGCAATCGAGCTTGAAAAACGTCCCGACTGTTTAAATAAGAGAAATAATGGTCTTCGCCTCCCGACCACTTGGAAACCTATTATATATTCATTACAAACACACAAACAGAAAATAAGTTCCACAGACAATTTTATTTCCCCATTATCTGTCTCAACAAATGCCAGTGACCCTCTTAATCCTCCTCATCCTCTAAGTACCGTGACCAAAGCCCCCCCCCCCCCCCACTTAATTGACCTTGACCCCACTACTTTCACTGACAACGAAGCAGGTAGACGGAACGACATATATAAGACAAGACCTGCAACGAACTGCCAGATCTCTCTCAGGCCTGGGGTTGAACACACTGAGACCTCACAGACGATCTCCGGCGAGATTTGGGGAGTAGGCATATTGAGGCCCCGTAATCGAGCTACCACAGCCCAACCCACCTTTGTCCACCGCTTAAGGAGTAGGCAGATTGAGGCCTTAGAATGTCCTTACATATTTCCTTTACCTCTTGAAACCAACCCAACCCACCTTTGTCCACCGCTCCAAGGAGTAGGCAGATCGAGGCATTAGAGTGTCCTTACATATTTCCTTTACCTCTTGAAACCAACCCAATCCACCTTTGTCCACCGTTCTAAGGAGTAGGCAAGGCAAATTCAGGCCTTAGAGTGTCCTTATATATTTCCTTTACCTCTTGAAAATGGCTCCAAAACAGGAGCCGAAACGGCGAGTTTTCATAAATTCTGGACGCGGTTCAACCCGAGAACCAAGTATGTCTCACATATATATATATATATATATATATATATATATATATATATATATATATATATATATATATATATATATATATATATATATATATCACCACGGTAGACAAAAACCGCACACAGAAGTCTTAGACTTCTACGGGGGAAGCTTACAGACCCATATAGACAAACGACACCACCCATAACTCATCAGAAGCCGATTTTCTACATTCGAGTGATAAAGACCGACTGTATTCTTTTGAGAGTGTAGAGGTTGTAGGGGTTCCTTTGAGGGTGGCTTCGACCTTACAGTGTAGGAGGATACCATGACCTCAAGTCTTCAGACGGGAAGGCAGGGGATTTGGCCCCAAAATCGTAAACTGTCTGAATACAAGACTCGAACCCGCGACCTCCTAGACCAACTCTAGAGATTACTCACTAGAGAGAGAGAGAGAGAGAGAGAGAGAAAGGGCGTGTCAATTAAAACTTAGGAAATATAGGAATAAAAAAAAGACTTTCATTTAAAGGGAGAGGGGTGGACATGATGGTGTCTTGGAAATTTCCTTTCAGTCAGGGGCGTAGTGCCCTTAAATTTTAAATGGCACGCCATGTTAACTGACACCTCATTTTAAAGCTCTCTCAAATCTGCCCACGACAACATAAGACTATTTTAACTTTGGTTTGGATATGACAATATATCCATCAAATAAAGAATAAGACAAAAGAATCAAGGAATGAAAGAAGGTTATTTAATTAAATGTTCAAACTGTTTTCCCTCCACTTCCATACATTTATAAGAACTTTATATACCGACGCTAGAGAGCAGTTTTATCTCACTATCCTGTAAATTTTGCCGTACCCCTGCGTTTCTGTAAGGAGGGTAGGGATGTTTAACGTGCCCAACATCGCATGTATACGGGACCGACGGCTTTACGTCTTTTTTTTAAAGAAAGCAGACATCAAATTTGGTTACCAGTATAGTAGTAGTATATAGTAGAAACAATGTACCAGATTTCATTAAAACAGCGTGGTTGCTTTTTGACCATGGACGGGAATTTTCCGAAAGTAAACTTAAAATGTTGTTTTGGTCTGCTCGAGTCCGTCGTCACTGGAGACGTCTTCTTAAACTTCATTTTACAAGTTAAAACAAAAATTCGTTCTTATTTTCAATAAAAGTTACTCCCTTTCATGTTAATAACACCTCTGACGCCGATGGATCCATCCTACAGCAACAGACGAAGAGTGTTTCTTGGTCATTCAACTGTATAGTTTTTTAGTCATGTTTAGTAATGGACAAATTCCCTTGAAGATGACCAGTTAAAAAGGTCAAAACGCGTCGGAACAAGGAATAAAACATTTGCTTGGAAAGAAAAAGCCTTTTTGTTCAACTCGCCCAAAGATTAAAATGTTCCCGCAAAAACTGGTTTACTGGCCAACGAACCTTAGGTTAATAGCAAACTGAGCTGCATTGATTAGAGGAATCTTTGAAGTTCCGCTACCATAACGCTCTTGCTGCTTTCATAATTTGGTTTCTTACAAACATGTATTATATTGCGATGAAAAATGTAAAAAATCAATAATCTAAGGCATGTTCCATTACAAAAATGCGAAGATTTTAATCACCAAAGACTTATGGGCCAGTCTGTGATTGTAAAAATAATTATTTAAGATGCTGCTTAGAACACCCTCTAATTAATATACAGGGTGGCGCATTGAACACGAAACAGATCGATTTGCGTCCAGAGATTTTTTTAAGAAACGCTGAAACGCGTCAATTTTAATATTGACGGGGACATGTTTTGACATAAAACTCAACTTTGTCACATCAACCCCTTAAGGGTGGTGATAACAACCCTTATATTTTAAATGGGGAACATGGGTCGTGTGTTACATCATTTGAAAGACCTTTCTTTTCTGAATTCAGCACGCTAATTTTTTTGGAAGTTTTATCAACTCGTTTAAAAATTATTCACAGTTAGAGTTGCAAGAACGTATTTCATTCATTGTGATAAGAGATACACTAATTAGTCAATTTTTCGTTAAAAAAAAAACAAAACCAAACGTTCAAAAATGTTTATTCAGTTAAGTAAGTGTTCAAATTGTTGACCACCAGCTTCCATACAAAAGTACAAATTTTGTTCAAAACGAGCTCTGACATTCTGGAGCATTTGTGGAGTTATTAGACGGCATTCTTCAACAATGCGTTGTCGTAATTCTTATATATAAACACAAAAAATTGAGGTAGAATATTTTCGTAAAAATATTTTAAATCCGATAGCTCAATAAATTTCCCCTTAAGCCAGAATCTTCAATTTTGAACCATATTAACACCTATGTAAACGCACGTGGGTACTAAGTTAAAGAAAAATAACATATTAATAACTACAAATTCGTTTTAACAAACCTTTCTTGTTGTTTATTGTTTGCAAAAATTGGATGGGTTGACTAAAACAAAACCATCCAAACAATCAATAAGGAAAAATACCTGCCATATTTATAATTTGACAGGTACATTCCCTTTGTAAATAAATAATTTTTTTCTGAAAAACTTTTGTAACTTTAATGAAATTGGTAACACAATTTTTTTTAAAGACACTTGCAGTACTTATATATTATATCTTAGACCAATTTTAAATTTTTTAGCTCCAGATAAAATATACATTTTTTCAAATAATCGCTAACTGGGACTCTAAAACCGATCTCCAAGGTACATTTAAATTTAAAGAATTACTTTTAATAATATACCTTACTAATAGTGTACAATTATTATGAAAATTCACTACTATAACGCACTTGCTGCGTCCTGGATTTTTTTAGTGAATTTTTATTTTAAAAAAATCACTAATAGAGAGGTATCGATGGTGAGACTTTGCAAAAACTTTTTCAAATGAGCGCGAAGTAGGACCCCTAGAACCCATATTCGAGGTCAGTTTCAATTTTTATATGTTTATATATATATATATATATATATATATATATATATATATATATATATATATATATATATATATATATGTATATATATATATATATATATATATATATATATATATATATATATATATATATATATATATATATATATATATATGTATGTATGTATGTATCCGTCTGATAAAATTTAAAAAATAATTAACCGATTTCAATGAAACTCGGCAAGTCCCTTTCTTTTATTAATGGCTTGGATGAGTTTGTTTGCTGTGAAAATTTTGAGTATTCTTTCAAAAAAAAAATTTTTCTCCGAAAATAACAAAGCTGTTTTAATGTAATTTACTATATATGTTGCCTTGGGAGAGACTTTACTAAGTACAAAAATTTAACTTTATTAGTTTATAGAAAATAAAGTTATTCACATTTTAAATTTTCCTTCGAAAAAAATTTTTTTATACAAATATTACAAAGTTATTTTAATGAAATTTGGTGGATATATTTCCCTAGCAAATACCTTACTACGTACCAAAATTAAACTTTCTAAGTTTATAGAAAACTGAGTTATTCAAATTTGAAGCATTTATTAAAAATTCACTACCATAACGCACTTGCTGCGTCCAGAGTTTTTATTTTTAACGGCATGAAGACATTGTTTATGTCACAACATAAAAGTATATATGAAGTGTTATATTTTTGTTTAATAAATACTTTTCCAACTTTGCTTTTCAAAAAACTTCATGTCGTCAATGAAATTATTATAATTAAACGAGATATGACATGAAATTTTTATTATACCGCTACTTCGTAGAAATTTACAAAAAAAGAACTTTTAATATACTTTTTATATAACGTTTTATAAAACAGAAACCGACCATTCCCACACGAATGGCATACAAATCACTTTGGCCTTATATAAAAACCAGAGCACACTGAGATGTAGATGTATTCATTTCGGCTGAGTGTCGGCTTGTTTAAAGTACGGTATAATTAAAGAGTATATTAGCATCATCCCCCGAGATATGCCTCTCCTCCTACCCACGACACCATCAACATATTGAATCATAAAAACGAGAAGTGAGAAGTGTCTACAAGGTTGCCAGATTTAAGCACGTCTAGTCTAATACTAGATGCTATAAGACACGAAAAAATCCAGAATCCAGAGCCATGTAGGGTTTTTTATAAACCAGGATATCTAACGACCGAACACTAGTAATATGAAATAAATCATCATCACAGCCTAAAGACGATGTTGCCCTGTTGTGGCAACCGCGGTCCTTTGTCTACACACTTTTCCCATTGGTCTACCCCTTGATTTTAGTCAATTTTCTTAATAAAAAAAACATCACTAATGAGAATAACCCGACTTTTGAATTTTAACAACATTTCTTCAAATAAGCTCGGCGCCCTAGAATCAATATCCTGGGTCAGCGTCAATTTGAGGCAACTTGTTAATTTTGGACTTGAAGATTTGGAGGTTCCGGAGGAGAAGGGAAAACATGTGCCGGCAACGAATTCCACAACTTGGAAGTCCTCGGGACAAAAAGCGGGCATAACTATATCTTCTATGTCTGGTGACCTGGACAGTAAAAGGGTGCATTCGCTCTGTTCCCCTGGTAGATATGTTGGGGGCAGCAGGTGGAAGAACTATGGAAGAAAGCTTCTCTGAGCAGTGCCCGTGCAGATATCTATAAAAGAGAGAGAGAGAGAGAGAGGTCACCAACGGCCCTTGGGTGGGCAAGGGATGGCAGCCTTTGGGTGACCGATGAGACGTATGAAGTGTAGAAGTGGCAGCGGCACCCCAGATCCGGGAGCAATATTCGAGGTTTGGCCTTATTTGTGGAGTATACAAGGTATCGAGATTAGCTGGTGAAAAGTACTTGCGAGCCCGGAAGAGGAAACCTAATTTCTTAGCAACCGCTTCTGCAATTGATGTGACATGTTGGTGCCAATTAAGATTTCGATCCACAGAATTGCCAACAAGTGAAAAGGACTCATTACTTTGAATAACTTGGTTCTTCATTGTGATGGGTCTAGGACTGGTGTGTCTCTTATGAGATAGAAAGCAAGACTGAGATTTGGTGGAGTTGAATTGTACAAGATTTCTACTTCCCCAGTTTAATATTTTTTGGAGATCCACAGAGACAGAACCATCCATGAGTCTGCGATCCTCATCTGATTGTTGGCAGTTGCAAGTATTACCGCCTTTTATTACTATTATATTTATTATTATTATTATTATCATTATTATTATTATTATTATTATTATTATTATTATTATTATTATTATTATTATTATTATTATTATTATTAAATGGGCTTTCTAAAATGGTTCCACTCGACCTTATTCCCTATTCAAATTAAGGTGGTGAATGCCTCCCCCGCTGGGGGCTGAATGCTACAAAATCTGTTAGAGTTCAGAATTGTCGCCCTCGCAAGCAAAACGGATGTATTTTGGGGTGCTTCGAAATTCTTAGTAGTTCTCAGGAAAACCCTGGTGTAACCTTTTTAAATGAACAGCCTATATAAATACATATTCTTTTTCTCAAGTCAACTTTCTCCTAGTGGTTGGAGGGCATGTATTACTTCTCTAGTCCAGCTCTAAGATTTAAATGAATACCGAATATTCATATACAAAATTTCCCTTTTTGGCGAACGTCCTTAAGTTTGGCAATACTGGCACAACATTATCCCTTTTATTGCTTTTTTTCCGCTGCCAGGCCACGTGGGTCGGTACTCATATATGTGATGGCCTATGGTGATGGTTTTTTATTAATTAATTCAGTGTGTTCGATAGTATGAATAATAATATCATTGCTATTAAAAATGTATGTAATCATAATATTCTTTAATCGTTTATACAGAATACAATTAAATCATTATTTTATAAATTAAAATACACTGCACCTCAGTATATAAAACTTAAGCCCATCGGCCTATCGAAAACCATACAAGCCGGTTTTCAACTATTAAATTTCATTGCTTTTAAAAAAGGCCTCAAACAAGTTGATTTGAGCTGTGAGGAGACACTTTTTCACGCGAATGTAAAAATGGTTACTTGACTCTCTTTAAAATTTTAAACAGCAGGTAGGGCCGAGTGACGGAAAGGCTACTAAATTATCTATTCAACCGTGTAGTCATTTTCTTAGAAATCTTGCGCATTAACTTCAAAATCAAATTTTCAGTCACCAGACTCATTCTGAACATGTTCAAAACATGGTAATATACTTGTATTAACCGTTATTAGCAAATTTTCATTGAGAAAAATTATTTAACAGAGAGGTCACGATGAAAACCTTTTGAAAAAATTTCTTCAGACGAGCACGAATTTGGATCCCTAGAACCCAAATCCAACGTCAGATGAAATTTTATATCTTTAAATATATTTATATGTATCAGAGCAATAACTCAAAAAATACTCAACTGATTTGAACGAAACTTGGCACATATCTTCATTGTCTTAAGACCGCGAATGGATTCATATACAAGCTATAACGGACATTTTTTCCACCAAAAATATACAAAAATATTTTTGGAAACACTATGTTTTTGTGTCAGAGTAACTCGAATGAGACTTTACATGTGGCTAGAAATAGTGCCAATAAACCTATGTTGTGAATTTTAAGTAATTTGGTACACAATATTTAGAGTTTTTTCCAAATTAAAATTAAAATCCCAAAGACATGCATTGAAACGTCTTAGTGGTTAAAGTCCAATGCCTGACAGACAGAGTAGTTAACTGCCACGCGTAGATTGATTAATACAACAGGTTTAAACCATACATTAACGGTAACCAAACTAAATATACAGGCTATACTAGTACTAGGATTTGGAATCTGAAAATTTGCAGCTGCATGTATCACCATCTGCTCATTATAACTAAAATATTTTGGTGACTGTATCACTTCCGGTTGTACCGGAAGTTGCCAACAACTTTCTTAATTTTAATAGAATATCCTATATATTATTACATATTCGGAATAAGCATGCAATTCTGAGGAAAATAACATGCCATTTGTGTATACTGGCGTCAGCCGTTCTCAAGATAATCGATTTTCTATTGTTTTTCCGTCATAAAGTTGCCAATATTTGAAATGGCAATTCTCAGGCATCAAGTATGTCATGGTTCTGAAACTTGGCACGACCGTAGTCCTAGTGGTCAGAATTCTTCTCATTGCGAGAAAAATTACAAAAATAATACAGGGTGTTGTTTAACGAAGATCAAATATCGATGATTTCAAACACGAAAAAGTATTTTTTTCCAAATGGAACACCCTGTATATTTTTATCGCATATCCTTCGTAATGATATTCTTCTTCGATCTGTATCAGCATTCCCTATACCTATCTGGAATTATTTCTGAGTTATAAGAAGGAATATGAATAAAACAGGAATATACTACAAATTTGGGAATCTACCTAGTCGGAGAGTAGGCTTTGGACATAATATGAAAACTTATGTCAAATAGATGTATTATTAGTCTCGTTAGTTGTCATCGCAATATAGTGATCTATTTCTTTGAAAGTATTGTGAGCTGCACAATGGAAAATATTGTTGAAGAATATTCTGCTGACATCATTCTAAATTTATTTTACATTCACGGAAAATGCAGGAGAATCGTGAGTAGAACGTGCCGCTTGTTTAATGAGAGATTTCCATATTTGTCACCTATGAATAGGACAAAGTTTTCCAGAATCAAGTCAAATTTTCGAAATAACTGGAATGGTAATTTAAATCGAAATCGTTCCAGTAATATTACCGGCAATGAAACAAATGATATCAATGTGTTGGGTTATTTCACGGCCTATCCACATGCTTCCATCAGGCAGGCAGTAGAAGATTTAAGACTAACTCGAACATCAATTCTAAGAATGATTTCTAAGTATGGATGGCATGCATATGCCCAAAGGACAGTGGATGGATTACGGAAGGGTGGCCACATTACAAGGGTTGCATTTTGTCAATGGTTGATGGTACGGATCCAGGAAGACCCAGATATCTTAGATAGGATTTTATGGACGGATTAATCAAAATTCACAAGAAAAAGAATCGGAAGCGATGTCATTTATGGGCAGATGAAAATCCTCACTTTATGCGTGAAGCGCATTTCCAGTATGAATTCAGTTTCAATGTTTTCGCTGTTATTGGAAATGGAAGAGCTTTTTTCCATATCTACGAGGAAATGTTGACCTCAGAAAGTTATCATAGAATACTTCGTGAAGTTGTTGACTTGTTTGCCTGATGCAGAATTCTGGTACCAGTTAGATGGCGCTCCAACACATTCTACGGCAGCTGTACACCAGGAGTTGACAAGAATGTTTGAGGATCGTTGGATAGGACCCGGCGGTCCATGGCTTTGGCCTGCGAGGCCACAAGACCTGACTCCACCTGACTTATTCTTATGGGGTAACATTAAAAATGAAGTTTATTCCAGCCAAATAACCTCCCGAGAAGAACTGGAGGCTAAGGTGCGACAAGCTTTTAATGATCTCGTTCCAGAAATTATCCGAAGGGCCACTAATCCTGGATTGCAAAGAAGATTATTGAAGTGTCTTGAAGTCAATGGTGGTCATATAGAGCATATTTTGTATTGGAACTCATACGCATTTTTAAAATTAATTATATCACTGTTTCGTTGATAATTTTCTGTATTTAAACTCACTGATATATTTTCGTACTGATAGATGGCTCTATAACTTGTTTTCATTTTGAGTAATTAAGTTTCAGGGCGATTCAAAAACATGCCTCACTATTCTGGATTGAGTAGAGGATTTATCATTTGTAAAACAGTGCAAGTCGAATCGGAATGTCTTCTTTTTAAAGGGTAAGAGGTGAAAATGTATTCGAACACACAGAAATGGAAAAATAAAATGGAAAAGATTCTTCTTCAGAGTTATTCAATTAATCTAAAGAGCGACATTAATATAATAAAACCTAATACAGGTTTTCATTCTACTCGTCCAGAATATGAATGGCCTACATGAAAAATTCTGGGTTCTCTTTGCCCTATACCCAAAGCTTACTAGTGGTATCTATTAACATTCCCCGATACCGTTGTATAGTTACGAGTTATTATTATTATCATTCTTATTATTACTATTGTGATTATAAAAATAATAATAATTATTATTATTATTATCAATACAAAGAAAAGAAAAGAGTATTATCTCGGTTAATACAAAATTCACATATTTCCCATCATAACTCGGGAATCACCCGAGATAGGTATAGGGAATGCTGATACAGATCGAAGCAAAATATCATTCCAAATGATATGCGATGAAAATATACAGGCTGTTCTATTTGGAAAAAAATACTTTTTCGTGTTTGAAATCATCGATATTTGATCTTCGTTAAACAACACCCTGTATTATTTTTGTAATTTTTCTCGCAATGAGAAGAATTCTGACCACTAGGACTACGGTCGTGCCAAGTTTCAGAACCATGACATACTTTATGTCTGAGAATTGCCATATCAAAGATTTGCAACTTTATGACGGAAAAACAATAGAAAATCGAATATCTTGAGAACGGCTGACACCAGTATAGGCAAGTGGCATATCATGTTGCTCAGAATTGCATGGTCATTCTGAATATGTAATAATATATAGGGTATTCCATTAAAATTAAAAAAGTTGTTGGCAATTTCCGGTACAACCGGAAGTGATACAGTCACCAAGATATTTTAGTTATAATGAGCGGATGGTGATACATGCAGTTGCAAATTTTCAGATTCCAAATCCCAGTACTAGTTCGAAAACTTCTAATGCACGCCTTACGTGGGACAGCCTGTATACCAGGATTAAAACATACTACCCAAACCAACAATCGTGAAATCTCGGCCGCAATTATGGAAAATGACAGACAACACGAAATTAATAATTTGTCAAGGGATTGTTATTTAACTGGGAATTCAATCAATATTTAAAATACACTATATTTGTAGCTTTATGAACGGCCCCAAACACGGTTTTAGCGCAGCATAGATAGTAGACATGTAAACAAAATCAAGCCAAGTCTCAATAAAAATGATTCTAAAACAGTTTCTTTTATCTTGAAACTTAAACATAAGACGTCATATAAGACCGAAACAGTCGTGGAATGGGTTTCAATGGTAAGTTTACTAATTCTGTAATTAAATGTTACGTATGCTTTGAATATAATATCCCGGGCATGAAGCCGATCTGGAGTATTATGTAAACAAAACGGTAGCTAATGTATGCTTACATGGTGCAGATACAGAATCGCAGTCTTCTAAGCAGAAGGTTAGGCAATCGAATCCAGCTCGATGAATGTATATTTTTTTATGTTTTATTCTGACATTTATAATAGCAATAGTGCACAGATTTCATACGTTCTGAAAAAGATCTCATTTTTGTTTAAAACGCCTGAGTCTGAAATAATAATTTTGTTATTGTTGATATTGAAAAAAGCGGTTTGATTATGTTGACTAAAACGAAATCATACTAGCGATTAATAATAAAAAATAACTGCTACGTTTATAATTTGGCAGATACGTTACTTTTTAAAATATTAATTAAGTTTTCTTCTGGAAATCTTTTGTATAACTTTAATGTAATTTGTAACACAAGTTTCTTTTAAAGAGACTTACACTATCTACAGATATAGCAAAATCTAGTTCTTTAGCTTCATAAAAAATTAAGTTTTGGACATTTTTCCCAAAAGGAGTTGGAACGCAAGATTTTTTTGGTAATAGAGAAATATCGATGGTAACACTTTCGAAAGAATTCTTCAAATGTGCGCGTACTAGGACCTCTAAAATCGATCTTCAAAGTCTGTGTAACTTTAAAGTATTAACTTTACTAATATGTCGTATAATAATAGTGTAGAATTCTTATGAAAATTCGCTACTATAACGCACTTGCTGCGTCCCGAATTTTTTTGGATTTATGCGTCTACAGAATCAACAGTAAGCATTTAAATTACTAAAACATATATAAGCATTCTTTAGTTTCTACCTCGTAAAAATATGAATAAAAAACTATTATAAAATTCGATACCATAACGCACTTGCTGCGTTTTTTTTTATAACGAGTTTTTAGAGCATAATATCGGAAGTCTTATTATCGATAAATGGGCGTTAATAAATGATCCTCTAAATACGCATTGCTGTTCTTTTGCACGTTACATTTTCAAAGACATCACCTTATATGGTACATTGTTGACAATGTTATTGCGTCGTCTGTTCTGAATAGCTACACCCACTTAACTAGAGCGACATGAATCTCTCTTATATTGTGGGTATAAAAATCAATTAAATTTTTCTACTGTTACAGTCAACGTCATCATCTTACCATTGTTTCTGTTATTAATAAACGCCTCTACTAATGTTAGATATTTATTTGCTGCATTTACATTCTGCCTGTGCTGTTTTACTATTTTCTCTAATCGCGTTATCTTAAAAAGTTGCAAGGCCCAGTTTTTTTAGTGAATTTTCGTGGAAGCAATTCACTAATGAGGAGAATGCGACTTTTTGAACTTGTGGAAAATATGAATTTCATGTATCACACCGATAACTCAAAAACCAATGGGCCGATTTTTGTCAGATGTGGCAAATACCTTCCTTTAATAAGTGGCTTGGATAAGTTTGTTAGCCAGAAAATTGGACTGTTTTGCCGCGGAAAATTTGGGTTTTCTTTCGGAAAACTTCTGTGTCTTTTTGAAATAAAGTTATGGCAATCAAATTCGGTAAGCTGGTTAACGTTATAAAAAGTAGAGTATGTACTGAAATTCAGATCTCTAAGTTTATATAAAAAAGCTATAAGCGTTTAAAGAAAATAGAAACGTCTGGACGCAGAAAATGCGTTACAGTAGCGAATTTTGGTAAAAATATTTTTTTTTGGTTGACAGTATAACCTATATAGTACAAACAATGTACCTACCATATTTCATAAAAATAGCTTTGTTGTTTCAAAAAGTAGAAACATTTTCCGAAAATAAATTTTAAAAGTTCCAGAAAAACTGATTCGAGTTTCCTGGCCAACGAACCTCTTTAAGCTATATTACATTTAACACACTTTTATAAAGATATGTCGTTTCTTGACATCGATACATACATATATATATATATATATATATATATATATTATATATATATATATATATATATATATATATATATATATATATATATGCGCCCAGAGAAATTTTTTTTAAGAAACGCTGAAACACATCAATTTTAATATTAAGGGAGACATGTTTTGACGTAAAACTCAACTTTGTCACATAAACCCCTTAAGGGTGGTGATAACAACCCTTATATTTTAAATAGGGAACATGGGCCGAGTGTTACATCATTTGAAAGCTCTTTCTTTTCTGAATTCGGCACACTATGTTTTTTGAAGTTTTATTAACTCGTTTAAAAATTATTCACAGTTGAAGATGCAAAAACGCATTTCACTCATTCCGATAAGAAATGTGCTGATAGTCAATGTTTTGTTGGTTTGCAAACAAAAAATTGACTATCAGAACGTTTCTTATCGGAATGAGAGAAATGCGGTATATTATTTCAGTTTATCGGTCGGTTTGATACTTGTACTACCGAAAATTAATTTTACAATGGTGTATTCTGTAGACGCAAGAGTTGAAATAATTACTCTTTTTTTCAAAAACGATGACTGTGCCAACCGTACCGCAAATTTGTTTAATGAACGACATCCGAACAGACATGTTAACAGAAAATACATTTTGGAGTTAGTTGCAAAGTTTCGAAAAAGTGGTTCAGTAGCCAACAAAAAACGGGATCCTGAACGTGAATTTCCGGTTAGAAATGAGACTACTGAGATTGAAGTTTTAGGACAAATTGCTGCAGACCCAACTTTGAGCACGAGAAAATTGGCCACAGTTTCAAACATCAAAAGAAGAACTATTCAGCGAATATTGAAGCATCATAAATTTCACCCGTATAAAATTCATCTTGCACAACAACTGAATGAAGATGATTTTGATCGGCGGCTGGAGTTTTGTGAAGTTATGACTGCACGAATAGCTGATCACTGGAACTTTCTGTTCAATATCTGTTTTTCAGACGAGTGTACGTTTTAGTGAATTTTCGTAGAAAAAATTCACTAATGGGGAGATCCCGACTTTTGAATTTTGAAAAAATTTTTGCAAATGAGCGCGAACTAGGACCCCTAGAACCCATATCCGGGGTCAGTTTCAATTTTTATATGTTTATATATATATATATATATATATATATATATATATATATTTATATATATATATATATATATATATATATATATATATATATATATATATATATATATATATATATATATATATATATATATATATATATATATATATATATATATATATATATATACAGTGTGGAACAGCCAAATGGAATAAATTCGATAACGGATAAATGAGGGCGTGTTGGGAAAAACGCTTGGACACGTCGATTTGTATTTTTAACGGCGCATCTTTTTCAAGAAAAAAAAATTATATAGGGTGCGTCATGTGACAGTGGCCAATACCAACTTTCTTATTTTAAATACAAGCCCCTGTATATTATTAATTTTTTGGATTCTTCAGAAAATTCTAGACATAATTCATGTACAATGTTCTATACCTATCTTCAACTGTTTCGGAAATATTAAGTATTTTCAGATTTATTACAAAAATTAACATTAAAAATAGAAAATTATTTTATTTCACAAATTCGCTACATTGCATTCAATACTTATTTCCCATTCAGCTCTTGATAATGAGAAAGTAAACAAAAACCATTCCTGCGTTTCTTTTTACTGATATGAAATGAAACAAAAACAAAAACAGTTTTCTTTCTGTTCGTATAAAACTCGTAGCCTTAGCAACTTGTTGTCTGCCTGCATGACAGTAGTGATTAGTGTCAGTGCTATTGTCGTTTGAATTTCGTTAACTGTACGTAATAATATCAGAAAAATGGTTCATTTAACAGAAATGCACAAAATAACCATTCTACAAATGATTGGTTATGGAGATAACACACGGACACAGATGGAAGTGTCTCGCTTATTTCACGAAAAATTTCCAAATTTGCCGCCTGTATCCCAAGGAACAATTAGCAAAATAGAAAAGCAGTTTCGCGAGCTTGGTCATGTGAGACAGATAAAAAAAGTAGCTGCCAATGCAGTAAGTGATGATACGAAATTGGATATTACGCTTGAGTTTCAAGAAAACCCACATACTTCTGGTCGACAAGCAGCCCAACTATTCAACGTTAGCCGCACAGCAATTTTTCGAACATTAAAGGAAAGTAAAATGCATCCCTATAAAATGATACCAACTCAGGAGCTCATGGAGGACGATTTTGATAGGAGAACGTATTTTTGTGAACAAATGATGGCAATGTTAGATAACAATGTGATCCAATTAGAAGATGTTTTGTTTTCTGATGAGAGCACATTTACACTTCACGGTCATGTTAATCGTCAAAATTGCCGCTATTGGTCTAATGAGAATCCTCATTGGATGAGAGAGGAACATACGCAATATCCTGAAAAAGTTAATGTTTGGGCAGGAATTGTTGGAAATCATATCGTAGGTCCCTTTTTCATTGATGGCAACTTGAATGGGGATAAATATTTAGAACTGCTCCAAAATAATGTCGTGCCTACTTTGACAAACTTATATCCAGATCCAGCAAACCCACAAGTTCCTGCCAATAAAATATGGTTTCAGCAAGATGGAGCACCGCCCCATTACCAAATCAATGTCCGGCAGTACCTGAACCAAATTTTTCCAAATCGGTGGATAGGGAGGCGCGGATCGATAGAATGGCCAGCACGATCTCCTGATCTGTCGCTATTAGACTACTTTTTGTGGGGATATGTCAAAAGTATTGTATACAGATGACTTAAAAAGACGAATCACGCTTGCGATTAGATCAGTCACGCCTGAGATGTTGAGTAATGTTAGAAGACATTTCTATACCAGATTAGCATGTTGCCAAGATGTTCGTGGCGAGCATTTTGAACATTTACTACATTGACATTAATTTTTTTTTGTTTTTTTAAATTATTAAGAAATAATCAGTATTTCTTATTAGAATTTGTGAAATAAAATAATTTTCTATTTTTAATGTTAATTTTTGTAATAAATCTGAAAATACTTAATATTTCCGAAACAGTTGAAGATAGGTATAGGACATTGTACATGAATTATGTCTAGAATTTTCTGAAGAATCCAAAAAATTAATAATATACAGGGGCTTGTATTTAAAATAAGAAAGTTGGTATTGGCCACTGTCACATGACGCACCCTAAATAATTTTTTTTTCTTGAAAAAGATGCGCAGTTAAAAATACAAATCGACGTGTCCAAGCGTTTTTCCCAACACGTCCTCATTTATCCGTTATCGAATTTATTCCATTTGGCTGTTCCACACTGTATATATATATATATATATATATATATATATATATATATATATATATATATATATATATATATATATATATATATATATATATATATATATATATGTATCACACCGATAACTCAAAAAATAATGGGCCGATTTTGATAAAATTTGGCATGTACCTTTCTTTTGTTAATAGCTTGGATAAGTTCGTTAGTCAGGAAAATCGAACGAGGTTTTCCGGGAAAATTTTGAGTTTTCATTCGAAAAAAATTCATATCTCAAAAAGTAATAAGCCGATTTTAATAAAACTTGGCACATACCTTCCTTTTGTAAATGGCTTTGACATGTTTGTTAGTCAAGAAAATCGGACAAGGTCTTCCGGAAAAATTTTGAGTTTTAATTTGAAAAAAACTCATATCTCAAAAAGTAATAAGCTGGTTTTAATAAAATTTGGCATGTACCTTCCTTTTGTAGATGGCTTTGACAAGTTCGTTATCTAGAAAAATTGGACGAGGTTTTCCGGGAAAATTTTGAGTTTTCATTTTAAAAATTTTTTTATCCTAAAAAATATAAAATCTATGATAACCAAATTTGGTAGGTAGGTTAACGATATAAAAAGTAAACTATACACCAAAATTTAGATTTCTATGTTACAAGAAAAAAAAGTTATAATAAAATCTTTTGTGCCAGATCATTTCTATGAAAATTCACTACCATAACGCACTTGCTGCGTCCAGACTTTTTATTAAACTCTACAGTCAATCGTCATAATTGTCGTTATTGGGCAGATAATAATCCAATAAATTTTCACAAAGTCCACACTCGAACTCCACAGAAATTGATGTCTGGACCGGCATTTTTGGAGACCGTTTAATCGGACCAATTTTTCTTGATGGCAATTTGAGTGGCGAAACGTATTTGGAGTTACTAGAAGATAGCGTTTACCCTCTTCTAATTGATATTGTTGAAAATGATGATCGCTATCAAGAAAATCAGGTCGTGTTTCAACAAGATGGAGCACCTCCACATTTTTCACAAGGTGTTAGGGAGTTTTTAAACAGAGAGTTTCCAGAGCAATGGATTGGGCGTAGAGGTGCTATTGAGTGGCCCCCTAGATCACCGGATTTAACTCCTTTAGACTTATTTCTATGGAGCCCTTTAAAGAGTAGAATTTACGCAACAGAACCCGAGTCTCTGAAGGAATTACGACGACGCATTGTTGAGGAATGCCGTCTGATAACTCCACAAATGCTCCAGAATGTCAGAGCTCGTTTTGAACAAAATTTGTACTTTTGTATGGAAGCTGGTGGTCAATAATTTGAACACTTACTTAACTGAATAAACGTTTTTAAACGTTTGGTTTGGTTTTTTAGTTTTTTTACGAAAAATTAAGTAATTAGTGCATTTCTTATCACAATGAATTAAATACATTCTTGCAATTCCAACTGTGAATAATTTTTAAACGAGTTGATAAAACTTCCAAAAAATTAGTGTACTGAATTAAGAAAAGAAAGAGCTTTCAAATGATGTAATATTCGACCTATGTTACCTATTAAAATATAAGTGTTGTTATCACCACCTTTAAAGGTGGTGACAAAGTTGAGTTTTATGTCAAAACATGTCCCCCTCAATATCAAAATTGACGTGTTTCAGCGTTTCTTAAAAAAATATCTGGACGCAAATCGGTTTGTTTCGTTTTCAATGCGCCAACCTGTATATTGAAATTACATGGAGTGGGGATACTTGAATATGTGCGGTTTCCATGATACGTGCATAAAGAGTTAGCATGCGTCTATGTATCGGGTAGTTAACAATTGAGGGTTAAATTGGAAACAAACAGTACAAGTGTCAGTGCCAAATCTCTTTTCCAGATTCTCAGTTTTTTTGATTAATTTTTTCTGACATATTTTGCATTTCATTATATCACACGCTGCTTTTTATTATCAATATAATTAAATAATAAGAAATACATCTATCTAGATACATATAATTATAGTAACTAAGTGAATAATCAGTATTTAACATGGTCTAGCTAATTATGATTGTTCTGTATGCAAATTGATACATTAACTAGATGAGCGTGGCTGCGCGTTGTCGCTGTGTCGGTTCGTAAGTCTGTTTATTCTGTGATTTATTAGCTGTCAAATTATAAATTATTTATTGCTAGCGTGTTAGAACAATAAGATCGTAATGTGTTACAAATATTTCTATAACCATGTTACAACATTAGATTTATGTCCGTATGGGTTGTGTAATAAAAAGTTTTAAAGGCGGAGGAGAGATCCTGATACTACGTTAATTGAGATTATTTATATTGACTTCTAATACTAAATTAATCCTTAAATTTATATGTCATTCCTTAATTATAAATTAGTGCGTAATTATCTGGTGTGGGCTCATGAGAAAGTTTCTAATTTTAGATTATCTTTCCTCAGCCAGTGTTCAATATTAGACATCGCAGCGTATAAACAGTGTATTAAGAATAAGGAGAAATTATAACAAGTTGCTTGCATATTAGCTTTTATCGACTTTTTATTAAAAACGTACGTACACCTCCCACAGCTTCCTTATTGCCGTACTGTGTGTACATGGAAGCTGCTGTGGAAGCCTGGAACCGTCACGACAACACCAGCGCTTTACGCTATTCTCCGTTGAAAATGTCTGCCTTAGGGCCAATTTGTTGGAGCTCAGATATGGCATATAGAAGAAGCCTAAGCTGAACAAAACTGGTCTTTGTCTCTTGCTTGACATATATCCATAATTCGCCGGACGTAAATATATATGCGGTGGCGGCTCCTGGAAATAAATGAAAAATTTGACTTTCAGAAACACATGGAATTCGCATAAAGTTAAATGAAAATCTAACTTCGTCACCTACTAAAATCACTTATTATCAGTTAACAATAACATCCTGTACTCGAGGTGCCCGGAGATTTGAAATTAATCATGCAGTTAAACAGGCTGAAACAATACCCGCCGCTGGAACATTTACTAGATGGTTCAGATGTTCAAAATATAGGTTATTTAACCTATTTATGTTGGCAATATGTGGCCACTGCCACATTCACGGCTCAATTTAAATATTTTTCAAAAATATCAAGTTTTTTTTTAAACGTAATTTCTGCCTTCCATTTCATACACTTAGGTAACACTTGAATGTGTTGTAATTTCAGAGTTCACATGTCAATTTTATAGTTTTGCTTATCGTAAATTTGCATATTTTTGGACTATTTGTAACCGGAATTTCCATCTCCCACTCTTCGAAGCCCCTACTTTGAACGTTTTCTTGCTATGTTCCTTTCCCGTTTTCTTTCAGAAACTGTCCGTTTGCCATTTTTGTCTGCAAATTTTATTGTGACTCGTATTCTATTGTGTTTCTTTGGACAATTGTTATGTGTAAAGTGATTGTAGTTTATGGCAATTGTTAGTTGTTTTAACTGGCTGTTGGGTTCTGCAGTTAGATTTGCTTGAAGTGCCCTGCTTGATGTTTATTTCTGAGTGGGTACTCGTCGATATTTGTATGGAAGGATCCGAAATCTGTCGCATTCCGAGATAACCACCCAGTAGGTTACGAGATTGTACCCCAGCCATTCATCTCCTGGTATTAGCATGAGCACTTCTGGCGCAGAGATTTTCCTGTCCATCAACTAGCTATTACTTCCAAGTTTATATCGACTACATTGTCCAGGAGTTTAATGGGATTATCTGAAGTAATGAAAATCGTTTTGTGGACTATTATTCATTAGAATTAAATACAAACCTCAGACAATTCATGTCGACTATTTGGAGATACGTCACGGGCAAATGTGAATCTCTGCATAAAATTTATTAAACATTGGGTAGTCCCTATTTATTTAATGTGTAGGTACCATTTTTTTCACTCTTTTGTAATAATTTTCGTGGACGTTTCTGGCAGCCAATAACATAAAAAATAATACTGTTCGATGTTTACCTTTAACTCAAAGTATTATACTAACTATTTATAATACAAATTCACGAAGTTAATTTAAATGTCAAGACACAGTTAACATAACAGATATAATATCTTCATTTTAATTTTACCCAGTAATGTAAATATTTATACACCTAAATGTTTATTTTTGCACGTATTATATTTATATAGGTATAGTATATATTTTATTATGTTCTAATTAAAAAAAAACTTGTTGTCTTGGTCATTACTGATACATGTTCTACAGGTCCTATAAATTTTGGGCTCCTTACGTAATGCTTAGGCAAGTATACTGGACGTACATATTACGTGATGCGTCTTGTTTTTTCATCCTTCCATTGATTTTATAGGAACAATAACTTTTTAGGCCACGCATTCCCTAGCAAATTTATATATCTTTTTTTTTCTTATTTAACTGTGTCATGAATATACACTGGCCATCTAGAGCTCGCAGTCGACTATGGACATTTAAGACTGCTGGCACCCTTATAAATTGTTTTATTGAATTAATGCTAGTTTCAGAAATTTGTAACTAGAGTTGAAATAAAAACGTTCAACCCGAACCACCCAAAATTTCCGGAGCCAAAGCATTGCCTGGTGTTTGCTCGGGATTCGCATTAAATTCACTTTTAAATTGTTCTATTATTTTTTCTTTTATGCTATTACAGCAGAACAGAAAATTGGTAACAGTAGAATAGCGCAAAGCGCCATCTCTGGTATTGTGATGGTTGCAGGCTTCCACAGCATCTCCAAGAAGAACATCGCCGAAAACTACGTGGTGGACGCCGGGCCGATAAACTGGCGCCGTTCATCAGGAAATGCTTGAAATCGGCTGTCGCCATCGGCTTTCTGGTACAGACGAAGAGCCAGGAAGCTCCCGGTTCCTTCAAGCTGTAGTGCGGCTCCGTCCAGTGCGCCGGCGACAAGAATCCTGCCGTCAAGAGAGGGAAAATCCATCGCCGGGGATAAACCGCAGGCGGCGACAGCTAATAAAATCGCAACAAAACCAAAAATGCCCCTTTCAGCTCCAATGCGAAGATGCCGGTGCTAGAAAGAAACCCGCTTTCGCCGCGGCTAAACCTAAGTCGCCGTCCATGGCAAAGAAGCCAAAGTCAGTCCTACAAAGAAACAGAAGGCACCCAATCCGAAAACGGACAAGAAAAAAGAAACAACTTAACCCAAGAAAAAGTAAAAGATATACGTTATCTGACCTGAAAGTTGTAACGGATGCGATGTATTTAATTTAAAAATAATTATTAGTTACCCGACGCAACTGACGACGCTGTAGCAATGTAGGATGAAAAATGACGGCCCTCAGGTGGCCTCAGTTATACCAAATAATAACTTATAGAGGACCATATTTCTTCGAAGATAATTTGGATGGTAGGTCCTACTCGCATTATCTATTTTACATACTTACACAAATATTAGAAGATGAGACTATATGTATACGTGATATATGTTGTTTCAGCACGACGGGGGGCCGCCACATTACCACCATAACGTTAGAAGCCTCCTAAATTAAACATATTCCCGAAAGTGCTTCGTAAGAATCAGCCCTGTAAACTGGCCAGCCTGTTTGGCCGGTATGACACCACTCCATTCCTTTTTGTGGGGTCATAACAAAGAAAAAGGGAGAGTGTATCAAAAGCCACCCACATTTAAATAAAACATGAAAGAACGGATTGGACATGAAGTTTTTCCAATTAAAATTATAAATGCATTGGAAATAGTGGGTATGTCCATAAAAAGAAGATTTTAGGCCTCTGTGGAGAATGGAGGCAATAACTTTAAACATCCCTTATGAACTCAATGCGGTGACGTATATGTATTTAATTGTTATGCTGTGCTCAGCTTTTTTCTTTCGCATTTCTCACTTGTTTTTGTATTGTATGTATTGAAAATACAAATTATTCTATTGGAAAATCATTATTTCCTTTATAAGATTTTAAAAACTGGTGCACGTCGCTGCGAAAATGAAACTATTTAATACAACGCCCTGAAAATATATTTTTACCATTACACTCTACAGTCTACATTATAGATTTTCGCTAAATAAATTTTTGCAAAAATTATTTTTAGTAGATGTTTTAAACACAAAGGTCAAGATGACTTCTCCATTGGATCAAATGATTCATTGATGAATTTCATATGTGAGGAGGTGTTTGAGTGTGGTGTTGTATGACTTGAGGCCACTCATCAAGTCACCAATAAACCAGTGATTTATCTCATACAGATTATTATATTACCCGGATGATTTGTGAGAGTCCAGTTAATGGCTCCATATAAGCATTATAATTAAGACTCAATTATAAATCATACGGTGTTTTTAATATATCTATTTCCATTGTTGATACCCAACATTGCACCATGCTGCCGTAATAACATAAATATTTACATGTTGTAACCACTCGTCGGCAAAGATGAAGAGAAAAACCTAACATGATTGATTAGTTATTTTTACTTGAATATTTGTTGGCTACCTTAAAATCATCTATCACAAATTTTTTGTGTTTTATTTTTATTTATCCAAACCACAACCAGATCGTAGTGCTGTTTGTCAAAAATAATAAAAATGGTGTGGACGGTGTGGTTTGCGCCAGAAATATAGTACAGTATGAAGTGTTAGAAATTAAAATATTACAAATAAAAGTAGGTTTCTTTTTTATTTCAACAGCACATTACGAGGGCTCACAGCCTAAATACTATCGTACCGTGGGTGTCGACAAGAAAGAAAGAGGCAACTTGTTAATTCTCTACTTGAAGGTTTGGGGGTTCGGAGGAGAAGGAAAATCATGTGCCGACAAGGAGTTCCACAACTTGGAAGTCCTCGGGACAAAAGAGGGGGCATAACAAGATGTTCTATCTCTGGTGACCTGGACAGTAAAAGAGTGCATTCGCTCTGATCCCCTGGTAGATCTATTGGGGCAGCAGGTGGAAGAACTATGGACGAAAGCTCCTCAGAGCAGTGCTCGTGCAGATATATACATATATATATATATATATATATATATATATATATATATATATATATATATATATATATATATATATATATATATATATATATATATATATATATATATATATATATAAGAGAGAGAGAGGTCACCAATGGCACGTCGTTGGACAAGCGGTGGCAGCCTTTGGGTGAGGGTAGGGTCACAGATGAGACGTATAGCTCCCTTCTGAATGGCGTCCAGGATAGCGAATGTAGAAGCGGCAGCGGCACTCCAGATGTGGGAGCAGTATTCGAGGTTTGGCCTTATTTGTGAAGTATATAAGGTATAGAGATTAGCTGGTCAAAAGTATTTGCGAGCCTGGAAGAGGAAACCTAATTTCTCAGCAGCCGCTTCCGCAATTGATGTGACATGTTGGTGCCAGTTGAGATTTAGATCCACAGAAATGCCAGCAAGTGAAAAGGACTCATTACTTTCAATAACTTGGTTGTTCATTGTGATGGGTCTAAGGCTGGGGTATCGCTTATGAGATAGAAAGAAGACTGAGATTTGGTGGAGTTGAATTGTACAAGATTTCTACTTCCCCAGTCTAATATTTTTGGAGATCCACAGAGACAGAATCATCCATGAGTCTGCGATCCTTATCTAATTGGGATAAAGAGACAGGCTTAGAATAATGTATATTTGAGTGGAGGGTGCTGTCGTCCACGTAACTGTGAACTGGGTTGGATGTGCTAGAGAGGTCACTAATGTGGAGAAGAAACAAAGTAGGGGCTAAAGCTGAACCTCGAGGGACTCCTGCATTTATTGGATACAGATTAGAGGAATGGTTTATTGAGTTTGTTTGAGTTTTAGTTTATTTAGTATTAATATAATTACTATAATGACATGACAACAACTCAACAACTTATTATAATCTAATTGATTGTTCATTTTCAGTATATCTGGGTGTCCCCCCTTAGTCCTGGCCCTTCTTACATATCGCCACTCAGTTTGTTTACTTAAGCCATACGTCAATTGCGTTTGACCACTTACACAATCAGTGTTGGCGTATTTATGAGATTGTCACACTATTATTATTGGTAATAACAAGCAATCTTACAAAAGAAAATACATTTTACGTACATAATTTGTTCCTTTTTCCTATTTTAGTGAATTTTCTTAATGAAAATTAATGAAAACATAAACTATTTTAACACTGGATATAATTCTTAAAAATTAACAAATTTTTACTTACATATATACATCTAGGTGTTCTAAAAGTATCAGATTTTGATTTGCAAATTAAATAAAATAATATAGTGAATCCAATAATCTAATAATCATTATAAAGATTATAAATAAAGTAATTTAAAGGCGCCCATCAATTTAGCTTTTGAATTTCATAAATAAAATACATAATATGCTTTTTAATACCAAGTATTTGAGTCCAAAACCCTACAAATATTACACTTAAACACAAAAATTACATAAATATCTACATAAAAAGAAAATATACACAAACCATTACAACATTACTAACTATAAATCATAATATATATATATATATATATATATATATATATATATATATATATATATATATATATATATATATATATATATATATATATATATATATATATATATATAAACCTATAAAAATTTAAAGGACTTTGGTTTTGGGTTCTAGGGACGCAAATTCGCGCTCATTTGAAGAAATTTTTCTGAAAGAGATTCATCGTGACCTGTCTACTGGCAAATTTTTCTTAATGAAAATTCGCTAAAAATGTTATAATTAAATATCTGGCTTAGTGAGGAAATTTAAAAAAATTGGTACGTTATTTTGAAGCGTACCTGAAAAATTCAATCACTGATGCGTTTTAGGCGTTTCTCGTTCTTGTTTACAAATATTTTGAAAAAATATAACGTCAGACATTTAAGTTTTTAAATGTACAAAAGCTTAGTGTTACAGACTCCCAAAGTCCGCAGTTCTGCGACGAATTTCCACAGCTCTATAACAAAGATAATGACATCCGGAAAAAATATTGTGGGCGGATGAGAGTTATTTTTTCACCAGGAGAAGAAGTCGTTTTTGTTTTTTATATTTCAAAAAAACCTGAAAAATAACCCTGGAAGTCAGTTTTTCTATCTCCCTTTCTAGTCATGTACCTCAGGGATAAATAAAGTAGATTATTATTATTATTATCATTTATTAATTAACGACTATTGTAATTTCTTGCAACAAAAATCAAATATATATATATATATATATATATATATATATATATATATATATATATATATATATATATATATATATATATAATTTCATCAAGAAATGGTGGTTTAATAGGAATAGTCGCCGATTTTAAACTAAATATGACCGTGAAATGAAGAACAATTCTATTATATTCTTATAATAATCGACATGTCTATTAAAACAAGGATATGTTTCGCCTTCAATGTATCGTTAATATTAAATATCAAATAATAAATACGCTTTCAATATAAATTGCGCTCTAATTAATTGAATAAGCTGTGGATTTACTAAGTGCTTTTGTCATATAAATGTCATATAAAAATTTCTGCAAATTTTCTATTTATGCATATATTTTTCTCTTAATTGAGTCCAGGTGGTACTTGTTTATGATTCAATTAACACGTAAAATCTGCATAAGCTGATTATCATAACGTAATAAATAAAAGCTTATTAAACATTGTTAATCTTAAAGCAATAATATGGCTCATAAAGGACTTAGCTATTTGCCAGGTGTGGCCAGTGTATATAATAAATATAATAATAAAAGAAATAATAATAAATTTATTGTCATAAATTAAATGTACAGAGTATTACACAAATAATCCTAAGTTTGTGCTTATGATAATATAATTTAAAATATGTGCACCGAACTTTTGGCAATCCAGGAACGGTGAGTATAAGCAGCAACCCGGGGGTGCTCAACATAATCCAGTTTTTGCCATATCCTTTTTCTTATATCCCTTTCATTCTTTTTACCTCTCGGCACTTCCTACTTACTTAAGCCATGAGGGGTAATTGATGGTACACCAATGGGAATGGAGTATAATCGAATTCATGGATTCACAACATACGACTTTTTAAATTTTGGTTTGAATATGGCTATGAAATCATCAATTATTAAAGAAAAAAACAAGATATAAATGAATGAAAGAATGTTGTTTAATTAAATGCTCAAATTAATATACAATATTAAAATTATTGCCTCACTTCCAAGAGAACATTTCGAAGCATTTCCAGCGTTATCTGACGACATTTCCCAACAAATCTCCGACGTAGTTGTAAGTTTGGGCGTGTTGAAAAAATTTTCGACTTCAAGTATCCCCATAGAAAAAGTCTAAGTGTGTTACATCTGGCGAGCTGGGAGGCCACTTAATTCAATCGCTGCGTCCTATCCAGTGTTTAGGAATGTTTTTATAAAGAAAATCCCGCACAGCTGCGGCAAAATGTGGTGGAGCACCATTCTGCTGAAACCACACATCCTTTTTTGCCAAAGCGTTTTATTGTCATTTTCCAATACTTCCACAATCTCGTCGGGTAGATATGCGTTTCCCTCCAGATTTCCCGGTAGGTAGAAAGGCAGGCCCTATAAGGTAGTCTTCCAGTATGGCCGCCCAAACATTCAATTTCTTCGGATGCTGCGTATAAGTTTCACGAAAAAATCTTGGATTTTTATCACTCCAGTAGCGAGAATTATGGCGGTTGACTTGGCCATCCAGTTGGAATGTAAATTCAACGGAAAAACCGATTGAGTACAAAAAGCTTGGTTCCTTCTCATGTTCTGTCCTGAACAGCCACATAATTTTCTTTTAAATTTGAATAAATCATTTTTCTATTGCATTTTATGTAAAATAGCATTCATTAATGTTATAAATTCCCAACGTGGGGCTAGTAGCCTCCCCGAGAACCACTCTAACAACCATGAATTGTCAAAATTTTGCCAGTTTGACACATATTTCAGACTTGATAAAAGTGACCTCCTGCTGGGAAGAATATACAACTAAAAGGTATAAGTACAATTTTGAACACCCAAATCATCACAATATAGTTTTTAGACCTGTAGATCATTTCTCTAACAAAGTTAGCGTCATCAGAGAGATGAATAAAATAGACTGTTAGACACTCGTTTTCTTTTAACCTTTCTTTATTTCGTGTAGTGGTGAAAATAACGTATGGTTTTTCTTCTTTTCTGGTCTTTGTCTTTTGTGTTTTTTATTCAGAAGAACGCAGAGTTAAGAAAATGACTTAGTTAAAGGAAATGTTTTGTCCAAAGAAAAATCTTCAGTCTCATTCCTGGAAGTAACCAGTTTAGAAATTTCTGAGGTAGAAGGGAATGCCAAAGCATCTACTTTACCTTTTTCACTCTCATGCATGTTTTTCTGAATATGTGCATAAGATGGAGATATTTGATACGACATTTGGTAACAAATAAATAAAAGATCCTTATAGTTAAAAATGTTCTTATCTAAGGTCTAAAACCCCGTGTATTGAAATCCTTTGACAGTTTGTTCAACGGCTGCAACACGATTATGAGGTAAGATGATCTTTTCTTTTTTTTTTAATTTCAACAACACACCACGAGGGCTTACAGCCTAAATACTATCTGACCGTGGGTGTTGACAAGGAGGAAAGAGGCAGCTTGTTAATTCTGGACTTGAAAGTTTGGAGGTTTGGAGGAAAAGGAAAAACATGTGCCGGCAAGGAATTCCACAACTTAGAAGTCCTCGGGACAAAAGAGCGGGCATAACAAGATATTCTAAGTCTGGTGACCTGGACACTAAAAGAGTGTATTTGCTCTGTTCCCCTGGTAGATCTGTTGGGGGCAGCAGGTGGGGGAACTATGGAGGAAAGCTCCTCTGAGCAGTGCCCGTGCAGATATATATATATATATATATATATATATATATATATATATATATATATATATATATATATATATATATATATATATATATATATATATATATATATATATATATATATATATATATATACAAGGGATTGCAGCCTTTGGGTGAGGGTAGGGTCACCGATGAGACCTATAGCTCTCTTTTGAATGGAGTCCAGGATAGCGAGTGTAGAAGCGGCAGCGGCACCCCAGATGTGGGAGCAGTATTCGAGGTTTGGCCTTATTTGTGAAGTATATAAGGTATAGAGATTAGCTGGTGAAAAGTATATGCGAACTCGGAAGAGGAAACCTAATTTCTTAGCAGCCGCTTCTGCAATTGATGTGATATGTTGGTGCCAATTAATATTTCGATCCACAAAATGACAACAAGAGAAAAGGACTCATTACTTTGAATAACTTGGTTGTTCATTGTGATGGGTCTAGGCCTCGTGTATCTCTTATGAGATAGAAAGCAAGACTTAGTTTTGGTGGGGTTGAATTGTACAAGATTTCTACTTCCCCAGTCTAATATTTTTTTTGGAGATCCACGGAGACAGAACCCTCCATGAGTCTGCGATCCTCATCTAATTGGGCTAAAGAGACAGGCTTAGAATATTGTATATCAGAATTGAGAATGATGTCGTCCGCGTAGCTGTGAACTGGGTTGGATGTGCTAGAGAGGAGGTCATTGATGTGGAGAAGAAACAAAGTAGGGGCTAAAGCTGTACCCTGAGGAACTCCTGCATTAATTGGATACAGTTTAGAGGAATGGCCATCCACAACAACAGATATGGTCCTGTTGGAGAGGAAATTTGCTGTCCAGGTACAAAGTTTTGGTGGTAGGCCATAGGCCGGAAGTTTATTAAGCAGCGCTGCGTGCCATACCTGGTCGAATGCTTTGGTTATGTCTAGAGCAACAATCTGGAATTCACCGTGTTGTTCCATAGACTTGTTCCAAGAATGGGTGACAAAGGAAAGGAGGTCGGCAGTCGATCTGCGCTGACGGAATCCATACTGCCTGTCGTGGACTAGACTGTGTTTCTCAAGAAATTTTTGTAATTCGGTGTTTATAATACTTTTCTATCATTTTATAGACGGCTGCAACGAGAGAAATAGGCCTGCAGTTGCTAGGAATCGCCTTGTATCCTCTCTTTGGGACGGGTTGTACTCGAGCAGTTTTCCAGTTACTAGGGAATATGCCGCTATTGTAAGATATCTAAAACAGACGAGTCAGGACCGGAGCAAGTTCTGGTACGCATTCTTTGAGAAAAATTGCTGGGATCTCGTCAAGGCCAGAGGCTTTCTTGGTATTGAGAGAAGAGGGCATCTTTAGAACCTTTTTAGTTTTGAAAATGATATCCGTCATTTTATGTGCGACTTTGGGGACTGTTGGTGGTTGAACATTTGGAGGTGGGTTAAGTGTAGAATTGCCGGCGAACATTGAGGCAAAAAGTTCAGCCTTGCCCATGGCGGTAGAAACAATTTCATCCCCTGAAACAAGAGGTGGGAACGTGCTCTTACAGAAATTATTCCCAATAAATTTAGCAAGAGTCCAGAAGGGTTTGCCGCCGTTGGAGATTAAGAGGACTTGAGGTTTTTGATGTGGTTATTAAACGAGTTTTTTGCCTCAGAAAGAATGGGGACATAGCGGTTTCTTGCGTCTTGAAATGCTCGACGGTTTTCTTGACTGGGATTGTGTAGAAGCGTTTTGTGAGCTTTGACCTTTTCAAGTCTGGCCTTGTCACAGGATTTAGAGAACCAGGGCTTTTGAGTGACTGGAGAAGTTTTCTGTGTACGTGGAATATATAATTCCATGCCAGCTTGGATAATTTTGGTGACGTTTTGTGGGATGTCAGAGGGGTCAGGATGAGAGAAGCAGACAGACGCCCATGGAAGTGAGTAAAAGTAATCCCACATTTCGTCCCAGTTTGCGGAGTTGTAGTACCAAACGATAGGTGGGTGTGATGACTGTGTGAACTCGGGTTGCACTGCGCAGGAAGCAATGACCATGCCGTGGTCTGAGCGACCAAGGGGGGCGGTGACTGATATCTTATAGTATTCAGGTTTTGTAGTAAGAAGGAGATCCAGGGGATTTGAGCTGTGTGGTGGGATGTGAGGAAAGTAAGTAGGTTGCTGAACCATATTGGCTAAAGAATTGCTGACTGCAAAGACCTCCGCTGCTCTCCCTTGTAGATCGGTTTTTGAAAATCCTAGTTGTTGTCAGAAGGTGACCGGTAAAAACTGATGAATTTAGTTGCAGCCCTGAGGCAGAGTTTTATCCATAGTATGTCTTTTCTTCCAGCTTCAAAATTGGGGAGTCTGGTGCAGGGTAGATTGCTGCGGACGGAGGCGTACACGCTTCCACGCAATCTAAAGGAAGTAAGGAGCTTATACCCTGGGAAATTAAGGTGATTAGTGGCTGTTTTGTCACTGATTTGGGTTTCGGTGAGGAAGAGGAGTTGGGGCCTATTAGCCTAGAGAAAATGGTGGACGGAGTTCAGGTTAGAATTTAGGCCACATATATTCGAGAAGGATATGTTAAATCTTGATGCTGGCGCCCCCTGTACACCCCTCTCCCAGAGATCCGAATGGAAGGGTATTTTACCTCCGGAATCTTTTGTACAAGGAGGAGCCATCATCATTTTTGTTTTATGAGGGCAACCGACTCATACAGCAGAACCGGAAACGTCTGTCGGGACTTCACCGGCCCCTTGATGCATCGGGTGGTACCTCCTCGGGCGTGAAAAAATCCTTTACTATCACGTAAAGGAAAATGCCACTACCACCTGCTTGAATCCGATTAGTGACCTCGTACAACAGGGATGAGTTACCAAGGGCCTATTCTTTAAATTAGTCCGCGGACCACAGGACCATATTTATCTGATGACGTTAACTTTGTTAGCGAAACGATCGTCAGGTCTAAAAACTGTATTGTGATAAATTGGATTCTCCAAATTGTTCTTATCAGTGCTCATCACATTTTATATGTAGTGTGCAACCAGGGATAGATAGTGCCGTTTAGAGAACATAACATGTACTCACTCCACTGCAGCGTATTTTACGTTTCAAAAAAGAAAGA
This sequence comes from Tillus elongatus, assembly GCA_964006375.1. Lineage (NCBI taxonomy): Eukaryota > Metazoa > Arthropoda > Insecta > Coleoptera > Cleridae > Tillus > Tillus elongatus. Next base: position 12,221,631 of record OZ023264.1, read on the forward strand.
TTTATTACAGAAATTTTAGTTTCTTGAATTCAGATTTTAATTTATTCTATATTAAGGACTCTGCTTGTTTAGTCAATGTATTTTAAATCAATGTGTAACCCTTGAACTGTCACATACCTGATATCGCGCTTAGCCCCATTCTCTACTGCATATGGAGAAAAGAGCAAAATGCTATCTCTGGTTTTCTGGCAATTCTGGGCTACTACAACAGCTTTCAGCTTACACAACACACTCGAGCAAAAAAAGCTGTGGGAAGAAATCTAGCAAACGAAAATAACTACTCCCCTAGCCTATGTCATGACGGGCATTAAATTACATCACTCGCCAGTCACATCATCACTTCAGTCGTGCTGGGACTTTCGGTACGATGTATCGCAGAAGACATAATAAAGTAGGGAAACAAACTTTTATTAAAAATTATTGTGGGCCAATTCCAGATTCCCTAAACGCCTCTCATTTTATCACCCAAGTTTGCCTATTTTGATACACCCATAGTCTGCATACATAATGTAATTCCAAGCAGCACCATGTCTTGAGTTATGTCGCCACTACCGAGTGTTGTCTAATGAGTTTCCGTATTGTTATTTATGAGATAGAGCCGGGCTGTGGTCGAGTCTACAACTCTACAACTCCAGGTTAGCAGAGTATTTATGATAGCGCAGCTACTCGAGGTCTTTGTGATCCTCTTGGTCATACACAAACCTACGTCGCTCGTAGATGTGCATTCCATATAAACAATCTCCACTATTCTAGCTTAATAGCTTACTTAAATCATAGAGCCTTCAATGCATGTAACCAAGAACAGATAGACATTAAATATGCCTCTAATCACACTACTTTGATCAACAGTTAGGTTATGCACCAGGAAAAACATTAGTTGTTAACTAAACTAATACCTCTATGTACAAACAAAAATCAAAATACTAGAAATAACCACATTTATATACAAATAAAGAAAATGGTATGCCTCTTTTGAAAAGGTGCTTAGAAAAAATTATTCTGATAGATTTTAGGTACAAATATGTAGATTTGTAGTAAATTTTCGTAAAACAAATTCACTAATGCGGAGATCCCGACTTTTGAATTAAAAAAAATATATTTCAAGTAAGTGCGAACTAGACTCCTTAGAACCCATATTCGGGGTCAGTTTCAATTTTTATGTTTATGCACAGTCACACACACACAAATATATATATATATATATATATATATATATATATATATATATATATATATATATATATATATATATATATATATATATATATATATATATATATTGTTGACCCCAAATATTGGTGGAGAGGGTTATAGGGGATTAGTTCGGTTTGTACACTGACATATAGATCTGTATGTTCCTACATTTTTTTGTAGTTACGTCTTAGTTCTGATATAACGAGATCCGGTTTTACGAGATATTATTGCTGGTCCCTTCACTCCTCGTTAAATCCGGATTTTACTGTATATATATATATATATATATATATATATATATATATATATATATATATATATATATATATATATATATATATATATATATATATATATATATATACATATATATATATATATATATATATATATATATATATATATATATATATATATATAACATCTTCCGAAACGCTTAAATCAACGTTCTCATTTATATGCTCAAAATGCAGACCACCATGCCTAAAACAATTTTGCAACTTTTTTTGGGAGACAATTTTCCATGCACGATCAAGGAGACGAATATCTTCGAGGACATTTACCGAAAGTTGACACTGATTCTTGTTCATGTTGTCAATTATTTTTGTCACGAGTTGTCTCCTGTAATTACATTTCAGAGAGTTGATAATTCTCTGATCTAAAAGCTGCAGTATAGATGTGGTATTAGGTGGCAGAAAAACTAGTTTGATGTTCTTGAAACTCGTCAATTGTGGATTTGTCACACAATTATCCACCAAAAGCAAACTTTTTCTATTTTTTCCTTCCAGCTCTGTATCCCAGTCTTCTACTTCAGTTTTAAAAATATCGCAGTCACCCATGTTTTTTTATTAGGCACATATTTCACCGATAAACTCTTTACATTTTTAAAACATCTTAGTTTTTGTGATTTGCCAGTAACCGGTACTCTTAGAAACTCAGAACCGTCATGATTTACACAAACTAGTACAGTCGGTCGCGCTTTGGATAACTTCTCAATAACACATTTTTCGTTTTTGAATTTCAGAGTTTTGTACGACAACATTTTGTAGAAAAAAGTCCTGTCTAGTCTGCATTGTGGACATTGCATGCCTGATATTCCTCGTATATTTCTCGGAAGTTATTTTGAAGCCAATCAGATGTAACTTCCCTGTTAAAAAATTTTGCTTTCCCAAAAACTTTTCCTGAATTAATTGCACGTCTTTGTTTAAAACGAGAAATCCAACTTGTAGAACACTGGAAATTCTCTCCATATCCCATTTCTCTACTAGGAGAAACACCTTTCTCTTGGAGAAACAGGCTACTTATAGCAAAGTTTGCGTGCCTCTGATATTTGAACCGATCAAACAATGCTTTGTCCAAGTTCTCCATGTCTTTTGTTTTTAGACTTTTTCTCTTGTTGTCAATAGTGTTGGAACCCCACCTTAAAATTGCTGATAATGTGGACAATGCAATATCATACTGCCTACAAACATCAGTTTTTTTCGTTTTACTTATTTTAATATAGACATTTTCTCTTCAATGGTAAGGCGTTTTCTTTTAATACCGGACGGGGACATGGTGTAAACAATACTCTATTCACTTGTCTCAAACGCGTGGTGATTGAAAATTGATTGAAATAAGACGCAAGTTTCATAATTTAAACAAACAATAAGCCACACAAGTTTACAGTTGTAACGAACTAACGAACTTTGATATCAAGCGTTAAGAGGTACTATATCATTGTCTGAGTGGAAGAGCCCATAAATATTTTGACTTGTGTTGTGTACAGTAAAATTTATTACCCATTAGTCTAATGTCTCGATCAAGAAACATGTGCATGGTAAGGCGTTTTCTTTTAATACCGGACGGTGACATGGTGTTAACAATACTCTATTCACTTACCTCAAACGCGCAGTGATTGAAAACTGATTGAAATAAGACGCAAGTTTCATAATTTAAACAGAAAAACAATAAGACATTTCTATAATGATGTTATTAATGTACCTCAGTTCAGTTGTGAAAATGGAAGCCTTCCCGCATATGTTGTATTTTCTGGATTCGTTGAGTTGTGTTAAAAAAGCTGCACCAGATCCATCCTGATTCTTTGAACCATCTGTGTATACCCGTAAATGATTCGGGTACTGTTTAATAATGTCATGGAAAATCATTTTGTTCCCTAATTGATTTTCTTCAAATGTAGGAATTTCAACATTTAGAGCAAAGTAGGTGGCCCAGGCTAACAATTGTTGCAAATTCAACGATGCAGAAAAATTTTCTAAAACCAACCGCAATCTATATATATATATATATATATATATATATATATATATATATATATATATATATATATATATATATATATATATATATATATATATATATCTTGCGAGAGTTAATGTAGTGGTCATTTAACGAACAATAAGTAGTTGCAATGTGATGGCGTTGCTGATTTTTCAGGTCAGTCCGGTATCTAAAGAAAAACGCCCGACTCTGGTTTGGTTGCTGAGTACTAGGTCTCAGAAAAAAAAAGTAACGACCAAAATGGCCTCCTACACTATATAGTGAAGATTACATCAGTTATCGCCCTAATTGTTTTAGTATGAAAAATGCCCAAAGTATGCGCCAAATGGGAACTAACATTCCTTTTAATACCTATGCACATATAACCAATATTCAGACAGTTTGATTAATTCACGAATTAAAATACACAATTACAAGGCTTGCCAAACCTTGTAAAAGCGAAGGCAACGTAAACAACATTACATGAGTGAAAACAATCATTTAGACGAGAATATATATTTTTTGTAACAGCTATCCTCACTTGGTCGCTTTAACAAAAAATGCAGACATCAGATTTGGTTACTTTGTAAAATCCAAGTGACTAAGTGAAAACGTGATAAAAAATTCCATTTTCTTCACGTGAGAAATGTCAATTTAGTTCTTTTACGTTATATGAGAGAGATCAGAAGCTCTAGATATGGACCCTGGATTATATGTCACGATTAGACCATGAAGTCACGCTATCACCAATTAATTACTGCTTCAAAGTGCTCTCCGTGAGCATCACTGACACCTCGAAGAGCCTGTGGGAGGTGTAAGCTGTGATTTAGTTTCAGAAAAATAAGGTAACAAAACATAATTACTGTACCATTTGCTGTAACACTAAATCAGACCGAGGGGCATATTGAAGAAAACAGAACTCTATACTACCATCTGTATACTGATTTTATGTAATCAAATCACTTTCAAAACAGTGATGCAAATTGAATCATAACTTCCACATAGCTGTGATAATCTACTTTTCTCAGAAAGACATTCTCATGAAATAAGTTCAGGGTCCGTGACTTGATAACAATGAAAATCTTAATATTCCTGTACTCATAAATTTCTGCAACGGTATAGGTATTACTCGAGAGTTTTAACGAAAAATGTAAATTTTCACCAAATCACCCCCTATTGATCGCCTATCCCCCGAAGCGATCTTATCCAAAAATAATTCGAAGCGTTCCTTTGTCGGGTGCTAACTAGATACCAAATATGAAGATTGTACCTCAATTCGTTCGAAAGTTATTGCGCCCACTAACAGACAGGCGTACAGGCCGACAGACAAAAAAAATTCGTTCCAGAATCTATATGTTTTAGGACATAAGTTTTTCCGGTGGAAGATCGGGGAAAACTGTTTGAAAACGCTATATTTTGGTAAGTATCACAGTAACTGGAATGAGACTTTACATGTGGCTAAAACTAAATTTTAAGTAATTTGGTTTACAATATTTAGAGTTTTTTCCAAATTAAAAATAAAATGCCAAAAACATACGTTGAGGCGACTTAGTGGTTAAAGTCCAATGCCTGACAGACAGAGTAGTTAACTGCCACGCGTAAATTGATTTATACAACAGGTAGAAACCATACATTAACGGTAACCAAACTAAATATATACCAGACATAAGACATACTACCCGAACCAACAATCGTGAAAGCTCGGCCGCAATTATGGAAAATGACAGACGACATGAAATTAAAAATTTGACAAGAAATTGTTATTTAACTGGGGGATTCAATCGATTATTAAAAGACACTATATTTGTTGCTTCATGAACGGCCTAAAATATACTTTTAGCGCAGCATAGATATATTATGCTATCGCATAGTATAGTACGAATATAAACAAAATCAAGCCAAGTGTGTATAAAAATGATTCTAAAATAGTTTCTTTTATCTTTAAACTTAAACATAAGACGTCATATAAGACCGAAACAGACGTGGGATGTGTTTCAATGGTAATTCTACTATTTCTGGATTTAATTTTTACGTATATTTTGAATATAATATCCCGGACATGAATGTATCACGTAAACAAAACGTTTTTTTACGTATACCTAGATTGCTCAGAGGTGTGGCGCTTGCCTCATGTTAGTCGTATTTTTCCTGCTATTTTGTAAAATCCTGTCTATAATTTTATCTCATCTGTAGACGTTTGTACATAAACAAACAAACAAACAAAAAACACAAGTGTAAACAAGTCCTTGTACTTATATTTTTAAATATACTTTGTAAGAGCGATTTAATAACTCGCTGGTGCATTGTAATACACTCTAATTATTGTACATTACATTGTAAATATTATAAGTGATATAAATAAAGTTTATTGAAGTTGCCTCATAAGCAGAAGGTTACGCGATCGAATCCAGTTCGATAAATGTATGTTTTTTTATGTTTTATGTTGTTGTAATTTTTGTTTAAAACGCCTAAATAAGTTTGTCACCTTTGAAACTGAAATTATAATTTTGTTATTGTCGATATTGAAAAAACCGGTTTGATTAGGTTGACTAAAACTGAATAAGGAAAAATAACTGCTACGTTTATAATTTGGCAGATACTTTACTTTTCTAAATATGCATTATGTTTCCTTCTGGAAATCTTCTGTATAACTTTAATGAAATTTGTAATACAATTTTCTTTTAAATAGACTTACACTATCTACAGATATAACAAAATTTAGTTTTGGGCATTTTTCTCAAAAGGAGCTAGAACGCAAGTTTTTTTTTGATAATAGAGAGATAATGGTGGTAACACTTTTGTAATAATTCCTCAAATGTGCGCGTACTAGGACCTCTAAAATCGATCTTCAAGGTCTGTGTAAGTTTAAAATATTAACTTTACTAATATGCCGTATAATAATAATGTACAATTCTTGTGGAAATTCGCTACTATAATGCACTTGCCGCGACCCGATTTTAGTGAATTTTCTTTAAAAAAATTCAGTAATGAGGAGATCCCGACTTTTGAATTTTGAAAAAATTTCTTCAAATGAGCGCTAATTAGGACCCCCAGAACACATATCTGGGGTCAGTTTCAATTTATATATATATATATATATATATATATATATATATATATATATATATATATATATATATATATATATATATATATATATATATGTATCACACCGATAACTCAAAAAAGAATGGGCCGATTTTGATTAAATTTGGTGAATAAATTCCTTTTGCAAATGGCTTGGATATGTATGTTAACCAGGAACATCGGACCAGGTTTTCCCGGAAAATTTTATGTTTTCTTTAGAAAAAAACTTATATCTCTGAAATTAACAAAGTAAGGGCAACCAAATTTGGTACGCGAGGTTCTATTCTTATAGGTAAGTCATACACCAAAATTTAGCTATGTCGGTCAAAAGATAAAAAAGTTATAGGCATTTAAAGCAAAATAAATTGGGGTTTTCTCAAAACGTCAAAGTTGCGATTTAAAACGTCGAAATCGGCAACATTTAGGCAGATAACTTGAATCTAATACGGGCTATGGAAATCAAATGTCTCAAGAAGGATGTTTTACAAACCCTGAGGTCTTAGTTTCAACCGTCATTGTCCTTCATTTTACTAAAATGTTTCCAGAAAATTCATTTCAAATAGACCCTTTCTCTGATGCTTGGCAGTAGTTTAAGCTATAGAGTTTATCGTTTAATGGTATATCATTTTTGTCGAATTTTCGTAAAAAATCAATAAAGCTCATTATATCCGTTATTATACAATATATGAAGAAACAAATTATACATTAATTATAGGGTGTCTTGAGCTACATCTTAAAAAAATATTTCTACAATCACAGGATGGCCCATAAGTCGTTGGTGATACAGATTTACTTTTTTTTTTTTAATCAAACACGCCTTATGTTATTGCATTTTTGCATTTTCCATCGAAATATAATGCATGTTTGTGAGAAAAGAAATTCTGGATGCAGCAAGTGCGTTATGTTAGCGAATTTGGATCAAATGCTTCATATTTGAATAGCCCAATTTGCTATTAACCTATAAGGTTGACAAAGAAACGAGTTTTTCCGGGAACACTTTAAGTTTACTTTTGAAAATTTTTGTACATTTTCACACAATAAAGTTATTTTTATGAAACATGGCACAATGTTTTTACTATATGGGTTATACTGGTGTTATATTGATGCCTGCTTTCTTAAATAAAAAGAAAACACACATATTTGCAATAAAACATTTTTATGAAAATTCACTACCATAACGCACTTGCTGCGTCCAGAGTTTTTTTTTTTATGTAGCATCCTTGTCTTTAACTATCTGAGTTGACATAGAACATCAGAGGAGGCCACTTGCAAAAACTTTGTTTAAAAACATACTATATTGGCATTAAAATTCAAAATTTTCAATTTAATAATTAGTTGGTTTTCTTTGAAATAATTAAAGTTGGGAATTACTTGAAAAAGGGGTCTCACGTGTTTCAAAGTAGAAAAGTGAATGCAACTTTTTATAAATTTTGCAAGATAAAACAGTTAGACCGCAGCCAGTGTGAAAATTTACAAAATAATTAGTTTCAAAAATATAAATATGTTGTGAGAAAAAAATTATTTTCGGAAAAACTGGTTATATTGGGTTGAATAGAGAACTTATCCAAGCGAAGGAAGCAATGGGATAACGAGAAAACAATGATATTAGTAACAAACTTAAAATAATACAATATACCACAAGGTCAAAGTAGCATCCCTGCATTTCAAAGAGAGAATAATGATGTTACTTGCCTCATGTCAGTATTAAATCTTTGAATTAGCATATCACATCAATTAGAAGAGAGAGATAAGGCTTGTGGGACGGGCACCGCTCTCTTGCAACAATTAACAGTCAGATACATTCGATAATTACCACTTAACGGCTTCATTAGTCTCTATAATTGGCTATAATCACGATCTGCTGATTTATATACTTTAGCTTCTAAATGTATCTTCACAAACCCCCAAATTTAATCTTTTATAAACTTTATCGCTTTGTCGTCGTATCCATGACTCAGTCTCTAGCGATTTATTTGAGCGATGTATCTTAAAACGATAAGGAGATCGCAAAAAAATTTCCTCAAGTACGCGATCAGATTTGTTAGAAGATTTAAATTTAGAGGTTCGAAGAGATATGTGGTTTATGCACGATGGAGCCCCCCCCCTCATTTTTCATTAACTGTTTGAAACTACTTAAATCAGCAGTGCACAAACATATGAAGAGGTAGAGGTAATAATTCGCCAGTAAAATGGCCACGACGTTCTCCTTATTTGAATCCATTGGATTCTTTTCTATGGGGGACATCTCAAACCAGTGGTTTAAATGACACCTGTAGATAGCAATTACAGGCTATTGCAACGTACTTAAGATGCAACAAATAGTCTTAGAAGTAACGAACAAGAAACGCAAAGAGTATTTTTAAATTATTTTCGTCGCAAACATCTTTGTATGCATATGAAAACTTTGAACGGCTATTTTGACACATTTATCTATTTCTATTTATGCTTCAGGATTCTTTTTTGTGTAAACTGTTTCTAATTATTGAAATGCAAATTTCGAAAAAACATGAGAATAATCGTGTTTTATCAATATCACTTTTTTGTAGTAAATAAGTGACTATCTAGATTTTATACTAGAAACAATTTTCTTACATTGACGTAGAAATTCGATGGGTCCAATTTCTAACAAATCTGAGTTCAATGCCCATGACTTGAAAACAATGTGTATCTACCAAATTTTAGCAAAATCGCATAAGCCATGTTAAATTTTGAATTTATAGCATAGAAAAAAGGAATTCGAAATAGGAACTTCAGTGCCATCTAACGGCTACACTAAGCAACTTTGTACTAAGGTGACTTGACTTAAATCGGCTTATTTTCGTCTAAGGAATATGTGGTAGGATAAAGTCATTTTAGAGACACCTGTATCTACAGGATGTCCGGTGCGTATAGGACAATATTCCAGCGTACAAGGGAGGTCTACATAATACTAGTAGTTCATATAATTATTTTTAGTGAATTTTCTTTAAAAAAATTCACTAATGAGAAATCCCGACTTTTGAATTTAAAAAAAATTCTTCAAATGAGCGCTAATTACGCCCTCTAGAACACATATCCGCGGTCAGTTTGAATTTTTGTACGCAGAAAGTGCGTTATGGAAGTGAATTTTCATAAAGATGTGTTTAATAGTAAATGCGAGCAGGCATCAATCTAATTACCGGTATAGCCTATGTAATAGATTCAATGTACTATATTTTATCAAAATTACTTATTGTTTGAGAATATACAAAAATTTTCCGAAAATAAATGTTGGTTTCCTAACCAACAAAACTCACGTTAATAGCAAATTGAGTTATTGAAATTTGAAGGGTTTAATGAAAATTCGCTACTAAAACGCACTTACTGCGTCCAGATTTTTTTCTTACAAACATGCTTCATATTTCGATAAAAAACTGCAAAAATGCATTAACGAATTTGTTCTACGAAAATTAGCTAAAAATTATAGACCGTTAAACCATAAACTTCACTAAACCTACAGCGAAAGCATCAACTTAACCAAACCGATAGCCAAAGCATAAGAGAAAGGGTCTATTTGAAATGAATTTTCTGTAGACATTTTAGTAAAATGAAGGACAATGACGGTTGAATCTGAAACTTAGGTAAGGGTTCGCAGAACGCTCTTCTTCCAACATTTTCTTTTCACAATCCGTATTTGTTTCACGTTATCTGCCTAAACATTGCCAATTTTGACGTTTCAATTTGCGAGTTTGACGTTTTGAGAAAAACTCCAAAAGTTGTTTTTTTAGCTGCCCGTAACTTTTTTGTCTTTAATCTTAGAGACCTAAATTTTGGTACATGATTCACTCTTTATAATACAAATACGCATACCAACGGTGGCCCTTACTTTGTTACTTCCGGAGATATAACTTTTTTTCGAAAGAGAACACAAAAGTTTCCGGGAAAACCTGTGCCGATTTTCCTGACTAACGAACTTGTCCAAGCCACTTGCAAAAGGAAGGTATGTGTCAAACTTAATCAAAATCGGAGCATTATTGTTTGAGTTATCCGTGTGATATATATATATATATATATATATATATATATATATATATATATATATATATATATATATATATATATATATATATATATATATATATATATATATATGCCAACAACAATTAATACAAATTTATACTTAAACTTTACAACAAAAATGTTAAAGCACATAGGTATACTCATACTTGTGCGTGCTTCGCATTATAATTAGTTATCCTATCAAAGCATACACTACAACAATCCTACATTAGACATCTGACCGTCCTTCACTATTTATATTCTCAGGCATCCCACCATCCACTTCACACGCCCTCTCACCTCTATTCCAATGTGAATAAATGAGGTATATCCGTCAACAACAATCGCTCAAAGCATTCCATCCCTCTAACGTCTCTCTGTTCGAACCCGTCCTGTCTTCCACCCAATCTACTCCAGGCGCAAGCAGAGAACAACCCTGTCTCCAATAAATACACAGCCAAAAGCAACCCCTCTCGCTTATACACGCATTTACACTTACCCACAGCCACTCACTATCTCCTGCCCTCGCACACCATCCCATAAGTCGCTTATACACACTTTTATACTTACTCACAGACACTCACTAGCTCCCGCCTTCGCACATCATCCCATAAGTCACAGTTATACACTCACACATACCCGACATACTCACACGCTAACGCTACGCCCACACCTGCACACCCACGTATACAGCACTCCTCCATTGCTAATCATTCGTAACAACAATTATAAGCTGTCTTTATGTACCATAGTTTTTTCAAAAATTCTGTATTAAGATTCCTAATCTTTCGTAATTTTGCATCGTAAAATGGACGCTACCAGACCATCATAAATGTCAAGCAAAGTATTTAGAGACATTATCTCTCGCAGAACATAAAAAGCATAGATAAGTTTACGTAGCCTATTATTCAGATATTCTATGTGCGTTTGCCATTTTAAGTTCTTATCTATCATAATACTGAGGTACTTTAGACTATCTACACTCTTGATAGGTTCAGTGTGTCCAGGGATAACTATATCTGGCATTGTTTCAAGTCCAGCAGATGTTGGCGAGAACGCAATATACTTTGTTTTCTTGACGTTAGGATACAAACTGTCATGGTTCAGCCTACAGTTGAGCTCCCCAATCAACAACGCCGCAGTTCGGATTGTCTCAGGCCGGTTAATCTTATCACAGAGCAGAACTGTATCGTCTGCGTATGAAATCCAGGATACATTATCGTCGTCAAAAGCTGTCAGAGCATCATTGATGTATATCAAGAACAAAACTGGACCCAAAATTGTTCCTTGTGGGACTCCTCTTTTTATTGTCAATGGTTCGCTTGTGTTGCTATCTAATCTCACTACCTGTTGCCTGTTTTTCAAATAGTTTTCGAACAAACTCAACGCAACTCCTCTAAAACGAATGTTTTCTAACTTACTCAAAAGGTTTTCATGAGAGACCGTATCAAAAGCTTTCTGAAGATCAAGAAAGACTCCGATGACTTTCCTATTGTTTTCAAAATTGCCCACAATAGTTGTCTTCAGTTTATGAAAAGCATTTTCTGTGGATAAACCTGTTCTAAAACCGTACTGGTTCTGGGAGAGAATACTATATTTGTCAAGAAAGCTAATCACTGTTTTTTTAGGCACTTTTCAAAAATCTTTGCGAACGTATTAATTAGACTAATGGGTCTATAGTTTTTCAATAGCAGTTGGTCACCTGTTTTATGTATTGGCATAACAACACCTTTTTTAAATTGCAGTGGAATTTTTCCTGTCTCAAATATTTTGTTATATACATATAAAAATTGAAACTGACCCTGGAGATGGGTTCTAGGGGGCCTAGTTCGCGGTCATTTAAAGAAATTTTTTCAAAATTTAAAAGTCGGGATCTCCTCATTAGTGAATTTTTTTTAAAGAAAATTCACCAAAAGGTAGTGGCCCAATTATACACGAATAAAAAAACTAAATTTTGATGTAGGGGGTTAGTTTCGGGGAATAAAATTGGTCTAGTTTTGTAATAATAAGTAGAAATGTCAAAATTTATGTGCTGGAGAATTCTGGTTTCTTTTTGAGAAAATTTGATTAAAATTCACATCAATATGTAAATAAAAGAAAATATTAATCTTTCTGGCTACTGTGGAAACGTTGGTGGGATCGTAGCAGCAGAAGAAGCAAAATTAGGAACAAAATCAAAAATGACAGTCATTATAATGGTTTTGACAGAAGCAGTTTAGGAGGACGTGAACGAAAATTGTATCAATCCATCCACAAGCATAGCTTATTTGTAAGATGCAATGTATAATTTTAATTATATATAAATAAATAAATAAACAAATAAGTTCAAAAATATTTTCTTTCACGGTCGCCGTGCAGGTTGTCAAATGGAAGCTTATTAAAGTACGTGCAAACAGAGCATTAGTTAAATGCAAAGATTAGATGGATAACAAACTAAAATTTTAGACATTTTTGTGTTTAGAACGAATTTTCGGGAAAAATTCCCCCCTTCCTCCTAAACGAAATCCTGTAGCCCGTGCTGGGGACAGAAAGTCAGGTTGCAACGATAAACCGACATTTGCTTTAGACATTGATGATGATAAGATGCTGCTTAGAAGAAGAAGAACTATTCTGAACGCTGCATACACATAATAAAAATCTCTAGACGCAGCAAGTGCGTTATGGTAGCGAATTTTCTTTAAAATATTTTTAATATTAAATGTCTTTCTTTGATGAAAGCAGGCATCAAACTTGGTTGCCTATATAGTAGAAACAATGTACCAAATTTCATCGAAATAAATTTATTGTTTGAAAATATATAAACATTTTTCAAAAGTCTGGATGCAGCAAATGTGTTATGGAAGTGAATTTCCATAAAAATGTTTGGCTAGGCAGGTTTCTGAAAACAGTTTTTGAAAAGCTTTCGGGAGCTAAACTGCAAATTGCCGAAAATTAGCTACCAAAACGCACTTACTGCGTCCAGATTTTTTTCTTACAAACGCATCATATTTCGATAAAAAATTCAAAAATGCATTAACGAATTTGTTCTACGAAAATTAGCTTAAAAACAGTTATAGACCGTTAAACCATAAACTTCACTAAACCTGCAAATAAATATCCAAAAAGGCACCAACTTAACTAAACTGACAGCCAAAGCATCAAAGAAAGGGTCTATTTGAAATGAATATTTTGTAAATATTTTAGTAAAATGAAGGGTTGAATATGAAACTTAAGGGTTTGCAGAACAGTCTTCTTGCAACATTTTCTTTTCACAATCGGTATTTGTTTCACATTCTTTGCCTAAACATTGCCAATTTTGACGTTTCAAATTGCGAGTTTGACGTTTTGAGAAAAACTCTAAAGTTTGTCTCTTTAACTACCCATAACTTCATTGTCTTTAAAGCTAGAGACCTAAATTTTGGTACAGAGCTGACTCTGTATAATACAAATACGCGTATCAAATTTGGTTGCCCTTACTTTATTATTCCCGGAGATATGAATTTTTTTAGAAGGAAAACACAAAATTTTCCGGGAAAACCTAGTCCGATTTTCCTGGCTAACGAACTAATCCAAGTCAGGTGCAAAAGGAAGGTACTCACCAAATTTGACCAAGATTGATTCATTATTTTATTGAGTTATCGGTCGGATATATATATATATATATATATATATATATATATATATATATATATATATATATATATATATATATATATATATATATATATATATATATTGTTATGTTATGTTTTTTTTTAATTCGCTAATACATTATGGTAGCCTATCAAATATAACACGTAAGCATTTGCAAATGCCGGCATCACAAAGCCTCTCGCATTTACAATCTAAATATACTCATACAGTAAATACTATAATTTCTTTGCCTTAATGTGTGTAAAATAACCCAAGACATATTGTCTTTAAAACTATCCAACAATCCTAAATGATCTTTTAACGAGTTTTATTATCTAATATTGTACCGCATATTCTGTTAGACCTCAACTCTACAAGACAGGTAATCCTTTAAGAACCACATTCAGTAATCAGTGTCATCATTAACGGTGTATGCGCAGTCTTAACTCCAACTGGTGATTATTTAACCAGCAATTATACGTAGACCTCTCTAATACACGTGAACATATTCAACATATGTTTAATTACGCCCACTTATAACGTTATAATGAAGACGATAAAGATCTGGCTAATGAGACGAGTTGTCTTGAGATAGTCGATGCCAGAAGCTGGTAATGTTCCTGATAAGTGATGCTGGTGTATTGTTAGATTGTTACCAACTACTGTGGCCCCTTGTCTTGGGATGTCGTTGTCTTAATTGTCTCCAAGATACTGCCACTTCTTATATTCTTATAGTGTTGATTTTGCTTACGTATGACACTCAATGCGGAATGCAAGCTTGCAATTTTTATCAGTTTTTGCTTCTAGATCCATCTATTGATTAGATAAAGAACTAACTTGTTGTTTGTCTTGCTTTTTGTAAAATGTCTAGTTTAGATTAAGTTACAGAACCGTTGTTGGTACAATAATGTCTAAATCAGCGTTTCGGTTTCATTATCATTATTGAATTCTTGTTCTTATTGACATTAGAAGAAGGTGCTAACATGAACTACGTTCTTAATATAATGTGATTCTGTTATCAATCACAGCAGATAAAAAGTACGTCAGGTCAGGTCAGGTCAGATCAGTTCAAAGCAGATTGGGGATAGATTAAATCAGGTCAGGCCTAGGCTAAATCAGAAAAAAATATTTGGTAGTAAATTATTAATCAAATTTTAAATGGGGACAAGAAAATACTCTTTTAGTGAATTCTCTTTTAAAGAATCACTAATAAGGAGAGCCCGACTTAAATTTTGAAAAACTGTCTTAAAATAACAGCGAACTAGGCCTGCTAGAACCTATATCCAGGGTCAGTTTCAATTTTATATATATATATATATATATATATATATATATATATATATATATATATATATATATATATATATATATATATATATATATATAGTCTCAGAGACGATTTTTATCCATTTAGGTCCACTAATTGATATATGTTCTCAAGGTACGACTTAAGCAACTTTAACACAATGCCTCTTATACCGTAATGATGCAGCTTCATCAAAAGCATCTCGTCATCCACACAATCGAACGCCTTACTCAGGTCTATACTGGAAAGCATTGTTTCCTCCATATCCTCAAATGACGCCAAAATGGTCTTAATTATCTCGATCATTGCCGTAACTGTTGACTTTCCCTTATATACGTATATATTATATATATATATATATATATATATATATATATATATATATATATATATATATATATATATATATATATATATATCACACCGATAACTCAAAAAATAATGAGAAGATTTGGTTCGTACCTTCCCTTTGTAAGTGGCTTGGACAAGTTCGTCACCCAGGAAAATCGGCCCAGGTTTCACCGGATAATTTTTTATTATGTTTCGGAAAAAAATTATATCTGCGGAAATAAAAAATCAAGGGCAACCAAATTTGGTACCCGTGTTGGTACTTTAAATAGTGAACCATGTATTAGACAAAGACTAAAAGTTATAGGTATTTAAAGAAAACAAAATTTGGAAGTTTCCTCAAAACGTCAAGTCGCGAATTGAAACGTCAAAATTAGCAACATATAGGCAAAGAACCTGAAACAAATACGAGTTATGTAAAAAAAAATGTCGCAAGAAAAGTGTTCCTCAAACCCTTAACTTTCATCTTCAAACGTAATTGTATCTTTAGTTGTTTATCTTGAGATTTTTGTCAAATGGCAACCCCGCTCATTGTTTATTGTGACATATTTTGCAGCCTGTTCCTTTAACGTTTGATTTAGAGTATTTGACGATAAAGATCTGGCTAATGAGACGAGTTGTCTTGAGATAGTCGATGCCAGAAGCTGGTAATGTTCCTGATAAGTGATGCTGGTGTATTGTTAGATTGTTACCAACTACTGTGGCCCCTTGTCTTGGGATGTCGTTGTCTTAATTGTCTCCAAGATACTGCCACTTCTTATATTCTTATAGTGTTGATTTTGCTTACGTATGACACTCAATGCGGAATGCAAGCTTGCAATTTTTATCAGTTTTTGCTTCTAGATCCATCTATTGATTAGATAAAGAACTAACTTGTTGTTTGTCTTGCTTTTTGTAAAATGTCTAGTTTAGATTAAGTTACAGAACCGTTGTTGGTACAATAATGTCTAAATCAGCGTTTCGGTTTCATTATCATTATTGAATTCTTGTTCTTATTGACATTAGAAGAAGGTGCTAACATGAACTACGTTCTTAATATAATGTGATTCTGTTATCAATCACAGCAGATAAAAAGTACGTCAGGTCAGGTCAGGTCAGATCAGTTCAAAGCAGATTGGGGATAGATTAAATCAGGTCAGGCCTAGGCTAAATCAGAAAAAAATATTTGGTAGTAAATTATTAATCAAATTTTAAATGGGGACAAGAAAATACTCTTTTAGTGAATTCTCTTTTAAAGAATCACTAATAAGGAGAGCCCGACTTAAATTTTGAAAAACTGTCTTAAAATAACAGCGAACTAGGCCTGCTAGAACCTATATCCAGGGTCAGTTTCAATTTTTATATATTTATATATATATATATATATATATATATATATATATATATATATATATATATATATATATATATATATATATTAGTCTCAGAGACGATTTTTATCCATTTAGGTCCACTAATTGATATCTGTTCTCAAGGTACGACTTAAGCAACTTTAACACAATGCCTCTTATACCGTAATGATGCAGCTTCATCAAAAGCATCTCGTCATCCACACAATCGAACGCCTTACTCAGGTCTATACTGGAAAGCATTGTTTCCTCCATATCCTCAAATGACGCCAAAATGGTCTTAATTATCTCGATCATTGCCGTAACTGTTGACTTTCCCTTATATACGTATATATTTATATATATATATATATATATATATATATATATATATATATATATATATATATATATATATATATCACACCGATAACTCAAAAAATAATGAGAAGATTTGGTTCGTACCTTCCCTTTGTAAGTGGCTTGGACAAGTTCGTCACCCAGGAAAATCGGCCCAGGTTTCACCGGATAATTTTTTATTATGTTTCGGAAAAAAATTATATCTGCGGAAATAAAAAATCAAGGGCAACCAAATTTGGTACCCGTGTTGGTACTTTAAATAGTGAACCATGTATTAGACAAAGACTAAAAGTTATAGGTATTTAAAGAAAACAAAATTTGGAAGTTTCCTCAAAACGTCAAGTCGCGAATTGAAACGTCAAAATTAGCAACATATAGGCAAAGAACCTGAAACAAATACGAGTTATGTAAAAAAAAATGTCGCAAGAAAAGTGTTCCTCAAACCCTTAACTTTCATCTTCAAACGTAATTGTATCTTTAGTTGTTTATCTTGAGATTTTTGTCAAATGGCAACCCCGCTCATTGTTTATTGTGACATATTTTGCAGCCTGTTCCTTTAACGTTTGATTTAGAGTATTTGCGCGCAAGAGCAGCGGAACCCTGATATATCTGTCTGACCTTGTCTGACATTATAGGCATCCATTCAGAGGTAATTTCAGGCTATATCGTAAATTATTTATTTTTTATTTGGTTATAACTCAAAATTTACTGAACCGATTAAGTTCAAATTTGGTTGAAAGGACCACTTATATGACATATACTGGCGTGTAAAGTTTCAGTTTCATACTTCTAGTAATTTAAAATATATTACGTTGTCAAACAGTTTCTCGCATTTTTTTCTAAAAGTATTTGAGTGTCAAAACTGTCTAACAAACTCGTCCAAGCTATTAAAAAAATGAAAGGAATTGCCAAATTTGGTTTCGATTGGTTAAGTATTTTTTGAGTTATCGGTTGGATACATATACACACACACATATATATATATATATATATATATATATATATATATATATATATATATATATATATATATATATATATACAGGGTGGCGCATTGAAAACGAAACAGACCGATTTGCGTCCAGAGAAATTTTTTTTAAAGAAACGCTGAAACACGTCAATTTTAATATTGAGGGGGACATGTTTCGACATAAAACTCAACTTTGTCACATCAACCCCTTAAGGGTGGTGATAACAACCTTTATATTTTAAATAGGGAACATGGATCCAGTGTTACATCATTTGAAATCTCATTCTTTTCTGAATTCAGCACACTAATCCTTTTGGAAGCTTTATCAACTCGTTTAAAAATTATTCACAGTTGAAATTGCAAGAACATATTTCATTCACTGTGATAAGAAAGCACTAATTAGTCATTTTTTCGTTAAAAAAACCAAACGTTCAACAATGTTTATTCAGTTAAGTAAGTGTTTAAATTGTTGACCACCAGCTTCCATACAAAAGTACACATTTTGTTCAAAACGAGTTCTGACATTCTGGAGCATTAGACGGCATTCTTCAACAATGCGTCGTCGTAATTCTTCCAGAGACTCCGGTTCTGTTGCAAAAATTCTACTCTTTAAATGGTCCCATAGAAAGAAGTCTAAAGGAGTTAAATTCGGTGATCTAGGGGGCCACTCAATAGTACCTCTACGCCCAATCCATTGCTCTGGCAACTCTCTGTTCAAAAACTCCCTAACACGTTGTGAAAAATGCGGAGGAGCTCCATCTTGTTGAAACGCTAATTGATTTTCTTGATAGCGATCATCATTTTCAACAATGTCAATTAGTAGAGGGTAAACGATATCAACTAGTAACTCCAAATACGTTTCGCCACTCAAATTGCCAGTCCAGACATTCAATTTCTGTGGAGTTTGAGTGTGGATTTCGTGAAAATTTCTTGGATTATTATCTACCCAATAACGACAATGATGACGATTGACTGTAGAGTTTAATAAAAACGTACACTAGTCTGAAAAACAGATATTGAACAGAAAGTTCCCGTTATCAGCTATTCGTGCAGTCATAACTTCACAAAACTCCAGCCGCCGATCAAAATCATCTTCATTCAGTTGTTGTACAAGATGAATTTTATACGGGTGAAATTTATGATGCTTCAATATTCGCTGAATAGTTCTCCTTTTTATGTTTGAAACAATGGCCAATTTTCTCGTGCTCAAAGTTGGGTCTGCAGCAATTTGTCCCAAAACTTCAATCTCAACAGTCTCATTTCTAACTGGAAATTCATCTTCAGGGTCTCGTTTTTTGTTGGCTACTGAACCACTTTTTCGAAACTTTGCAACTAACTCCAAAATGTATTTTCTGTTAACATGTCTGTTCGGATGTCGTTTATTAAACAAATTCGCAGTACGGTTGGCACAGTCATCGTTTTAAAAAAACAGTAATTATTTCAACTCTTTCTTCTACAAAATACACCATTGTGAAATTAATTTTCGGTAGTACTATCAAGTATCAAACCTACCGATAAAATGAAATAATAAACCGCATTTCTCCCATTCCAAAGTTGAGTTTACAAACCAAGAAAACATTGACTATCAGCACATTTCTTATCGGAATGAGTGAAATGCGTTTTTGCATCTTCAACTGTGAATAATTTTCAAACTAGTTGATAAATCTTCAAAAAAAATATTAGTGTGCTGAATTCAGAAAAGAAAGAGCTTTCAAATGATGTAACACTCGACCCATATTCACTATTTAAAATATAAGGGCTGTTATCACCACCCTTAAGGGGTTGATGTGACAAAGTTGAGTTTTATGTCAAAACATGTCCCCCTCAATATTAAAATTGATATGTTTTAGCGTTTCTTAAAAAAATATATCTGGACGCAAATCGGTCTGTTTCGTTTTCAATGCGTCATCCTATATATGGAAGCACCGCAAGTCTCTTGCAAAAAAATTCTATTACAAATATAATTAAAGTCACAAAATGTTTCTAGAAAAAAAACTTAATTATCTACAACGGAATGTACTTGCTAAATCATAAATATGGCAGGTAGTTTTCCTTTTAATTTGCTTGGATGGTTTTGTTTTAGTCAACCCAATCGAATTAGTTTTCGCAAACAAAACAATGAAAATATTTTTTTAAAACCACCTTGTAGTTATCCGCGAAGCTAATTATGTTATTTTTCTTTAATTAAGTACACAGGTTCCGTTTACATAGGTGTTACTATGGTTCAAGATTGAAGATTCTAGCTCACTGGGAAATTAAGTTATCGGATTTCAAATATTTTTACAAAAACCCTCTACCATAATCTGTTTGCTGCACCCAGACCCTTTTCAACACTTATTTACCCTTGCTGTATCCACACTTTTTGAAAGTGATGAAATATTGTAGCTCTCTATGTAAGACTGGGTAACAAAGCAACCTAAATTTCATTTTTGGAAAAATGATTTAAACAAATTGAATGGGGTAACAATTTGAACATAAATTGAAAATCTTGGTTCGCTTCTGTTTCGCAGAGGTTCTCTTCTCCTTCTGCATGCATACAACCACCCTCCAGTCAAACGTTATATTACTCGAGTTTTAGCGAGAGAATTTCAGTTTTCACCAAATCACCCCCATTCATGCTCTACCCCCTAAAGCGATTTTACCCAAAAACAATCCCAACCGTTCATTTGACGAGTGCTAACTGTGTATCAAATTTGAAGAGGATATCTCAATTAGTTCTATAGTCGACGTGGCTACAAATAGACAGACATATAGACCGACAGACAAAAAGATTCGTTCCGAAATCATGTTTTATACATGTTTTAATACTTTTTAAGACGTTTAAGACACCAAAAATTTTTTTGTCGGCGATGCGATGCTTCCACACGTTGTGACGATGTGGAAGAAACAGATGCAGGTATTTGCTATTACAAATAGTTTTATGAAGATTTAATACATTAACGCACTTGTTGCATCAAACTTTTTATTATAAAATTATTACATTTCTGTGTTTTATTGTCCTAATTATCGATAATTATGGTACATTACTTAAGTGGGTTAATTCTGTTATTTACTTCTTGTACAGCAAGCAATAAAACCGATAAAATCCAACTGATTTATCATAGTGTTACATTGTCAATAACAAGGACTTCTACAGAAAACGACTCTTAGCCTACAAACAAGCCGTGGTTATTGATGCCTTTAGGTACATATGCTATAGAAAGAACGAATAGTTGAAGTTTGCCCCATTATCTGTGTAAGGCAATAACTCCCGAGAGCAATGCGATTCTTCTTCTGACCAATTACATTGTTGCTTCTTACCCCGGATCTTCCTTTTCTTTTTGCTGCGCATGCAAATTCCCCTCAGGTCCATAAATTAGTCTCATTATCCATGTATTTATTACGTACGTCTCCACATTAAAATATACCATACCCTGTCTTCTATAAATAACCACACGCTTGGCCTTTTTCATACCAATTTCTTCATTCCAACAGTCGGGAGAAGTCGCAGTTACTGGAAACTTGTCTATGGTTAGTAACGGCTATATATCATGATCTGCTTACCTGTCACTACTCTATTATGTTTTCTGCAAACTGTACAGTTTCTTAGTTCTGTTTTGTAACTTGAAGATGATGATATATTGATTACGGTTTTAATGATCATTACTCTTAGCAGAGGTGAGGAGTCGATACTAAAAATTAAATTTATTACTTACTGAGGTTAAGTGTTTGAAAATGTTTAATATAATTTTGTCTTTGTAAGAATAATATTCAAAATAATAAATCTAGATAACAAGGAGTTATTAAACAGATTAGACAATTGATAGTGATAATAATTCATGAATATTCTACAAATTTCAAAAAAAAAACTAAAAAAGAAGTCCAAGAACTAAAAAAAGTGCTATCTTATGACGTTTCAGCCATTTTCGCAGATATCGTGATGATACTTGTGAAATTTCTTTCTCTATTAGTGAATTTTCTTAATTAAAATTCACTAATAGAGAGGTATCGATGGTGAGATTTTTGGAAAATTTCTTCAAATGAGCTCGAATTATGGCCTCTAGAACACAAACTCAAGGTCAGTTGAAAAGTTTATGTAGGGTGGCGCATTAAAAACGAAACAGACTGATTAGCGTCCAAAGAAATTTTTTTTAAGAAACGCTGAAACACGTCAATTTTAATATTGAGGGGGACATGTTTTGACATAAAACTCAACTTTGTCACATCAACTCCCTAAGGGTGGTGATAACAACCCTTATATTTTAAATAGAGAACATGGGTCGAGTGTTAACATCTTTTGAAAGCTCTTTCTTTTCTGAATTCAGCACACTATTTTTTTGGACGTTTTATCAACTTGTTTAAAAATTATTCACAGTTGAAGATGCAAAAACCATTTCACTCATTCCGATAAAAAATGTGCTGATAGTCAATGTTTTGTTGGTTTGTAAACAAAAAATTGACTTTCAGAACATTTCTTATCGGAATGAGAGAAATGCGGTTTATTATTTCAGTTTATCGGTCGGTTTGATACTTGATAGTACCACCGAAAATTAATTTCACAATGATGTATTCTGTAGAAGAAAGAGTTGAAACAATTACTCTTTTTTCAAAAACTATGACTGAAGTTTTGGGACAAATTGCTGCAGACCCAACTTTGAGCACGAGAAAATTGGCCATTGTTTCAAACATAAAAAGGAGAACTATTCAGCGAATATTGAAGCATCATAAATTTCACCCGTATAAAATTCATCTTATATAACAATTGAGTGAAGATGATTTTGATCGGCGGCTGGAGTTTTGTCAAGTTATGACTGCACGAATAGCTGATAATGGGAACTTTTTGTTCAATATCTGTTTTTCAGACGAGTGTACGTTTTTATTAAACTCTACAGTCAATCATCATAATTGTCGTTATTGAGCAGATAATAATCCAAGAAATTTTCACGAAATTCACACTCAAACTCCACAGAAATAGAATGTCTGGACTGTCATTTTTGGAGACCGTTTAATCGGACCAATTTTTCTTGATGACAATTTGAGTGGCGAAATGTATTTGGAGTTACTAGAATATATCTTTTATCCTCTACTAATTGACATTGTTGAAAATGATGATCGCTATCAAGAAAATCAATTCGTGTTTCAACAAGATATAGCCTTCCGCATTTTTCACAACGTGTTAGGGAGTTTTTGAACAGAGAGTTTCCAGGACAATGGATTGGGCGTAGAGGTGCCATTGAGTGTCCCCCTAGATCACCGGATTTAACTCCTTTAGACTTCTTTCAATGGGGACATTTAAAGAGCAGAATTTACGCAACATAACCGTAGTCTGGAAGAATTACGACGACGCATTGTTGAAGAATGCCGACTAATAACTCCACAAATGCTCCAGAATGTCAGAGCTCGTTTTGAACAAAATTTGTACATTTGTACGGAAACTGGTAGTCAACAATTTGGACACTTACTTAACTGAATAAATATTTTTGAACGTTTGGTTTTGTGTTGAAAAATTGACTAATTAGTGCATTTCTTATCACAATGAATCAAATACGTTCTTGCAACTCCAACTGTGAATAATTTTTAAACGAGTTGATAAAACTTCCAGAAAAGTAAATGTGCTGAATTCAGAAAAGAAAGAGAGAGCTTTCAAATGATGCATCACTCGACCCATGTTCCCTATTTAAAATATAAGGGTTGTTATCACCACCCTTAAGGTGTTGATGTGTCAAAGTTGAGTTTTATGTAAAAATATGTACCCCTCAATATTAAAATTGACGTGTTTCAGCGTTTCTTAATAAAAATTTCTCTGGACGCAAATCGGTCTGTTTCGTTTTCAATGCGCCACCCTGTATATCTACCAAACTATAATTTTCTAGCTCCGTAGATAATAGAAACTTATTCAATCGCTAACTGGGACCTCTAAAACCGGTCTCGCATGTCCATTTAAATTTAAAAAATTAGTTTTAAAACATACGTTACTAATAGTGTACAATTCTGATGAAAATCCACTACTATAGTGCATTTGCTGCATCCCGAACATTTTTCGTTAATAAATTACCGTAAGCAAAAATAAAAAACTCTGGACGCAGCAAGTGCGTTATTGTAGTGAGTTTTCATAAAAATGTTTTTAATAACAAATATGTGTGTTTTTTTAAGAAATAATAATCAAATTTGGTTACCAGTATAACCTATATAGTAAAAACAATGTGCCATGTTTCATCAAAATAACTTTATTGTGTGAAAATGTACAAAAATTTCCAAAAGTAAACTTAAAGTGTTCCCGAAAAAACACGTTTCTTGGTCAACCTTATAGGTTAATAGCAAATTGAGCTGTTCAAATATGAAACAATTGATTAAAATTCGCTACCATAACGCACTTTCTGCGTCCAGAATTTCTTTTCTTACAAACATGCATTATATTTCGATGGAAAATGCAAAAATGCAATAACATAAGGCGCGTTTGATTAAAAAAAAGGAAATTTGTATCACCAGCGACTTATGGGCCACCCTGTGATTGTAGAAATATTATTTTAAGATGTAGCTCAAGACACCCTATAATTAATATATACAAATTTTTTTCATATCTTATATAATAACGGATATATTGAGCTTTATCGATTTTTTACGAAAATTCGACAAAAATTATATACCATTAAACGATAAACTCTATAACTAAGGCTACTGCCAAGCATCAGAGAAAGGGTCTATTTGAAATGAATTTTTGCAAATATTTTAGTAAAATGAAGGACAATGACGGTTGAAACTAAGACTTTAGGGTTTGTAAAACATCCTTCTTGAGACATTTTCTTTCCATAGCCCGTATTAGATTCAAGTTATTTGCCTAAATGTTGCCAATTTTGACATTTTAAATCGCCACTTTGACGTTTTGAGGAAAACCCCAATTTATTTTTGTTTAAATACCTATAACTTTTTTGTCTTTTGACCTACAGAGATAAATTTTGGTAGGTAACTTGCCTATAATGATATAAACCCGCGTATAAAATTTGGTTGCCCTTACTTTGTTAATTTTGGAGATATAGATTTTTTTTCGAAAGAAAACACAAAATTTTTCGGGAAAACCTCGTCGGAATTTCCTGGATAACGAACATATCCAAGCCACTTGCAAAAGAAAGGTACTCACCAATTTTGACGTTCAAAATCGCGATTTTGACGTTTTGAGGAGAACCCAAATTTATTTTTCTTTGAATGCCTGTAACTTTTTTGTCATTTAACCTACAGAGCTAAATTTTGGTAGGTAACTTACCTCTAATGATATAAACCCGCGTATGAAATTTGGTTGCCCTTTCTTTGTTAATTTTGGAGATATAAATTTTTTTCGAAAGAAAACACAAAATTTTCCGGGAAAACCTCGGCAGATTTTCCTGGCTAACGAACTTATCCAAGCGACTTGCGAAAGGAAGGTATGTGCCAAATTTTATCAAAATCTGTCCATTATTTTTTAAGTTATAGGTGTGACACACACACACACACACACACACACACACACACACACACACACACATATATATATATATATATATATATATATATATATATATATATATATATATATATATATATATATATATATATATATATATATATATATATATATATAAACATATAAAGTCTGAAAATGACCTCTGATTTGGGTTCCGGGGGTCCTAAATAGCGCTCATTTGAAGAAATTTTTTCAAAATTCGAAAGTCGAGATCTCCTCATTAGTGAATTTTTTTTAAGAAAATTCACTAAAAGTAAATACTATACATCACTTTTATTAAAATATATGTCATCTCTTAATTTCCAGTTAATTCATATACAGGTTTTCTGTATATTATTAATGCCTTATTGATAAGACTAATGAAATACACAACCTACACGAAAATTCGTATATTAGTAGCTGGTTCGATAAAGAGAGGATTTAGTCATATAATCTTCCAACAGTTAGAATATTTAATGTAATTAAAAGTTTGTGATAAATATATTGATCTTGACACAAACTAATGGAATTCAGTCTTATATATACACATGTATCATAACAACACAAAATTCAGTTATATTTTTCCTAACTAGTGTAACTGAAACGCTATAAGGCTTATACAGGGTGTAAAAAATAATGTAGAATATTTCCAATATTTCGAAGACTACGAAACATATTTTTTGACACATGGATGTACTTAAATTTAATGCACTTTTGTGTGTTTTGTATTTTGTTTCTTTAACGTCGGCCTATTTCCGCGACTATGACCAATCACCGACGCCAGGGAGCAGTTTCACCTCACCATCCTGGAAATTTAGCCGAACCCCTGCCTTTCTGTAAGGAGGGTAGGGATCTTTAACGTGCCCAACATTGCATGGACACGGGACCGACGGCTTTAGGCCCCCTCCTAAGGGCGGAACGTACATACATTCAACTTGCTTAAATACAATGCCAGAACCTCGGTTGATGTTAATTTTACAGTTTGTACTGAAAAAGTGAAGGGAGTACCCTGGGATCGAACCCAGTACCCTTTCGTTCAGAGGTACACGTTCTTACCCCTGAACCACCGAGGGTCTTACTTTTGACAAGTAAAAAATATGTGTAACTATACTGGGCTGGCTCAGAAATAATACCAACATTTCAAATGGAACATCCTGTCTTTTTTCGTTTTCTGGATTTACGTCTAATCTAACTTCTGATTATATTTGAAAATTTTTCCTAACTTCATTTAATACTGGGAAAAAAATGGTTGTTAAAGACAATTTTCAAAAATTGTTAATTTTTCGAAAACTACCTAACATACTTTTTTAACACTTGCTATATTGATGTATTTAAGTTCAATACACTTTTTTTTTGATTTCAACAACACACCATGAGGGCTCACAGCTTAAATACTATCGTACCGTGGGTGTCGACAAGAAGGAAAGAGGTAACTTGTTAATTCTGGACTTGAAGGTTTGGAGGTGCGAAGAAGGAAAAACATGTACCGGCAAGGAATTCAACAACTTGGAAGTCCTCGTGATAAAAGAGCGGGCATAACAAGATGTTCTATGTCTGGTGACCTGGACAGTAAAAGGGTGCATTCGCTCTGTTCCCTTGGTAGATCTGTTGGGGGCAGCAGGTGGAGGAACTATGGAAGAAAGCTCCTCTGAGCAGTGCTTGTGCAGATATCTAAAAAAGAGAGAGAGGTTACCAACAGTACGTCGGTGGGCAAGTAATGGCAGCCTTTGGAATAGGATAGTGTCACCGAAAAGACTATATCTCTCTTCTGAATGGAGTTCAGTATAGCGAGTGTAGAAGCGGCAGCGGCACCCCAGATGTGGGAGCAGTATTTGAGGTTTGGCGTTATTTGTGAAGTATATCAGGTATAGAGATTAGCTGGTGAAAAGTATTTGCGAGCTCGGAAGAGGAAACCTAATTTCTTAGCAGCCGCTTCTGCAATTGATGAGACATATTGGTGCCAATTGAGATTTCAATCCACAGAAATGCCAACAAGTGAAAAGGACTCATTACTTGGAATAACTTGGTTGTTCATTATGATGGGTCTAAGGCTGGTGTATCTTTTATGAGAAAGAAAGCAAGACTGAGATTTGGTGGGGTTGAATTGTACAAAATTTCTACTTCCCCAGTCTAATATTATTTGGAGATCCACAGAGACAGAACAGTCTGCAATCCTCATCTAATTGGGCCAAAGAGACAGGCTTGGAATATTGTATATTTGAGTGGATGGTGCTGTCATCCGCGTAACTGTGAACTGGGTTGGATGTGCTAGAGAGGATCTCATTGATGTGGAGAAGAAACAAAGTAGGGGCTAAAGCTCAACCTTGAGGAACTCCTGCATTAATTGTATACAGTTTAGTGAAATGGTCATCCACCATAACAGTAATGCTCCGGTTAGAGAGGAAGTTTGCTGTCCAGGTACAGACTTTTGGTGGTAGGCCATAGGCGGGAAGTTTATTAAACAGCGCTGCGTGCCAGACCTGGTCGAATGCTTTGGATATGTGTAGAGCGACAATCTGGGATTCACCGTGTAATTCCATAGACTTGTTCCAAGAATGGATGACAAAAGAAATGAGGTCAGTAGTTGATCTGCGCTGACGGAATTCATACTGCCTGTCGTGGATTAGACTGTGTTTTTTCAAGAAATTGTAGTAATTCGGTGTTTATATACTTTTCCACCACTTTAGAGATGACTGAAAGGAGAGAGATAGGCCTGTAGTTGCTAGGAAGCGCTTTGGATCCTTTCTTGGGGACGGGTTGTACTCGAGCAGTTTTCCAATTACTAGGGAATGTACTTCTATTGTAAGATGTCTGAAACAGACGAGTAAGGACAGGAGCTAGTTCTGGTGCGCATGTTTTGAGAACAATTGCTGGGATCTCGTCAAGGCCAGAGGCTTTCCTGGTATTAAGAGAAGAGCTCATCTTTCCTACCTTTTTAGTTTTGAAAATGACACCGCCATTTTATGCGCGACATTGAGGTTAAGAGTAGAATTGCCGGCGAACAATGAGGCAAAAAGTTCAGCCTTGCCCAGGGCGGTAGAAACAATTTCATCCCCTGAGACAAGAGGTGGGAACGTGCTCTTGCAGAAATTATTTCCAATAGATTTAGCAAGAGTTCAGAAGGGTTTGCTGCCCTTGGAGCTTAAGAGGACTTTGTTTTTGATGTGGTTATTAAACGAAAAAGTTAGTAATAAAATAAAATGTATCAAATAACTGAAAAGCAGAATCGCGATGGGAAGGCAAAGAAGCTTGAAGAAGAAATATTTCTGTCTTTTACGAAAATTAATTTATACCTTGTTGGTAAGCAGCTTTCTAGCTTTTTCTGCCTATCGTTCTTATAACAAAACTGACTAGCAAACGATGCTTGTAAATTTTAACTAACCTGGTACCTTAAAGCATTTAATAAATTATGATAGATTGGTACTTGGCATAAAAACCTTATAATATATTTGATTACATATATTGATTTCCCTTCATAAAAGCATTTGTGACTGTTTCCATCATCATTATAAAGGTATTATCACGGCATTCAAATAGTAAATGATCAAGGTAATTCGTCTTTATACACATAAAGTACATCATTTTAATTGACGTATATGTATTTTTATAGCATTGAAAGTTAATAAAGCAAATACTAACGATATGTATGTGATGAAATCGATTTCTTAAGGCTTTCTACGAGTCATTCTATTGAACTTTTATCAAGCGTGTTCCGGAGTGTTTGGAGATTTAAACGATCCATCATAAAAGAAACCCACACATTATTAAACTCGCATTAGGATACAATTTATAAAATGCATTTTAACTTAAATATTGTATGTCGATTTAAAAAATTAGAACGATAAAAGTATTGGATTTTATCGACAGATGTTTAAAATACACTTCTTCACTTCATACCTCAATCAAGTTTCGTGGGTGTAACGAAATTTCCGTTTCGTTTCAATAAACCTATTTTATCTTCATAAAACAAATTTTCACAATAAATATTTTTTACTAAATGTGATTTTTAAAACAGCTGTGCAAAAAGCAAAAGCCGTATAAAATTATTACTCAATCAGAAAAACATAAAAATCTCGGGACGCAGCATGTGCGTTATGGTAGTGAATTTTCATAAAACTATTTTTTAATAGCAATAATGTGTTTTTTTAAGAAAGCAGGCATCAAATTTGGTTACCAGTATAATCTATATAGTAAAAACAATGTGCCATGTTTCATCAAAATAACTTTATTGTTTGAAAATGTAAAAAAATTTCCGAAAGTAAACTTAAAGTGTTCCCGAAAAAACTCGTTTTTTGGTCAACCTTATAGGTTAATAACAAATTGAGCTATTCAAATATTAAGCATTTGATCAAAATTCGCTACCATAACGCACTTACTGCGTCCAGAATTTTTGTTCTTACAAACATGCATTATATTTCGATGGAAAATGCAAAAATTCAATAACATAAGGCGTGTTTGATTAAAAAAAAAAGAAAATTTGTATCACCAACGACTTATGGGCCAGCCTGTGATTGTAGAAATAATTTTTTAAGATGTAGTTTAAGACACCCTATAATTATAATATACAATTTTTTTTTCATATCTGGTATAATAACAGATATATTGAGCTTCATTGATTTTTTTTTACGAAAATTCTACAAAAATTATATACCATTAACGATAAACTCTATAGCTAAGGCTACTGCCAAGCATCAGAGAAAGGGTCTATTTGAAATGAATTTTCTGGAAACATTTTATTAAAATGAAGGACAATGACGGTTGAAACTAAGACTTCAGGGTTTGTAAAACATTCTTCTTGAGACATTTTATTTCCATAGCCCGTATTAGATTCAAGTTCGTTTCCTAAATGTTGCCAATTTTGACGTTTAAATCGCAACTTTGACGTTTTGTGAAAACCCCCAATTTATTTTTGTTTAAATGCCTATAACTTTTTTGTCTTTTGACCTACAGAGCTAAATTTTGGTAGGTAACTTGCCTATAATGATATAAACCCGCGTATAAAATTTGGTTGCCCTTACTTTGTTAATTTTGGAGATATAAATTTTTTCGAAAGAAAACACAAAATTTTCCGGGAAAACCTCGTCGGATTTTCCTGGGTAACGAACATATCTAAGCCACTTGCAAAAGGAAGGTATATATATATATATATATATATATATATATATATATATATATATATATATATATATATATATATATATATATATATATATATATATATATATATATATATATATATATATATATATATATAAACATATAAAGTCTGAAACTGACCTCGGATTTGGGTTCCGGGGGTCCTAAATAGCGCTCATTTGAAGAAATTTTTTCAAAATTCGAAAGTCGAGATCTCCTCATTAGTGAATTTTTTTAAAGAAAATTCACTAATAAAACCAACATCTGAATGTTACCACAATGAGAAAATGTGTAAATTTTCAAAATTCTCAATTGCAAAAATTTTAATCGGTACATAAGATAAATAAAGAAATTCAGGACGCAGCAAGTGCGTTATGGTAGTGAATTTTCATAAAAATGATGAAACATGTTTTTTTTTTAAGAAAGCAGGCATCAATCTATATAATAGAAACAATATGCCATGTTTCATCAAAATAACTTTATTGTTTGAAAATGTACACAAATTTCCGAAAGTAAACTTAAATTGTTCCCGAAAAAACTAGATTCCTGGTCAACCTTATAGGTTAATAGCAAATTGAGCTATTTAAATTTGAAGCATTTAATAAAAATTCGCTACCATAACGCACTTGCTGCGTCCCGAATTTCTTTTCTTACAAAGCTGTATTATATTTCGATGGAAAATGCAAAAATGCAATAACATAGGGCGTGTCCGATTAAAAAAAAATTTGAATCACCAACGAATTATGAGCCACCTGTAATTGTGGAAATATTTTTTAAGATGTAGCTTAAGACACCCTATAATTAATGTATACATTTTTTTTTCATAACTTGCATAATAACGTATATATTGAGCTTTAATGATTTTTTACGAAACTTTGACAAAAATGATGTACCATTAAACGATAAACTCTATAGCCAACACTACTGCCAAAGCATCAGAGAAAGGGTGTATTTTAAATTAATATTCTGGGAACATTTTAGTAAAATGAAGGACGATGACGATTGAAACTAAGAGTTCAAGCTTTGTAAAGCATTCTTCTTGAGACATTTTCTTTCCATAAGTGATATTAATTTCAGGTTCATTGCCTAAATATTACCAATTCTGACGTTTGCAATCGCGACTTTGACGTTTTGAGGAAAACCCAAATTCATTTTTCTTTAAATGCCTGTAACTTTGTTGTCATTTAACCTACAGAGCTCAATTTTGGTAGGTGGCTTACCTATGATTATGTAAACCCGCATGCCAAACTTGGTTGTTCTTACTTTGTTAATTCCGGAGATATAAATTTTTTTAGAATGAAAACTCAAAATTTTCCCGGAAAACCTCGTCCGATTTCCCTGACTAACAAACTTATCCAATCCATTTACAAAAGGAAGGTATGTGCCAAATTTTATCAAAATCGGCCAATTATTTTTTGAGTTATCGGTGTGATATATATATATATATATATATATATATATATATATATATATATATATATATATATATATATATATATATATATATATATATATATATAAATTGAAACTGACACCGGATATGGGTTCTAGGGGTCCTAGTTCGCGCTCATTTGCAAAAAAATTTTCAAAATTCGAAAGTCGGGATTTCCCCATTAGTGAATTTTTTCTACGAAAATTCACTAATAAAGAAGCACAAACTAGATCTAAACAAGTATATCTATTAAACCACAAATAAGCAGATCTGCTGTCCGAGAGATTCAGAATTTAACAGTTCAAAATTCAGCAATCAAATAATTGGCAACCGAGCTTTCGTCAGAGTACAGTTCTTATTTAGCTGTTTTTTAGCCCGTTTAAATTACGTACCGTTTACCGTTTGTAACATCCATAGGTCTACCATTCCGAAACTATTCTAGCGACAGTGGAGAGAAATATTTTATTATTTTTATTAATTTTTGATATGCATAGATAACGGTTGCTCAAATTTACTGAACTGATTTTCGTTTAGTGAACTTTCATTAGGAAAATACACTAATAGAGAAGTATCGATGGTCAGAACTAGGGCTCCTAGAACCCAAATCCAAGGTCAGTTAAAAAAAACTCTGGACGCAGCAAGTGCGTTATGGTAGTGAATTTTCATAAAACTATTTTTTAATAGCAATAATGTGTGTTTTTTTAAGAAAGCGGGCATCAAATTTGGTTACCAGTATAATCTATATAGTAAAAACAATGTGCCATGTTTCATCAAAATAACTTTATTGTTTGAAAATGTACAAAAATTTCCGAAAGTAAACTTAAAGTGTTCCCGAAAAAATTCGTTTCTTGGTCAACCTTATAGGTTAATAGCAAATTGAGCTATTCAAATATTAAGAATTTGATCAAAATTCGCTACCATAACGCACTTACTGCGTCCATAATTTTTTTTCTTACAAACATGCATTATATTTCGATGGAAAATGCAAAAATGCAATAACATAAGGCGTGTTTGATTAAAAAAAAAAGAAAATTTGTATCACCAACGACTTATGGGCCACCCTGTGATTGTAGAAATAATTTTTTAAGATGTAGCTCAAGACACCCTATAATTAATATATACAATTTTTTTTCATATCTTGTATAATAACAGATATATTGAGCTTTATTGATTTTTTTACGAAAATTCTACAACAATTATATACTATTAAACGATAAACTCTATA
Source organism: Tillus elongatus (assembly GCA_964006375.1). NCBI lineage: Eukaryota > Metazoa > Arthropoda > Insecta > Coleoptera > Cleridae > Tillus > Tillus elongatus. The sequence continues at coordinate 12,255,361 of OZ023264.1, forward strand.
GCTAAGACTACTGCCAAGCATCAGAGAAAGGGTCTATTTGAAATGAATTTTCTGGAAACATTTTATTAAAATGAAGGACAATGACGGTTGAAACTGAGACTTCAGGGTTTGTAAAACATTCTTCTTGAGACACTTTATTTCCATAGCCCGTATTAGATGCAAGTTCTTTTCCTAAATGTTGCCAATTTTGGCGTTTAAATCGCAACTTTGACGTTTTGTGAAAAACCTCAATTTATTTTTCTTTAAATGCCTATAACTTTTTTGTCTTTTGACCTACAAAGCTAAATTTTGGTATGTTGCTTACCTATAAGGATGTAAACCCGCGTACCAAATTTGGTTGCCCTTACTTTGTTAATTCCGGAGATATAAATTTTTTTTGAAAGAAAACACAAAATTTTCCGGGAAAACCTAGACCGATTTTCCTGGCTAACGAACTTATCCAAGGCATTTGCAAAAGCAAGGTATTCACCAAATTTAATCAAAATCGGCCTATTATTTTTTGAGTTATCGGTGTGATACATATATATATATATATATATATATATATATATATATATATATATATATATATATATATATATATATATATATATATATATATATATATATATATATATATATATATAAACATATAAAAATTTTAACTGACCCCGGAAATGTGTTCTGTGGGGCCTAATTAGCGCTTATTTGAAGAAATTTTTTCAAAATTCAAAAGTCGGGATCTCCTCATAAGTGATTTTTTTTTAAGAAAATTCACTAATTATATATATATATATATATATATATATATATATATATATATATATATATATATATATATCTTTTGGAATATTGCACTATACTGTAATCACTTTTAAATATACAGTTTATTTGTTTGCTGTACGTTTGTGATTTTTATTTGTTTGCGTGGACTGCAGTTTCGAACCGTACCGGTTCATCATCAGCACGCTACTGACTGTTATCGCTCCTGTGTGGTCTACGTCTGACATTGTACGTGGCGCCTGCGTGTTGAGCTTCTATTGGTCGGTTTACTGTTCGCTGATTGATTGTGCCTTCGGACTGTGTCGTGTGTAACGGTCTCCTGTCTTGATCACTGTGGTTTGATAATTTGTCTATTTGTATGGCCTTTATTAAGTTTTGTTTAATTGTTTGTACTTGGATTTGTTCTGGCATTAACTGTTTCTTATTGTTTGTTTGTTGAATGTAGTATTGTTCCCAGACTTCCATTTTCTGTGGTCGATATATATATATATATATATATATATATATATATATATATATATATATATATATATATATAGGGTGGCGCATTGAAAACAAAACAGACCGATTTGCGTCCAGAGATTTTTTTTTAAGAAACGCAGAAATACGTCAACTTTAATATTGAGGGGGACATGTTTTTGACATAAAACTCAACTTTGTCACATCAACCCCTTAAGGGTGGTGATAACAACCCTTATATTTTAAATAGGGAACATGGGTCGGGTGTTACATCATTTGAAAGCTCTTTCTTTTCTGAATTCAGAACACTAATTTTTTTGGAAGTTTTATCAACTCGTTTAAAAATTATTCACAGTTGAAGATGCAAAAACGCATTTCACTCATTCCGATAAGAAATGTGCTGATAGTCAATGTTTTGTTGGTTTGTAAACAAAAACTTGACTATCAGAACATTTCTTGTCGGAATGAGGGAAATGCGGTTTATTATTTCAGTTTATCGGTCGGTTTGATAGTTGATAGTACTACCGAAAATTAATTTCACAACGGTGTATTCTGTAGAAGAAATAGTTGAAATAATTACCCTTTTTTTAAAAACGATACTGTGCCAACCGTACCGCAAATTTGTTTATGAACGACATCCGAACAGACATGTTAACAGAAAATACATTTTGAAGTTAGTTGCAAAGTTTCGACAAAGTGGTTCAGTAGCCAACAAAAAAACGGGATCCTGAACGTGAATTTCCGGTTAGAAATGAGACTACTGAGATTGAAGTTTTAGGACAAATTGTTGCAGACCCTACTTTGAGCACGAGAAAATTGGCGACTGTTTCAAACATCAAAAGAAGAACTATTCAGCGAATATTGAAGCATCATAAATTTCACCCGTATAAAATTCATCTTGACAACAACTGAATGAATATGATTTTGATTCACGGCTGGAGTTTTGTGAAGTTATGACTGCACTAATAGCTGATAACGGGAACATTCTGTTTTTCAGACGAGTGTACGTTTTTATTAAACTCTACAGTCAATCGTCATAATTGTCGTTACTGGGCAGATAATAATCCAATCAATTTTCATGGAGTCCACACTCAAACTCCACATAAATTGAATTTCTGGACTGGAATTTTTGGAGACCGTTTAATCGGACCAATTTTTCTTGATGGCAATTTGCGTGGCGAAACGTATTTGAAGTTACTAGAAGATAGCGTTGACCCTCTACTAATTGACATTGTTGAAAATGATGATCGCTATCAATAAAATCAATTAGTGTTTCAACAAGATGGAGCTCCTCCGCATTTTTCACAACATGTTAGGGAGTTTTTGCTATATATATATATATATATATATATATATATATATATATATATATATATATATATATATACATACATATATATATATATATATATATATATATATATATATATATATATATATATAACAATTGACCCCGGGCTTGGGTTCTAGGGGGCCTAGTTTGCCCTCATTTAAAGAAAAATTTTCAAAGATCGAAAGTTGGGATCTTCCTATCAGTGAATTTTTTCTCCAAAAATTCACTAAAAATCCTAAACTATACGAAGAAAGTACGGTCAGTTAAAGTTCACCACCTGTCGAAAGCAGTATGTTTAACTAGGAATAAAGAGTAAAATCTTATTACCAGAAAAAGGAAACTTTGCTAGACACTGTAAAGACTATCTAGGAGAATTGTACGACATGGTCTAGAAACCCTGTACACCACTTTCGTAACTATACTATTGCAATTACCTCAGGTTACAGCCTGGTGATGTATGAACCTACATTTTCATGTAAAGCTCAAACGTAGGAGCTCAAGATCTAACGATCATCAATAAGGTTTAAGAGTCAATCTGAATGTGCACATGTCCACCATCCCGTTAAGGAAACATCAAGCTCAAACATGACCTAAAGGCACGGACACGCCGACTAGATGCACAGAAACCTGCGGACCTGTTAATTTATATCTCCATCTTGATTCGTATGCGTTGCGGATTAGCTGACAAACGATATTTAAAGCTTATCTTAATTTCCCGTCAATCTGCCGTATATTTATTTACCAAAGAACCTGCGATTCAGATAAAACTATGAGAAATGTGAATAAATCATGACATTAAATTGACACGTCGTTGGCTGTAATCATTTAGTTAGCTGTTTGATTTAAAATGACTAAATATGTAAATAAATTGTGGGTGTGTTCGGACATTACAACAAAACAAACCTAAATATGTTACTTAAATAGTTCTTATATCTAAAGTAAATAAACAAGTGTTTTCTTTTCACATAGATAGAGCTTGTGAGGTGATGCAAAATCTAATATTTTAAATTGATGGACAGTAGAGAACTCTGAAGAAATCATTCAGAGTGCGCTGGAAGAAACAACAATAGGAGTAAAGGTAAATGGAATACCCATTAACAATATCCGGTATGCAGACGACACCATACTCATTGCCGAAACAATAGAAGATTTACAGAGCTTAGTAGATCAAGTAGTGGCGAGTAGCGAGGAGAGCGGACTTACCTTAAATACCAAAAAGACCAAATTTATGACCATTACAAAATCAGTTCAGCAACAGGAAAACCTATGGATCAACGGAGAACTAGTAGAGAAAGTCAGTAAGTACAGGTACCTGGGAACAACTGTCAGTGAAAATAATGAGTACGTTGAAGAAATTAAATCAAGAATTGGACAAGCCAGAACCATATTTAACAGAACGAGAAGCGTGATATGTAGTAGAGTCAGAATATTGAGATGCTACGTTTTCTCGGTGTTGTTATATGGGATGGAATCATGGACGCTAAAGAAATATATAAGTGGTCGACTGGAGGCATTTGAGATGTGGTCATATAAAAGGATCTTGAGGATAAGTTGGGTAGACATGGTAACAAATGAGCAGGTACTGGGAAGAATGAGAAAAAAAAGAAATATTGAACACAATTAAAATAAGGAAGCTGCAATATCTGGGCCACGTGATGAGAGGAGAGAAATATGTATTGTTGCAGAATATTATGCAGGGAAAGATACGGGGAAAGAGAAGCAGAGGAAGAAGACGCATTTCCTGGCTGAATAATCTGAGAAAATGGTACAGCTGTAGTTCCGTTGAGTTGTTCAAAGCTGCAGCATCAAAAGTGAGAATAGCCATGATGATAGCCAACCTTCTAAGAGGAGACGGCACTTGTAAAAGAAGAATAGAACAGGAAACATTTTTTTCGTAATTTTCTTTGTCAAAGACGAAAACCTTATTCAGCGATTTAAGAACATTTTTAACCCGGCATCACCCAGGTGATTCCACCATACCATTCATGCTATAAATTATTTTGTAACTTTCGGTTCACACACGTATGTTTTTGTGGTTGCTTTCTTAAACATGTTTACGAAGAAGACTCTGAGCCGCTTTTAGACTTGAGTTGACAATCAGTCGAGTAACAACGCACCAAAGAACCTGAAAATCCGAGAGGCCCCACCTGGGTTGTAAAGTTATAAAGTTTATACGCTTGCAATAAAGTGTTTTAGGTTGTTTGGCGTTACAAAACTACGACTTTACATAGAAAGGCGAGTGGTTATCTTGATATAAATCAAAGTATATCGTTTACAACAACGAAATTTAATTTACAGGATGCCATATTACGAAAAAGAACAGGCCAAACTTATGGCGCTTTGGGAAGAAAGATGAGAGGAGGAACTATGTGAAAACTAGAACCTGTGATGAGCACTAATAAGTACACTTTGAGAAAACCCAAATCACCACAACACTTATTTCAAAGACCTTACGATAGATTAGAATTTATCTTCCTCTGAAGATGTTGACTTTGTCAACGAAACGAACGTAAGGTCCTTGAAATAAGTGTTGTGGTGATTTGGGTTTCCTCAAAGTGTACTTATAAGAGGAGGAATTTATAGAATCTGAGGATAATTATGAAGTTGTAGCATCCTCAGCTGTCACTCTGATAGTGAAATTGGAGAAAGTGGTGCGAAAATGCCAAAGAAGTACCTGAAAATGAAAAATCTCGGGACGCAGCAAGTGCGTTATGGTAGCGAATTTTCTTTAAAATATTTTTAATAGCAAATGTCTTTCTTTGATGAAAGCAGGCATCAAACTTTGTTGCCTATATAGTAGAAACAATGTATCATATTTCATTGAAACAAATTTATTGTTTGAAAATATATAAACATTTTTCAAAAGTCTAGATGCAGCAAATGTGTTATGGAAGTGATTTTCCATAAAAATGTTTTTAATAGCAAATGCGAGCAGGCATCAATCTGATTACAGAACAGAAATATAGCACAACGGTATCGTGCGTATCAAAGAAGGGTAGAAATGTTATTTTGCTCTCATCTCTTCATCATGGTAAAAAAACTACTCGAAATTGTAAGCTTTCACAATTTTACCAAAGGCGGCGTAGACGTTGTCGATGAATTGTCGCGGAATTGCAGAAGATGGCCACTGAAAATATTTTTCTCTCTAATGGATAGAGAAGCAATTAATAGCCAGGTCATTTATAGGACAAACACCAACAACTATTCAAAAAAGCGTCGTATATTTTTGGAAGAGCTGGGTCTGCTTTGATAGAGCCAACTCCTCAACAAAGAAAAAATAACCCTGGACTCACAAGAGAACTTCGATTCAAAATTGCCAGTGTGATAGACGAGACAAATGCTCCTCCGCGTAAAATACAAGAAACTGGACGTGGTAAATGTGAAAAATATCCCAGAAACCAAGACATAAAATCGAGGTACTCCTATGAGCAGAGCGAAAAATATCTGTGTTGAGAACACCTCCATTTTTTATGCGAAAATTTCAGCCAATTACGTGACGACTAGCTTTATTATCTTTATTTTGTCTGCCACACCATTTAAAGATTATATAGTTTGAATTTTTTTTGCTGTTTCCAAAATATTTTCTGTTTTTAAGAATCGTTTTTCTGTTTGTGAATTTTTTTAAAAAGGCATGTTTGTCAAATTTATAAATCACGATATTTTCTGATTTGAGCCATTCAGACAATAAACGTAGTGTTTTTATCAAGTTTGTGTTTTTTCATAAGTTATAAGTATACATATGATCCGAGGGGTAAATATCTGCCCAAAATTGTGTACACCATAAATCCTTTTTGGCAAATAAATCCACATAAATCCATATAAATCACACACAAATCATTTTAAATTCCAAATAAATCCTTGTAAGTCCTTATGAATGCTTATAAATCCTCATAAATCCTTATAAATCCTCACAAATCCTTATAAATCCTTATAAATCCCCATGAATCATCAAATATATAAACAATAACAATGTCTGTATACCTCTCGGTGTACCTTATCTATAATTATGGATCTTGTTATTAATATTTATCTACAAATTTTGTTGATGATTGGCGGATGGTTGTTGCTGTTAATAATGATTAGTGAAGGACGGAAATTTCAAATAAATATGTATTCAAACAAAAGGAGTAACAAAACCATTATAGGTACTAAAGTGTGAGCCACAAAAAAAAAAAGACTGACGGTAGGCCATGACTTTTGTAACGTATGTCGATAAGAAATTTCTAGAACTACACACTTCACAACTTGATCTACCTGAACCCTGAGCTCGAACTACCGGCAAGCTGATGTGGCTTGAAAGAACACCAACATAACATTACTTTAAATTTCATAGGTTTATCTGAACTACTGTCAAATAAATTATAATTGATTTGTTGAAGACAAATCTTATCTTTTTTCTCACTCGTCCATGGCCTACCGTTAGTCTTTTTTGTGGCTCACTCTTTATTATGCTAACATATCGGCTAACATTTTAACTTTTTCGAGAACTTTTTATTATAGTAGGCAATACTAATCTCCACTGATATATTTTCATTAAGGGTGAACACATTTTTCGAACTCTCCTTGGAACTCTCCTTAAATGGTATGGGACCAAAAAAGACATACTGTTTTTTCACTTTTGCTGCGCCTTCTCTAATGGACCATTTAAATTCGCATCTTCTTCCTTTGTTTTGTCTTAGAAAGGTCATTTCGATTATTAGATTGCTGACATCATCAATAACAGGCTGGGTAAGTTTACCAATAAACCAGCCTTCGTCATAATAAACTGCATATAAATTATTCATCTCTACTGAAACCGATAACAATGAACTAGTAGTACATACGGATTCATTTTGCACAAGCCCTTTGTCAATTTCTTCAGTTTCCGTGCAAGTTACAGTGCTAATTTCCATGTCAACATCAGATTCTGAAAACGTCTCCGTATCTGTCTTGTCATAATAAACTAATGCTTGATCTGCAGAATCCTCGGCAGAATCATTCGAACTCCCCGATTTTATTACGGCGTCTCTATTCATCTTTTTATTAGTCTGTCTCGAAATCTTTCTTTCCTGCATTTTATTTTGAGCTTTGGTGATCCCCCGGGTAATTCTGTCTTCTTAGGTTTGTCTGTGTCCTTAGATTTTGTAATAAAACGTTTCAGTCTATCTGTAGTAACCCTGTTTTTCGTTTCCTCCGGGAGCCAGCAGAGCGAAGATTTTCTAATAACCTTAGAATTATTGCCGACCCAGACTCGAACATATGGTCCTTCTTCAACTGCTTCATCCAGTAATTTTTGATCATAGTTTCTCATAATTAAGTTATCGATAACTCCAACACGAAATATATCGCATAAGTCCTTAAATAAGTTACTGTTTGCATCGTTCAAATCATCACCATCGATTTCTTCAGTTTCTATTGGCAGGGATGCAAGAGGTTGGACTTGATTAGGTGGAGTATTGACTGAATCAGCATTTTGTCTGTCAATCATGTTGTCGTCTATTTGTGCGTCTTCTTCGTCGTCTAAGCTTTCGTCCTTTATCACTGGAATTGCAGTCTTATACAAACTGTTGTTTTCGACCAGAATGCCGAGTTCTCGCGTGCCCTTCTGTGCACCTTGTAACGCACTTTCCACTGCGTCAGCTATCATGATATCTGAAAAGTCTTTCAAATCTGTAATTGCCATCGAATTCACTTTGATTTTTTTTCTCTTCCCTTGGAAACACAACTACATCTTTCAGATGGTTCATAATGTTGTTCACCTTCTTAATTCGGTCCAAATGTCCCATAATATATTTAACACTAAAGTTAACAACCGTTTAATACGTGGAGCTCATGGATCTTGTAGTCCTGAACGTCTGTTCACAATTCTGGCTTCCAAAAAGTACTGGTAAAAATATGTTTATTGATAAAAGTGGATTGTCACGAATATTTCTGATAATATTAAAATCTCTGGACGCAGCAAGTGCGTTATGGTAGCGAATTTTCTTTAAAATATTTTGAAAATATATAAACATTTTTCAAAAGTCTAGATGCAGCAAATGTGTTATGGAAGTGAATTTCCATAAAAATGTTTTTAATAGCAAATGCAAGCAGGTATCAATCTGATTACCGGTATAGCCTATGTGGTAGAAACAATATACTATATTTTATCAAAATTACTTATGGTTTGAAAATATACAAAAATTTTCCGAAAATAAACTTAAATGTTGGTTTTCTATCCAACAAAGCTTACGTTAATAGCAAATTGAGTTATTGAAATTTGAAGGATTTAATGAAAATTCGGTAAATTTGCAGATTAGCTCCCGAACGCTTTTCAACAAATTGTTTCCAGAAACATTACCTGGAAGCACAAATCATAAGAAACATTTCTTGTTCACACCCCTCCAAGGAAGTTATGGGACTGGGAGTGAATAGGGGTAGTGTGCGGGGTAGACAGGGTGTAAGGGGGATATGGCTTCCAGATGTGAAAAAGACAGCTTTCAATCCCGCTTTATTCGAATTTTCTGCTCATATTTCCTTTTTATACCTCCCCCGTTCAGCAGCCCTACTCACTCCTGATCCCGTAACTTCCTTGGGAGGTGTGCATTTCTTGGGTTTGTGGATTCATGGGGGAGGGGGAGGGGGTTCAGGTTTCTGAAAACAGTTTTTTGAAAAACGTTCGGGAACTAAACTGCAAATTTACCGAAAATTGGCTACCAAAACGCACTTACTGCGTTTAGATTTTTTTCTTACAAACGCATCATATTTCGATAAAAAATGCAAAAATGCATTAACGAATTTGTTCTACGAAAATTCGCTAAAAAAAATTATACACCACTACTCACTCCGGGCCCCGTAACTTCCTTGGGGAGTGTGAACAAGAAATTTTTCTTGGTGTTTGTGTATCCAGGGGAGTGGGGGCCTAGGCAGGTTTCTGAAAACAGTTTTTTGAAAAGTGTTCGGGAGCTAAACTGCAAATTTACCGAAAATTCGCTACCAAAACGCACTTACTGCCTCCAGATTTTTTTCTGACAAACGCATCATATGCCGATAAAAATGCAAAAATGCATTAACGAATTTGTTCTACGAAAATTAGTTTAAAAAAAATTATACACCCCTACTCACTCCTGGTCCCGTAACTTCCTTGGCGAGTGTGAACAAGAAATTTTTCTTGGGGTTTTTGGATCCAGGGTGGTGGGAGCCTAGGCAGGTTTCTGAAAACAGTTTTTTGAAAAGCGTTCGGGAACTAATCTACAAATTTACCGAAAATTCGCTACCAAAACGCACTTACTGCGTCCAGATTTTTTCTTACAAACGCATCATATTTCGACAAAAAATGCAAAAATGCATTAACAAATTTGTTCTACGAAAATTAGCAAAAAAAAATATAGACCGTTAAATCATAAACTTCACCAAACCTACTAATAAATATCCTAGAAGCCACCAAACTTAACTAAACTGACAGCCAAAGCATCAGATAAAGGGTCTATTTGAAATGAATATTCTGTGAATATTTTAGTAAAATGAAGGGCAATGACGGTTGAATCTGAAACTGAAGTGTTTGCAGAACACTCTTCTTGCAACATTTTCTTTTCACAAACGGTATTTGTTTCACATTCTTTGCCTAAACATTGCCAATTTTGACGTTTAAAATTGCGAGTTTGACGTGTTGAGGAAAACTCCAAAATTTGTTGTTTTAACTGCCCATAACTTCTTTATCTTTAAAACTAGCAACGTAAATTTTGGTACAGAGTTCGCTCTTTATAATATAAACACGCGTGGTTGCCCTCATTAGTGAATTTTCTTAAAAAAAATTCACTAATGAGGAGATCCCGACTTTTGAATTTTGAAAAAAATTTCTTCAAATGAGCGCTAATTAGGCCCCCCAGAACACATATCCGGGGTCGGTTTAAATTTTTATATGTTTATATATATATATATATATATATATATATATATATATATATATATATATATATATATATATATATATATATATATATATATATATGTATCACACCGATAACTCAAAAAATAATGGGCCGATTTTAATTAAATTTGGTGAATAAATTCCTTTTGCAAATGGCTTGTATAAGTTCGTTAGCCAGGAAAATCGGTCCAGGTTTTCCCGGAAAATTTTGTGTTTTCTTTCGAAAAAAAATTATATCTCCGGAATTAACAAAGTAAGGGAAACCAAATTTCATATGCGAATTTATTATAGGCAAGTTACATACCAAAATTTAGCTCCGTAGGTTAAAGGATAAAAAAGTTACAGGCATTCAAAGAAAAATAAATTTGGATTTTCCTCAAAACGTCAAAATTGCGATTTTAAACGTCAAAATTGGTGAGTACATTCCTTTCGCAAGTCGCTTGGATAATTTTGTTAGCCAGGAAAATCCGCCGAGGTTTTCCCGGAAAAATTTGTGTTTTCTTTCGCAAAATATTTATATCTCCAAAACTAACAAAGTAAGGGCAACCAAATTTGGTAAGCTGGTTTACATCGTTATAGGTGTGTCACCTACCAAAATTTAGCTCTGTAGGTCAAAAGACAAAAAAGTTATGGGCATTTAAAGAAAAATAAATTGGGGGTTTCCCGGAAAATTTTGTGTTTTCTTTCAAAAAAAAATTATATCTCCGGAATTAACAAAGTAAGGGCAACCAAATTTCATATGCAGATTTATATCATTATAGGCAAGTTACCTACCAAAATTTAGCTCTGTAGGTCAAAAGACAAAAAAGTTATGGGCATTTAAAGAAAAATAAATTGGGGGTTTCCTCAAAACGTCAAAGTGACAATTGAAAACGTCAAAATTCGCAACATTTAGGCAAATAACTTGAATCTAATACGATCTATCGAAAGAAAATGTCTCAAGAAGAATGTTTTACATACACCGAACTCTTAGTTTCAACCGTCATTGTCCTTCATTTTACTAAAATATTTCCAGAAAATTCATTTCTAATAGACCCTTTCTCTGATGCTTGGCAGTAGCCTTAGCTATAGAGTTTATTGTTTAATGGTATATAATTTTTGTCGAATTTTCGTAAAAAATCAATAAAGCTCAATATATTCGTTATTATACAAGATATGAAAAAATATTGTATACATTAATTATACGGTGTTTTGAGCTACATCTTAAAAAATTATTGCGACAATCACAGGGTGGCCCATAAGTCGTTGGTGATACAAATATTTTTTTTGTGTCGAAAACGCCTTATTTTTTTTGCATTTTCCATCGAAATATAATGCATGTTTGTAAGTTAAGAAATTCTGGAGGCAGCAAGTGCGTTGTGGTTGCGAATTTTGATTAAATGCTTCATATTTGAAAAGCTCAATTTGCTATTAACCTATAAGGTTGACCAGGAAACGGATTTTTTCAGTAACACTTTTGGTTTACTTTTGGAAATTTCTGTACGTTTTCAAACAATCAAGTTATTTTGATGAAACATGGCACATTGTTTTTACTATATATGTTATACTGGTAATCAAATTTGATGCCTGCTTTTTCTATATAGGTTATACTGGTAACCAAAATTGATGTCTGCTTTCTTAAAAAGAAAACACACATATTTGCAATAAAAACATTTTAATGAAAATTCACTACCATAACGCACTTGCTGCGTCCCGAGATTTTTTTTATTTCCGGAGATATGAATTTTTTTATTAAAAAAACACAAAATTTTCCGGGAAAACCTGGTCAGATGTCCCTGGATAACGAACTTATCCAATCCACTTGCAAAAGGAAGGCACTCTGCAAATTTTATTAAGATCGGTCCATTATTTTTTGAGTTATCGGTCGGATATATATATATATATATATATATATATATATATATATATATATATATATATATATATATATATATATATATATATATATATATAAACACAGATCTCCCCATAAGCGATTAAAAAAAATCGCTAATAAGTGTATGTGCATTTGATTCTAAACAAGTATAACAGTTTGATGAAATAATATGCTCTCCGATTGTGTATTTGTTATCTGTTAGCCACTGGCGACAAATTATAAGGAAAAAAACATCATACCAAATTGACTAAATTCGATTCCTGACATCGTCGTACATCCTCAGTAAATCACCATAAATCCTTGTAAATCCTTAATAAATCACCATAAATCCCCAATGCTGTACACCATAAATCACCAGATATTTACCCCTCGATATGATCCTTTTGCACAAAAACAACAAAAAGAAGGAAAAATATTTTTTTATCATTTCAAAGTTAGGGCCCACCAAACCCCACCTGGGTGATGACATAAAAAATGTTCACCTGGGTGCTGCCGGGTTAAATTTGCTATACCTATGTAACTAAAGTTCAGACTTACAGACATATTCCTATTGTAATTATTAAAGATAAATACATTTGCTTTTGATATATGTACAATTATGCTAAAATAATCCATTGGCCTCTATACTTTGTATGTATTTTTTTCACAATTTCGTAATTTTTTCCGTTTTTTTTTTACATTTTGTGCTTATTTGAAGCTTTTCTACGTGCATGCCTATATTTTTAAAGTAAATTTCACCAAATAAAGCTAACAACAATTAAAGAATTAGATTATATAATTAGAAATACATATTAGAAACTACAGATTTTGAAGGCATATCCATGACGACCTTTTCTACGTACCTACATCATATAAAATACCATGGTAAGAAATCAACCTTTTGTACTCTCCTCTCATTCATTGAGCTAATCCCTAAACCAAACATCGTAAACTATGTCCATAGAAACCACTAGATAACTTTTACCCACTTGAGAATTTGTTAGTTTAGTAAAAGGAGAACCTCTTAAAAGTGAAGGTGTCAAGTACTCTTCATCTCTTCAAGTTTGTATTTAATTTTGACATATGGAGATTCTTTGAGTATGCAACAATAACATATTAATTAATTATAAAAGTGAAGACACAGCCAGTGCGGTATAGTAGCGAATTTTTATAAGATTTGCAAATCAACTAAGAATTATACAGAAAGCCGTTTTCAATACGCCAGAGAAAATAGTTTAAGGCCTTCCCATGTCCAGTCCTTTCAACGTCTCGAACATGGCGAGATCGTTTCAAGGTTACAATTTTGTCAATGGATTCATCAAAATCGACAGTAAGTTAATACATTTTATTCAGTGATGAAGCTCAATTCACTCGTGATGGTATAAATAATTTTCACAATTAATTCCGATGGTCAGAAGAAAACCCTCATGCTACGTCTAAACGCAATTTTCAGCCTACATATTTAATGTGGCCTAATCAATGATCAGTTAGTGGGTCCGCTTGTGTTAGATGGGCGTCTCACTGGGAAAGGACATTTACAGTTCCTAGAAGATCATTTAGCAGAAATTTGAGAGGATGTTCCTCTAAATGTTCTACACCAGCTATTTTTTTCTCCCTCAGGGATTGTCTGCCTCTTTACCGCCCCGACAGCACTGCAGCTTTTGGCTTATTGTGCCTGCCCTTAGTCTTTCTACTTCACCGATTCCAGTCTTTTTACTCCACCCACTCCAAAATCACTGTGCCTTGAACTAGTCTGCACAGCGACTGGTGTGCTGAAGTTTTATATTGCCCTGTCTCCGGTCTAGACTGACCGTAGATCAGTTGTCTTTTACGGTCCAGAGCTTTATACTCGCAAAAGATGTTTTGGGCTGATTCCTCCCCCTAGCCGCAGAGTCTGCATGCGAGGTCCCCCTCGAACCGCCCCATCTTATGCAGGTGTTTCTTGACGGCCATGTGTCCCGTCAAGAGACCTGTTATGTTTCTGAGCTCTTCTCTGCTAAGATTTAGCAGCTCCAGAACTCTCTTTGAACTGGGTTCGTCAATTATTGAGATCCCATGTCTGAGCCCTGGACAGTCTGCCCAGTACACCTTGTGTTCCTTTTTGACCCAGGACTTAATGGATCTTCTGGCATTGCTCTTTGTCACGCCCAAAGCCGGGTCTGGTCTCATTAATGGTTCTGCTGACCGTCTCTTCGCGAGACTCTCAGCTTCTTCATTGCCTTTGACCCTCGAGTGACCCGTCACCCAGATGAGGGTGACCTCATTCTGCCCAGCCAGGTCGCTCGTCTCGTCTCGGCACTCACTTACCAGCCTGGAGTTTACCGGTGGGCCACTTAGGGCCTTAAGGACTGCCTGGCTGTCTGTGGCTATGAGTATCTGCTTGTTGGTGTAGCCCCTCCTCTTGTTCTTCCGCAGACAGTGCAAGAGGGGACACCAGCTATACTTCCAACTTGATGTGGCCCCTCCCCACTTAACTTGCGGGTACGAAATTTGGTCATTTTGCTGGACGCTGGCTTGGTAGAGGGGGTCCAATAAGTTGGCCAGCAAGGTATCTAGATCTTAATCAACTCGATTATTTTGTTTGCGGGGTTGAATAAAGTGGTTGATGTACGCCACTAAAGTAGACACAAGGAAAGCATTACTTGATCGTATTGGGAATGCGGCCGCTGTAATAAGAAAGAATATCGACGCTATTAATCGCGCTATTCGCACCATTAATAAAATAACAAAGATCTGCATTCACGCTGGTGGTGTTATTTTCATGTTCTTTAAGTATTTACTGTTTATGATATTCACATTTCTTAATTTTCCCTTTGAACATGGTTAAAACAAAAATCAATACAACATTTTTAACTGCAGTTATTTCAACAAAAGTTGACATCCAAACTATAACTTATGTTTAGATTTCGTCGGTTACAACCCTATATTCTTGTAATGAAGAAGTGAAGCGGATTTATAATTAAATAATTTAATTTTGACATGATTTATTTGTCATAAGTTGTCTCGTTACAAAATTTGTATTTTGGGCAACAATATGGAGCAGAAAAGAACGATTCTTGTTGTGGAGCATTGCTAAGTAGAAAGGGAAATCAAGCAGCCAAAGTTTTGGAAGCATTTTTGGGATGGAGGATGGAAATGGAAGATATAAATTCCAGACTTTGAAAGTGTCAAAGTTTGAAGTATAATGTTTCGAAAATAGCTGTCAAAAGATTTTTACGTTGACATTTAACTAAATTATGTCTAAATACTTGACAACTCATAAGACTTATCTGTATAGACATGCTGTATGATTGTAGTCAATAAAGATTATTATACAAGGTGTTTTATTTAAAAATATATAACTTTGTACTGGCACAGCGTTACGGAGGACCCTGTAGCATTGTAATTGAATTTAAAATATGAAGCTTAATGCTTGCTACGATGTCCCCAATCTTTACTTTGATACGTCAAAAGACATAGAATATACTGGACTTTATCGTACTAATCAATCACCCTGTATATATATATATATATATATATATATATATATATATATATATATATATATATATATATATATATATATATATATATATATATATCAAAAATTCGTTAAATAAAATGGTTATGACGGATCTTATTGAAGCTTGTCCCAAAAAAATAGGATTCCGTTGGAAAAAAGCGAAAACTCACAGAAGTCTTAAGACTGCTTATGGAGTAACAAGATATTCAACAATCTATGAGGAATTTTTTACAAATTAAAAAAAAGTTTAGAGAAAAAAATTACCTCATTATTTATATAGCGAAACATGTTTATTCCTCTTACACGATGCAAAAATCTGTGACGTAATAGCAACAACGGCCTTTATAAACCATTCTCAAAAGGGCAATGACTTTTCAAAGTCAACGCGGGTGGCTAAAATGCATTTGTAAATTTATTTCTATTTAAAATTTATGCCTAAAACAAAATCTACAAAGAACATATTTATGAATTTAGAAGTAAGCCCGCTGAGAAATCTATGAATTACGTCGAAAACATCATATAAACCTAGAACTAGAATCAGTTGATTAGAAGAAATGTCAAATTTAACGCAATAAAAATCTACAGAGACACTTCGACACAAATCAAAATTTTAAGCGAGAAACAAAGTAGATTATATACAACATAGAAGAGTTCATAAGTATACTTGAAGAACCTAAATCACCACAACACATTCTTATAACAGACCTGACGGTCGTTTTACTAACGAAGCTAGCGTCCTCAGAGGATAAAAAATCACTCATCCTCAATATAAATATATAAATAAAACGATCGTTAGGTCTTTTTGGTGAATTTTCTTTAAAAAAATTCACTCATTGGAAGATCTAGCTTGGATTATTTCGTTAGGCAGGGAAATCGCTACGGTTCTCTCAGAAAATTTTTACATCTTCGGGAATAAGTAATAAGCAACCAAATTTGGTACGTCGGTTTATGTGATAAAAGTAAACCTTTAAAAATTGTTCAAGTGAGTAGTGCTCATTTGTTTTATTCACTTAATCTTTCACACTTTCTTTACCCTTACGGTTCTCATTGGGTTTCTTGCTTGATTGTGTCTGCCTATTGTGTTGTTTAACCTGTCAGTGTCGCTCATTGGCTTTGCTTTGTCTTTCTACAATAGACTTGATTTCTTAATGTCCAAATATTAGGCTTTTGCAGTTTTGTAGCTTTCAACGCTTTTCAATTTGATCTGATGTTTTTAGTTTTGTTAATTTTTATTGCATGTTTAACTTAGCATATTTTTAGCTAGTGTTACTGTATCTGAAGCTTTTTCATATATTTTTTTAGATTTTAACTTTACTGTTGGTTGGTGTTTTACTGTGTGACTTATGACTTTAACCTTTGACTTTTCTGTGGAGATCAGCTTGTCACCATTGTGCTCTGACATGCACAATTGCCTACCGGAAAAACTAATATTTTTCTGAGAGACCTTTCTTATTATGTTTGTAGATTTATCCCCTGAAGATAACCTCTTAAAGTGTCGAAACGCGTCGGGAGCTAGAGACATTTTAAATAAATTTGGTGCCTGGAGGAGAAGCTTTTCATTTCAATTTTTAATTTAGATTTGTAAGTTGAAAGACAAAAAAATTGACATTTTCCTCTTAAAACGTCAAAGTCACGATTCGAAACGTCAACATTTAGGCAAAGAACCTGAAACAAATACGGTTCACATAGTAAAAATTAAGTAATAAGAGTGTTTTACAAAGCCGTAAGTTTTAGCATCAACCCTCATTGTTCTTCATTTTAAAAATATTTCCAGAAAATTAATTTCAAATAGACCCTTTCTCTGATGCTTTGGCAGTAGTCTTGTTATAGTGTTTATATTTAATAGTTACATGTTGAAATAAGGCACAAGCCACGATGCGGTATTTCAATTTTCCGTTTATCCTTTTAGCGAATTTTCGTAGAAAAAATTCGCTAATAGGAGGCTGCCACTTTTTTTGAAAAGATTTCTTCAAATGAGCGCGAATTAGCCCCCATAGAATACATATCCGGGGCTAGTTTCAGTGTTTATCTGTTTTCATATATAAAGGGTGACGCATTTGTACGGTAAAGCTCAATATTTCCGTTATTATACAAGATACGAGAAAAAATTGTATACATTAATTATAGGGTGTCTTGAGCTGCAGCTTTTAAAATTATTTTTACAATGACAGGGTGGCCCAAACCTCAATAGCTTAATTGATATTTATCCAACGTTCACTGGCCAGGAAACCAGTTTGTTCGGGAAGATTTTAAGTTTATTTTCCGAAAATTTGTGTACATTTTTGAATAACAAAGTTATTTTGATGGAATATGGTACATTGTTTCTACTATCTAGGTTATACTGATAATCAAATTAGATACCTGCTTTCTTAAAAAAGACATACGAGGCTTGTTCAATTGAAACCCATATTTGATCAAGTCAGCCTTGGAAACAGTTTTAATCACTCAACTGACGTTTTACAATGCTAGTTGTGTTTGCAAACATCACACTGATCAGTTCCTATCATGTGTATTTGACAGCGATTTTAAGTATTGTGACTTTAAAATGACGTTTGTTGTTAACAATCCGTCCAAATATAATCAGAGTGCGGTCATTCAATTTTTGTGTGCTGAAGGTTTGCAACCATTGCAAATTCATATGCGATTGCAAGCAGTGTATGGAAACGCATGTTTTGCGTATCCAACTGTCAAGCAATGATGTCGAAAATTTAAGAGTGGAAGAGAGGAGACGAATGATAAGCCGCGACCAGGTGCATTGAGTACTGCTTCAACATGAGTGCCTCATCAACAAACAGGAATGTGTAACATCCTTTAACCTCGACAGTTGTTCTATCGGGTTATGAGTAAGTAATTAATGAGAGCTGATGGTCGATGATTGACCTCGAGTGAATCCAAGTCTGGACAATAGGGAGGTCACCATCGCCTAATTAACCCTAACTTAAGAGCACCTATCTTTCAGATTTACTTATTGCTAGATAAAGAACACTTTATAGGGTTTAAATATGTTAAAATTATAGAATACCTACTCGTAGTTGTGTTGCTCGGCCCAAAGTCCTATATTTATGAGACCTTCGGGTCCGGGCACTATTACGTGGGTGTTTCTTGAAATTGCAAGATCTCGATAGTCGTTATTAGGAGTTTCAACTCAAATTGTCACCAAAGATAATAGAATTCAGGTAGGCATTATTAGTCAAATCAAAGAGACATATAAAAAATTAATATTCAGATTTTTTGATATGACTTATGATAATTGCAAATTCATGTGACAAGATCGATAAAAATTTAACTCAACATTGCACTTCATTAAAGGAAGAAAAATATCGTTTTAACACATATATGTATATACACAAAATGTCTCCAGTGAAATAAACAGTTATTATTAATAGTTAAATTGGCAGCTGTAAAATGATCTTACATAAAACAACATTTAATTGGGAGATGTGAAAACTCTCACCTTATCTAAGAATTATTAATTGATAATTACTGCGATACAAGAAAATTCAAACCAAACATTAGGAATAAAACTTTTTAACTTTTAATTTGCTCAGTTAATATTCTGAAATTTTGATAAATTAATGGAATCCCTAGGTATTGCTCTGCCCGGCCATTTTATTCTCAAGAATAACCTGCTGAGAGAAGCTCATCCAGATTTAGATTCAAGGTTTTGTTTGCTGGTTTAAGATACACAGATTTTAAAGGATTCAAAGTCTAACTAGTAGATGAATAATTAGTGACTAAATCATATTACAAATTTGCACGTTAAATTCAAATATATAATCAAAAAACTGAATAATAATTACCGAGCATAGTCAAAGAAAAACAGTCTCACTGATCCCAAGTTAAATTAATGTAACCTAATGTAGTTTATCTTGCTGACATGTGGAAAATTTTGAAATGACACATTACTGCTTGTAAAATTGCACAGATAAATGCAAAATGACTCACCCGGGCTGTGTATGTGATGTTCTGGGGTGTTATTCACCTGTTGGTTGCTAGTGATTGCGCAGGAACCAATCTTCGACTATCAGTGCTGACCATAGCTTTCTTTTCTCGCCGAAAGAAATCATTGAGTGTCGGGAGGGTTTTAAGAGGGGCTGACCCAACAATCACTGTACTATTATTGATTTGCAAAAATGAGCTGAACAGCTAAATTTGCAGTTTGCACCTTCAAGTATTTATGGTAAAATTTGGATATCTTGAATAACCACTTGTAACGACATTAGGAAATTTACTTGAGCAGAGAACAAAGACTGACCCTCAAGTTTAGTCTCTTTTTGTCGAAATGGACAGCTAATTATTACTTAAACCACGATCAAAGCACTTGTAACACTTATTAACAAGTTTCTAAACGATATTAGTGAAAGTAGATAAGAAATTACACCTTTATTTGGATGTTAAAATCTTCCCGATAGTTGCGCGAGGTGAACTCTTTGCTTGCCTACGACCGAATCTCCGAAGTCAGGTCCGATCGGTCCTGTGTTTCCCGCTAATTCTATAACCGCCGCACGCGTTCCTTTTCTAGCTTCATTTCAATTACTCCAGATGTAACAGAGACAACTCATTCTTTGCAGTGGATTTTTCCAGTCTCATATTCCAACCGTCCTAGTCGCTCCACGATGATGTCACTGTTACTAGAAAATTCCACAACACTCTGGATTTCTTGTTCAAGAAAACATTTGTATCTCCGCTACCATTTATATAAAAAAAATTCTCGATGACATCAGCTCTGTGCTCCACAGCTAGATTTTAGAATAATAAATGAAACGTTTTTACTCCGTGGAATATTCCGTCCCTAGATATTTGAGTTTTAATTGCATTATAGCCGCACAGAATTGGCTTTAGGGAAGTTAATGATTATAGCGAATTCTCAACAAACATTTTCTAAACTCAAAACTTGAAATATTCAATGTAGACAGGGTCAATCGTCATTGCTTAAGATACCTGGGGATTTTCTATATGCTTCAAACGTAGTAACGATGTTAGATAAAAACATAATCGTTACAAATGTGGCATGTGTAGAAGGCCTGATTAGAGAAAATCGTCGAATGTCAATCAGAACAATTTCAGAAGATGTTGGTGTGAGTATAGGATCTGTCCGTAGTATCGTACACAAACTGGGTTACAGCAAAAGGCGTTAAAATGCCATAAAAGAATTCTTCGAGCAGCAGCCACAAGTATTCTTTAAGCAGGGAATACATCGGTTGGTGAAACAATGAGATATGTGCCTTAATAATAGTGGTAATTACTTGTAAATATATTTGCCAATAATTATTTTCTGAACCAAAAATGGGTTTTTTCTTAAAGGGCATTTCCAATCGTGAAAATATATTTTTAATATCATTCAATTTATAATTAAAATTTAATTATAGGAAAATTTGCTACAACAATTAATGTAATAGTTCATGTAGAAGTAGGTCGCAGATGCATCAATAACATTGGCATCGAAATAATATAACATATTTAGCTAAATAATAAACAAGTTGGAATTGCAGTGTACAGTACAAGGAATGCTGACTGCTGAGGCCTGCAATAATGTATTATGTAGACCAAAGCAAGGTTATAAGTAGTGTTGTTGTTAATAAACATTAAGAAACGTGTGATTTTAATTATGTAGAGAGAAGTACAGACTTTTGTTTTAAAAATGTAGTGACTAATATCAGAGACTTTTCAATTAAGATTCAGTATATAAAGATTTTGGCTTTAAAATTCATTCGGTTAAATTAGTTGTAAGCATTGTTAAAGTTTAGTTTGTTTATTAGAGTTTATTACTTCGTTACTATGTCCACATTAGCCTACAAGTTACTCCGTAACTATCCTCCGCTCCTTAACATTGCTATTAAAAACATTTTTATGAACATTCACTACAATAACGCACTTGCTGCATCCAAGTGTACTTATCTGTTCTCATCACAGGTTGCAAACTTCACTTAGTATATAGAAGAAATCTTGAATACAGCATTTAGATATTACTTTTATTTTAAAGTGGCTTTGAGTATTAAACGAAACACAAGATTTCATATGACATTTTTACTTCTGATATTTTTGTTAATTGAAAAAAAATAGTCCGGTGGGTAAAATCTTGTGCGAAATAACCTGTAAAATGTTACAACAGTAAGCCTTTTTATATAAATTGCTCTGAAGAAAAGTAACAATCTGATTCAAGTTTACCAAAGAAGATCATAATAAGATTTGCCTTCTGACTAGCCCAACCATATAGTCCCATTAAACCCATCTAAATCCTCCCCGCTGGCAGAGGACTTGTTTACGGGCACTAATACCTTACTTTATTGCCTGTCAGGATTAAAAAGGATAACATGATAATCCTTTTCTTGACATCGTCAATATTATTTACTCTAACCCTCATAAATCATACCCATTTAATTCAATATCCGATACAACACTAAGCCTCTTGGAACCAGCACCAGATGAAGATGTGTTTTATGTGGAACCATGAGCTTTTCATTCATGTTTATAAATTATTTATAGCCGTTTCAAGACGTACGTGACCATAAATAAGACCATTCAACTAATTAATTATATTTATTATGTATTACAATGAAGAAGAGAGTGTGGGTGATTTTTGTATTCGCATGCACCGTCATTTACTGTGATTTATAAGTTTTTTATTTACCTTCATTAATAATGGAATGGGTTTTCATCGTCGATAATGGAAAAATCAATTATGATGAAGTTAATCGAAATACTGGAAGGTCAAAGGAGCGAGTATAAATATGTCAGTTTTTCATTCGTGGTCGATACGTTAGATTATTTATTTTTGTTATGTGCAGTCTCACGCAGTTGTCAATTATGGATATGAATATGGATAGCTTAAGACAGGAACATATTAAATAGATTTTATTAATTTATGAATAGTTTTATTGTAGCTGAATTTAACGCTAATTAGCAAGTTTTATGTAATGTATACGGGTAAAATTAATAATTAAAATTAAATGTTAAAAATATAAATAATGTTAAATGACAATTTAAAACTAATCTGATAGTGAAGAATTATTCCGTGATTTTAGTGAATTTTCTTGAAAAAATTTCACTAATGAGGAGATCCCGACATTTGAATTTTGAAATTTTTTTTCAAATAAGCGCTATTTAGGACCCCTGGAACCCGAATCCGAGGTCGGTTTCAGACTTTATATGTTTATATATATATATATATATATATATATATATATATATATATATATATATATATATATATATATATATATATATATATTTATGTCACCCCTATAACTTAAAAAATAATGGACCGATTTTGATAAAGCTTGGTGAGTACCGTCCTTTCGCAAGTGGCTTGGATAGGTTCGTTATCCAGGAAAATCCGCCGAGGTTTTCCCGGAAAATCCTGTTTTCTTTCGAAAAAAATCGAAAAAAAAATTATATCTCCAAAATTAACAAAGTAATGGCAACCAAATGTCATACGCAGGTTTATATCATTATAGGTAAGTTACCTATCAAAATTTAGTTCTGTAGGTTAAAAGAAAAAACAGTTATAGGCATTTAAAGAAAAATAAATTTGGGTTTTCCTCAAAACGTCAAAATCGCGATTTTAAACGTCAAAATTGGTAATATTTAGGCAATGAACGTGAAACTAATATGAGCTATGAAAGGAAAATGTCTCAAGAAGAATGTTTTACAAAGCCTGAAGTCTTAGTTTCAATCGTCATTGTCCTTTATTTAACTATAATATTCCCAGAAAATTCATTTCAAATAGACTCTTTCTCTGATGATTTGGCAGTAGTGTTGGCTATAGAGTTTATCGGCTAATGGTATATCATTTTTGTCGAATTTTCGTAAAAAATCATTAAAGTTCAATATATCCCTTATTATGCGCGGTACGAAAAAAAAATTGTATACATTAATTATAGGGTGTCTTGAGCTGCATCTTAAAAAAATATTTCTACATTTACAGGAGGGCCCATAAGTCGTTGGTGATTCAAGTTTTCTTTTTTAGTGAATTTTCTTAAAAAAATTCACTAATGGGGAGATCCGTGTTATATATATATATATATATATATATATATATATATATATATATATATATATATATATATATATATATATATATCGTACCGATAACTCAAAAAATAATGGACCGATCTTGATCAAATTTGGTGAGTACCTTCCTTTTGCGAGTGGCTTGGATAAGTTCGTTGGCCAGGTGGACCAGGTTTTCGCGGAAAATTTTATGTTTTCTTTCTAAAAAAATTATATCTCTGGAAATAACAAAGTGAGGGCAACCAAATTTGGTACGCGTATTTATATTATAAAGAGTGAACCATGTACCAACATTTAGGTCTCTAAGTTTAAGGACAAAGAGTTACGGGCAGCTAAAGAAACAAATTTTGGAGTTTTCCTCAGAACGCCAAACTCGCAATTTAAAACGTCAAAATTGGCAACGTTTAGGCAAAGAACGTGAAACAAATACGGATTGTGAAAAGAAAATGTTGCAAGAAGAGTGTTCTGCGAACCCTTAAGTTTCAGATTCAACCGTCATTAACCTTCATTTTACTAAAATATTTACAGAAAATTTATTTCAAATAGACCCTTTCCCTGGTGCTTTGGCTGTCGGTTTAGTTAAGTTGATGCTTTCGCTGTAGGTTTAGTGAAGTTTATGGTTTAACCGTCTATAATTTTTAGCTAATTTTTGTAGAACAAATTCGTTACTGCATTTTAGCATTTTTTATCGATAAGATGCATGTTTGTAAGAAATAAATCTGGACGCAGTAAGTGCGTTTTGGTAGCGAATATTCATTAAATCCTTCAAATTTCAATAACTGAATTTGCTATTAACGTAAGTTTTGTTAGTTAGCAAACCAACATTTAACTTTATTTTCGGAAAATTTTTGTATAAACGCGGCAAGTGCGTTTTGGTAGCGAATTTTCATTAAATGTTTCAAATTTCAATAACTCAATTTGCTATTAACCTAAGGTTCATTGTTTAGGAGACCAGTTTTCTCAAAAACATTTAAAGTTTATTTTCGGAACATTTTTGTACATTTTCAAATATATATTTTGATAAAATATGGTACATTGTTCCTACTATATAGGTTATACCGGTAACCAATTTTATTTTTATGAAAATTGACTTCCATAACGCACTTGCTGCGTCTGGAGTTTTTTTTTGCCTGAAGGTAACCGCCACAAAAAGTTCGAATGCAGGAAGTGCGTGCGATATGGTAGTGGATTTTCAAGAAAAGCACAAATTTTAAATATTTCAATTTTTATCAATCAAAAAACTTTAATTTTGGTTCACATAAAAATCTTTATAAAGGCTATATACAGGGTGAGGCGCCAAAAGTTTCTGTTAGGAGTTTCTCAATAACCGAACCGAATGTAATTCGAAAAATTTAAATCCCTAGGTTTTCGGCCAAATCCAATTAAACTATAGTATTTTTGCTCACGTGACATTTTCGGTTCTACCAGAAGTTTCCATCTGCTTTTTTATTTTAAATACAGTATGCTAGTTTTTAATAGAATTTTGAATTATACTGTCAAGGAATGGTGTCAAAAATTTAAGAGAGGAGACGAATGATAACCCGCGACCAGGTGCATTGAGTACTGCATCACCAGACAGGAAAGTGGCATGTGTAGAAGGCCTGATTAGAGAAAATCGTCGCATGTCAATCAGAGCAATTTCAGAAAATGTTGGTCTGGGTATAGGATCTGTCCATAGTATCGTACACAAACTGGGTTACATCAAAAGGTGTTAAAAGGTAATCGCTTTCAGTCGGACGAAGAAGTACAAAATGCCGTAAAAGAATTATCCGAGCAGCAGCCACAAAAATTGCTTAAGCAGGGTATAGATCGGTTGGTGAAACAATGGGATATGTGCCTTATTAATAGTGGTAATTATTTGTATTTCAGGTAGACTTTTACTAGTATACTATTTGTCTACAATTAACCATTTTCAAAATATTTCGTTTTTTTTCGAAAATCTTCGCAAAATCATAGTTGCACTTTATACCTGATAACTTGAAGGAAAAATAAGCTACAAGATTCATCTTTTGCACACAATACACCAATATGTGTACCTTCACCAAACGTATTAGAGTTTAGCCTTACAACATACAGGGTGATAGCAATTGAGTTGGCAACTTGACAAAATTCAACTGACCAAAACTTGCGTTTTTCAAAGGGGACATCCTGTATTTTATTACCCACGTTAATTGACATTTCAAGTCTATTTCGATTTGCATTCCCTATATCTAAATCTAACCGTTTTGGAGATAAATACATATTTATTCGAATCAGGGTTGCAAACTTGTAACAATAGTAGCCTTTAGAATTTAATTTGTCAACCAACTGACGTTTGCATGCTAGAAGTGCACACGGTGAAGTTTATTATCGACATTACAAAATAGGTCCTTAGTAGTGATAAAAATCACCAATTTAGGATACACAAACTATGATTTTATGGAACTATTAATTATTTATGGTGAATGTTGTCGAATAATTGGTCGCACATGTCGTGCTTTCGACGAAAATGAACTAGATAGACCGCAACCTAATCCGGGCACAGTAAAGAGACCATTGAAGAATTGTTCAAGTTGGGGGAGTTTTATCCCCAAAAACGAGAAACCAAAGCCAAGTGTTGCTTAGCCGAATCCATCTCTCAAGGATTGTCAAAGAGAGTTGGGTTTATCAACAAGAACCATTCACAGAATATTAAAAAGCACAACTGGAGAGCCTTCTCATATCACTTAATCCATAATGGAGCTTTTTGCGAAAAAATTATATTAGGCGAAGTTCTGCAAAAATAGATGGTTTAGTAATTACAATAACCACTTTTGATCGAATAGAAATCCTCACGTCACAAGAACCAACTATTGTCAAGACCATTGATCATTTAATGTATTTTGTGCCGTAAAAAATGATTAAGTTTTCGGTATAAAAATTTATTAGGAAATTCCTACTGGAGTCGGTTAGTGCAATATATTACGAGCATTTATTCCCGTTTCTCTGAATACAATGAGATTAGAAGAAGCTGAAACAACCTGGTATCAACAAGATGGAGCACCTTTGCACAATTCTCATTTGGCGTCTGATTTCTTGATCCAACATTTTGATTCCAGATGAATTTCCAACAACGGTCCAGATAGATGGCCACTGCGTTAGCCAGATCTATCTCCGCTCGACGCAAGTATCTGCGAATATATTAGAAATCAGGTCTACTCAGAACCTCCCACCACAACACTCGGAATCTGTTGGAATACTTGAAGTTGCCGCATAATTGTCTATGTTCCGGTGATCCATCGCATCCAATTGCATTACCCTAGCACATTCCCTCAGAGAAATGTCATTATCACCGTCGGCGATATCTTCATCAGCAATAAGATCTTCCGAAACATTTAAATCAGCGTTTTCATTTCTATGCTCAAAATGAAAACCAGCATCCCTAAAACGATTTTGCACTGTTTTCCGTGAGACATTTTTCCATGCACGATCAGGGAGACGAATAGCTTCGAGGACATTTACCTAAAGTTGACACTGATTCTTGTTCATGTTGTTAATTATTTTTTTGACGAGTTGTCTCCTGTATTTACATTTTAGAGAATTGATAATTCTCTGATCTAAAGGCTGCAGTACAGATGTGGTATTAGCTGGAAGAAAAACTAGTTTGTTGTTCTTCAAACTCATCAATTCTGAGTGTTCCACACAATTATCTACAAGAAAAAATGTTCTATTTTTTCTTTCTAGTTCTCTATCCTGTTCTTCTATTTCAGTTTTAAACATATCGCCAGTGCTTTTTTATTGCCAACATATTTCACCGACAAACTCTTTACGTTTTTAAAACATCTTAGCTTTTGTGCTTTGCCAGTAACCAATACTCTTCGAAACTCAGAACCATCATAATTTACACAAACTAGTACAGTCAGATGCTCTTTGGATAACTTCCCACCAAAACATTTTTGGTTTTTGAATTTTAGAGTTTTGTCCGGCAACATTTTGTAAAAATTCCTGTCTAGTCTGCATTGAAGACATCACATGCCTGATATTCCTCAGATATGTCTCGGCAGTCATTTTGAAGCCAACCAGATGTGACTTCCGTATTTACATATTTCGCTTCCCCCGAAACGTTTCCTGAATTAATTGAATTTCTCTGCTTAAAACTAGAAATCCAACTTGTAGAACACTAGAAATTCTCTCCGTATCCCATGTCTCTACCATGAGAAACAGCTTTCTCCTGGAGAAATAGGTCACTCACAGGAATGTGTGCGTGCCTCTGATATTTGATCCAATCGAACAATGGTTTGTCCAAGTTCTCCATGTGGGTTGTTTTTACAGTTTCTCTCTTGTGGTCTCCCCATTAGTGAATTTTTTCTACGAAAATTCACTAATAATTAATCGATGCGATTTTTCTAAAATAAAAACCGCATTATTTTTGGAGAAATCACGTAAATTTATGACAAGTTCTGTACATTTTAAGCCCATCAGTTATGGCAACATTAACTGAGTTGTTTATTAACTGTTGATTATGTTAAAATATATTTATATATTATTTAGTTTAAGTTATATGTTTTCCGTATCTATTATGACATATATTGGTTTCCTAGTAAGCCAAATAGTCTTCTTAATTAAAATGACTAATGGTTATTGTTTATAGGAAATCTTTTCAACTAATTAAAATATTAAGGCTTATAGTTTCATAAATACATATTACTACGTTTTGCGTTTCAGATTGTTTCTTATGTCAGAGAAGTTTTTGCTCTATGATACGATTTGAAAAGTCTGGACGCAGCAAGTGCGTTATGGTTGTCAATTTTCATTAAAAAAAATTACATGCGTATAACGCCATAGCTTTGTTAACTTCTGAGAAAAAAATTTTTTTCGAAGGAAAACCCAGAACTTTTCCGTTAGTTATAACCGATCCAAATCACTCACAAAAGGAAGGAGCCTGCCAAATTTCATTAAAATCAGATTATTATTTTTTGAGTTATCGGTCTGACACGTATATATATATATATATATATATATATATATATATATATATATATATATATATATATATATATATATATATATTATATATATATCAGTGTGTGTATGTGTGTATGTGTGTGTGTATGTGTGTATGTGTGTGTGTGTGTGTGTGTCATTAAATATAGTAATAAGAAAAGTTGTATGAATTAAGCACCTTCGCCAATGTATAGGTTCAAACAAACAAATTTTCACTGCTTGTTTAACGGAAGGTCTCTCAATTCCATTGATTCCATATTGATCGATCACAAGAGATGCTAAAACGTGGAAATAAAGATAACTAAATTGGAATTGAGGGACCTTCCGTTAAACAAGCAGTGAAAATTTGTTTGTTTGAACCACCCTTAAACGTTTGCTCTCGAGCAAAGAATATAAACACAGTTGTAGTCGTCAAACATTTAGATTGTTTTCACCCTCTGATGACGCTAACTTAGTGAAACGATCGTCAGGGTTTAAAAAAATGTGTTGTGGTGATTTACGTTCTTCAAGTGTACTTATTTTATAAAAAATATAAATCTAGGGCTAAAAATCTGTTACACTTATTACAGTTACCCGAATGGTATTATTATTATTATTATTATTATTATTATTATTATTATTATTATTATTATTATTATTATTATTATTATTATTATTATTATTATTATTATTATTATTATTATTATTATTATTATTATTATAATCAAAGATTCCACTTAGTTTATTCTAAGGATTATTCTACATGAGTTGAAAAACTTCGTGCACCTGGGGTGTTGCTTCTGCGTCTGGATGTCAGGAAGTATCATAGTATCTTCCGTAATATATGCGCCGTGCTCAGGACCACCGCCTTTTGCATTAGCAGGAGATTGTGTTTTCCTGGAACTTCCTTCATGAAATTGGTGGTGGCATTGGAAATAAGTCCTGTGGCTCCGATGATGACGGGGATTATTTTGGCCTTCAGGCTCCACATGCGCTGTATCTCAATTTGCAGATCTTTATATTTAAGCATCTTTTCTGCTTCCTTCTGTGTGATGTTGTAGTCAGAAGGTATGGCCACGTCTATGATTAGGCAATGTTTTTTCTTCTTATCCTTAACTGTGGGGTCTGGTGTGTTTGCAACTATTTTTCTATCTGTATGCACTTGTCTGTCCCATATGTTTGTCACATCTTCAGCATCTATTACAGGGTCCGGGATGTGCTGGTACCACTTTTCATTTACATCTATCTTGTAGTGTTTGCAGATGTTCCAGTGGAGCTGCCTGGCTACTGTGTTGTGTCGGTCCAGATACGAATGTTTTGCTAGTATGGGACAGCCCGTAACAATATGGTGGATGGTTTCATTGAAAGACCGACAGAGTCTGCATTTTGGGTCTGTGTCGGTCCTCATTATTTTAGCTTTCACATAATTTGTTGCGATGGCTTGATCTTGGCAGGCAGTTATCAGAGCTTCCGTCTCGGTCTTGAGATTTGCATGGGTGAGCCACGCTCATGAGTTATTTTGATGCAAGGTTTCCTTAACTGCCTCATTTGCTATTTGTCCATGAAGTGGCTTGGTTTCCCATTTTGTAATTCGTTCTTCTTTTATCTGTTGTTTCATTCTCTGTTTCATTTCCTTCACCTTCTTTGTCTCGGGTATACTATGGCTGTTGTGCTCTGGTTCTCCTTTTTCTTCGTTATCTTTGCCTTCCTCTGTGATGTCATAATCTCTAGGAGCGCCCTGTTGTTGTCTGTACACCATTCCCAGGTATTTATCTTCTTGTTTTAGTTGCAGGTAGCTGCTGATACCTTCCTTGGCAATGTTGTTAGCAGCCTTAATGGTAATCATTCCTCTGCCTCCTTCTTTTCTAGGGATATACAATCAGTCAATGTCGGCACGTGGATGGAGAGCACCGTACATTGTGAGGAGCTTGCGTGTCTGGGTGTTCAGTTTCTGAATCTCTGCCTGGGTCCAACTGATGATCCCTAGACTGTATTGGATGACAGAAACAGCTAGGGAGGTTATGGTCATCATCTTGTTTTTGGCATTGAGCTCGGTTTTTAAAAATCGCTCTTATTCGCCGGTAATATTCTTTCTTCAATTTGATTTTTATTTTCTTGTGTTGGATACCATCGTGTTCATCTATGCCTAGATATTTGTACACATCAATTTGGTCTGAAGATTGGATGGTTGTTGAGTTATCAATTTTGATGTTCTCCTTATTATGATGATGATTATTATTATTATTATTATTATCGACTTTCGCCTGAAGGGCTTCCACACTCCCTCAAAGGGGAACATTTACTCATATCAGGTATCTCAGATACCAAAGCGACTGGACGCAGATGGGGCCCATTCCAAGTTATCGGGCCCTGAACGGAAACGCGACACATTCTCACTTCCCAGGGATCTCCACACAGTGTGGGCAATGGCAAGTACTACCGCCATCTGCATAACCTTATTTATAAAGATGCTCTCTGCTCCTTTCGTAAACTAATTTGTCAGATCGTTCTTCATTACCGAGTGGTTTATTTTCCTCACTTGTTGTACTGCCAGGTATATATAACACCATTTCACGTCCATCGAGGCAATGTGCTGGCCGTTCTGCATTTCATATTAACCTGGTTGTATTTTCCCTCTGACTACACATAAGGTGGGACATTTGTCAAGCCCAAACTGCATGTCAGTATGACTAGAAAACCCTTTCACGATTTTAAGGAGCTTAAGATCATCCATAAACAGCAGATGATTTA
Organism: Tillus elongatus; assembly: GCA_964006375.1. Classification (NCBI taxonomy): domain Eukaryota; kingdom Metazoa; phylum Arthropoda; class Insecta; order Coleoptera; family Cleridae; genus Tillus; species Tillus elongatus. The sequence continues at coordinate 12,286,865 of OZ023264.1, forward strand.
GCCTCATTTGCTCCCTGCCATTGTCTTTTATACTGTAGCCATACCTGGTGAAGTTCAGGCGGTTTGATAGTGGGTTCAATGCGAGTCAGAACCATAATGGGCTTAGCGAGTCGCCTTGAAATATGCCTCTTCTAATTGGTATCGTGCTGGTTATGATGTTATCACCCCTTGGTGCCCGTAACTGAATCTTTATTCTCCAAGTAGACATTGTGTGTTCAAGAAACGCTAGGAAACAAAAATTGTACAGTGGTTTCTTTTTTCTTTCAAAAAATAACATTCGTTACCACGGAATCGGTTGTTTATTTCAAATAGTGGAAACCTGAATCTAGGTTTTCGTACATAGTTTACATAACATTTCTAATTAGAGATTTTACGTAATAATTAACAAAATAAAATGTTTAAATTAAAATAAAAAACATAACAAAAGGTCAGGGAAAATGTTGAAAGAGTTCTCCATTATTATTGAGACAGCAAATACTCCTACGCAAAACGGAATTTGTCACTTTTTTAATAGAACGTCTATCGATATTGGCAAAATTATCTAGGACAACTTCTCTAAGATCGTTCACTGTATCATTAGACCCTCGGTACACCTTATTTTTTACAGTTTCCCATAAAAAGTAATCTAAAATGGACAGATCAGGAGAACGGAGTGGCCACGTAACTCGATCTTATAGATCTTCAGCTCACTTATAAGCCATTCGTGTGGAACTGAATCATATGCCTTTTTGTAATCCACGTAGGCAGCAAATAGATTTCTTATTATTATTACTTTTTGGCGTATAAATTTTAAAACGTATCTTGCAAGAACTTGAGTCTGCAATCGATTCATTTTGGACCTGAATATAATGAAAAACTGCAATATAGCTCGAAATCTTCTTGACATTGACAACACCTCAATTTAGGTTTTCCAAATTTTAATTGTATTTAGCTTCCCGTAATTGTTTCCTATATCCAATAGTTCGTGTACTTCCTTGTAATTTATATATCATTATGCGATAACAAAATTATTCCACGTACACAGAAAACCTTTGCAGCCACTCAAAAGCCCTAGTTCTCTAAATCCTGTAACAAGGCCAGACTTGAAAAGGTCAAGGCTCACAAAAAGCCTCTAAACAATCGCAGTCAAGAAAACCGTCAAGCATTTAACGACGCAAGAAACTGCTATGTCCTCATTCTATCTGAGGCAAAAAACTCGTTTAATAACCACATCAAAAACAAAGTCCTCTTAAGCTCCAGCGGCAGCAAACCCTTCTGGACTCTTGCTAAATCTATTGGGAATAATTTTTGCAAGAGCACGTTCCCACCTCTTGTCTCAGGAGCTGAAATTGTTTCTACCACCCTGGGCAAGGCTGAACCTTTCGCCTTGTTGTTCGCCGGCAATTCTATTTTCAACACACCTCCAAATGTTCAACCACCAACAGTCCCAAATGTCGCGCATAAAATGACGGATATCATTTTCAAAACTAAAAAGGTACGAATGATGCTCTTTTCTCTTAATACCAGGAAAGCCTCTGGCCTTGACGAGATCCCAGCAATTGTTCTCAAAAAATGCGCACCAGAACTTGCTCCTGTCCTGACTTGTCTGTTTCAGACATCTTAAAATAGAGACATATTCCCTAGTAACTGGAAAACTGCTCGAGTACAACCCGTCCCTAAGAAAGGATCCAAAGCGCTTCCTAGCAACTACATGCCTATTTCTTTCCTTTCAGTCGTCTCTAAAGTGATGGAAAAATATATAAACACAGAAATACTAAAATTTATTAAAAAATACAGTCTAATCCACGACAGGCAGTATAGATTCCGTCAGCGCAGATCAACTGCCGACCTCCTTTCCTTTGTCACCCATTCTTGGAACAAGTCTATGGAACTACACGGTGAATCCCAGATTCTCGCTCTAGACATATCCAAAGCATTCGACCAGGTCTGGCATGCAGCGCTCCTTAATAAACTACCGACCTATGGCCTACCAGCAAAACTCTGTACGTGGACAACAAATTTCCTCTCCAACCGGAGCATTTCTGTTGTTGTGGATGGGCATTCCTCTAAACTGTATCCAATTAATGCAAGAATTCCTCAAGGTTCAGCTTTAGCCCCTACTTTGTTTCTTCTCCACATCAATGACCTCCTTTCTAGCACATCCAACCCAGTTCACAGCTACGCGGACGAAAGCACCCTCCACTCAAATATACACTATTCTAAGCCTGTCTCTTTAGCCCAATTAGATCAGGATCGCAGACTCATGGAGGGTTCTATCTCCATGGATCTTCAAAAAATATTAAACTGGGGAAGTAAAAATATTGTACAATTCAACCCTTACCAAATCACAGTCTCGCTTTCTTTCTCATAAGATATACACCAGCCTTAGACCCATCACAATAAACAACCAAGTTTATTCAAAGTAATGAGTCTTTTCACTTGTTGGCATTTCTGTTCATCGAAATCTCAATTGGCACCAACATGTCACATGAGTTGCAGAAGCAGCTGCTAAGAAATTAGGTTTCCTCTTCCGGGCTCGCAAAAACTTTTCACTAGCTAATCTCTATACCTTATATACTTCACAGATAAGACCAAACCTCGAATACTGCTCCCACATCTGTGGTACTGCTGCTGCTTCTACACTCGCTATCCTGGACTCCATTCAGAAGACTGCTATACGTCTCATCGGCGACCTTACCCTCACCCAAAGGCTGCCATCCCTTGCCCACCGACGTGCCGTTGGTGACCTCTCTCTCTCTCTCTCTCTTGTATAGATATCTGCACGGGCACTGCTCAGAGGAGCTTTCTTCCATAGTTCCTCCACCTGCTGCCCTCAACAGATGTACCAGGGGAACAGAGCGAATGCACCCTTTTACTGTCCAACTCACCAGACATAGAACATATTGTTATGCCCGCTCTTTTGTCCCGAGGACTTCCAAGTTGTGGAATTCCTTGCCGGCACATGTTTTTCCTTCTCCCCCGAACCTCGAAACCTTCAAGTCCAGAATTAACAAGTTGTCTCTTTTCTCCTTGTCGACACCCACGGTACGATAGTATTTAGGCTGTAAGCCCTCGTGGTGTGTTGTTGAAATAAAAATAAAAACATATAAAAAATGTTTTGTGAGAGCAAATACCGTCCAAAGGTTAGATAAAAACTTTAAATTCTCTTGATCCTGATCCACTTAATAATTAATATTCTTTTATTTTAACATTATGTTACTTGCAAATAAATGGATAACGCACTCTCTTGCATATTGCAGAACGGAAGTGTGATTTCAAAGATGACTGGCTAAAACTAATTCAAATGTTGTCGACAGTCGCACAGCAGGAGTAACATAAAATTACAACGAAAGTGTAGGTTCAAATCCTACACGAATTAGCACGTCTATACATTACATCTTTTGTATCTTTGTAATCTTAGCATGTATTCTTCTTTAACATCATCGAACAAAAATCAATAAAGTTTGCTTGAACCTAAAGAGTTTTGAAAGGCAGCCACAATTTTTACTATTAGCGAAAGTTAATAGAAACAATTTTCTTATAAGGAGATCGCTACTTCAAGACTTTTAAGATTTTTCTTCTAAAAAAGTCAAAATCGCTAACTGAAACGTCAAGATTGACGACATTTAGCAAAATATCCTTAAACGAATGCGCGTCATGTTAAAGAAATGTTGGAAGAAGTGTGTTTTACAAAGCGCCATAATTGAGTTTCTTCTTCAGCCGTCATTTCCCTTCACTTTACTAAAATATTTGCAGAAAATTAATTTCAAATAGACGCTTTCCCTAATGCTTTGGCAGTATTTTAAGTTATATAGTTTGTGATTTATTTTTTATTTTTTATTTCAACAACACACCACGAGGGCTTACAGCTTAAATAATATCGTACCGTGGGTGTCAAAAAGTAGGAAAGAGGCAACTTGTTAATTCTAGACTTGAAGGTTTGGAGGTTCGGGGGAGAAGAAAAAACATGTGCCGGCAAGGAAGTCCACAACTTGGAAGTCCTCGGGACAAAAGAGCAGGCTTAACAAGATGTTCTATGTCTGGTGACCTGGACAGTAAAAGGGTGCATTCGCTCTGTTCCCCTGGTAGATCTGTTAGGGGCAACAGGTGGAGGAACTATGGAAGAAAGCTCCTCTGAGCACTGCCCGTGCAGATATCTATAAAAGAGAGAGAGGTCACCAACGGCACGTTGGTGAGCAAGGGACGGCAGCCTTTGGGTGAGGGTAGGGTCACCGATGAGACGTATAGCTCTCTTCTGAATGGAGTCCAGGATAGCGAGTGTAGAAGCGGCAGCATCACCCCAGATGTGAAAGCAATATTTGAGGTTTGGTCTTATTTGTGAAGTATATAAGGTATAGAGATTAGCTGGTGAAAAGTATTTGCGAGCCCGGAAGAGGAAACCTAATTTCTTAGCAGCCGCTTCTGCAATTGATTTGACATGTTGATGCCAATTCAGATTCCAATCCACAGAAATGCCAACAAGTGAAAAGGACTCATTACTTTAAATCACTTGGTTGTTCATTGTGATGGGTCTTGGGATTATATATCTCTTATGAGAAAGAAAGCAAGATTGTGATTTGGTGGGGTTGAATTGTACAAGATTTCTACTTCCCCAATCTAATATTTTTTGGATATCCACGGAGACAGCACCCTTCATGAGTCTGCGATCCTCATTTAATTGGGCTGAAGAATCAGGCTTAGAATATTGTATATTTGAGTGGAGGGTGCTATCATCCGCGTAACTGTGAACTGGGTTGGATGTGCTAGAGAGGAGGTCATTGATGTAGAGAAGAAACAAAGTAGGGGCTAAAGCTGAACCTTGAGGAACTCAAGCATTAATTGGATACAGTTTAGAGGAATGGCCATCCACGACAACAGAAATGCTCCGGTTGGAGAGGAAATTTGCTGTCCGGGTACAGAGTTTTGGTGGTAGGCCATAGGCTGGAAATTTATTAGGCAGCTCTGCGTGCCAGACCTGGTCGAATGCTTTGGATATGTCTAGAGCGACAATCTGGGATTCACCGTGTAGTTCCATAGAGTTGTTCCAAGAATGGGTGACAAAGGAAAGCAGGTCGGCAGTTGATTTGCGCTGACGGAATCCATACTGCCTGTCGTGGATTAGATTGTGTTTTCAAAAAATTTTAGTAATTTGATGTTTATATACTTTTCCATCACTTTAGAGACGACTGAAAGGAGAAAAATAGGCGTGTAGTCGCTAGGAAGCGCGATCCTTTCTTGAGGACGGGTTGTACTCGATCAGTTTTCCAGTTACTAGGGAATATGCCTCTATTGTAAGATGTCAGACGAGTCAGGGCAGGAGCAAGTTCTGGTGCGCATTTTTTAAGAACAATTGCTGGGATCTCGTCAAGGCCAGAGGCTTTCCTGGTATTAAGATAAGAGAGCATCTTTCGTACCTTTTTAGTTTTGAAAATGATATCGGTCATTTTATGCGCGACTTTGGGGACTGTTGGTGGTTGAACATTTGGAGGTTGGTTGAGAGTCGAATTTCCAGCGAACAGCGAGGCAAAAAGTTCAGCCTTGCCCAGGGCTGTAGAAACAATTCATCCCCTGACACAAGAGGTGGGAACGTGTTCTTGCAGAAATTATTCCCAATAGATTTAGCAAGAGTCCAGAAGGGTTTGCTGCCGTTGGAGCTTCAAAGGACTTTGTTTTTGATGTGGTTATTAAACGAGTTTTTTCCTCAGAAAGAATGCGGACATACCGGTTTCGTGCGTCGTTAAATGCTTGACGAATTTCTTGACTGGGACGGTGTAGAAGCGTTTTGTGAGCTTTGACCTTTTCAAGTCTGGTGTTGTCACAGTATTTAGAGAACCAGGGCTTTTGAGTGGCTGAAGAGGTTTTATGTGTACGTGGAATCAATAATTACATGCCAGCTTGGATAATTTCGGTGACGTTTTGTGAGATATCAGAGTGGTCAGGATGAAAGAAGCAGACAGACGCCCATGGAAATGAGGAAAAGCAATCTCGCATTTCGTCCCAGTTCGCGGAGTTGTAGTGCCAAACGATACGTGGGTGTGATGACTGTGTGACATAGGGTTGCATTGCGCAGAAAGCAGTCACCATGCTGTGGTCTAAGCGACCAAGGGAGGCAATGACTGATGTTTTATAGCATTCAGGTTTTTTAGTATGAAGGATATCCAAGGAATTTGAGCTGTGTGTTGGGATGGGAGGAAAGTAAGTAGATTGCTGAACCATATTAGCTAAAGAATTGCTGACTGCAAAGGCCTCCGCTGCTCTTCCTTGTGGATCAGTTTTTGAGAATCCTAGCCATTCCTTATTATGGACATTGAGGTCACCAAGAATAGTGACCTCGGAGGAAGGATATTCAGAAATCAGATGGTCGGTTTTTCAGAAAGGTAGTCAAAGAGCTGGACAAAGTTTTTGTCAGAAGGTGACCGGTAAATGCAACAGATGAATTTAGTTGCAGCCCTGAGAGAGAGAGAGAGAGAGAGAGAGAGAGAGTTTTATCCATAGTATGTCTTTTCTTCCAGCTTCTGGTGCAGGGTAGATTGATACGGACGTACGCACACATGCCTCCATGCAATCTAAAGGAAGTAAGGATAATAAATATTCACTACCATAACGCACTTGCTGCGTCCCGAACTTTTTTCTTTATAAGATTACATCAATTGTGTTTATTGCCCAAAAAATGTTCGTCTCATTTGGCCTTCAGAGCAACCAAAATTTGAAAATGCCTCGTATATCTATTTTTTAGTAGTGCGGTATTTCATATATTTTCTAAGAATATCATTTGCTTTTTATCAACTTAAATTACTTTGCAATATCACATACCCTTGGACTTAAGAAGAGCTATTACTAAACGTCTTAAGCCAATTATCAAGGGCATGCCACGGATATTATCCTTATACGATGAACGTGTGGGTCAGGATCTAACTGTGACGAGTTGAAGAATGATTGCGCTGCAACAAGCTGAAAGAACTTGAGAGACATTCAACATTACGCATGTCTTTCTTTAATTAGCTACCGCAGATTTATAGCTGATGCTTCGATATGCCTTATTGGCGAACAATGCTCGACAACATGTCCCAGACGTCTGCAAGCCTTTTGTGAGAAATGCTGAATACTTTATATGTGACTTGAATTTATAATAATCATGAGATGAGGCTTACGTTAGGATTCCCAGAATTTAGTCAATTAAAAATTAGTAATAGTTGATCATAGTTATTAATATTAATGTTATTATTCGATTTACTTTTAATTGGCTTTTGATTTATAGCTAGGTAGAAATCAAGGCAAATGGATATACCGGTTGTGGTGGCGAAATCCACAGGAGGAGGCTGTTAAGTTATTTCGTGATGAATTTATAAGAACGTTGTGAGATGTAAGACAGGGTCGCCATCTCGGTGCAGAACCAGGTAGTATGTTGTCACGACAGCTCCCATTAACACAAAATGTTGTAAAATAGAGGCTGTGCACAAACAACTACCAGTTTTATATTTCCCATTTATTCCCTAATATAGGGAAAATGTACGTAAGGCTAGATGTATTTTCACCATAATTAAAACCGCAGGCCGGTTTTGCTCTAATTGGAGCTCATCAGTGCGTTATACTAGTCACAGCGAGAACACACCTATACGGCTATGGTAGCCAGCCTCCTAGAACATTGTGAGATCTACGACAGGGTCGCCATCTCGGTGAGAAACCAAGTAGTATGTTGTCGTGACAGCTCCAGTTAATACAAAATGTTATAAAATAGAGACTGTGTACAACCAATTAACAATTTTGTAAATCGTCAGCCCTGGCCCAACCGGTCTGAGGTTGTTTCTATATTAGGGAAGAAATGGGCCAGGGCTGACAATTTACAAAATTGTTAGTGAGTGAATAGACAATGTGCATAGATTTTCCATTACATGAATTTAACATTTACGTAATAGTTTTTCACACGTAAAACATTATTACATGCATGAAAATACACAAAAACATATACTTGCGTTAATAGCAAATTGAGTTATTGAAATTTGAAAGATTTAATGAAAATTCGCTACCAAAACGCACTTACTGCGTCCAGATTTTTTCTTACAAATATGCATCATATTTCGATAAAAATGCAAAGATGCATTAACGAATTTGTTCTACGAAAATTAGCTACAAATTGTAGACCGTTAAACCATAAACTTCACGAAACCTACAGCGAAAGCATCAACTTAACTAAACCGATAGACAAAGCATCAGAGAAAGGGTCTATTTGAAATGAATTTTCTGTAAATATTTTAGTAAAATGAAGGGCAATGATGGTTGAATCTGAAACTTAAGGGCTCGCAGAACACTCTTCTTGCAACATTTTATTTTCACAACCCGTATTTGTTTCACGTTCTTTGCATTGCCAATTTTGACGTTTCAACTTGCGAATTTGACGTTTTGAGGAAAACTCCAAAATTTGATTTTTTATCTGCCCGTAACTTTTTTGTCTTTAAACTTAGAAATCTAAATTTTGGTACATGTTTCATTCTTTATAACACAAATAAGCGTAGCAAATTTGGTTGTCCTTACTTTGTTATTTCCGGAGATAGAATTTTTTTTAGAAAGAGAACACAACATTTTCAGGGAAAACCTGTGCCGTTTTTTCTGGGTAACGAACTTATCCAAGCCACTTACAAAAGGGATGATCCTCAAGGTTCAGCTTTAGCCCCTACTTTGTTTCTTGTCCACATAAATGACCTGCTCTCTAGCACATCCAACTCAGTTCACAGTTACGCAGACGACAGCACCCTCCACTCAAATATACAATATTCTAAATCTGCCTCTTTAGCCCAATTAGATGAGGATCGCAGACTTATGGAGGGTTCTATCTCCGTGGATCTCGAAAAAATATTAGACTGGGTACGTAGAAATCTTGTAAAATTCAACCCCACCAAATCTCAGTCTTGCTTTCTTTCTCATAAGAGATACACCAGCCCTAGACCCATCACAATGAACAACCAAGTTATTCGAAGTAATGAGTACTTTTGGCATTTCTGTGGATCGAAATCTGATTTGGCAACAACATGTCACATCAATTGCAGAAGCGGCTGCTAAGAAATTAGGTTTCATCTTCCGGCTCGCAAATACTTTTCACCAGCTAATCTCTATATCTTATATACTTCACACATAAGCCCAAACCTCGAATACTGCTCCCACATTTGGGGTGCCGCTGCCGCTTCTACACTCGCTATCCTGGACACCATTCATAAGAGAGCTATACGTCTCATCTGTGACCCTACCCTCACCCAAAGGCTACCATCCCTTGCCCACCGACGAGCCGTTGGTGACCTCTCTCTCTCTCTCTCTTATAGATATCTGCACGGGCACTGCTCAGAGGAGCTTTCTTTCATAGTTCCTCCACCTGGTGCCCCAACAGATCTACCAGGGGAACAGAGCGAATGCACCCTTTTACTGTCCAGGTCACCAGACATAGAAGATCTTATTATGCCCGCTCTTTTGTCCCGAGGACTTCCAAGTTGTGGAATTCCTTGCCGGCACATGTTTTTCTTTCTCCTCCGAACCTCCAAACCTTCAAGTCCAGAATCAACAAGTTGCCTCTTTCCTCCTTGTCGACACCCACGGTACGATAGTATTTAGGCTGTAAGTCCTCGTGGTGTGTTGTTGAAATATAAAAAAACGCCATCTAGAAATAACGACTATAAGCTCAAACAGAAAATTATTTGTCACATGTTCCTTGTAAGAAACAGTAGGTTCATTGGGGTGAAGACATTAAGAAATATTGGGACATAGTAACCCACCCTCAAAGTTTGTGGCATGCTTTTTGGACACCTCTATTCAGCATTCGCGTACGTTAAATGCAACCCTCGTCTCCGATATCTTACTGAAATTTACATTTACACGTTTCATTGTGATTCTTGTAGCATAAGCATTGGCAGATAAAAATTAGTAGCCACCCAACACCAGGTATCGAGAACTTCATTTCTCTGTTGGTAATTTGTATATAATGTAATGTAAATGTAAATGTGTGTAGTTTGATACTTGTATCCTGTGTACTGCTCAATTATTTCCTGCTTGTATGGAATAAATTGACTGTTGGACAATTGTAGTTGTAGTTAATTAGTCAAAGCTTTGCAAATGATATATCTCTTGCTGCCTCTATGGAGGCGGCAGATTGATGTGGCTGAGAAGCACGGTGTTGAGTTACAAAATCCCACAATGTGCAATCGAAGGATTTACTATTGGCACCTTTACAGAATATTTGCATTCGCTCATGCAGCCTTACGTGTCTTAGTTAACCCACGAGTTTTAAGGTGTCTTCATTTCACATGAAAGCATTAAGATGCCAAGATAAACGAAAAAATTATCTCCATTGATTATAAACGCCTCTACTAAGTTAAATTACTAACACTTAGTGTCGAGAAATAAACTTTATTTGAACTCACATTAGCTCTCTTGGGTCGGTTTTTAAATGAAGCGTCCAGCATTTCGAACGTGTATTAGAAGAGTAGAAAAGTCAGAACGCTGCAAATGCGTTATGATAGTGAATTTTTATTAAATGTTTGAAATTTAAATAACTCAATTTTCTATAAACTTAGAGAGTTTAATTTTAATACGTAGTAAGGTCTTTCCTAAGGCAAGATATCCACAAAATTTTATTAAAATAACTTTGTAATTTTCGAAGAAAAACATTTTTTTCGAAAGAAAATTTAAAATTTGAATAACTCAATTTTCTATAAACTTACAAAGTTGAATTTTGGTACGTAGTAAGATCTCTCCTGAGGCAACATATATAGTAAATTTCATTAACACAGCTTTGTTACTTTTGGAGAAAAAATTTTTTTTTCGAAAGGAAACTCAAAATTTTTCCAGGAAACCCAGTCCGATTTTTCTGGATAACGAACTCATTCAAGCCATAAATAAAAGAAAGGCACTTGCCAAGTTTCATCGAAATCGGTTAATTATTTTTTGAGTTATGAGACGGAGACAAATGAACTTTAATAAGATATTATGCTGTGACAATACCTCTCTCAAGCAGTGGCGATTTCTCCTAGTGAGCTAGGTGTGCGCCGCACACCCTAAAATATAATCAAAATGTGCACAGTTATATATGTTTTATTTCTTTTTCCCTTAGTCTTAATACACTACATATTTTATGACAATCGATTTAATTTACTTATTTGATTTCATAAATAGTCGGTTAATAGTGACTTGGAATGAAGTAGATACCACGTTTCTAATATGAGTAGATCAATAGCAACTGGGAATGAATTCGGTCAGTCCCGGACCCACGTGTTTAAAATAGTGAGGAAAATACCATTGATTTTAACACTGCAGTGAGCTATAAAAATTTGATTAACTCAGTTTTCTATAATCTTAGAAAGTTTAGTTTTGGTAGGTAGTAAGGTATTTCATTAAAATAACTTTGTAATTTTTGGAGAAAAAAAATTGTGTCAAAAGAAAATTTAAAATTTGGATAACTCAATTTTCTCTAAACTGAGAAAGTTGAATGTTGGTACTTAGTAAGTCCTCTCCCAAGGCAACATATATAGTAAATTTCATTAAAACAGCTTTGTTATTTTTATGGAATTTTTTTTTAAGAAAACTCAATTTTCCCGGAAAAACCCGTCCGATTTTCCTGCCTAACGAACTCATCCAAGCCATTAATAAGAGAAAGGCACTTGCCGAGTTTCATTGAAATCGGTTAATTATTTTTTGAGTTATCAGACGGATACATATATATATATATATATATATATATATATATATATATATATATATATATATATATATATATATATATATATATATAAATTGAAACTGACCCCGGATATGGGTTCTAGGGGTCCTAAATCGCGCTCATTTGAAAAAAGTTTTGCAAAGTCTCACCATCGATACCTCTTTATTAGTGAATTTTTTTAAATAAAAATTCACTAAAAAGTCAGAACGCAGCAGGTGCGTTGTAGTGGTGAATTTTCATAATAAAACTTTTGTACTACATTACGCGACCAACCGTTACCATAACATTAGACCCAAAAAAACTTATTCATGTTAAATTTAATCAACTGCTTCTTACAAACACACTTGGAAAACCCAAATCACCATAACACATTTTAAAAGACCTAACGATCGTTTCGATAACCAAGTTAGCTTCATCAGAGGATGCAAATATTCTAATCGATTTCTACTTCCACACATATTTATATAGACTTTCAGGTAAAAGGCCAAAAAACGAGACTGGAATTTTTAAGTAGCAGAGCCAACCTTTGTGTAGTATATCCTCAATTGCCGGAAGAGGTTATTTAACTTCCCTTTATTACGCCAGTTAATAGCTTAGTGATGCCTTGCTGATATTTTCGTTTGTCGGAAATATCTGTATTGTTTCGTTAACTCTCGAGCGCGCTATTGTCGGTATTTACATATCTTTTACAAAGCTCTCTATCAAGGGACTGGATATGGGAGGTGATGCGAGATTCATACATTTTTTTATTATTAGTATATTTAGCGATATATGTATACTTTCGAAGGCGTTCTATTGTCCTGGTTTTCTAACATTTTAAAACAATTTTACATTCTCTTCATTAACGTGGTGATTATTATCCCAAATATGTCGGGCGACGGTAGATATATCTATAGTCCCGTATTTTAATTGTGCTAAGTGTTCTTTGAATCTATTTTTATTTTATTTCAACAACTAACCACGAGGGCTTACAGCCTAGATATTATCGTACTGTGGGTGTCGACAAGGAGGAAAGAGGCAACTTGTTAATTTTGGACTTGAAGGTTTGGAGGTTCGGAGGAGAAAGAAAAACATGCGCCGGCAAGAAATTCCACAACTTGGAAGTCCTCGGGACCCAAGAGCGGACATAAGATGTTCTATGTCTGGTGACCTGGACAGTAAAAAGGTGCATTTGCTCTGTTCCCCTGGTAGATCTGTTGGGGGAAGCAGGTGGAGGAACTATGGAAGAAAGCTCCTCTGAGCAGTGCCCGTGCAGATATATATATATATATATATATATATATATATATATATATATATATATATATATATATATATATATATATATATATATATATATATAAGAGAGAGAGAGAGAGGTCACCAACGGCACGTTCGTGGGCAAGGGATAGCAGCTTTTGGGTGAGAATAGGGTCATAGCTCTCTTCTGAACGGAGTCCAGGATAACGAGTGCAGAAGCGGCAGCGGCAGCGGCACCCCAGATGTGGGAGCAGTATTCGGTTTGGCCTTATTTGTGAAGTATATAAGGTACAGAGATTAGCTGGTGAAAAGTATTTGCGAGCCCGAAAGAGGAAACTGAATTTGTTAGCAGCCGCTTCTGCAATTGATGCTATGTTGGTGCCAATTAAGGTTTCGACCCACAGAAATGCCAACAAGTGAAAAGGACTCATTACTTTGAATAAGTTGGTTGTTCATTGTGATGATATTCGCTACTATAACGCGCTTGCTGCGTCCCGAATTTTTTTATATTATTATAAATTTTCACATTAAAGTTGATAGAATTGGTAGTAACTGATTTTTATTTGCAGGATTTTAGAAAAGCGATATCTGCACCAATTAATCTAATTTTACAAGTTAACTTACGGCAAAGATGCAGTTCCGTTGACCTGGGAGTCATAATTCAATGAGTTTATATTAATCCCTCTGATGACGCTAACTTTGTTTGCGAAACGATTGTCAGGTCTTAAAAGTGTATTGTGATAAATTGGGTTCTCCAAAGTGTACATATCAGTCCTCATCACCGGTTTCCATCTTCATTCATTCAGTTTGTATGTTCAGTACCAACTTTTAGCTTTTCATAAAGCTCTTACAAATGTATAGGTTCTCCTGGTAATCAAGTTTCATGGCTGATTTCTTTAGAAAAAAGACATATTTGCTATAAAAAATATTTTCATCGCAACTCACCAACATAACGCACTTGCTGCGTCCAGACTTTTTTAACCCTTTGCCGTCATAGCGGAGTCTCTGGGACTCTTGGAAGAATAAACTGTTTAGTAACTATTGTATTTGTTAATCAAGCATCATGTGTTCTTTAGTAGCTTCCAGTCGCGAGGTGATCAGTTACGTGCTCAGTCGACTTCAGTCTATTAGCAAAGCAAGTGTGTATTACAAAGGTCTTAGAGTCCGTAGGACTCCGCGACACAGTTAGTGTAATATTTTTAACTTTAGTAACTATGTCCGGCAATGCAAAAAACGTTAGAATCATATATCCTAACTGTGAGGAAACTGTGCTAAAATGGTTTGAGGAATGTGACACAGAGTTGTCAGACCAAGATGGCGATCCTGATAGCAATATTACTACTGATAATGCTATCACAAGTGATCACGAAACAGCTAGTGAACTTTCTGGCAGTAAATCTGATGACCAAAATGAGATGCAAGTTCCTGAAAGTGAAGAGGATAATGACACAATTGATACAGTTAAGAAATATTTATATGGAAAAAACAGATATAAATGGGCTGCCACTGAACCAACCCGAAAGGTAACAACACCAGCTCGCAATATATTGAAGTTTCCAGGAAATAAAAGTAGTTTACCTAAAATTGAACTGGTGGATGCATGGCAGAAATTTTTCTCACAAGATATACTGGATATCGTGGTGCATTATACAAATTTAAAAATTCAAGCATTTCATAATAAGTCACCCGGCAGTCAGAATCGCACAGAATACAGGGAAACAAATTCTGTTGAAATAAATAGTTTTCTGGGACTTCTGTTATTAACTGCTGCTTTTAAGTCTAATAACAAGGCTATTGAATCAATTTTTTCAACAGACGGAACCGGCCGGGAAATTTTTCGGCTGGTAATGTCAGCAAAAGATTTGCTGTTTTGTTATTTTGCCTAAGGTTCGATACCCACGAGGAAATAATTCTAAGAGTGAAAACGGATCCAGCTACAGAGATTTCACATATTTATGAAAAATTCAATCGAAATTCACAATCAGCTTACTCGTTGGGAGCTAATGCAACTGTGGATGAAATGTTGGTCGGCTACAGGGGCATGTGTAAATTCAAAATGTATTTACCGAGAAAACCCGTGAAATATGGGTTAAAAGTCCAATATCTTGTTGACGCTCGAACCCACTACATATATAATACATATATTTACTGTGGCAAGGGCACTGATCAATAGGGCTTACAGACTATCTCATCAAAAATAAACTTACCTACGTTGGAACTATGAAAAAAAAAACGGGAAATACCCAAGAAATTTTTACCCTCAAAAACAAGACAGGTGGGATCTACATTGTATGGCTTTACAAGTAATAAAAGATTGATTTCTAGAATACCAAAGAAAAACAAAGCTGTTGTCATGATTTGTTCGATGCATCACTGCATACAGGATGATAACGGTTTGCCTGAAATTAATGCCTATTATAATAATACAAATTCTAGAGTGGATGCTGTAGATGAAAAATGCAGTAAATATTGCTGTAGCAGAAGCACACAACGTTGGCCTATGGGATATGTTTTATAGATTTGTGAATATGTGTTCAATAAATGCATATATCATCCATCAGTCTTGTGTAAACGCAAATCAGCTAGACAGACTCGATTTTATAAAATTATTGGCCAAACAACTATATAAACCGCTCCTTCGTGAAAGATCTCAGAAAACAAATTTACCAAAAGAGCTTAAAGCAGATATTTGCAGAATTTTGAGGCTGGCACCTGAGGCACCAGCTGATGCTTAAGAAGTGTTGCCTAGAAATCAGAAGAAGTATTGTTCCATCTGTGACCCAAAATTAAAAATAAAAACTGTTTATTTATGTGTTGAATGCAATAAACCTATTTGTTTGGGGTGCTGTAAAAAATATGTGTTCAATGTATTGAAAATCTAGAAGAATCCTAAATTTATTATTTATTATAGTAGGCGTTTTTAAACCAATGGTGGTTTTTTACAGTTTTAATTAAGAACTTACCTTAATCTCTTTTTTTGTAGTTTGGACCTTAGTAAACATGTTTTTAATACTAACATTTTAAATTTTAGAGTTTTCAAGAAACTAAGAGTAATAACGTTTATTGTTGTTAAAAAAACACAATACTTTTGTCCTATATTTTCTTTGCTTTAGTTTGTTACTCAGTTGGTTATAAATATAAATGTTGTTTTCTTACATGTCTTTGATTATTTATACAACAAAAACAAAGCAGTTTTTTCAATAACATAGGAAAAACCTTTTTTTATTTTGGAGTCCCAAGGACTCCGCAACGCACTGAGTGTTAAGTTAAGGGTTAAGTGTGTTATAAGTGTAATTAATTAGCGAATTATTTTTTTAAATTCGCTAATGAGGAGATCTGTGTTTATATATATATATATATATATATATATATATATATATATATATATATATATATATATATATATATATATATATATATATATACATATATATATATATATATATATATATATATATATATATATATATATATATATATATATCCGACCGATAACTCAAAAAATAGTTGACCGATCTTGATCAAATTTGGTGAGTACCTTCCTTTTGTAAGTGGCTTGGATAAGTTCGTTAGCCAGGAAAATAGGACCAGGTTTTCTCGAAAAATTTTGTGTTTTCTTTCTAAAAAAATTCATATCTCCGTAAATAACAAAGTAAGGGCAACTAAATTTGGTACGCGTGTTTGTATTATAAAAAGTGAATGCTTAGGTCTCTAGCTTTGAAGACAACGAAATTATGGGCAGTTAAAGAAACAAATTTTGGAGTTTTCCTCAAAACGTCAAACTCGCAATTTTAAACGTCAAAATTGGCAATGTTTAGGCAAAGAATGTGAAACAAATACCGATTGTGAAAAGAAAATGTTGCAAGAAGAGTGTTCTGCAAACCCTTAAGTTTCAGATTCAACCGTCATTGCCCTTCATTTTACTAAAATATTTACAAAATATCCATTTCAAATAGACCCTTTCTTTGATGCTTTGGCTGTCAGTTTAGTTAAGTTGGTGCCTTTTTAGATATTTATTTGCAGGTTTAGTGAAGTTTATGGTTTAACGGTCTATATTTTTTTTAGCTAATTTTCGTAGAACAAATTTGTTAATGCATTTTTGCATTTTTTATCGAAATATGATGCGTTTATAAGAAAAAAATCTGGACGCAGTAAGTGTGTTTTGGTAGCAAATTTTCGGTAAATTTGCAGGATAGCTCCCGAACGCTTTTTAAAAAACTGTTTTCAGAAACCTCCCTAGCCTAATCTGCAAATTTACGGATTTTGTATTGAATCCTTCAAATTTCAATAAGTCAATTTGCTATTAACGTAAGCTTTGTTCGTTAGAAAATCAAGAGTTAAGTTTATTTACGGAAATTTGTTGTATATTTTCAAGCCATAAGTAATTTTGATAAAATATAGTACATTGTTTCTGCCACATAGGCTATACCGGTAATCAGATTGATGCCTGCTCGCATTTGCTATTAAAAACATTTTTATGGAAATTCACTTCCATAACACATTTGCTGCATCTAGACTTTTGAAAAATGTTTATATATTTTCAAACAATAAAGTTATTTCGATGAAATATGGTACATTGTTTCTACTATATAGGCAACCAAGTTTGATGCCTGCTTTCATCAAAGAAAGACATTTGCTATTAAAAATATTTAAAAGAAAATTCGCTACCATAACGTACTTGCTGCGTCCAGAGATTTTTTATGGTTTTGTTTAAAATTTGCTAAAAAGAGAAATCGACAGCCAACGACTTACGCAATTTTGTGTCTTGACTCCGTTACATTTTTTACCGTCTACCTACCTCAATGATCTACAAAATAAAAGCTAATATTAACCAACACTGACTCACTTTTATATAAATATAGATCACATCATTAATGACCTTAACGGCGTTGCTTAAAATGAATGTCAGGTACACAAAGCACAATTTGCATAAGATCTTAAGACATTACGATGCTTTTATTACCATTCCCATTCCAGCATACAAAGTTATGGATTTATAATCAGCTTAAAGGCTATAAATTTCAATTCAAGATAAGCCTGCACAATATGTTTTCCCTGAATTTCTTAAATGCTTTAACATTTTTACAGGCGTTATTACACGAAATTTAAAGGTTTAGATATTTATATCTGAAAGACGAGTGGGAGTTATTACAAGAAGATTACTTATCCAAGATAGAGAGGGACTGCTACTGAGATGGATTCAGGCCCACCTCGTTATATTTGCCAAACATGGCGCTTCAGATATCATGAGGAACCAGTGCTGAAAGTATCTGTGGGAAAATGCAGAGCAACACTTAAAAATGTAGGAGTTTACAAAACGTTATGTACCTACCTTTTACCTAATAGAATTGTCTGAATGCTTTGTAGAACTTATCGTTAAGATAAGCGAAATGTTTTTCTGTAAACAAATGAAATTGTACAGAGTGTCCCACGTAGACCTTCCATTAGCCGTTTCTGGAGTACGGCTCACAATTGAATTCTGAAAATTCAAGCACGTAGGTTTGTCAAAATTTCCAGTTCACTGAAAATATTGACGTTAGTATGGGACTTCCGGTTATACCGAAAGTAGACGTTAACTTTCTTTTAGTGAATTTTCTTAGAAAAAATTCACTAATGGGGAGATCCCGACTTTTGAACTTTGAAAAAATTTTGCAAATGAGCGCGAACTAGGACCCCTAGAACCCATATCCGGGGCCAGTTTCAATTTATATATATATATATATATATATATATATATATATATATATATATATATATATATATATATATATATATATATATATATATATATATATATATATATATATATATATATATATATATATATATATATATATATATATATATATATATATATATATATATATATATATATATATATATATATATATATGTATCACATCGATAACACAAAAATTAATGGGCTGATTTTGATAAAATTTGGCACATGCCTTCCTTTTGTAAATGGCTTGGATAAGTTCGTTAGTCAGGGAAATCGGATGAGGTTTTCCGGGAAAGTTTTGAGTTTTCATTCGAAAAAAATGTATATCTCTGGAATTAACAAAGTAAGGGCAACGTGGTACGTGTGTTCATATCATCATAGGTAAGCTATCTACCAAAATTTAGCTCTGTATGTTAAAGGACAAAAAAGTTACAGGCATTTAAAGAAAAATAAATTTGGGTTTTCTTCAAAACGTCAAAGTCGCGATTTCAAACGTCAAAATTGGTAATATTTAGGCAGTGAACCTAAAATTAATATCAGCTATGGAAAGAAAATGTCTCAAGAAGAACGCTTTACAAAGCCTGAACTCTTAGTTTCAATCGTCATTGTCCTTCCTTTTGATAAAATATTCCCAGAATATTAATTTAAAATACACCCTTTCTCTGATGCTTTGGCAGTAGTGTTGGCTATAGAGCTTATCGTTTAATGGTATATCATTTTTGTCAAATTTTCGTAAAAAATTATTAAAGCTCAATATATCCGTTATTATGCAAGTTACGAAAAAAATGGTATACATTAATTATAGGGTGTCTTAAGCTACATCTTAAAAAATATTTCCACAATTACAGGTGGCCCATAAATCGTTGGTGATTCAATTATTTTTTTTAATCGAACACGCCCTATGTTATTGCATTTTTGCATTTTCCATCAAAATGTAATACATCTTTGTAAGAAAAGATATTCGGGACGCAGCAAGTGCGTTATAGTAGCGAATTTTCATTAAATGCCTCAAATTTGAATAGCTCAATGTGTTGCTATTAACCTATAAGGTCGTCCAGGAAACCAGTTTTTTCGGGAACAATTTAAGTTTACTTTCGGAAATTTGTGTACATTTTCAAACAATAAAGTTATTTTGATGAAACATACTACTATATAGATTGATGCCTGCTTTCTTAAAAAACATGTTAGCTATTAAAATCATTTTTATGAAAATTCACTACCATAACGCACTTGCTGCGTCCAGAAGTTTTTTATTACGGATTTAGATTGGTCGTCAAATTTTATGGTAGCTTTCACAAACATTTTCGAGATAATCGACTTTTTCAAAAATGTCTTTAAAAACATTGTCACATTTAAACACCTGTATCTCTCTTATTTTTTAACCTGAAGAGTTGAAATTTTAAAGTGCAAATTCTAATATGCTACAAAATATTTATAATTTACTAAAGCTAATACAAGTTAGACAGGGTGTCCCAAATAGACCGGTCAATCGTGACAATTTTAAAACCTAATAACTCTCTTATTTTAAATAGAACACCATATATTTTATAACGTTAGTTTATATACTTTTTATTGTTCTTTCGATCGGTATCAGCATTCCCTATACCTAAGTCCCACCGATTTGAAGAAGTTTAAACATTATGTACGATAAGAAATAATTATTAGTCGGTTTGTCAGGTTGCCTAGGAGATGAAAATTTTAAACGTCATCTTCCGACATAAGTAAAATATGCGACGACTTTTGCATATAACTTTTATTTACGAGGAGTATAATCGAATTATTAACAGAAAATATCGTGTGGTTGCAAATAGATTTCCACACAAACACAGATCAACTCGTTACATAATCAGAATGCTACAAAAAATTTCTAAGAATGGAGTGTTTCGTCCAAAATTTCATAAGAATAAAGCTTTATTATGGAACAAAGAGATTTGTGTGTTATCACTTCAAAATAAATGTTCGAAATTTGCACCGTTCACTTCAAGGCATTTGATGGCTCTTTTAATGATGGTACCCGTGGCTTGAGAATGGTAATCTTGCTCCTTTGCGTTAAACGACTCTAACACTCTAGCTATCATATCTTGTTTTGTAGTAGGTGGTTCCTGGTAAACTTTGTTCTTAATGCACGCCCAGATACTAACATATAGTGGAGTCAAGTCTGGTGAACATGTCGGCCAACGATGAAGACCACCGTTAGCTATCCGTCTGTCTTCAAATGTTTCCTGGAGTAGGTCGCTTACTATCTGTGAGTTGTGTGGTGCAGCTCCATCTTGTTGATACCAAACTTCTGCAGCTTCGTGTTCATGCAAGGCGTTCAGCGCTGGTATTATTACTTGCTGCAGAATGCGACAATGTCCAGGACCTGTGAATACTGCGCGTTTAGAATTCGTTCTTACCTTTTTTAATCTTACCGTTATTACTGATATGAATAAAAGGGTCTTATTTTCAAATTTAGTTTCAGTGAGTCTAATAAATATTTTAATAACATAATGTACCAATACGCAAATGAAATTCAGTATTGCTTAATATTATTGGTACCAACCTGTTAAGTTCTCATCATAAATGTTAAGGGCAAAAATTCTATTGTATTTTACTGCGCAAAATACATTGAAACTCCAACAGTCCTGGAAATTTCGTTCTCTAGTAATATGAGGATTTTCGTCTAACTAATAGTGACTGTTGTGACTATTGAACATGCCCCTTTTTGAAAATTTTGACTCATCACACCATATAATTTTTCTTGAGAAATTTTCATCTTCTTGGGTTTTAAAAATATAAGATTCGCAGAATTCTACACGCCGGGAAAACTCCCCAGATGCTAAATGGTGGATTAAAGTCAACGTAAATGGTGTCCATTTGTAAATTTTTTTAAAATTCTGTAAATATTTCCTCTTGAAAGATACAAATTTCTACTGCAGTCTCTGATCGACGCATGCGGATAAGCAGTAAAAAATGCCAAAACATTTATTTGTGTCTCTTCATTGTCCAATAGCGGTTTATTTTTATTACCTTCTGAACGATACGTTCTACTCTCAGAACAATTTTCAATAGACTTCTGATCGTGTCAGGAGTTGGTCGATGTCTATATGGCAATATCTCTGCAAACACACGACATGTCCTGCTAACAATTCGATTACACTCGACGTAAATAATAATTAAATTCAAAAAGTCATCGTTTGAGTAATTGAAGTATGCCATTATTGTGGAAAATACTCTCTTTTATTAAAAAACAATTCACAAACGTACTTTACAGTACAACCATTAAGTTTACTGCCGGAAGATGACGTTTAAAATTTTCATGTCCTAGGCATTCAGATAATTATTTCTTATCGCAAATATGCCTTGAAGTGAACGTTGCAAATTTCAAACATTTATTGATAACTGATAACACACAAATCTCTTTGTTCCCTAATAATGCTTTACTCTTATGAAATTTTGGACGAAACACACCATTCTTAGAATTTTTTTGTAATATTCTGATCATATAACGAGTTGATCTGTGTTTGTGTGGAAATCTCTTTGTAACCACACGGCATCTTCTGTTAATAATTCGATTATACTCCTCGCAAATAAAAGTTATATTCAAAAGTCGCCGCATATTTTACTTATGTCGGAAGATGACGTTTAAAATGTGCACCTAGACAACCTGATAAACTGACTAATAAATATTTCTTATCGCAAATAATGTTTAAATATCTTCAAATCGGTGGGACTTGGGTATAGAAATGCTGATACCAATCGAGAGAACAATAAAAAGTCCATGAACTGGCGTTATAAAATATAGGATGATCTATTTAAAATAAGGAAGTTATTAGTTTTTAAAGTTGTTACAATTGACCGGTCTATTTCGGACACCCTGTCTAACTTGTACCTGCTTTAGTAAATTACAAATATTTTGTAGCATCTTGGAATTTGCACTTTAAAATTTCAACTCTTCAGGTGGAAAAATAAGAGAGATACAGGCGTGTAAATGTGACAATGTTTTTTAAGAAATTTTTGAAAAAAGTCAAATATCACGAAAATGGTTGAGAAATAAATGACATAACATGTTAGTGAAACCTACCATAAAATTTGACGAGAAATCTAGATCCGTAATAAAAAACACCATATTCAATTTGAAATAAGAATGTTGACGTCTACTTCCGGTACGACCGGAAGTCCCATACTAACGTCAATATCTTCGGTAAACTGAAAATTTTGAGAGACCCACGTGCGTGAATGTTCAGAATTCAATTGTGAGCCGTACTCCAGAAACGGCTAATGGAAATCTACGTGGGAGACCCTATATAAATATATATATATATATATATATATATATATATATATATATATATATATATATATATATATATATAATATTTAATATATTTAATATTTAATATATAAAAATCTCGTGTCACAGTTTTAGTGTTTATACTCCTCCGAAACGGCTCAACCGATTTTGATGAAATTTTATATGTATATTCAGTAGGTCTGAAAATAGGTTTACAACTAATTTTCATACCCCTAAGTGTTAACGGTGGCTCACCCCAAGTATTTTTTTTTTCATTTTTTGGACAAATTTTTTTTTGGTTGTTTTTTTATGGTGTGGCATTAAAAAATATATTCAGTCCTTAATTTTTACCCTCCTACCACCAACCCCTACTTTTTAATAGCATTTTATATTTTTTAACCCCGGTCGAAAGCTGATCAATTAAGACTTGATCAAATATCCCCGCCAGGGGTCTACCGGTGTCACTTCTCACCCCGTAAACAGCACGGAGTAGGGATGGGAGCGCTCTCCTGTCTCTCTTGCAATAAGCTGTATCTCACTTCTTACAGTTTTCGGCCCGTCATTCCGCGTTCAACGTACGCTTGAGACTGGATGCATAAAATTACCGGACGATTTTTGCACAATCATTGATTCGCAAGATGCTCTCATTAACCTAATATTACACACACAATACATTCATCATGAGTGGCTGGCAGAAAGGGCGATTTTAGCAGCAAAAAATGTGGACGTCAACGAATTGAATCTCAAGATACAACAGTTATTGCCAGGTAACTTGGTGATATATAAATCCGTTAATGCAGTTTGCGATGCCATTAAAGCTGCAAATTTTCCAAAAGAGTTTTTAAACTCATTGGATTTACCAGGCATACCACCGCATAATTTAGTACTCAAAGTTGGATCTCCGGTTATTTTGCTTCGTAATTTGAACCCACCACGGCTATGCAACGGCACGCGATTAGTCGTCAAAAAATTAATGAAGCACGTTATCGAAGCCATTATTTTAAATGGCAAATTCCGGGGTGAAAGCATATTACTTCCACGAATCCCTATTATACCCACATATGTGCCAATTCAATTTAAACGCATTCAGTTCCTTATTAGGTTGGCATTTGTAATGACTATTAATAAGTCTCAAGGCCAAACAATGTCTGTTTGTGGCTTAGATTTGAGCACACCATGTTTTTCACACGGACAATTATACGTGGCATGCTCTCGAGTGGGCAAACCATCCAGTTTGTTTGTGTTAGCTAAAGATGGAATGACAAAAAATATTGTACACTCCATTGCACTAAGTGATTAATATTCTTGACTAATATTTTCAGAATTCGTTGTATATATAATTTTTAAAAAAGTTACAATAAATTAAAATAATTAGTATTTGGTGTGTTGTTATTTTCACATTCCGTCAACGTTCACAGCGCTCCATGCCTCTTCCACTCATATACCACATACGCACACACTTACAATAAATAAGATATATTTTCATACTCTAGAAATAATTCATATGGCAAAACAACGTTTGCCGGGTCAGCTAGTATATATATATATATATATATATATATATATATATATATATATATATATATATATATATATATATATATATATATAAGAACATATAAAAATTCTAACAGACATTGGTTTTGGGTTCTAGGGACCCAGATTCGCGCTTATCTGAAGACTTTGTTTCAAAACTTTTCATCGTGACCTATCTATTAGCGAATTTTTCTTAATGCAAATTCGCTATTATTAAATTATACTAAATTAAAATCTGTATGTAGATTTTTGATAATTTTTTGTCGTATTTTCTTTTGCTTTAAATTCCAGTGTGGATTGTTTCAATAACATTTGTTACTAAATGAGTTTTATTTTGAAGTTTTGAAAGCAAATTGAATCCAAAAATCTGGACGCAGCAAGTGCATTATGGTAGTGAATTTTCATAAAAATGTTTTTAATAGAAAATATGTGTGTGTTTTTTTTCTTCAGAAAGCAGGCATCAAATTTGACTACCAGTATAACATATATAGTAAAACCAATGTGCCATGTTTCATCAAAATAACTCTTTGTTTGAAAACGTACAGAAATTTCCGAAAGTAAACTTAAAGTGTAACCGAAAAAATCCGTTTCTTGGTCAACCTTAAAGGTTAATAGCAAATTGAGCTTTACAAATATGAAGCATTTAATCAAAATTCGCTACCGTAACGCACTTGCTGCGTCCAGAATTTCTTAACTTACAAACATGCATTATATTTCGATGGAAAATGCAAAAACATAAGGCGTTTTCGACTAAAAAAAATTATTTGTATCACCAACGACTTATGGGCCATCCTGTGATTGTAGCAATAATTTTTTAAGATGTAGCTCAAGATACCGTATAATTAATGTATACAATATTTTTTCATATCTTGTATAATAACGGATATATTGAACTTTATTGATTTTTTACGAAAATTCGACAAAAATTATATACTATTAAACAATAAACTCTATAGCTAAGGCTACTGCCAAGCATCAGAGAAAGGGTCTATTTGAAATGAATTTTCTGGAAACATTTTAGTAAAATGAAGGACAATGACGGTTGAAGCAAAGACTTCAGGGTTTGTAATACATTCTTCTAGAGACATTTTCTTTCCATAGCCCGTATAAGATTCAAGTTCTTTGCCTAAATGTTGCGAATGTTGACGTTTTAAATTGTCACTTTGACGTTTTGAGGAAAACCCCAATTTATTTTTCTTTAAATACCCATAACTTTTTTGTCTTCTGACCTACAGAGCTAAATTTGGTAGGTAGCTCACCTATAACGATATAAACCAACCTACCAAATTTGGTTGCCCTTACTTTGTTAATTCTGAAGATATAATTTTTTTTAAAGAAAATACAAAATTTTCCGGGAAAACCTGGGCCGATTTTCCTGACTAACGAGCTTATCCAAGTTATTTGCAAAAGGAAGGTATTGACTAAATTTAATCAAAATGGCCACATTATTTTTTGAGTTATCGGTGTGATGCCTACATATATATATATATATATATATATATATATATATATATATATATATATATATATATATATATATAAACATATAAAAATTGAAACTTACCCCGGATATGTTTTCTGGGGGGCCTAAATAGCGCTCATTTGAAGACATTTTTTCAAAAGTCGGGATCTCCTCATTAGTAATTTTTTTAAAGAAAATTCACTAAAAACGAATATTATTCAAATAAAACAAACGAATTGTAATTGGTATTTTTTGTAGTTCGTCTTCGTACTCCTTACATTATTTACAGTAAATCTGTAAAGTCGTGCTGCTAGAACAATACCCTAACAAGACATATTCTGTCTAGCACCATTATCTGGAGTGGATTCTGACAGTTGAGAGAGAAGTAACGAGTATCTTGTTAACAGTATCAAATCGCGTTGGCTATTCACCCGTCAGTTAGATGTCTAGAAAAGGTGACTAACATCTGATACCTGCTCAGAGATGTAATAAAAACCAGTGACACACATCAGCGTGCGAGTGCCTGCATCTGCAAAAGTGTTGTTTTCATGCCAGTGTAATTGTGAATACATGTTCGATAAGACACCAAAGGGATACTGAACGTAAAAATCTAATGTGGGACAAATTTAGGACCCTAAGTGCCAGTTGTTATCGCAGATTAGCAGCGGATATCGCAAGCAACCATTCACATAAAGTCTGCTGTAAATTAGAAGTTGTTTAATTGACTTCTCGACTCTACTATTCCTATTATTATTTGTAGAATCACTTGTTGCTATTACCTATCAAATAACGAGGCTAATAGGCAGTACACTCGCTATAGAGGTGTGCAGTGTGGAACAGACAAATTAAATAAATTCAGAATCTCAATTGAAGAATAAGAATAATAATGAATTTATTGTTAGCTTCCGTACATTATACAGTAGTTCAGACAAATATAAGCACAAATATATTTACAGAAATCACCTATAATGTCCTGCATCATCTGTTGCATTTACCCGTCACTTTCTGACAACAACTTTGTCTAGCTCTTCGACTACCTTTCTGAATTAAACCGACCATCTGATTTCTGAATATCCTTCCTCTGATGTCACTATTCTTGGTGACTTCAATGTCCATAATAAGGAATGGCTATAGGATCTTCAAAAACCGATCCACAAGGGAAAGCAGCAGAGGCCTTCGCAGTCAGCAATTTTTTAGCCAATATGAACCTGAATGCTATAAGACATCAGTGACCTCCCCCTTTGATCGCTCAGACCACGGCATGGTCACTGCTTCCTGGGCAATGCAACCCGAGGTCACACAGTCATCACAACCATGTATCGTTTGGCACTATAACTTCCTCATTTCCATGGGCGTCTGTCTGCTTCTCTCATCCTGACCTCTCTGATATCTCACAAAACGTCTCCGAAATTATCCAAGCTGGCATGGAATTATTTATTCCACGCACACAGAAAACCTCTGCAGCCACTCAAAAACCGTGGTTCTCTAAATCCTGTGATAAAGCAAAACTTGAAAAGGTCAAAGCTCACAAAACGCTTCTGCACAATCCCAGTCAAGAAAACCGTCAAGCATTTAACCACGCAAGAAACCGCATTTTTTCTGAGACAAAAAATTCGTTTAGTAACCGAATTAAAAACAAAGTCCTCTTAAGCTCTAATGACAGCAAACCCTTCTGGACTTTTGCTAAATCTATTGGGAATAATTTCTGCAAGAGCACATTCCCACCTCTTGTTTCAGGAGATGAAGTTGTTTCTACCGCCCTGGGCAAGGCTGACATTTTTGCCTCATTGTTCGCCGGAAATTCAACTCTCAACCCACCTCCAAATGTTCAACCACCAACAGTCCCCAATGTCGCGCATAAAATTGCGGATATCATTTTCAAAACTAAAAACGTACGAAAGATGCTCTCTTATCTTAATACCAGGAAAGCCTCTGGCCTTGACGAGATCCTAGCCATTTTTCTTTAAAAATGCGCACAAGAATTTGCTCCTGTCCTGGGTCGTCGGTTTCAGACATCTTACAATAAAGGCATATTCGTTAGTAACTGGAAAACCGCTTGTGTACAACCCGTTCCCAAGAAAGGATCCAAAGCGCCTCCTAGTAACTACAGGCCTATTTCTCTCCCTTCAGGCATCTATAAAGTGACGGAAAAGTATATAAACACCGCACTACTAAAATTTCTTGAAAACCACAGTCAAATCCACGACAGGCAGTATGGATTCCGCCAGCGCAGATCAACTACCGACCTCCTTTCTTTTGTCGCCCATCCTTAGGACAAGTCTATGAAACTACACGGTGTATCCCAGATTGTCGCTCTAAACATATCCAAAGCATTCGACCAGGTCAGCGCTGCTTAATAACCTTCCGGCCTATGGTCTACCACCAAAACTATGTACCTGGACAGCAAATTTCCTCTCCAACCGGAGCATTTCTGTTGTCTCGGTTGGCCATTCCTCTAAACTGTATCCATTTAATGCAGGAGTTCCTCAAGATTCATATTTAGCCCCTACTTTGTTTCTTCTCCACATCAATGACATCCTCTCTAGCACATACAACGCAGTTCACAG
Source organism: Tillus elongatus (assembly GCA_964006375.1). Taxonomy (NCBI): domain Eukaryota; kingdom Metazoa; phylum Arthropoda; class Insecta; order Coleoptera; family Cleridae; genus Tillus; species Tillus elongatus. The sequence continues at coordinate 12,315,344 of OZ023264.1, forward strand.
TTACGCGGACGACAGCACCCTCCACTAAAATATTCAGTATTATAAGCCTGTCTCTTTAGCCCAATTAGATGAGGATCGCAGACTCATTGAGGGTTCTGTCTCTGTGGATCTCCAAAAAATATTAGACTGGGGAAGTAGAAATCTTGTACAATTCAACTCCACCAAATCTCAGTCTTGCTTTCTATCTCAGAAGAGATCCACCAGCCCCAGACCCAACACAATGAACAACCAAGTTATTCAAAGTAATGATTCCTTTTCACTTGTTGGCATTTCTGTGGATCGAAATCTGAATTGCCACCAACATGTCACATCAATTGCAGAAGCCGCTGCTAAGAAATTATGTTTTCTCTTCCGGACTCGCAAATACTTTTCAGCAGCTAATATGTCTACCTTATATACTTCACAAATAAGGCGAAACCTCGAATACTGCTCCCACATCTCGGGTGCCGCTGCCGCTTCTACACTCGCTATCCTGGACGCCATTCAGAAGAGAGCTATACGTCTCATCTGTGACCCTATCCTCACCCAAACGCTGCCATCCCTTGCCCGCCTACGTGCCGTTGGTGACCTCTCCCTCTTTTATGGATATCTACACGGGCACTGCTCAGAGGAGCTTTCTTCCATAGTTCATCCACCTACTGCCCCCAACAGATCTACAAGGGGAACAGAGCGAATGCACCATTTTACTGTCCAGGTCACCAGACATAGAAGATCTTGTTATGCTGTTGGAGTATGATTGGCATTGTTCCATCGATTTCCGGGTATTTGAATGGCTTAAAGCTGTTAATGGCCCATCTAATTGTGCTCCAAGTAACCACCTCTTTAGTGTTCCCAGTCCGGAGGTGATTGGTTTATTATGTTGTAGCCGGTGAGTGTGTCCGTAGTAGGACTTCCATAGTTTCCTCCCCCGAGCTTGTAAAGCCTTCCGTCGATGTTTAAAGTAAGCCTATGTTGGTCTGAGTGCCCTTGGACAGGATCTTGTGTAGTCGAGCACTCTCAGATGTGCTCTCCACTTCCTCGCAATGCCTCCTCCACGACTTCTTTCTGGCGTCTCTCAGTCTTTCGTTATAGCTTGTTAGCGCATGTTTATATTCATCCCACGCCCTCCACCTTTTGTCCGCGTTGAACAGCTTAGCCAACGAACCTTAGGTTAATAGCTAATTTTGAAATTGAGTTATTGAAATTTAAAGCATTTAATGAGAATACGCCCGAAACGCACTTACTGCGTCTCGGTTTTTAGACATGCATCATATTTCGATGAAAAATTCAAAAACGCAATAATATAAGAAATGTTCGAAAAAAATTTGTAGGTGTCACCAGCGACTTATGGGCCAACCTGTGATTGTCAAAACAATTTTATACAGTGCAGCTCAAGACACCCTATAATTAACGTATAAATTTTTTTTCTCGTATCGTGATAACAATTATATTGAGTTTTACCGTATAAATGCGCCACCCTGTATACATGTAAATGGAAAGAAACTGAAACTGCACCGGATATGGATTCTAGGGATCCTAGTTTGCGTTCATTTGAAGAAATCCTTTGAAAATTCAAAAGTCGCGGTCTTCTCACTAACAATTTTTTTCTACGAAAATTAGCTAAAGATTATAGACCGTTAAACCATAAACTCAACTAAAACTACCACCAAAACATCAGATTAAGGGTCTATTTGAAACAAATTGTCTGGAACTATTTTGGTAAAATGAAGATCAATGACGGTTAATGCTGAAACTTAAGGTTTTGTAGAACACTCTCCTTGCAACATTTTCTTTACATAACCCGTATTTGTTTTAGGTCTTGCCAAATGTGACGTTTTAAATCTTTGACGTTTTGAGGGAAACCCCTTTTTTTCTCTAAATGCATATAACTTTTTTGTCTTTTAATCTACAGACATAGATTTTGGTACGTAGTTTACTTTTTGTAATACAAATACTAGTACCAAATTTGGTTAAGATTGCTCTGTTATTTCGGAGTTATGATAGTTTCCCTAAAGAAAACACAAAATTTGCCGGTAGACACTTACAAAGGAAAGGTACTTGCAAAATTTTATCAAAATCGGCTTATTGCTTTTTGAGTTATTTGTAAAGACAATTTATTAATTACTTATATATAATGAAAATGTAAACATTGATAATTTTATCATATTAATTATTTCTTTTTTTTTTTGTAGCAAAGTTAGTTAAAACACTAATATTTTCCTTCAAAAATTTGCTTAATAATTACATAATTTGAGGGGTTACTAGATATGAAAATCGAATCTGACCCTGGATATAGGTTCTAGGGACCATAGGCGCTCATTTGAACGCTTTGTTTTTAAATTCAAAACCCGCAAATTACCCATTAACCAATTTTTTACGAGAAATTCGCTAAAAAGTATACGCGCTTCAAATAAAACAAAGTACAAAATAGCCAATGCTAAATAAGCTTTTGGGGTTAATAACCATTTACACCCGTAGACAAATATAAACCAATTATCTGCCACCAACACGGTACCACATCCAAATTTTTGTTAGGGTTGATGTCTGAATGAAAAGAGTGAATGACATTTACGACAGCAGCATTTCCTTTGTCTCTACAAGATTCTTATCAATGATCTTCTCGTAGAACTGTAATACGATAGGGCGCAAAGCATCAAGCCCAGTAAGATGATACATCAGAATCATGTACTCATGAATTCTTCAAGCTCTTCCTCGAGTACTCCCACAGAATTTCACACTTCACATCAGTATAGTCGAGAGAGTGTTGGTAGTGGATCCACAGGTGTCTAGATTACGCCCACGAGATCCGTGTTCTAGACAGAAGAACAACGATGTAAACATGGAATGACATACGACATTATGAACATTTGCCAACAAACTGACTTAATGTCATCTCTTGCCTGATTTATATGACCACTTACCATTTTTTTTGCATGTACGAATGTCTCGTATCTGGCCCTGTGTTTATGAAATTACAGAAGATGGAGATGCATATCGCTGATAATTTACGCACATCGTTCATATTTATGTTTTCTCTGACTGGTTTCATAAATAACTTAATAAAAATGCGATAGTTGCTTTTGAGAAGACCTTGGGTGGTTTTGTCAAGTGGTGTAATTTTAACAAGATATTCAGATAGCGCAAAATGAGTACCTAACTATCAGTATCAGTATTTTTGTTCATATGGATGGTACAGAGTGTCATACAAATCAACTTTAGTTTGTGCTTGTACTTAACACAATAAAGATCTTTAATAATGATCATAATAATAAAAGTCTTTATTTAATGATAAGAAGTTACAATATTCCAGATAAATATAGAGGTAGTGATTCACAAGAATATGTGATATATACATCCCACAAAATATCCAGGTAAAAAGTGTAACTGTCTGCCTCAAGGCGGAACTCAGCTTGTTAACTGCTACCCTTAAACTCACCCTGGTGTCGCAGCAAGTTCTAAAAACTCCAAAGAAATTGTAAAGGTAATATAAACAAGGTATGTGCAGTCAGATTACTCAGATAGCAAATGTACAAAACAATCACAGCCAAGAAGTAGCCAAATAATCAAAACAGACAAAAAAACAAAAAAAAAGGAGTCACTTAGGTGTTAGGATGCGGTAACAAATAGGTTTTATATTGGGATTAAAACTTTATAGAACTATATATATATATATATATATATATATATATATATATATATATATATATATATATATATATATATATATATATATATATAATATAAAAATAAACATATCAAGGTTATTACTATCCCCTGTGGGTCCGGGGACTAACTAAAAGAATAGGCCCAAGGTAACTCCTGCCTGTCATAAAAGGCGACTAATTGGAATCAAACACTGGCGGGGGTCTTGTCCATGTGGGCCTGGAGGGAGCCGGATATCTCTGGGGAGTGATGTACACCCGGATTTTGAGGCATCTACTCTGGGCTTAGAAATGGATGGTTGCCCGCGCTTGATTGTTACTCGGGAGCGGGGTTCCGGATGGGTGCCGCCTTGGGTGGAGTGCTAGCGGGTGCCGTGTGTCTAGACGACCCGGAGGGGGTTGACAACTCTGATGAGTGGTAAACTCCCGGAGTTTGGGGCCCCCACTGTGTGCTTCGGAACGGAGGGATGGCCTCGCTTGTGCGATGCTCGGGTGCGGGGCTCGATGAGATGTCGCCTTGAGTCTAGCACTGGTGGGTGTCGGGTCTAGACGAACCCGGAGGAGAGCAGATATCTTTAGGGGTGGAATAAAACTAAGGGTTGAGGCCTCTTCTGTGAGCTTCGAAACGGACAAACGACCTCACTTGGATGCTTCTCGGATGCAGGACTTCAGGATACTGCACCGAGTCAAACACTGACGGATTTCTGGTCCAGACGAACTCGGAGAGAGGTTATCTCTCTTTGAGCTTTGAGACGGGCAAGCGACTTCGCTCAGATGGCAGTACACCTGCCAAACAAACTTTCACGCTCAAGAAAAGACCGACTCCCTCAGGGAGCTGGAATTGATGGGTGAAATCTAAATAATTAGACGTGAGCCACAATAGACCTAAGGTCGCGGTGGAGGGACTGGAATAGCCCATTCACAATGAAATATAATCTAATCTAATCTACTACTGGAAACATATACTAGTTTCGTTCTTATTTCAGCTTATCAGTGTGTTATACTAGCAATAATCAAAACATATCTAAATTATATGGCTTAACGTAGCCAAAATCTAAACGAAACGTGATATGCACAAGCTACTGACATCTAGGACGAAACAAGGAACTTTGTCTATAAGACGACTTTGGTACAAATTCTATAAGTTGTGTAGGAAACCAGTTTTCTGGGAATTATTTTAAGTTTATTTTCGGAATATTTTTGTACATTTCATCAAACAGTAAGTAAATTTGATAGAATATGGAACGTTGTTTCTATTATATAGGTTATACTGGTAACCAAATTGATTCCTGCTTACATTAAAGAGACATATTTGCAATTAAAAACATTTTAATGAAAATGCACCTCCATAACTCACTTGCTGCGTCCAGACTTTTTTCATTATGATTCCAGAGCTTTATACTATTTATTTCATCATGGCCTCTTCTAAAATATTCCTTTTGTGTGTCTTAAATTAAATCTTGGAAAAGCAATATCTACCACTCTAAGTTATATTCCAAATGACTCAGATCATAAGTTCGCACAAAAAACGGCCGCTTAAAATTTCTTAGTAAATAGATTAAAAAAATTTCTCTAAAGTAAAAGTAGATATAGTAGCGAATTGTACAGTAAAACCGTGGTTGAACCTAACGGATATTCAGATGCTTAGTGGAAAAATTAATTAATAGACACAGAACAAACAAAATGTTAGCGGAATGCACGACATTCAAGGAAAGATAAAATTGAAAAAAAAATTGTTTGCCCACATTTTTAAACGGTTATCGCAAGGGGTCTCGAGAGCATTTTTAAGAAAGTCTGAAAAGAAAAAATGATTTAAGAGATTTGCTAGGTAATACGAAAAATAAAGATAAAGCCACTGAAATGTAGGGCATCTTTGAGATAGGTTGTAAAGATTGTAATATTAAATTAGTTGGGCAGACCAAGAGAACCTTTGAGGCTAGATTTAGTGAATATCTCGCACAGACAAGTCATGCGTGCCACAAGATATATGGGATAATAACCACCATATAGATAAAGAAAATCTGAAACATATTCAAAATGTTAGACAGCCAGCGAAGATAGATGAGTACGAAAGTATTTATATTCATAAGGCAATAAAAAACAAAAGTTCCTTAAACTGAGCGCCGCCACTGATTTACAGTTCTTTGTTTGCCCTCTGTCTCTGATGCAGGTAAAATATTCCGAAACTTGTCAGGTAAAGTTATAAAGGCAGTTCGAAAACCTCTACGCAAAATAGAATACAAAGAAAATTTTCTTGCGATTTAGTTTCCCTCTCGGTTACGGTCTCTACCTAAAACTCATTATATAAGGTGATGTTTAGTAGTAAGTAGTTTATAATTTTTCATCCCCTGATGACGCCAACTTTTTCGGTGAAACTATCGTCAGGTCTTTAAAAAGATCTGTTGTCGTAAGGCTAGATATATCCTCACCAAAATTAGAACCGCAGACCGGTTTCGCTCTAATTAGAGCTCGTCTGTGTGGTATACCAATTACAGCGAGAAGACACATATAAAGTAAAACGGCTATGGTAGCTATGATAATGTGACGATTATGATAAGAATACATCTAGCCTTACATACATTGTCCCTATATTAGGAAAGAAATGGGCCAGGGCTGACAATCTACAAAATTGTTAGTTGGTTGTACACAGTCTCTATTTTATAACATTTTTTATTATTTGGAACTGTCGTGACAACATATTAGCTGGTTCCGCACCGAGATGGCGACCCTGTCGTACATCTCACAATGTTCGATGTGTTGTGGTGATTTGGGTTCTCCAAGTGTACTTATTGTAAGACATAGTTAAGATCCTGCTAGAGCTAAAACTAAAATAACAATAATAATAATAATAATAATAATAATAATAATAATAATAATAATAATAATAATAATAATAATAATAATAATAATAATAATAATAATAATAATAATGAAAGTCATATATGACCTGTTATTGTTCAGGAAGTTTAAAAGCGCAGTAACTTTGCAGTTATTTGAAGACAATTGCTGTTTAGATTCAAACACAACACACCATAATAGTTGCGAATCACTCATGATGGTTTTTTTTATTTATATTTTTATCACCTAAAATGCCATTCAAGCTATGCTATATTGTTCTGCTTACAGTACCACTTACCAACAATAACGACATGTCCGAAAGAGCTGGGATTTTCGATGCCGGTGCAGTTCCACCTGTGATGCCTAAACTGATACTTGCACTCGTTGGTGGCCAGCCTGATGCCGTCCCCTACAGCAACCATAGCATCTGGCAAAGACTTACACATCTCCCTTTGTCGACTAGTCAATCCAGGGATGCGGTCGCAGAACACTTCTGCTCCAAAGGTTATCACCCCACAGACCAACCTGTAACGAATTAAAATACGCTGTTCAAAATTGTATAAGATACCAGACTGTTATTACAAAAATAGTTATAAAAAAGTTCGGGGCGCAGCAAGTGCATTGTAGTAGGGAATTTTTATAAGAATTGCATATTGTTAAAACTCATTATTTAAATAAATGGACCCGTGAGATCGGTTTTAGAGGTCCCAGTTAGCGCTAATTTGAAGAAGTTTATGGTAGTCTCTTTAAAACAGTTGTGTTACAAATTTCATTACAGTAACAAAAGTTGTCCAGAAAACAAAAATATGTTCAAATGGAGTGCACCTGCCAAGTTATAAATATGGCAGGTATTTTTCTTTTTAATTGTTTGGATGGTTTTGTTTTAATCAACCCAACCAACCTGGTTTTTGCAAACAAAACAAGAGAACGGTTTTAAAACAAGTTTGTAGTGATCCGTGAAGCTCACTATGTTATTTTTCTTTAATTTAGTACCCTTGCTGCGTTTACATTGATTTAATTATGGTTTCAGATTGAAGATTCTTGCTTAATGAGAAATTGAGTTACCGGATTTGAAATATGTTTACGAAAATGCTCCACCATAACGTATATGCTGCACTGAGACCCTCTTCAACACTTATCTACTGTTGCTGCATATCCATACTTTTTGGAAATGATAAAATATTATAGCTCTCTGTGTGAGACTGACAAACAATGCAAACTCAAATTCATTTTTGGAAAGGTAACAATTTAAACATAAATTAAAAATGTTGGGCCGCTGCTTCGTTGCGGGGGTTTTCCTTTCCCTTCTGCATGCCTACAACCACCCTCAATGCATAAACAAAAACAATGTAAACAACAAATCTTTCTTGGGAACAACTCCCAAGAAAGTTACGGGAGCGTGGTGAATAAGGGTTATGTGCGGGATAAACAAAATTTTAAGGAGGTATAGCTGCAAAATAAGATGAAGGTAGCTTACAGAGGTCCAACTATGTTGTTCTTTTGCATTTTCCGCTCACATTTACTTTTAGTCTTCTTCCCCTCCCAGCACCCCTATTCACTCCTAGTCCCGTAACTTTCTTAGGGGCTGTTTTCAAGAAGGTTTTGTGGTTTGTGCATTCACAACAGGGTCTAACCATGTTTCTGAAAAAAAATAATTTAACACCCCCCGGTGCTCTAATCTGCCAATTTTCCAAAAATTCATTTTTTTACAAAAGGAATGTACCTGCAAAATTATAAACGTGGCTGTATTTTTCCCAATTAATTACTTGGATGGTCCGTTTTAGTCAACTAAATCGAACCAGTTTCTGTAAACAAAATAACAGAAAAGGTTTTTATTTGTCGTTATCTGTTAATTATAGGGTGTCTTGAGCTCCGTCTTATAAAAGTATTTTGACAATCACAGGCTGACCCATAAGTCGCTGGTCATACCTACAATTTTTTATACCGACTTTATTATTGCATTTTTGCATTTTTTATCGAAATATGATGCACGATTGTAAGAAAAAAAATTGAGAAGCAGTAAATGTATTTTGAAAGCGAATTTTCTTTAAATGCTTCAAATTTCAATAATTCAGTTTTCTATTAACCCTAGGAAACCAGTTTTCTCGGTAACACTAAGTTTATTTTCGGAAAATTTATGTACATTTTTAAACAATAAGTTATTTTGATTAAATATGGTACATTGTTTCTACTATATAGGTTATACTGGTAACCAAATTGATGCCTGCTTGCATTTAGGACATATTTGTATTAATAGTATATTACGTACCATAAACTGTAAGTGACACTTTTCATGCAGAGAATGCAGTTTGGAAAATCGAGGCCCGTAGGGCCGAGGTTTTCTAAGCATTCGAGGCATGAAGAGTCACTTACAGTTTACGGTTTAGTAATAATTTTTTGCAATACCTGCTTTAATGGGTTTTTTTTTGAATTTGCATTCTTTTTTAATAATTACTGCGTGAAAAGATGTCAGACTGACAGCACTGACAGTCGAATTAATTAGATGGATTCTAACATACTACTTAACAACAAGTAGCTTGTGACTTGGTTGTTGTGTTGGGTTACTAAGGACGCTACGGGTAAACAAACAAAACTAAACGCTGGCTGCAGTTCAGCACAGGTCCAGGTTAAACATTAATTTGTATTTTAATTGTGATTTTTGAATTAAAATTAGTGTTGAAGTGACTTTGAATATGGAAGAATCTGACATCGAAGAAGCGGCAGGTATTGCTTGTTTGTCACTTTTACCAGAAAAGTCTAAGCAAAGGTATGAAAGTTGCTATGAGGGTTTCAAAAAGTGGTGCCACACTAAAAAGGTTGTAATACATACCAGTGAGACAGTTTTACTAGCATATTTCTTGGAAAAATCAGGTAAATATTCTGCTCCATCAAGCTTATGGTCCGAATACTCTATGTTACGATCGACAATCTCTTTGAATGACAATGTTGATATTTCCAAATATGCAAAGTTAAAGGCATTTTTAAAGAAGAAAAATATTGGATATGTTTCAAAGAAAAGTGAAGTGTTTACGATCGAGGAAATTCAGACCTTTTTAAGTGAAGCACATGACCAAATATACTTGATGAAGAAGGTGGTTGTAGTTATGGGAATTGCAGGTGCCTGCCGTAAAGATGAATTATGTAAGCTAACAATCAATAATGTTATTGATAAAGGAGACATTAGTTTGGTCAGAATACTTGACGCTAAGAATCATCAATCCAGAAGTTTTACCATTGTCGACAATGAGAATGAGAAGTTTCACTTTGTGGCATTAGTGAGGAAGTATATGAACCTGCGACCAAAAAATTCAATACAGAGATTCTTCTTGAGGTATCAAAATGGGAAATGCTCTAACCAACCAGTTGGAAGAAATATTTTTGCCAAAATTCCTTATGAAGTTGCGAAATTTCTACATTTGGAGAATGCGGAAAAATATACTGGGCATTCCTTTCGCCGAACTTCCGCTACTTTTTTGGCTAATAGCGGAGTTGACATTTTAGCACTGAAGAGGCATGGCGGGTGGAAATCCTCGGCAGTAGCTGAAAGCTATGTGGCGGATTCCTTGAATAATAAAGTACAAGTCGCTAAGAAGATATTTCATATTAGCAACCAAGAAGCCAGCTCCTCTCGCCAAATCCCTATTATTGAGGTCGGTGATTCTTCGAATACTCCGCAAGATAGTCTTGATAATTTAACATTGCTAGAAACTGAAGATAATAATATAAAGAAGAGCATGGCGTCAATCCTTACTGTTAATCATATGACTAATTGTACTTTCAATATTTCGATGAATTATAATAATTAATAAATCTTCTCAAACAATTTGTTCATTATTCAGATTTGCTATTTATAGGTTTGCAGTACTTACCGTACCTAGGTAAGGTAAGTCTTACCGTACCTAGGTATGAAAAATGTCCTGTTCTCATGGAAACTGACAAATGCTTTAAAAGTTCAACTTACATTGTCAAAAAACTGTCATTAAAAGTGAACTTACTTAACAGGTATTGCAAAAAAATATTTTTATGGAAATTGACTTCCATAACGCACTTGCTGCGTTCAGACTTTTGTATAAATGATCTTATATTAGGGTAACTTTGGATTTAGGTATAGAAAATGCTAATATAAATTGGAAGATCAGAGCCTCGGTGGTTCAGAGGTAAGAACGTGTGCCTCTGAACCGAAGGGTACTGGGTTCGATCCCAGGGTACTCCTTTCACTTTTTCAGTACATACTGTACAATTAACATCAACTGAGGTTCTGGCATTGTATTTGAGCAAGTTGAATGTTTGCACGTTCCGCCCTTTGGAGGGGGCGTAAAGCCGTCGGTCCCGTGCCCATGTGATGTTGGGCACGTTAAAGATCCCTACCCTCCTTACAGAGAGGCAGGGGTTCGGCAAAATTTCCAGGATAGTGAGGTGAAACTGCTCGCTGGTGTCGATGATTGGCCATAGTCGCGGAAATAGGCCGACGTTAAAGAAACAAAACACACACACAAATTAGAAGATAACAATACAATTGTCCACATGAAAAATACAGGGCGTTATATTTGAAATAAGCAGGTTACAGTGTTGCAAACCTGCCCAAAATGGCATCTGAATTTCTCACACTCGGTATGAGTTGCGAAATTATCTATCCAATTATTAAATAATGTTATATATAGTTAATTGCATAATGAGATAGTTAGCTGTTGACAGAGTGCCTCTTTAATAAAAAAAAGTCTGGACGCAGCAAGTGCGTTATGGAAGTGAATTTTTATAAAAATGCTTTGAATAGCAAATATGTTTTAATGCAAGCAGTCATCAATTTGGTTACCAGTATAACCTATATAGTAGAAACAATGTGCGATATTTTATCAAAATAACTTATTGTTTGAAAATGTACAAAAAAATTCCGACAATAAACTTTAAATGTTGGTTTCCTAGCTAACAAACCTGAGGTTAATAGCAAATTGAGTTATTGAAATTTGAAGCATTTAATGAAAATTTGCTACCAAAAGGCACTTACTGCGTCTCAATTTCGTTTCTTACAAACATATTTCGATAAAAAATGCAATAAATTAAGGGTGTTCGAAAAAAATTGTAGGGATCACCAAGGACTTATGGGCCAGCCTGTGATTGTCAAAATAATTTTATAAGATGCAGTTCAAGACACCCTATAATTAACTTATACAATTTTTTCTCGTCTCTTGTATAATAATTATTATATTGAGCTTTACCGTAGAAATGCGTCACCTTGTATATATGTAAACAGATAAAAACTGAACGTAAACCCGGATATGGATTCTAGGGGGCCTAGCTTGCTCTCATTTGAAGAAATCTTTTTAAAATTCTAAAGTCGCGGTCTCCTCATTGACAAATTTTTTGTACGAAAATTAGCTAAAAATTATGGACCGTTAAACCATAAACTTAACTAAAACTACCGCCAAAGCATCAGAGAGAAAATAACTAACCTGTTACATATCAGGCTTTTTTGTAAAACTTCGATCCTTTATATGTGTTGACAAAACATAACAAACACTATTTAGTCCACCCACTAACATTAATGAAATCGTAAAGAAATAATTTGCCCTTGTATGTAATAATTCCCAAATAACAAAAATTATTTGTGATAAAGAATATAATACCATACGATAAACGTCAGTTACAGCGTGTAACAGACCTGCGCAATAATATCAAATGATCCGTTGCCAGGCAACGACTCAGACATACTAGATCTCATATACCAAGCCAGGTTTGCCATTGTCAATGAAACGCGGTGATATTAAAAGTAAATGCTTCAAATTTTAATAGCTCAATTCTCTGTAAACATAGAAAGCTGAATTTCGGTACATAGTTAGGTCTTTCCCAAGGCAGCATGCACACCAAATTTCATTGAAACAGCTTTGTAATTTTCGGAGAAAAAAAATTTTTTTCGAAAGAAAACTCAAAATTTTCCCGGAAAACCTTGTCTGACTTTTCTGGCTAACGAAATCATTCAAGCTATTAATAAAAGAAAGGCACTTGCCGAGTTTCATCAAAATCGGATAATTATTTTTTGAGTTATCGGTTGGATACATACATACATATATATATATATATATATATATATATATATATATATATATATATATATATATATATATATATATATATATAAACATATAAAAATCGAAACTGACCCCGGATATGGGTTCTAATGGCCCAAATTCGCGCTCATTTGAAAAATTTTTTGACAATTCTCACCATCGATACCTCTCTATTAGTGAATGAATTTTTTTTTTTTAAATTCACTAAAAGATGCTGAAATTGCGTTGGAATAAGTATACCTGAATTTTTAAAGGGACTTCCGGTAAAACATGAACGTAACGCACTTTCTGCATTAAATCTTCTTCTTCTGGAAAATTCACTACAAGCTAAAAGTTATTATTGCCTACCAGTATGAGATGAAATACGCTCGCAAGATAATCGATATTAAATGCAATCAATACATCAACTAGTTTTCATCGAATCATAAAACGTCGACAAATTCAATACCAAACCAAGCATGAAATTTATCGCATTTGTACTTGCATTACTGTCTATAAAATTTGACCGTTAATTTTTTTCAGAGTTGATCATGCAGAGAATATTAATGATGGTTGTTAAATGTTTTGACAAGATGATCCTTCATAAAAAATTATTATCATAAAAGTATCCGTAACGATTAAATTGATTCTGTTTATTGCTGGACACGAATATCAAATAAAGAGAACGTGAAATTTATCCGTGGATATTAAATGCAACACAAATTCGTATTGTGATTAATAAGTGTTAAAATCTTTTGTTATCACAGTAGATGTTAATAAGAATGATGCAGGTCTTAGCCAGTAAACACACTTGAATTAATTAGAAACTAATTGTAAATTTTCAAGTTTGGATATTGAAATCAAGTTGGCAATAATTATTATTTCTGAACGTCATAACGTCTGGGTTTGATATGGTTAAATGAAATTAAAGGCTTTTACTACCAGACAAACTGATTTATTCTCAAAACCCTATGCGTTTCAACACATTAACGTGCCATCTTCAGGGGTTTAGATCTAGAATGTAAAAAGGTGGTTGTCAGAAAACTATGTTTCTGGTAGGTCTAACATGCGAGTGACTAACACTGCAATTACAGAACGAATACAAAATCCAGCAAAGCTAAATGTCAAATACAGATTAGCCCTAACGGCCATGCAATATTTAAACTGACATTAGTGTCAGGAGTTATAAAACATATCTTTCAAAATGTACAATTTAAGAATTTAAAAACTTAAAACGGAACTGGGGTCCCACAAATATGAACAACACTGTTATGGAGTCACAAGCAATAAGTAAAATTCAAACTAGTCAAATTACATAAAAAACTACAGACTAGCACAAACATAAAACTCGGGACGCAGCAAGTGCGTTATGGTAGTGAATTTTCTTAAATATGTTTTTATTGCAAATATGTCTGTTTTCTTTTTATTTAAGAAAGCAGGCATCAATTTTGGTTACCAGTATAACCTATATAGTAAAAACAATCTGCCATGTTTCATAAACTTTATTGTGTCAAAATGTACAAAAATCTCCAAAAGTAAACTTAAAGTGTTCCCACAAAAACTCGTTTATTGGTCAACCTTATAGGTTAATAGCAAATTAAGCTATTAAAATATGAAGCATTTGATCAAAATTCGCTACCATAACGCACTTGCTGCATCCAGAATTTCTTTTCTTACAAAGATGCATTATATTTCGATGGAAAATCCAAAAATGCAATAACATAAGGTGTGTTTGATTAAAAAAATAAGAAAATTTGTATCACCAACGACTTATGGGCCACCCTATGATTGTAGAAATATTTTTTTAAGATGTAGCTCAAGACACCCTATAATTAATATATAAAAAAAAATTTCATATCTTGTATAATAACGGATATATTGAGCTTTATTGATTTTTTACGAAAATTCGACAAAAATTATATAACATTAAACGATAAACTCTATAGCTAAGGCTACTGCCAAGCATCAGAGAAAGGGTCTATTTTAAATGAATTTTCTGGAAATATTTTAGTAAAATGAAGGACAATGACGGTTGAAACTAAGACTTCAGGGTTTGTAAAACATTCTTCTTGAGACGTATTCTTTCCATAGCCCGTACTAGATTCAAGTTCTTTGCCTAAATGTTGCCAATTTTTGACGTTTTAAATCGCAACTTTGACATTTTGAGGAAAATCCCAATAAATTTTTATTTAAATGCCTATAACATATATATAATATATAATATTTTTGTCTTTTGATCTACAGAGCTAAATTTTGGTAGGTAGCTTACGTATAATGATATAAACTCGCGTACCAAATTTGGTTGCCCTTACTTTGTTAATTTTGGAGATATAAATTTTTTACAATTTTTTTCGAAAGAAAACTCAAAATTTTCCGGGAAAACTTGGGCCGATTTTCCTGGCTAACGAACTTATCCAAGCCATTTACAAAAGAAAGGTACTCACCAAATTTAATCAAAATCGGCCCATAATTTTTTGAGTTATCGGTGTGATACATATATATATATATATATATATATATATATATATATATATATATATATATATATATATATATATATATATATATATATATATATATATAAACATATAAAAATTGAAACTGACCCCGGATATGTGTTCTGGGGAGCCTAATTAGCGCTCATTTGAAGAAATTTTTTCAAAATTCAAAAGTCGGGATCTTCTCATTAGTGATTTTTTTTAAAGAAAATTCACTAAAAGCAAAGCAGGCTGCACAGCCGAGCTGAACTCCCCGAGAACATCTGAACATGTGAAATTCAGAAAGAAAAGAAGGACGTAGATGCCACATTTGGGTTAATACTTACAAATTTCCTGTCTCAATTTCAGAAAGATGCTATATGAAATGTTGTCAAAGTTTGGCTTTTCATCTATTGTCCTCAGGATACCAAACAGAAACTGCGTAAAACAGGAGGGCAGGAACATCACAAAACATCCTGTATTTTATGTTGTGAAAAGCAAGATCGAAACGAATTTTTAGGATAAAAGTCTGTGGTTGATGAATGAATCATTCAAAACCATCCCATGATGCAACACACAGACATAAAAGCAAAGCCTCATCTTTAGCTTCAACTTTTGTTAAGTACTCAGTATGTTAAAAGCTGCTAGTTTTTATATTATTTACATTTTTATTCAGATACCATTTATAACTGTTTAAATAATTTAGATATTGTTAGTTTTTTCGTGTTGCTTCTGAATAATTGAAACTTAAATGCTGATGAATTAAAAACAAAATTTTATTGTAAATAAGTAACTTAATTTTATGTTCTGAAAAGCAAGGCCTCATCTTTAGGTTCAACTTTTGTTAAATACTTAACATGTTAGAAACTGTTACTTTTTATATTATTCACATTTATGTTCACATACCATGATTTATAAGAGCAATACGAGGTAAAATAGTAGGCCATTGAGAAATGATAAGTTTATTTATCCCACTGATGACGCTAACTGTGTTAGCGAGGCGATCGTCAAGTTTAAAAACTGTATCGTGATCATTTGGGTTCTCTAAATTGTACTTATCAGTGCTCATCACAATTTTAAATATTGACTCATTCCGTTTAAACTATTCAAATCTGCAATAGTAACTACCAACGCTATTAAATTTACAAACCCCTAGCAACCAAATGTTTAAAAATAACCAATATAGTTTTAAATTTTGGGTTTATTGTGCTTTTTAGTGAATTTTCTTTAAAAAAAATCACTAATGAGGAGATCTCGACTTTTGAATTTTGAAAAAATTTATTCAAATGAGCGCTATTTAGGACCCCTGGAACTCAAATCCGAGCTCGGTTTCAGACTATATATCTTTATATATATATATATATATATATATATATATATATATATATATATATATATATATATATATATATATATATATATATATATGTTTATATATTTATGTGTCACACCTATAACTAAAAAAATAATGGACCGATTTTGATAAAATTAGGTGAGTACCTTCCTTTCCCGAGTGGCTTGGATAAGTTCGTTAGCCAGAAAAATCCGCCGAGGTTTTCCCGGAAAATTTTGTGTTTCCTTTCGAAACAAATCGAAAAAAATTATATTTCCGGAATTAACAAAGTAAGAGCAACCAAATTTGGTACGCGGGTTTTTATCATTATAGGTAAGTTACCTATGTTTAGCTCTGTATGTTAAAGGACAAAAAAGTTACAGGCATTTAAAGAAAAATAAATTTGGGTTTTCCTCAAAACGTCAAAGTCGCGATTTTAAACGTCAAAATTGGTAATATTTAGGCAATAAACCTGAAAATAATATGAGCTATGGAAAGAAAATATCTCAAGAAGAATGTTTTACAAAGCCTTAAGTCTTGGTTTCAATTGTCATTGTCCTTCATTTTACTAAAATATTCCCAGAAAATTCATTTCAAATAGACCCTTTCTCTGATCTTTGGCAGTAGTGTTGGCTATAGAGTTTATCGGTTAATGGTACATCATTTTTGTCGAATTTTCGTAAAAAATCTTTAAAGCTCAGTATATCCGTTATTATGCAAGATACGGAAAAAAAATTTATACATTAATTATAGGGTATCTTCAGTTACATCTTAAAAAAATATTTCTACAATTACAGGATGACCCGTAAGTCGTTGGTGATTCAAACTTTCTTTTTTAGGGAATTTTCTTTAAAAAATTAACTAATGGGGAGATCTGTGTTTATATATATATATATATATATATATATATATATATATATATATATATATATATATATATATATATATATATATATATATATATATATATATATATATATATATATATATATATATATATATATATATATATATATATATATATATATATATATATATATATATATATCGTACCGATAACTCAAAAAATAATAGACAGATCTTGATCAAATTTGGTGAGTACCTTCCTTTTGCAAGTGGCTTGGATATGTTCGTTAGCCAGGAAAATCGGACAAGGTTTTCCTGGAAAATTTTGTATTTTCTTTCTAAAAAAAATCATATCTCCGAAATAACAAAGTGAGGGCAACCAAATTTGGTTCGCGTATTTGTATTATAAAGAGTGAACCATGTACCAAAATTTAGGTCTCTAAGTTTAAGGACAAAAAAAGTCCGGGCAGCTAAAGAAACAAATTTTGGAGTTTTCCTCAAAACGTCAAACTCGCAATTTAAAACGTCAAATTTGGCGAAGTTTAGGCAAAGAACGTAAAACAAATATGGATTGTGAAAAGAAAATGATGCAAGAAGAGTGTTCTGCGAACTCTCATGTTTCAGCTTCAACCGTCGTTGCCTTTCATTTTACTAAAATATTTACAGAAAATTCATTTCAAGTATACCCTTTCTCCGATGCTTTGGCTGTCGGTTTAGTTAAGTTGATGCTTTCGCTGTAGGTTTAGTAAAGTTTATTGTTTAACAGTATATAATTTTTAGCTAATTTACGTAGAACAAATTCGTTACTGCATTTTAGCATTTTTTATCGAAATATGATGCATGTTTGTAAAAAAAAAATCTGGACGCAGTAAGTGCGTTTTGGTAGCAAATTTTCATTAAATCCTTCAAATTTCAATAATTCAATTTGCTATTAACGTAAGTTTTGTTGGTTAGGAAACCAACATTCAACTTTATTTTCTAAAAATGTTTGTATGAACGCAGCAAGGGCGTTTTGTTTGCGAATTTTCATTAAATGTTTCAAATTTCAATAACTCAATTTGCTATTAACCTAAGGTTCATTGGCTAGGAGACCAGTTTTCTCGGAAACATTTAAAGTTTATCTTCGGAAAATTTTTGTACACTTTCAAATAATTATTTTAATAAAATATGGTACATTGTTCCTACTATATAGGTTATACCGGTAACCAAATTGATGCCTGCTCGCATTAGAGCGATATATTTGTAATTAAAAACATTTTTATGAAAATTCACTTCCATAACGCACTTGCTGCGTCCAGAGTTTTTTATTTGTATTTTTTTGCATATGATGTTTTTTATGAATGTGGTATCTCGAGCCACTGGCAACAATATTTTTCAACTTCTTAGTAATGTTGTTGATTTTACAGGCCAGGTTATCATTTTGTTAGCCCGACCGAAAATAAAATCACTGCGGTCCAATAAGCTGTGCAAAATGGGCGTCTGATCTGTTAGCTGAAACACTGTAAATTGAGGAAATTCTACAATTAATGAACAATGTTAACATTTCATTTCTTAAATTCCTCAAGAGATATCTACAATTTAATGTCTATAGAGGTACATTATTTACTATTATTACTAGATATGTACTTTCACATATTTCTTTAGCGATAATACCCATTTACTGCTTTTAATTGAAAATCTAATGAGAGTTTCTTGTACGGCAGATGACTTTTAGATTAGTGATATGGGTTTTCTGTATTTTAATTCTTCTAACGTACCGAAGTAAATTATTTCATAACCGCAAGGTTTTATATCTATAGTGGTGTTTCTTTTTATATATAAATTCTACCAGTTCTTGTTAGTTATCTGCATTATTCGCCAATAGATTTTAAATGTTTGGATTTTAAGTATGTACTTTCTAATGATGTCAAATGTGTTATAACCATTTTATTAATTTTAATGTGTTTATTGTGTTTGGTTCCGTTTCTATAACCCTATTTTAATAGTTTAAATATTTAAATATATGACTTGCCATGTGTATGTTAATATGGTGAATAAAAATATTTTATTACTATTATTGTTATCAATATTATTATTATCCAGCAAAGCGGCCATAAATGTATATGTAATATAGGTAATTTCAGTTCTAAACGTCAAACAGTCTAGAATAGACATAACTAAATACTCAATGAAACGGCTTCTTTTCAAGACAATAAAATATATGATTCTATCATAGATTGTATACTTTAAATTGGTCATTTTTATCACTGTTCAGGGACTATTTTGTAATTTTGATTACAAACTTCACCGCGTGCACTTCTAGCATGCAAACGTCACTTGGTTGACAAATTAAATTCCAAAGGCTACTATTGTTACAAGTTTGCAACCCTGATTCGAATAAATATGTATTTATCTCCAAAACGATTAGATTTAGGTATAAGGAATGCTAATGTAAATGAATTGAAGAGGTCTTCTATAGAAGAGCTTGCCCATTTGTATAGAAAATTGAAAATCAAGCAGATGAACGCTTCCCAGAATGCATGGTTTAACCAAGAGTGCATAAGAAAGAAGGTCATCCCGAAGTACGTAATCATAACAACTACTATAACATCAAATCAATCAAAAATTGCTATTAGAAAAGCTAGTTTCATCTGGATGAAAGAAGAATCCAAAAAATGGTTTTCAATTCGTGATAGTTTGCTTCTTTATATCAAGGTAATCCATTCAGAACTTGCTTATAAATTACATCCAGTAGAATTTGATATATTAGATGACCACATATTTTAGTTAGTGAATTGAAATTTAAAAAACGCTTAACACAGACAAACAAAATTAGAAACCTAGAAAGCACACAACATTTACATAATCGAGAAAGATCTCCCCCACAAACACATAAGTTTTACAAAAGGTTTGAAAACCTAAGCGATACAATTTTTACAACTGAAGAAATTTCTTTTCTAAATAAAGGATATAAATACTGCCCAAAATTTAAATTTACAAACAAAATTAAAGAGATATTAGCTTCTGAATCCGAAATTGCTTCCAGATCTATAAGGCAATATGAAAAATTAAAAATATGTGAATTTTTAAGACATTTAACTTCAAAATATGACAAACTTCAAATTAACGAAACTCAAATTTTAAAATCTGTTCAGCATAAAATATTAGACAATGATCTAGTTTTTACTAAAGCTGATAAAGGAAATACAACTGTAGCTATAAGTAGGGACGCATATAACATTAAAATTAATGATTTTATTACTACGGAAAATTTAACAGAAATTAGGAGAGACCCAACAAACGCATTTCAGACAAAACTAAAAAATGAATTTAAAAATGTGTCTCTGTTTAGTCAACAAGAAAAGAAATATCTTTTATATAAAAGCCCGCAACCACCAAAATTATATGGCCAACTGAAAATTCATAAGCCAAATATACCAGTGAGACCAGTAGTTGCTATGTTAATACACCTAATCATAAGATAACGAGCAAACTGGTTTCACTTATTAAAGAATACAATTACTTTCCAAAATATTCAGTTAAGAATTCTTATGAACTTACACAAAAATTAAATAACTTAATTATTCCCATAAATAGTAAATTAGTCTCATTTGATGTTTGTAGCATGTATTCTAAGATACCCCCTAAAGAATGTTTACCTCTATTAGAAAACGTTTTAATAGAAAAGAACGTAAATGTCATAAAAAGACAAGAAATAATAAATATTTTTAATGAATGTATAAAACAAAACTATTTTAAATTTAATAATAAAATTTATATTCAAAATGAAGGTCTGCCTATGGGTAGTCCGTTGTCACCTTTATTAACCAACATATTTATGGAAAACTTAGAAAACCAAAATTTAACATCAGAACTTTCACATAATATTGTCTTTTGGTACAGATACGTAGATGATATTTTAGCATGTTTTCAAGGTAGTCATACAGAATTAAATGAATTTTCAAATTTTATTAATAGCTTTCACACAAATATTAAGTTTACTTTAGAAGAAGAAGCTAACAGTTGTATAAACTTTTTAGACTTAACAATTAGAAAATTAGAAAATAATTCATTTGACTTTTCAATATATAGGAAACCAACTTACACTGACACAACCATACCATACGATTCATGTCACCCTTTTTCACAAAAGCCTATCATTCTATGATACATCGTGCATTTTCAATACCTATGTCACAAAACAATTTTGAAAAAGAAATTTTAATAATTAAGCAAACAGCATTTAATAATGGCTACTCTGTTAAAATAATAGATAAAATGATAGAGAGAAAAGAATACAAATTAGCGATTAATTTAATTTATCCAAATATTAGAGACAAAGAAGACAACAGATACGTTTCCATAACTTATTTTGGAACCATTTCAGAAAACATTTCAAAAATTTTAAACACTTGTACAAATACAAAGGTAGCTTTTAAATCTTACAACACGACGCGTGATTTACTATTTAACGCTAAAGAAAAATCTTGTTTCCTGACAAAAGCTGGAGTTTATAAATTAGCTTGTACACATTGTAACGCAATCTACATAGGTCAAACGTCTAGAAATTTTAACACCCGATACAAAGAACATATTTCTGCATTTAGAAATAACCACGCTGACAAATCTACATTTGCAAAACATATTATTGATACCTAACATAAACCTACAATAAATAACCGCATACAACCACAACATTTTTATAATGACAAACGTAAACTAGACTTTTTTGAAGCTTTAGAAGTCAAAAGGCACACACACGACAATAACTACCTTGTTTTAAACGAGAAAACTGATTTAATGAATTCCCCTTTCTTGGATATTCTTCTTTCTAATTAAATATGTCAAAGAAAATAAATTTAACTATTATTTCAAAAAAGTTGTAATAAAATAATGAGTTGATGTATGTCGATATTTTCGTTGTATAGAGACTACTTTTATACTGTTATTGTTTAGTTATTTTATTGTTGTAACTGTTATCATAGTTATTATAGGCTAGTTCTAGTTTTTATGTTAAATATTGACATACATCACATAGACATTTTGAAAACCTCATCTGTCATCTGTGTCTTATTTTATTTTCAATTTGATAGAATTTTTTGATCAAAACATCATATCATAACATAGCAACAGATATTTATTTGTAGTTGTCATGATTTCGTACTAATTCAATTTTAATCTGTCTGAAAATGCTGTCAAGCAGCGAAACTATAGTCACAGAAGCATTGAAAAACATCCTAGAACTTCCAGAATTCGAAGGGCCACTTGCTCCAGTTAGCTCACTACGTCCTTCACCACTAAAACCAACAGTGAAGCCAGAGAAATATTCTCCAAGTTTGTATGCAGTATGGACAAGTTTCACCAAGTAAAGGCAACAACAATCAATGAACTAGTTAATAGAATACAGGTATCCTATTTGAAAAACGCAAGTTTTTATCAGTTTAACTTTATCAAGTTGCCAAGTTAATTTCTATCACCCTGTATGTTGTAACGCAAAACTTTAATACTTGTGGTGAAGGTACACATAATGGTGTGTCGGGTACCAAAGATGAATCTTATAGCTTATTTTTCCTTCATGTTATCAGGTATAAAGTGCAATTATGATTTTGCAAAAATTTTCGAAATAAACGAAATAGTTTGAAAATGGTTAATTTTAGATACATAGTATGCTAGTGAAAGTCTATCATAAATTACGAGTATAATTCAAAATGCTATAAAAAAGTTGCATATTGCATTCAAAATAACGAAGTAGATGGACACTTCCGGTATGACCGTAAGTGTCACGTGAGCAAGAATATTTTAGTTTAATTGGGCTTAGCCGAAAACCTAGGAATCGATATACACCATTTTCGAAATATTTCAATCTTTGTATGTCGATGTCGCTCAAAAATTAATTTTTCTCAAATAATTAATTGTATTGTCTGCAAATTTTAACAACAAATAAAAAAGCTTATAACATTTTATCATACCTGACTACAATAAATGTTTAAAATGGCCACCATCCACTTCAGTACACTTTCGTATTCTGCGGAGCATACAACTGTAAAATATTTCTGGTGTATTTCTAATTTGTTCGGATCCAAGTACAATTCTTTGCTGCACATCATCAACATTTGCTTAATAAACAATACTTTTGAGATGCCCCCATTAATAAAAGTCCATAGAATTTAAATCAGGGGATCGAGCCGGCCATGGCTGAGGTCCACCGCGTCCGATCCATCTGCGTCCAAAAGCATTGCTTAGGTAATTTCTGACATTTAGGGCAAAATATTGGGGGGGGGGGCTCCGTCATGCATAAACCACAGGATATGTCTTATGTCAAAAGGTACATTTTCTAATAACCCATTTAGTTGGTTTTGCAGGAATTCAAGATAAGTTGTAGCATTAAGTCTGTGAGGAAAAAAATTGGTCCTATCAAATTGCACCATTACAATTCCAGCTCATACATTTAAGGAAAATTGCTGTTGATGATGCCTTTTAAAAACTGCGTGGGAATTTTCGTCAGCCCAAATATGTCTGTTACGAAAATTGACGATCCCGTCACGCTTAAATCCAGACTCGTCAGTGAACAATACACAATTCAACAGGTTCTCTACATTATTATGTTGAAGAAACCATTGGCAAAATTGTAGGCGAGGTATAAAATCTCTTTCAGGCGATAGTGCCTGCACACGTTGGATGTGATATGGACGCAATTGTTGCTCGTGAAGAACTCGCCATATCGTTGCGTTGGATGCTTCCAGATGATTTGCCATTTCGCTAGTACTAATTTTTGTATTTTGTTCAATTTCATCCAGAACAGCCTTTTCAAAATCAGGATTTCGTGCACTTCGTGGTCTGCCTCGATCAGCAGTAACTTTGTTAAGGGTACCTGGTAAAAAAATATATTCGAAAGAGACAGATCCATGTATTAGAGAATGTAGGTATGTACCTGTTTCTCGCAGACGGATATCAATCCGTTGAAACATCCTTCTGTCTGGAATTCTCCGATTTGGGAAGGTTTCTTCATACAGTCGTTTCGCCTTATAACAGTTACCAAAAGCCCGTGAATACATAATATGCATGTCTGTTAGTTCATTGTTGGTAAATACTTCCATATTTAATTAGAAAAATTACGGACAATACAATTAAT
This sequence comes from Tillus elongatus, assembly GCA_964006375.1. Classification (NCBI taxonomy): domain Eukaryota; kingdom Metazoa; phylum Arthropoda; class Insecta; order Coleoptera; family Cleridae; genus Tillus; species Tillus elongatus. Next base: position 12,339,634 of record OZ023264.1, read on the forward strand.
TACTTAAAAATAGTGAGTAGTCTCAAAAGTAAAACTCAAACGTAATATATACGACGAAAACCCAAAAGTCAAGTCCCGTAACGATGGAAACCACTTTGTTAAATGGTTTGTTCAAAGTTTGTTATCATGGATTTTTATTTTATCTTCATGATTGTGTCTTGTCAGTTATTTTTTCTGGTGAGTTTTTAATTTTTAACTAGAGAATAAGAAAATTAAGTTTATACATACTGATGGCAATTAAAAGGTAAAAAATTTATTTCTATGATTTGTCGCAGAATTAATTTTTTTGGACGCAGATGGATCGGAGGCGGTGGACCTCAGCCATGGCCGGCTCGATCCCCTGATTTAAATCGTATGGACTTTTATTTATGGGGGGCAACTCAAAAGTATTGTTTATGAAGCAAATGCTGAAGATCTGCAGCAAAGAATTGTACTTGGATGCGAACAAATTAGAAATACACTAGAAATATTTCACAGAGTACGACGTTGTATGCTCCGCAGAATACGAAAGTTAGTGTATTGAAGTGGAGGGTGGCCATTTTGAACATTTATTGTAGTCAGGTATCATAAAATGTTATAGCGTTTTTTATTTGTTGTTTTATTTGTTGTTAAAATTTGCAGACAATACAATTAATTACTTGAGAAAAATTAATTTTTGAGCGACATCGACATACAAAAATTTAAATATCTCGAAAATGGTGTGTCTGAGAGATTTAAATCAAATATACATTTTTTGCTTACAATCGATAAGGGCTGCAATTGTAGCTATACGGTAGGTCGATATTACTGGGTGTCAAAAAATTATAGCCAATTGAATGCAAACCATGTCTTACAGGTGGCGCCCTCTGCCAGCAGTGTTATTAACATAACATATTTAAATTTCTTGCCCTCGAAAACCCCCACATGCCAATTTTCACGTCAAAATTATATATATATATATATATATATATATATATATATATATATATATATATATATATATATATATATATATATATGTATATGTATATATATATATTTATATATATATATATATATATATATATATATATATATATATATATATATATATTCTACAAACATTATCAAACAGAATAGACGGCCAGTCAGAAGCGAGTAACGAAAGCTTTATCTAACCCGTGATTTCATACATGATAAAAAATGCATCTGATGACCCAAAACAAAATTTCTTGTCCCACAGTCTCATAACAACAGAGCTGACATTTGTGATGATTTAGCCTCATAGAATATTCAAAGAGCCACGCTATAGGCGTCAAATGTTTCCCCCCATGAATATGTATGTCAATGAATACTTGTACCAGCACAAGCTACAACACTATTGTATGCTCCTGTTGAGCACAACATGATCTTCATTGTGGCATCGCCTAAGAGATGCGAGGATGTAGCGACACATCGATGATGCTGCCCATTGTAATGTCATTTGGAAGCGTGAATATCCTGACTCACAGATTTAATTATCTGATGGCATGGCCGAGTGGGCCGAAAGCTTCTTTACAACCTCCGAGATCGCTGTTACTCTTTGCCACTGGACCTACGGAGACAGAGACCTGCGAGTAGACATTTGGTTTATTACACCACCGTCTTGACACACCAACTACTGATTCCATTTAGATAAAGCCCCCAGAGGACGTGTTAACTACTCACTAAGATATTGTAAAATAAACCCTTCATAAATTGCATTTCGCATTAGTCAGCTGCGATTGTTATGTTTGTTTTAGAAGATTTAGGAAAACGAGGTGTTTCCACGCCAATGAAAGTTATAGTAAATTGGCTGTAAAGATTTTTAGATAAACCCGAGGAAAATATGGAAGAAAACAGGTCATGGAACTTTATTATGAAAAAGTCTCGATTCAGCAAGTAGGCTATGGAAGCTAATTTCCATAAAATTCATACTTAATGTCAACAACTTAACGCTTATATAAAACAATATGCTGTGTAGATAATAATAATATTTTCTGCTTTAACGTCGGTCTATTTCCACTACTATGGACAATCACCGATTTTATATCCAAAAATAACAAATCTATGGCAACCAAATTTGGTAAGCTGGTTCATATTGTAAAAAGTAAAGTATGTACCAAAATTTAGATCTCTATGTGGAAAGAAGAAAAGGTTATAGGCATTTAATGAAAAAAATAACGAACTATATAAACATATATAAACAATATTAATAATAATAATAATCTATACTGGACAAGTATAAAGATAGAATTTATAACACCATAGAGCCAGGACCATATAAAAAACTAAATAAAAATCCGCCACCAAAAATGTTTTCGGACGTAAATAATAGTCTAAAAAGTTGTCACAACCTCATATGAAAAGACTTAGGAAGAAAGTTACAAGTTGCAAACCCTAAATTCCACAAAAAGTACGACCTCCCAAAAATCCATAAACCGGGAAAATCAATGAGACCCGTTGTTTCGGCTATAGATTCCCCGGCATACAATTTAGAAAAGTGGTTGACGAATGAGTTTAAAGGCTTGCCCGTCCAAGAAAAAGTTCAGTTACAAATTCACTTGAATTTATTAACAAAATGAAAGAGGTTAATTTGATTGAATGTGAGGTTTTAATTTCATTCGATGTAACCTCATTGTTTCCTAGCGTTCCCACGAAGCAAACGTTAACGTATTTCGAATAGTTGTTAAAAATGAGCAACACAAATGAAAAAAACGTATGCAAAGAATATTTAACTTTAATAAATCTTTGTATTAAACAAAATATTACCCAAGGCACGGCAATGGGGAACTCGCTATCGGCATTTATTGCAGACCTTTTCATGAGTAGATTTGAAACAGACCTTAAAGTGAAAGTGAGTATTTTCCTAGAGTGCAATTTCGTTATGTGGATATTTTGCAGAACAGAAGATTTTATTGACAAATTAAACAGTAAATTTAATTCTATAAATTTTACCCACGAATTGGAAATTAATAATGAACTACGCTTTCTAGATGTACTAGTTAGCAAGAATAAAGACACTTTAGAAATGGATGTCCATAAAAAGAAAACCACCACTCTAAGCTACATTCATTATGACTCACATCATACTTACCCACAAAAAATGACCAGTCTGAATATATGTATCACACCGATAACTCGAAAAATAATAGGCCGATTTTTATCAAATTTGGTACATACCTTTCTTTTGTGGATGGCTTGAATAAGTTCGTTATTCAGGAAAATCGGCCCAGGTTTTCCCGGAAAATTTTGTATTTTCTTACGAAAAAAAATTATACCTCCAAAAGTAACAAAGTAAGAGCAACCAAATTTGGTGCCCTCATTTCTGCCATCAAGTGTATCATATGTGCCAAAATTCAGATCTCAATGTTAAAAGATAAAAAACTTAGAGGTAAATTATTTTTTTGAAATTAAAACGTCAAAACTGATAATTATGGTAGGTGGTAGGCGTACGAATGTAAGTGAAAAATACGACAAGCAATAACTAACAAGCTCTTAGATATGTGTCTACGTCGTTGTTTTCCTTTATTTCGTTAAAATATGAACAAAAAATCCATTGTAAATCAAAATTGTTTGGTATAAATATTAAAGACGTTAGATGGTTAACATGTATTACGGGATATACTGCTAGTACATATATGTCCAGCGTAGCTAAGTTGAATAAGCGGTGTACATCGGATGATCGACTTCAACATGACGAGTTCTAATCCTAGTTAGTGACGTTACTTTTTATTAATTTTTTTATTCTCATTTCACTTTACCGTTATCTAATTAAATTGCTATTATTCCGATGAATTTTTTAGCGAGTTTTTGTATAAAAAAATAATCTGACAAACAGGAGATGAAAGTTTTAAGACTTAAATTAATTTGAATAACATATCTGGTTATTTATTCTTGCCCTAACTTAGTGAAACCGTTCCATATTTAATACAGTCGTAGACTTTCCCCGTGGCTTCACAAGTGCTTGTTTTAGTGAATTTTCTTTAAAAAGTCACTAATGAGGAGATCCCGACTCCTGACTTTGAAATTTAGAAAAAATTGCTTGAAATGAGCGCGAAATTTAAGTTACATATATATATATATATATATATATATATATATATATATATATATATATATATATATATATATATATATATATATATATATATATATATATATATATATATATATTGATCCAAATTTGAAGTCTGCCACATTAGAAAAGTGTCAATGTCAAGAAATTTGAGAGTATCAACGTTGGGATAAAAACTGATTAAATTGCGCTGTTTGCAAGCACAAGTAGAACACTTACTTGTAAGGCGCTTTGTACTATTATTTTCATAATAAACTATAACAATAACAATATATATATATATATATATATATATATATATATATATATATATATATATATATATATATATATATATATATATATATACACATAAAAGAGTGAACCATTTACCAAAATTTAAGTCTGAGTTTAAAGAAAAAAAAGTTAAAGGCATTTAAAGAAAAAAAAATTAGGGTATTCCTCAAAATGTCAAAATTGGCAACTTTTACGCAAACAACCTAAAAGAAATCCGGATTATGTAAAGAGTGTTCTGCAAACCCTTAAGTTTCAGCTTCAACCATCATTGTCCTTCATTTTAATAAAATATTTACTGAAAATTCATTTCAAATAGAAACTTTCTCTGATGCTGTGGCAGTGGTTTACTTAAGTTTATGGTTCAACAGTTTATTATTTTTAGCTAATCTTCGTAGAAAAAAATCGTTAATGAGGAGACCGCGGCTTCCGAATTCTAAAAAGATTTCTTCAAATGAGCGCAAACTAGGTCCCTAGAATATATATCCGGGTTTACAATCTGTTTACATATATACAGTGTGACGCATTTCAACGGTAAAGCTCAATATAATTGTTATTATGCAAAATAGGAAAAAAATTGTATACGTTACTTATAGGCTGTCTTGAGCTGCATCTTATAAAATTATTTTGATAATCACAGGGTGGCCCATAAGTCGTTGGTGATACCTACATTTTTTTTTTGAACATTCCTTATTGCATTTTTGCATTTTTCATCAGAACTGGTTTCCTTGGAAACGTTTTAAGTTTATTTTCGAAATTTTTTTCTACATTTTCAAACAAGTTATATTGATAAAATATGGTACATTGTTCCTACTATATAGGTTATACCGGTGAACAAATTGATGACTCGTTGCATTAAAGAAACATGTTTGCTACTAAAAACATTTTAATGAAAATTCACTTCCATAATGCACTTGCTGCGTCCAGACTTTTTATATTCCCTGCAGTCTATCTTATTGTGATTTGTCTTAACGGAGTTACCATTATCCGATGCTATGTGTTTCAATAAAGAAATTTCATTCCCTGAATATACTACATGATAATGACATTTGCAAACAAGCTGATGACAGTAATACAGTTTTATTTTACTAATTAACTACTCTTCAACTAAGAAGCTCAATGCTAATTACTGCAGCAATCTCTTTGCATCTAAATCGTTTTTGCGTGGGCTCTTCCACAACCACAACAGATTTGTACGTATCGCTCCGTATCACGGTGGCAACTCTATAAAATGTTTTCACCAATGAAACTTCTCAATAAAGCAGATCGCCGCGTTGTTTCCACCGAACCAGTGACTGCTTAGTGTAATATATTTTATTAAATAAAAAGCATCTCAGTTACAGGTCTCTGAATGTAGGTAGTTTTAATGGCATAAATATAAATAAGTTAATCTGATTGAGTTGGTCTTTAAAGCAGTCGGTCTTATTAGTAACAGATATTTTACGCCAATTAATGCGTTCCGGTTAATGTTTATGTGAAGCAAGAAGAGAAACAAGAAGCGGAGATTAAATTATCTTTTTCTGGCCATAATATAAAATCTAAATTCTTGATAGGAATCGGGTCTACATTAATGCTAGATAATCACTATATAGCAGCGATTCTCAACCGGTGGGGCGCGCCCCCCTAATGGGCGTGATAAAGCTAAATTGTGGGGCGGGAGCATATTGAGAAAAATATATTATTAGAAAATATTGTTATGTTCTACGGGGTTCTGGATTTGTTTACTAACAAAACACAGCTTTCTAAACTACTTATTTATTATAACCAACTATTTTCCAACACCAGTGTCAACTAAAATATTTCTCTTCTCTATTATTAAATGTCCATAGAACTATATTCCACTATCGCCTTCTATGATCGCTTCCTATGCCACAACAATTACTGTTAATTCGCTTTATACTCTATGATCACTTCTTTACACCACCTTATTCTATACTGAACTAACTTATTCTGTGCACCGCTCATCTATTTATACTTGTCTATAGAGATTCTAGACGTTCCACACTATTCTAAACTATTCTACACATGTCACCTCTGGTCTTTTCCAGAAATATAATTCAAGAGTGTTTGTTGTGACACTGCCCCCCTCTTATATTCGACCGTCCCGGTCAAATTCTGACATTTCTTGGTACGGCGTAAGTCTATGCATATGGACCACCTTCATCTTGCTCTTCGGGCTCCTCTGAATTCTACAGACAACGTCACTGATCTTGTTTTTAGTTTAATATTGATAAGTTAATTATTAAATACATTGTGCAGTACTGATACAATCATATTACAAGTGATTATATTGATTTCCTTTCAATCAATTTAAAAAATTTCTTAAGAATATATAAGGGCCTCGGTGGTTCTGGGACAAGAACGTGTGCCTCTGACCCGAAAGGTACTGGGTTCGATCCCAGGGTACTCCTTTCACTTTTTCAATACGAACTGCAACATTAACATCAACCGAGGTTCTGGCATGGTATAGCAGCAAATTGAATGACTGCACGTTCCGCCCTTCGGAGGGGGCGTAAAGCCGTCGGTCCCGTGTCCATGCAATATTGGGAACGTTAAATATCCCTAACCTCCTTACAGAAAGGCAGGGGTTCGGCAAAATTTCCAGGATAGTAAGGTGAAACTGCTCCGTGGCGTCGGTGATTGGCCACAGTAGCGGAAATAGACCGACGTTAAAGAAACAAAACACACACACACACACACACACAGCTCTCCAACTGAAAACTCGGTGAAAATACTGTAGGGATAGTCGGCTGGCCAACTTTTAGGAACTCTACTCAGAACTCTATGCTGAACTCGGTAAGTGGGCCTGCTTTTATATGGTAAAAAATGGGCGTCCTTGTTTAATTCTACAAGTTTTTATTCTCCTTTTTTAACTGACAGTGAACGTAAAAATTTTAAAATGAACATTTGTTAAATTTGTATATTTTTAGTCGTGTAATCTAATTGATAACGCTCCCGTGTTTAATTTATCGAATTCTTTATGATAAAATAAGTCATGTTGTATGGGTATTTGTTTCCACTAGTGGTTCGAGAATATTTATTTATTGAAAATATTAATTACCAGAATTGTCAGAGTGGTGTTACGGCAGCGAAATTTGGTTTTATTGCAATGAAACGGTAGTTTAATTACAAGTTTACCATTTAAGTATTGTTAACACTGTTTTGCTAACGCTACTATATTTGATATTTAGCTAAAATGTCTAAAATGGACAGCAAAATTCTCTGTAGCTAAAACTCATACTACAAATAAATTACTGGTCTATTTATGATCCGTTAATATCAATGTACCATGAACAATTCGAAAATACACATAAACAAAAACACTCCGGAAATTTGTCACGTGGTGTTATTGATATTTTTTGAAAAAGTTACGAAATGTGATGGAAGGCTAACCTAAAACGCGTACACAGCGAGTCGAGGTTTTTCCTGCTCAGGTAGTGTGACCGCAAATATTTTTTCCAAACGACTGGTTTTAACGAATCTACTATTTGAAAATTTTCTCAGTAAAGCTGAGAATTTAAGTCAGTCATAAGAATTTGGAAATAGACCCGTTTAGAGATTTCACCGCAGTAGCTGAGAAATTGCAGGATTTGTTTCTTTCTTTATAACCTCAAGATAAATCACAATAATATGGTGACTACCAGGTATTCTCATGTTACCTTTAAAAAACCAACAAACTTTACCCAATAAGGAAAAAGCCTTTCAACACCTGACACGTTACATGCTATTATCTGTGATAAACGCATTTTCTGTTAGTTCTGCTTTGAATTACTGGTCTCTTCCGTGACAGAGTATCATTAAGCATTTACGCTTCACTGACATTCGATTGTTCGACTTTCCGAACGTTATGACTGACCTACTGCTGTGATCGAAATTAATCACTGAATCGCCAGGGTTTCATTCCAAAACGTATCATGTTTCCGTTACAATACCAGTAGGTTCTGGTTACACAACTATACAAGTAGCTATACAAAATTACAAAATATGGACTAAACAATACCAAAAATATAATATAGCCTATGTAGTAGAAACAATGTACTATATTCTATCAAAATTACTTATGGTTTAAAATATACAAAAATTGCCATAAAATAAACTTAAATGTTGGTTTCCTAACCAACAAAGCTTACGTTAATAGCAAATTGAATTATTGAAATTTGAAGGATTTAATGAAAATGCGGTAAATTTGCAGATTAGCTCCCGAACGCTTTTCACAAAATTGTTTTTAGAAACATTACTAGGACCCCACCTGGATGCACAAACCACAAGAAAAAAGTCTTGTTCACACCCCCAAGGAAGTTACGAAACAGGGAGTGAATAGGGATTCTGGACGGGAGCAGAAAATGGGAAGAAAACAGCTTGAAAGCTGTCTATTTGAAGTCATATTCCCATTCAATCCTGCCTACCCCACCCAGCACCCCTATTCGCCTCAGGTCACGTAACTTCCTTGGGGGGTATGAGCAAGAAGTTTATATTGTGGTTTATGCAACGAGGGTGGTTGTATGCACACGATGGGGGAAGGAGAGTGCCTACGAAGAAGCATACCCCCCCCCCAGTTCGACTTGCGTCATAAGTTGGGGGTGGCTGCTTCGTCGTGGGGATTTTCCTTCCCCACTCACGTGCATACAACCACCCTCGCTGCATAAACCACTACAAAAATGTCTTGTTCATACCTGCCAAGGAAGTTACGGCACCTGGGGGGATAGGGGTACTGTGCGTGGTAGGCGGGGTTTAAGGTGGATATGGCTTCAAGATGTGAAAAAGGCAGCTTTTAAGCCCGTTTTATTCGCATTTTCTGCTCATATTTTTACTACCTACCCCGCACAGCATCCCTACTTACTCGTGATCTCGTAACTTCCTTGGGGGGTGTGAACAAGACATTTTTCTTGGGGCTTGTGGATCCAGGTGGGGCCCTAGGCAGGTTTCTGAAAACAGTTTTTTGAAAAGCGTTCGGGAGCTAAACTGCAAATTTACCGAAAATTCGCTACCAAAACGCACTTACTGTGTCCAGATTTTTTTCTTACAAACGCATCATATTTCGATAAAATATGCAAAAGTGCAATAACTAATTTATTATACGAAAATTAGCTAAAAAATTATAGACTGTTAAACCATAAACTTCACCAAACCTGCAGTGAAAGCATCAACTTAACTAAACCGACAGCCAAAGCATCAGAGAAAGAGTCTATTTGAAATGAATTCTCTGTAAATATTTTAATAAAATGAAGGGCAATGACGGTTGAATCTGAAACTTAAGGGTTTGCAGAACACTCTTCTTGCAACATTTTCTTTTCACAGTTCGTATTTGTTTCAAGTTCTTTACCTAAAAATTGCCAATTGTGACGTTTCAAATTGCGAGTTTGACGTTTTGAGGCAAACTCCAAAATTTGTTTCTTTATCCGCCAATAACTTCTTTATCTTTACAGCTAGAGACCTAGATTTTGGTACAGAGTTCACTCTTTATAATACAAATACGCGTACCAAATTACCCTTACTTTGTTACTTCCAGAGATATGATTTTTTTAGTAAATAAAACACAAAATTTTATGGGAAAACCTAGTCCGATTTTCCTGGCTAACGAACTTATTCAAGCCACTTGCAAAAGGGAGGTACTCAAGACTCGATACATTTTCGCAACAATTAGAACTACGGTTCTAATTGTTGCGAAAATGCATCGAGTCTTACATACTTTGTCCCTATATTGGGGTAGAAATGGGCCAGGGCTGACAATTTTCTAAATTGTTAGTTAGCTGTATCCAGTCTCTATTTTTTTAACACTTTGTGTTATTTGGAGCTGGAGTGACAGCATACTACTTGGTTCCGCAACTAGGTGGCGGCACGTCCACCACTTACTGAGGAAGGTACTCACCAAATTTGATCAAGATCGGTCCATTATTTTTTGAGTAATCAGTCGGATATATATATATATATATATATATATATATATATATATATATATATATATATATATATATATATATATATATATATATATATATAAACACAGATCTCCTCTATAGCGAATTTTAAAAAAAATCGCTAATAACATAAATCTAAAAACTTGCAGATTGTATATACGGTGTGTCCTAAAACTCCGCGAAGACGGAAAAAGATGCCTACCGTGTAACAGATAGCGAGAAAATTGGAGATGGATGTCATTGCTAGGTCAGCTTTGCACAACCTAAAGTTAGTGAAGCAAATACAAGTTGTTTCCAAAGTAGGAAGACCGCCTTGCTCTGTTCTTCAAATGGAACATTCTATATATTAGCACGTTTTCCAATTCTACATATAAATGTAATGACATTTTGTTATACAAAAGTTTTTGTTATGCCTCACCGTTTTCAGCTTATGTCAATTTTTCACAAAACTTTGGTAGATGCAGCGCTTTGCAAGGATGGACATTTGATCATTTCCAATGAAATATCTCATACAAGCGCTACAATCGTTATTCAAAAAGATTTGGTATTCCAGCATTTCCGTTTTAGCAAATTTTCATTAAGAAAAATTCACTAATAGAGAGATCACGATGAAAAGCTTTTGAAAAAAATTACTTTCATCTATTGATAGTTTACACACATGGGGAATGCAACCTAGACCCTTAAAAATTGATTCATATTTTATGAGTAGTGAATTTGTACCTGTAGTTGCTCTAATTGACTGTATTCTTTTTATCAAGTCAAGTTCCTGACATGCAGCAAGACCAAGGATCGTATTACATGTTATATTTACAACTATAAATTCTATTTCACAAAGACTATCATTTACAAGACATTTCAACTTGCACATACCTAAATAGGGAATACTTGTACCAGCCACTGACGAAAGTTTAATGGAACATGGCTTTATCACATTATAATTGAGGTTACACTTTATAAATTGCTCATAAGGCATAATATTGGCTTGTGCACCAGTATCCAACTGACATCTAAGAGAGACATTATTTATTTTAATGTTTATAAACCAATCTTTGTCTGTTTGAAAATTACAACCTATTCTAGAAATAAAATATTCATCCTTCTCACTACTATTATCATTATCACCAATTTCAAGAGTGACTGAACTGACATTTCTCAAATTAGACTTACAAAATCTAGCATAATAGTTCATTTTATGACATCTATTACACTTTATACCAAAAGCTGGACATTTAGATTTATGGATCTGACCACATCTGCTACAAATCTGTTTATTATTATCATTATTATTAGGACTGAATTTACCTGATCTATTTCTTGACTCTGATCTATTTCGACGTTGATCTCGACTATAAACTGACCTTTTTGATGATTTCGAGCCTCTTATATGACGAATTTGTCCACCTTGTACTACATTCACGAATTCTTCCTTGTTCAGTTCCTGAGCCCTATATTGCGTTAGTTCCATAGACTTACAAATACGTACTGCCTTTTCGAGAGTGAGCTGATCTTCTTGAAGTAGTCTTTCCTTAATCACTTTATTTGTTCTGGTAAGGCCACAGATTAAAATGTCTTTAACAAGTTCTTCACGTAGTTCACCAAACTCACATGACAAGCTCAAGTTAATTAAAGCTGTGACAAAGTCATCTATTGTTTCAGCTGGACCTTGAATTCTTGTGAGGAATCGATGTCTTTCCATTGTGATATTCTTTTGTGGACTGAAATGCTTCTCGAATTTAGCAATAAGATCCTCAAAAGTAATTTCTTCAGGTTCGACGTTAAAAGAATTAAAAATTTCCATTGCAGATTCACCAATATAGTGCAATAATAACGCTACTTTACGTTCATTTGACTCATTTGAATAATTTCAAGCAACTAAAAACAGTTTAAAACTTCTAAACCACGTTTTCCATTTTTGACTCAAGTTACCCTCAATACAAGTGGTAAAACTCTTCCTCCAATGCCAGTTGATTGGGAAACTCGATAACTATTATGCTGTACTTCACCTGGCGCTTCTTGACCGACTTTATCCTCCATTATTCTGATTGGAATTGTTCCAGAATATTGACTTTTTTTTGCCCAGTTACCGTTACCTATATGGCAACCTCACTTTTGAACCACACCTGACACCATGTTATATTTAGGGTTCTTGTATATTTAGTTATATAATGACTCACGTGTGTTTAGTAATACATTTAATAAACAGAAAGACAATAACGGACAAAACCTTATAACAAATATTAATTGGTACATTTACAATAATTAATACATTTTCATATTGACATTCGACTATCTGTCATGTGTCTCTACTCACTGACTACTCTCATTAGCACAGAGTAAATCTACATTGTATAACACTAACCACCTCAGATATTGTTCTGTAGAGACATTTTGAGAACATACATGAGTCTTCACGTATCACCTTACGAAGAAATCAAGGTGGGTTATATCTGGTGAACGGCCTGGCGAGGGTGTTTCCGAATACGTGCTGATCACCTTATCTGTAAATCTCCTTGAAACATATTCCCGAACAGCTCTAGAATTATATGCAGGTGCCCCATTTTGCTGTATTCAACAGTTGCGAACTCTCTCCAGAGGCATGTTATCGAGAGCATCCTCTAAATCGTTTTGTAGCCAATGTAGTTAACGCTCTGATATTAAGATATGTTGGTAAAGAAACAGTCCTACATTCGTTGTACCTAAAACACCAGCCCACATATTGAAAGCAAAACGGTATTAATGCCGCGACGTTTTATTTGAGCGTTGATTGGTTTCAGACCAATAATGAATTGCATTTTTGCGCGTACACTGTTTTGGGTAGGAAATAAATTTTCTGCAGAATGCTTCTCTCCTTATAAGTAAACTTAACTTATAATCAGTGGAATAGTAAATGAATAGGGTTGTTCTTTCTTATGTTCAGCTGACATGGTCTTAATGCTTACAGAATATAAATTGGATTCAAATGCCGAAACCGTCTGATTTTACCACAATTTTTGCAAACTGAAATAATTTGAGCACTTTGTTTCCTTGCACTTTCCAATGAAAACAATTTACAAACTCAGGGCAAAATCAGAAATGGTAGCTAGAATTACATACCCTTAATTAATTTACCTTTAAAAATCACGCTACTGTTCTTATGTCTGACCTTATTTAGTTAAGAAAATATTCGCACAATTAATCTTTAACAATCACTTTATGGCATCGAAGGTGAAAACAAATAAATGCGACCACCAGGAAAAAAAATATATTTAAATACACGTACAATTTATTAAACTACCGGTGACAGATAATAAATGTTAAGTTGCACTACAATAAATCCCGTTCCTCGATTGGCATTGTATTGAAACAGTACACTCTCTTACACTTAGACTACCACCTACATTATTTATTTGATATAATAATTAATTATATTTTCGTAATTATTTGTCTCCAGAAGCTCTTGTGAATTTATCGTAGCTTTATCACTATCTTTTCTGCTCTTCAGTGAATTTTTTTTAATAAAAATTCACTAATAGAGTGGTATCGATGGTGAGACTTTCCAAAAAATTTTTCAAACGAGCGCGAACTAGGACCCCTAGAACCCATATCCAAAGTCAGTTTCAATTTTTATATGTTTATATATATACAGTGTGGAACAGCCAAATGGAATAAATTCGATAACGGATAAATGAGGACGTGTTGGGAAAAACGCTTGGACACGTCGATTTGTATTTTTAACTGCGCATCTTTTTCAAGAAAAAAAAATTATTTAGGGTGCGTCATGTGACAGTGGCCAATACCAACTTTCTTATTTTAAATACAAGCCCCTGTATATTATTAATTTTTTGGATTCTTCAGAAAATTCTAGACATAATTCATGTACAATGTCCTATACCTATCTTCAACTGTTTCGGAAATATTAAGTATTTTCAGATTTATTACAAAAATTAACATTAAAAATAGAAAATTATTTTATTTCACAAATTCTAATAAGAAATACTGATTATTTCTTAATAATTTAAAAAAACAAAAAAAAATTAATGTCAATGTAGTAAATGTTCAAAATGCTCGCCACGAACATCTTGGCAACATGCTAATCTGGTATAGAAATGTCTTCTAACATTACTCAACATCTCAGGCGTGACTGATCTAATCGCAAGCGTGATTCGTCTTTTTAAGTCATCTAAGTTGAGGGGCTTAGTTTTGTATACAATACTTTTGACATATCCCCACAAAAAGTAGTCTAATAGCGACAGATCAGGAGATCGTGCTGGCCATTCTATCGATCCGCGCCTCCCTATCCACCGATTTGGAAAAATTTGGTTCAGGTACTGCCGGACATTGATTTGGTAATGGGGCGGTGCTCCATCTTGCTGAAACCATATTTTATTGGCAGGAACTTGTGGGTTTGCTGGATCTGGATACAAGTTTGTCAAAGTTGGCACGACATTATTTTGGAGCAGTTCTAAATATTTATCCCCATTCAAGTTGCCATCAATGAAAAAGGGACCTACGATATGATTTCCAACAATTCCTGCCCAAACATTAACTTTTTCAGGATATTGCGTATGTTCCTCTCTCATCCAATGAGGATTCTCATTAGACCAATAGCGGCAATTTTGACGATTAACATGACCGTGAAGTGTAAATGTGCTCTCATCAGAAAACAAAACATCTTCTAATTGGATCACATTGTTATCTAACATTGCCATCATTTGTTCACAAAAATACGTTCTCCTATCGAAATCGTCCTCCATGAGCTCCTGAGTTGGTATCATTTTATAGGGATGCATTTTACTTTCCTTTAATGTTCGAAAAATTGCTGTGTGGCTAACGTTGAATAGTTGGGCTGCTTGTCGACCAGAAGTATGTGGGTTTTCTTGAAACTCAAGCGTAATATCCAATTTCGTATCATCACTTACTGCATTGGCAGCTACTTTTTTTATCTGTCTCACATGACCAAGCTCGCGAAACTGCTTTTCTATTTTGCTAATTGTTCCTTGGGATACAGGCGGCAAATTTGGAAATTTTTCGTGAAATAAGCGAGACACTTCCATCTGTGTCCGTGTGTTATCTCCATAACCAATCATTTGTAGAATGGTTATTTTGTGCATTTCTGTTAAATGAACCATTTTTCTGATATTATTACGTACAGTTAACGAAATTCAAACGACAATAGCACTGACACTAATCACTACTGTCATGCAGGCAGACAACAAGTTGCTAAGGCTACGAGTTTTATACGAACAGAAAGAAAACTGTTTTTGTTTTTGTTTCATTTCATATCAGTAAAAAGAAACGCAGGAATGGTTTTTGTTTACTTTCTCATTATCAAGAGCTGAATGGGAAATAAGTATTGAATGCAATGTAGCGAATTTGTGAAATAAAATAATTTTCTATTTTTAATGTTAATTTTTGTAATAAATCTGAAAATACTTAATATTTCCGAAACAGTTGAAGATAGGTATAGAACATTGTACATGAATTATGTCTAGAATTTTCTGAAGAATCCAAAAAATTTATAATATACAGGGGCTTGTATTTAAAATAAGAAAGTTGGTATTGGCCACTGTCACATGACGCACCCTATATAATTTTTTTTTCTTGAAAAAGATGCGCAGTTAAAAATACAAATCGACGTGTCCAAGCGTTTTTCCCAACACGTCCTCATTTATCCGTTATCGAATTTATTCCATTTGGCTGTTCCACACTGTATATATATATATATATATATATATATATATATATATATATATATATATATATATATATCCAACCGATAACTCCAAAAATAATTAACCGATATCCATGAAACTCGTCAAATGCCTTTCTTTTATTAATTAATTTATTTTAATGAAATTTGGGGGGTATGTTGCCTTAGGAAACTTTCTAAGTTTATAGAAAATTGAGTTATTCTAATTTGAAGCATTTAATAAAAATTCACTACCATAACGCACTTGCTGCGTTCCGAATTTTTTTTCAATTATGTGTGTCAATTAAATAATGTCGTCAGAAGGTTACTGTATCTCGAAATACCTCCAACCAACTTTGCCTTAATCACCTTAATTTTTTCAGATAGTGTGTTTCAAGCTTAAGCTTAAGCACACTATCTGTCATTTTTTTCATATCCATATTTCAGAAGTTGTAATCCTCTTGAATCTCGCTTGTATGAAGTCCAGATTTTCTCCACATAGATTGCAGACATCCGTACGGATGACTTAATGAACTTTTTCGTCAGGTCCAAGTTAAAATATTCAATACTAAGAGAAATTATTTGTATATCGAATGCTTGCTTTAACACCACCAGCTACCTATTAGCGAATTTTTCGTACAACGAAAAATTCACAAATAGGGGGATCTGTGTTATATATATATATATATATATATATATATATATATATATATATATATATATATATATATATATATATATATATATATATATATATATATATATATCGTATCGATAAGTCAAGAAATAATGGGCCGATTTTATTGAAATTTGGTACGTACCTTGCTTTTGTAAGTGGCTTGGATAAGTTTGTTATCCATAAAAATCGGACCAGTTTTTCCGAGAAAATTTCGGGTTTTCCTTTGGAAAAGTTTCGTATATCCGTAAATAACAGAGCTATGACAACCAAATTTGGCACATACGTTTCTACTATACAGCTTACCCTACGTGCCAAAATTCAGATCTCTATGTTGAAAGAAAAAAAGTTATAGGCATTTTAAGGAGAAAAAAAAATTGGGCGCCACTGGTGATCAGAGGAAAGCACAAGAAGAAAATATTTTGTGTGATTCACAAAACCAATTGAATACTACATACAACGGTTAGGTTTTCTTAACGCAAAACGTCAAGAAGTAGCAGAAAAACTATTTTGAAAATTTGATCATTTTTCTTCTTCAAACGTCAAAGTCGCGATTTGAAACGTCAAAAGTTGCAATTTTCAGAAAACTAATTTGGAACAAATACGGATTTTTTAGACGATATGTCGTAAGAGGTGTGTTTTACAAAGCCTTAAGATTCAGCTTCAACCATCATTGTCCATTGTCTTTCATTTTACTAAAATGTTTTCAGAAAATCCATTTCAGATAGACCCTGTTTCTGATGCTTCGCCAGTAGTTTCAGCTATAGAGTTTATTGTTTAATAGTCTATATTTTAGCCAATTTTCGTAGAAAAAATTCGTTATTGAGAAGACCGCGACCTATGCATTTTAAAAAGATTTCTTCAATTGAGCGCGAACTAGAACCTCACACACTCATATATGGGGCAGTTTCAGTTTTTGTCTATTTACACATATACAGGGTGACGTTTCTTTACGGAAAAGCTCAATACATCCGTTATTATACAAGATATGACAAAAAGTATTTACGTTAATTATAGGGTATCTTGAGCAGCACCTTGTAAAGTTATTTTGACAATTACAGACTGGCCCATAAGTCGTTGGTAATACACACTTTCTTTTTTTAATAGAACGCCCCCTTATTTTATTGCATTTTTGTGTTTTCCAGCGAATTATAATGCATGTTTGTAATAAAAAATTTATATCGTTCCTTGTTTTTGAGTTATTTCAATTGTTTTGCAACTTTTCACGTTTTTGGCACATACTTCAAACACATATCACAAATTGTGAAAGGGCGTTTTTATCAATAGATAGCGGAGCCTCATGAAAATAACGCATTTTGTTTGTATTACTGGTCGAAAAAATCGAGCTGCCGTATACGGGCACGCTCAAATGGTGGCTGAATTTTAAAAGTTTTCGTAGAAATGTTTTTGGTGTTTCTGTGGAACTTATTGTAAGATTTTTGTAATATGTTGGGAACTAATAATAAATGTTTAGTGAAACATTACTAAAGGCAATTTCTGTATAAAAAAAGGTAATTTTCTGCAAAATAAATTTTTGAAAATTTTCTTATATTTTTTTCTTCAATTTTGGTCCTAAAGCTGTTCGTGAGTAATTATAACTTGGCAGGTGTGTAAACGGCTTAAAGATGTTCGTTGGACAGGAAAATCGGACCAGTTTTTTCTGGAACTTATAAAATTTATTTTCGGAAAATGTTTGTACTTTTGAAACAACAAAGCTATTTTAATTAAATACGGTCGATTGTTACTAATATGTAAGTTATACTGCCAACCAAATATCCTTCTTTTAAAAACAAGACATATTTGACATTAAAAGCATTTTTACGAAAATTCGCTGCCATAATGTTCTTTCTGCGTCCAGTCTTTTAATTTTTTTTGCTACATTTACCGTCATGTGTGATAATACTCACAGGGTACGTCAATAGTTGTAGTTGTTCAAGTTATTGTGTTTTCAGTGCTATATTTATTTACCCAGTCCCATTTTACTTATCTTCGATACTTTTGCTATCGTCGTATTTATTTTTTACTTTAGTTCTTCTTTGCATACCATATACTAAGCACTCTTTGCCATTATTTTTCCGTTCCTTCTGGCACGTCACCGGAGGATGTCAAGCGTTGGCTGCAACGGGGTATAAAGAGAGGCCAGACGCAGTTGCTAAAATACTTCATCAATAACTCTCTGAAACCGTGACTTTTGCATCTTAGGTACCCTACTACAGATACACTCCTGAGCCTGTTGTAGAGAACTCAGGATACTGGTTGTACTGGGATCTGACCATGCTCACAGATCAACGAGTTGCTCACAACATGTCAGATATAACAATAGTGGATTAGTGCTGCCACCAAGTGACGCTGATTGATGTGGCCATTCCAAATACTAATAATCTAGAGATAAAGTACAACGAGAAGAGCATTAAGTACAGAGACCTCGAGATACAAGTAAATAGAATGTGAAGGGCAGGTAGCGTCCAAGTGATTCCACTAGTCATGTCGTCAACTGTGGTTCCTAAGAATCTTCGAGAGAACGTTAAGAGACTGGGCCTTGGAGAGCATCTTTATAAGGTTATGCAGAAGGCAATAATACTTGTAACTACCCACGCCGTGCGAAGATTCCTGGCAAATGAGGATGTGTCGCGTTGTCGGTCAGGGAACGATAACTTGGAAAGGGCCCCATCTGAGCTCAGTCCCTTTGGTATCTGAGATAACTGGGATGAGTGAGTGTTCCTCTTTGAGGGAGTTGAAAGTCCTTCAGGCTTAGGTCGATAATAATAATAAAATTCTGGACGCAGCAAGTGCGTTATGGTAGTGAATTTTCATAAAAATATTTTTAATAACAAATATGTGTGTTTTTTTTAAGAAAGCAGGCATCAAATTTGGTTACCAGTATAACCTATATAGTAAAAACAATGTGCCATGTTCCATTAAAATAACTTTATTGTGTGAAAATGTACAAAAATTTCCAAAAGTAAACTTAAAATGTTCCCGAAAAAACACGTTTCTTGGTCAACCTTATAGGTTAATAGCAAATTGAGCTGTTCAAATATGAACATTTGATCAAAATTCGCTACCATAACGCACTTGCTGCGTCCAGAATTTATTTTCTTACAAACATGCATTATATTTCGATGGAAAATGCAAAAATGCAATAACATAAGGCGTGTTTAATTTAAAAAAAAGAAATTTGTATCACCAACGACTTATGGACCACCCTGTGATTGCAGAAATATTATTTTAAGATGTAGCTCAAGACACCCTATAATTAATATATACAAATTTTCTTCATATCTTATATAATAACGGATATATTGAGCTTTATTAATTTTTTACGAAAATTCGACAAAAATTATATACCATTAAATGATAAACTCTATAGCTAAGGCTACTGCCAAGCATCAGAGAAAGGGTCTATTTGAAATGAATTTTCTGCAAATATTTTAGTAAAATGAAGGACAATGACGGTTGAAACTAAGACTTTAGGGTTTGTAAAACATCCTTCTTGAGACATTTTATTTCTATAGCCCGTATTAGATTTAAGTTATTTGCCTAAATGTTGCCAATTTTGACATTTTAAATCGCCAGTTTGACGTTTTGAGGAAAACCCCAATTTATTTATTTTTAAATGCCTATAACTTTTTTGTCTTTTGACCTACATAGCTAAATTTTGGTAGGTAACTTACCTATAAGGATGTAAACCTGCGTACCAAATTTGGTTGCCCTTAATTCCGGAGATATAAATTTTTTTCGAAAGAAAACACAAAATTTTCCGGGAAAACCTGGGCAGATTTTCCTGACTAACGAACTTATCCAAGCCATTTGCAAAAGGAATTTTTTCACCAAATTTGATCAAAATCGGCCTATTATTTTTTGAGTTATCGGTGTGATACATATATATATATATATATATATATATATATATATATATATATATATATATATATATATATATATATATATATAATATATATATATATATATATATATATATATATAAATAAATATATATATATATATATATATATATATATATATATATATATATATATATATATATATATATATATATATATATATATATATATATATATATAAACATATAAAAATTGAAACTGACCCCGGATATGTTTTCTGGGGGGCCTAATTAGCGCTCATTTGAAGAAATTTTTTCAAAATCAAAAGTCGGGATCTCCTCATTAGTGAATTTTTTTTAAGAAAATTCACTAATAATAATAATAATAAGGCGGTAATACTTGCAACTGCCCACACCATACCGTGGGGAGATTCCTGGGTAATGAGAATTATTAACGTTTTCGTTTAGGGCCCGATAACTTGGAAAGGGATCCAACCGACTTCAGTCGCTTTGGTATCTGAGATACCTGGGATGAGTGGATGTCCCCTTTGCGAGGGTGTGATGAAGAAAAAAGGAGCCAATTGTGTTACGAAATGTAACAGCATTCGATCAACAGTCGCTTTCTGTTGTCCTGTGTCCCAGATGTCCCAAATACAGGACACTGAGCACACGAAAATCCTAGAATTACTATTCCTACCAGATCCTAGTATCCCCAAAAGATTAATATTTGAGCCGGAACGTTTAATAAGTAAATTATTGGTATAATTAAAATTAAGAAAAATTTTAATGCGGACTTCTATTTAGATTTATTTATCACAGGGGTGGGACCTGGCCTAGATGTGAATACAAGGGAAGATCAGGAGATCTGATTTCAACAAGACCGCTCCCCTGCGCATTTTGGCACACAGGTAAGAACTGTTTTAAACGACTCATTTACAGATCGTTTAGATTGGTTGAGGTGTCTCCATAAATCGCCACCAATATCTCCAGATATAGCCACTTGTGACTTTTTCTTGTGGGGTCACTTATAGACAAAATATACAAAAAATAACGAAGCTAGGGCAACCGTATTTGGTACGTAGGGTTATATTACAAAATGTATGCAATATACCAAAATTTTCATCTCTAAATTAAATGATAAAAGATTATAATCATCTAATGAAAAAAAAAATTGGTGCCACCGAGGAGAGCGCAAAACCAAATTATTTTTTGTGGCAAACAGAGCCTACATATCAATTAAAAAGTAGCCTTGAATGTGACTTTTAGGGGTTTTAGTTCACGATTGTTGGAATACTTTTTTATTTATTTATAAGTTGCAATCTGTTTATTGGCGAATTTTCTTTACTAAAATTCGCTAAAATCTACACTGCTGTTAAAATAAACCTGTAGTGCTTGATTCTAAATCTACGTTGAGCGGGCAAAAAAAAATTCAGGTGAACAAAAATTGCCTAAGTATTTACAATTTTTCATTATAAAATGCAGTTTTTAAGCCAACAATTCCGAAAAAAAATAGTCCATGGCACTTGATGAATCAAACCTAAAATTAGTAAACTATTAAAAGTAATTAAACTTTGTATATTGAAAACTCTGCTCGCCTTCAGGCGAACACAATTACTCGAGTAAAACTAGTCGCGATCTAATTAAATAATATGACAGTCTATATAAAATAAATTGCATAATTATATGCTATTACATTAAACAAACATTCTGAAAAGCTTTAACAGTGTATAATAAAGTGCCTGTTTACCTATTCCTTTCATACCGCTGGTAAGTTCTTTTTCTTTTCCCTCTCATAAGCTGTCGTAACAAATAAACAGCAATGTGTTATCGTAGCGAGAGCTCCGACACCTTCACAATACAAACTATACCAAGTTGTAATTGATATTAATGACACTTGTGTACCCTTGTGGGCTCGGTATGTACACTTTGTGACATTAAAAATTCGCAAGAAAGCTTCCAAAAAATGTAGGAAAGTTAATTTCCGTTTGACTTTTCGTAAAGCATTTTGTTTGGGTAAAAACACTTCAAGAAACTTTACAGGATCTACTTTATTTAGCTGGGACATATTGTTTCCGTTTTAGGACTATCTTAAACAAGAAAAGGTCTGCAATTCGTTGGCTAAATTTTATAGAATAAAATTCATTGTCTAATTTGGCAATAAAGTCTTCTATTCTGCAAATGTCTCGGTTAAACAGTTTCAAAATATCATCCACGTAACGAAATCACACTCTGGGAAAATATTCACTTTCACTTTCAAGATATGTTACAAATCTACTCATGAAAAGGCCTGCAAAAAATGGCGATAGCGGGGTACCCATTGCCGTGCTTTGGGTTTGTTCAAAAAACTGATTGTGTAATTGAAAAATATTTTGTTAAATACAAAAGTTTGTTAAAGTTAAATATTCTTTACAGACCTTTTCATTTATGTTTATTCACTTTTGACAACTCTTCTAAATACGTTAACGTTTGTTTCGTGGGAACGCTAGCAAACAATGAGGTTGAATCCAATGAAATTAAAACCTCGCCGTCAATCAATTTGACCTCTTTAATTTTATTAATAAATTCAAGTGCATTTGAGTTTAATTTCATGAGTAGATTTGTGTTTGAAATTGAGTATTTTCCTAGAGTGTGCTTTCGTTACGTGGATGATATTTTCGCAGTGCTTAACACAGACACATTGGGTGATGTCTGGTTTTTGGTGTTTTGTGTTGTGAATGTGTGTAGCTACGTAATAAAAATAAATCCACATACCTAGCTACAAATCAAACGTAGCTACACACATTCACAACACAATATACCAAAAACCAGACATCACCCAAGTACAACTAATGAAACATGTTAAAGACCACAAAAAATGGAAATCTTGGAACAATACTACATTCAACAAACAAACAATAAGAAACAATTAATGCCAGAACAAATCCAAGTAGAAACATTTAAACGAAACTTAATAAAGACCATACAAATAGACAAATTATCAAACCACAGTGATCAAGACAGGAGATCGATACACACGACACAGTCCGAAGGAACAACCAACCAGAGAACAGTAAACCGACCAATAGAAGCTCACGGCGCAGGCGCCACGTACAATCTCAGACGTAGACCACACAGGAGACAGGAGCGATAAGAGTCAGTAGCGTTCTGATGATGAACCAGGACGGTTCGAAACTGCAGTCCACGCAAACCAATAAGAAATCACAAACGTACAGCAAACAAATAAAGTGTATATATATATATATATATATATATATATATATATATATATATATATATATATATATATATATATATATATATATATATATATATATTGATAAAGAAAGTTAAGCTATGGGTTGTTTTAGTCCCACTATTGGGTGCTAATTGAAATAGAGAAAGGTTTATTTTAAGTTTTATATTATTATTATTAGGTATATTGAAATACTTGATATGGTGGCTAACTTAAATATGTTTTATTGCTTTTTGTGATGTTAATTTCGAAGTGTATTTTATCTTGTGAGTTTTATCTACCTGTAAAGTTGAGTGACTTATGCTGTAAAAAAAAGTGTTTATTAAATATACGTGTGACTTACACCCTGGTGTACCCAATGTCTTTTATTGCTGCATGTGACATAAACAAATTGATAGCATGGATATACTTACTCTTAAAACAGGGAGCTTCTCTAGCTAGTGGGTTCAAGTCCTCAAAATTCTTACTATTTCAAAAGTACAATTAAATTTTTAAAACTCTGACTCTTTTCTTTATTTACAAATCCGAAATAGTTTATTCTTTCCTTTTTAAATTTTGAAATATATTGCCCTATCTGATTTTAGTTATTCCTCCCAAATACTTATATATGTATAAAAACAAAACAAAGCAAAGGTTTCAATGATCACAAAACTTGACTGTTTATTAAAATTAACACAGATAACAAAGTTCTAATTACTACCTACTATTTTTAATTTGCTTTTCGTTTAACGTTCACACCGATGTAACTTTTTTGTGATGAACTCTTTGATGCAGTTCTATAAGCGAAGTATATATATATATATATATATATATATATATATATATATATATATATATATATATATATATATATATATAATATATATATATATATATATATATATATATATATATATATATATATATATATATATATATATATAAGTTCATTTATGAAACACTCACTTTGTATGTGGTCCGGAAGGTCTTAGCTGCGAGGATTGGTCCTTTCACTATTATCGCACTGAAGTTTTAACCCTTCAAAATCAATTTATTAGGAGTGTCCTTTTTCTCCTATGTCACTCTTTGACATACGGTCAAAAAAAAATTTTAATCCAATCAATTCTTTCTCTAAAAATTAATTAATTAATCTGTTTACTTTATCCCAAACATTCCAATCCGTTTCTTCTTAATACCCAAAAATTCAATCAATTAATTTTTTAATAATAATTTCAATCTGTTTTTTCACCGCCAAAAAATTCCACTCAATTTATCATTTTTCTATCGCGACGGTTACCAAGTAAAAAATTTCTTGTTGGCCGCCTTCCAAATTCATCTTAAGATTTTGTTTGTTTGTATCCTCATTTCCTGGGTTACCTTGTTACACCTTGTTACATCTTTCAATGCACTATATAATTTTTGACAGCATTCCTTAACCTATATTACAATTTTATTGTCAGTTTTGACATTTGTGGTAACTGAACAGCTGACTTATATTTAGGTTACATGAAATTTTGACAAGCTGAATTAAATATTAGCACCATAAATTTCCTAATTCTACTAAACATGAACGTCTTAAACTATTTAAACAATTTCTACTAAATAATTTAGACTTGCCTTTACCTTCTTTTAACACATATACATGTCATAATTTGGGAATCAATTTTGATTTAGATTTTTGATTGCCAAGACATTGTACACACCAGAAGTAAGTTCTTGTTTGTGTGAGGCTTTGTATGAGTTGTTTTAAAGTGTGTTTATGTGTGGATGTTTACCTTCTCATTATAGAAACCATATCAATATATATATATATATATATATATATATATATATATATATATATATATATATATATATATATATATATACCTATTCTTAAAAATGTCTATATCATTTCTATTAAAATTCGTAACCATAAGGCACTTGCTGCCTCCAGACTTTTATTAATTAGACCAGGCTTTTTAGATGTTATATTAGATAATTCAAGGTGCACAGACTGCATTATATTTTAAATATGTTTTGCGTATGCAAATATTGTAATTAATTATTATAAATAATTGATATTTATATTTCTGTATCAGTATTTATCTAGTAAAACATTAATTCAGACAGTATGTATCTAAACACCGCCTATAACATTTTTTATAATTAAGAGATCATAAATGATAAATGCTTTAAAATTAATTAATTACAATTGATATTAATCGATCAATTCTGAGAAATGTAATACTAAAGAAATGATAAAAATTCATATAATTCACCATATAAATCATGTGACAGATAGAAATCGCGACTCCATATGGTATAATAAATGACAAGTGTTGCTTTATATTATTCATATTAAGCTCTATCGCAATTTGCAATCTGGATATTATTATTCCGTGTAATGGATGAAAGTGTTGCATTCAAATAAATATAATAATTATTAACTGCCAATAAATGACAACCTGTCATTTATTATGTTTCGCTAGTACACCAATTTATTATAGTAGCTGCTTATTTTACAAAGTGGTATTATATAATTGCTGTCGTGAACTAATACAGTGGACATTATATCCAAAAATCAACTCTGGATGCTGTAAATGATCTAACCTCTAGCATATATGACACTCTTGACAAAGCCAATCATCCGTCATTACGCGTTTTTATAGATTTAAAAAAAAGTTTTGACGCAGCAATTTCGTTATGGTAGTGAATTTTCATAAAGATATTTTAATAGAAAATACCTACGTCCTTTTCTAATGAAAGTGGGCATCAAATTTGTTTGCAAGTGTGGCCAATATATAGAAAAAACACTATACCATATTTCTTTCGATTTTGTTGCTTGAAAATGAACAAACATTTTCCGAAAATAAACTTTAAATGTTCCCGAAACAAACTGGTTTCCTAGCCAACGAACCTTGGGTTAATTGAGAGTTATTGATATTTAAACTATTTAAAAAATTTCGCTACTATAATAAACTTGCTGCGTCCCGAATTTTTTTCTTACAAACATGCCTTATATTTCGATAAAAATGCAAAAATGTAATAACATAAGGTCTATAACTTTTTAGTGAATTTTTATTTAAAAAGATTCACTAATAGAGAGGTATCGATGGAGAGACTTTGCAAAAAATTTTTCAAATGAGCGCGAACTAGGACCCCTAGAACCCATATCCGGGGTCAGTTTCAATTATATATATATATATATATATATATATATATATATATATATATGTATGTATGTATATATATATACATACATACATATATATATATATATATATATATATATATATATATATATATATATATATATATATATATACATATATATATATATATATATATATATATATATATATATATATATATATATATATATATATATATGTATATATATATACATACATACATACATACATACATACATATATATATATATATATATATATATATATATATATATATATATATATATATATATATATATATATATATATATATACATATATATATATATATATATATATATATATATATATATATATATATATATATATATATATATATATATATATATATGTATGTATGTATGTATGTATGTATCCGTCCGATAACTCAAAAAATAATTAACTGATATTGATTAACCTCGGAAAATGCGTTTATTTTATTAATGGGTTAGATGAGGTCGTTGGCCAGGAAAATCGGACGGGGTTTTCCGGTAAAATTTTGAGTTTTCTTCGGAAAAAAAAATTTCTCCGAAAATTACAAAACTGTTCTAATGAAATTCAACGGATATATTGCCTTAGCAGAGATCTTACCACTTACCAAAATTCAATTTTCTAAGTTTATAGAAAATTGAGTTATTCAAATTTTAAATTTTCTTTCGAAAAAAATTTTTTTCTCCGAAAATTACTAAGTTATCTTAATGAAATTTTGTGGATATCTTGCCTTGGGAAAGGCCTTACTACATGCCAAAAATTAAATTTCTAGGTTTATAGAAACTTGAGTTATTCAAATTTGAAACATTTAATAAAAATTCACTACCATAACGCACTTGCTGCGTCCTGAATTCTCTAATAATAGACAGAGAGAGAAATTCTTCGAATCAGTGTGTATTAGGACCTCTAAACCCGATCTTCGACGTCTGTTTAAATTTCAAGTATTACTTTTAGTAATACACATACTAATAGTGTACAATTCTTATGAAAATTCACTATTATAATGTACTTGTGCGCCCCGATTTTTTTGTGAAATTTTATTTTAAAAAAAATCACTAATAGAGAGGTATCGATGGTGAGACTTTGCAAAAGTGTTTTCAAATGAACGCGAATTTGGGCCCCTAGAACCCATATCCGGGGTCAGTTTCGATTTTTATATGTTTATATATATATATATATATATATATATATATATATATATATATATATATATATATATATATATATATATATTTGTGTGTGTGTATCCAACCGATAACTAAAAAAATAATTAACCGATTTTGATGAAACTCGGCAAGTGCCTTTCTTTTATTAATAGCTTGGATGAGTTCGTTAGCCAGGAAAATTGGACAAGGTTTTCCGGGAAAATATTGAGTTTTCTTTCGAAAAAAAATTTCTTCTACAAAAATTACAAAGCTATTTCGATGAAATTTTGTGTACATGTTGCTTTGGGAAAGGCCTAACTATGCACCAAAATTCAGTTTTCTAGGTTTACATAAAATTGAGCTATTCAAATTTGAAACATTTATTTTTAATATCACCGCGTTTCATTGACAATGGCAAAAAATGGTATATGAGATCTAGTATGTCTGAGCCGTTACCTAGCAACGGAACATTTGATATTATTGCGCAGGTCAGTTACACGCTGTAACTGACGTTTATCGTATGGTATTAGATTGTTTATCTGTTTTAATTTAAGTTTACAAATTATTTGTGTTATTTGGGAATTTTAATATACAAGTGGAAATTATTCCTTTACGATTTTATTAATGTTAGGGGGTAGACTAAACAGTGTTTGTTATGTTTTATCAACACATACAAAGGATCGAAGTTTTACAAAAAGGGCTGATAGGCATTAGCTTAGTTATTTTCTCTCTGGTGCTTTGGCGGTAGTTTTAGTTAAGTTTATGGTTTAACGGACCATAATTTTTAGCAAATTTTCGTACAAAAAATTCGTCATTGAGGAGACCGCGACTTTAGAATTTTAAAAAGATTTCTTCAGATGAGCGCAAACTAGGCGAACTGGAATCCATATCCGGGTTTACGTTCAGTTTTGATCTGTTTACATATATACAGGCTGACGCATTTCTACAGTAAAGCTTAATATAATTATTATTATACAAGAGACGAGAAAAAATTGTATAAGTTAATTATAGTGTGTCTTGAGCTGCATCTTATAAAATTATTTTGACAATCACAGGCTGGCCCATAAGTCGTTGGTGATCCCTACAATTTTTTGAACAGATTTTTTGTATTGCATTTTTTATCGAAATATGTTTGTAAGAAAAAAATCGAGACGCCATAAGTACGTTTTGGTAGCAAATGTTCATTAAATGCTTCAAATTTAAATAACTCAATTTGCTATTAACCTAAGGTTTGTTGGCTAGGAAACCAACATTTAAAGTTTATTGTCGGAAAAGTTAAGGATGAACTAAAAATTAACTTTGCCTTATGCAACCCAAAATGAGAGCCATAGTGCCAGTAACAAGATAACATCACCTGTACACTACGATGAAATTATTGAAAGCAACTGTGTAGTCTTTAACGTAATATTAAATCAAATATATCAATGATATACAAAGAATTCAATAAAATTCACTAGAGATTTAATAACCATCCAAACTATTCAGCTGGTTCCTTATATATGTATCTATGGAATCCTCTTAAATCGGCGCGTAGCTCACATTTCTAATCTCGATCTCATTTCCCGATAAACTTTTTAAAACTAGTAAATGATATCACTGAGTTAATCCTCTACGCAATAAATATAAGAGTAAGTGATTAAACTGAGAGACAAGTAAGAAGGCTGGTATACAGCCAACAAGAATGAGCGAGCAGATGGTTATATCAGAAGCGGCCAAATTAAACTTTTTGTTGGTCCAATAAATCAGCTCCTTAAAAGAGTAACCGATAGCGCTATCAAAGTATTAAAACCCAAATGACTCTAGAAGATCAATAAATTATACGGTCTCCTCTCCTCTGTCCCTAAGGGGACACCAAGAGGGCTGAGGGAAGAGAGGAGAGTTGATAGTAGAAGACGTGGGTAATTAGAAAGTATATAACTGGCAATTAGCATGCATTATCGCCTGCGTTTGTCGGAAACCAAATAACTAAATGATACATTGCTGCGATATTCCTTTCGTAGACGTCATTTTTGAGTCATTTATTTCGCTGATGTTAATTGAAATTTTATATCCCACATAAACCGTACCTTTAATTTGTTTATAACGAACCTGAGAGTGTTGGTCATTATTTTGAGAAGCTGCTAAGCTGTGTAAGAAATGTCACAGGAATTTGTGGTAGCCGTAAAAGATATAAAAGTAATTTATGATAGATGGAGTTGAATTTGTGAAGCTTGGTTTTCACAGGTAGGTTCGTTAAACTTTCAAACAGCAACTAAACCAGAAATTAAAAAACTTCTGGAGGCAGATGTGCATTATTGTAACGATTTTTCATAAAACAGTTTTTAAAAAACAAGGAATTTTTGTAATTGTTACATGTTAACTTCCAGGCAACCCTAATCTTTAAGATTCTCCAAAACCTACAGATGATGACGTTCCCATAATGTTTTTTGTGTGTATGTTCTGGCCTCGAGTTTTAAATATTGAACGGGGGGTAAGTTAATCAAGGCTTCAGATGACCAATCACAGGTTATGATTTGGGTTCACGCCATGACAACCAAATATTTCGAAACTTCCTCCGGGCTAATAGGCCCCAATTCCTCTTCCTTACCGAAACCCAAATCAGTGCCAAAACAGCCAC
Source organism: Tillus elongatus (assembly GCA_964006375.1). Taxonomy (NCBI): domain Eukaryota; kingdom Metazoa; phylum Arthropoda; class Insecta; order Coleoptera; family Cleridae; genus Tillus; species Tillus elongatus. The sequence goes on from OZ023264.1 coordinate 12,370,243, forward strand.
TATTCACCTTAATTTCCTGGGGTATGAGATCCTTACTCCTTTAGATTGCATGGAGGCGTGTGCGTATACGTCCGTAGCAATCTACCCTGCACCAAACTCCCCAATTTAGAAGCTGGAAGACAAACCATACTATGGATAAAACTCCCTTTCTCTCTCTCTCAGGGCTGCAACTAAATTGATCAGTTGCATTTACCGGTCACCTTCTGACAACTTTGTCCAACTCTTCGATTACCTTTCCGAAAATGCCGACCATCTGATTTCTGAATATCCTTCCTCCGAGGTCACTATTCTTGGTGACTTCAATGTCCATAATAAGGAATGGCTAGGATCTTCAAAAACCGATCCACAAGGGAGAGAAGCGGAGGACTTTGCAGTCAGTAATTCTTTATCCAATATGGTTCAGCAACCTACTTACTTTCGTCGCATCCCAACACACAGATCAAATCTCTTGGATCTCCTTCTTACTACAAAACCTGAATGCTATAAGGCATCGGTCACCGCCCCACTTGGCCGCTCAGACCACGACATAGTCACTGCTTCCAGCGCAATGCAACCCGAGGTCACACAGTCATCACACCCACCTATCGTTTGGCACTACAACTCTGCGAACTGGAACGAAATGCGGGATTACTTTTCCTCATTTATATGGGCGTCTGTCTACTTCTCTCATCCTGACCCCTCTGATATCTCACAAAACGTCACCGAAATTATCCAATCTGGCATGGAATTATTTATTCCACGTACACAGAAAACCTCTTCAGCCACTCAAAAGCCCTGGTTTTCTAAGTCCTGTGACAAGGCCAGACTTAAAAAAAGCTCACAAAACGCTTCTACATAATCCCAGTCAAGAAAACCGTCAAGCATTTAACGACGCAAGAAACCGCTATGTCCGCATTCTTTCTGAGGCAAAAAAATCGTTTAATAACCACATCAAAAACAAAGTCCTCTCAAGCTCCAACGGCAGTAAGCCCTTCCGGACTCTCGCTAAATCTATTGGAAATAATTTCTGCAAGAGCACGTTCCCACCTTTTGTTTCAGGGGATGAAATTGTTTCTACCGCCCTGGGCAAGGCTGAACTTTTTGCCTCGTTGTTCGCCGGCATTTCCACTCTCAACCCACCTTCAAATGTTCAACCATCAACAGTCCCCAATGTCACGAATAAAATGACGTATATAATTTTCTAAACTAAAAAGATACGAAAGATGCTCTCTTCTCTTAATACCAGGAAAGCCTCTGGCCTTGACGAGATCCCAGCAATTGTTCTCAAAAAATGCGCACCAGAACTTTCTCATGTCCTGACTCGTCTGCTTTAGATATCTTACAATAGAGGCATATTCCCTAGTAACTGGAAAACTGCTCGAGTACAACCCGTCCCCTAGAAAGAATCCAAAGCGCTTCCTAGAAACCACAGGCCTATTTCTCTCCTTTCAGTCGTCTCTAAGGTGATGGAAAAGTATATAAACACCGAATTACTAAAATTTCTTGAAAAACACAATCTAATCCACAACAGGCAGTATGAATTCCGTCAGCGCAGATCAACTGTCGACCTCCTTTCCTTTGTCACCCGTTCTTGCAACAAGTCTATGGAACTACACGGTTAATCCCAGATTGCCGCTCTAGACATATCCAAAGCATTTGACCAGGTTTGGCATGCAAGGCTGCTTCCGGCCTATGGCCTACCACCAAAACTCTGTACCTGGACAGCAAATTTCCTCTCCAACCGGAGCATTTCTGTTGTCGTGGATGGTCATTCCTCTAAACTGTATCCAATTATGCAGAAGTCCCTCAAGGTTCAGATTTAGCCTCTACTTTGATTCTTCTCCACATCAATGACCTCCTCTTTAGCACATCCAACCCAGTTCACAGTTACGCGGACGACATCACCCTCCACTCAAATATACAATATTCTAAGCCGGTCTCTTTGACCCAATTAGATGACGATCGCAGGCTCATGGAGTGTTCAGTCTCTGTGGATCTCCAAAAAATATTAGACTGGGGAAGTAGAAAACTTGTACAATTCAACTCCATCAAATCTCAGTCTTGCTTTCTATCTCGTAAGAGATACACCAGCCCTAGACCCATTACAATGAACAACCAAGTTGTCCAAAGTAATGAGCCCTTTTCACTTGTTGGCATTTCTGTGGATCGAAATCTCAATTGGCACCAACATGTCACATCAATTGCAGAAGCAGCTGCTAAGAAACTAGGTTTCCTCTTCCGGGCTCGCAAATACTTTTTACCAGGTCACCAGACATAGAACATTTTGTTATGCCCGCTCTTTTGTCCCGAGAACTTCCAAGTTGTGGAATTCCTTGCCGGCACATGTTTTTCCTTCTCCACCGAACCTCCAAACCCTCAAGTCCAGAATTAACAAGTTGCCTCTTTCCTCCTTGCCGACACCCGCGTGACGATAGTATTTAGGCTGTAAGCCCTCGTGGTGTGTTGTTGAAATAAAAAATTTAATTCTTACACAACTAATATATAAAAATACAATAATAAAAATAATAGATATCAACATAAGTGTGATACTAATAAAATACTATACTGCAGCACACGATGTGCAAAGTACTATGTTAGGAACAGGAATGAACACCTCGCTGAAGGCGAGTCGTCTATTTATAATGTTCACCTCGAGAGTGGCACTATTGTTTTTTAGAGGTGACACTTTACGGCGTAGTTACCCAAAGTGCCTTCTAGTCCATTGACTGCTGTCTGCATACTTGGGCTGCTACATTGTTGTAATAATCGCTCGTTGTTATGGGTCCATTTGTCTCGCGTTTTAACGGTCAAGGTGTACTAAAAAGGTATCAAACGTGCATTAATAAAAACGGTTTGCATTTCAAACAATATTTGTAGCTTTGTTATTAATGTTGTTTTGTTAATAATATTTAATAAAATTCTTGTTTTGAGTTCTTTTGCATAGATTACTATGTTAGTAAATTTTTATTTTAAAAATGCACTAATAGAGAGGTATCGATGGTGAGACTTTGCAACAAAAATTTCTTCAAGTGAGCGTAAACTAGGACCCCTAGAAGACATATCCGGGGTCAGTTTTAATTTTTATATGTTTATATATATATATATATATATATATATATATATATATATATATATATATATATATATATATATATATATATATATATATATATATATATATATATATATATATATATATATGTATCCAAAACTCAAAAGATAATTAACCGATTTCGATGAAACTCGGCAGGTACCTTTCTTTTGTTAATGGCTTGGATGAGTTCGTTATCCAGGAAAATCGGACAAGGTTTTATGGAAAAATTTTGAATTTTCTTTGGAAAAAAATTTTTCTCCAGAAATTACAAACCTATTTTTGTGAAATTGGACGGATATGTTTCCTTGCGAAAGGTCTTACCGCACACCAAAATTCAACTTTCTAAATTTATAGGAAATTGAGTTATTCAAATTTGAACCATTTAATAAAAATTTACTATTATAACGCACTTGCTGCGTCCCGAACTGTTTCTTTTATTTCTTTGGTAACAGGTTTTTTCAAATATCTCCGTTGTTGTCTAAGATGAACCCATAAAACTTGGTATGAGTGTATTTGGGATGAAACGCTGTATTTAAATATGTAACAATATACAGGTGTTCCATTTAAAATAAACAAGTTGGGATGACTTTAGGTTAAACCGGAAGCTAACTGGTGTTCCCATTAGCTTTATTGGATAGAGCAGAACATTTTATTTCAACGCTGTAAATTTTAACTCGATGCCACAAAAATCTTCAGAGATATGAGAGCAGGCATAACTACTTGTCTTAACAGAAATGTTTGGTTGATAAATTTAGAAGTACCCATAGAAAATTATCTAGTAGACTAAAGCAGCTATACTCGAACACGTTGCAAGATATAGGCCCATTGTTAGTGCTTACTTGATGAAACTTTTGTGAAAGTCTATTAGTTTGTTTAGCGTCGATACTATAAATGAAAGTAAGGTATTATATGTGTACAAACTTTCAATTGTTACTGTTTCTTTGTTGATAAACTCGAAGCTGCAAGTTAACCAACAACATGGTGTAGAGCAGGTGAACATGCAAATCATGAGATTTAATAAATGTCGATAGCATTGATAAGAGGAGATATGATTGCAGGGGACCAGAGCTCGCACAGCATGATGTGAAGGCTGGTCTCCAACAGTCCCAATCCCAATACACTTGCCCGATGACGGCTCAATTACCACTCCAATACCCTGTGATTTATCTCTCTGCTAATAATCATGGGTCATGGGGTTCCTTGTGGTCAAAAATATACAGGATTGCCAAACGTACAGTTTTGTTTGCAACGCCAAGCAAAAAACATGTTTTTCAAATAAAACAAGTTACCATAGCCGTATTACTTTATAGGGGTGTTCTCATTGTAATCAATATACGGTACTGACGAGCTATAATTAGAGCGAAACCGGTCTGCGGTTCTAATTATCGTAATAATACATCTTGCCTTACATACATTGTTCCTATATTAGGGAAGAAATGGGCAAGGACTGACAATTTACAAAATTGTTAGTTCGTTGCACACAGTCTCTATTTTATAACATTTTGTGTTATTTGGAGCTGTCGTGACAACATACTACCTGGTTCCGCACCGAGATGGCGACCATGTAGTACAATATTCTATGACACTAGCTACTATAGCCGTATTAGTTAATAGGTGTGTTCTCCCTGTAATTAGTATACCGTACTGACGAGCTCTGATTAGAGCGAAACCGGTCTACGGTTCTAGTTGTGGTGAGAATACATTTATCTTTACATATATTGTCCCGGTATTAGAGAAGAAATGGGCCAGGGCTGACAATTTGAAAAATTGTTAGTTCGTTGTACACAGTCTCTATTTTATAAGATTTTGTGATATTTGCAGCTATCGTGACACCATACTACCTGGTTCCGCGGCGAGATGGCGACTCCTGTCATAAATCTCACAATATTCTAGGAGGCTGGCTACCATAGCCGTCTTAATTTATAGGTGTGTTCTCGCACTACAGGCCCATTAGCCTACTACCAGTCATCGGCAAAATCGCCAAAAAACTGATTAAGAAAAGGCTAGCGTTATTCACCTCTGAAAATCATATCCTCCCAGAGGAGCAATTCGGCTTTAGACACCAGCACTTCACAATAGACCAAGTCCTTCGTGGGGTGGAAAACATCACCAAAGGATTTAATAAAAACAAGTCAACTGGTGCAATATTTCTCGACATTGCTCAAGCCTTCGATAGGGTGGGATAAGAGAAGCATGCGGGCCTCCTAAACAACATTCTATCATTTAATTATCCTCTCCCTCTGATTCAGGTAATCAGGTAATACCTGCAACAGAGGAAGTTCCAGTTCAAACATCTGGGAGCCAGATTTAGAATGTACGCAGCCACGGCTGATCTCCCGCAGGGTTCTGCTATCTCCCCTCTGCTGTACAATATATTTGTTATTGCGACAGCGCCCCTAAACGTGACATACGCACTGTACGCAGACGACACTACCATCCATATACTTTAACAGATATTGCTATTTTTATAGCCAGCAACATAAACAATAAAAAAATTTAATTTTTAGCAAGTCTGTATAATGTAAAAGCCTCATTTGTACAAAACATCGTCTAGTTAGGAAAAAAATTAAGTAAATCGGCTCTCAAACCATGTAAGACCCATCAAAATTCATAAACGCATTTCCAAATTACAATGCTTTTAAAATATTGCTACCAATATTTTCACAATATCTTTGTTTCGCCCTGTATAAAATGTGAAACCAGTCTTAGTAAAAAAAAACAACTCTGGACGCAGCAAGTGCGTTATGGTAATGAATTTTTATTAAATGCCTAAAATTTGAATAACTCAGGTTTTTAAAAACTTAGAAAGTTTAGTTTTGGTATATAGTAAGGTCTTTCCTAGTGCAAGATATGCGTCAAATTTTATTAAAATAACTTTGTAATTTTTGGAGAAAACAAAATTTTTCGAAAGAAAATTTAAAATTTGAATAACTCAATTTTATATAAACTTAGAAAGCTGAATTTTGGTAGTTAGTAAGATCTCTCCTAAGACAATATATATAGTAAATTTCATTAAAACAGCTTTGTTATTTTTGGAGAAAAAAAATTTTTTTTTAATGGAAACTCAAAATTTTCCCGGAAAACCCCGTCCGATTTTCCTCGATAACGAACTCATCCAAGCCATTAATCAAAGAAAGGCACTTGCCGAGTTTTATTAAAATCGGTTAATTATTTTTTGAGTTATCAGACGGATACATATATTTTAATAAAAATTCACTAAAAACTGGGGAAAATGTCTGGATATATAAATATTAGCTCACTTATTATCCATAATGGGAAGCGATAATATCTTTTTTAACAAAATGGGGGACAACGAAACTTTTTACGCGGCTTTATTTTATACCCAGTATAATATAAGATTTTTAGCTTTTACACAAAATTCTGCTTTTCTACATAATCTAGGCCAAGTGGGCTTTTTCTCAGTGCAAACCACATAAAAAAAGTCAACTTTTAAAAAAGTTACAGCTAATTGAAAATTATGCTAAAAATTGCTTTTGCCGATATTTTTGTAGACCACTTTATATACAGGGTGAGGCGCCAAATGTTTCTGATAGGAGTTTCTTAATAACCGAACAGATTTTAATTCAGAAAATGTCGATTTCTAGGTTTTCGGCCAAGCCCAATTAAACTAAAATATGTTTGCTTACGTGACACTTCCAGTTCTACCCGAAGTGTCCATCACCTTTGTTATTTTAAATACAATATGCCACTTTTTGATAGAATTTTGAATTCTACTCGTAATTTAAGGTAGATTTTTACTAGCATATTGTGTGCCCAAAATTAACCATTTTCAAAATATTTCGTTTTTGTCGAAAATTTTTGCAGAATGATAGTTGCACTTTATACCTGCTAACTTAAACGAAAGATAATCTATAAGATTAATCTTCCGCACACCAGTATGTGTACCTTCACCACACGTGTTACAGTTTTGCGTTGCAACATACAGGCTGATAGAAATTCACTTGGTAATAATTGGCATATTGTATTTAAAATAACGAAATTGATGGACACTTCCGGTAGAACCGGAAGTGTCACGTGAGTAAAAATATTATAGTCTATTTGGGCTTGGCCTAAAACCTAGGAATCGACATTTTCCAAATTAAAATCAGTTCGGTTATTGAGAAACTCCTAACAGAAACTCTTGGCGCTCAGCATATATATATATATATATATATATATATATATATATATATATATATATATATATATATATATATATATATATATATATATATAACGCATAAAAATTTTAACTGACCGGATATTAAAAAATAGCGATCTCCTTAATAGCGAATTTCTTTACGAAAATTCATTAAACATAATAGACTCATCATGAACTCTACAACCTAGACTACTGCCAAAGCATCAAAGAAGGGGTCGCCTCAAAATGAATTATCCGCAAATATTTTGGTCAAATGAAGGAGGATACAGTGGAGGTTGAATCAGAAAATTAGGCTTTGTAAAACACACTTCGCACCGCATTTCTTCTACATACCTGCATTCGTTTCAGGATACTTGTTTAAATGCCGACAAATTTTGACGTTTCAAACCACGACTTTGACGGTCTAGGTTTACCACATTTTATACATAATAAACAAATACCTTTGAAAGAGGTCTAACATTAACTTTCAGCTCTTATCATAATCTTGTGATTCTTTTTTTTTATATCGGGAATGACATGGCAACCCCGTAGACCATTTACGGGGTAAACTAGACCACTAGAAGACCAGACCACCCAACTTCGTCTGTCAACGGGACAGTTTATATGGTCCCCCGCAAGCTTACGACCTGCGCTCACTTTCTTTATGTATTTTCTTACCTTTTTGTACGTCCCATGCTCTTCGGCTTCAATGTTATAGAACAACAACATTTATACACTGATATATTTGATACAGGGTGAATGTATAGCAGTTTTGTTTTGCTGTGGTCTCGGTACAAGTCCGTCTTTTTACTGAGGTGGTCATTGACAGGCTATAAATATTTGGAATGTTGTACTATAAATTCCACTTATCGACGAGAATCTGAACATTGATAGCATTATTGATATAAATCGAATATATTTCTATCTTGAGTTATTTCTTGTATGAAATTTATGGGTATTGAGTATAAATATGCAACATGGAACTAATTCAGAATATGCTAAACAGTTCTGGATTTATAGTTTCATATACTTGGCTTTGTACGGGGAAAAGTGCAGCGATACTAAGGAAGTAACTTTTAAAAGGAATACTTGAAATGTAATAGGGAATATTATCATCAACACAGTATAAAGGCAACGGGCACTACACAGAAGCAGAAGCCCTCTACGTCGACCTAACAGAGCTCATCCGCGCAGGTCGCCGAAAAAGCATCCACATGTCCGCCGAAAATAGCAATTTTATCAATCTATTTGAAATTCCGACTGTGTAAAATCGTTTTATTGGTACATATGCGTCAAAATGAATTCTGAGGAATTGTTGTTGATCAGTGTAGCAACGCTGGCTGCAACACTAAAATTAAAACGTCATAAATCTATTACTAAAGAGATGAAAAAGTGGCGCAAAGATTGGCTTTTGCAAGGGTCAAAATTTTAATGTCAATTTATTAAATGAATTGAAAATTGACGTACACGATTGGTACAACTACCTATAGATCCTGGAGATGTCTGTACATAGTTGGTGTAAAAATCCTTTCTGTTGTTGTAACAGATATATATGTGACAAAGGGTTAGTGTCATTTTCCTATCACAACCCACAACAGTCCCGAAACCGGCAACCTCCAAGCCGAATCCAGCTCCCGCTGCAAAAGCAGCCTTCACTGTAAATGCAGCTCACTCCACAGAGCTATCCAACGCACTGTCCCTCATTACCTCGATCAATTTTACACAGCTGAAATTGGTCGCGGGGAAAGTCGTGAACCTTCTCCAAACCTTCCCTGATCTGCTGACGCTGACCACATCCGCCATCCACCTAATCTCTGAAATCGTGTCAATCTTCCAGAAATAAATGACTTTTCGACAAAAGCCGCAACCCCTGCAGGTTGCATCCTGGAATACAGACGGACTAGCCTGCCAAAGAAGTTAGCTCTAAGAATTCACCCAACGCTTAAAACTGGACGTTATTATAGTTTAAGAAACCAATCCGAAATTTCCCAACTATACGTTGTACCGCAATGACCGCACCACTTCCAGAGGTGGCGGAACGGCAGTGTATGTCAAAATAAATATTGACCATCCCCTCTCAGTACGCCAGTACGCCAGCCCTGCAGAACATAGAGGCTACACAAATAATAGTCACCGCCTCCTCTTCAGGCCCAAATGAAGCTCATTTCTGCCTATAATCCTCCACAAAAGAGAATCCTAAACTCCGACCTAGACCTCTTATTCTATACCGGCCAATCTATAATAATGGCTGGCGATTTAAATTCCAAACACCCCAATTGACATTCTCGTAATGTCCATTTAAATGGGCAAATCCTCCAATCCTATGTAGACGACCATGCAAACTGTATGGCTGACGCTCCCACAAGACCCACACACTTCGCCAGTGTGGGTCGCCCCGACGTGCTCGACATAGCAACCATGACGAACACCACCCTTCTCCATGAAATAACAACTATAAACAACCTCTTGACGGACCATAACCCAGTCATTTTGCAGCTTGGATATGACAATGACGAACCCGACTTCCCAAGGAAAAAGGTACTGTGGCCAGTTTTCACAGAACACCTTCAAACACCCTTGTCAATATCCCGAACTCGAAGGTCTATAATACAAATTCCCTATTTCCGTCCAGTATCAAATAAATGATACTAGAAAAGAACCCTGCGCGTAAACTAGGTCAACGCACCGGAAACTCCACCGACAAACGAGACCCAAACAAGAACGATCCGCCCTACAAGAACTCCGTAACAACCGTTGGGAGGAACGCGTGCAAACCCTTTCCGCCCAAGACAATGTCATCTGGCAAATTGCAAAAGCACTTCGCTCCCAAAAACTTCCGATATCCCCACTTCATAGCCGAAACGGCATCGTATACATGGATGCGGACAAAGCAAGTGCATTCGCAGATCGTCTGGAGTTGCAATTTAGCACGAATTGTAACAAATTTGATCTATCGCACGTCGCAAGAACGCATTGTTATTTCAGGAGAGCGTTTCGTGCCATCACAGAGACCAACATCAAGCCCGCTGCTTACGAAGGGGTTCCCAAATAATCAAAACACCAAAAAAAATTGGAAGGCTCCGGGATACGATGTAATCTCCAACGTAACCCTGAAAAATCTCCCCCGCAAAGCAGTGGTATTCATAGTTACGATTATGAATGCCATGCTGCCATTTCAACATTTTTCTTCCACGTGGCAACTTGCCGACATTATCAATATCCCAGTACCCAGCAAAGATCCGCTGTTCCCTCAGAACTACAGGCCCATTAGCTTACTCCCAGTCATTTGCAAAATCGCCGAAAAACTAATTCAGAAAAGGCTAACTTCATTCACCTCTGAGAACCATACGCTTCCTGACGAGAAATTCGGTTTCAGACACTAGCACTCCACCACAGACCAAGTCTTTCATGTGGTCGAAAACATCACCGAAGGCTTAAACAAAAACAAGTCAACTGGTGCAATATTTCTCGACATTGCGATATTGCGACATTGTCGTCTAGTGCAAGGAAACAAGGACGAGAGTCGATGAAAACAGTTACTATGATAGATTTCTTACAAAGTTCAGTTCCTGTTATAAAAAACAATAAATAACAGAACGTAAGTATGTTTAGCCATTTTGGTTTTATTCTTAGTACGTGTCATAGGTTAAACTCCGTGTTTTTCTCTGAAAATCCTGCTCTCATTGTGCAGCCCGCCTGAGCAGCTTCTTTACCTGTTGCTTTTTGTTTAAAGACATTAGATTGTAGTGTGTCGGTGCACTTTAAGCTTAACTTACACGGGCTCTGACCCGTTTTATTACTTTTGTATTGTTTTTTTTTTTTACTGCGTGGGGGTGCTTTGACCAAGGTTTGGGCGTTTCAACTTTTCAGATTTTTAACTTTTTAGCTTTAATTTCTTACAAATGTAACTGTTAACAGAGTATTTTAGCTTTGACTTTACTTTTGATGTAGACTTTGCTTGTAACACTGTTTAGACTTACTTACGCTTGTGTCATGGGATACTTGCCAACCTGCCAGAAACTATGTTTCTGACACAACCACTTTTGTAATTTTTCAGGAAGTCCCTAAATATGTCTTAGGTTATATGAGCAGAAACGCGTAGAGCCTTTATCAATAAATACAGTCTGGAAGTGTGGCCTTGTCTATTTTACCTAAGAAAAAAAAGGTGTGGGCATTTAAAAAAAACGGTTTGCCTCAAAACGTCGAAGTCGCGATGTGAAACGTCAAAATTGGCAAATAATCTAAAACAAATGCGGATTATGTAAAGATAATGTCGCAAGAAGAGTGTTCTGCAAACCCTTAAGTTTCAGCTTCAACCCTCATTGTCCCTCATTTGACTAAAATATTTCCAGAAATTTCATTTCAAATAGACCCTTTCTCTGAAGCTTTGGCCGTCCTTTTATTTAAATTTATGGTTTAACGGTCTATAATTTTTAGCTAATTTTCATAGAAAAAAATTGTCATTGGGGAGACCGGGACTTTTGAATTTTAAAAAGATTTCTTCAAATGAGCGCAAACTAGGCCCCCTAGAATCCATATCCGGGTTTGGTTTAAGTTTTTATCTGTTTACATATATACAGGGTGACGCATTTCTACGGTAAAACTCAATATAATTGTTATTGTACAAGATACGAGAAAAAGTTGTATACGTTAATTATAGGGTGTCTTGAGCAGCATCTTATAAAATTATTTTGACATTCAGCAGGTGACCCATAAGTAGTTGATGATAATTAAATATTTTTTTCGAACACCCCTTGTATTATTGCATTTTGCATTTTTTATCGAAATATGATGCATGTTTGTAAGAAAAAAATCGAGAAGAAGTGCGTTTTGGTAGAGAATTTTCGTTAAATACTTCACATTTCAATAACTCAATTTGCTATTAAATCCAAGGTTTGTTGGCTAGAAAACCAGTTTTCTCGGCAACATTTTAAGTTTATTTTCGGAAAATTTTTGTATGTTTTCAAACAGTAAGTTATTTTGATAAAATGTGGTACATCGTTTCTACTATATAAGTTAACCGGCAACCAGATTGATGCCTGCTTGCATTAGAGAGACATAACGGATGGGCCATTTAAGATTTGGAATTTAAATCGGCTATAAAAAATAACTAATGAATATTTTTTCAAACTTATGAGTTTATTAGAAAGACTGAACCTTTCCATTTAGGAATTAGAGACAACATCATTCAAATGACTGCCACGGCTAGTTTTACAATACCCCATTCGATCAGTCCAAATTTCGGTACATTTTCGATTGTTTGGGCCTCTGTTTCGTCAATGGCAACTCCGATTTCATGTTTAAAGTCGTCAATCGTGTCTGGATGATTAGCGTAACACTTGTCCTTAACGGCTCCCTACAAAAAAGGTCCAACAGAGTCAAATCGTAGCTTGGAGATGGCCAATTGACATCAGCATTTCGGCTGATTATGCGATTTTCGAAAACAATGCGCGAAAGATTGATTGTTACGTTGGCTGTGTGGTACGTTGCGCCATCCTGTTGAAACAAAATATCGTCTATGTCATACTCTTCAATTTTGGGAAACAAAAAATCTCTTAGCATGACGCGGTAGCGATCGCCATTCACCGTAACGGCGCTTCCTTGCTCATTTTCAAAGAAAAATGGCCCAATAATGCCGTTAGACCAAAATCCGCACCAGACAGTCAATCTTTGTGGATACATTGGTTTCTCCACGATGACGTGTTGATTTTCTGAGCCCCAGATACGACAATTTTGCTTATTGACGTATCCTCCGAGGTGGAAATTAGCTTCATCTGAAAAGATGATTTTTCGGTAAAAATGCTCATCTTCGATTAACCGAAAACGCATCGGGTGGTCATGCGACTTCAACTCTTGCACTAATTGAACTTTGTACGCATTCATACCGAGATCTTTATGCAACATTCTTCTCAAAGAAGTGTGTGAAATATTCAATTCTTGAGAACGATGACGAGTTGAAGTTGATGGTTGTTCACGCACACCCTGAGCAACAGCAGCGATGTTAACGCACTGGACGAGTACGTACACGGGTTGTTTTATCCAACAGCGATCCAGTTTCACGAACTCGCTTCACAAATTCATCCGCAAACAGCGTTTTTGGCAGATCATTTTGTCAAATTTTTTTCGTAAATTTCTTACAGTTTGAGTAGAAGACTCACCACTTTGGAAACAAGTTTTTAATATTTCCCAACTTTGTTCAAGCGAAAAGCGACCCATTTCATAAATGTCAAGCATAAGACTAACTTTCTGTCACATCGGAAATGTCATCAAGCCTTCCTACCTCAAAATAACCTACAGTTCCAATTCCAAAGGTTAGAAGGCCCACCCGTTATTTGCTATTAAAAACATTTTTATGAAAATTCACTTCCATAACGTACTTGCTGCGTCCAGACTTTTATTGCTCACTTCTTTTTGTCATGTAAATGTCTAGCTCCATAGATGAGAAAGTTCTGTCCTTTTGACTAGATTTTAACTAATTTAATAATCTGAAGCTACAACATTTTTTCGAGACTAGTTTAAATGTAAATTATGTAACATTCCTGTTAATTATAATATCTTGGCATCAAACGATTTTACCTCTTAAAGATTTTTATGCTGTTTTAGATTACCGTTTATCTGCATATAAAACATTCATTGACTCTATCAATTAGTCTTGGGGCAATTAAAAAAGCATGTTGTTAGGTGCAAATATAAACATAGTTGTATATCAGTCACATATTAATTTATTTTATTGCATTAGTAATCCAATTAAGCGAATTCTTCGCGAAAAAATAGAAACTTATTCAGTCTACTGATTAAATTAGCATGCAACTTTGTTGCTTTTAGCCTATTATTAGAAATTTTATAGAACTATTCCCAGCATTATTTAACATTGGGTACGTATAATTTTTCACTAAACGAAAAATCCACTAATCAGAAGATCTGTGTTTATATTCTGCGAACTTGGACATTTAACCGTATATCAGGAACTACTCTGATTTGAATTCTGAAAATTTCAAGAAACATGTTTTCAATGATTATATGTTTAATGAAAATAGTCATAGCTTTAGATCGTTTACGGTTTTACCGGAAGTGAACATGAACCTACTTATTTTAAATAGAACACCCTATATATTATTGCATTTTTAGATTCCCGTCAAATTCTAATATGACTTTGTGTACCATAGTTGGTACGTATCTCTAATGGTTTCCAAAATATGACGACCTGAATATAAAAATTGACATTTGAAGAGGTTTAATAAGACTGTTTTTGTTAACTAAGTTTTATGTCTTCAGCCATAATTTGCTTACCTTTTAATACTGAAATATTGCTTGAGTTCATGCAGTTGACCGTTCCTGAGATATTATACAGGGGGTGCTGCTAAATCGGTATTATTTTTTGGAAACTTCAAACAACCGTAACTCGACTTTTTAGAACCGTAGACCGGTTTCGCTCTAATTAGAGCTCGTCATAGAATGATAGGCTGACAGCTTTTGTGAAAAAGCGTGACATGAATCGTATGGTATGGTTGTGTCAGTGTAAGTTGGTTTCCTATATATAGAAAACCAAATTTTAACATCAGAACGATGTATCATAGAATGATAGGCTGACAGCTTTTGTGAAAAAGCGTGACATGAATCGTATGGTATGGTTGTGTCAGTGTAAGTTGGTTTCCTATATATAGAAAACCAAATTTTAACATCAGAACTTTCACATAATATTGTCTTTTGGTACAGATACGTAGATGATATTTTAGCATGTTTTCAAGGTAGTCATACAGAATTAAATGAATTTTTAAATTTTATTAATAACTTTCACACAAATATTAAGTTTACTTTAGAAGAAGAAGCTAACAGTTGTATAAAATTTTTTATACTTAACAATTAGAAAGTTAGAAAATAATTCATTTGACTTTTCAATATATAGGAAACCAACTTGCACTGACACAACCATACCATATAATTCATGTCACCCTTTTTCACAAAAGCTGTCAGCCTACCATTCTATGATACATCGTGAATTTTCAATACCTATGTCACAAAACAATTTTGAAAAAGAAATTTCAATAATTAAACAAACAGCATTTAATAATGGCTACACTGTTAAAATAATAGATAAAATGATAGAGAGAAAAGAATACAAATTAGCGATTAATTTAATTTATCGAAATATTAGAGACAAATAAGACAACGGATACGTTTCTATAACTTATTTTGGAACCATTTCAGAAAACATTTCAAAAATTTTAAACACCTGTACAAATACAAAGGTAGCTTTTAAATCTTACAACACGACGCGTGATTTGTTATTTAACGCGAAAGAAAAATCTTGTTTCCTGACAAAAGCTGGAGTTTATAAATTAGCTTGTACACATTGTAACGCAATCTACATAGGTCAAACTTCTAGAACTTTTAACACCTGATACAAAGAACATATTTCTGCATTTAGAAATAACCACGCTATAAGGTTCGATCCCGGCGTACTCCTTTCACTTTTTCAGTACAAACTGTAAAATTAACATCAACCGAGATTCTGGCATTGTATTTGAGCAAGTTGAATGTCTGCACGTTCCGCCCTTCGGAGGGGGCGTAAAGCCGTCGGTCCCGTGTCCATGCGATGTTGGGCACGTTAAAGATCCCTACCCTCCTTACAGAAAGACAGGGGTTCGGCAAAATTTCCAGGATAGTGAGGTGAAACTGCTCCCTGGCGTCGGTGATTGGCCATAGTCGCGGAAATAGGCCGACGTTAAAGAAACAAAACACACACACAAATAACCACGCTGACAAATCTACATTTGCAAAACATATTATTGATACCGTACATAGACCTACAATAAATAACCGCATACAACCACTACATTTTTATAATGACAAACGTAAACTAGACTTTTTTGAAGCTTTAGAAGTCAAAAGGCACACACACGACAATAACTACCTTGTTTTAAACGAGCAAACTGATTTAATGAATTCCCCTTTCTTGGATATTCTTCTTTCTAATTAAATATGTCAAAGAAAATAAATTTAACTATTATTTCAAAAAAGTTGTAATAAAATAATGAGTTGATGTATGTCGATATTTTCGTTGTATAGAGACTACTTTTATACTGTTATTGTTTAGTTATTTTATTGTTGTAACTGTTATCATAGTTATTATAGGCTAGTTCTAGTTTTTATGTTAAATATTGACATACATCACATAGACATTTTCAAAACCTCATCTGTCATAAGTGTTTCATTTTATTTTCAATTTGATAAAATTTTTTGATCAAAACATCATATCATAACATAGCAACAGATATTTATTTGTAGTTGTCATGATTTCGTACTAATTCAATTTTAATCTGTCTGAGAATGCTGTCAAGCAGCGAAACTATAGTCACAGAAGCATTGAAGAACACCCTAGAACTTCCAGAATTCGAAGAGCCACTTGCTCCAGTTAGCTCACGCGCTGGCTACGTCCTTCACCTACAAAAACCAACAGTGAAGCCAGAGAAGTATTCTCCAAGTCTGTATGCAGAATAAACAGGTTGTTTTATTTGTAAAAGTCAAGTTGCGGTTGTTTGAAGTTTCTAAAAATAATAATGCTTTAAAAGCAGCGTGTATAAATTTCTCAGCAACTGCCAACTGCACGAGATCAAACAATATTTCAGTATTAATATGTAAGAAAATTATAGCTGAAAAAGCAAAACTCAGGTAACAACAACAGTTTTATGAAACCTCTTCAGATGTCAATTTTTGTCTACCCGTCGCCATATTTTGGAAACTATCGTATTAGAGATAAGTACCAATTGAATATGGTACATGAAGTTATTTTAAAATTTGACAGGGAATTTAAAAATATAATAATATATAGGCTATTCTATTTGAAATAAGGAAGTGGGTGTTCACTTCCGGTATAATCGTAAACGATCCAAGGCTATAACTATTTTCTCTGAACAGATAATTACTGAAAACGTACCTCTATAAATTTGGAGATTTCAAATCAGGGTAGTTCCCTATATATATATATATATATATATATATATACATATATATATATATATATATATATATATATATATATATATATATATATATATATATATATATCCGTCCTGGCGGGTCTCTGGACGCACAGTATCCCAGTCATCCTTCACAATACTTAGAAAAAAAAAAAAAAAAAAAAAAAAAAAAAAAAAAAAAAATATATGTATTAAAAAAAAATAATAAAAAAGGTATACAAACAATTTATTACAAAAAAAAAAAAAATAAAAAAAAAATAAAAAAAAAAAATAAAAACAAAAACAAAACAAAAAAAGTATAGAAACTGAATTTATTATTATATAAAAAAAAAAAAAAAAAAAAAAAAGTATACAAAGTAAATTTATTATTACAAATTAGTTAATTAGGTATAAAAATAGTGTAAGATAATAAAATTGGCTGGCGATGTAACTTGATGCAAATTTATTGTTTATAGATCTCATAAACACCACTAGACATAAATTTAAAAAAAGTCTGTGGCTAATGGACCTAACGGTCCGAGGCCAAACCAAATTACAACAACAACAACAACATATATATATATATATATATATATATATATATATATATATATATATATATATATATATATATATATATATATATATATATATATAGTCCCGATGACTCAAAAAATAATGGGCTGATTTTGTTTAAATTTGGTAGGTAAATTCCCTTTGTTAGTGGCTTGTATAAGTTTGTTATCCAGATACCTGGGACCAATTTTTCTGGAAAAGTTTTTGGTGTTCTTTCGGAACATTTTTGCATCCCTGAAAATAACAACGCTATGACATCCAAATTTGGCATACACGGTTCTGCTATGAAACTTACCCTATATGCCGAAATTCAGATCTCTAAGTTAAAAGAAAAAAAGTTATACCCATTTAAAGAAAAAAACTTCGGGTGTCACTAGTGATCAGAAGAAAGCGCAACAACAACATATTTTGTGTAGTTAACAAAACCAATTGAATATTAGATTCGAAGGTTAGGTTTTCTTGACGCAAGGTCAAGAAGTAGCAGAAAAAGTATTTTAAAAATTTTATACTTTTTCTTCTTAAAACGTCAAAATCGCTATTTCAAACGTCAAAATTTGCAATTTTTAGATAAATAATCTAAAACCAATACAGATTATGTGGAAGAAATTTCGTAATAAATGTGTTTTAAAAGGCCCTAAGTTTCACCTTCAGCCACCATTGTTGTTCATTTTAAAAAACATTTTTGGGAAATCCATTTCAAATAGACCCTCTCTCTGATGCTTTGGCGGTAGTTTCAGCTATAGAGGTTTAATAGTCTATTTTTAGCCAATTTTAGTGGAAAAATCTCGTTATTGAGAAGACCGCAACTTATGTGTTTTGAAAAGATTTCTTCAAATGAGCGCGGGCTAGAACCTCTAAAACCCATATACGAGGACAGATTCAATTTTTGTCCGTTTACACATATACAGGATGGCGCATTTCTAATATAAGGCTCAGTATATCCGTTATTATACAAGATATGAGAAAAAATATATTTTTTAATTATAGGGTGTCTCGAGCTGCATCTTACAACTCTATTTTGACAATCACAGGCTGGCCTATAAGTCGTTGGTGATACATACTTCCTTTTTTTAATAGAACACTCCGTATGATATTGAATTTTTGCGATTCCATCGAATTATAATGCATGTCTGTAAGGAAAAAAATTGATATTGTTCATCGTTTTTTAGTTACTTCAATTGTTTTGCAACTTTTCACGTTTCTGGCACATATCACAATATGTGATACGGCGTTTTTACCAATATATAGTGGAACCGCATGGAAATGACGCATTCAGTGAGTTTTTTGTTTGTATTACACGTCGAAAAAATCGAGATTCCATATATAGGCGGTGTTACATAGTGGCTGAATTTGAACAGTTTTCGCAGATTTTTTTTTTGTGTTTCCGTGGAAATCAGTGTTTGTGAGAGTTTTGTGAAATGTTGGTAATTAATAATAAATATTTAGTAAGTTATTGAAAAAAAAAGGTGTCGAATTTGTGTGTGTGTTTTATTTCTTTAACGTCGGCCTATTTCCGCGACTATGGCCAATCACCGACGCCAGGGAGCAGTTTCACCTCACTATCCTGGAAATGTTGTCGAACCCCTGTCTTTTTGTACGGAGGTTAGGGATCTTTAACGTGCCCAACATCGCATGGACACGGGACCGACGGCTTTACGCCCCTCCGAAGGGCGGAACGTGCAGACATTCAACTTGCTCAAATACAATGCCAAACCTCGGTTGATGTTAACGTTACATTTTGTACTGAAAAAGTGAAAGTAGTACCCTGGGATCGAACCCAGTACCCTTCGGTTCAGTGGCACACGTTCTTACCCCTGAACCACCGAGCTTCCTCTAATTTTTGTGAAAAATCTAATCTAGTCTAACATTTATGAAGGCATGTATAATATAGCGATGGTATATAATGATAGTATAATTTCAAGGACCCGTTCTAGGAAAAAGGGGGAGAGGTAGACCAAGAAGAAAACTTGGAAATCAGACTCAATTGATAAAGTACGCATGCTACAAGCGCTACTTGAGACAACAGGTCATGGTTGCGACGACAAGGAGACGTCGCCTTTAGACTGTGATCATGATGTCCAATATTTGATTCAGGACTTTGTGGGAGGATTTTATCCAATCTTTTAGAGGCTATAAAACGTTCTGGAATTCTTTTTTCTCATTAGAGATGTCTTCGACAATTCTTTTTTATTTTTATTTTAACAACACACCACGAGGGCTCACAGCCTAAATACAATCGTACCGTGGGTGTCGCGAAAAGGAGGAAAGAAGCAACTTTTTAATCCTGGACTTGAAGGTTTGGAGGTTCGGAGGAGAAGGAAAACAAGGAATTCCACAACTTGGAAGTCCTCGGGACAAAAGAGCGGTCATAACAAGATGTTCTATGTCTGGTGACATAGACAGTAAAAAGGTGCATTCTCTCTGTTTCCCTGGTAGATCTGTTGGGGGCAGCAGGTGGAGGAACTATAGAAGAAAGCTCCTCTGAGCAGTGCCCGTGCAGATACATATAAAAGAGAGAGGTCACTAAAAGCACGTCTGTGGGCAAGGGATGGCAGCCTTTGGGTGAGGGTAGGGTCACCGATGAGACATATAGCTCTCTTCTGAATGGATTCCAGGATAGCAAGTGTAGAAGCGGCAGCGTCACCGCAGATGTGGGAGCACTATTCGAGGTTTGGCCTTGTTTGTGAAGTATACAAGGTATAGAGATTAGGTGAAAAGTATTTGCGAACCCGGAAGAGAAAGCCTAATTTCTTAGCAGCCGCTTCTGCAATTGATGTGACATGTTGATGCCAATTGATATTTCGATCCACGGAAATGGTAACAAGTGAAAAGGACTAGTTGAGTGGAGGGTGCTGTCATCCGCGTAACTGGATTGGATGTGGTAGAGAGAAGGTCATTGATATGGAGAAGAAACAAAGTAGGGGCTAAAGCTAAACCTTGAAGGACTCCGGCTTAAATTGGATACAGTTTAGAGGAATGCCCATCCACAACAACAGAAATGCTCTGGTTGGAGAGGAAATTTGTGGTCCAGGTACCTTTTTAGTTTTGAAAATGATATCAGTCATTTTATGCTCGACATTGGGGACTGTTGGTGGTTGAACATTTGGAGGTGGGTTGAGAGTAGAATTGCCGGCGAACAACGAGGAAAAAAGTTCAGCCTTGCCCAGAGCGGTAAAAACAATTTCATCCCCTGAAACAAGAGGTGGGAACGTGCTCCTGTAGAAATTATTCCCAATAGTTTTAGCAAGAGTCCGTAAGGGTTTGCTGCCGTTAGAGCTTGAGAGGACTTTGTTTTTGATGTGGTTATTAAACGAGTTTTTTTTCCCCAGAAAGAATGCGGATATATCGGTTTCTTGCGTCTTTAAATGATTGACGGTTTTCTTGACTGAGATTGTGTAGTAGCGATTTGTGAGCTTTGACCTTTTCAAGTCTGGCCTTGTCACAGGATTTAGAGAACCAGGACTTTTGAGTGGCTGAAGAGGTTTTCTGTGTACGTGGAATAAATAATTCTATACCAGCTTGGATGATTTCGATGACGTTTTGTGAGATATCACAGGGGTTAGGATGAGAGAAGTCGAGAAACAACCATGGAAATGAGGAAAAGTAATCCCGCATTTCGTCCCAGTTTGCGGAGTTGTAGTGCCAAACTATACGTGGGTGTGATGATTGTGTGACCTCGGGTTGCATTGCGCAGAAAGCAGTGACCATGCCGTGGTCTGAGCGACCAAGGGTATTTGTATTAAAATGATTTTGTATTAAATTTGTATCGTATTTATCGCAAACTATTACTTGTTATCTATTAGCATGTAACAATAACTTTCTTAGAGAATATAAGTCATGAATATTGAGCTATTATGAATTGTAACTGAGTCATAGGTCGTGGATCATAAGACATGACATACTATCAGGCACGAATGACATTTATTTCAGCAAAATGACAAACAAATCATTTATCATAGTTGGCGTATATTACCTGTAGTAATGTGGTCAAATGATTCTGTCACTCGTATAATTGATTGGCCGAGGGTTTATGTACGATAACAATATACACTCCTAAATAAAATTATGGTCACCTTATAGTCAAACTTTCCCTTTAGTCTAATCAAAGAATCGTCTACTTTGTATACTGTTATATTAAACACTTCAAAGAGATCGTGCACATAGCAAAACCATATTCTAGGAAAGCACTTATTTTCACTGGCGAAATTTGTTAAAAATGTACTTACGAAGGGTCCGCAATAAATAGAGAAAGCGGGTTGTCCATTGACATGCCTTGGGTTTGTTCAAAAAGCTCTTTAAGTAATTAATTTTGCGTTTTCAAAATTCGTTTTAATTTATTAACAACATTCCGTTTACTTTATTTCTTACCGCCACAGTAGGCTAGTGCAAATACCAAAATGATTATCAGTTTAGCGGTGGATTTCATTGAAATAGATCACGTGATTTGTCACTTTGTGTTTTTCAAAGCTGTCTAAATTGTTGAGTCTTGCATTTTATATCTTTTATAGTTCAACTTTTGTCAGTGAAGTTCTGTATCATAAATCGTTATACTAACGCCCAGAAGACTGACATTCGTTTCATGTATGGACTCATGGTAACTCACCACAGGCAAGGCGGTTATACATTGAACGATTTTGTAAGCGCCGTGGTCCTCATAGAAAAGTTTTACAAGGTTTTTATGAATATTTTCATGAATCACGTGCATTTAAAAAAATGGCGGATCGGCAAAGCCACTAACAGTGGGACGTGTTGAAGTGAAAGAAAATGTGCTGAACATGAAACAGGAAGATCTAGGTACTTCTACTAGAAAATTTGGGAATGCTTCGAACAGGTGACTGTATGGTAAATTTGAAGGAGTATTTCAACGCGTTCGGGTACTTCTTTCTGCAGATTTTCCTTCACTTATTGCATTTTGTGTGTGACTTCCTCACACATTGGTTTAAATACCTCAATTTATCAAGAAATGCAAAAAGGAATGTTCACAAAAGCCATCCACGTATGGCCTGATGATTTTGTTAGAGATTGTTTTTAACGTCACTGGTTCTTATAAACGGTTAGCTCGTAATTGTGGGTGACTGAACCACCAAACCAGTATTTTTGCCAGGAAAGCTTACCAGCGACGTGTATTAAAATTTGTTTGGAAAATAGATATCTGAGTTACTAGAAGATGTACAATTGGCAACGAGAAATGAGAGGTAATTTGTGGACGATGGTGCTCGAGCGTATTTTGGTGTAGTTACTTGTGAATTACGACAGCAGCATATAAGATAGACCTCGCCCATGCCTGCTCGATTCTCAGACTTAAAATCCCTTTGTATTTTCCTATATGTCCATCTGAAATCATTAGTTTACACTACTCCAATAAAAAATATAAACATGAGAAATCGGTGGATGTAATTGAATAAGAAGCAACCTAGTGTTCTTGAAAGACTTCTGCAGTCAATGAGGAAAAGATTGGATTCATGCGTTCAAGCTGTTGGTTGTCATTTTCAACAGTTGTTTTTAATCAAGAAGCTTTACATGTAACATTTAGGTAATATAATATTGTCGCTGTCGAAAAACTGTTGTCGCCTTCGAAATAAGCGGCTTTCTGAAAATTGTCAAAGAACAAAGAATGTTTGTTTTACCTTTATTAATTTTTAAACTAAAATTTTATTTGGGACTTTGAACAATGACGTCATATGACTATATTATAACTATCGTGTTTAAAGAGGCCGCTAATGAAATGTTTGGCCTAACGGTCTATGACCACTAGTTTATCTCGAAAATGCCTGTGGTAAAGGAGAGACAAAGGATTAAGGACCAAGAAAATAAACGTTAGAATGGTAGGTCAAGAAGATGCTGGAAAGAGGCAATAAGATTCAAAAGGATAAATGACATATATATATATATATATATATATATATATATATATATATATATATATATATATATATATATATATATTATTGTGTTTCGGGGGTACGTATTGTTTTTTTTATATTATTATACTGAATTAAATTATGAGTTTATTAAGAAAATATATATATATATATATATATATATATATATATATATATATATATATGTATATATATATATATATATATATAATTTTATCAAATTAAATATCTACCTGGTTTTTGATCTACTTACTATGCCACAGCTATTTTGTTGAGAGTCTTCTTACCTACAGGGAATGTTTAATAGTTGGGTTCACCAATGTCGAAAATTCTTACTCTTGGTGCATATATATTATATTTGCTGAACTTTTTATATACGGCTAGAGGATTAATTGGTCAATGGACAGATATGTGTGACATTTACAGAAAATTAAATAATGAGCAATATATAATTTGAATTTTTTTTTAATATTTTTTATCATTATTATTTTTATCAAAAAGCTTTTTGTTTGGTTATTGACTTAATTTTATAAATTTAAATTCTTACTTGAGATCCCGTATATTACTAATTTTAACATACAAATATGACAGCTTTATTAATGCAATTATGACTTATTATTGAGAATTTTATTTCCAATGCTTTGTTTAAAAAAAAAGTTATCACTTGCTATGAGGGATCTGAATAGTTTCATTGGCAATTATTTATCACCATGGTAACGTCGTTTCAGGTGAATTTTGTTGCTTGGCAACGGAAATATTAAAATGGAGGAAATAAGGTTGAATTTCTTACGTTTACTTATCGCCCTCTGGTGACTCTTACAAGTACTTCATAAATATTTTATATTTAGTTCTTCTTTTGGTATGATTGCCTTTGCAAATGACATTTAACTTCTTGGATTGACGTGGACATAATATTCTTTTATAAAACTTACAGGTTCATTTCTTGTTTTGAAGATATAATACACTTTTTAACAATTATAGATGTATTACCTTTGAGTTTACTTGGCGTGGGTCAATCTTCTAGCTTATTCACTGTTTTTACTCAATTTATGTACGGGTATTCTTGATTGGAGTTGTTGTATAGCTGTTTACTGGTAGGTATAACCTATAAAATACTTTCACTCTAGTTTTTAATCATTTATATTAACTTTTTTGAACATTTTCTCTTGCTGCAATCTACTAGCTTGTTCTTTCTACCAGCGTCTTCTTTTCAATCCCCGTTCTTCCTCCCGGAAGTTCTAATTTTTATCTTTTGTTTTGTAACTTCGAATCACAGTTGTTAATTATTATTTAAACTTGTTTATTTACCAATCACCATTTTCTGTTTTCAGATAAGCCAATAACATGATTTAACTACATTAGTCAAAAGAAAGTCATTTCCTGCATATAATTCAATATTCCGATTTTATACATGTAAGTCAAATTGTGTTTGTTTTAAAATTTATAACCTATCAGTTCATTAACACATTAAACCTTATTTTTCTAGAATAATTACTAACACATAGTTTCCCTAATTGATAATTAACAAATTTTTACTTATTTTCTATACATATTAACACATTTTGTTAAAATCCCTAATCACATTCCTATTTAAATTCACTTTGTTCTGTCGAAGACAGTTTATAAATTTGGTCTTTTACCAGCTTGTTTGTGTTTGTAGCTGTCTATACCGGGTTTATATCACTTTGTATTTTGCTAAGCAGTTCATTCATTGTGAGTTTAATTGTTCAATGTTTTCTGATACAAAAATGTTTTTTATGCCTTACCTAATAAATTTAAACTATGTCAAAATCTATTCATTGACGAATATATTTATATTTAATTGTTTTTAATTGCAATTTACCACCTGTGTCTGACTATAGCTAGGACAATAAATTGGATTTTTACTTCCAGGTATGTGTTTATTTTAAAACATTTTTTTTTCCAATGCTTTGTTTATTATTATTTTTTTAATATATAGCCATGTCTGGGCATGCAATGATATATATATATATATATATATATATATATATATATATATATATATATATATATATATATATATATATATATATATATATAACAGATTTGAAACTAATTACGGATGGAGGTCGATATATGGTATTAAGCATATAAATCTAAAGAGCCTCGGTGGTTCAAGGGCAAGAATATGTGCCTCTGAACCGAGGGGTACTGGGTTCGATCCCAGCGTTCTTCTTTCACTTTTTCAGTATAAACTGTAACATTAACATCAACCAAGGATCATGCATTGTATTTGAGCAAATTGAATGTCTGCACGTTCCGCCCTTCGGAGGGGATCTAAGGCCGTCGGTCCCGTGTCCATGCGATGTTGGACACGTTAAAGATCCCCAGCCTCCTTACATAAAGGCAAGGGTTCGGCAAAATTTCCAGGATAGTGAGGTGAAACTGCTCCCTGGCGTCGGTGATTGGCCATAGTCGCGGAAAAAGCCGACGTTAAAGAAACAAAACACACTAACATATAAATCTAAAAATAAACTAAAAATGTGGTGGCGAGATGATATTAGCTGCATAGATCTATTATATGTGTTAAACTGAACAGTTTCAAACTAAAATTTTAACGGAAATTGAATAAATAAACCATAATTGTGTTAAGGAGTTTATTTTCTAAGGATGGGATCACTATAATACTAGTCGTTTCTATGAAAGAGATGAATTTGATATTGTAAGAAAGTAGCGCCTGTAGTGAATGTAGGCAGATAGAGTAACAATATATTTTGTAATATGATAATTAGCCATGCTCGGAAGCGTACTTCTGTTACCTGGTGTTACGAAATGGCCACAAAACCAGGCGACTGGATTGTCATTCCACACCATAATTAAATGTGTAACAAAATACGGCGATAACTCAAGGATGTTGTTTGTATGAATAAAATTATGATTGTCCGTAGATTATAAAAACTGTCAGAGTGTAACGAAATACATTAAACATTTTCTAAAGTAACTGTTTTGTGTTAAGAGATAATAATTTTTAAAATGAGTCAGTTTTGATTCATACACAGAAAGTAGTGATTTATGAGGATTGATTTTTAAAATACTTTTCTGTGGTTAATCATCTTCTTTATCCCGTAAATTTGAGTTAAGCAGTTTTCAAATAATTATTGCAATGTAACGGTTATTTGATTGTACATAGATCGATTTCTATTCAAAACATACTGACCAAGGTATTTGAGTTGGCCTTTTGTAACAGATTACACTTATTTAAATAGTCTCTTCTTAGTAGCTCAGCACGGTTTTGTAAAGGATGAACCACTCTTAAGCGGTACTAGCAAGCTTTAAATCCCACCTTGATTTTTCAAAAGGAACAGAGAGCAAATTACTTGATGAAATTGTTTCTACCGCCCTGGGCAAGGCTGGACTTTTTGCCTCGTTGTTCGCCGGCAATTATATTCTCAACCCACCTCCAAATGTTCAACGAACAACAGTCCCCAATGTCGGGCATAAAATGACGGAGATCATTTTCAAAACTAAAAAGGTACGAAAGATGCTCTCTTCTCTTAATACCAGTAAAGCCTCTGGCCTTGACGAGATCCCAGAAATTGTTCTCAAAAAATGCGCACAAGAACTTGCTTCTGTCCTGACTCGTCTGTTTCAGATATCTAATAATAAAGGCATATTCCCTAGTACCTGGAAAACTGCTCGAGTACAACCCGTCCCCAAGAAAGAATCCAAAGCGCTTACTAGCAACTACAGGCCTATTTCTCTCCTTTCGGTCGTCTCTAAAGTGGTCAAAAAGTATATAAACACCGAATTACTAAAATGTCTTGAAAAATTCAGTCTAATCCACGACAGGCAGTATGGATTTCGTCAGCGCAGATCAACTGTCGACCTCATTTTCTTTGTCACCCATTCTTGGAGCAAGTATATGGAACTGCACAGTGAATCCCAGATTGTCGCTCTAGACATATCCAAAGCATTTGACCAGGTCTGGCACGCAGCGCTGCTTAATAAACTTCCGGCTTATGGCCTACCACCAAAACTCTGTACCTAGACAGCAAATTTCCTCTCCAACCGGAACATTTCTGTTGTCGTGGATGGCCATTCCTCTAAACTGTATCCAATTAATGCAGGAGTCTTTGTTTCTTCTCCACATTAATGACCTCCTCCCTAGCACATCGAATCCAATTCATAGTTACGCGGACGACGGCACCCTCCACTCAAATATACAATATTCTAAGCCTGTCTCTTTAGCCCAATTAGATGAGGATCGCAGACTCATAGAGGGTTCTGTCTCTGTGGATCTCCAAAAAGTATTAGACTGTGGAAGTAGAAATCTTGTACAATTCAACTCCACCAAATCTCAGTCTTGCTTTCTATCTCATAAGAGATACACCAGCCCTAGACCCATCACAATGAACAACCAAGTTATTCAAAGTAATGAGTCCTTTTCACTTGTTGGCATTTCTGTGGATCGAAATCTCAATTGGCACCAACATGTCACATCAATTGCAGAAGCTAAGATATTAGGTTTACTCTTCCGGGCTCGCAAATACTTTTCACCAGCTAATCTCTATACCTTATATACTTCACAAATAAGGCAAAACCTCAAATACTGCTCCCACATCTTGGGTGCCGCAGCCGCTTCTACACTCGCTATCCTGGACCACATTCAGAAGACAGCCATACGTTTCATCGGTGACCCTACCCTCACCCAAAGGCTTCCATCGCTTGCCCATCGACGTGCCGTTCGTGACCTTTCTCTTATATATATATATATATATATATATATATATATATATATATATATATATATATATATATATATATATATATATATATCTGCACGGGCACTGCTCAGAGGAGCTTTCTTCCATAGTTCCTCCACCTGCTGCCCCCAACAGATCTACCAGGGGAACAGAGCGAATGTACCCTTTTACTGTTCAGGTCACCAAACATAGAACATCTTGTTATGCCCGCTCTTTTGTCCCGATGACTTCCAAGTTGGCTTGGCACATGTTTTTCCTTCTCCTCCGAACCTTCAAACCTTCAAGTCCATAATTAACAAGTTGCCTCTTTCCTCCTTGTTGACACCCACGGTACGATAGTATTTAGTCTGTGAGCCCTCGTGGTGTGTTGTTGAAGTATATATATATATATATATATATATATATATATATATATATATATATATATATATATATATATATATATATATATATATATATATAAAGATTTTCATAGCTCTGATGTCACTAACGTTGCCACCGAAACCATTGTCAGATGCTAAAAATGTTTTGTGATAAATTGGGTTCTCTGTAGTGTACTTTAGCTTGTTATTGCGTTTCAGTTTTTAGGGTTGAAAATGCAATTTAAGTGGCCTTTTTCCAAGTGCTAAACTGGTTCAAATTTTATTTCACTGGAGTATCTACGTCTAATTGTAAATAATATTGTGGGTAACGTTACTTTAATCAAGGCAAAATTTTGTTCATTGCTAAATTTTTTTGTCGTAGTTACTGCACTTAAAGTTTAGTTGTTTTAATGTAACGAATTTTCAAACGCAGCTCTTGGTACGAGGCATTCCTGAGTTTATTTTAATTTAGTTGGATCCGGTTATCATATGCCCCTTTGATTATATCAAACAGCTGTAAACACAGGCATCTTCTTCCACACACTACTAAACCTAAGCCAATAAAAGCAACAATAACTTTCAAATATATGTAAATGTTTTGATAACATTCCCATAATATAGCAAACGATTTACGTAAGATTTTCTTCCTTCATTAACCGGTGTGAAAGTCTTAAATGACTTAACATGTTCACCTGCTGGTCGTATTCTAACGGTTATTTATGGTTGTTGAGGGTGTGAGTTCAGCGATGCACTTATCCACTTGTCCGCCACTACCTTTTTATCAATTTGATAAGAGGGAGAGTAAAAGCTGCACGAGCCTTTAAAATGTGTCTCAAATGTTTTATTGTTTTATTGGTGTTTTATCTATTGTAGCGACTGGATGTATTTTTCTTAAAAGGTCGATAAAACTGACACTTTAACTTGCTTGTTTTCAGCTGTAAATGGTGAACCAACTGATGGTGCTGGTAGCCTGTGTTTGAGAATGTTTAACCTCGGAGGGCAGTTTAAATGTATTATTTTCTAGGCATTGTTTTCGACACAAAGTTGACTTAAAAAACGATAAAATTTCGGGACGCAGCAAGTGCGTTATAGTAGCGAATTTTCATAAGCATTGTACGCTACTATTATACGGCATATTAGTAAAGTTAACATTTTAACTTACACAGACCTTGAAGATCGATTTTATAGGTCCTAGTTGTAACGATTACGTTTCGTTACTGCTTTAATTATACAAAATGAACCCGTAAGAGACTTAATTAAGAGCCGACAATCCAATCTCTGTAAGGCAATTCCTGTTTTAATTTCAAAATTATTTTCATGAAAAGTCGCTAAATCTTAAAGTACTGTAAATCCATATACTGCATTTCCAATTTGTACGTTAAAATTCATTATATGTTTGCCATGGAAAACTACCTCGCATTATTACTGAACAAATATTTCCAGGAACTAAATAAGCATTTAAAATATACGTTAGGAATATTCGAGAACACAATATTGTTTATCTGTAATTTTTCCGGTGATGTCACCCAAGAAAGACAGTTGGAAACGTTGCAGAGAATTGGCGGCAAAACCTTCAACTGTGAACACGGGAGGTGCGACGTCGTGACTTCACCACCGATTGGAGGTCTCGTTTTATCTCATTCGAGGAATGGAGGCTAGAAAGAGCTCGCGCACAGCCAGCAACGGTCACGGTAAGAATTTTTGCGTGCAGCGACTAAGAATTGCAGAACCCGACACATTAGCGAGAACTATCTGCTGAGCGTTCATAGGGTGAACACCCGTCAATTTTCGGTGGCTATTAAATTATCCTAAAACGGGGTTGTAATGTTCTTTCTGTTATCTGTACTACTAGTAATTATTGTCAGTGGTTGTTCTGAGTAATTCAAGTGATTTTTGAGTTTAATTAAACATCGTATTCAGCATAAAAACGCGATCTAACTCGTGGCTCTTTGTTCCGAGCTGTTGACTTCTTGTCGTAATTACAAAGAATTCCTGGTTATTATCGAACCTTAAGTCAATTGGTAGTGAATTTTATTGAAGCAAATTCACGTTTTAATTGCGATTCGCAAAGTTTCCATCAAGCGAATTCAGAATATCGACATAGGTGTCAAAAGATCTTGTAGTGTTGGAGCGATAACATCCACCGGCCCAATAATCTCTGTGAGAAATCCCGGTCGTTTTTCCCCAAGTTTTTCCCCTCTTATTGGAGTCTAGTATCTGTGTCAGACACTCATCATTGATCCTACTTGGAAGGCATCTTCGTAGGGTCATCAGGTAACTTAATACCGGAAGACTGGTGAGTCTAAACAAATATTTTCTCTGAATCAGTAGAATTTTCATGCCGAAATCTAACATCTGAAGTTTTAATAACCTGAACTTTCAAAATCACGTAATCAAGTTTGAACTTAAATAATGTCAGAGAGGTGCTGTCAGCACAGCTATATATTTCCTGTTTAATCTCTAAGATTTTGTCAATTATGTAAATTTAAATACATAGTTTTTATTTTGTAATTAGCAAATTTTGTCTGTAAAATATCTAACCTATACATTCTCTTTAATATCTCTTAGTTTTCCTAATTAATATAGAAATTTCATATAGGCAAATACTAATAGATTTTCCTTCTTTATTTTCTTTTTTTGGAGAACTTAAGAACTGGCCAGTTAATTCACTAAAAAACCTAGCAATTGATTGACAAACGTCAAGTAACTTACCTAATCATTAGTGTTTGTTTTTGAGAGATACCCTAAGTAATTAAGAGTTACATTTTAGTAATATACAACTATCTTTATCTTATTGTTTTGGCATATGTATGTACATTAATAATTTCTTGTTCTTGAAATTCTTGCTGTTTATTTGATTTATATTTGTGTGCAATCAATGTTTATTTGAGATTTATCAATCATTTTATTTCATTGTATTCGCTATTCCAAATTTAATTTATATGAATAAATTCAATATTTTGTTACATTTACATATCTGTTTAATTGGAGAGAAATTCCTCCATAGTATGTACTTTCCTTTTGACGAACGGCACAAACAATTCATTCTTACTAACTTTTATCTACATATTTTAATTTCTATGTAACCTGGCACTAGTCTGAAGAGCCCACAAATATAGGACTCTGGAAAGTGCGAAGTCAACAAAGGAAGAGAACGTGAGTATCCAACTACATCCAGATCTGTCAACCTCCTAAAAAGTGCTGCTAATCTGAATAAATTTGACAATCTGATAGATAGCTACTTGAGGGTAGGGTATTACGGGCAATTGTGAGCTCACCATTGAGCAGATCTATATCCACTTGAGGTCAATCACAATATACCACGGTTCTGGTTTCTGAGTTTTTCTTTGAAGGAGGTAACATATTACGCGCACATGTGAAGAAATCTTTCGAAAGTGTTACCATCGATATCTCTCTATTACCAAAAAAATCTTTCACTCAAACTCCTTTTGAGAAAAAGCCCAAAACTCAATTGTCTATGAAGGTAAAGAAAAAATTTTTGCTATATCTGTAGATAGTGTAAGTCTCTTTAAAAGAAACCTGTATTACAAATTTCATTAGTTTTACAGAAGATTTCGAGAAGGAAACTTAATTCATATTTAGAAAAGTAAAGTATTTGCCAACTTATAAACGTAGCAGTTATTTTTCCTTATTAATCCGTTCATTAATCGCCAACCAATCAAACCGGTTTTTTCAAGATCGACAATAACAAAATTATAATGTCAGACTCAAAGGTGACAAACTTATTTATGCGTTTTAAACAAAAATGAGATCTTGTTCAAAATGTATGAAATCTGTGCACTATTGTTCATCCAAACGTCAAAATAAAACATAAAAAAACATACATTTATTGAACTGGATTCGATCGCGTAAGCTTCTGCTTATGAGGCAAATTCAAATTTTCAACAAGCTTTATTATCTAATATAGTTTAAATACAAAAATATGTACAAGTTTAAATAAAATATGATACAATGCTCCAGCTATAAAGCTTATACACTGTCGTATAACTTAATCTAGTAACATTTCCTTATGAGGTAGTTTCCTGATTACTTTGGGTCTAACATTATCTGTTTATTTTATTTATTATTATTATAATACAGGGACAAAGCTATTGTAAAAAAAACTTGTTTTCGTTTGCGTTTTTTTTTTTCCATTTTCATCTACACAAAGATGTTTAGTTTGACTATAATATATCTGGGACTTATATTAACAATAATTATATTATATTAAGACTAAATATAACAACCTATGTATTTCTACTTTAATCTATTAATTGCTGTATTTACAAAGTGTGGTTATAATATGGTGAGTGCTAGAATTACCATCGAAACACATCCCACGACTGTTTCGGTCTTATGTGACGTCTTATGTTTAAGTTTAAAGATAAAAGAAACTAAGTACACTTGGAGAAACCCAAATCACCACAACACATATTTCAGAGACCTTACAATCGTTTCGTTGACAATGTCAACATCTTCAGAGAAAGAAAATTCAGATATTACAGACCTAAATTTTGGTAAATTATTCACCCTTATATATATATATATATATATATATATATATATATATATATATATATATATATATATATATATATATATATATATATATATATATATATATATATATATATATAATTTTTAATTTTTTTTTCTAAATTCAAAAGTCTGGATATCCCCGGTAGTGACTTTTTTTTTAAGAAAATTCACTAAAACAAGCACTTGTGAAGCCACGGGAAAAGTCTACGACTGTATTAAATATGAAACGGTTTCACTAAATTAGGGCAAAAACAAACAGCCAGATATGCTATTTAAATTGAATTAAGTCTTAAAACTTTCAGCTCCTCTTTAACAAATTATTTTTATACGAAAACTCGCTAAAAATTCATCGGAATAACAACAATCACATTAGATAACTGTAAAGTGAAATGAGTCTAAAAAAATGATAATAAGTTAAGTCACTAACCAGAATTATAACTCGTCATGTGCCAGTCGATCATAATGTACAGGAACCTAGTTCACTGAGCTAGGCACTATATGCATTTACTAGCAGGAATATCCGATTGTTCAAGGTTTTACAATTTACATGAAACCATTTTCATTTACAATGGATTTTTTGCTTATATTTTAACGAAATCAAGAAAAATAACGACTCAGACACATATCTAGGAGCTTGTTGATTTTTTCTTGTAGTATTTTTCACTCACACTCTGATCAATCAATTTTTACTTTTTAACTTTCTTCAATCAGATTTAATTATTTAAAAATTAATTTACCTCTAACTTTTTTGCCTTTTAAGATATCAATACATATGATACTCTTTATGACAGAAACCATCGTTTGCCCTCACTTTGTTATTTCCAGAGATATACATTTTTTTCGAAAGAAAACGCAAAATTTTCCGGGAAAACCTGGGCCGATTTTTCTGACTAACGAACTTATCCAAGCCACTTGCAAAAGGAAGGCACTTGCCAAATTTTTTTAAAATCGGACTATTATTTTTTGAGTTATCGGTGTGATACATATATATATATATATATATATATATATATATATATATATATATATATATATATATATATATATATATATAAACATCTAAAAACTGAAACCCTGGATATGGGTTCTAAGGGGCCTAGTTCGCGGTCATTTGAATACAATTTTTTCAAAATTCAAAAGGCTGGATCTCCTTAGTGAATTTTTTTAAGAAAATTAACTAAAAATGCAATAAAATAAGGGTGTTAGAAAAAAATGTGTAGAGATGACCAACGACCTATGGGCCACCTGTGATTGTGAAAGTAATTTTATAAGATGCAGCTCAAGACACCCTATAATTAACGTATACAATTTTTTCTCGTATCTTGTATAATAATAGTTATATTGAGCTTTAATATCGAAATGTGTCACCCTACTGTATATATGTAAACAGATAAAAACTGAATGTAAACCCCGATATGTGATTCTAGGGAGCCTAGTCGCGGTCGCCTCGTTAACGAATTTTTTCTACGAAAATTAAATAAAAATTATAGACCGTTAAACCGTTAACCATAAATTTAACTAAAACTACCGCCAAAGCATCAGAGAAAGGGTCTATTTGTAATGAATTTTCTGTAAATTTAGTAAAATGAAGAACAATCACGGTTGAGGCAGAAACAGAAGGGTTTGCAGAACATTCTTCTTGCGACATTTTCTTTACATAATCCGTATTTGTTTCAGGTTCTTTGCGTAAATGTTGCCAATTTTGATGTTTCAAAACGCGACTTTGACGTTTTGAGGAAAACCCCAATTTTGTTTTAATGCCCACAACTTTTTTGCACTTAAATTTACAGACCTAAATTTTGGTGCATTGTTTACTCTTTATAATATAAACACGCGTACCAAATTTGGTTGCCCTGACTTTGTTCTTTCCAGGGATATAAATTTTTTCCGAAAGAAAACACAAAATTTTCCGGGAAATCCTTTATAAACATATAAACATTGAAACTGACCCTGGATATTGGTTCTAGGGGGCCGAGTTCGCGCTAATTTGAAGATTTTTTTTTCTAAATTGAAAAGTCGGGATCTCCTCATTAGTGATTTCTTTTTTAAAGAAAATTCACTAATATAGCATTTGTTACCACAAGGCAGGTGCTTGATGCATTAAGTTTGTTTAAGTGATTTAATCATTTTGGGAGGGAAGTGACGGTTATATATCATCAGTTATATATTTTTTTTAATTGGATATTATTTCCCGATGCCTTTACCTGTATGCTTGATGTATCTAAGATTTTATATACAATTAATTTAACTCTAATTAAATTATAATATATTTGCATTTAATGTGATTTCAGGATTCTTTTTACAAATACTTGAGAATGATCAGATGCTACGACATAAACAGTGATGATATATCTTCCACACACGCGAGTTAATTATTTTCAACTATTTTTTAAGTTAATTAACGAGAAAGTCTTCTCTGTTCAAGAATAATTATGTAAATATTTTCTAAAATATAGCTATAACTCAATTGGCGAATAACTTGATTTTTATTCTAATCACGTTGCATAAAATTAATTGAAATGGATGATCAGGAATATTTCATATAATTAGATATTTTGACAGTAATATGTATATTAGCAGTTATAAATACCATTTACTTTCATTTAAACAACAACATTGCTGACCTTTTAATTTGGATATACGTTTTATTTTTATTTATAGGCCATGATATTAACTTTAAATCTAATCCTGCAATCACAATTTAAATTAAAACAAGATCTGGACGCAGGAAGTGCGTTACGGTAGGGAATTTTCATTAAAATATTTTTAATGTCAAATATGTCTTTTTTTATGAAAAACAAATTTAGTAGATAGTATAACAATTTAAGTAGTATACTTCAACAAAATGACTTTATTATTTGATAAAGTAAAAAAAATATTCAAGCAATTTACACAAATCTTTTTGAAAAAATTCCAAAAAAAAAAAAAATACACATGGAAATTCCCAAGCAATTTCTTTTACGAAAATTCGTCATTTAGTGAATTTTCTTAAATTTCTAATAAAGTGATCTGTGTTTATACATACATATACATATACATATATATATATATATATATATATATATATATATATATATATATATATATATATATATATATATATATATATATATATATATATATATATATATATATATATATATATATATATATATATATATATATATATATATATATATATATATATATATATATATATATATATGTCGTACCGATAACTCAAAAAATAATGGGCCAATTTTGATTAAATTTGCTGCATACCTTCCTTTTGTAAGTGGCTTTTAGCCAGGAAAATTGGACCAGTTTTGCCGGGAAAATTTAGGTTTTATTTCGGAATGTTTTTTGTATCTCCGAAAATAACGGGTAGGGTGCAGGTAGGGTCACCGGTGAGACGTATAGCTCTTTTCTGAATGGATTCTAGGATAAAGAGTGTAGAAGCGGCAGCGACACACCAGTTGTGGGAGCAGTATTCGAGGTTTGGCCTTATTTGTGAAGTATATTAGGTATAGAGATTAGCTGGTGAAAAGTATTTGCGTGCCCAGAAGAGGAAACTTACTTTCTTAGCAGCCGCTTCTTCAATTGATGTAACATGTTGGTGCCAATTGAGATTTAGATCCACAGAAATGCCAACAAGTGAAAAGGACTCATGACTTTGAATAACTTGATTGTTCATTGTGATGGGTCTAGTGATGGTGTATTTCTAATGAGATAGAAAGCAATACTGAGATTTGGTGGCGTTGAATTGTACAATCTTTCTACTTCCCCAGTCTAATATTTTTTGTAGATCCACAAAGATAGAACCCTCCATGAGTCTGCGATCCTCATCTAATTGGGCTAAAGAGACAGGCTCAGAATATTGTATATTTAAGTTGAGGGTGCTGTCATCCGCGTAACTGTGAACTGGGTTGGGTGTGCTAGAGAGGAGGTCATTGATGTGGAGAAGAAACAAAGTAGGGGCTAAAGGTGAACCTTGACGGACTCCTGCATTAATTGGATACAGTTTAGAGGAATGGCCATCCACGACAACAGAAATGCTCCGGTTGAACAGGAAATTTGCGGTCCAGGTACAGAGTTTTGGTGGTAGGCCATAGGCTGAAAATATATTAAGCAGCGCTGCGTGCCAGACTTGGTCGAATGCTTTGGATATGTCTGGGATTCATTGGCCGTCATTTTATGCGCGGCATTGGAGATTCTTGGTAGTTGAACATTTGGAGGTGAGTTGAGAGTAGAATTGCCGGCGAACAACGAGGCAAAAAGTTCATCCTTGCCAAGGGCGGTAGAAACAATTTCATTCCCTGAAACAAGAGGTGGGAACGTGCTCTTGCAGAAATTATTCCCAACAGATTTAGCAAGAGTCCAGAAGGGTTTGCTGCCATTAAAGATTGAGAGGACTTTGTCATGTTGTCATTAAACGAGTTTTTTGCCTAAGAAAAAATGCGGACATAGCGGTTTCTTGCGTCGTTAAATGGTTGACGGTTTTCTTGACTGGGATTGTTTAGAGGCGTTTTGTGAGCTTTGACCTTTTGAAGTCTGGCCTTGTCACAGGATTTAGAGAACCAGGGCTTTTGACTGGCTGAAGAGGTTGTCTGTGTACGTAGAATAAACAAGTGCATGCCAGCTTGGATAGTTTCGGTGACATGATGTGAGATATCAGAGGGGTCAGGATGAGAAAAGCAGACAGACGCCCATGGAAATTAGGAAAAGTAATCCCGCATTTCGTCCCAGTTCGCGGAGTTGTAGTGCCAAACGATACGTGGGTGTAAAGACTGTGTGACCTAGGGTTGCATTGCGCAGGAAGCAGTGACCATTCCGTGGTCTGAGCGACCAAGGGGGGGCAATGACTGATACATTATAGCATTCAGGTTTTGTAGTAAGAAGGAGATCCAAAGGATTTGAGCTGTGTGTTAGGATGCGAGAAAAGTAAGTAGGTTGCTGAAGCATATTGGCTAAAGAATTTCTGACTGTAAAGGCCTTCACTGCTCTTCCTTTTGGATCGGTTTTTGAAGATCCTAGCAATTCCTCATTATGGACATTGAAGTCACCAAGAATAGTGACCTCGGAGGAAGGATATTCAGAAATCAGGTGGTCGGTTTTTTCAGAAAGGTAGTCGAGGGGACAAAGTTGTTTTCAGAAGGTGACCGGTAAATGCAACAGATTAATTTAGTTGAAGCCCTGAGAGAGAGTTTCATCCAAAGTATGTCTTTTCTTCCAGCTTCAAAATTGGGGAGTCTGGTGTAGGATAGATTGCTACGGACGTATGCGCACACGCCTCCATGTAATATAAAGGAAGTAAGAAGCTCATACCCCGGGAAATTAAGGTGATTAGTGGCTGTTTTGGCACTGACTTGGGTTTCGGTGAGGAAAAGGTGTTGGGGCCTGTTAGCCTGGAGGAAATGGTGGACGAAGTTCAGGTTACAATTTAGGCCACACATTTTTGCGAAGGATATGTTAAATCTTGATCCCGCGCCCCATGTACACTTCTCTCCTGGAGATCCGAATGGAGCCATAATTATTTTTGTCTATAAGGGAAACCGACTCATACACCATAACTGGTAACGTCCGTTGGGACTTCAACGCCCCCTTGATATATGGGGTGGTATCTCCTCTGGCGTGAAAAAATCCTTTACTATCACGTAAAGGAAAAGTCCATTACCACCTACTTGACTCCGATTAGACGCCTCGTACGACAGCCAGGAGTTACCTTGGGCATATGGCATATTCTTTTAGTTAGTCCCTGGACCGACAACGGACGCTACAACTGACTCAAAAATAAATAACTAATCGCGTTTTATTCTTGCTAACAACAAAAAAAAACAAGCAAAAACAATTACAGTGTTGTTTTTGGATGGTATCAATTAAAAAGAAGACATAAAAGTTATCAACATTCTTCATAGTTGGCAATGTTACCTTTGTTTAAAACGACTTAGCAGCTTGCTGTGTGATTATAACGCCATGACGGTGGTTGTCAGTTGTTAAGCGAAATTCAGGCACATGGTCTATTTAACAGAAAAATAACAATTCTACAGATGATTGGTTACAGAGGTAAAACACGATCACAGCTCGAAGATGGTTATTTGTGTTCCAAACGGATCCTACTCTCACTTCTTTTCAGCTCAGCATTGCCAAGCCAAACACCCTATATATTCTTTCTACACATCATGCTATATTAATTATAAAGTCAGTTCGCTGTAATTGAACTCGGCTACAAGAAAAGCAATAAATAAATACAAATATCGACGTTCTTTATAATTTTTACTCGCAGTGCCAGTCATCATCAGAATTGTTGTATAGAGGATATATAATGTAATATTTACAATACGGAAAACCAGCTCTGAAACAGTTGGTTACTTTTTACAACATTTATGTTCATATTAATGTTCCTATTTATTCTGAAAGCGTTGTCAAAGGCAGTATGCAGAAAACGCTGGCATGGTGCCACAATAAAAACTTTAGACATCCATGGGAATCTACAGAAACTCGATTAAAAGAAACATATTTAAAAATGTAACGGGTGCTGCAACTATTTCAAAGCTAATTCTACAAGCATGTATTTATGGAACCTTAAGCAACTTTTATTAACACAATTTTTACTAAGCAATATCAGCTACATTGAAATTTGTTGCTTTTTACTCAGTGTAATTAGGCACTGGTCGATAAAGAAACTATATTCTACCAGCTAACCCGACAGACGTTGTCTCGTCCAACTTTCAATAAATTTGTTTGTGATATTTTGTGAATTTGTGAAAATCAGTTGGAAACGTATAAACAACGTAAAAATCTATTAAAAAAACGCAATTCTGAACGATTATTGTATCTATTAACGATTGAAATAAATCTGAGAAAAAAGTATTTTCAGTTTTTCAGGTATTTTACAAATTTTCGGGCAATTTTCCTAATTTTTCTTTTCCTAGACACCTTACTTAGACTATTACCAAAGTTTTCAAAATAAACTTAGCCAAATCGGTTCAGCCGTTCTCAAAAGATGTGCTTGCCAACGAACAGCACTTAATTTCTATTTATATAGACGGCAGGGTAAAGTCTAGGTTAGGTAAATGTCAGGAATCAGTCGTAGTAAATATCTGAAAATTTCAACCATGATACCATCGAGTTCAATGAAATTTTTTTCCAGGACAAAAAACATCTGGCTTTATCAGAGGTCTATTCTTGTTTCTTATTTACAGTAGACCTTTCCAGCATTGATTTAAGAAACTCCACAAAGTTTACCGCAGCAATGTCACAAATCATATCCCAATCTGTATGCTCTTGTTCCCTGCGTGCCCTTCAATAATATATGTAACTTTTGCCCCCAATTGATTGGTTTTAATTTCTTTTTCAGGATTCCCTGGGAGACCTAATAATATAGAAAAGTGGCCAGTGATAGAACTGATGTAAACTGCCCTCAAAACACTCCACTGCGACTTGGAACTCACAAAAAGGTGGTCAATGCAAGAAGCAGAGTGCTCTGTATCTTCGTGTGTCTACTGTATAAACAAACCCGCATATATTCAAGGTCGTAAGTGATAATTATTACGTTAGCCATTATATTTATTATTGTGTGTTCTTGTGTATAACTGACATTATATATATATATTTATATATATATATATATATATATATATATATATATATATATATATATATATATATATATATATATATATATATATATATATATATATATATATTAGGTTCCTTGCTACATTAAGGAATTGTTAATTACAAAGTTGTTAGTTACCATATTTCGAATCCTTCAACAAAAAATGTGTTAAGTAACTTCCCTGTCGCCCCTAAAATTCTTCGTGTAAAAAATTGAGGTTTTCCCTTGATTTTCCTGAGATTCCATCATCGGATCCTAACTTGGTGAAAACGGGACCAACTCAGTAGTATAAATTTTCTAACAAAAAACACTTTTTAAAATGGTACACAATTGACGAAAATATCGGTGAACATAGATAAAAGAAAATATTATTTTTGAGGATTTCCCTCGATTTCTTTGAGATCCCATAGTCAGATTTTGACTTGGTGAAAGTGGTACCACCTCAGGAGTATACCCTTTCACACAAAAAGAGGTTTTTAAAATTGGTCCACAATTGACGAAGATATCGGTGAACATATAACAAATAATTTTTGAGGATTTATCTCGATTTTCCTGAGATCACATCATCAGATCCTGAGCTGTTGAAAATGAGATTACCTTAGGAGTATGCCCTTTCCAACAAACAAAAAACATTCTTAAATTGGTCCACAATTTACAAACATATCGGTGAACATATATAAAAAAGAATTTTAGAGGTTTTTCCTCGATTTCCCTGAGATCCCATCATCAGATGCTGACTTGGTTAAAATATAGTCTTTTTTTCTCCCTCATTCTGCCCAGCCAGGTCGCTCCTCTGGTCTCGGCACTCACTTACTAGCCAGGAATTTACCCGTGGGCTACTTAGGGCCTTAGGGGCTGCCTGGCTATGTGAGGATATGCGGATATGCTTGCTGGTGTAGCCCGTCCTCTTATTCTCCCGCACACAGTGCAGGATGGCGTACATTTCGGCCTGAAAGACCGTTGCATGGGCTCTAAGGGAAATACTATGACCCTCGGTCTTTCCGAATAAACACCTGCCCCCGTCCCACGCTCCCTGCCGAATCCGTCTTTGAATCAGACGAACGCGTTCTGTGGTAAACCCGGCGTTTCCTCCCGCCATCCCTCGCGGTCAAGAAATGAGGTCTGACCTCATTTCAAGCATGAGCTCCTTCTCGATCTCCTGAATTTTGCAGTGGCCCCTAAAGCCTGGGTTGATCTTCAGTCTACCATTGCAGGCTAGCCTGTATAGTCCTAGCCTGGCCTCCCCCATAATAACTAAGTGTAGGGGAGGGGGCAGATCCAGCAAAACCTCCATGGCGGCTGTTGGGGTTGAAGACATGGCCCCTGTCATGCCTAGGCAAGCAATCCTTTGGATCTTGCCTACTTTTTGTTTGGCACTGTATTGTGTCACCTTATGCCACCAGACCAGTGCCGCGTATGCTAACAATGGTCTGACCACCCTTGTGTACAGCTAGTGGGCCATACCAGGTCTTAGTCCTCACGGTTTTCCATATGTCCGCTCAGTGATGGCTAGGGCCATAACTGCCTTACGCTGTCATTTTTCCACATGACCATTCCAGGTTAGCTTAGAGCCCAATACGACCTTAAGATATTTTACCTCCCTGGACATTGGGATGTTTCTACCGTATAGAGTGAGATTTCTACCTCTACCACTTCCTCCTCTTGGTAAACGGTATGACGGTTGCTTTCTCGGGGCTCACCCCGAGCCCTTGGTCAACCTTTCCACCACTTTCAGTGCTGTCTGCATGCGCTCCCACGCTGACTGTGTAACCTTTCCTCGGACTATGATGACAATGTCGTCCGCATAGCACTGTACCTCGTACCCCCCTCCCGAGAGCCGCTCTAGCATGCTTTTCACGACTAGGCACCAGAGCAGGGGAGACAGAACGCACCCCTATGGACACCCCGCCACGACCCCCACCAGCAAAGTCCCTTCCGCGAATGAGGTGAATACCGCCCTGTCCCTGAGCATAGAACCGATCCACCTGCAGCAGGTTTCCTCTATTCCACGCTCCCTAACAGCTGCCAGTACCAATCCGAATCAGGTGTTGCTGAAAGCGCCCTCTGTGTCTAGGAAGGCCCCTAGCCGCCACCTCCCTGTTCTCAAGCGTATTCTCCAGTTTCAGCACCAATTGGCGCCGGCTGTTTCTGTTGAGACACCTGCTCTGTATGCATATTGTCCGCAGTGTAGGGGATATGCTTCCAGTACACCGCCCCTAATGTGCCGGTCGAGCAGTTTTTCCATTGTTTTTAACAAAAACGACATGAGACTTATGGGCCTCGGGGACTTAGCCTGGTCTGTTGGACGCCCAGGTTTAGGAATTGATACAACACTGGCCAGTCTCCATGCCCTCGGAACGTACCCCAGAGCAAGGCTGGCCCTCATAATGAGGGTAAGCGCCGGCGCCAGTATGTCTATACCCTGTTGGGGCATAATGGGCATTATTCCATCAAATCCCGATGTTTTGAATGTCTTGAAGCTGTTAATGACCCATCTGATTTTGCTTCAAGTAACCACCTCTTTACCCACTGTCCAGTCTACTCTAGATGCCCGCCTGTACTGCGCCTCTATTTCTGAGTGTTCCCAGTCTGGAGGTGATTGGTTTATTACGTTACAGCCGGCGATGTACGTCTGGAATAAAACTTTCATAGTTTCCTCCCACGAGCCTGTAAAGGCTCCCGTGGATGTTCTAAGGGAGCCTATATTACTCTGAGTGTCCTTGGACAGGATCTTGTGTAGTCGAGCTGACTTGGTTAAGATATATCATTTCGAACAAAAAATATTTTTTAAGAAAGGTCCGCAATGGATGAAAATTTCGGTGAGCATACATAAAAAAATACAGACGAGCGTAGAGCCTCTTCCTTTTCTGAAGTCGATTTACAATATGTTAAATATAAACGTAGACAGGAAGACCGGTGCTTTTCTCAGTTGATTTCTTGTATTTGCGAGACTTCGCTACAGAGAGAGAGAGAGAAGAGCATATTGTAAATAAAAGGTTTACAATATTTCCAATCAATACAAGATGCAGCGTATACAAATATAAATTCTGATTAGTGGATTATTAATGTCACATTATTTAAATTGGTGACATCGTTTAGTCCCCCTATAAGTTCCTTTATAGTTGTAAGCGGGCCCACACAGACTCCGCAGGAATATCTATTTACAAATGCACAATCAAATAATTTGCATATATAATTTTGATGATATTTTTATTGAGAAAAGGCAATAAAAAAATAACAATTATAGCTGTTTGGGTCATAACGAAATTAAATAGAATGTAGTTTTTTATTATTATTACCTTGAAAATTCGTTTCGATATGCATGTAAAAGTGTATTTAGAAATCCATACAAGAATAACATGCAGATGATATATTTGGAGTTCGCGGTTGTTCTAAGTGGGTGTCTGCCGGCAGCCAATAATCTTATCGCTTGCTGATA
This sequence comes from Tillus elongatus, assembly GCA_964006375.1. Taxonomy (NCBI): domain Eukaryota; kingdom Metazoa; phylum Arthropoda; class Insecta; order Coleoptera; family Cleridae; genus Tillus; species Tillus elongatus. Next base: position 12,414,535 of record OZ023264.1, read on the forward strand.
ACTGACTGCAAGATAATACATTAAAATCAAATAAGAATATTAATTTATTTCTACGGCAGAATTAATATAGTATATTAAATTAATCGAATCACCCCTAATAAGGGATCGTCCATTAATCACATGAAGCTTGAAAAGGGGGAGGGGGTTGGCAAAAATCATGAAATATCACAAGGGGGAGGGGGTGTAGTGATATATAATAATAATAATAATAATAATAATATAAATTTATTTTCCTTCATTACAAAAAATAAACAGTTCATTCGTTGCAATTAATTATACATAAACAAAGGAAAACCACTAGGTTGCGATCAAGCAAGCAGAAGATCCTTCTGCCCCCCGGACAAATTCGCTTACCTAGGTATTTTACATTTAATATTTTAACGATTCGTTAACCTAGCCTAAACACTTAACTAGACTAATATCTTAACCGGAAAGTCATAATATCTCCCAAATTATTCCCGATTATGATCAAGTACAATTTACTGTGTACTATACAGGTAGTCAAATAAATGCTTCTTAAACTGTTCAATTTTTAGCCTCTTAAGTTCATTTAGTATTGCATTATAAAGCTTTGGAACATTGTAACTATACGATCTTTCAAAAAGAGAGGTTTTATGGTAAGGAGGAGTTATGTAATCAAGGTTGCGAATATTTATGTTGTGAATGTCAGTCCTGAAACGGATTTTATCGTACAAATAGGCAGGTTTTTTATTAAAAACAACCTGATGGTAGAAGCACAGCGTATTTAACTTCAGCCTGTTACCCATATTAAGCCACTTTAATTCACTTAATTTATGCGATACATGCTGCCTACGTCGCAATCCAAATATATACCTGAGACACGAGTTTTGTATTTTCTGTACTCTGTTCCTGGTGACTACATCAAGACAGGGATAGTACAGTGGTGCAGCATACAAAAAGTGCGACAAGACCAACGTGTTACATAGCATCGCTTTCGTTCCAGCAGATAAATAATTTCTATGGGGATACAGTAGTTTTAAGGCAGCATATGATCTTCTTAAGTATTTTGAAATCTGACTAGTAAACCTAAAGTTATTTTCAAAAGTAACTCCCAAATTGCTAGCACTCCCAACGATAGGTATTACGACGTTATTTATCTCCACAACAAAAGTTTCAGCTATTTCAGCTACAGATGCTTTATTTCCAAATAGTAGCACTTTAGATTTGGATGGATTCAGAAACAAAGAATGTTCCCTCGAAAACTGCGTCAAGATCGCCAGATCACAATTGATCTTGGTTTCCGCCTCACGAACCTTTGCCCTTTCGAACGACAAATATAGCTGGGTGTCATCGGCATACATATGAAACTGACAATGTTGAAGCTTACGAAACGTGTTGCTCGTATAGATACTAAATAATAGGGGACCAAGAATTGACCCTTGTGGAACACCGACACTAATTAAACGTGTCTGCGAGTAATTGCCATCTATTTTCACAGACTGGGTTCGACCCTCCAGGTAATTAGAAATGAGGTCCAGTGCAGTCGTTTTCAGACCAATGAAATGTAAAATAGAAACAAGTAAATTATGGTTAATAGTATCGAATGCCTTAGTAAAATCCAACAGTACTAGAGCCGTTACTTTGTTACTATCTGAAGACTCCAAGATATCATCTGAAACCTTTACCAAGGCCGACGTACAACTGTGCAATTGTCTGAAGCCAGACTAATGCGACGGCAAAATGGACTAACGATCTAAGTGCGTATTTAGTTGTTGATAGATAAATCTTTGAAAGAATAGGTAATATACTAATGGGACGTAGATCCCTGGGAGTCTCCGGGTTTGGAATCTTAGGAAAAGGAATGATATATGCTTGCTTCCACTGTGATGGAAAGACTCCAGATGCAATGCATGTGTTTATTATATGAGTGGTATAGCGAGCATGTGCAAGAGATCCAGTATTTGCTTCAGGTACAGTAGTAAAATCTCACTATTACCCTTTGTAATTTATTTTTCTTATAACTAATACAACAAAACAATTAAAATATCTTAATATCATCACCAGGTGGTGAATTGTGATGACCGCGCTTGCGGTGGACATATGTGGAGTTCTCTCAGATGTATTGTTCCGGAACGCTTCGTCATACATCCTTACACGATTTTGCAGTCGTTCAGTGGCCTATGTATTCCGAAGCCTCAAGAGTATGATGGCAAGACGTTTGCTACTTTTTTTCTGCGTTGGTCTCTTGGAATTACCCCAAAGCATGAGGGCTTTGACAAACTGCCTTATAACCTGTATTGCCATAGCCTGAAGAAGGATCATCAGCAGCTTGTGTGAATGACGTGCCAGCAGTGTGGATTGTACTTCTTCTAATGATCCAAGCAATAATAGATAGTGCAGAGATGCACAATGTTTGTCCTTCTCGCATCCTCATGCGACGATAGATCGCTAGATCGAGAGAGATTGCCTAAATTCTTCTTAAATGACATAAAGTGTTAATTGATATAGCTAGTTGTTTAGTACTTGAGTTTAAAAGCTATGTGCAGCTCCTTAATAGAAATGTTTATTTTTTATTTTTATTTATTTAATTCAATTACAACCCAACAGAAAAAAATCCATACAATAGGGTACTTAACTAATAGTTACAGAATAAAATAAAAAGAGAATCAGTACACTAAACTACATGGAGGAAAACAGATGGATATTGCACATTATATGTGCCGACGCTTCAGATGCGCTATCACATATAATGTCAGCACCACTGACAATGCAAACTTTATTAGCAAACTTGCACATCTGATACATCGGCGATTTGAGCATTATGTCTGTTCTGGCCGTGGGCAAACTAAAAAAGTTACTGTTCCTTGTCCACACAGTCGGCACTCTCAAATTGATCTGTGATAGCAGCTCAGGCGAATCAATCCCATTCCACAACACTTTCTGTAGAAAACTAACCACAGAGCAAACCCTTCTGGCGTCCAGAGAAGTCACATTAAATCTGTCAAGAAACTGCTGATACGGTGTGCCCCGCGATGGATAGATACCATCCAACCTGTAAGAGATATGCTTGAGGTATCTTTTCTCAACCCTTTCGATGACATCTTTATAACATTAATATAAAGGATACCAAACTTGACTAGCGTATTCAAGCCTAGCTCTCACCAATGTGTTATACAATACTTTTATGCACTCGGTTACACTGAAATCCCTACAGACTCTGACGATAAAACCTAGAGACCTCATAGCTTCTGATACTGATGCCTGAATATGAAGGTCAAAACAAAGTTTTCGGTCAAAAACAACACCCAAATCTCTCCTGCCATCACCCATATGCAAAACACTCCCCTTAAAGTATAATTAAAATTGATATTGGCAACCCCCCTAGAATAGTCACTACAGTACATTTACTTATATTTAGTTCTAGCATATTTTCATGACACCAATTCTGAAGAACAACCAAATTATCCTGCAACACAAGACAGTCCGTCAGTGAGTCTATCCGACGAAAAATTTTTAAGTCGTCAGCATACAGTAAACACTCAGAAGATATACGATCACAGAGGTCGTTAATGAAAATAATAAATAGTAGAGGACCCAGGTTCGAACCTTGTGGTACGCCTGACACAGGAGTATAGTTTTTGGATTTAATTCCCATATATTCTACATAATGTACACGGTTGGTCAAATATGAGCAGAAAAGTTGAACCAGATCCTCAGCGAAACCGATTGCTGATAACTTGGACAATAGAACAGAATGATCAACTCTGTCAAATGCCTAGGATGTATCCGTATATACAACATCCGACTGTTTGCCTGCGTCAATTGACTCGGCTATGTACTGAGTGAACAACAACAAGTTTGTCACAGTTGAGCGCCCAGCAAAACCATGCTGCTTGGTTGATATCCTGTTCTTTATATTATTGTATATGTGCCCATAAAGCATAGACCCCAATACTTTTGAAAATATTGAAAGAATCGATATGGGCCTATAATTCTCAATCTTGGATCGACAATCCAACTTAAATATCGGAACCACTCTGGCTATCTTCCATACATCAGGATAGGTGTGTGTCTTCAAGATTTTGTTAAAAATTAAGTATAAGGGGTGACTCAGCACGCCCGCACAATCCCTTGGTATAAACTAAGGGACTCCGTCACGGCCAATTGTAAGTTTAGGCTTAACACGCTTTAGGGCTTTAAAAACCTCATCCTCAATTACTGATGTGAAATTTACATATGAAGACGAGTAGGATTCGGTCATCGGCCCACGAGCGAAGGGTGGAACATAAACAGAGGCAAAATGTCAAAATTACGGTCGAAAAAATCACCAAAATGGTAGTAAACCACAAAGTGTGACAGAGTGCTTAATTTGGAATAAAAAGGGCTTTCAGAATATGATATCAGAAAATGAGGGCCGTATTTAAAAAATAATTGATGATGGTCCCGCAAAGACGAAAGGTGGGTTTCAAAAATTAGCAATGCTTCGTTAAATAAAATGAAAAATTGCTGTGGAGAAGTGTCGTCGGTATTGGTGTAGGTCCACCATTAAGGTCAGAAAAAAATAATATGTAAAATCAAAAAATCCAAACTTTTCAAAATATCTCAAAAACCCAAAAAAAATTCGGAACTGTCTAACCGCTATTTTTTTGGACTTTTGAGTGCACAACTTTTCTCCCATTTAACCAAGCCTGTATCTCCTACCGTTTGGGAGATCCCCAGTGGTCTTCCTTATCTTGGACACACTGTATATATATATATATATATATATATATATATATATATATATATATATATATATATATATATATATATATATATGATTTCTATTGTTACATTCTGTATAAATACTTCTAGATTTTTCATATCTTCTTGCTTTGCCAAATTTTCACTCAGGTTTTCTTCTTGCTCCGCCAATTTTTCACTCATATTTTCTTCTTGCTTCGTCAATTTTTCATTCAGGTTTTCTTCTTGTCTCTGTAATTTTTTATTCATTTTATTATTTTCATTTATACTTTCCATATTTTGTCGAAACATACTTGCCATTTGTTGCAATAAATTCTGTTCAGTACTTGGCGTTTCTTCTTGTGTGTTTGTTTCTACCGTTTCAGTTTCTTAACTCTCCTCCGGTTTATCTGGTACTTCCTCCTGTGATATTGTTTCTTTTCCTAACATTTCTTCTGTTTTCTCTTCTCCTGTGTCTCCTTCATCAAATTGTTCCGCCTGTTGTATTTCTTCAGTCTTCTTTGTTTTTCTAGCTCTTGTTTGTTTTTGTTGCGACATTTTTTTGCTTAAATTTATTTATTTAGGATGGTCAGTAATTAAATTTTTGTTTTTCAGGTCTGGTTCTACCAATATTAAGAATTCCTGTACCCAGATGTTGCAGCTATATCCCCTGTTTTGCTGTGCCTGGACGTTATGGCTATTCTCCCCTATTTTTGCTGTGCTGTGTCTTTGGTTTGAATGTCATGAATAAGAGTTTAAGCTATTTGCATATAGATTTTTAGCTCTTTTAAACCCATTTAAACTGAGATACTATCCAAATTTGCTAGTTACAAATTTCAAAAGTTTCATTAATGATTATTTTAATAAACTATGGCTTTATACCTGTCATTGCTCATCCAAATAACACTGACTAACAAAAATAGAGAATATGCTTGTACATTAATGTTTTTATTTTGTTTTTATGTTTTAGTGTAAAGAAAAAATGTCGAACGATATGGATATATACAATTTACAGAAAGCCCATATACATCACGTGTAAACCGTAAGTATTGTACTTACTACTGACCAGTGGTCAAATTATTGCAACAAAGTTGCTAAGATAACCCCCCAATATACGTAGGTCTGAACATTTACATATTTCAACAACTAACAGGAGTTTAACGTCATCAAATAAGATTTCCGTAGGGGTTTTCAATTTTGTTTTATAGTAAAATTTATTGGGAATTCATATTATGTACACTCTGATGCACTAGTAGTTGTTATGTGCAATTTCCCAGCACAATATATATATATATATATATATATATATATATATATATATATATATATAAATATATATATATATATCTATATATATATATATATATATATATATATATATATATATATATATATATCTATATATATATATATATATATATATCTATATATATATATATATATATATATATATATATATATATATATATATATATATATATATGTATGTAACGTATCGTGTTTCTGTGTAGAGAGTAATGAAGAAGGTTTCAAGAATCAAAATCTAGGAACCTTTGTAGTTTTTTCAAATTTCCTGTCTTTCTCCAAATTCCCTTCTTCAAATATTTATAACTTATATTCAGTGACACTTATTCCATAGCCTGCCACATATGACATCTGTAAACATCATAGAAGATTACAGCATGTCATTGAAAACGAACAAATGACCAACAGTTGCATGATTTCCCAGAATAAACTCCTGCCATATAGTTATCCTGTGACAATATAATTCAAACCTTGAGACGTTACAACTTCTTGTATTTTAATAGTTACCTTATTCTACAGTAAAAGTGATATATGAGAGAAACATGACAAATCCCGATAAGCGCTATAGCTTTTATGATAAATAATGTGACAGGTAATTGTTCTTCCTCGCGAGATAAAGCGCGTGAAATTGGCAGATAGCGTCCGTTCATGCGCGTTTGCTTACTTGGCTAACACCAACAGCAAAATGATTGTCGGACGTATGATTTGCAGCACTCGATTCTTACCTTCATGCCTCACCTATTGTTGCTTATTGACAACAGCTTGATTTAGTACCTACCGCCTTACTGGGAAATCTTGTTCGATGAGATAACTAAACGCACGTCTTGTACTTCTCTACTAGGATATAATCTTTTTATATATTATCTATAAATGTTATAAATTGCATAAGCTTGAGATTTATATCTTCTATTAGACTGAGACAGAAGCGAAAGTAGCAGAAGAGTTTCATCAAGGTAAGTGTTTCAATGCGTTGAAGAAATACTGTATGGGCTCCACAAAATATACGTTTTTTAAAGTCAACCAAATGATCAAAAAGAATCCTAAGAAATATTAGCAGCTATGATTGTCCATATATTTTGATTAGTCTTGTATTTAGTCTATTTATCGGGTGTGCTACAAATAAATTAAACAAATATAGTGATAGTGGACATTTTTGCCGTACACAGTTTCTATTTTAGGTCCATATGTATATCTGCTAATATACAGGTGATTCATAAGTGGTGACCAAAAATGAAACCCCATGTTCTTTGAATAAGTTTAGAGACGGTATGTCCTATAAAAAATTTCCTATAATGCTTCATTAAAAAGATACAGGGTGTTGAAGTTGAATTTCAAAAAATAAAATTTCCCAATTTTTTAACAAGTAGCACATATATTTTGCTGAAACTTTGCATGTGTAGGCTGTTATGGAAGGCGCGTATTCTACCATAACAATTGAATCGGCTTATCCAGCAGTGGCGCGCGTACCCACATGTCTCTCAAGAAAAAAACGGGTACGCCAATGATTTTTTTTATTTTTTATTTTTTTGATTCTTACTTTCATTCGTGAACAAAACGACTCTCTTGATAATTTTCTGTACGACGCTAATTTACGAGTAAGCAATGAATCAGGAAAGCGCACAGTTCATGATTTTTAACCAGTCGTTGTTTGGTAGAAAATCGCAATGATACACTTTTATCAGGCTTATAGTAATTTATTTATTACAATAAATATTCAAAAATGCCTCCATTGGCCTGAATACACGCACGACATCTTTTTAATATGGAAAATTTAATGTCTTGAGGATTCATTGTTGCATGAATATGACGAAATGCATTATTTATCAGTTGTTGTAGCTGCTCTGGTGTATTTATTTGTTCACTGTAGACCAGTCGCTTAAAATCACCCCAAAGATAGAAGTCAAGTGGGTTTAAGTCCGGTGATCTTGCAGGCCAATATATTGGTCCAGTTCTGCCAATCCATCTTTCATTATAATGTTCCTGTAGCCATGTAACAACGTTTTGACTATGATGGGCTGCTGCACCGTCATGCTGGTACCACATTATACCTCTTGTTGCTAGTGGAATGTCATTTAGAATGTTTTCTACACGGTTTTCTAGGAGCGCTAAGTACGAAGATCCATTTAAACGTTGTGGCAGGACTTCCATGAACAGTGAGCCGTTAAAAATACCACACCATAAATTAATGGAAAATCTATGTTGAAATATGCGAGTCCTTGTTGCATGTGGATTTTCCAATGACCAGACATGCTCATTATGAGAATTATAAATACCATTTCTTGTAAATGTTGATTCGTCAGACCAGAAGATTAGATTAGGGAATAAGATATTTTTATTGTTCATTTCCAACATCCATTCGCAAAAGACTCGTCGATGCACATTATCTCCAGGCAGAAGGCAATGAACATTCTGTCGATGATATGGATGTAAGGCTTCTCAATGTAAAGTTCTCCAAACAAAGCTTTGAGAATATTGTAACTGCGTGGAAAGCCTCCGAGTACTTGTAGAAGGTTGATCCATCACTGCATCCACCACTCTCTCTTCGTCTTAAAGTTGATGTTGTCTTCTACCATTAGCTCTAGCGTCAGGACGTTGTCCAATACCGCACTGCCGAAGTCTTGAAACCTATCGAGAAAAAACCCTCGGTGTAGGTTGACGACGAATGGGAAACCTACGTTGATATTCCCGACAAGCAGCTAGATCATTTCCATCAGCATATCCGTAGATAAAAATTATATCTGCATACTCTTCTGAGGTGTACTCCATTATAAGAAGTAAAAGAGTAGAAAATTTTGCGATTTTATAAAGTTTACCACTTACACCTATTCAAAATAATAACTTGTTAACCTAAGCGTCAAGTGACACTTAATGACAACTTTGGCAAACCAGACTACTACTTACTAAAATACAACAAAGATAATCGTCGTACAAAAAATTATCAAGACAATAAATTTTCCATATCAAAAAGATGTCGTGCGTGTATTCAGGCCAATGGAGGCATAAAAGTGTATCATTGCGATTTTCTACCAAACAACGACTAGTTAAAAATCATGAAATATGCTCTAAAACACTTACCTGATTCATTGCTTACTCGACAAATAAGCGTCGTACAAAAAATTATCAAGAGAGTCATATTGTTCACGAATGAAAGTCAGATTCAAAAAATAAAAAATAAAAAATAAACATCATTGGCGTACCCGTTTTTTTCTTGAGGGATAACCTATGACATGTGGGTACGCGCGCCACTGCTGGATTAGCGGATTCAATTGTTATGGTAGAATACGCGCCTTCCATAACAGCCTACACATGCGAAGTTTCAGCAAAATATATATAGTACTTTTTAAAAAATTGGGAAATTTTATTTTTTGAAATTCAACTTCAACACCCTGTATCTTTTTACTGAAGCATTATAGGAAAAAATTTTATAGGACATACCCTCTCTAAAATTGTTCAAAGAACATGGGGTTTCATTTTTGGTCACCACTTATGAATCACCCTATAGACAGTGTTCTTGAATGACATACTTGTTGGAGAAACTCCACTTTTACGCCACATCCGCTATCGCTTTCATTGGTAACCTTCTATCTAACTTAATCCCTTTGGAAAAATTCCTTTTTTGGTAATTTGTCGGCCCTTTTATTCTCTAGTCTCATTTACATCGATAATCAGATACTGTTAGTATATTTGCATTTATTTTCCGCCCAATTGCTGCCAGAAAAGGAATAGATATTTACCTTGCTAGGCTCATTTCTTCAGTAAAAGCTTTATTCTTAAATATTTATAAACATCTTTTGAAAATTACTATATTTACCAACACTAGATTTCCTGAACGCTCTCGGTTATAATAATTTTATATTATATTATAATGCTTATCATATGAGAATGATATAATACAGTCCCAATGTCTATTTGGAAGTATAAACTAAAAGAAATTATAAGCATTATACAGTTTAATATGTGCGTATACACATTTATCATTTTCTATGCGCGCTTTTCAATTCAGTAGATATCAGTGCTCACTTTATATGTGCCCCGGACCCCACCATATAACCTCACGAAGTCAGTCACAAGATGGATTATAGAAGACTTCTTCCCCAGACGATCAGACTACTGGGAAGCTAATGCGACAACGGAGATAGATGAGTTTACGAGAGAGGAGTTGACGGCAGCAGCTAAAAAAATGAGATCCGGTAAGGCTCCCGGCCCAGACGGGATGCCAGCAGGCGCCATTAAGAGGCTGGCCGAAATAGATCTACAGGTGCTGCTAAAAGTGATGAATGAACTACTCCGAAGACAAGATTTTCCTAGAGTGGAAAATAGCAAACGCTGTGTTGCTTTGGAAAACCGGTAATCCCTTAGAGCTAGTGTCATCCCTCAGACTTCTATGCCTGCTGGATACGCTAGGAAAAGTACTAGAATACATGATGAAAGCCAGGTTAAAAAAATAAATAGAAGGAGTTTCAGAAAGCCAGTTTGTTTTCCAAAAGAGAAGATCCACAAAGCTGCAAGATAAGTCACAGAAGTCGCAAAAAACACAAGCGAGAAATGGTGTGCATTGATCACTATCGATGTGAAAAATGCTTTCAACACTGCTAGCTGGGGCAAAATCATAGAAGTACTGAAAAGAAGAAACATCGCTGTGTACCTGATAAACATCATAAGCAGTTACTTCTCATACAGGAAGATCAGCATTGCGGTGGGAGAGCCAAAGGCTGTTACGACGGGAGTCCCGCAAGGATCGATCGTGGGACCTATCCTCTGGAATATAATCTATGATGGAATTCTCAAGCTAAACCTGATTAAAGGAGTTACCCTGGTTGCTTATGCTGATGACCTAGCAGTCCTAGTAAGGCATAAGAACAAGGCATGCTTAGGTTTCGAGTGAACGAAACGTTACGAAGAGTGGACGATTGATGACGGCCAAAGAACTCCAGCTGACCCCTGCAAAGACAGAGGCGGTCATTATACGAGATCATGGTCGATTTTTTCTTTCCGATTGAAGGACACCATGATAAAACCAGCGAAGACCTAGGTGTATCTAGGAATAACATTCGGCGAGTCACTCAATTTTGGCCAGCATGTACGCATGGCAATAGTGAAAGAAGAACAGCAGCACTAAGTAGGATAATGCCCAACGTAGATGGCCCAATACCAGCAAAACGGCTACTGCTCAGTGGAGTAGTGCACTCAATTCTACCGCCGGTATGGCACCAAACAATAGAGATACAAAAATATATTAGCATTCTTACTGAGGCAAAAACTCGTTTAATAATCACATCAAAAACAAAGTCCTCTCAAGCTCCATGGGCAGCAAACCCTTCTGGACTCTTGCTAAATCTATTGGGAAAAATTTCTGCAAGAGCACGTTCCAACCTTTTGTTTCAGGGGAGGAAATTATTTCTAGCGCCATGAGCAAGGCTGAACTTTTTGCCTCGTTGTTCGCCGAAAATTCTACTCTCAACCCAGCTCCAAATGTTCAACCTCCAACAGTCCCCAATGTCCCGCATAAAATGACGGATATCATTTTCAAAACTAAAAAGGTCCGAAAGATGCTCTCTTCACTTAATACCATGAAAGCTTCTGGCCTTGACGAGATCCCAGCAATTGTTCTCAAAAAATACGCACCAGAACTTGCTTCTGTCCCGACTCGTCTGTTTCAGACATCTTACAATAGAGGCATATTCGTAGTAACGGGAAAACTGCTCGAGTACAACCTGTCCCCAAGAAAGGATCCAAAGCGCTTATAAAGCGCGTATAAACACCTAATTACTAAAATTTCTGAAAAACCCAGTCTAATCCACGACAAGCAGTATGAATTCCGTCAGCGCAGATCAACTGCCGACCTCTTTCCTTTGTCACTTATTCTTGGAACAAGTCTATGGAACTACACGGTGACTCCCAGATTGTCGCTCTAGACATATCCAAAGCATTCGACCAAGTCTGGCATGCAGCGCGGCTTAATAAACTTCCAGCCTATGGCCTACCACCAAAACTCTGTACCTGGACAGAAAATTTCCTCCCCAACCGGAGCATTTCTGTTGTCGTGGATGACCATTCCTCTAAACTATATCCAATTAATGCAGGAGTCCCTCAAGGTTCACCTTTAGCCCCTACTTTGTTTCTTCTCCACATCAATGACTTCCTCTCTAGCACATCCAATCCAGTTCACAGTTACTTGGATGACAGCACCCTCCACTCAAATATACAATATTCTTAGCCTGTCTCTTTAGCTCAATTCGATGAGGATCGCAGACTCATGGAGGGTTCTGTCTCCGTGGATCTCCTTTTCGCTTGTTGGCCTTTCTGTGGATCGAAATCTCAATTGGCACCAACATGTCACATCAATTGCAGAAGCGGCTGCTAATAAATTAGGTTTCCTCTTCCGGGCTATTAAATACTTTTCACCAGCTAATCTCTATACCTTATATACTTCACAAATAAGACCAAACCTCGAATACTGCTCCCACATCTGGGGTGCTGCTGCCGCTTCTACACTCGCTATCCTGGACTCCATTCAGAAGAGAGTTATACGTCTCATCGGTGACCCTACCCTCACCCAAAGGCTGCCTTCCCTTACCCACCGGCGTGCCGTTGGTGACCTCTCTCTCTCTCTCTTTTATAGATATCTGCACGGGCACTGCTCAGAGGAGCTTTCTTCCATAGTTCCTTCACCTGCTGCCGTCAGCAGATCTACGAGGGGAACAGAGCGAATGCACCCTTTTACTGTCCAGGTCACCAGACATAGAACATCTTGTTATGCCCGCTCTTTTGTCCCGAGGACATCCAAGTTGTGGAATTCCTTGCCGGCACATGTTTTTCCTTCTCCTCTAAACATCCAAACCTTTAAGTCCAAAATTAACAAGTTGCCTCTTTCCTTCTTGTCGACACCCACGGTACGATAGTATTTAGGCTGTAAGCCCTCGTGGTGTGTGGTTGAAATAAAAAAAAAATGATGATGGAGAGCATGCAGCTCAGTGTTTTACGTAGGGTAGCGTGCGGGTTTCCTATCATCTCTACGCAGATAATTTAGGTGTTGACGGGCTTCGTACTCGTAGACCTGTTAGTGAAAGAGAGATGTTTCCTACATGAGGCGAGGGGAGTGAGACTAGAAGAAGCTAAGCTGGCTGCCAGAAGCCGAGTCATGGGGAAATGGCAGCAAAGATGGCCCCAAAACACTACGAAGGGACAATGGACAAAAAGATTGATTGAAAATCTGAGAGACTAGATTAAATGCGACCACAAAGAAATAAATTTCTGGTTCACACAAATACTTACAGACTACGGATACTTCAGATCCTACGTCGAACGTATAGGAAACTTAAACGAGAACGAGAGCAGTGGTGTCTACTGCGGAAAAGAGGATACGGTATTACACTGAATTTTTGTTTGCCCAAAGTTCAATGAGATGAGAAGGACCACCCCCTACTCTGTAGGGCTACATCGATCGACGACCTGGTACCAATAATGTTGAAAGACAGCGCCTCATGGAAAAAGATCATGGAATTGACCCGATAAACTATGACCATAAAAGAGAGACACAAGAATTGACGAAGCGAAGAAAACAACCGACTAGAATGCCCGAACCCCTAATCGCTTAAAGCGGACGGGAGAAGTAGGGAAAAAGTGGAAGGAGAAGAAGAAAAGACAGTTTTATCCTCGTGAAGATATGTCGCAAAAATAGTACCAGCGTATAATCTCGTGGTTCAGGGGCGCCACTAGCTTGGTCAGCAGATGTGCCAACTACACCCTACAAAAAAATGTGCAATGGTATAATTTGATTATTAATTTACTAATGTGCTCATGTTGTCTTAGAATTTGACGCTACACAAAGGCGGTGGCTATATGGACTGGGTTGTCAGTTCGAAATAAAACAATTTTGAGAAAATAATAATAAGACTCCTCTATAATGGTCGTGAAACTCAAACACTGTATCTGAAGCCAATCAAATATACACTAAAACATTATACCAGATGCTTTTGTTATTTTCGTTTAAAAAACAATAGTAGCCATATAAAAATACCTGACGCTTGTTTCGTAGTTTTATTAGTTGTAATTATAATCTCCAACGAATTTTATTACGCGAATGATTTATATGATCATAAAATCAGTAAAAATGTTGATTGTATCATAAGAATCAGCAATTAGGGAGATAATTATGAACAGATTTATGAACTAGACGTACAAAAAAATGGATCTAATTATACAGATTTGTCATTTTACAGACTCATGACTCTTTTGCAAAAAACTATTTTTGTAAGGTTATTTTTATTTATTTTTCCAAACGCAATCATTTACCTATGGATAACAGTGTCGGGAAATGATAATGCTATTTTATTGTATCTATGACTGCAGTTTCGCTGAAGTTCTCAGCTTTGTCAAAAACACAATGACACTAAGGTTTTAAAATTTCAAATGTCTACTCCGTGTTTAATCTAAAAACTCGGGACGCAGCATGTGCGTTATGGTAGTGAATTTTTATTAAATGTTTCAAATTTAAATAACTCAATTTTCTATAAACTTAGAGAGTTTAATTTTAATACGTAGTAAGGTCTTTTCTAATGCAAGATATCCACGAAATTTCATTACAATAACTTTTTTGTAAAGAAAATTTTAAATTTGAATAACTCAATTTTCTCTAAACTTAGAAAGTTGAATTTTGGTGCGTAGTAAGATCTCTCCTGAGGCAACATATATAGTCAATTTCATTAAAACAGCTTTGTTACTTTCGGAGAAAAAAAATTTTCGAAAGTAAACCCAAAATTTTCCCGGGAAACCCCGTTCGATTTTTCTGGATAACGAACTCATCCAAGCCATTAATAAAAGAAAGGTACTTGCCAAGTTTCATAGAAATCGGTTAATTATTTTTTGAGTTATGAGACGGATATATATATATATATATATATATATATATATATATATATATATATATATATATATATATATATATATATATATATATATATATAAACATATAAAAATTAAATGTATTTACAAATGAACTTTAATACGATATTATGCTGTGACAATACCTCTCTCAAGCAGTGGCGATTTCTCCTAGTGAGCTAGGATTTGGTGAAAATTTATACGTTTTCAATAAAACTCGAGTAATATAACCTTTAAACACTTTACGGGTACAGGATACAAATATTTTCTTTGTGGTCAATTCATGGGCCCTAAATCAATTCCATGAGAATGTCTTACTGAAGAAAATAAATTATCACAGCTATGTGGAAATTATGATTTAATTTTCAGCACTTATTCCATATACTCTTCTTCAAAGTTAATTTCTTGTGATAGAACTCTTTTAGATACGATTCCAATTGCTTAAAATATCTTCCTTTTCCAATAATAAATTTTTTTCATTGTCATTTATCACCTTACTTTTTGTTCCTGGTTTATACTACCATATTACCCGAAGAATTAAAATGGTTGTCGGAGAGAGTGCAGCATTGATAACACACCATGCGCATTTTCATAGTGTGGTGACATATGGCATCAACCTTTGGGGTGCTGTGTGTGGTGCATCAAGAGTCTTCCTGAAGCAGAAAAAAGTGATGAGGGTGTTGGCTTCTGTGCCTCAAATGATAAGTTGCCGGGATTTGTTTGTGAAGTACAGAATACTTACCATTCCGTGCATATGCATTCTTTGATGTCTGTGTTATCTCCACAGTCGCCAAAGTTAATTTGTTAGGCACTCAGACCTTCACTACCGCAACACCAGAAATAGGGAAGATTTCACCACACTAAGGCATCGCTTAAAAAAGTTCCAGTTTTTCTGTGCGTTCACTAGCGTGCACTTGTATAACAAACCGCCGTTGGCTTTCAATGGTCTAGAGAGTAAGATCTTTAAAAAAAGTCTGGACGCAGCAAGTACGTTATGGAAGTGGAGTTTCATTAAGATGTTTTTAATAACAAATATGTCTCTTGAATGCAAGCAGGCATCAATTTGGTCACCGGTATAACCTATATAGTAGAAACAATGTACCATATTTCATCAAAATAACTTGTTTGAAAATTTACAAAAATTGTCTGAAAATAAACTTTAAATGTTTCCGAGAAAACTCATTTCCTAGCCGACGAACCTTAGGTTAATAGCGAATTGGGTTATTGAATTTTGAAGCATTTAATGAAAATTCGCTACCAAAACGCACTTACTGCGCCTCGATATTTTTACAAACATGCATCATATTTTGATGAAAAATGCAAAAATGCCATAAGGAATGTTCAAAAAAAATAATTGTAGGTATCACCAACGACTTATGGGCCTGTGATTGTCAAAATAATTTTATAAGATGCAACTCAAGACACCCGATTAATAACAATACAATTTTTTCTCGTATCTTGCATAATAACAATTGTATTGAGCTTAACCGTATAAATGCGTCACCCTGTATATATGTAAACAGAAAGTAAACCCGGATATGGATTCTAGGGGGCCTAGTTTGCGCTTATTTGAATAAATCTTTTTAGAATTCAAAAGCCGCGGTCTCGTCATTGACGAATTTTTTAAACAAAAATTAGCTAAAAATTATAGACCGTTAAACCATAAACTTAAATGAAACTACTGCCAAACCATCTGAGAAAGTGTATATTTGAAATGAATTTTCTGGAAATATTTTATCAAAATGAAGGGTTGAAGCTGAAACTTAAGGGTTTGCAGAATGCTCTTTACATAATCCGTATTTCTTTCAAGTTCTTTGCCTAAAGGTTGCCAATTTTGACGTTCAAATCGGGACTTTTTACGTTTTGAAGAAAACCCCAAATTATTTTTCTTCAAATGCCTGTAACTTTTTTGTCTTTAAACTTACAGACCTAAATTTTGGTAAAGATTCACCCTTTATATATATATATATATATATATATATATATATATATATATATATATATATATATATATATAGATATAGATATATATATAGATATAGATATATATATATATATATATATATATATATATATATATATATATATATATATATTTACAAAATTGAAACTGATCCTAGATATGGATTCTAGGGGGGCTAGTCCACGCTCATTTCAAGAAATTTTTTCTAAATTTAAAAGTCGGGATCTCCTCATTAGTGAATTTTTTTAAGAAAATTCACTAATGCAAGAACTTGTAAAGCCACGGGAAAAGTCTACAACTGTATGAAATATGGTTTCACTAAGTTAGGGCAAGAACAAACAACCAGATATGCTGTTCAAATTAAATTAAGTCTTAAAACTTTCATCTCCTCTTTATCAGATTATTTTTTATACAAAAACTCGCTAAAAAAAATCATCGGAATAACAACAATCTGATTAGATAACGGTAAAGTGAAATGAGGTATATCCTGTAATACGTGTTAATCGACTAAAGTCAACTGCTTACACAAAACAATTTTGATTTACAATGGATTTTTTGCTCATATTTTAACGAAATAAAGGAAAATAACGACTTAGACACATATCTAGGAGCCCATTAGTCATTTCTTGTGGTATTTTTCACTCACATTCGTACACCTACCAGCATAATTATCAATTTTGACCTTCTAACTTTCATGAATCAGATTTAATTAATAAAAAATTAATTTACCTTTAACTTTTTTTCTTTTAACATAGATATTTTAATTTTGGTACATAGGATACTCTTTATGGCAGAAACCAGCGCAGCAACTTTGGTTGCCCCTACTTTGTTATTTCCGGAGATATAAATTTTTTTTCGAAAGAAAACACAAAATTTTCCTGGAAAGCCTGGGCCGATTTTCCTGTCTAATCCACCTGCAAAAGGAAGGTATATTCCAAATTTGATCAAAATCGGCCCTTTTTTTGAGTTATGGGTGTGAATGAGTGATTTTTTTTTAAAGAAAATTCACTAAAAACTATAAAGAACTTTTTATAAAAAAAACGCTTTTTATTCTGTGGATGAATCTTTATCCTAGTCATGTTTTGTCAAAGTGTGTTATGGTTGTGTTGTAATGGTTTAATACTTGATGGTTTTAGTGAATTTTCTTTAAAAAAAGTTCACAAATGAGGAGATCCCGACCTTTGAATTTTGAAGAAATTTCTTCAAATGAGCGCTAATTATGCCCCCGCGAACACATATCCGGGGTCAGTTTCGATTTTTATATGTTATATATATATATATATATATATATATATATATATATATATATATATATATATATATATATATATATATATATATATATATATATATATATATATATATATATATATATATATATATATATATATATATATATATATATATATATATATATATATATATATATATATGTATGTATGTATCACACCGATAACTCAAAAAATAATGGGCCGATTTTGACAAAATTTGGTGAATACCTTCCTTTTGTAAGTGGCTTGGATAAGTTCATTAGCCAGGAAAATCTACCGAGGTTTTCCCGGAAAATTTTGTGTGTTCTTTAGAAAAAAAATTATATCTCCGGAAATAACAAAATGGTACATCGTTTTATATCGCTATACGTAAATTATCTACCAAAATTTAGCGCTGTAGGTTAAAATACAAAAAAGTTATGGGCATTTAAAGAAAAATAAATTGGACTTTCCTCAAAACGTCAAAGTTACAATTTAAAACGTCAAAATTCGCAACATTTGGGCAAAGAACTTGAATCTAGTACGGGCTACGGAAAGAAAATATCTTAAGAAGAATGTTTTACAAACCCTGAAGTCTTAGTTTCAACCGTCATTGTCCTTCATTTTACTAAAATGTTTCCAGAAAATTCATTTTAAATAGACCCTTTCTGTGATGCTTGGCAGTAGTCTTAGCTATAGAGTTTATCGTTTAATGGTAGGTATATGACTTTTGTCGAATTTTCGTACAAACTCAATAAAGCTCACTATATCCGTTATTCTACAAGATCTGAAAAAAATTGTATACATTAATTATAGGGTGTCTTGAGCTACATCTTAAAAAAATATTTCTACAATCACAGGCTGGCCCATAAGTTGTTGGTGATACAAATAATTTTTTTTTAGTCGAAAACGCTTTATGTTTTTGCATTTTCCATCGAAATATAATGCATGTTTGTAAGTAAAGAAATTCTGGACGCAGCAAGTGCGTTATGGTAGCGAATTTTGATTAAATGCTTCATATTTGAAAAGCTCAATTTGCTATTAACCTATAAGGTTGACCAAGAAACGGATTTTTTCGGTTACACTTTAAGTTTACTTTCGGAAATTTTTGTACGTTTTCAAACAATAAAGTTATTTTGATGAAACATGCCACATTGTTTTTACTATATATGTTATACTGGTAATTAAATTTGATGCCTGCTTTCTGAAAAAAAAGACACATATTTGCTATTAAAACCATTTTTATGAAAATTCACTACCATAACGCACTTGCTGCCTTCAGAAATTTTTATATTTAGACATGCCTTGTAAGCTTTGACAGTAATAAATATGTATGTATGTACATTGTAGACCTCCTACCTGTTGGTACGCTTGATCTAACCGTGATTTCTTCATGTAATTTTCCATTTCTTCCATTTGTTTACATCCATACTTCTTTTGCTTCCGCAATCTTATAAATCAATAATTTCTGTAAACCTTAAAATTAAATATATAATACAAATCAAAATGCATACAAACACAATCGCGATAACAAACTAGATAAAACACAAGTTTATTTTATTTATATGTGTTATGTATGTAAAGCATTTGATCCAAAGAAGAAAAATAAAGCTGAAAATTTCAATTCGAATAATCTAAACAGCAGGGCATCCACAAGGAATGCGGTCTTAAATGACACTATAAAACCCTCTTAATAATCTCGTTGTACTTTAGATGCATTGCTTGTTCATCCGTACTAAAATTACAATTACAAATTACAATTTCATATCGGTGTCTATTCAGACTACGACTTCTAGAATGAACAGAATCCCAATATATTAGAAGGATTATGATCCTCTAACATCTCTATGAAATAACTAACACATGATTATTTCCAAGACACTATTTGAGTGTTGAAATATGAAGATGAGCTCAAGAAGTCAAGTCACTGGGAAACGTAAATGACTGGCAGTGAGTTTACAATTAGTCCGGTATTTTAATGGAGGTTTCAGGTAAAAAACGAGCCAGTTTAATAATTGAATGTGCCTCAGGGTAGGTAATAAATCATGACACTCTTATGGAATTACCAGAAGAAATGAAGAAGCCGTCTTCTAAAGAGTTTTGTTTAATATTTCTACCACCGTCCGTGGGTAATTGAGAATAAATTAAAAGAGAGGTATTTAACGTTTGTTTTAGAAAACACGGTTTCGATTAGGTCTTCAGCATTACTTATCTCTTTTGTCAGAAATTTGTTTTCAAATTACCAAGTAGTAGATTAGAATGTAATAACTTTTAACATACATTAAGAAAAGGTATGTTCTTAAATTAACACGTATGTTTGTTATTTTTTAGCGGATTCACTACGTATTTAGGGTATGCAATTTGATTTTTCTTTTAAGTATATGGGCGCGAACCAGGACTCCTAGATATCATATTCTAGATCAGCTTCAATGGGTGGCGCATTGAAAACGAAACAGACCGATTTGCGTCCAGAGAATTTTTTTTAAGAAACGCTGAAACACGTCAATTTTAATATTGAGGGGGACATGTTTTGACATAAAACTCAACTTTGTCACATCAACCCCTTAAGGGTGGTGATAACAACCCTTATATTTTAAATAGGGAACATGGGTCGAGTGTTATATCATTTGAAAGCTCTTTCTTTTCTGAATTCAGTACACAAATTTTTTTGGAAGTTTTATGAACTCGTTTAAAAATTATTCACAGTTGGAGATGCAAAAACGCATTTCACTCATTCCGATAAGAAATATGCTGATAGTCAATGTTTTGTTGGTTTGTAAACAAAAAATTGACTATCAGAACATTTCTTATCGGAATGAGATAAATGCGGTTTATTATTTCAGTTTATCGGTCGGTTTGATACTTGATAGTACTACCGAAAATTAATTCTACAATGGTGTATTCTGTAGAAGAAAGAGTTGAACTAATTACCCTTTTCTTCAAAAACGATGACTGTGCCAACCGTACGGCAAATTTGTTTAATGGACGACATCCGAACAGACATGTTAACAGAAAATACATTTTGGAGTTAGTTGCAAAGTTTCGACAAAGTGGTTCAGTAGCCAACAAAAAACGGGATCCTGAACGTCAATTTCCGGTTAGAAATGAGACTACTGAGATTGAAGTTTTAGGACAAATTGCTGCAGACCCAACTTTGAGCACGAGAAAATTGGTCACTGTTTAAACATCAAAAAAAAAAGAACTATTCAGCGAATATTGAAGCATCATAAATTTCACCCGTATAAAATTCATCTTGTACAACAACAGAATGAAGATGATTTTGATCGGCGGCTGGAGTTTTGTGAAGTTAGGACTGGACGAATAGCTGATAACGGGAACTTTCTGTTCAATATATGTTTTTCAGACGAGTGTGCGTTTTTATTAAACTCTACAGTCAATCGCCATAAGTGTCGTTATCGGGCAGATAATAATCCAAGAAATTTTCACGAAGTCCACACTCAAACTCCACAGAAATTGAATGTCTGGACTGGCATTTTTGGAAACCGTTTAATCGGACCAATTTTTTTTTAATGGCAATTTGAGTGGTGAAACGCATTTGGAGTAACTAGAAGATATCCTTTACCCTCTACTAATTGACATTGTTGAAAATGATGTTCGCTATCAAGAAAATCAATTAGTGTTTTAACAAGATGGAGCTCCTCCGCATTTTTCACAGCGTGTTAGGGAGTTTTTGAACAGAGAGTTTCCAGGACAATGGATTGGGCGTAGAGGTGCTATTGAGTGGCCCCCTAGATATTTCTATGGGGCCATTTAAAGAGTAGAATTTACGCAACAGAACCGGAGTCTCTGGAAGAATTACGACGACGCATTGTTAAAGAATGCCGTCTTTAAACTCCACAAATGCTCCGGAATGTCAGAGCTCGTTTTGAACAAAATTTGTACTTTTGTATGGAAGCTGGTGGTCAACAATTTGAACATTTACTTAACTGAATAAACATTTTTGAACGTTTGGTTTTGTTTTTTAGTTGTTTTTTTTTAACGAAAAATTGACTAATCAGTGCATTTCTTATCACAATGAATGAAATACGTTCTTGCAACTCCAACTGTGAATAATTTTTAAACGAGTTAATAAAACTTTAAAAAAAAATTAGTGTGCTGAATTCAGAAAAGAAAGAGCTTTTAAATGATGTAACACTCGACCCATGTTCCCTATTTAAAATATAGGGTTGTTATAACCACCCTTAAGAGGTTGATGTGACAAAGTTGAGTTTTATGTGGAAACATGTCCGCTCAATATTAAAATTGACGTGTTTCAGCGTTTCTTCAAAAAAAAAATTATCTAAACGCAAATCGGTCTGTTTCATTTTCAATTCGCCACCCTGTATATATATATATATATATATATATATATATATATATATATATATATATATATATATATATATATATATATATATATATATATATATGTGTGTGTGTGTGTGTGTGTGTGTGTGTGTGTGTGTGTGTGTGTGTGTGTAATTATCCAACCGATAACTCAAAAAATACTTCACTGATTTGGAACAAATTAGGCAATTGCCCTTATTTTGCCAATTCGTTCATCAAATCTTAGCGGCCAATTTTTGTTAGTAAAAAATAAAAAAATATTTTTTAAAACGCAATATCTCTCAAATTGTCTAGTTGATTGAAACGAAAATTTACAACTTAAAAGAGCATAGACAGACGTGATTGTGTACCAATTTTCAAGTCGTTTGATCAAAGGAAAATAAAGTTATCTGAAATTAATAATAAAATAATCTTCGACATCACTTCAGATTCTGTGATGCAATATCTACAATGTTGGACAAAGACAGATGACGTTATCTGTATTGCTATTCTTTTTAAATAGATCGTAGATAAAAATGTAAAAAATGGAGTTTGTTGCAGGTTATCAGCCGGGAGAACGTTGTGAGATACAACAGGGACACCATCTCGGTGCAGGACCAGGTAGTATGTTGCTCTAGTTTACACAAAATTTTATAGATAGAGCTGTACAATCAACTAAGAATTGTGTAATGTCAGCCTTGGACCATTTATTTCCTAATACCAGGACAAAGTTTGCGCCCAAAAGCGCTTACTTTTAGCACGCAAATGTAACTAAAAATAAAACATTTTGCGACGCAGCAAGTGCGTTATAGTAGTGAATTTGCATAATAATTGTACACTATTAGTAAGATATATTATTAAAACTAATTCTTTAAATTTAAATGGACCTTGGAGATCGGTCTTAGAGTCCCGGTTAGCGATTATTTGAAAAAAAATATATTTTATATGGAGCTAGAAAATTAAAATTTGGTCTCAGATATAATATGTAAGTACCGCAAGTGTCTTTAAAAAAATGGTGTTACAAATTTCATTAAAGTTACAAAAGTTTTTCATAAAAAATAATTATTTACAAAGAGAATGTAGGTACCTGCCAAATTATAAATATGGCAGGTATTTTTCCTTATTAATTGCTGAGATGGTTCTGTTTTAGACAACACATTCAGTTTTTGCAAACAATAAACAACAAAAGTCTGACGCCTTATGTTATTGCATTTTTGCATTTTCCATCTAAATATAATGCCTGTAAGTAATAAAAGAAATTCGGGACGCAGCAAGTGCGTTATGGTAATGAATTTTTATTAAAATGATTTTAATAGCAAATATGTGTGTTTTTTTAAAACAGTGTCCATCAAATTTGGTTACCTGTATAACCAATATAGTAGAAACAAGGTGCCATGTTTCACCAAAATAACTTTATTGTTTGAACATGTACAAAAATTTCCGAAAGTAAAGTTAAAGTGTTACTGAAAAAACTGGTCACTTCGTCAATCTTATAGGTTAATAGCAAATTGAGCTATTCAAATTTGAAGCATTTAAAGAAAATTATCTACCACAACGCACTTGCTGCGTCCCGAATTTCTTTTATTACAAACATGCATTATATTTCGATGGAAAATGCAAAAATGCAATAACATAAGACGTGTTTGATTAAAAAAAAAAGAAAATTCGTATCACCAACGACTGATGCCTGCGATTGTAGAAATATTTTTAAGATGTAGCTCAAGACACCCTATAATTAATGTATACAATTTTCTCCTATCTTGTATAATAACGGATATATTGAGCTTTATTGATTTTTTATGAAAATTCGATAAAAATTATATACCATTAAACGATAAACTCTATAACTAAGACTACTGCCTAAACATCAGAGAAAGTGTCTATTTGAAATGAATTTTCGGGAAACATGTTAGTGAAATGACGGTTGAAGCTAAGACTTCAGGCTTTGCAAAACATTCTTCTTGAGACACTTTCTTTCCATAGCTCGTATTAGTGTCAGGTTCTTTGCCTAAATGTTGCCAATTTTTACGTTTTAAATCGCGATTTTGCCGTTTTAAGGAAAACCTC
This sequence comes from Tillus elongatus, assembly GCA_964006375.1. Classification (NCBI taxonomy): domain Eukaryota; kingdom Metazoa; phylum Arthropoda; class Insecta; order Coleoptera; family Cleridae; genus Tillus; species Tillus elongatus. Next base: position 12,439,012 of record OZ023264.1, read on the forward strand.
AATTATTTTTTTAATGCTCATAACTTTTTGTCTTTCAACTGGAAGAGCTAAATTTCGGTAGGCAATTTACCTATGATAACATAAACCTGCGAACCAAATTTCTCTGCCCTTACTTTGTTATTTCCGGAGATATAAATTTTTTTAGAAAGAAAACAGAAAATTTTCCGGGAAACCCTAGGCCGATTTTCCTTAACGAACCTATGCAAGCCACTTGCAAAGGGAAGATATTCAGCAAATTTAATGAACATCGGCTTGTCATTTGTTGCGTTATCAGTGTGATACCTACATATATATATATATATATATATATATATATATATATATATATATATATATATATATATATATATATATATATAAATTGTGGTAGAAAAATTTCGTAAAAATATTTCAAATCCGATAGCTCAATGAATTTCTCATTACGCCAGAATCTTTAATCTTGAGCCATAGTAACACCTATGTAAACGCACGTGGGTACTAAATTAAAGAAAAATAACATAATGAGCTTTGCGGATAACTACAAATTTGTTCTAAAAAACCTTTCTGGTTTGCAAAAACTGGATGGGTTCACTAAAACAAAACCATCCAAGCAATTAACATGGAAAAATACCGGTCATATTTATAATTTCCTTTTGTAAATAATTAAGTTTTTTCTGAAAAACTTTTGTAACTTTAATGAAATTTGTAACACCATTTTTTAAAGACACTTGCAGTACTTATATATTAAATTTTCTAGCTCCATATAAAATATAATTTTTCAAATAATCGCTAACTGGAACTCTAAAACCGATCTCGAAAGTCCATTTAAATTTAAAGAATTAGTTTTAATAGTATATCTTACTCATAGTGTATAATCCTTATGAAAATTCACTACTATAACGTACTTGGTGCGTCCAGAACTTTTTTTGGACACAGGAGAGGATAATGCATCATGCAGACCTCATTCACAACACCGTAGGGTGTGAGATATCGAGGTACTGTGTGACCCGTACTCACTAAACTCCTCTCGCTGGAGTACCGGACCTTAGTCCATACCTCCGTCGGAAAGATTTCACGCAATGACGTTTGTTTGACATTATGTGTTGTAGTAAGTTTGAGCTGAGACAAGTTGCATAGCTGCTTAGTGATTAGAGATACTCTTATGTATTCCTTTCTCTAGAGTATGTTTTATATAGGACATGTGATATTCATATTCATTATTTGGGGTCCCGTCGAGTCTATGTACTAAATGATAATAATATAAATACTAATAATAAACTAATACGTTTTTACCTCTTGTATCTTGTATATTGTTTTACGAGAAACTGAAGGTAAAGCATTTAGTTAACCTCAGATAGATATAAAACCATGTTTAGATGCTATAAGATATATATTAAAATAAAGTAAATATTACACCCGACACATCATAAACACTAGTATGAATGAACGATCTAGTCGTAAATAGATTCTTAAATTGCTGTTAATAACAGAGTGTTATACACCATTATCTAAATCATCAGCTTTATTGATGTAAGCCAGGGAAACTTTACAAAATGATGCAATAGATCGTCTCATTTGCATACACTAAACTATAGATTTACCATTTAATGTAAACTATACAATTTTACACTTACACAGTGACGTAAGTGACATTTTCCTAAACACTTCACCGTATCAATGATGATAATTTTATGCTTTCAAGACGTTCGAGACATGCATTTTGAACATCTATATTTCTGAATATCCTTCCTCCGATGTCACTATTCTTGGTGACTTCACTTTTCATAATAAGGAATGGACAAGGGAGAGCAGCGGAGGCCTTCGTAGTCAGCAATTCTTTAGCCAATATGTTTCAACAACCTACTTACTTTCCTCGCATCCCAACACACAGCTCAAATCGCTTGTACCTCCGTCTTACTACAAAAGCTGAATCCCATAAGGCATCAGTCACCGCCCCCTTTGATCCGTCAGACCACGGCATGGTCACTGCTTCCTGCGCAATGCCACCGGAGGTCCCACAGTCATCACACCCACGTATCGTTTGGCACTACAACTCCGCGAACTGGGACGAAATGCGGGATTACTTTTCCTCATTTCCATGGGCGTCTGTCTGCTTATCTCATCCTAACCCCTCTAATATCTCACAAAACGTCACCGAAATCATCCAACCTGGCATGGAGGTATTTATTCCACGTACACAGAAAACCTCTTCAGCCACTCAAAAGCCCTGGTTCTCTAACTCCTGTGACAAGGCCAGACGTGAAAAGGTGAAAGCTCACAAAACGCTTCTACACAATCCCAGTCAAGAAAACCGCCAAGCGTTTAACGACGACGCAAGAAACCGCTATGTCCGCATTCTTTCTGAAGCAGAAAGCTCGTTTAATAACCACTTCAAAAACAAAGTCCTCTCAAGCTCCAACGGCAGCAAACCCTTCTGGACTTTTGCTAAAGCTATTGAGAATAATTTCTGCAAGAACACATTTCCACCTCTTGTTTTAGGAGATGAAATTGTTTCTGCCGCCCTGGGCAAGGCTCGACTTTTTGCCTTGTTGTTCGGTGGCGATTCTACTCTCTACCCACCTCCAAAGGTTCAACCACCAACAGTGCTCAATGTCGCGCATAAAATGACGGATATCATTTTTCAAAACTAAAAAGGTACGAAAGATGCTCTCTTCTCTTAATACCAGGAAAACCTCTGGCCTTGACGAAATCACAGCAATTGTTCTCAAAAAATGGGCACCAGAACTTGCTCCTGTCCTGACTCGTCTGTTTCAGACATTTTACAATAGAGGCATATTCGATAGTAACTGGAAAACTGCTCGAGTACAACCCGACCCCAAGAAAGGATCCAAAGCGCTTCCTAGCAACTACAGGCCTATTTCTCTCCTTTCAGTCGTCTCTAAAGTGCTGGAAAAGTATATAAACACCGAATTACTAAAATTTCTTGAAAAACATAGTCTAATACACGACAGGCAGTATGGATTCCGTCAGCGCAGATCAATTTCCCACCTCCTTTTCTTTGTCACCTATTCTTGTAACAAGTCTGTGGAACTACACGGTGAATCCCAGATTGTCGCTCTAGACATATCCAAAGCATTCGACCAGGTCTGGCACGCAGCGCTGCTTAGTAAACTTCCGGCCTAGGGCCTACCACCAAAACTTTGTACCTGGACAGCAAATATCCTCTCCAACCGGGACATTTCTGTTGCCGTGGATGGCCATTCACTAAACTGTATCCAATTAATGCAGGAGTCCCTCAAGGTTCAGCTTTAGCCCCCACATTGTTTCTTCTCCACATCAATGACCTCCTCTCTAGCACAAACAACCCAGTTACAGTTACGCGGACGACAGCACCCTCCACTCAAATATACAATATTTTAAGCCTGTCTCTTTAGCCAAATTAAATAATGATCGCAGACTCATGGAGGGTTCTGTCTCTGTGGATCTCCAAAAAATATTAGACTGAGGAAGTATAAATCTTGTACAATTCAACTGCACCAAATCTCATTCTTGCTGTCTATCTCATAAGAGATACACCAGCCATAGACCCATCACAATGAACAACCAAGTTATTCAAAGTTGGCATTTCTGTGGATCGAAATCTCAATTGGCATCAACATGTCACATCGATTGCAGAAGCGCCTGCTAAAAAATTAGGTTTTCTCTTTCGAGCTCGCGAATACTTTTCACCAGCTAATCTCTATACCTTATATACTTCACAAGTAAGACCAAACCTCGAATATTGCTCCCACATTTGGGGTGCCGCTGCCGCTTCTACACTCGCAACCCTGGACTCCATTCAGAATAGAGCTATGCGTCTCATCGGTGATCCTACCCTCACCCAAAGGCTGCCATCCCTTGCCCACCGACGTGCTTTTGGTGACCTCTCTCTCTTTTATAGATATCTGCACGGACACTGCTCAGAGAAACTTTCTTCCATAGTTCCTCCACCTGCTGCCCCCAACAGATCTACCAGGGGAACAGAGCGAATGCACCCTTTTACTGTCCAGGTCACCATACATAGAACATCTTGTTATGCCCGCTCTTTTGTCTCGAGGACTTCCAAGTTATGGAATTATTTGCCGGCACATGTTTTTCCTTCTCCCCCGAACCTCCAAACTTTTAAGTCCAGAATTAATAAGTTGCCTTTTTCCTCCATGTCGACACCTACGGTACGATAGTATTTAGGCTGTGAGCCATCGTGGTGTGTTGTTGAAATAAAAAAACAAATACATTCACTACGTGAATACTGGAGCCTGTGATGAGCACCGACAAGCACATCTGACGACAAGTACTCCAAGTACGCCTGGAAAACCCAAATCACCACAACACATGTTTTTAAAGACCTGACGATCGTTTCACTAACAAGGCTAGCGTCATCAGAGGGGAAACATTCTGAACTGCTTAGTACTAAACATCACCTTATATACTGAGTTTTAGGTAAAGACCGAGAGGAAGACTAAATCGTAGGCAAATATTCTCTGTATTGTATTTTTATTGGCGGACGAGGCCATAGGCCGACAGTTTATTAAGCAGCGCTGCGTGTAGATCAAGAAATAACGTAAGCTTCCTTAAATAACGCGGCACCTTTCATTTTAAGCCAATTATTCTTTAAATTAGATAAAAGCTCATAAATTTGTCAACTAGGAGATTAAAGTAGTTCGCCAACCTCGTCCGTTCAATATAGACACAATAGACAAACAATGAGTCTTCGACTACAATTTTATCTTCGGTTTAGTTCGTCTATCTAGGTATCATGTAAATACATTTGTAGCTGTTAATTTAGTTTAGAATTTTTTCATCATCTAGTGATGCTAACGTGGTTGGTGAAACGGTCGTAAGGTCTTTAAAAAGATGTGTCGTGGTGATTTGGGTTCTCCAAGTGTACTTATCAGTGCTCATCACAGGTTCCAATCTTCACTTAGAGAATTAACAGTGGTTAAAGGAATCTTAAAAAAAATGCAAACGGGTTATTATGCAGCGTATAATGTTCATAAGCACTAGTACAAAAAGCAGCATTAAATTATTGAAAATTACAAATTACGCGCAGCTGTGTTTTCTATTAATCATATTTTACAATTTGCTACGTCGATTTGCAGTAAATGTATGTAATTAACGAATTAGCCCTAACATCAATATGTCGATAGCTTATTATAAAGTAATTTTGTTGGGATTATTATATATGTTTTAATCTGGCTTGTAATTATATGCCACATTTTCTCTTCGCATTACCTTAAATAACATCGTCAGATTTTATACATTGATATATTTGCATAGTTGAAAGTTATTTAGGATTCTTATCCGAAATATTTATTTTCTTCTTGGTTAAAGGAAACTAAAGGCTTTTACTACCAGACAAATTTATTTATTTTCAAAACCCTACGCGTTTCAACACATTATCGTGCCATCTTCAGAGGTTTAGACATAGAATGTAAAAAAGTAGTTGTCAGAAACTATGTTTCTGGTAGATCTAACATGCGAGTGACTAACACCGCAACTACAGAAATAATACAAAGTCCAGCAAAGCTAAATGTCAAATACAGATTAGCCCTAACGGCCATGCAATATTTAAACTAACATTAGTATCAGGAGTTATAAAACATCTCTAAAAAAAATTTATCAAACGAACAAAATGGAATCCCATGAATGTCTAGATATTTAACTCAAGGAATGCAAACTGAAGGTAACAAGTAAAAAGTGACATAACAACCAGAAGTGACAGGTGTACTACGGCCGGCAGAGAAAATGTCAACGGCGGGGAGAGAGAACCAAAGAAACAGCCGATCTTTGCTCTATGGCTGGAATCGATAGAGCAAAGATCGGCTGTTTCTTTGGTTCCCTGTCCGCGTCGTTGACATTTTCTCTGCCGGCCGTAGTTCACCTGTTACTTCTGGATGTTATGTCACTTGTCACTTGTCACCTTCAGTTTGCATTTCTTGAGTTAAATATCTAGAGATCCATGGGACTCCATTTTGTTCGTTTGATAAAATTAAACTAAAAAAATAAGCGTCTTTTGCATTCATCCTCTGATTTCTTCAAGTCTTGTGATGTTCCTGCCTTCCTGTTTGACACAGTTTGTGTTTGGTATCCTGAGGTTAATAGATGAAAAGCCAAACTTTGACAACATTTCATACAGCATCTTTCTGTAATTGAGACAGGAAATATGTAAGTATTAACACAAATGTGGCATCTATTTTTTCTTTCTGAATTTCACATGTTCAGATGTTCTCGGGGGGTTCTGCTCAGCTGTGCAGCCTGCTTTGCTTTTATGTTTGTGCTCGTCTGTATCTTTTTATGTAATTTGATTAGTTTGAATTTAACTTATTGATTGTGACTCCATAAGAGTGTTGTTCATATTTGTGGGACCCGAGTCTCGTTTTAAGTTTTTAAATCTTAAATTGTACATTTTTGTAGAGATGTTTTATAACTCCTGACACTAATGTCAGTTTAAATATTGCATGGCCATTAGGGCTTATCTGTATTTGACATCTAGCTTTGCTGGACTTTGTATTCTTTCTGTAGTTGCGGTGTTAGTCACTCGCATGTTAGACCTACCAAAAACATAGTTTCTGACAACCACCTTTTTACATTCTAGGTCTAAACCCCTGAAGATGGCACGTTAATGTGTTGAAACGCGTAGGGTTTTGAGAATAAATCAGTTTGTCTGGTAGTAAAAGCGTTTAATTTCCTTTAACCATGTCAAATTCAGACGTTATGACGTTTGGAAATAATATTTCTTATCTTCGACATCGGTCTATTTCCGCGACTAAGGCCAATCACCGACGCCATGGAGGACTTTCACCTTATACTCCCAGAAATTTCGCTGAACTCCTGACATTCTATACGAAGGGTGTGAATTTTTAACATGCCCAAGATTGTATGGTACACGGGACCAACTGATTTACTCCACTTTCGCTGAACTCCTGACATTCTATACGACGGGTGTGGATTTTTAACGTCCCCAAGATTGTATGGTACACAGGACCAACTGATTTACTCCACTATCAAACCTGCACATATTCAAATTACTTAGACACAACACCAGAATCTCGGTTGGTGGTAATTTTGCAATATGTACCGAAAAAGTGAAAAAGTCACATACTTGGGATCAAATCCACTGGACCACCGAGTCCTAAAATAAATATTACATAGGGTGTATAGTTTGTAAAAATTTTACAACCTTCATTATTATCGAACCAGGCGGTTGTATTTTAATTTTAAATTTTGTGCCGGTCGGTTTACAAAACGTACTCAAAATTAGTTATCGGTGCTCTCAAGATGTACGACATTACACAATACACCCCTACATTCAAATTGAGACTGGTGCTTACGACCACAGCTCTAAAAATTTTACTGCCTCCTGCACACATTGACAGCCATCCATACTACCTACCTCAACGAACAACTTAAGGTCATTCGCACAAGGTAAACACGAAGCATTGTGTAAAACAATTTATTGCATCATTTACTAACGCATCGAAAAGCATCGCACCAAAAACTGAGCCCTGAGGTATTCCAGACTTGAGAACCGCCGCTCGAAACATATTAATATCCCGGTTAAATAGGGCCGAAATAATTCCACCAATTCATACGAGTAGCCAAAGGCTGTACTTTGTGTAGCAACAAATCATGATCTAGCCGGTCAGTAGTAGTCCATGAGAAGATCAGTGGAAGCATAACGCAGATGAACTTAGCTTAAAACTGTTTTGCTTTTGATTCAACCACATGTGTCTTATATCTGCCGCAGTCAACTCGTACCGATTTAATATCTATCTCATATATTTAGGGTCGACGAAAATGAGGCGACCAAATTTCTGTAAAGAACCCAATGGCACCGTTCACCAGACAGCGATGTTAAACCTTAACATTACTTTGGCTGCGACAAATAACTGGAGCTTTTTTGGCAATCCACCAGTCTTATTTATAACGGCAGAAATTATATCGTTTACCCTAGAATTATCGATATTTCGTGTGGCACCAACTATTCGATCCTAGGCTTTTATGTGTGTCGTAGCTAAATGAAAGCTCCACCTAGCCCACTGCAAGCTGCATTTGAGGTGTAACGGTATAAATTGGATAGCTAAACATCTAAGCTAATTTGGACGTAATTGTGGTTCCTCCCCTGCTTTGTAAAAAGATTTATTGGCGACAACTGTGGTTAATTCTTCTGGATATCCCTCGTATAATGTATCGAATTTAGATCTTTCGTAAATTATTTATATTTGTATTACCCCTGGTATATTGGGCCGGCTTACACGCTTGCGTGACGTGGCCGTAGTTCGGAAAGGGTCCGCATGTGGAAGAGGATAGATGGCTGGAGACGTATGTGATGCGAGAGAGAGCGAAGGATGTAGCAGCACCTGTGTTTTCGAGTCGGAGATATGAATGTGCTGGAAGTTTCGAGAGGGAGTTCGTTGGTAATTTTTGTGGAGTTAACACGTGGTTCCGTCTGAAGAGCAAGTTTTGGATATTAAGTATCCTCCCTTGTGGGTTTTGTTGCTCTCAGAATTTAATCTGCAGTCTTTCTGGTTATGTCGTAATGTACGGATTTAGTGCCGAAGGCTGTGGAGAGACCCGTTTAGGGGATTTAAGGACCACATTTATCGTATCCCGTTGTGGAATTTCGTTTCCCTCTCTGGAGGTAAGAAATCATTCTCTCTCTTAACTGTAACACCTTTAGCATCCCGTTCCTTGTTGTTTTTAGGGTTCAAGTACCGGCGAGATTATCCAAGTACCGACTAGCGTCTTCAAGTACCGTTTAGCAAATTCAAGTACCGGCTAGATTCTCCTTGTACCGGAGGAAGTATACCTTGTACCGGCTAGGAGGAATTCCAAGTACCGGCTGGATTTATCGTACCGACGAAGTCTTTGTGTAGGGCGATTTTTGTGTGCCGAATAGCCTTGTGGTAGGCAGACATTATGGTAGTGGGCGATATCTTTGGTAAATTCACGTACCGTAAATTTGGAGTGGACAAGTCTCACATGGATGAGCGAATTTTGAGGTACCGAACAAAGTATATGGCTACTGAATTAAATGGAGGAATGAATTAAGATCTCAGTAAGAAGGTCTTCCCTATCGTTGTCGCATTGCCGTACCGTTTTTGCATTATTCTTGTGGTTGCATTATTCCTGTGGTTGCAGTCCCGTATTCCTAGAGGCCTTGGTTGGTTTGGAATTTGATGATAATTAGATGGCCTAGAAGCCCAGGAATGTCAAGTAAGAATTTTCCGTTTTGTGATAACGTATAAAGTGATAAGAGACATTCTTGATAAGGTACATTTTTGATATTCATGTGTGTTAAATTTATTAAAATCAAATCGAATGTATTTTCTTTTAACGTTACTAAATATGGTACAGATTTTTATAAGACCATTATTAATATAATTGCTTCACTTTTGAGAGTACCATTAGTTATCATTTACTGTTAGCATTAGACCAGCTTATTGATTATTATTTGGGACTTGATCTTTAATCAAGCCACTTACCGTAATTATCGGGTAATTAAGTAATATTTGGGGAAAATGATTTGTGAGCTTTGCGTGCACGAAAAGTGGGATTTTCCGTAGAACAACGATATTTGTAGTACATTCATAGATATTCAGTAAAGATCTTGAGTATTTGGTAGTAAGCCATTTCTGTGATATTATAGAGACTTATTTATATTTATATTTTATTTTTATTAATTTAGATCAGAATAAACAACTTTTCATAAAGTCTTGTATGCCAAAGAAGGTTAATAAATGCCCGTATTTTATCATATTTTAGATGTTTTGGTTTTATGTGGTTGTGTTTTCTTTTCAGGACTGTTGAGAGATTAGATCATTACCGTTATCGTTATTTGTGGGTCTATGAGACCATACCGTTCCGAATTTTAGTTGGTGTTATCGTAATTACCTTTCCCTTGTAGCTTCCTGTGCTCGATTGTGGTTGGCTACAGTTGCCAGTGTGATCCAAGAGTTCTTGGTTGTGTTGGATCTGGGCAAGGAAGCAGATTAGTAACATCTTATTAGGATATCCGGGAGTAGAGGTTAAACAATCAAGTGGCGCCCCTAATTAAGATCTTATTTTAACCCACGCCCATCTCCACTGTATAAAAGCTGGCGGCCCTCTAACTTCCCGGTAACTTAGCTTATGCCAATGACAAATTTGATTTGTTGATAGGTTAGTAATTATTTGAGCATTTGTCATCTGGTATAAAAGGAAGCGCGGCGGGGTCATATAAATTTTGGCCCATGCCCACTTTGGCGTCACAGAGGCCGTTCATAAAGTTACAAATATAGTGTATTTTAATAATTTATTGAATCCCCCAGTTAAATAACAATAACTTGGAAAATTTGTAATTTCATGTCGTCTGTCATTTTCCACAATTGCGGCCGAGATTTCACGATTGTTGGTTCGGGTAGTATGGTTTATGCCTGGTATATATATATATATATATATATATATATATATATATATATATATATATATATATATATATATATATATATATATATATATATATATATACAGGGTTGTCCATTAAGCGCGCGTCGGTGCATAGTTACTAAACCCTTGTACTTGAAAAAAAAATTCTCAACGAAACTTATAACATGGGATCTTTGCTACAACCCAAAAATATATTTAAGTATACACTGTGTACAAAAAAAAGAGTAATACCAAAAATTATATTTTTCCTAAATAGAATACTATAGTTTTTTATGCGGTAAATGAAGCCTCTGTAGGTTCTGTATTCAAGTAAAAATTTGTAAGATTGTCAAATGCAGTGTTGCCGAATTATTAAATTTTCTTTAAAAATTTAGACAAAAACATACTTTCTTCAGGCTGTTATATCTCTGCCGCTTTTTGTTAGTTACCCTGAAAAATTTACGTTCAATCTAATATTGGACTGGTTCGTCCTTAACTGTCTTTACATTGGGATTCGTTCATACAGGGTGTTCAAAATTTGGCTTCAAACATCATTACATTCACCTTCATTTTAATTGAATTTCTTCAATACAACACCCTGTATATTATTGTGCCGTTAGAAAGCTTAAAGTGTGCTCATTCAGGAAATACACTATTTGCCGTATATATCTCAACCTACTTTTGCGATATTAAGGTATTTCCAAAAATTTACACAGAAAATGATCAAAATCACAGGCGGCATGGCACAATGAATCGAAGCAATTGCTACTCACAATGTAACTAATTATTTGTACAATCCTGTGACATTTGGTGACATCTTGTGCACATTACCTCTTTTAATAAGGAATATTTTGTAATAAAAATGAAGTAAACGATTCAGCAATCAATTGAAATGATTTATATGTAACTAATTATTTGTGTAATCTTGTGACATTTGGCGACGTCTTGTGCACATTATCTTTTTTAATATGGAGTATTTTGTATTAAAAATGAAGTATACGTTTGAAGGGGGTTAAGGAGTCGCGGGCCAAAGGACTCCAGGGGGCAAGCTGAGGAAGTGGAAATAACAACATAAACTCCCGATGAAGCTTTCCCCAAGACCGTCATGCGCGGTAAAAATCCGCATCCTGCACGAGGTGACCCTGCTAATAACTAAACATGACGGATCTAGACAAGGAGGTCGAACTAAACTCCCCCAATCTACGGTGTCACGTGACCCGTGCCTATGGATGGATGGCACCAGGGCGATGGTGTCGTGAACGGAACCTCTGGAGTACCAGGCAACCCTCCAGAGTAACCCGCCTTGCACCACACAGGGGGTTCTGATGGTGTGGACAGTATTTCCCCCATTCTCGTGGGAACAACATGAAGATTATAAATACATATAAAACCAAAACCAATGAGGCTCGAGGAGTGGCTCCGGCTACAGACTTGAGCCTTGAGTCTATCCCGGAAACGGAGACGAGCCAGGGTGCGGCAGCGGACTCTGGAGGTCCCACGACCGGCGTAGATACGGGGGATCAGGGGGTAGCTTCGGCCAGAGACCTGTCCCCGACACCCAAGCTGGAGGCTGGGTCCCACCGGAGGGCGGCGAGCTCCGCGGACTCCGGGGGCCCCTCCACCAGTGAGGACTCTACTGTTAGAGTAGAGGGACTGCCCCGGCAGTCCAAGCGTCTTTCCGGGGCGCAAAGAAAGAAGCTCCGGAGGGCGCAAAAAATGGCGGCCGGGACCTGGACGGTCGAGAAACCTGTAAAGGCGCAAGAGGGGAGTGCGGGTCAGAAGAGGACGCGCTCGAACTCTAGCACGCCCACTACAGACAGACGTTCCAAAAGGGCCAGGGTGCCTGTAAAGGCGCAAGAGGAGAGTGCGAGTCGGAAGACGCCGCGCTCTGGCTCTAGCACGCCTACTACAGACAGACCTCCCAAAGGAACTAAGGCCGGAACACCGGCGCAGACTGGCTCTTACAGGGAGGCTGCGGAGGGCCTCGGGATGGCGGTGATTGACAGACGCCATCCTGAGGTCACGCTAGACCAGGGAAAGGCGGACCTGATCCAGGCTGCGGTGGTAGCTGCAGTGGACTCTCTTCAGGAAGGGGAGAGCCCGCCTCAGTTCCACCGGACGCGCCTGACGGGGGGCATCCTCTGGATAACCTGTGCCGGCCCGCAGTCGCGGGACTGGCTGCGGAAAACGATCGGGGGCCTCGGTCAGATTTGGGAGGGGGCGGACTTGACAGCCGTCGAGCCGAAGGAACTCCCAAAGAGACGCAAGGTCCTCGTACGGATCCCTGACACCGTCCCGCAGGAGACGGTGATCAGCAGACTTAAGATCCAGAACCCTGAACTGGGGACGCAACACTGGTCGGTTTTAAGCAGGAAGGCAGAGGAGAAAGGACAGACGCTCGCCTTCTCGATCGACCCGACATCTTACAGAGCCCTTGAAGGAACCTCCTTCAAGGCATTCTGGGGCATGGGAAGGGTTAGCTTCCGCCCACTGGGGAAGCAATTAAGGGTTAATGGGACTTAGGTTCCTTCAGGTCAACCTCCAACACAGTAGGGCAGCCACGGCCGGACTACTAATGGCTCTGAGGAACACGGATGTGGCCCTCATCCAGGAACCGTACTCCTACAAAGGAGAGATCAAGGGACTCGGCGGAGCTAATGGAAAGCTCATCTACAGCAGGTCCAGCGAGAATCCGAGGGCCTGCATTTTTGTCAGGGAAGGGATAGAGTTTCTCCCTCTAATGAATTTCTGTTCCAGGGACCTGGCAACGATCAAAATCCGATGTGGAGGAGCGGATGGGCTGAGGGACATTACTGTCGCGTCAGCCTATCTGCCAGGGGACAGCACGGACCCTCCTCCACCCAACGAATTGGAGCAGCTGATGGTGGGTAGCAGAGCAGGTGGATGGCAGACCATCATCGGCATGGATGCGAATGCGCACCATGAGCTGTGGGGTAGCTCGGACACAAACTCTGGGGGTGAGGCACTTTTACAATTCTTTATGAAATTTAATTTAGACATATTGAATAGAGGTAATAAACCGACATTCGTCACAACACGGCGTGAGGAAGTTTTAGACCTAACAGTTTCCACCCAGTTTCTGGGTGACTTTGTTAAAAGCTGGGCTGTGTCTGGGGAAGTGAGTAGCTCAGACCACAGATACATCCGGTTTGAAATCGCCAAAGTCGAAAGAGAAACGGTATGGTACCGGGACCCCCGCAAGGCGGACTGGGAAGCCTACAGGGCAGACCTAGCTGTGGAACTGCGGGGGGTTGAGAGGGCCATAAGGGATTCAATAGACCTCGAGATTGCAGCAGTCCAATTGCGAGACGCAATTACCTCGGCCTATAACGCCAACTGCCCCCTGAAAATGAGGGTGTCCACCAGGAACGTCCCATGGTGGAACGAGGACCTCAGGCAAAGGAGGACGCAGGTTCGTAAGCTGTTTAACGCGGCCAAAAGGTCGGGAGCATGGGATGAATATAGACAGGCCCTATCGACCTATAACAAAAGACTGAGGGACGCCAAGAAGGAGTCGTGGAGGAGGCACTGCGAAGAAGTGGAAAACACGTCCGAGAGTGCTCGACTACACAAGATCCTGTCTAAGGGCCCTCAGACTAACATAGGCTCCCTTAGAACACCCACGGGAGGCTTTACAAGCTCGGGGGAGGAAACTATGGAAATTTTACTCCAGACGCACTTCCCCGGCTGTAACATAATAAACCAATCACCTCCGGACTGGGAACACTCAGAAATAGAGGCGCCTTATAGGCGGGCATCTAGAGTAGACTGGACAGTCGCCAAAGAGGTGGTTACCTGGAGCAAAATCAGATGGGCCATTAACAGCTTTAAGCCATACAAATCGCCGGGATTTGATGGAATAATGCCCATCATGCTCCAACAGGGGATAGATATACTGGCGCCGGTGCTTACCCTCATTATGAGGGCCAGCCTGGCTCTGGGGTACATTCCGAGGGCATGGAGACTGGCCAGGGTTGTATTTATTCCTAAACCTGGGCGTCCAACAGACCAGGCAAAGTCCCTGAGGCCAATAAGTCTCATGTCCTTCTTGCTGAAAACAGTGGAAAAACTGCTCGACCGGCACATTAGGGGCGGTGTACTGGAAGCATATCCTCTACACTGCGGACAATATGCATACAGAGCAGGATTCTCAACAGAAACAGCACTGCACCAACTGGTGCTGAAACTGGAGAATACGCTGGAGAACAAGAGGTGGCGCTGGGGGCCTTCCTAGACATAGAGGGGGCCTTTAGCAACACCTCGTTCGGATCGGTTCTGGCAGCTGCCCGGGAGCGTGGAATAGAGGAGACCTGCTGCAGGTGGATCGGTTCCATGCTCAGGGACAGGGCGGTGTTCACCTCACTCGCGGGAGGGACTCTGCTGGCGGGGGTCGCGGCGGGGTGTCCGCAGGGGAGCGTTCTGTCTCCCTTGCTCTGGTGTCTAGTCGTGGACGGCCTGCTGGGGAGGCTCTCGGGAGGGGGGTATGAGGTACAGGGCTATGCGGACGACATTGTCATCATAGTCCGAGGAAAGGTCACACAGGCAGTGTGGGAGCGTATGCAGACTGCACTGAAAGTGGTGGAAGGGTGGACGGTTGATCAAGGGCTCGGGGTGAGCCCCGAGAAAGCAACCGTCGTGCCGTTTACGAGGAGGAGGAAGTGTGAAAGCCACAGAACTCTCACTCTATACGGTAGGAGCGTTCCAATGGCCAGGGAGGTAAAATATCTTGGGGTCGTATTGGACTCTAAGCTAACCTGGAATGGTCACATTGGAAAAATACTGCGTAAGGCAGTCATGACCTTAGCCGTCACTAGGCGGCTATATGGAAAAACGTGGGGACTAAGACCTAGTATGGCCCACTGGCTGTACACAAGGGTGGTCAGACCATCGTTAACATATGCGGCACTGGTCTGGTGGCCTAAGGTGACACAATCCAGTGCCAAACAAAAACTAGGCAAGATCCAAAGGATGGCTTGCCTAGGCATCACAGGGGCCATGTCTTCAACCCCAACAGCCGCCATGGAGGTGTTGCTGGATCTACCCCCCCTACACTTCGTTATTATGGGAGAGGCCAGGCTAGGACTATACAGACTAGCCTGCAATGGTAGACTGAAGATCAACCCAGGCTTCAGGGGCCACTGCAAAATTCAGGAGATCGTGAAGGAACCCATGCTTGAAATGAGGTCAGACTTCGCGAGCCCGCGAATGTGCAGGGAAAACAACTTCACAGTGGAAATCCCTGATCGCGGGGCATGGCGGGAGGAGACACCGGGCATACCACGGGACGCGCTCGTCTGGTTCACGGACGGATCTGGCGGGGAGCGTGGGACGGGGGCAGGTGTTTACTCGGAAAGACCGAGGGTAAGTCACAGTATTTCCCTCGGAGCCCATGCAACGGTGTTTCAGGCCGAGATGTACGCCATCCTGCACTGTGTGCGGGAGAACAAGAGGAGGGGCTACACCAACAAGCGGATCCTCATAGCCACAGACAGCCAGGCAGCCCTTAAGGCACTAAGTAGCCCACGGGTAAATTCCTGGCTGGTGAGTGAGTGCCGAGACGAGACGAGCGACCTGGCTGGGCAGAATGAGGTGACCCTCATCTGGGTGCCGGGTCACTCGGGGGTCAAAGGCAATGAAGAAGCTGACAGTCTCGCAAAGAGGGGGTCAGCAGAACCATTTATGGGACCAGAACCGGCTCTGGGCGTGTCAAAGAGCACTGCCAGGGGAGCCATTAAGTCCTGGGTCAGAAACCAACACAAGGTGTACTGGGCGGACTGTCCAGGGCTCAGACATGGGAAGTCAATAATTGACGGACCCAGTTCAAAGAGAGCTGTGGAGCTGCTAAACCTTAGCAGAGGACAGCTCAGAAACACAACAGGTCTCTTGACGGGACACATGGCCGTCAAGAAACACCTACATAAAATGGGGCGGTTCGAAGGGGACCTCGCATGCAGACTCTGCGGCGAGGGGGAGGAATCAGCCCAGCACATCTTGTGCGAGTGTATAGCTCTGGACCGGAAAAGACAACTGATCTACGGTCACTCTAGACCGGAGACAGAGCAATATAAAACTTCACCCTACCAATCGCTGTGCAGACTAGTTCAAGGCACAGTGATTTTGGAATGGGTGGAGTAAGACTAGGGGTATGCACAATCAACCAAGGGTTGCGGTGCTATCGGGGCGGCAAGGCCGCGGACGAGCCCTGAGGGAACAAAAAAAAAATACGTTTGAAGACTTAAATGCAATGATTTATGTACTTGGAGAATGCTTAAAGAATTGTCTTCTGGCATCCAGAGTGTACAGTGAGAGAAATTTACCGAAAGAAGGCATCCAGATGCAAAATCATTTCAAAGACTAATGAATAGATTTGACAGGACTGGAACAGTTAAGTACGAGAAACATGAACGAATGAAGCCAGTGCTAAATGAAGAGAATTAATTTAATGTTGTCGCGTCTGTTGCTGAAGACCCATATAGAAGTACAGCAGTCATAAGTGATATGTTGATCTTAGGTCAAACTTATGTGAAAAGAAGGTTAAGTAAGAATAGATTCCATCCTTATCATGTGCAACTCACCCAAATACTTAATAGGCAAGACTTCGAAAATTTGATACATTTCTGTAATTGTGGTCTTGCTCGAATTGGAGAAGAGGAACGATTTTGGAATAATGTATTGTTCACCGATGAGGTGACATTCCAAAACAATGGTCATGTAAACAGGCATAATGCACACTTCTACGCTGATGCCAATCCACATTTTGTGAGAACTTTTGACTAGCAACATAAGTGGAGTGTAAATGTATGGCAAGGAATAATTGGAGACCACATAATAGGGCCGCACATTTTTTATGGACACCTCAATGGAAATATTTTTCCACTACAACTGTTGAGAAGGATGTGGTTCCAGTTAGGTGGGGAGATTGCTCATTTCAGCATTGGAGTCCGAATTACTCTGGATGCAAAATTTCCAGGTCGTTGGATCGGAAGAGAAGGACCTATTCCGTGGCCTTCAGGGTCACCAGATCGAACTAAACTGGATTTTTGCTTATGGGGATACAGTAAATATCTGGTCTACGACAAAACACCCCCAACAACAACAGCAAACATGCGGGAAAGAATAAGAGAAGCATTTTATTCAGTTACTCCCCTGATGTTACAAAATCTAAATAAATCTTAAACAGACAGGTTGTGTTGTGTGTGTTTTGTTTCTTTAACGTCGACCTATTTCCGCTACTATGGCCAATCACCGACGCCAGGGAGCAGTTTCACCTCACTATCCTGGAAATTTTGCCGAACCTCAGCCCTTCTGTAAGGAGGGTAGGGATCTTTAATGTGCCCAACATCTCATGGACACGGGACCGACGGCTTTACGCCCCCTGCGAAGGGCGGAACGTGTAGACATTTAACTTGCTCAAACACAATGCCAGAACCTCGGTTGATGTTAATGTTACAGTTTGTACTGAAAAAGTGAAAGGAGTACCCACGGATCGAACCCAGTACCCTTCGGTTCAGAGGCACACGTTCTTACCCCTGAACCACCGAGGTTCTTGTCAGGCAGGTTCAATATGTGTTTACAACAAAATGGTTGACTGTTGAACATCTGATGAAGTAATTATTGCGTTTATGTTAATTGCCTACATTATCTTATGTTAAATAATCTTTTATTCTGAATGATTTTATCATTATTTAAATAAATATAATATAAATTTGCGATACAAAAAGAAATAACAGTATTATGTCAACGAGTAGCAATTGCTTTGGTTCCTTGTGCCGTGCCGCCTGTGGTTTTCCTCATTTACTGTGCAAATTTTTGGAAAAACCTTAATATCTCGAAAGTAGGTTGAGATAGATACGGCAAATCGGGTATTTTCTGAAAGAGCACACTTTACGCTTTCTAACGGCAAAATAATATATTAGGGGTTGTATTTAAGAAATTCATAAGTACACTTTGAGAACACCCAAATCACCACAACACATATTTCAGAGACCTTACGATCGTTTCGTTGATCAAGTCAACATCTTCAGAGGAAGAAAAAGGTAAGGTCTCTGAAATATGTGTTGTGGTGATTTGGGTGTTCTCAAAGTGTATTTATTAGTGCTCATCACAGGTTCCAGTTTTCACATAGTTTAAGAAATTCAATTAAAATGAAGGTAAATGTAGGGACGTTTGAAGAGACATTTAGAACACCCTGTATGAGCGAATCCAAATGTAAAGACAGTTCAGGATAAACTAGGCCAATATTAGATTGCACGTAAATTTTGTAGGGTAACTAATAAACAGCGGCAGAGTTATAACAGTCTGTAGAAAGTATGTTTTTGGCTAAATTTTTAAAGAAAATTTAATAATTCGACAACACTGCATTTGACAATCTTACAAACTTTTAGTTGAATATAGAACCTATAGAGGCTTCATTTACCGCATAAAAAACTATAGTATTCCATTTAAGAAAAATGTAATTTTTGGTATTACTCTTTTTTTTGTACACCCTGTATACTTAAAAATAATTTTGGGTTATAGCAAAAATCATATGTTATAAGTTTCAATGAGATTTGTTTTTTCAAGTACAACGGTTTAGTAACTATCGACCGACGCGCGCTTATTGGACAAGCCTGTATATATATATATATATATATATATATATATATATATATATATATATATATATATATATATATATATATATATATATATATATATATATATTGTTTGGTTACCGTTGATGTATGGTTTATATTTGTTGTATGAATCAATCTACGCGTGGCAGTTAACTACTCTGTCTGTCGGGCATTGGACTTTAACCACTAAGTCGTCTCAACGCATGTCTTTGGAATTTTATTTTTAATTTGGAAAAACTCTAAATATTGTGTACCAAATTACTTAAAATTCGACGCCCTCGTGCCGCAGGTGGCTAGGTGCCAACCTGCAAAGCGAGAGGTCCCGGGTTCGATTCCCGGACGAGCCAAGTTGACTTTGTCTGGAAAATTTGTAAAAAATATTAAATGATGGGAAAGAATGTGCTAATGGCCTGAGATTCCGCAGCCAATTAAAAAAAAACATAAATTTCACAACATAGGCTTATTTGCACCATTTCTAGCCACATGTAAAGTATCATTCCAGTTACTCTGATGCTTACAAAAATATAGCGTTTTTAAACAGTTTTCCGTGATTTTCCACCGGAAAACTTGAGCATAAAGGCTAATTAACGAACTCCACCTCGGTTTTCGTCGAAACAAGATTTTTGCCAAGTTTAATAATTTTTGAGTTATCGCTCGAATATACATATATATATATATATATATATATATATATATATATATATATATATATATATATATATATATATATATATATATATAAATTAACCTTGGTTTTGGGTTCTAGTGCCCCAAATTCGCACTCATCTGACGAAATGTTTTCAAAAGCTTTTCATCGTGACCTCTCTTAGTGAATTTTTCTTAATGAAGATTCGCTAAAACTAAGTTTTGTAACGTTTACTTCTACGTTCTTCACCCTTCGAAGAAATTTAATGTCATCAGTGCCGTGTATCATATCAAGTTAGATATGCTAAAGCTCTATTATCCGCTTGCATAGAAGAATTTTGTTAAACCGACAGTTTTCACATGAAGTCTTTTATTGCCTGCCTTCCTACGGTATGATTTTGCAGGCACATTAAGATTGAAAACTTCTATTGTTATTGTTTCTGTATTTATCTCGAATATCAAGTTGAATTTTATAGGCCAATGGTCACTTGACAGAATCACTTATTGGTTCTAAAATTGCCTATAAAAATAGTTGTTAACCAACTGAAGATATTTATGGCTTATGAAGTGGCGAATAATTAAATCTGACGTGATATATTGCTGGTAATCTTATTTTGGCTGAGTGAAGGAAAGCAACACATATTATCCAATCGCGGCAATTTATTACTATTCATAATTCGAGCTGCTAGTAAACCAACATTCCTGCTAAATATTAGCATATCGTTGTAATCAAAGATGTCTGATTTAATGCGATAAACTTGCTAATTTTTACTTTTTTAATCAATACTTGAAATATTAGCAGTTATATAAAAGATAACAAATTTCACAGTTATACCTGCTTATATTATGAAAAATAAAGATCTTCTAATTTTTTTTAGCGAATTTCCATTTAGAAAAATTCGCTATTCGAGAGGTCGCGATGAAAATGTTTCGAAACAATTGCTTCAGATGTGCGCGAATTTGGGTCCCTAGAACGAAAAATCAAGGGTCGTGTGTGTGCATGTTGTATGTATGTATGTGTATATGTATGTATGTGTATATGTATGTATACAAGCTATAACTCAAAAAAAATACTAAACTGATTTCAATCAAACTTGACAAAAATCTTATTTAGGCGAAAACCGAGGTCGAGTTCGTTAATCAGCCTTTATGCTCAAGTTTTTCCGGTGGAAAATCGGGGGAAACTTTTTGAGAACGCTATATTTTTGTAAGTATCAGAGTAACTGGAATGAGACTTTACATGTGGCTAGAAATAGTGCAGATAAACCTACGTTGTGAATTTTAAGTAATTTTTTAAGTAATTTGGTACACAATATTTAGAGTTTTTGCCAAATTAAAAATAAAATCCCAAAGACATGCGTCGAAACGACTTAGCGGTTAAAGTCCAATACCTGACAGACAGAATAGTTAACTACCACGCGTAGATTGATTCATACAACAGGTAACCAAACTAAATATATACTAGGCATAATACATACTACCCGAATCAACAATCGTGATATCTCGATCGCAATTATGGAAAATGACAGACGACATGAAATTAGCAATTTGTCAACTGATTGTTATTTCACTGGGGGATTCAATACCAATTATTAAAATACACTATATTTGTAGCTTTACTAGCGACCCCAAATACAGTTTTAGCGCAGCAGAGATATATTACATTGTCGCATCATATAGCAGAAATGTAAGCAATGACATGCCAACTCTCTATAAAAATGATTCTAAAAGAGTTTATTTTATCTTTAAACTTAAAGATAAAACGTCATATAGTACCAAAACAGTCGTGGGATGTGTTTCAATGGTAATTCTACTAATTATCTAATAATTGTTACGTATATGTTGGATATAATATTCCGGGTATGAAGCCGATCTAAAGTATCATGCAAATAAAGCGTTAGTTGACGTGTGCCTAGATGGCGCCAGGGGCATCGCGCTTGCCTCCTAAGCAGAAGGTTATGCGATCGAATCCAGCTCGATAAATGTATGTTTTTTATGTTTTATTTTGATATTTGGAAAAACAATAGCCCACAGATTTCACACGTTTTGAACAAGATCTCATTTTTGTTTAAAAGGCCTAAATAAGTGTGTCAGCTTTGAGTCTGAAATTATAATTTTGTTACTGTTGATATTGGAAAACCCGGTTTGATTAGATTGACTAAAACGAAATCATACTGGCGATTAGTAAGGAAAAATAACTGCTACGTTTTTAATTTGGCAGACATTTTATTTTTCTAAATATGAATTAAGTTTCCTCCTGGAAATCTTGTGTATAACTTTAATGAAATTTGTAATACAAGTTTCTGCTAAATAGACTTACCCTATCTACAGATATAGCAAAATGTACTTCTTCAGCTTAATATAAAATTGAGTTTTGGGCATTTTTCTCAAAAGGAGTTAGAACGCAAGATTTTTTTTTGACAATAGAGAGATATCGATGGCAACACTTTCGAAAGAATTCTTCAAGTGTACGCGTAATAGGACCTCTCAAATCGATCTTCAAGGTCT
Source organism: Tillus elongatus (assembly GCA_964006375.1). NCBI lineage: Eukaryota > Metazoa > Arthropoda > Insecta > Coleoptera > Cleridae > Tillus > Tillus elongatus. The sequence goes on from OZ023264.1 coordinate 12,461,187, forward strand.
GTGTAAGTTTAAAGTATTCACTTTACTAATATGCCGTATAATAATAGTGTACAATTCTTATGAAAATGCGCTACTATAACGCGCTTGCTGCGTCCCGAATTTTTTATTAATCATTAACACACGCTGACAATGCAATCCACACAAAATTTTCTTTATAGGGGGCGATTTTTTAAGCTGTCTACGATATTGGTGTTTCTTTGAAAGCTGTGATAAAATTGTCAAGTTTCAGTTGATGAGTTTTAATCGCCACCACAGTCTAAGAGCGATATTGCCTTGCCGTCACATCCATGACTATCTCAAGCAGTTTTTTTTATTCGATTCAATTTAATTCAATTAAATTCAGTGTTTATTGTCAATATAATTCAATTCAGTGCAGTTGATTTCAATTTAATTTAGTTCAATTCAATTCAATTTAACCAAATTCAATTTAATTCATTTAAATTCAGTTTTTTATTGTCAATTCAATTCAATTCAGTTCAGTTGAATTCAATTCAATTTAGTTCAATTCAATTCAATTTAACCCAATTCAATTCAATTCAATGCAATCCAGTAATCAGCTGTACAAATACACACAAATATACCACTAAATATGCTACCAATTTACAGACACTAAATTACTATTTACTAATTTTAAAAAACAACAAATTTCGGGACGCAGCAGGTGCATTATAGTGGTGAATTTTCATAAGAATTGTACACTGTTTGTAAGGTATATTATATATACTAATTCTTTAAATTTAAATGGCTCTTAGGTCCCAGTAAGCGATTACTTGAAGAAATTTCTATTTTCTATGGAGCTAGAAAATTTGGTACATATCTGTATATACTGCAAGTTTATTTAAAAACTGTGTTACAAATTTCGTTAGTTAAAAAAGTTTTCCACACAAAAATTAAGTATTCACAAACGGAATGTACCTGCCAAAGAATCAATATGGCAGTTATTTTCCCTTATTAATTGCTTGGATCGTTTTGTTTTAGTCAATCCAATCGAACTAGTTTTTGCAAATAAAACACCCAAAAATGAATTTTTACATAGGTTTTACCATGGCTCAAGATTGAAGATTTAATGAGAAATTAAGTTATCTGATTTGAAATCTTTTTACGAAAATTCTCTACCACAACGTACTTGCTGCACCCAGACCCTCTTCATCGCTTATTAACTGTTGCTGTATACACATACTTTTTTAAATGATAAAATATTGTAGCTCTCTATGTGAGAATCACAAACAAGGCAACCTCAAACTCATTTTTTTTTAAATATTTTAAACAAATGAAATGAGGTAACAATTTAAACATAAATAGAGAATCTTGGTTCGCGGCTTCGTCACGGGAGTTCTCTTCCCCCTTCTACATGCCTATAACCACCCTCAATGGATAAACAAGAACAATATAAACAAGTAAAATTTCTTCGCAACAACCCCCAAGAAAGCTGAGGGGCCTGCGGTGAATAAGGGTTATGGGCGAAATAAACAGGAGTTTAACGAAGTATAGCTGCAAAGTTCTTAGGGGGCGGTTGAAAGAAACTCTTCTTGTGGTATGTGCATCCCGAAAGGGTTCTAATCATGTTTCTGAAAAAAAATCTAAAAATCGCTCGTGTGCTAAACTGCAAATTTACCGAGAATTTACTTTTCATTTCCAAAAGGAATGTAGCTGATAAATTATAAATGTGGCAGGTATTTTTCCTTATTAATCGCTTGGATGATCCACTTTAGTGAACTCAATCGAACCAGTTTCTGCAAACCAAATAACAAAAAAGGTTTTTTAAAAGAAATCTACTAATATAAATAGGGGTAGTGATTTCTAAAATTATCTTTCTATATTTCCTAGACAAAAACAAAAAACAAATTCAAATACACAATAGTTAGCTTCATATGTCAGTTTAGCACTTTTCGAGTTCAGTCAAATTTACAAAAAGGTTTTTTTCATGTTTGTTATTTCATAATTAGTTATGGTAAAACTCACGTTATATGTAAGTATTTTAAACTTTTATAGTTTTGCTATGTAAATTGTAAACTTTTTTCTATCCATATTTTGGCCTTGAGAATGGAATAAACTTTTCCGAAAGCTCGGCTTTTAATGAAGAGTTTTATTTTACAACTGGCGGCTTTCCCACAATATATATATATAACAGGATCTATAACACGGCATTTCTGTACTATACAAGGAAAAAGGGTTAAGGGCAAAGCCGCAAGGAGACAACCGCATACACGTGTTTCAAGCCCATTAGTCATCATCAGTACGGTATAGCCAGGTGAAAATGGGAACACTCTGGATGAAGATGCAAAAATACACGGAGTCACAACAGGCAACCAGTGCACATTTGCAGCAACATTTGGAAGACTCTTAATCCGAGGGAAACAACCAAAATAGCCACAGAGGTTAGTATAACTTCCTGAGCTTCGGATGCTCACGCAGGTGATTTCTTTGCCTCCGTGGCTATTTGGTTGTTTCCCTCGGATTGAGGGTCTTCCAAATGTTGCTTCAAATGTGCACTGGTTGCCTGTTGTGACTCCGTGTATTTCTGCATCTTCATCCAGAGTGTTCCCATCTTCACCTGGCTATACCGTACTGATGATGGCTAATAAGCTTAAAACACATGTATGCGGTTGTCTCCTTGCGGCTTTGCCCTGAGAACCCTTTTTCCTTGTATTATATATATATATATATATATATATATATATATATATATATATATATATATATATATATATATATATATATATATATATATATATATATATATATAAAACATATAACAATTGAAACTTACCCCGGATATGGGTTCTAGTGGTCCTAGTTCGCGCTCATATGAAAAAATTTTTGCAAAGTCTCACCCTCCCTATTAGTGATTTTTTTTAAATAAAAATTCACCAAAACGAAAAATATATTACAGTGTGTTGCACCTGTCTGAACGATACGTAATGAAACAACCATTTAAGTACCTTTATTATATTTGTCTCTTTTTGATTCAACAAATCCAAACATATTTTAACAGAACTTCGGTTTTATGTAAACTGTATGGAACAACTTGGAATAATCCGTTAAAATTCCCCAACAAACAGCACCTCTAACAAATGTTTACCGCACCAATTGTTAACTGAACCGGTCCTTTTATTCGACACAAAGTGACTGTAACCTATAATTTGCGGTTGAAGTAGTTTGCCGATGATTCTCTTCATCACTGAATCTAAAGAATCGTCCAGACGTCGGGCTGAGAAGAGGGGTCACCTAAATAAATCTGTAGCCGACGAAACGGAGCTGTCAACAGGACAGCAGGGGGTCAGACCTTGAAGGTTAGAAGCTTTTAAGCTAACAAACACGATATTGTTTTTCTATAATTCAAATATGTCATCTGATCTAATTTATATTTTTGTTTTGTAATATTCATTTCTCTTAGAAAATCCATAAATAATATACTTAAATATCAGTAAAAGTTTTGAGGTTTTATTTCGTAAAGTATTGGTAATTGCTTCGATTTTGGAAAAGATCACTGATCAATAATAGGTCAGCCTGGTATCTATTGCCTCTGCGGATGCTTGATATAGGTAATTTATTTATTTCATTGATGGTTGTTGCCCTTACTTGGTGAAACTGGTCCATACTACATACAAACTTGGAGACTACTTCTCTGGCTTCACTGTTGGTTTTCGTTTTTGTAGGTGAAGGACGTAGCCAGCGCGTAAGCTAACTGGAGCAAGTGGCCCTTATGAATTCTGGATGTTCTAGTATGTTCTTCAATGTTTTTGTGACTAGTTTCGCTGCTTGACAGCATTCTCAGACAGATAAAAATAGAATTAGTACAAAATCTTGATAACTATAAATAATAAAGATCTGTTGATATGTTATATGATGTTTTGATCAAAAAATTTATGAAATTGAAAATAAAATGAAACACAGATGACATATGAGGCTTTCAAAATGTCTACGTGATGTATGTCAATATTTAACATAAAAATAGAACTAGCCTATAATAACTATGATAACAGTTACAACAATAAAATAACTAAATAATAACAGTATAAAAGTAGTCTCTATATAACGAAATTATTGACATACATCAACTCATTAACTTATTAAAACTTTTTTGAAAGAATAGTTAAATTTATTTTCTTTGACTTATTATTTAGTTATTTTATTGTTGTAACTGTTATTATAGTTATTATAGGCTAGTTCTAATTATTTGACTTTTCAATATATAGGAAATCAACATACACTGACATAACCATACCATATGATTCATGTCACCCTTTTTCACAAAAGCTGCCAGCCTACCCATTCTATGATACATCGTGCATTTTCAATACCTATGTCACAAAACAATTTTGAAAAAGAAATTTCAATAATTAAGCAAACAGCATTTTAAAATAGCTGCTCTGTGAAAATAATAGATAAAATGATCGAGAGAAAAGAATACAAATTAGCGATTAATTTAATTTATCCAAATATTAGAGACAAAGAAGACAACAAATACGTTTCGATAACTTATTTTGGAACCGTTTCAGAAAAGATTTCAACAATTTTAAATACCTGTACAAATACAAAGGTAGCTTTTAAATCTTACAACACGACGCGTGATTTACTATTTAACGCTAAAGAAAAATCTTGTTTCCTGACAAAAGCTGAAGTTTATAAATTAGCTTGTACACATTGTAACGCAATCTACATAGGTCAAACTTCTAGAAATTTTAACACCCGATACAAAGAACATATTTCTGCATTTAGAAATAACCACGCTGAACATTGGCAAAACATATTATTGATACCGAACATAGACCTACAGAAAGTGACCGCATACAACCACAACATTTTTATAATGACAAACGTAAACTACACTTTTTTGAAGCTTTAGAAGTCAAAAAGCACACACACGACAATAGCTACCTTGTTTTAAACGAGCAAATTGATTTAATGAATTCCCCTTTCTTGGATATTCTTCTTTCTAATTAAATAAGTCAAAAAAAAATTAACTATTCTTTCAAAAAAGTTGTAATAAGATAATGAGTTGATGTATGTCAATAATTTCGTTGTATAGAGACTGCTTTTATACTGTTATTGTTTAGTTATTTTATTGTTGTAACTGTTATCATAGTTATTATAGGCTGATTCTATTTTTATGTTAAATATTGACATACATCACGACATTTTGAAAGCCTCATCTGTCATCTGTGTTTCATTTTATTTTCAATTTGATAAATTTTTTGATTAAAACATCATATCATAACATAGCAACAGATCTTTATTTGTAGTTGTCATGATTTCATACTAATTCAATTTTTATCTGTCTGAGAATACTGTCAAGCATCGAAATTCGTCAGAGAAACGTTGAAGGACATCCTAGAATATCCAGAATTCATAAGGGCCACTTGCTCCAGTTAGCTTACTCGCTCGCTACGTCCTTCACCTACAAAAACGAAAACCAACAGTGAAGCCGGAGAAGTAGTCTCCAAGTCTGTATGTAATTTATTTATTGAAAAATCTGACTTTTAGTTAATTTTCACGAGTGTTCTACAAACTCTTAAGTTTCAGCTTCAACCGCCAGTGATCTTCATTTTAGTAAAAATATTTCCAGAAAATTAATTTCAAATAGACCCTTTCTCTGAAGCTTTGGCAGTAGTGTTAATTTAAGTTTATGGTTTAACGGTCTATAATGTTTGGCTAATTTTCGTACAAAAAATTCGTGAGTGAGGAGGCCGCGACTCTTGAATTTTAAAAAGATTTCTTCAAATGACTGCAAACTAGGCCCCCTAGAATCCATATCCAGGTTTAGCTTCAGTTTTTATCTGTTTACATATATACAGGGTGATGCATTTTTACGGTAAACCTCAATATAATTGTTATTATGCAAGATACAAGAAAAAGTTGTATACGTTAATTATCGAGTGTCTTGAGCTGCATCTTATAAAATTATTCTGACAATCACTGGTTGGCCTATAAGACGTTGGTGATACCTACAAGTTTTTTTCGAACATCCCTTATATTATTGCATTTTTGCATTTTTCATCGAAATATGAGGCATATTTGTAAGAAAAAAGAATCTAGCCGCAGCAAGTGCGTTTTGGTAGCGAATTTCCATTAAATGCTTCAAATTTCAATAACTCAATTTGCTATAACCTAAGGTTCGTTGACTAGGAAACTGGTTTTCTCGGAAACGTTTGAAGTTTATTTTCGGAAAATGTTTGTACATTTTCAAACAATAAGTTATTTTGGTTAAATATGGTACATTGTTTTTACTATATAGGTTATACCGGTAACCAAATTGATGCCTGCTTGCATTAAAGAGGCATATTTCCTATTAAAACCATTTTTATGAAAATTCACTTTCATAACGCACTTGCTGCGCCCAGACTTTTAAATGCTTGACTTAAGCAAAATCTTCAAACGCTACTCACACTGCTAAAACACATTTTCAAACACTTTCTAATTCAAGATTAGGTCAATCCAAATTCGGGACGCAGCAAGTGCGTTATAGTAGCGAATTTTCATAAGAATTGTACACTAGTATTATACGGCATATTAGTTAATACTTTAAACTTACACACACCTTGAATATCTATTTTAGAGGTCCTAGTACACGCACATATAAAGAATCCATTCAATAGTGTTACCATCGCTATCTCTCTATTATCAAATAAATCATGAGTTCTAACTCCTTTTGAGAAAAATGCCCAAAACTCAATTTTCTATGAAGCTAAAGAATTAAATTTTGCTATATCTGTAGATAGTGTAAGTCTCTTTAAAATAAACTTGTATTACAAATGTCATTTAAGTTATACAAAAGATTTCCAGAAGGAAGCTTAATACATATTTAAAAAAGTAAAGTATCTGCCAAATTATAAACGAAGCAATTATTTTTCCTTATTAATCGCCAGTATGATTTCGTTTTGCTCAACCTAATCAAAGCGGTTTTTTCAATATCAACAATAACAAAATTATAATTTCAGACTCAAAGGTGACAAACTTATTTAGTCGTTTTAAACAAAAATGAGATTTTGTTCAAAACGTATGAAATCTGTGCACTATTGTCTCTCCAAATGACAAAATAAAACATATCATCAAACTGGATTCCGTCGCGTAACATTCTGCTTAAGAGGGAAGCACGGTATCCCCTGCGCTATCTAGGGAGGCGTCAACAAATGTTTTACTTGCGTCATACCTTAGATCGGCTTCATTCCCGGGATATTATATTCAAAGTATACGTAATTAATTAGAGAATTAGTAAAATTACCATTGAAACACATCCGAAGACTGTTTCGGTCTTATATGACGTCTTATGTTTAGGTTTAAAGATAAAAGAAACTATTTTATAATTATTTGTATAGAGACTTGGCTTGATTTTTTTTACTAGTACCTATATTGTTACTAGCACCTATATTATACGACAGCATAATATATCCATGCTGCGTTAAAACTGTATTTGAGGCCGCTCATAAAGCTACAAATATAGTGTCTTTTAATAATTGATTGAATCTCCCAGTTAAATAACAATTACTTGGCAAATTTTTAATTTCATGTTGTCTATTATTTTCCATAATTGCGGCCGATATTTCACGATTGTTGGTTCGGGTAGTATGTATTATGCATGGTATATATTTAGTTTGGTCAGCGTTGATGTATGGTTTATACCTGTTGTATGAATCAATCTACGCGTGTCAGTTAACTACTCTGTCTGTCAGGCATTGAACTTTAACCACTAAGTCGTTTCAAACGCATGTCATTGGGATTTTATTTTTAATTTGGGAAAAACTCTAAATATTGTGTACCAAAATACTTAAAATTCACAACATAGGTTTATTTGCACCATTTATAGCCACATGTAAAGTCTCATTCCAGTTACTCTGATACTTACAAAAATATAGCGTTTTCAAACAGTTTTCTCCGATTTTCCACCGGAAAAACTTGAGTATAAAGGCTGATTAACGAACTCGACCTCGGTTTTCAGTCAAACAAGATATATGCTAAGTTTGCTTGATATCAGTTTAGTATTTTTTGAGTTACCGCTCGGATTGTAGGGACTCAAATTCGTGCTCATCTGAAGAAATTTTTCCGAAAGATTTTCATCGTGACCTCTCTATTAGCGACTTTTTCTTAATAAAAATTCGCGAATAAAGACAGGAAAAACCTATTTGGAAAAAATTGTCGCCGTTTTAAAATCAATATTTTCGTGAGTTTTGTAATACATAACGCTGCTTATTTGAAGGTTAAATTAAAGGCTTATATTTTTTTATCAAAAACCCTACGCGTTTTGGCTTCTATTAGATATCTTCAGTGGTTAATACCTAGAAAATAAACGTTGGTTTGTCCGAAACCATGTTTCCGGTAGGTCTACAAAATACCATAAAGGTTAATTAAGCTATTGTCAAATATCCAAACTTAAGTTACATTGAAGGCAGGCAAAAATTGAGCACTAATCATAATCAACGGGTAAAAAAGTTCACTTACGTTGTTCATTTTCAACAATTGTTCTAAATAAGTTAGCGTTTGTTTTGCGAGCACGCTAGAAAACATAGCGGCTACATCAAATATCATCTGCTGTAAAAAATATACTACTTGACAATACAGTTGCACTGAATTTGCCTCGGGCAGCCGGACAAATCGTATTGTGTGGACATTTAATAAAAACGTAATAAAAAAAACTCTGGACGCAGCAAGTGCGTTATGGCAGTGAATTTTTATAAAAATGCTTTGAATATCAAATATGTCTTTTTAATGCAAGCAGTCATCAATTTGGTTACCGGTATAACCTATATAATAGAAACAATGTGCCATATTTTATCAAAATAACTTATTGTTTGAAAATGTACAAAAATTTTCCGACAATATACCTTAAACGTTGGTTTTCTAACCAACAAATCTTAGGTTAATAGCAAAATTTGCTACCAAAACGCACTTACTGCATCTTGATTTTTTTTTCTTACAAACATATTTCGATAAAAAATGCAATAAATTAAGGCTGTTCGAAAAAAAATTGTAGGGATTACCAACGATCGACTTGTGGGCCAGCCTGTGATTGTCGAAATAATTTTATAAGATGCAGCTCAAGACACCCTATAATTAACTTATACAATTTTTTCTCGTCTCTTGTAAATAATAATTATATTCAGCTTTACCGTAGAAACGCGTCATAAAACATAACAAACACTGTTTAATCCACCCACTAACATTAATAAAGGAATAATTTGCACTTGTATATAAAAATTTCCCAAATGACACAAATAATTTGTCGACTCAAACAAATAAACATATAAACGATCTCATATCATACGATAAATGTCAGTTACAGCGTCTAACAGACCTGCGCAATAATATCAAAGGTTCCGTTACCACGGCAACAACATACTAGATCTCGTATAAGTTGTTAACAATGAAAGGCGGTGAAATTAAACATAAATGTTTCAAATTTAAATAGCTCAATTTTTTGTAACCCTAGAAAGCTGAATTTTGGCTCATAGTTATGTCTTTTCCAAAGCAATATGTACACCAAATTCTATCGAAATATCTTTGTAATTTTTGGAGAAAAAATTTTTTTTCGAAAGAAAACTCAAAATTTTCCCGGAAAACCGTGTTCAATTTTTCTGGATAACGAACTCATCCAAGCTATAAATAAAAGAAAGGTACTTGCCGAGTTTTATCAAAATCGATTAATTATTTTTTGAGTTATCGGTTGAATACATATATATATATATATATATATATATATATATATATATATATATATATATATATATATATATATATATATATATATATATATATATAAACATATAAAAATCGAAACTGACCCCGGATATGGGTTCTAGGGGCCCAAATTCGCGCTCATTTGCAAACATTTTTGCAAAGTCTCACCATCGATACCTCTCTATTAGTGATTTTTTTTAAATAAAAATTAACTAAAAACTAGAAGCGCTACATACTTATATTTTATTGCAATCGAATCTTTACATGTTCCTGCAGGTAATGCATAGTCAAAGTCATCTCTTTTGGAACATGTTCGTATATATAATCTTATCTAAATCATTGGAATATTTAAGTGAATTTCAATTAATTATAACTAATAACACAAAACATTTTTTGAAATTTGCGAACATTCATCACCACTTGTGGTTTGTCTAGATTATGCAGCTTTTTAAATTGTTCCCGTACACCTACTATTTCTTGAGATAATTACAATTTAAGGAGGCCTTGTTTCCTAAAATGATAGCTAAATCACTTGTCACTTGTCATGACTTGAAGATGGACCAGGAGAGCTCTTCTTTTATCCCGGAATCCTGAGCCGATGGAATAGACTTGATAGCTAAATGCCACCCTTAACGGTCTTATATATTTACTTCCAACGCACTTCCCCAGGCCTAAAGATGTTGGATACCACCAGCCAAAAGTGTTTGCTGGTAAAATAGTTAGCAGTAGTGACTTGTAAAACTAGAGATGAAAACTTCTTGGTTTTATTATAACAACAGTTAAATATCTTAAATATATGGAGCGGCTCTTAAACGTTAATTCAATATTATTGTTTAACGCTATAAAATCAATTGATTTGACTGGTAATGTCGCAGAAACTACATTTGATAAATTCTTGTAGATTAATCATGCTTATCGTAAAACAATGCCATTATTTCACGCGTCTTTTGCCACTAACGGTTTCTAGCTCTACGTAAAATAAATTATACTCGTGAAATTATGCAAATTTATGGCTAAATATTATTGTATACCATAAGATTGGATTTTGTTTGTGATAATAGTTTTAGCCAACAACTTGTACGATAGAAAGTCTAATAATCACATGCATGCTTCATTTGACATCAGAAATCTTAGAGTTGATACTGATAGATGAAAAATGAGAGCCCTTTCGAGGTCGCTGTTCTTTCAGCCAGTATATCCCCAACAAGCCTGCTAAATATAGGATAAAAAACTCTGGACGCAGCAAGTACGTTATGGTAACGAATTTTCTGGAAATATTTTTCTATAAACAAATTTTATTAAAAAAAACTGTTTTGTACGACTGCAACGTAATATTAGTGATTTAAAAAAAAAACACTAATGAGGAGATCACGACTTTTGAATTAAAAAAAAAAGTCTTCAAATGAGCGCGAACTAGCCCCCCTAAAACGCATATCCAGGGTCAGTTTAAATATTTATATGTTTATATATTTATATGTTATATATATATATATATATATATATATATATATATATATATATATATATATATATATATATAGTGGCGCATTGAAAACGAAACAGACCGATTTGCGTCCAGAGAAATTTTTTTAAGAAACGCTGAAGCACGTCGATTTTAATATTGAGGGGGACATGTTTTGACATAAAACTCAACTTTGTCGCATCAACAACACCACCCTTATATTATAAATAGGGAACATGGGTCGAGTGTTATATCATTTGAGAGCTTTTTCTTTTCTGAATTCAACACACTAATTTTTTTGGAAGTTTTATCAACTCGTTTAAAAATGATTTACAGTTGGAAATGCAAAAACGCATTTCACTCATTCCGATAAAAAATGTGCTGATAGTCAATGTTTTGTGGTTTGTAAACAAAAAATTGACTATCAGACCATTTCTTATCGGAATGAGAGAAATGCGGTTTATTATTTCAGTTTATCGGTCGGTTTGATACTTGATAGTACTACCGAAAATTAATTTCCCAATGGTGTGTTCTGTGGAAGAAAGAGTTGAAATAATTACTCTTTTTTTCAAAAACGATGACTGTGCCAACCGTACCGCACATTTGTTTAATGAACGACATCCGAACAGACATGTTAACAGAAAATACATTTTGGAGTTAGTTGCAAAGTTTCGACAAAGTGGTTAAGTAGCCAACAAAAACGGGATCCTGAACGTGAATTTCCGGTTACAAATGAGACTACTGAGATTGAAGTTTTAAGACAATTGCTGCAGACCCAACTTTGAGCACGCGAAAATTGGACACTGTTTCAAACATCAAAAGAAGAATTATTTAGCGAATATTGAAGCACCATAAATTTCACCCGTATAAAATTCATCTTGTATAACAACTGAATGAAGATGATTTTGATCGGCGGCTGAAGTTTTGTGAAGTTTAGGCTGCACGAATAGCTGATAACGGGAATTTTCTGTTCAATATCTGTTTTTCAGACGAGTGTACGTTTTTATTAAACCCTACAGTCAATCGTCATAATTGTCGTTATTGGGCAAATAATAATCCAAGAAATTTTTGCGAAGTCCACACTCAAACTTCACAGAAATTAAATGTCTGGACAGGCATTTTTGGAGACCGTTTAATCGAGACGCAGTAAGTGCGTTTTGGTAGCGAATTTTTATTAAATGCTTCAAAATTCAATAACTCAATTTTCTCTATTAACCTAATAGCTTATCTGGCAGTTTGTTCTTCCCTAACTTAGTGAAACCGTCCCATTTTTAATATAGTCGTAGACTTTCAACGCGGCTTCACAAGCGCTTGTTTTTTTTCTGCCACCGATTTCAATTTTTTATGAATTTTCTTTAAAAAATTCAGTAAGCTGGAGATCACGACTTTTCAATTTTAAAAATCTCTTCAAATGAGCGCATATTGGCCCCCTGGACCACATATATATCCGGGGCCAGTTTCAATATTTATACGTCTATATATATATATATATATATATATATATATATATATATATATATATATATATATATATATATATATATATATATATATATATATATATATAACATGTGAGTTTTTTCGATGTTGAGTACAGGGATCTCCTAAACTACTGCAGTTAGAGAGGTGAAATTGAAAAAGTAGTGCCGTTTTATGAGGGTAATTCAGAACTGTTTTTGTTTCCATAAAAAATGTCATGGATTACTAGATATTTTGAAAAAACTGATGTTTGCCGATTTCGTTAAAGGCATTTAGCTGCGTTAGTATTTGGTTTACTAATTAGTTATAAAGGAAAAAGTTGTAGATAAATAAGTTCTAAATAAAGCAAAAATATGCAAATTTTAAAAAGATCTCCAACTTTTGAGTGATGTCATAAACTTGTGTTTTTTTGTAAATAGAAACCATAGTTGGCTGTAGCTTCATTAAAGAGGTATTTTTCCTCTTTACATTGGTATATGATTATTCTAAAAAATAAAAATTTTAGAGTGGTTTTCTTTTTTTTTGCACAAAAATAACATTGGTTACCACCGAAACGGTTGTCTATTTCAAATAGCTAAAACCTGAATCTAACTTTTTGCACACAGTTTACATATCATTTCTAATTGGAGATTTAACATAATAATTAACAAAATAAAATTTTTAAATCAAATTTGTAAAAATTTGGTACAAATTTAAAAAAAGCGTTGAGATATTACTAATTCGTCTAATTTTCTTTTACAAAATCGAATCCGTCGCTTATTTATTAAAACTTCTACCACTAATAGCAAAACAATCTAGGCCGGCTTTTTCAGAGGCAGTCGCTGTTCATTTTTTATATCAAATCTAACAGGTAACTATGGAAATAATTGTTTTCGACACTTGGAAATATTTAATGAGGACACCACCACTTTCGAATTTAGAAAAGATTTCTTCAAGTGAGCGCAAAATAGGCTCGTTAGAACCCATAGCCGGGGTTAGTTGTTATCTGTTTTCATATATACAGCGTGACGCATTTCTACGGTAAATGTCAATATATCCGTTATTATACAAGATACGAGAAAAAATTGTATATGTTAATTATAGGCTGTCTTGAGCTGCATCTTATAAAATCAGTTTTACAATCATAGGTCGCCCATAAGTTGTTGGTGATACAATTTTTTTTAATGGAACACAACTTAGATTATTACATTTTTGCATTTTTCATCGAAATATAATGCATGTTTGTAAGAAAAGAAACTAGCGGCGTAGCAAGTGCATTATGGTAGCGAATTTTCGTTATATGTTTCAAATTACAATAGCTCAAGTTGCTATTAACTTGACGTTCGTTGGCTAGGAAGCAGTTTTTTTGGGAACATTTTGAGTTGTTTACATTTTTTACAAGTAGAGGGAAAACAATTTAAACATTTAATTAAATAACATTTTTTCATTAATTGACATTTTGTCTTATTGTTTAATTGATGTATTTATTGCCATATACAAACCAAAATGATAAAAGTCGTGAGCAGAATTGAGAAAGATTTAAAATGAAGTGTCACTCAAGATTGGGTGCCATTTAGAATTCAAGGGTACTTTACACCCCTGCCTAAGGCGTAAGTTCCAATGCACCAAAATTTGCTCCATCATGTGCCCCCCTTGAAAATAAAATCGACGTGACTCGGCTTCTTATTGTTTTTTTATTTCGACTTTTTCCAGGTGGGAAGTTTTAATTGGTACATATATCTATTATATCCATCCATGCATATGACTGTTGAAATGGAACTAGTTTAAAATAAATATTTAGACGAAAAATAATTAACAAAACCGAATCCATCACGTTGAAATCAAATGTGTGCAAAATGATAACTAGATCCTTTCATCAGCAAAATTCAGTAAATTCTAAAAATATAAACATGGGATTCGCTTACGGTTGTAATTTTCTTCTTGTGGAATGTCAAAGCGTGGAATCTGACCTTGTGCACGTTTAGACTTCCAACATAGAAGTCGATGGTCTGTGGTCAGTCTTAATTACTCACCGTTTCGTTTTGTGACTAATTTTAGCCAGATCTCAAGCAAACTTTGTAGCCCGTCATCAGATGTTTCAGTTTTTGTTATAAAAAAATTAATTAGCTCTAATTTCCGTTCGTAGAACTATTTTGCGGTGACTCATCAAAGTTATTTGATGAGAATTCAAGCATACACGTGCATAAACGTGCACAAACCAATAAAATATCCTAATTAATAATAACTTATTTGTTGAAATTAGGTTTAATATCACGTATAGGTGTAAGTTACAACAACAAAAAAGTTTAAAATGACCGTGGCCGAATGAGTTCACTTCGAGGCCAGAGCATACAGCAAAAAAGAAAAGAAAAAATTATAGGCATTTATGATATTGTGAAGGCCGATACTCAATATAAATTCTTTGTCAACTTAGATAAAAATTTCTGGACGCAGCAAATGCGTTATGGTAGTGAATTTTCATAAAAATGTTTTTAATAGCAAATATGTGTGTTTTTTTTTTCAGAAAGCAGGCATCAAATTTGATTACCAGTATAACATATATAGTAAAAACAATGTGCCATGTTTCATCAAAATAACTTTATTGTTTGAAAATGTACAACAATTTCCGAAAGTAAACTTAAAGTGTAACCGAAAAAATCCGTTTCTTGGTCAACCTTATAGGTTAATAGCAAATTGAACTTGTCAAATATGAAGCCGTTAATCAAAATTCGCTACCATAACGTACTTGCTGCGTCCAGAATTTCCTTACTTATAAACATGCATTATATTTCGATGGAAAATGCAAAAACATAAGGCGTTTTCGACTAAAAAAATTATTTGTATCACCAACTACTTATGGGCCAGCCTGTGATTGTAGAAATATTCCTTAAGATGTAGCTCAAGACACCCTATAATTAATGTATACATTTTTTTTTCATATCTTGTAGAATAACGGATATATTGAGCTGTATTGATTTTTTACGAAAATTCGACAAAAGTTATATACCATTAAACGATACACTCTATAGCTAAGACTACTGCCAAGCATCAGAGAAAGGGCCTATTTGAAATGAATTTTCTGGAAACATTTTAGTAAAATGAAGGACAATGACGGTTGAAACTAAGACTTCAGGGTTTGTAAAACATTCTTGTTGACACATTTTCTTTCCATAGCCCGTATTATATTCAAGTTCTTTGCCTAAAAGTTGCGAAATTTAACGTTTTAAATTGTCACTTTGACGTTTTGAGGAAAACCCCAATTTATTTTCCTTTAAATGCTATAACTTTTTGTTCTTTTGACCTAAAGCGTTAAATTTTGGTAGGTAGTTTACCTATAGCGATATAAAACGTATGTAATGTACCAAATTGGTTGCCCTTACCTTGTTATTTCCGGAGAGATGAATTTTTTCTAAAGAAAATACAAAATTTTCCGGGAAAACCTCGGCCGATTTTCCTGGCTAACGAACTTATCCAATCCACTTACAAAAGGAATGTATTCACCAAATTTTGTCAAAATCGGCCTATTATTTTTTGAGTTATCGGTGTGACACACACACACACACACACATATATATATATATATATATATATATATATATATATATATATATATATATATATATATATATATATATATATATATTCGAAACTGACCCCGGATATGTGTTCTAGGTGGCCTAATTAGCGCTCATTTGAAGAATTTTTTTCAAAATTCAAAAGTCGGGATCTCCTCATTAGTGAATTTTTTTTAAGAAACGCTGAAACACGTCAATTTAAATATTGAAAGGGACATGTTTTCACATAAAACTCAACTTTGTCACATCAACCCCTTAAGGGATAACAACCCTTATATTTTAAATAGAGAACATGTTACGAGTGTTACATCATTTGAAAACTCTTTCTTTTCTGAATTCAGCACACAAATTTTTTGGAAGTTTAATCAACTCGTTTAAAAATTATTCACAGTTGGAGTTGCCAGAACGTATTTCAATCATTGTGATAAGAAATGCACTAATTAGTCAATTTTTCGTTACAAAAAACTAAAAAACAAAACCAAACAAACAAAAATGTTTATTCAGTTAAGTAAGTGTTCAAATGGTTGACAACCAGCTTCCATACAAAAGTACAAATTTTGTTCAAAACGAGCTCTGACATTCTGGAGCATTTGTGGAGTTATTAACAATGCGTCGTCGTCATTTTTCCAGAGACTCCAGTTCTGTTGCAAAAATTCTACTCTTTAAATGGCCCTATAGAAAGAAGTCTAAGGGAGTTAAATCCGGTGATCTAGGGGGCCACTCAATAGCACATCGACGCCCAATACATTGCTCTGAAAACTCTCTGTTCAAAAACTCCCTAACACGTTGTGAAAAATGCAGAGGAGCTCCATCTTGTTGAAACACTAATTGATTTTCTTCATAGCGATCATCATTTTCAACAATGTCAATTAGTAGAGGGTAAACGATATCTTCTAGTAACTCCAAATACGTTTCGCCACTCAAATTACCATCAAGAAAAATTGGTTCCGATTAAACGGTCTCCAAAAATGACAGTCCAGACATTCAATTTCTGTGGTGTTTGAGTGTGGACTTCGTAAAAATTTCATGGATTATTATCTGCCCAACGACAATTATGACGATTGACTGTAGAGTTTGACTCGTCTGAAAAACATATATTGAACAGGAAGTTCCCGTTATCAGCTATTCGTGCAGTCATAACTTCACAAAACTCCAGCCGCCGGACAAAATTATCTTCATTCAGTTGTTGTACAAGATGAATTTTATACGGGTGAAATTTATGAGCTTCAATATTCGCTGAATAGTTCTTCTTTTGATGTTTGAAACAGTGGCCAATTTTCTCGTGCTCAAAGTTGGGTCTGCAGCAATTTGTCCTAAAACTTAAATCTCAGTAGTCTCATTTCTAACCGGAAATTCACGTTCCGGATCCCTTTTTTTGTTGGCTACTGAACCACTTTGTTGAAACTTTGCAACTAACTCCAAAAGGTTTTTTCTGTTAACATGTCTGTTCGGATGTCGTTCATTAAACAAATTTGCGGTACGGTTGGCACAGTCATCGTTTTTGAAAAAAAGCGTAATTATTTCAACTCTTTCTTCTACAGAATACACCACTGTGAAACTAATTATCGGTAGTACTATCAAGTATCAAACCGACCGATAAACTGAAATATTAAACCGCATTTTCCTCCTTCCGATAAGAAATGTTCTGATAGTCCATTTTTTGTTCACAAACCAACAAAACATTGACTATCAGAACATTTCTTATCGGAATGAGTGAAATGCGTTTTTGCATCTTCAACTGTGAACTATTTCTAACGAGTTGATAAAACTTCCAAAAAGATTAGTGTGCTGAATTCAGAAAAGAATGAGCTTTCAAATGATGTAGTACTCGATCCATGTTCCCTATTTAAAATATAACGGTTGTTATCACCACCCTTAAGGGGTTGATGTGACAAAGTTGAGTTTTATATTAAAACATGTCCCCCTCAATATTAAAATTGACGTGTTTCAGCGTTTCTTAAAAAAAAATTCTCTGGACGCAAATCGGTCTGTTTCGTTTTCAATGCGCCACCGTATATATATATATATATATATATATATATATATATATATATATATATATATATATATATATATATATATCAACATACAAAGTCTGAAACTAGTCTCTGATATGAGTTCTGAAGGCTCTAGTTTGCGCTCAACCGAAGTTTTTTTTAGAAATTCGTGATAATAATGGATTACGGTGTATATTATAGATTAGACTGAACAAGACGTTAAACGTAGAAAACATACACATATTTAAACATATTTTCACCTAATTTAAGACTTGAGTGTAGCCAAACAAATCCAGAGGTGAGCAAACTAAAAATTCCAATGTCTTTTTGATTAAAGTCATTTGATGAGTAGTTACATAATCGTGCATAAGCGATCGTAAATGGCTTAATATGCAAACAAGGTGGAAGCATAATTAATGTAACTATCGCGAGCACATGTCTTTACTTTTTGTTATAATTAATGCATACTTCGGTACCTATTTGAATTTATAATTATGTTTGTTATGCGTGAGAACTACCATTATGTACAGCATCAAGTGAATTAAGTCGGTGATCCAGACTTTAGGACAAATTTGGAAGACATATTTAATTCGACTTGGGATTAAAAAATCACTGAGCTTATTATTATTATTATCATTATTATTATTGTGATTATTATTATTATTATTATTATTATTATTATTATTATTATTATTATTATTATTATTATTATTATTATTATTATTATTATTATTATTATTATTATTATTATTATTATTATTATATATGGGGTGGTTCTGTGGTGGTAGGCAGTGTCTTCCGAGCACAACAAAAATGTATAAGGAGAATTTTCGGTTTGCCACCAACTGAAAGCTGCAGAGGCTATTTTATATCGAGAAATATTCTCACCTACTACTCGCTCTATATCATTGAATGTGTCAAGTTTGTGAAGGAAAATGGTGATATGTTTGTTCATTATGAACACCAGCACACTTACCTCTTGCGCAAGAGAGATGACCTGGTACAACCCCACACACGCCTGACTAGGTTGCAGAGAAATGCAAGATACAATGTTATAAAAATATTTAATCAGTTGCCCGTTGAGGTAAGACAGTTGCCCATGCCAAAGCTGAAAGCAAAGTTACACAAATACTTGTTGCAAAAAGCCATCTACGATATGGATGAGTATTTCAATGCTACCGATCTGCAGCATATTTTGGTTTAGGCTCCCTCAAAACAAGGCCTTCTTTTAATACAGTTTCTGTTTGACGAGGTTTTTATCTTTTTAGTTATCATTGTTATTTTTTTTTATTATACATGCAATTTTAATATGTTTAATGTTTCTATTTTATATTTTACATTTTTTGTATACTTAATTATTAGGTTTTTAGTGAATTTTCTTTAAAAAATTCACTAACGAGGAGATCTCGACTTTTGAATTTTGAAAAAATTTCTTCAAATGAGCGCTATTTAGGACCCCTGGAATCCAAATACGAGGTCAGTTTCAGACTTTATATATATATATATATATATATATATATATATATATATATATATATATATATATATATATATATATATATATATATATATATATATATATATATATATATATATATATTTATATATATATATATATCTATATATATATATATATATATATATATATATATATATATATATATATATATATATATATATATATATATATATATATGTTTATATATTTATGTGTCACACCTATAACTAAAAAAATAATGGACCGATTTTGATAAAATTAGGTGAGTACCTTCCTTTCGCGAGTAGCTTGGATAAGTTTGTTAGCCAGGAAAATCCGCCAAGGTTTTCCCGAGAAATTTTGTGTTTTCTTTCGAAAAAAATTGAAAAAAAAATTATATCTCCAGAATTAACAAAATAAGGGCAACGAAATTTGGTACACGGGTTTATACTATTATAGGTAAGCTACCTACCAAAATTTAGCGCTGTAGGTTTAAGGACAAAAAAGTTACAGGCATTTAAAGAAAAATAAATTTGGATTTTCCTCAAAACGTCAAAGTCGCGATTTTAAACGTCAAAATTGTTAATATTTAGGCAATGAACCTGAAATTAATATGACCTATGGAAGGAAAATGTCTCAAAAATAATGTTTTACAAAGCCTGAGCTCTTAGTTTCAATCGTCATTGGCCTTTATTTTACTAAAATATTCCCAGAAAATTCATTTCAAATAGACCCTTTTTTTAGTGAATTTTTTTAATGGAACACGCCCTATGTTATTGCATTTTTGTATTTTGCATCGAAATAGAATACATATTTGTAAGAAAAGAAATTTTTGACGCAGCAAGTGCGTTCTGGTAGCGAATTTTCATTAAATGCTTCAAATTTTGAATCAATTTGCTATTAACCTATAAGGTTGACCAGAAAACCAGTTTTTTCGGGAACAATTTAAGTTTACTTTCGGAAATTTTTGTACATTTTCAAAAAATAAAGTTATTTTGATGAAACATGGCACATTGTTTCTAAAATATAGATTATACTGGTGACCAAATTTGGTGCCTGCTTTCTTAAAAAAACATATTTGCTATTAAAAACATTTTAATGAAAATTCACTACCATAACGCACTTGCTGCGTCCAGAGTTTTATTTATACATAGTTATTATTTTTAATGCAATTTTGATGTGTTTAATGTTTTTGTATTTTATATTTTACAATTTTATATATTTATTTAGATTTTATCTATACATACAATTTTAATGTGTTTAAAGTTTTGTATTTCATATTTTACACTTTTTATATGATTGTTTATATTTTATTTATACATTGTGTTTAGTATTTTAAATTGATACATGCGCTTTTATATGCGGAGTGGTCTTTATTTACTCGGTAACTTCGTTAGTCTGCACTACTCTTAGCAAGCATTGTCTGAGACATATTTTATTTGTGCACTCAGTTTAAGTATTCTATTCATAAATACAGTTTTGTTCTTTCCTTTTTCTATATGTAGGTGTATATATTTGTGAAAACTGGCTCTACGTCCAAGTGGGTATTTGTATCATATTTGAGTCAAAAAAAAAAAATTATTATTATTATTATCGACTTTAGTCTGAGGGGCTTTCATGCTTCCTCAAAGGGGAACATTGACTCGTCCCAGGTATCTTAGATACCAAAGGGACTGAGCTTTCATGGAGCCCTTTCCAAGTTATCGGACCCTGAAGGACAGCGCGACACATCCTCGTTTTCCAGGAATCTCCCCACTGTGTGGGCAGCTGCAAGTATTACCGCCTTCTGCATAACCTTATAAAGATGCTCTCCAAGACCCAAGTCTCTTAATATTCTCTCGGTTATTCTTAGAAACCACAACAGTTGACGACATGACTATTAAAATCACTCGGATACTATCTGCCATCCACTGTCTCCTTATTTGTATCTCGAGGTATCTGTACTTATTGATCTATTCGTTGTACTTTATCTGTATTCGGAATGGTCACATCAATCAGCGCACTTGCTTGCAGAACTTATCCACTATTATCATATCTGGCCTGTTGTGTGCAACTCGTTGGTCTGTGGGCACGGCCCGATCCCAGTACAACCTATATCCCGAGTTCTCTAGAACAGGCTCAGGAGTGTATCTATAGTAGGGTACCTTACTAAGATTTAAAAGGCCCAGTTTCAGAGCTAGTTCTTGATGGAAGTATTTTAGCAACTGCGTCGTGCCTCTCTTTATACTCTGTTGCAGTAAACGCTTGATATCCTCCTGTGACGTGCTGGATAGTCTCTGATGACTGACACCCAAATCTATATTTGTCATCTTAGACCGAATTATCTGCAACTATATACTTTCAGGTAGTTTCTTGTTGGGATGACCTGATCTTGTATGGCTAGCAAAAACCCCTCTGTCTCTGAAAACATCTGCCTGGACACCAACCAGCAGTTCGACATGTGCCTGATAGGTCTCATTCAGACGTCGCCCATGGACAAACTTCTGCATCTAAGTTTGCAGCTGGTTCTGATCAGTCCGATGGTGACTTTGTATTTCACTTTCTTATAATGGCACGGTGTAGTTCAGAAGTAACCGCCCGCTGATGGAAATATGTACGTAGGTTTAGTGTCTGCTGGTCTAAGTGTGTACCAACATCCAACAGTCCTCTTCCGCCTTGGTGTCTAGGTAGAGTTACTGGCTCGATCGCACTAGGAGGGTGATGTTTTTTGGATTTTGTTAGGAGTGTTCGCACCGTTGTAGATTTTCGCGGTCTGTTTTGCTCCAGTTTACAATCCCAAATGAATAGCTAAGTGCAGAAAATGCATATGTATTAAGAGCTTTAGTCAGGTTCTTGCTGTTGAGATTTGCTCGCCCCACCTGCTTTTTCGTTCTGCATTACCGAGTGATTTTATTTTCCTCGCTTGTTGTATTCACATGTTTTTATAACACTCTTCTACATCCATCGGGGCAATTTCCTAGCCATTCTGCATTTCACATATACCTTAGTGTATGACTCTGACTAGTTAAATTAATAGAACATTTCAAAGAAACTATTGATAATGCAAATGCGCCTGTTACAAAACAAATTACAAAAAATATCAGAGCACTCACAAAAAATGAGGATTTTACCAAGCTAACGCAGATTACAAAAGCTCTGCATGGAGATTTTTCAGACGATTTAAACAATGTAGACCCTACCATATTGTCAAGCTTAAAATATGCTCGAATTACCTCAGTCGACATAGAACGTAGTTTTTCGTCGTATAAAAACTACCTAACTGAGAGAAGGCAATCTTTCAAAATAGATTATTTAGTGCGCCACTTAATAATATCTGTTAATAGTAATAATTGCAATAATAATATTGATGAATGATTAATTAATAATATAATTAGGCTCCTATGTGGTATTGGTTGTGAATAAAATTAATTGCTTAAACATTTAAAAACTTGTTTTATTGGTATACTATGATTTTTATGCATTGTATATATCGATATGTTTGTGCATATTTTGTTCAAGTTGGTGCATATTTTTTTCAAATTTCCTGCAAATATATATATATATATATATATATATATATATATATATATATATATATATATATATATATATATATATATATATATATATATATATAGGCTGGCGTATTGAAAACGAAACAGACCGATTTGCGTCCAGAGAATTTGTTTTAAGAAACGCTGAAACACGTCAATTTTAATATTGAGGGGGACATGTTTTGACATGAAACTCAACTTTGTCACATCAACTCCTTAAAGGTGGTGATAACAACCCTTATAGTTTTAATAGGGAACATGGGTCCAGTATTACATCATTTGAAAGCTCTTTCTTTTATGAATTCAGCACACTAATTTTTTGGGAAGTTTTATTAACTCGTTTACAAATTATTTACAGTTAGAGTTGCAAGAACATATTTCATTCATTGTGATTAGAAATGCACTAATTAGTCAATTTTTCGTCAAAAAAAAAAAACTAAAAAAAAACAAAACCAGACGTTCAAAATTGTTTATTCAATTAAGTAAGTGTTCAAATTGTTGACCACCAGCTTCCATATAAAAGTACAATTTTTTTTCAAAACGAGCTCTGACATTATGGAGCATTTGTGAAGTTATTAGTCGGCATTCTTCAACAATACATCGTCGTAATTCTTCCAGAGACTCCGGTTCTAAATTCTACTCTTTAAATGGCTTCGTAGAAAGAAGTTTAGAGGAGTTAAATCCGGTGATCTAGGCGGCCACTCAATAGCACCTGAAACTATCTGTTCAAAAACACCCTAATACGTTGTGAAAAATGCGTAGAAGCTCCATCCTGTTGAAACACTAATTGATTTTCTTCAAGCGATCATGATTTTCAACAATGTCAATTAGTAGAGGGTAAACGATATCTTGTAGTAACTCCAAATACGTTTCGCCACTCAAATTTCCATCAAGGCAAATTGGTTCGATTAAGCGGTCTCCAAAAATGCCAGTCCAGACATTCAATTTCTGTGGAGTTTGATTGTGGACTTCGTGAAAATTTCTTAGATTATTATCTGCCCAATAACGACAATTATGACGATTGACTGTAGAGTTTAATAAAAACGTACACTCGTCTGAAAAACAGATATTGAACAGAAAGTTCCCGTTATAACTTCACAAAACTCCAACCGCCGATCAAAATCATTTTCATTTAGTTGTTGTACAAGATGAATTTTATACGGGTGAAATTTATGATGCTTCAATATTCGCTGAATAGTTCTTCTTTTGATGTTTGAAACAGTGGCCAATTTTTGCGTGTTCAAAGTTTGGTCTGCAGCAATTTGTCCTAAAACTTCAATCTCAGTAGTCTCATTTCTAACCGGAAATTCACGTTCAGGATCCAGTTTTTTGTTGGCTACTGAACCTCTTTGTCGAAACTTTACAATTAACTCCAAAATGTATTTTTTGTTGACATGTATGTTCGGATGTCGTTAATTAAACAAATTTGCGGTACAGTTGACACAGTCTTCGTTTTTGAAAAAAAAGAGTAATTATTTCAACTCTTTCTTCTACAGAATACATCATTGTGAAATTAATTTTCGGTAGTACTATCAAGTATCAAACCGACAGATAAACTGAAATAATAAACCGCATTCCTCTCATTCTGATAAGAAACGTTCTGATAGTCAATTTTTTGTTTACAAACCAACAAAACATTGACTATCAGCACATTATCGGAATGAGTGAAATGCGTTTTTGCATCTTCAACTGTGAATGTTTTTTAAACGAGTTGATAAAACTTCCAAAAAAATTAGTGTGCTGAATTCATAAAAGAAAGAGCTTTCAAATGATGTAACACTCGACCCATGTTCCCTATTTAAAATATAAGGGTTGTTATCACCACCCTTAAGGGGTTGATGTGACAAAGTTGAGTTTTATGTCAAAACATGTCCCCCTCAATATTAAAATTGACGTGTTTCAGCGTTTCTTAAAAAAAAATTTCTCTGGACGCAAATCGGTCTGTTTCGTTTTCAATGCGCCACCCTATATATATATATATATATATATATATATATATATATATATATATATATATATATATATATATATATATATATATATATATATATATATATATATATATATATATATATATATATATATATATATATATATATATATATATATATATATATATATATATATATATATATATGCGCATATTTCACCTAAAAAGTTTGCATATAAATCCGAGCCCTGCTTATCAGAGACAAAAGAGAGTAGTATAGAAAATTTAATTGCATTTGGTTGACTTTTACTGTGTTCAAATTTTTTTGGAAAGTCAGTATATTTTTCTTACTTGTCGCTCTTGAGATCCGTAAATTGAATAAAAGTGTGCCTAACTTTTCCTCTATTTTTCCTACGAGATTCTTATTGTATCCTAATTTAAATACTTATTATTAATTATTCTCTTAACTTTCTCAAGCATCATATCCATATAAGATCCCTTGTAACCAAAATGTCAATATAAATTGTTTGTAATTATTTTAAAATTGTCTTGTGATTGAAGCCTTGTGGGTGTCTAACATGTATTTAATAATATTATTAAGTGCACATGTCAAAAGGTATTAATTTTGATATGTTGTCCGTATACAAAGTCAACCTACAAAGTCTCAAGTGCTGAAGAATAAAAACATTGTACCTACGCAACTTTACTGCGAATTAAATCTCATGTGTCTTAAATGTTTTTAAAGTAAATGTTTTGGTATCATTAACTTATTATGAATCAATAACTTTCATCTTAGTTACACCACCTGCAATTTTCATGATTTTTTGTGAATTTTCTTTTAAATAATCACTAATGAGGAGATTCCGACTTTTCAATTTAAAAAAATTTCTTCAAATGAGCGTGAACTGCGAACTAGGCCCCCTAGAACCCATATCCATGATCAGTTTCAAATTATAATATATATATATATATATATATATATATATATATATTATATATATATATATATATATATATATATATATATATATATATATGTATGTATGTATGTATCACAGCGATAACTTAGAAGATAATGGGCCCATTTTGATAAAATTTGCCGAGTACCTTTCTTTCGTAAGTGACTTGAATTAGTTCCTTAGCCAGGAAACGTCTAGACGCAGCAAACGCGTTATGGAAGTGAATTTTCATAAAAATGTTTTTAATAGCAAATATATCTCTCTAATGCAAGTAGGGGTCAATCTGGTTACCGGTATAGCCTATATAATAGAAACAATGAACCGTATTTTATCAAGCTTACTTATTGTTTTAAAATGCACAAAAATGTTCCGAAAATAAACCTAAACATCAAACCTTAGGTTAATAGCAAATTGAGTTATTGAAATTTGACAGATTTTAAGAAAATTCTCTATCAAACGCACTTACTGCGTCCCGATTATACAAACATGCATCATATTTCGATAAAAAATTCAAGAATGCAATAATATAAGGGTGTTCGAAAAAAACAATTGTAGGGATCACCAATGACTTATGGACTAGCCTGTGATTGTCAAAATATTTTTATAAGATGCAGCTTAAGACACCCTAAAATTAACGTGTACAATTTTTTCTCATTGAGCTTTATCGTAGAAATGCGTCATCTTGTATATATGCAAACAGATAAATATATAGTAAAAAAATGTGCCATGTTTCATCAAAATAATTTTATTGTTTGGGAGCGCAAAAAAATTTCCGAAAGTAAACTTAAAGTTTTCTAAAAAAACCGTTTCTCGGTCAACCTTATAGGTTAATAGCAAATTAAGCTTTTCAAATATGAAGCATTTAATCAAAATTCGCTACCATAACGCACTTGCTGCATCCAGAATTTCTTTTCCTACAAACAGGCATTATATTTCGATGGAAAATGCAAAAATGCAATAACATAAGGCGTGTCCGACTAAAAAAAAAAAAAGAAAACTTGTATCACCCACGACTTATGGGCCAGCCTGTGATTGTAAAAATATTTTTTAAGATGTAGCACAAGACACCCTATAATTAATGTATACAATCTTCTCCTATCTTGTATAATAACGGATATATTGAGCTTTATTGATTTTTACGCAAATTCGACAAAAATTATATACCATTAAACGATAAACTCTTTAGCTAAGACTACTGCCAAGGATCAGAGAAAGGGTCTATTTGAAATGAATGTTCTGGAAACATTTTAGTAAAATGAAGGACAATGACGGTTGAAACTAAGAGTTCAGGGTTTGTAAAACTTCTTCTTGAGACATTTTCTTTCCACAGCCCGTATTATATTCAAGTTCTTTGCCTAAATGTGACCAATTTTGACGTTTTAAATCGCGACATTGACGTTTTGAGGAAAACCCCAATTTATCTTTCTTTAAATGCCTGTAACTTTTGTGTCTTTTGACCTACAGAGCTAGATTTTGTTGCCCTTACTTTGTTATTTCTGGAGATATAAATTTTTTTCGAAAGAAAACACAAAACTTTCCAGGAAAACCTAGGCCGATTTTCCTCGCTAACGCACTTATCCAAGCCACTTGCAAAAGGAAGGTATTTACCAAATTTAGTCAAAATCGGCCCATTATTTTTTGAGTTATCGGTGTGGTACATATATATATATATATATATATATATATATATATATATATATATATATATATATATATATATATATATATATATATATATATATATATATATATATATATATATATATATATATATATATATATATATATATATATATATATATATATATATATATATATAAACATAGAAAAATCGAAACTGACCCCGGATATATGTTCTAGGGGGCCAAATTAGCGCTCATTTGAAGAAATTTTTTCAAAATTCAAAAATCGAGATCTCCTCATTAGTGAATTTTTTTAAGAAAATTCACTAAAACTGGCCCAGGTTTTCCCGTAAAATTTTGTGTTTTCTTTCGGGAAAACTTTATATCTTCGAAAATAACAAAGTAAGGCCAACCAGATTTGGTACGCGTGTTTGTATTATAAAGGTGAGCCATTTACCAAAATTTAGGTCTGCAAGTTTAAAGACGAAAAAGTTATAGGTATCTAAACAAAACTTGGGGTTTTCCTCAAAACCTCAAAGTCGCGATTTGAAACGTCAAAATTGGAACATTTAA
Source organism: Tillus elongatus (assembly GCA_964006375.1). Classification (NCBI taxonomy): domain Eukaryota; kingdom Metazoa; phylum Arthropoda; class Insecta; order Coleoptera; family Cleridae; genus Tillus; species Tillus elongatus. The sequence goes on from OZ023264.1 coordinate 12,489,448, forward strand.
GCAATGAGCCTGAAAGAAATACGGATTATGTAAAGAGTATTCTGCAAACCCTTAAGGTTCAGCCTCAACCATCATTGCTCTTCAGTTTACTAAAATATTTCCAGAAAATTCATTTCAAATAGACCCTTTCTCTGATGCTTTGGCTGTAGTTTTAGTGAAGTTTATGGTTTAACGGTCTATAATTTTTAGCTAATTTTCGTAGAAAAAATTCGTTAATGAGGAGACCGCGATTTTTAAATTCTAAAAAGATTTCTTCAAATGAGCGTAAACTAGATACCCTAGAATCCATATCCGGGTTTACTTTCTGCTTATATACAGGGTGGCGCATTTCTACGGTAAAGCTCAATATCATTGCTATAATGCAAGATACAAGAAAAAACTGTATACCTTACCTATAGGGTGTCTTGAGCTGCATCCTATAAAATTATTTTGACAATCACAGGATGGCCCATATGTCGTTGGCGTTACCTACATTTTTTTGTAGTTTCTTAGTTTTTAGTTGTTCTCCGTTAACCTAAACCCACTAACTAGATGGACCAGAAACTTCTAAATAATTATTAACTTCGATTAATTGATGTGTATCTTAGTTAACACCTTTCATTTTTTGACTAATGTCTTCATTAGTAGAAGCAACGAATATGTTTCAACGTCTAATTATAGAAATTGCGTATTTTCTTAAATAAATGATTGTTCGTTAATCTAATAATGAATCTATAAATTCTTCAGGATCTTGTTAAGAAAAATAACAGTTTCAACGTTAAAATAAGTCGTATTATTTAATTAACGTAATGATACTTTTTAATAATTGCCCTAATTTTTACTTTTATGGTATTTGGACGGTCATTCTGTAACGACAAACCTAATTTAAATTTATTGCAATAATAAATTAATCCTGAAGACACATTCATTATTAAAATGAAATACCATATTTGCTGGTTTTAGATTTGATGTACTTTATATTCATTTAAACATGTTAGGTTTAAGCGATATTACTGTAATAATTCCAATACATTTTATAAACTTTACTTATAATTTATTGTCTTGTCTTATAGATAGTAATAAGGTTAATTGCTTGCTGAAATATTTCTGGTTTTGCAATTCTTAATGTCAAATTTACCCCTCTTTCCATATATATTTTATTTAATGTGATAATGAAACTTGTATAATCCGAGACAAATCTTTTTTTTTTAGAGAAAGAAAATTATGTCTCAACTACTAAGGCCATTGACATATATAAATTATATAGAAAAACATTTTAGGTACAATGTAAGTGCATTAATAATGTATGTGTTCCTGAACCGGTAAATTATATAAAACTCTGGACGCATCAAGTGCGTTATGGTAGTGAATTTTCATGAAAATGTTTTTATTGCAAATATGTGTGTTTTCTTTTTAAGAAAGCAGGCATCAATTTTGGTTACCAATATAACCTATATAGTAAAAACAATGTGCCATGTTTCATAAAAATAACTTTATTGTGTGAAAATGTACAAAAATTTCCAAAAGTAAACTTAAAGTGTTCCCGGAAAAACTCGTTTCTTAGTCAACCTTATAGGTTAATAGCAAATTGGGCTATTCAAATATGATGCATTTGATCAAAATTCGCTACCATAACGCACTTGCTGCATCCAGAATTTCTTTTCTTACAAACATGCATTATATTTCGATGGAAAATGCAAAAATGCGAAAACATAAGGCGTGTTTGATTAAAAAAAAAAGAAAATTTGTATCACCAACGACTTATGGGCCATCCTGTGATTGTAGAAATATTTTTTTAAGATGTAGCTCAAGACACCCTATAATTAATATATACAATTTTTGTCATATCTTGTATAATAACGGATATATTGAGCTTTATTGATTTTTTACGAAAATTCGACAAAAATTATATACCATTAAACGATAAACTCTATAGCTACGACTACTGCCAAGTATCAGAGAAAGGGTCTATTTGAAATGAATTTTCTGGAAACATTTGAGTAAAATGAAGGACAATGACGGCTGAAACTAAGACTTCAGGGCTTGTAAAACATTCTTCTTGAGACATTTGATTTCCAAAGCCCGTATTAGATTCAAGTTATTTGCCTAAATGTTGCCGATTTTTACGTTTTAAATCGCAACTTTGACGTTTTGAGGAAAACTTCTATTTATTTTTCTTTAAATGCCTTAACTTTTATGTCTTTTGATGTACATAGCTAAATTTTGGTAGGTAACTTACCTATAAGGATATAAACCCGCGTACCAAATTTGGTTGCCCTTACTTTGTTAATTCCGGAGATATAAATTTTGTTCGAAAGAAAACACTAAATTTTCCAGGAAAACCTGGGCAGATTTTCCTGGCTAACGAATTTTTCCAAGCCATTTTCAATAGGAATTTATTCACCAAATTTAATCAAAATCAGCCCATTATTTTTTGAGTTATCGGTGTGATATATATATATATATATATATATATATATATATATATATATATATATATATATATATATATATATATATATATATATATACAGGGTGAGCCACGGTGGATGGAGTATTAAAAGTATATGGAGAATGAATCAACCGATTGCTCTGAAATTTTGGTTACGGATGTAATGGCGTATGAACTCTCGACCTAAAATATTTTTGAAAATGCAGTGTTGCCACATATACGTAAAACTGGCAAGATCTTCGTAATTTTAAATGGAACACCCTATATATTTTTGCTTTTTTTGAATTGTCGTCTCTTTTTGAGTAACTTTTGTTGATATTTTCCTATAACTTTCTCAAGTCGTTTTCGAGATAATAATTATTTTCTGAATTTATTACCAAAAATTTGACTTTCATTAAATCGTGTTTTCTCCTACCGACGAAGCGATTTAAAGATAATTTTTTAGCTACGGTTAGGCAAGGTCTAGGGGCATCTCCTCCAATAATCAAATGTTTAGAATATCATACAGGGTGAGTTAGAGAACGTTTTCTATAAGTGACTCGGAGAAATGCACGAAAGTCATTTTTTTTAAATAGAACGCCCTGTATATTTTCAAATTTTTTGGATCGTCTTCTCTTTTTGAGTAACTTTTGTTAATATTTCCCTATACCTATCTCAAGGCGTTTTCGATTTATGGTCACTTTTCTCTAACCTATCCAAGATTATTGGTCTTTTTGTATATCATAATGGGTGGGCCATGAAATTTCTATTTTGTCACTTTGTCATGACAACAGACATGCTGTTTATCTAAATAAATTTGACTTTAGTTATATTTACATTCTACTTGTATAGCTACAGCACAAATATGGCAGAAAATAATTATACAAACACAGTTTTAATGGATTTGTTTATTATTCATGGACAGTGCAATAAGATTATCAGCAGAACTTGTAGAAGATTTAATGATAAATATCCGAATTTGCCGCAGATGAATAACAGAAAGTTTCTACGAATTCATAGGAATTTTATAAAATCTGGTGCGTCGTTAAGAGATGCAAGAAATCTACCCAAACCTGTGACATCTGACGAGGTAAATGAAATCAATGTGCTAGCGTATTTTCATGCGAATCCCCAGTATTCCATACGTTGTGCTGAACAGGATTTAGGATTGCCATATTCATCCATTCGAAGAATACTAGTAAATCATAAAATGCATAATTATAAATTTACAAGAGTTCAATTTCTCACGCCTCAGGATTATCTACAGAGAATAGAGTTGTGTGAAATGTTAGTTGTGCGTATGCAAGAGGACCCCAATTTTTTAAAGAAAATGATATGGACTGATGAATCCAAATTTTCTAGGGAGGGGATTTGTAACACACGAAATCGTCACTATTGGGCCACAGACAACCCCCACGTTACTAGAGAGGCTGGTTTTCAAGTCAAATTTAGTTTAAATGTTTTTTGTATGTTATTGGATGACAAAATAAAATATTACATATATGACGAAAAATTGAATTCCAGAAAATATTTAGATATAATTAGAACAATTGTGGAAGGCTTCCTTGATAATCTGTCAATTGAAACATATAGAACTTGTTGGTATCAACTCGACGGGGCTCCTGCACATTGTACATCCGAAATTAGTATGGAGTTGGACCGGCTTTTCGATGACCGTTGGATCAGACGTTTGGGACCGTGTAACTGGCCTGCGAGGTCCCCTGACCTTACCCCGTTAGATTTTTATTTTTGGGGTATTCTTAAAGATCGAGTTTATAAAACTCCAGTCCACAACAGGGCAGAATTAGAACGTCGAGTGATTCAAGAGATTGAAAACTTGGACCCCGCTGAAATAAGAGCTGCTACAACAAACGCCGTGCATCATCGTATACAAAACTGTCTGGAAGTTAACGGTCAACATTTCGAACAATTATTATAGTTTTAAGATTTTTATACATATTTATTACTGTCATTGGTATTATTTGTTATTGCTACTTGGCCTTTTTTACTATTATCGCTGATTAGGTATTAGTTTTTCCAAATACTGATAGTGTTATTGTTCTCATAACGACGAACCAAAATTTATAAAATTCCTACGAATTCGTAGAAACTTTCTGTTATTCATCTGCGGCAAATTCGGATATTTATCATTAAATCTTCTACAAGTTCTGCTGATAATCTTATTGCACTGTTCATGAATAAAAAACAAATCCATTAAAACTGTGTTTGTATAATTATTTTATGTCATGTTTGTGCTATAGCTATTCAAATTGAATGTAAATATAACTAAAGTCAAATTTATTTAGATAAACAGCATGTCTGTTGTCATGACAAAGTGACAAAATAGAAATTTCATGGCCCACCCATTATGATATACAAAAAGACCAATAATCTTGGATAGGTTAGAGAAAAGTGACCATAAATCGAAAACGCCTTGAGATAGGTATAGGGAAATATTAACAAAAGTTACTCAAAAAGAGAAGACGATCCAAAAAGTGTGAAAATATACAGGGCGTTCTATTTAAAAAAAATGACTTTCGTGCATTTCTCCGAGTCACTTATAGAAAGCGTTCTCTAACTCACCCTGTATGATATTCTAAAGATTTGATTAATGGAGGAGATGCCCCTAGACCTTGCCTAACCGTAGCTAAAAAATTATCTTTAAATCGCTTCGTCGGTAGGAGAAAACACGATTTAATGAAAGTCAAATTTTTGGTAATAAATTCAGAAAATAATTATTATCTCGAAAACGACTTGAGATAGGTATAGGAAAATATCAACAAAAGTTACTCAAAAAGAGACGACAATTCAAAAAAAGCAAAAATATATAGGGTGTTCCATTTAAAATTACGAAGATGTTGCCAGTTTTACGTATATGTGGCAACACTGCATTTTCAAAAATATTTTAGGTCGAGAGATCATACTCCGTTACATCCGTAACCAAAATTTCAAAGCAATCGGTTGATTCGTTCTCTATATACTTTTAATACTCCATCCACCGTGGCTCACCCTGTATATATATATATATATATATATATATATATATATATATATATATATATATATATATATATATATATATATATATATAAACATATAAAAATTGAAACTGACCCTGGATATGTGTTCTGGGGGGCCTAATTAGCGCTCATTTGAAGAATTTTTTTCAAAATTCAAAAGTCAGGATCTCCTCATTAGTGATTTTTTTTAAGAAAATTAACTAATACAACGGTTACAGTTATATGTGTTTATATAGTTCACTAGATTTTAAGAAACTTATGTTTTCCGGTGCTGCTGTGGCTAGGGTTACCATGGATATATTTTCGCCTAAAAACAACCTTCTTTGGAGTCTGTGTTTAGTGCCCTCTGTGACAATATGACTTGCTGAAAGGCTCACATTGCAGGTATTACAAACTGGTGGAATTTGTTGCTCCAGTAGGTCTTGTATGTGAGCGCTGTGTGTCCTATCCGGAGTCTTCTCAGGACGGCCAGGGATCTGCGACTTAGTATAGGTGGTTGGAATGCCTCAATGGTTGGTGCTAGTTCGTGCAGCTTGGTAGTTAATTATTCCAGTATATTTGCCATTTGTCGTAAATTACTGCTTTAACGTGTGGTCTTAATAGTTTGTGGTATTGACTTCTTACTGTCGTGCCTTCCGTGATCGCTCTTTTAGCAGCAGTATCTGCCAGCTCATTGCCTATAATGCCGGAGTGTGAGGGTACCGAAACCAATGTAATGTGTGTGGATTGGCGTTCAAGATCGTGAGCAGTAAGTGAGTGGTGAACGTGTCGCCACCTAGTTCGGAACCAAGTACTATGTTGTCACGCCCGCTCCAAATAACACAGAGTGTTAAAAATAGAGACAGTATACAACTAACTAACAATTTAGAAAATTGTTAGCCCTGGCCCATTTCTACCCCAATATAGGGACAAAGTATGTAAGACTAGATGCATTCTCGCAACAATTAGAACCGTAGAGAGAGCGAAACCGGTCTACGGTTCTAATTGTTGCGAGAATACATCTAGTCTTACATCGTGAGCAGTGTTTTGTATTTTACATGCTATATGGTTCTTGGTATATAGGCTACTTATTTCATTTAAGGCCAGTTTAGAGTCTGTGCAGATGACTATTTTCGTTGGAAATGTCTTTTATCCTCTTTATGGCTGGCAGAATTGTAAAAAGTTCAGCTGTGCCAATACTGATGTCCTTGGGTAATTTAATAAGCTGCTCAGAGGAGGGCAATGTCACTATCGCCCCACCTACTCCATGTGGTGACTTAGAGGCATCGGTGTACATTACCAATTCGAGATTATATTCCCTTAGTGTTTCTGTAAATATTGTCTGCATCGCCGAATTTGGTGTTTTGGCTTGTTTAGGTGACATTAATGATGTGTTACAGTCTATTTTTAATTGAAGCCATGGTGGTGTATTTGATTTCGGATTTTCAGTGGTTCCTGTGAGATCTATTTGGTAAATGTCTTTTATTATTTCTGATATAAGACGTGGTTTTTCGGTGGAGTTGGACCGCTGATGACTGTGGCATTGGGTGCCAGTTAGGACTGAACGAACAGGATTATTTGCTGAACGAGAAATTCTCGAAGCGTATGTCAATATTAGCGATTTTCGTCTTAAAAAGAGTGGCAACTCATTTGACTCTCTTTGCATACTTGTTGTAGGGCTTGTTCTGAAGGCACCGAGACATAGCCTCAAAGCTGTATTCTGTATAGTCTTTAGTGGTTTAAGTGTGGTTTTGCTTGCACTTGCATAAACGATTGCGCCATAATATATTTTAGATCGTATTAGTGATCTGTATAAGCTAATCAAAACGTATTCTTCTGCTCCCCAGTCGTAGTGAGCTACGGCTTTGAGAATGTTCATTCTGCTAGCACATTCCGTTCTGATATGGTTTATTTGATGCTTCCAAGACAGTTTTGTATCGAATATAGAGACAAATCTGAAGTATCTTCGTTTCTAGTTTTTAACTAGTAACTAGTCTTTAACACGTAATTCTTTTACTGATCCCAGTATACATACTAATGTTTTTTCGTCGAAAAAATTGTTTCTTCCAACTACGTAACGAATTTCTCTATACAATATTTGAACTAATATAATTTAGTTGTGTAATTAGAATCTTATAGAAAAGTGTACATCCTATATTGCTAAGCTATTTATTTAATTGAATAGCTACCTGAGATCAAGTCTGGTTTGTGTGCAGGGTGAGCCAATTTTGTTATAAAAGGCACCAATCCACCAATATTCTGGGTTATCTAAATAGGCCATTTTGAAATCCACATACCTTGACAAAATGAGCAACAAAGTGGTCTGCGACATCACGAAATTTACACTATTCAAAAACGATTTGAAAAAAAATACACGACCTGAGTCTTTCGAATACTCACATAAAAACTGCTGTTTTTATGCCCTGTGTGGTCTAGATTTAGATCTATTTTGATAACAGTAGGCTAAGAGCAGCCAAATTACAACTTCCTTATTCAACTTATTCCATAATTTACTTATATCACTTCTTTTTACAAGAGTTTTTGAAAACAACAAGTGGTCTCGTTTTCTTGGCCAACCAAACTCTTCAAGGTATTTACCACCTGCCAAGATATAATTATTCACAAAAAGCCTGTCGACGAAACTTCCGAAAACAATTTTGCATGAAAATTTGCAAAAAAAATTTTCACATTTTTTTACAATACCTTATGAAACATTTTTTATTAGTTACCAAATTTAACAAAAATCTTACAAAAAATGATTTCTACAGCAACACAAACAAATTTCTGCGGAAACTAACTAAATATTTTCTACACAAAAATTTGCTAAAAAAATACGTAGAATTAAAATTGTATGCCTAATCTGTAATTAAAGTTGAACATAAAATAATTTTTTTGCACTAAAATCCTTTAAAACATTGTTTTCGACGAATTTCGTTCAAAAAATGTTCCATCAAAACTTCGTTGAATAATTTTCACACCAAAATTCGTAATTAATGTTTCGTCAATGAAAATACATTAAATTTATTTATAAGAAAATTCGCTACTAAGAGCATTTTGTACATGAATTTTCGTAAATAATAATAAATTAAGTAAATTTAAAAATATTTAAAATCTGATCTTAATACAGAACTATATACTTTTTTTACAGAGAAAATTATTTTGCCTGGCGATGCTGTACCTACTAAGAGCAACAACAGCTGCTATTAAAATTGAACTTAGTCTTAAAAGTCCTTATCCCCTTATTAGTGATTTTTTTCAATAAACAGTCGCTATAAAAATTATTGAGATTACAGAATCTGATCAGCTAAGGTTAGCATTTAATCAGAGACAAAAAAATTAAAAAATACAGTCAGTTGTCTAACCCCTGCGGCCATTGTACCATACAAATTCAAGCATAATAAAATAAATAACCGATAATGGTCTTCAGTTATTTATTTGTAAGATGTAAGGTCTGTTTTAGATGGATATTTTGTAAATATTGTTATCAAATAAGAACATTTGAAATATAAATGTATATATAATTATTTTTTTTGCAATATTTGCGATTCAGTAACCGCATTAGTTATCGAAGCTTTATTTAAACATTACTAATTTTTGACGTTTCAAATCTCCACTTTGTTATTTACAGGAGAAAAATTATTTAATTCTCAAAGTAATTTTTCTCGTACTTATTGACCTTTTTGCGCGAATAAAAAATAAACGTTATCTTCAATATTTAACAGATTTTGTTTAACACAAACAATATTTTGGTATTGCGTCTTCTCTCACTTTTAGTGACAAAGAGAAAAATTTACAATTTACATAGGAAAAATAAAAAGCTTTAAAATACTTACATATAATGCGAGTTTTACTTGAACTAATTATTAAATAACAAACATAACTTTTAACGACAATCTAGTAAACCTAAAGAAATATAATAATTTTAGAAATCGCTACCCTTATTTATATTTCCTAGAGAAAAACAAAAAAGTCTAGACGCAGAAAGTGCGTTATGGTAGTGAATTTTCATAAAAATGATTTTGATAGCAAATATGTGTGTTTTTTAAGAAAGCAGGCATTAAATTTGGTTACCAGTATAACTTATATAGTAAAAACAATGGGCCATGTGTCATCAAAATAACTTAATTGTTTGAAAATGTAGAACAATTTCTGAAATTAAAGTTAAGGTGTTCCAGAAAAACTGGTTTCTTGGTCAACCTTATAGGTTAATAGCAAATTGAGCTATTCTAATTTGAAGTATTTAATGAAAATTCGCTACCATAACGCACTTGCTGCGTCATGAATTTCTTTTCTTACAAACATGCATTATATTTCGATGGAAAATGCAAAAATGCGATAACATGTTCGATTAAAGAAAAAAGAAAATTTGTATCACTAACGACTTATGGGCCAGCCTGTGATTGTAGAAATAATTTTTTTAAGATGTAGCTTAAGACACCCTATAATTAATATATACAATTTTTTTTCATATCTTGTATAATAACAGATATATTGAGCTTTATTGATTTTTTTTACGAAAATTCTACAAAAATTATATACCATTAAACGATGAACTCTATAGCTAAGACTACTGCCAAGCGTCAGAGAAAGGGTCTATTTGAAATGAATTTTCTGGAAACATTTTAGTAAAATGAAGGACAATGATGATTAAAACTAAGACTTCAGGGTTTGTAAAACATTCTTCTTGAGACATAGCCCGTATTAGATTCAAGTTCTTTGCTTAAATGTTGCCAATTTTGACTTTTTAAATCGCGACTTTGACGTTTTGAGGAAAACCCCAATTTATTTTTCTTTAAATGCCTGTAACTTTTTTGTCTTTTGACCTACAGAGCTACATTTTGGTAGGTAATTTACTTCTAGCGATATAAACCCGTGTACCGTATATGTTTCACGCTCTTGGCCTAAACATTGCCAATCTTGACGTTTAAAATTGCGAGTTTGACGTTTTGAGGAAAACTCCAAAAAAAAATTTAACTGCCTGTAACTTTTTTATCTTTAAACTTAGAAACCTAAATTTTGGTACGTAATTCACTATTTATAATACAAATGCGCGGACCAAATTTGGTTGCCCTTACTTTGTTATTTCCGGAGATATAATTTGTTTTTGAAAGAAAACACAAAATTTTCCGGGAAAACCTCTGCCTGTTTTCCTGGATAACAACGTTATCCAAGCCACTTGCAAAGGGCAGGTATTCACCAAATTTAGTCAAAATCGGCCTATTATTTTTTGAGTTATCGGTGTGATATATATATATATATATATATATATATATATATATATATATATATATATATATATATATATATATATATATATATATATATATATAAACATATGAAAATCTAAACTGACCCCGGATATGTGCTCTAGGGGCCCTAATTAGCGCTCAAGAAAATTCACTAAAAAGTTGTAATAAGACAAAAGATGTGTGTCGATATTTTCTCTGTATGGAGTCTGATTTGTTGATGTTATTGTTTAGTTATTTGGTTGTTTTAGTTGTTGTTAGTTATTATTGTTATAGTTGAATTCTATTTTCATGTTAAATATTGACACATATTCGTGAACATTTTGAACACGTCATCTGTCATTGATTTTATTTTTTAAATATTTTTTTTAATCAAAATTTCATAACGTAGCAATGAGTTTTTATTTGTAGTTGTCATGAATACGTATCAGTGCAGTTTTCTTCTGTCCGATTATGCTGTCAAGCAGCGAAACCGATTACAAAAAAGAAAGAGAAAACGACCATTTGTGAAGCCAGAGAAATAGTCTCTACGTCTGTACTTAGTACAGAACGGTGTCAGCAAGTAAGGGCAACCACAGTTAATGAACATAAATCTAAACTCAAATTAATTTTCTGGTTTTAATCTTGGCCTAACCTAGATCGATCCCCTCGTTTGTTAATCAAACTTAACCAAAGTTAAGACGCAACCAAAAATCGCCTTGCTAATCAAAAATAATGCTCTATTTTGAGCAGTTTTTTCTTGTCATCAAAAATTCAATAAAATTGTGTGCAAAATCAAATAACTATCATTAAAAAGGTGTAAAATTTGTATGAAACTACAGTATTCACCTGCTATTTATCAGGAAGAAAAGCAGCAGCACAAGAAGTGCGTTGACTTTTCCCAGGTAACAGCTAAAGAGCATGCTGAATCCACGGCGAATTCATTTGACCATCACCACTATCACAAACTATCACCAAAAACTAATTTATTGTAAGCATTTTCACAACAATTTCAGTCCAATCACCCCGGACACCACTTTATTCGAATACCCTTTCAGATTTACACGCAACAAATACATTACAACAAAAATAAACGTTTTGTTTAACCAATGTTTTAACACACCCAACATCTCTATTAGACAGATAAAAAAAACATGAAACAAGACGGTAAATTTGTCTACAATAAAGACCGTTTTATTTGGTATGTAATAAACTATTATTTGTCTAAGTTGTGTCAACTTTGAGTATCATATAACGATCTGTTTATAGTGATTTACACTGCGCTTTCCTCACTTTATTTTGTCATAAAATATGTCCTTAGACTCTTTTATTTATTTATTGTTTTCGAATTTTACGGCTCATGTATTGTCACTTTTTCAACACTTCGGTTTGCATTATTTTATGCGGATTTTTGTATTTTACTGATCTATTGATTTGGTTTAATTTTCCGTTTGTCTAAATTCGCGGGTAGTTGCAATATGACTGTAGCGTATTGTCTGGTATGATATAGGATGCTGTTGGACCACTGTTTGGTCATCGAAGTAGTGGTCTCGAGTGTCTATCTCACCTGCTTGATACCTGGAAGTGGAGCCAATCCTCTCATACGGAACCCCACTACCATACACTCTGTATATAGGTGATAATTACAAGTTATATACTTTATTAGCTGTAGTCAATCATGACGTTTCTACCGACATATTGACTGTGTCATTGGGGCAAACCCGTATAAATCTTTGAGGTATACGTGCTTGTGCATATGTTTCTGCGTATAAATAAAATCAAGCAGAAGTAATTTGCAAAAGCACAAATTCTAGACGCAGCAAGTGCGTTACGGTAGCAAATTTTCATGAAAATATTTCAAATCATAATTAGTGAATTTTTTTAAATAAAAATTCACTAAAAAGCAACAAAATAATTACTTACAGAAATATAAATTTGGTAAAGAACTTTGTTCGGAAAAATGGATTTTATTGGCTTGCCTGACAAACTGATACAAGCGATTAACGAAAAGAAAATTATAAACTTAGATGATAACAATATTAATAGTAATAATAATAATAATAATAATAATAATAATAATAATAATAATAATAATAATAATAATAATAATAATAATAATAATAATAATAATAATAATAATAATAATAATAATAATAATAATAATAATAATAATAATAATAATAATAATAATGATAATAATATAGGTTTATTCAGACATGTACACAACAAATCAAAATAATGTATAAACTATGTGAATAAACAAAATAGCCACATTTAAAACAGAACAATCTACAGTAACTCTAGACAACGTGAGTTTAAAAAAATTCGAGACTCAGCAAGTGCGTTAAAGTAGCGAATTTTCATAAGAATTGTAAACTATTATTACACGGAGTATTAGTAAAGTTGAATATCGATTTTAGAAGTCCTTGTACTCGCACGTTTGAAGAATTCTTTCGAAAGTGTTACCATCGATATCTCTCTATTATCAAAAAAATCTTGTGTTCTAACTCATTTTGAGAAAAATGGCCAAAACTCAATTTTCTATGAAGCTAAAAAACTAAATTTTGCTATATCTGTAGATAGTGTACGTCTCTTTAAAAAAAAACATTAATTACGAATTTCACTAAAGTTATACCGAAGATTTCCAGAAGAATACTTAATTAGTATTTATAAAAGTAAAGTACCTGCCAAATTATCAACGTAAAAGTTATTTTTCCTTATTAATCACCATCATGATTTCGTCTTATACAACCTAATCAAGCCGTTTTTTTTCAATATCAAGAATAACAAAATTATAATTCCAGGCTTAAAGGTGACAAACTTATTTAGACGTTTTAAACAAAAATGAAGTCTTGTTCAAAACGTATGAAATCTGTGCACTATTGTTTCTCCAAAATAAAACATACAAAATATACATTCATCGAGCTTGATTCTATCGCGTAACCTTCTGCTTATGAGGAAAGCGCGACGCCTATCAGCCATCTAGGCATACGTCAAATAACGTTTTGTTTACATGATACATTAGATCGGCTTCATGCCCGGGATATTATATTCAAAGTATACGTAACAATTAATTGCAGAATTAGTAGAATTACCATTGAAACACATCCCACGACTGTTCCGGTCTTAAATGACGTCTTATCTTTAAGTGTAGAGACAAAAGAAAATATTTTAGAATGATTTTTATATAGACTTGGCTTGATTTTGTTGACATCTCTACTATATTATGCGACAGCATAATATCTCTATGCTGCGCTAGAACTGTATTTGAGGCCGTTCATAAAGCTACAAATATAGTGTATTTTAATAATTAATTGAATCCCCCAGTTAAATAACAATCACTTGGTTAATTTTTAATTTCATGTGGTCTGTCATTTTATTGGGATCGAGACTTCACGATTGTTGGTTCGGGTAGTATGTTTTATGCCTGGTATATATTTAGTTTGGTTACCGTTGATATATGGTTTATACCTGTTGTATGAATCAATCTGTCAGGCCTTGGACTTTAAGCACTAAGTCTCCTCAACGCATGTCTTTGGGATTTTATTTTTCATTTGGAAAAAACTCTCTATACTAAACATATGTTTATTTGCACTACTTCTAGCGACATGAAAATTGTCATTTATCTTCCTCTGAAGATGTTGACTTTGTCAACGAAACGATCGTAAGGTCTCTGAAATAAGTGTTGTGGTGATTTGGGTTTTCTCCAAGTGTACTTATCCGAAACAAAACCCAAAATATTCACAGAAAAACCAGTCCAATTTTCTTATATAACAAACTCGTCCAAGCCACTTACAAAAAAACTGACGATCGTTCCGCTAGCCAAGTTAGCATCATCAGAGGATAAATAATTCTAAATATTTTAGATCCACAACTTCTTCTTCTGCAGATAGTCAGTCACGAACGATTTAGGGAGGTTCAACCACACTAAAATTAACATTTTTCGTTTGGCGGAAATATCTGTATTGTTTTGTTATCTCTCGGTCGTGCTTATGCCAGTATTTTATTTCTTCAAATGAGCGCGAACTAGGACCCCTAGAATCTATATCCGGGGTCAGTTTTAATTTATATATATATATATATATATATATATATATATATATATATATATATATATATATATATATAGTGTGTGTCCACGGATTGAGTGTGGATGAGGTATAAGTGACAAAAAAAATTTGAATTAGATTATGTTATTCTGGGAATCGCTCCTGCTTTGTCTTAAACTAAGATGTTGAGGAAATGAACAAAATCAATTAATATACAGGGTGGTTTAGAACCGATTTAATTAAATGTGTTAAGACTAAACTACCTTCGTTTATAAACATACCGCAAAAAGTTATTAACAAAACTTGTTTAGAATTAAGATTTATGACAGGCTCTCAAGTTTCAGCCAGATCAGCTTACTTTGAATTTTCAAGTAAATTATTAACATCTTTTTCCTATCAACATGAAGCTTTTTTCCTGTGGTTTTCTGAACACAGGTGCGCAAAGTAAGTAACCATGCAATGTTAAATAATAATTTATTAGTAAAATACAAAACACTTATTGTTAACAAAAATCAAAACGAACAACGAAAAATAAAGAAATTATTCAAATGTGCTGCCACCAACCGATACACAGAAATTAGTCCGTTTAGTAAATGCTTTGTAGGCATTTTGAATATGTTAAATTGGAATACCGTCAATTGCCTCTCTCAACCTCAGTTTCAACAAATCTAGATCGTTGTTTAATGGAGCCGCGTAGACTTTCTCTTTGAGATAGCCCCATAAATAAAAGTCCATTAAGGTAAGATCGGGACTTCTGGGAGGCCAAGGTATTGGACCATATCGACCAATCCACCGCCCAGGAAATTCGCGATCTAACCATTCTGGAACGATGCCTGTTGCATGTGCTGGGTGGCCGTCATGCTGAAAGTATGCTGTTTGTCTGTCTTCTAGTGACATGTTATGCAAATGGTCTTGAAGAATATTTTCCAGCATTTCCAGATAACTGTACTGGTTCATATTCCGCTCAAAAAAATATGGCCCAATTATCCCAGTGTAAGAAACATCACACCACACATTTACTTTTTTATAGCATTGTCTTCTGCAATTAACTCTATAATTTGGATTCTCCATAGACCAATGCCGTGCATTTTGAGAATTTACCACCCCATTAGTGGTCAAAGTGGATTCGTCCGAAAAAATAATACTTCTTGCAAAATTGTGATTTTGTAGATATTGTTCGCCGTACCATAAACAAAAATCTAATCGTTTTGTCTCGTCATTTTCTTCCAAAGTGTGTATAAGTTTTGCCTTGAAAGGTTTCACCTTGTTGATACGATAAATTTGTTGCAAATGCGATTTGCTCATATTGCCAATTTCTATTGCCCTTCTTCTTAATGATAATTTGGGAAAACGCCTAACAGAATCCATAGCTGCAGCATTGTCTTCTTCATTTAGGTCGGATTTTGTCTTCTTAACATTTAAAACCCTCCCAGTACGCATAAATTTTTTTGCACCAGTAGCGGAAACCGAATAATTTGGCCAGCGTTCAAGGAATTTTCTTATCAGTCCCTGATAAGAATGTTCTTCACCCAAGCCATAGCATTGCACAATAAACACTTTTTGTTCTGTTGTTGACATTTTTAAATACAGAAGCTTGCCGTTCGTGACAAATAAAATTTTAAGATAAAAAGTAGTATCCCGGGAAATAGCCATGCAACTCGCCAATTATTGCTTCGAATGTCCAATTGTGCGTTTACTTTACTTTTTTTATTGGTTGAGATGAAAGCAAACCTACCCCAAGTTTAATTATGGTAAAGACTTTTTTTAATACAGTTTCAAGTATTTTTTAAAGTACACCTAATCACAGAAGCCGTCGAACGTCTTTTAAATCAAATCGCAGCTAAAAAAATTCATAGGCCGATCTATTTGAAAATTGAGAGCCTGTTATAAATTTTAATTCTAAACAATTTTTGTTAATAACTTTTTGCGGTATCCTCATAAACGAAGGTAGTTTACTCTTAATACATTTCATTACATCAGTTATAAACCACCCTGTATATTAATTGATTTTGTTCATTTTCTCAACATCTCAGTTTAAGACAAATCAGGAGCGATTCCCAGAACATCATAATCTAATTCGAATTTTTTTTGTTACTTATACTTTACCCACACTCAATCCGTGAACACACTATATATATATATATATATATATATATATATATATATATATATATATATATATATATATATATATATATATATATATATATATATATTATATATATATTACCTGACCTGACCTGACAGAGTAGTTATCTAGATTCATTCATACAACCTGTATAAACCATACATCAACGGTAACCAAACTAAATATATACAAGGCGTAAAACATACTACCCGAACCAACAATCGTAAAATCTCGGCCGCAATTATGAAAGATGACAGACGACATGAAATTAAAAATTTGCCATGTGATTGTTATTTAACTGGGCGATTCAATCAATTATTAAAATTAACTATATTTGTAGCTTTATTAACGGCCACAAATACAGTTTTAGCGCAGCATAGATATATTATGCTGTCGCATAGTATAGCAGAAATGTAAACAAATCAAGTCTCTATAAAAATGATTCTAAGATAGTTTCTTTTATCTTTAAACTTAAACATAAGACGTCATATAAGACCGAAACAGTCGTGGGATATTTTTTAATGGTAATTATACTAATTCTGTAATTAATTGTTACGTATACTTTGAATATAATATCCCGGGCATGAAGCCGATCTGAAGTATCACGCAAATAAAACGTTAGTTGACGTGTGCCTAGATGGCGCAGGGGCATCGCGCTTGCTCTGTAATGGGAAGGTTACGCTATCGAATCCAGCTTGATGAATGTATGTTTTTAAGGTTTCGACATTTGGAAAAACAATAGTGCACAGATTTCATACGTTTTGAACAAGATCTCATTTTTGTTTAAAACGCCTGAATAAGTTTGTCACCTTTGAGTCTGAAATTATAATTTTGTTATTGTTGATATTGAAAAAAATCGGTTTGGTTAGGTTGACTTAAACGAAATCATACTGGCGATCAATAGGGAAAAGTAACTGCTACGTTTATACTTTGGCAGATACTTTACTTTTTTAAATATGAATTAAGTTTCCGTCTCGAAATCGTGTGTATAACTTTAATGAAATTTGTAATACAAGATTCTCTTAAAGGGACTTACACTATCTACAGATATAGCAAAATTTAGTTCTTTAACTTCATAGAAAATTGAGTTTTGGGCATTTTTCACAAAAAGAGTTATAACGCAAGATTTTTTTGATAATAGAGATATCGCTGGTAACATTTTCGAAGGAATTTTTCAAATGTGCGCGTACTAGGACCTCTAAAATCGATCTTCAAGGTCTGTGTAAGTTTAAAGTATTAACTTTAAACTTACACATACTGATATGTCGTATAATAATAGTGTACAATTCTTATGAGAATTCGCTACTTGCCGCGTCCTGAAATTTTTATAAATATGTACAATAATTGAGCTACTAAATTGGTTCCATTTAGATAGTCCCCTTATTTCCTGGACTGTTTCGTTGAGTTTATTATAGGAAATTGTCAGTAAACGATATTCTTATCAGATTTGATAATTTTGATAATTATTATATATGGACTAAGGTAACGCCCTTTACGTGTTGGTGATATTCTATTAGTGGCAGTAAAAGAGTAATGAATTTCAGGAAATGCAATTACTATATTAGGAACACTTCTGGCATCTTAAAATTCCTTCAAACTGTGTTTCAAAACCAAACAACACCTACAACAGGTATTTAAAATCAGGCATTAAATATTTAATAATGTAAAAGGTACAGGTGTGCCAATTAACAAAAAAGTCTGAACGCAGCAAGTGTGTTATGGAAGTGAATTTTCATAAAAATGTGTTTAACAGCAAATATGTATCTCTAATGCACGCAGGCATCAATCTGGTTACTGGTATAGCCTATATAGTAGAAACAATGTAACATATTTTATCAAAATAACTTATTGTTTGAAAATGTACAAAACTTTTACGAAAATAAACTTAAAATAAATGATTCCGAGAAAAACGGTTTTCTACCCAACAAACTTTAGGTTAATAGCAAATTGAGTTATTGAAATTGTAAGCATTTAATGAAACATCGCCACTAAAACGCACTTACCGCGTCCTGTTTTTTTTCTTACAAACGTGCATCATATTTCGATCAAGAATGCAAACATGCATTAATAAAAGGGTGTTCGAAAAAAAGGTGGGTATCACCAACGACTTATGGGCCATCCTGTGATTGTCAAAATTATTTTATAAGGTGCAGCTCAAGACACCCTATAATTAACGTATACAATTTTTTCTCGTATCTTGTACAATAACAATTATATTGCTGTACCGTAGAAATGCGTCACCCTGTATCTATATACAGATAAAAACTGAATGTAAACCCGAATATGGATTCTAAGGGGCCTAGTTTGCGCTCATTTGAAGAAATCTTTTTAAAATTCAAAAGTCGCGGTCTCCTCATTAACGAATTTTTTCTACGAAAATTAGCTAACAATTATAGACCGTTAAACCATAAACTTAACTGAAACTACCGCCAAAGCATCAGAGAAAGGGATCTAACAATCGTGACGTTGTGAAACGACGTAAAACGAATCATTGGTAATTAATATAATGTACATATTTGTGATTGCAAAATTATATTAAAAAAACAGTATTCATTTACGTATGTATTATGTACATGCCTACACATTATATTAGGTGCTCCTTTTTTACCTGTATTTTAGACTTTTTTAGAATAACAACGTTATACCGAATCAGCTTCAATGTTAAACGATACATTTGCCTACAACAAACTGCGATGCTATAATGAAACAACGTTAAATGAGACGACGTTATGTAAGGATTTACTGTATTTGAAATGAATTTTATATTATTTTAGTAAAATAAAAGACGCTGACGGCTGAAGCTGAAACTTAAAGGTTTGCAGAACACTCTTTTTGCAACACTTTCTTTTCATAATCCGTATTTGCTTCAAATTCCTTGCCTAAATATTGCCAATTTTGACGTTTCAAATCACCACTTTGACGTTTTGAGGAAAACTGCAAATTTGTTTTCTTTGTCTTTACATTTAGAGACGTAAGTTTTGGTAAGTGGTTCACTCCTTATAATACAAACACGCGTACCAAATTTGGTTGCCTTCACTTTCTTATTTCCGGAGATATAATTTATTTCCGAAAGAAAACACAACATTTTCCGGGAAAACCTGAGCCGATTCTCCTAGCTAACGAACTTCTCTAAGCCACTTGCAAAGAGAAGGCACTCACCAAATTTGATCAAAATCGGCCCATTAATTTTTGAGTTACCGATGTGAAACACATACATACATACACACACACACATATGTATATATAAACATATAAAAATTGAAACTGACCACGGATATGTGTTCTAGGAGGCCTAATTAGTCCTCATTTGAAGAATATTTTTTAAAATTCAAAAGTCGGGTTTTTTTTAATGAAAATTTACCAAAAAAAGGAAAAACCGCAGAGACCTGTGGACTTAGGTATGGGCAATGCTGATAGCAATCGAAAGAACAATAAAACGTACATCAACCAACGTTATAAAATATAGGGTGTTCTATTTAAAATAAGAGAGTGATTAGGTTTTAAAGTTGTCACGATTACACCCTGTCGAACTTCTCCTAGCTTTAGTAAATTCCAAATATTTTGTGGTTGTTTATAATTTGCAGTTTAGAACTTCAACCCATCAGGTTGAAAAATAAGAGAGATACAGGTGTGCAAATGTGACAATGTTTTCTAAGAAATGTTTAAAAAAAGTCAAATATCTCGAAAATGGTTGAGAAACATTGACATAACATGTTAGTAAAACCTACCATAAAATTTGACGAGCAATCTAGATCCGGAATAAGAAACATCATCTTTTATTTGAAATAAGAAGGTTGACGTCTACTTCCGGTATAACCGTCCCATACTAACCTCAATGTTTTCAGTGAACTGGAAATTTCGAGAAATCCACGTGCGTCAATTTTCAGAATTCAATTGTGAGCCGTACTTCAGAAACGGCTAATGGAAGGTCTACGTGGGACACCCTGTATAGGCTATACCGGTGACCAGATTGATGCCTGCTTGCATTAAAGAGACATATTGGCTATTAAAAATATTTTTATGCAAATTCACTTCCAAAACGCACGTTCTGCGTCCATACTTTTTTGTTATTTAAGCTAATAAATCAGTAAATAACTGTTTAACTACCTATAGAAGGTGGCGCATTGCAAACGAAACAGACCGATTTGCGCCCAGAGAATGTTTTTTTAAGAAACGCTGAAATACGTTAATTTTAATATTGAGGGGGACATGTTGTGACATAAAACTCAACTATGTCACATCAACCCCTTAAGGGTGGTGATAACAACCCTTATATTTTAAATAGGGAACATGGGTCGAGTGTTACATGATTTGAAAGCTCTTTCTTTTCTGAATTCAGCACACTAATTTTTTTTGAAGTTTTATCAACTCGTTTAAAAATTATTCACAGTTGAAGATTCAAAAACGCATTTCACTCATTCCGATAAGAAATGTGCTGATAGTCAATGTTTTGTTGGTTTGTAAACAAAAAATTGACTATCAGAACATTTCTTATCGGAATGAGAGAAATGAGGTTTATTATTCCAGTTTATCGGTCGGTGTGATAATTGATAGTACTACCGAAAATTAATGTCACAATGGTGTATTCTGTAGAAGAAAGAGTTGAAATAATTACTCTTTTTTTGAAAAACGATGACTGTGCCAACCGTACCGCAAATTTGTTTAATGAACGACATCCGAACAGACATGTTAACAGAAAATACATTTTGGAGTTAGTTGCAAAGTTTCGACAAAGTGGTTGAGTAGCCAACAAAAAACGGGATCCTGAACGTGAATTTCTGGTTAAAAATGAGACTACCGAGATTGAAGTTTTAGGACAAATTGCTTCAGACCCAACTTTGAGCACGAGAAAATTGGCCACTGTTTCAAACATCAAAAGAAGAACTATTCAGCGAATATTGAAGCATCATAAATTTCACCCGTATAAAATTCATCTTGTACAACAACTCAATGAATATGATTTTGATCGGCGGCTGGAGTTTTGTGAAGTTATGACTGCACGAATAGCTGATAACGGGAACTTTCTGTTCAATATCTGTTTTTCAGACGAGTGTACGTTTTTATTAAACTCTACAGTCAATCGTCATAATTGTCGTTATTGGGCAGATAATAATCCAAGAAATTTTTACAAAGTCCACACTCAAACTCCACAGAAATTAAATGTCTGGACCGGCATTTTTGGATACCGTTTAATCGGACCAATTTTTCTTGATGGCAATTTGAGTAGCGAAACGTATTTGTAGTTACTAGAAGATATCGTTTACCCTCTACTAATTGACATTGTTGAAAATGATGATCGCTATCAAGAAAATAAATTAGTGTTTCAACAAGATGGAGCTCCTCCGCATTTTTCACAACGTGTTAGGGAGTTTTTGAACAGAGAGTTTCTAGAGCAATGGATTGGGCGTAGAGGTGCTATTGAGTGGCGCCCTAGATCACCGGATTTAACTCCTTTAGAATTACTTCTACGGAGCCATTTAAAGAGTAGAATTTTAGCAACAGAACCGGGGTCTCTCGAAGAATTACGACGACGCATTATTGAAGAATGCCGTCTAATAACTCCACAAATGCTTCAGAATGTCAGAGCTCGTTTTGATCAAAATTTTTACTTTTGTATGGAGGCTCGTGGTCAATAATTTGAACACTTACTTAACTAAATAAACATTTTTGAACGTTTTGGTTTTGCTTTTTAGTTTTTTTAACGAAAAATTGACTAATTAGTGCATTTCTTATCACAATGAATGAAATACGTTCTTGCAAATCCAACTGTGAATAATTTTTAAACGAGTTAATAAAACTTCCAAAAAAATTTGTGTGCTGAATTCAGAAAAGAAAGATCTTTCAAATGATGTAACACTCGACCCATGTTCCCTATTTAAAATATAAGGGTTGTTATCACCACCCTTAAGGGGTTGATATGACAAAGTTGAGTTTTATGTCAAAACATCTCCCCCTCAATATTAAAATTGACGTCTTTCAGCGTTTCTTAAAAAAAATATTTTTTGGACGCAAATCGGTCTGTTTCGTTTTCAATGCGCCATCCTATATAAACTACAATGTACATCAGCAAACATCCTTCATTGTGCTTGATGCTCAAAACCCATTCACATGTTTGATTTCTTCATCTGTATTTTTATTTAAATGTCTTTACAACCTTTAGCATTGTAATATCTGTTGAACATATTTATATGTATTTTTATGCTTTGTGTTTATTGTGTCCGTTCGTCATTGGAAACTTTTCAAAACAGGAATTATTATGTTAGTATGGTGATAAATCAGAGAAATATGGTGTTTTTGTGCAACTAATTCTAATATATTAACATAATAATTGAATGTATCTAAACTGAATATAATATGCACATGATAATAATAAATTAAGGATAAAATATGTGCGTACAGTAATTACACATATTTTACAAGAACATGAAAAATGTTTATAGGTAGGCTATAGTTATTCAAATAAGTCTCGGCACTTTGATAATATAACGTTGATTAATTGGTAGTAATATGTAGATTTATATTTCCATTTCTCATATTACAACAAAGTAGTTAAACGCAAGAAAATCCTAGTGCAACAAGTGCTTTGCATTTTGAAAACATGTAGTGAGTTTACATATAGATATGGAGACTATTTCTCTGGCTTCACTGTTGGTTTTCGTTTTTGAAGGACGTAGCCAGCGCGTAAGCTAACTGGAGCAAGCAGCCCTTATGAATTCTGGAAGTTCTAGGATGTTCTTCAACGTTTCTGTTACTATATTTTCGCTGCTTGACAGTATTCTCAGACAGATTAAAATTGAATTAGTACGAAATCATGACAACTTTATACTTTATACTTTATACTTATTTATTTGTTATTAGAATTATACATCGCATCTTACCAATAAGCTATGCTTGTTGTTGTATTGACACAATTTCTTTTAGCATCCTCGCGAACTCCTTCTATCACCAAAACTTATTTTAATAAACGTCACTTTAGATTTTGTTCTTAAATTTGCTTCTTGTACTATAGCGGGTCTCACCAACGTTTCCACAGCAGCCATAGATTTTCCTATTTACTTTTATTTATATCAATTGTAGCTAAATCTCCTTAAAAAACTATAATTCTCCAGTACAATAATTTTGACATTTCTACTTGACGTATGAAATTTATGAAAAAAAATAAAATATCTGTTGCTATGTTATGATTTTTTTTGACCAAAAAAATTATCAAATTGAAAATAAAATGAAACACAGATGACAGATGAGGCTCTATGTGATGTATGTCGATATTTAACATAAAAATAGAACTAGCCTATAATAACTATGATAACAGTGACAACAATAAAATAACTAAACAATAACTGTATAAAAGTAGTCTCTATACAACGAAAATATCGACATACATCAACTCATTATCTTATTACAATTTCTTTGAAAGAATAGTTAAATTTATTTTCTTTGACTTATCTAATTAGAAAGAAGAATATCCAAGAAAGAGGAATTCATTAAATCAGTTTGCTCGTTTAAAACATGGTACCTATTGTCATGTGTGTGCTTTTTGACTTCTAAAGCTTTAAAAAAGTCTAGTTTACGTTTATCATTATAAAAATGTAGTGGTTGTATGCGGTTATTTACTGTAGGTCTATGTTCGGTATCAATAATATGTTTTGCAAATGTAGATTTGTCAGCGTCAATATTTCTAAATGCAGAAATATGTTCTTTGTATCGGGTGTTAAATTTTCTAGAAGTTTGACCTATGTAGATTGCGTTACAGTGTGTACAAGCTAATTTATAAACTCCAGCTTTTGTCAGGAAACAAGATGTTTCTTTCGCGTTAAATAGCAAATCACGCGTCGTGTTGTCAGATTTAAAAGCTACCTTTGTATTTGTACAGGTATTTAAAATTTTTGAAATGTTTTCTGAAATGGTTCCAAAATAAGTTATCGAAACCTATCTGTTGTCTTCTTTGTCTCTAATATTTGGATAAATTAAATTAATCGCTAATTTGTAATCTTTTCTCTCTATCATTTTATCTATTATTTTAACAGTGTAGCCATTATTAAATGCTGTTTACTTAATTATTGAATATTTTTTTTCAAAATTGTTTTATGGCATAGGTATTGAAAATGGACGATGTATCATAGAATGGTAGGCTGACAGATTTTGTGAAAAAGGGTGACATGAATCGTATGGTATGGTTGTGTCAGTGTAAGTTGGTTTCCTATATATTGAAAATTCAAATGAATTATTTTCTAACTTTCTAATTGTTAAGTTAAAAAGTTTATACAACTGTTAGGTTCTTCTTTTAAAGTAAACTTAATATCTGTGTGAAAGTTATTAATAAAATTTAAAAATTCATTTATTTCTGTATGACTACCTTGAAAACATGCTAAAATATCATCTACGTATCTGTACCAAAAGACAATATTATGCGAAAGTTCTGATGTTAAAATTTGGTTTTCTAAGTTTGCCATAAATATGTTGGCCAATAAAGATGACAACGGACTACCCATAGGTAGACCTTCATTTTGCATATAAATTTTATTATTAAATTCAAAATAGTTTTGTTTTATACATTCGTTAAAAAGATTCATTATTTCTTGTCTTTTTATGACATTTACGTTTTTTTCTATTAAAACGTTTTCTAATAGAGGTAAACATTCCCTAGAGGGTATCTTAGAATACATGCTACAAACTGATTTAATGAATTCCCCTTTCTTGGATACTCTTCTTTCTAATTACATAAACACTGTTTTGTTGTCATTTGTTTTCTGGTATTGGATTTCATAGCCTACTAGCCTCAAAACGGTTTTCCTCAAAATTGTCAGTGCAATTACAAGATTTTTCAAACATGTTCTACATTATTAGAAAGCTCTTTTCACAGGCTATCACATGAACAAAAAACCCAATATGGCTGCCATAATAAAAATAAACGTTGATACCTGTAGCTCAAAAAAAAAATGACAATTCAAAGCTGAGAATAGCACAAAAAGATTACTCTGTAAAAAGTGTCCTGACAATGTGCAAGTCTTAGACATGTCAGATCAACGCCTAGTTAGATATTGAAGAAATCGCTAAAAAGAAACGACAAATTTTGTTTTTTTCAAAATAACTCGAAAATGAAACGACGCAGGACAAAGTAATATTTGGAACGAGCATGAAATTCTACAAAACATTGCTAATTTAACCATCTCTCTATCTCTAATAATAACGGAGATAGCAATGCATTCCCATTCAGTTTGGGACACACCTATTTGAAAACTCACCGCATCATCCTTCCCAATAACTCTGAATTCCCTACCATTTTCTTTATTGTTTCTACAGATTTGAAAACAAACAGGTTCATTATCTATTTTAATAGCTAAGGCAAGGGTTCCAGTTATCGGTGTATTGGAAACTCATCTGCTCGTTAACGGGGCACATTTTAATGTATTCGTACCGGCGCGTTAGAGAGCTACTTCTTAAAAGTCTTGAGCTCACAAGAGCCTTAACTATTTAGGTATGCTGCGACGATAATCGGATTATTTCAGAGCGACTTTATTCTTTACCATATACATATCGACTCAGGTTACACAAGCCAAGTGGTTTACACCTGTTATCTACAAATATATTCATGGACAACTTTGTCAGTGTGTAAACACATGGCTATAGAGCTGAAATTGATACTAGAAAATAGTCTGGACACAACAAGTGCGCTATGGTAGTTAATTTTCATATCAAGAATCTACGCAATTTTTTTACGAAATTTATATGCAGGGTTCTTTAACTGACGACACAACATAGGAATTTGCATGCAATCTCACTCTCAGGGCTGCAACTAAATTCATCTGTTGCATTTACCGGTCACCTTCTGACAACAGCTTTGTCCAGATCTTTGAATACCTTTCTGGAAAAACGATCTGATTTCTGAATATCCTTCCTCCGAGGTCACTATTCTTGGTGACTTCAATGTCCATAATAAGGAGTGGCTAGGATATTCAAAAACCGATCCACAAGGGAGAGCAGCGGAGGTCTTTGCAGTCAGCAATTCTTTAGCCAATATGATTAAGCAACCTACTTACTTTCCTCGTATCCCAACACACAGCTCAAATCTCTTGGATCTCCTTCTTACTACAAAACCTGAATGCTATAAGATATCCGTCACCGCCCCCCTTGGCCGCTCAGACCACGGCATGGTCACTGCTTCCTGCGCAATGCAACTGGAGGTCACACAGTCATCACACCCACGTATCGTTTGGCACTACAACTCCGCGAACTGTGACGAAATGCGGGATTACTTTTCCTCATTTCCATGGGCGTCTGTTTGCTTCTCTCATCCTGGCCCCTCTGATATCTCACAAAACGTCACCGAAATTATCCCAGCTGGCATTGAATTATTTATTCCACGTACACAGAAAACCTCTTTAGCCACTCAAAGGCCCTAATTCTCTAAATCATTTGACAAGGCCAGACTTGAAAAGATCAAAGCTCACAAAACGTTTCTACACAATCCCAGTCAATAAAACCGTCAAGCATTTAACGACACAAGAAACCGCTATGTCCGCATTCTTTCTGAGGCAAAAAACTCGTTTAACAACCACATCAAAAACAAAGCCCTTTTAAGCTCCAACGGCGGCAAACCCTTCTGGACTTTTGCTAAATCCATTGTGAATAATTTCTGCAAAAGCACGTTCCCACCTCTTGTCTCAGGGGATGAAATTGTTTCTACCGCTCTGGGCAAGGCTGAACTTTTTGCATCGTTGTTCGCCAGCAATTTTACTCTCAAGCCACCTCCAAATGTTCAACCACCAACAGTCCCCAATGTCGCGCATTAAATGACGGATATCATTTTCAAACCTAAAAAGGTACGAAGGATGCTCTCTTCTCTTAATACCAGGAAAGCCTCTGGCCTTGACGGGATCCCAGCAATTGTTCTCAAAAAATGCACACCAGAACTTGCTCCTGTCCTGACTCGTCTATTTCAGATATCTTACAATAAAGGCATATTCTCTAGTAACTGGAAAACTGCTCGAGTACAACCCATCCCCAAGAAAGGATCCAAAGCACTTCCTAGCAACTACAGGCCTAATTCTTTCCTTTCAGTCGTCTCTAAAGTGATGCAAAAGTATATAAACACCGAATTACTAAAATTTCTTGAAAAACACAGTCTAATCCACGACAGGCAGTATGGACTCCGTCAGCGCAGATCGACTGCCGACCTCCTTTCTTTTGTCACCCATTCTTGGAACAAGTCTATGGAACTACACGGTGAAGCCCAGATTGTCGCTCTAGACATATCCAAAGCATTCGACCAGGTCTGGCACGCAGCGCTGCTTAATAAACTTCCGGCCTATGGCCTACCACCAAAACTTTGTACCTGAACAGCAAATTTCCTCTCCAACAGGAGCATTTCTGTTGTTGTGGATGGCCATTCCTTTAAACTGTATCCAATTAATGCAGGAGTTCCTCAAGGTTCAGCTTTAGCCCCTACTTTGTTTCTTCTTCACATCAATGACCTCCTCTCTAGCACATCCAACCCAGTTCACAGTTACGCGGACGACAGCACCCTCCACTCAAATATACAATATTCTAAGCCTGCCTCTTTAGCCCAATTGGATGAGGATCGCAGACTCATGGAGGATTCTGTTTCCGTGGATCTCTAAAAAATATTAGACTGGGGAAGTACAAATCTTGTACAATTCGACCCCACCAAATCCCCGTCTTACTTTCTTTCTCATAAGAGATACACCAGCCCTAGACCCATCACAATGAACAACCAAGTTATTCAAAGTAATGAGTCCTTTTCTCTTGTTGGCATTTCTGTGGATAGAAATCATAATTGGCACCAACATGTCACATTAGTTGCAGAAGCGGCTGCTAAGAAATTAGGTTTCCTCTTCCGGGCTCGCAAATACTTTTCACCAGCTAATCTCTATACCTTATATACTTCACAAATAAGGCCAAACCTTGGATACTGCTCCCACATCTGGGGTGCAGCTGCCGCTTCTATACTCGCTATCCTGGACTCCATTCAAAAGAGAGCTATACGTCTCATCGGTGATCCTACCCTCACCCAAAGGCTGCCATCCATTGCCCACCGACGTGCCGTCGGTGACCTCGCTCTATTTTATAGATATCTGCTCGGGCACTGCTCAGAGGAGCTTTCCTCCATAGTTCCCCCACCTGTTGCCCCCAACAGATCTACCAGGGGAACGGTGCGAATGCACCCTTTTACTGTCCAGGTCACCAGTCACAGAACATCTTGTTATGCCCGCTCTTTTGTCCCGAGGACTTCCAAGTTGTGGAATTTCTTGCCGACACATGTTTTTCCTTCTCCTCCGAACCTCCAAACCTTCATGTCCAGAATTAACAAGTTGCCTCTTTTCAAATTGTCAACACACACGGTACGATAGTATTTAGTCTGTAATCCCTCGTGATGTGTTGTTGAAATTGAAAAAAAAAATCTTTTAAGTGCCCAAATATTGGCTTCCCTGGTTGTTTTAGAGAAAATGTGTATAAGTCTCTTTTAAAAGCATCACATTGGAAGTCTAATGCACTATTTTCTTTTACGTTTAACATTATATTTTTGAAAAAGCCATCAAATCATGTAAACAAAAACAGGAGTTCCATTCAGAAAATCTAGAACTCTAGGTGGAGAAAGCTTATAATATCAAACCTTTAAATAACTACAAATGTCAAACCAAAGTATGTAAGGCTAGATGTATTATCACCACAATTAGAACCGTAGACCGGTTTCACTCTAATTTGAGTTCGTCAGACTACAGCATACTAATTGCAGCGAAAATACACCTATAAAGTAATACGACTATAGTAGCCAGCCTCCCCAAACTAAGTGAGATATAAGACACGTTTTTACACGTGTCGTCATCTCGTTGCGGAACCAAGTAGTATGTTGTCACGGCAGCTCCCAATAACACAGAATGTTAAAAAATAGAGATTGTGTACAACCAACTAACAATTTAGTAAATTGTCAGCCCTGGCCCATTTCTTCTCCGATATAGGGACAAAGATGTATTCTCACCACAATTAGAACCGTAGACTGGTTTCGCAACGAGATGGCGACACGTGTAAAAACGTGTCTTACATGTCATTTAGTTTTGGGAGGCTGGCTACCATAGCCGTATTACTTTATAGGTGTTTTCTCGCTGTAATTAGTATGCGGTACTGACGAGCTCTAATTAGAGCGAAACCTATCAAATCCGACGACTTAGTGGTTAAAGTCCAATGCCTGACAGACAGAATAGTTAACTGCCACGCGTATATTAATTCATACAACAGGTATAAATCATACATCAACGGTAACCAGACTGAATATATACTAGGCATAAAACATACTATCCGAACCAATAATCGTGAAACCTCGGCCGCAATTATGGAAAATGACAGACGACATGAAATTGAAAATTTTACAAAGTGATTGTTATTTAACGGGATTCGATCAACTATTAAAATACACTATATTTGTAGCTTTATTACCGGCCCCAGTTTTAGCGCAGCATAATATATATATATATATATATATATATATATATATATATATATATATATATATATATATATATATATATATATATATATACAAAATACCAACAGAGGGGGAATAAATCAGAACTATCCCACAAAAGTCAAAGACTTGTGCGTGGGTCTAGAATATAAATGTTGTATTTAACAATCCTCAATCCAGCGCAACATCGCTATCTCAAGAATACAGACAGCGCATGACTACAAGGAAGATTACAAGACATATTACACTTACACTATATAAACTTTACTTACAAAACTAAACAATCCTAACTAAGTAATCCAATTAAAATGGTAACAATTTAAGATCGAAGACAAAACAAATAAAATACTACAAAATTAGAAACAATCACACTCACACATACTTGCTCACTCACTCACTCACTCACTCACTCACTCACTGTCTCACTCACCCAATGACTTACTTGCTCATTCCTCACTCACTTTCTCACACAACACATGCTCACATGACACAGCTTCAGCAAAACAGGCATTACCCGTGAATTATCCTACGAGCATTCAGTATTGGCCAGTCGAGTATCCAAGCCTTCAGCAGTACCTTAAACAATCGCATGTTATATACAGATTGTACATTCGGTGGCAAGAAGTTGCGTAGTCTTGGTCCCATTTGAACATGACATCGCCGGGTCTGAGACTTATTAAACCTCGGGATCATGCTCGCACTCGCAATCGATCGAGTCTGATAGCCATGGGATGCTTCAGTGAGTCTTCCTCTATTCTTTTGTTGCCAAATACCCACAGGCCCAAGGTAAATCTGAGAGAGATCCGGGACACGCATTTCCGCATAAAGGTCATCACTTGGGTAAGTATAACATCTGTTCCCAATTATTTTTAGAATCCACTTCTGAGCGATTTCCAGTCTTTTTATATAACATCTTGCAGCTCCTCCCCAGATGATATTAGCGTACTGCAGATGTGTCTCAACCAGAGATTTGTATATGATCTTTAAATGCTTTAGGTCAAACATATCTCGGTACATTTTAAACCTGCTGCTCAAAAATCGTATTTTGTACACCTGATTGTTTATGTGCTCATCCCATCTCAGATGACAGTCCACTGTCACCCCCAGGTATTTCACCGTCCTCACGACATCTATCCGCACTGTTCCATGATCTCCATCTTGAATCTCCAAAGCCGCGTATAACGCGTATATATATATATATATATATATATATATATATATATATATATATATATATATATATATATATATATATATATATATGGTTTATATATAGCGTTAATACAGTCACAAGCATATTGTACACGTTTAGTCACAAATAAATACGCATTAATAATAAGTAAGCTATAGACTCCCCGACATGCAATATAGCGAAATGGTTAACAAACCAATTTATACGCTTGCCTAGCAAACCAGAAAGTTTTTCTGTTCCAAATTCACTTGAATTTATTAATAAAGATAAAAATATTAAATTGGTTGAAGGCGAGGTTTTAATACCGTTTGATGTGACCTCGTTGTTCCCATAAAAGAAACACTACCGTATTTAGACCATTTGTTAAAAATGAACAACATAAATAAAGAGGTCTGCAAAGAATATATACATTTAACATATCTTTACACGAACCAGAATATTTTTCAATTGGTCTATATAGGTCCAGATGCATTTCCACTATAATTGGAAACGCATACCGGTTTCGCTCTCATTAGAGGTCATCAGTGCGCCACACCACATCACAGCTAGAATACACCCAACAGCAAGTGCGGCTAAAGGTAGCCAGCCTCGCAGAACATAGTGAGATGTACGACAGTGTCGCCATCTGTGGCGTAACCAGGTAATACGTTGTCACGGCAGCTCTAATAAACACGTGTTATATAAACAGAGACTGTGTACAACCAACTAACGATTTAAGAAATCACGTGAATCACCCTGTATATAATGTCCTAAATCTGATGCATCTTGCGCTTTACAGGAGACAGATAATTTGTTGTACGAGACATTAATGTAATTTCAAAACAAATGAAATAAAACTCTCAAAAGGAGCCATACATCAACCCATCCATGAGTCCATTAGCCTAATTAGTTTAACACAACGACAAGATTCCTGTATTTTGTTTAGAATTAGACGCACATGCTTATGGCTTATCTTCTATGATAATTATGATTTATAGCCTCATCTTATCTTCACTGTTCATCTTATTACGGAACAAACTGCATTATAATTATGATTTCCGTTTGTGCACGACACAGAGGAACTCACAAGATAAATAATAAGAATGATAATGATAATAGCGCCACCGGCTGTACAAGGCAATGCATCAGAGTGACAATAATACGACAGCGAGTTTATAGCGAATGTAGCTGGAATTAGCAGTGGGCTGTGGATTAACTTCTGCGAATACAAGCTAACTAGATAAGATATTATGCAAGTATAAAAATGTTCGGGACGCAGCAAGTGCATTATAGTAGTGAATATTTATTAAATGCTTCAAATTTAAATAACTCAATTTTCTATAAACTTAGAGAGTTTAATTTTAATACGTAGTAAGTAAGGTCTTTCATAAAGCAAGATATCCACAAAATTTCAATAAAATAACTTTGTAATTTTCGTAGAAAAAAATTTTTTTCAAAAGAAAATTTAAAATTTGAATAACTCAATTTTCTCGAAACTTAGCAAGTTTAATTTTGGTACGTAGTAAGATCTCTCCTGTGGCAACATATGTAGTAAATTTCATTAAAACAGCTTTGTTACTTTCGGAGAAAAAATTTTTTTCGAAAGAAAACTCAAAATTTTTTCGGAAAACCCCGTTAGATTTTTCTGTCTAACGAACTCATCCAAGCCATTTATAAAAGAAAGGCACTTGCCAAGTTTCATCGAAATCGGTTTATTATTTTTTGAGTTATCAGACGGATACACACACACACACAAATATATATATATATATATATATATATATATATATATATATATATATATATATATATATATATATATATATATATATATATATATATATATACACATATATAAAAATTGAAACTGACCCCGGATATGGGTTCTAGGGGTCCTAGTTCGCACTCATTTGAAAGAATTTTTGCAAAGTCTCACCATCGATACCTCTCTATTAGTGAATTTTTTTTTAATAAAAATTTACTAATTATGCATATTGTGCTTTCTCCTGTGTATTGCCCAGATAGGTAAACTCAAATCTTGAGACCTACTTCTTAACGAACTTTGTAGACATGCTTCAAAATATGCAAGAACTATAATTTCATTCATTTCATTGTCTTTAATTTTGAAACGTTTAACAACGCGTCGTGTCAGTATTATTCCATGACTTGACGACTTACTTTTAATTTTGCTGAATTTTGTTCTATTCATTGGAGCCAAATAAAGGAATCTGTTTTTAAATGTTCGAACTGTTGTCTCAACTATTCTGTTACATTCACCATATATTGAAAACAAATTGAAAACATCATCTGCAGAATAACAAACTAGCATGTACAACATTAGTTGCCACTGTCTATCCTCTCATGTGATCCTGATACTAGAGACGTGAAAATCGCCTCGTCGTTTCTACGATTTCTGTGGTAAAAACTTCATGTTAAATATTAAATGCTTCAAATTTGAATAACTCAATTTTCTATACACTTAGAGAGTTTAATTTTGGTGTGTAGTAAGGTCTCTCCTAACGCAAGATATCTACCAAATTTCATTAAAATAACTTTGTAATTTTCGGAGAAAAAAAAATTAAGAAAATTTAAAATTTAAATAACTCAATTTTTTATAAACTTAGAAAGTTTAGTTTCAGTAAGTAGGAATATCTCTCCCAACGCAACATATATAGTAAATTTCATTAAAACAACTTTGTTACTTTCGGAGAAAAAAAAATTTTTCGAAAGAAAACTCAAAATTTTTCCGGAAAACCCCGTCCGATTTTTCTGGCTAACGAACTCATCTACACACATATATATATATATATATATATATATATATATATATATATATATATATATATATATATATATATATATATATATATATATATATATATATATATATATATATATATATATATAAACATATAAAAATTGAAACTGACCCCGGATATGGGTTTTAGGGGTAAATCGCGCTCATTTGCAAAAATTTTTGCAAAGTCTCACCATCGATACCTCTCTATTAGTGAATTTTTTAAAATAAAAATTAACTAAAATGTTCGGGACGCAGCAAGTGCATTGTAGTAGTGAATTTTCATAAAAATTGTACACCAATAGTAACGTATATTATTAAAAGTAATTCTTTAAATTTAAATGGACCTGGGAGATCAGTTTTAGAGGTCCCAGCTGGCGAGTCTTTGAATAAGTTTCTATTTTCTATGGAGCTAGAAAAGTATAGTTTGGTAGAGATATATGTAAGTACTGCAAGTCTCTTTAAAAAATTCTGTTACCAATTTCATTAAAGTCACAAAAATTAATTATTTACAAAGGGAATGTACCTGACAAATCACAAATATGGCAGGTATTTTTCCTTTCAATTGCTTGGATGGTGTTTTAGTCAACCCAATCGAACTAGTTTTTGCAAACAAAACAACAAAAAATGTTTTCACAACCAACTTGTACTTACCCCCGAAGCTCATTATGTTATTTTTCTTTAATTTAGTACCCAGGCTGCGTGTACATAGATGTTACTATGGTTCAAGATTGAATATTCCAGCTTAATAAGAAATTGAGTTATCGGATTTCAAATATTTTTACAAAAACTCTCCGCCATAATGTATTTGCTGCACCCATAACTTTTGCAACACTTATATACTGTTGCAGTATCCACACTTTTTTTTAAAATGATGAGATATTGTAGCTCTCTATGTAAGGCTAACATCAAGGCAACCGAAATTCCATTTTTGGAAAATTATTTAAACAAATTAAATTGGGTAACAATTTAAATATAATTTGAAAATCTTTGTTCGGTGCTCTGTCGCAGAGGTTCCCGTTCCCCTCCCGCATGCATACAACCACCCTCAATGCATAAACAAGAACAATCTATACAAGAAAAGTTTCTTAGGAACAACCCGCAAGGAAGTTACGGAACTTGCGGTGGATATAGGGGTTCTGGGCGGGATAAACAGAATTTTAAAGAGGTACAGCTGCAAAATGGGATAAAGACAGCTTACAAATAAGCTGTTTTTTTGCATTTTTCGCTCACATTTACTTTTTATCTTCTTCTCCGCCCAACAACTCCGATTCACTCCTGGTTCCGTAACTTTCTTGGGGGCTGTTTGCAAGAAATGTTTCTTTTGGTTTGTGAATCCAGCAGGAGATCTAAGCATGTTTCTGAATTTTTTTCTAAAAACCCCCCTGTGTGCTAATCTGCAAACACGGATCTTCTCATTGGTGAATTTTTCGTTTCACGAAAAATTCGCTAATGTAAACGTAAGCCACAGTTTAAGCAGTTGTCTGATATAGCATCTATAATAGAGGCATATTTATCGATATTATATTACTAAAATTTCTTGAAAAACACAATCTAATCCACCACAGGCAGTATGGATTCCGTCAGCGCAGATCAACTGCCGACCTCTTTTCCTTTGCCACCTATTCTTGGAACAAGTCTATGGAACTACACGGTGAATCCCAGATTGTCACTCTAGACATATCCAAAGCATTCGACCAGGTCTGGCACGCAGCGCTGCTTAATATGGCCTACCACCAAAACTCTGTACCTGGACAGCAAACTTCCTCTCCAACCGAAGCATTTCTGTTGTTGTGGATAGCCATTCCTCTAAACTATATCCAATTAATGCAGGAGTTCCTCAAGGTTCAGCTTTAGCCCCTACTTTGTTTCTTCTCCACATCAATGACATCCTCTCTAGCACATCCAACCCAGTTCAGAGTTACGCGGACGACAGCACCCTCCACTCAAATATACAATATTCTAAGCCTGTCTCTTTGGCCCAACTAGATGAGGATCGCAGACGCATGGAGGGTTTTGTCTCCGTAGATCTCCAAAAAATATTAGACTGGGAAAGTGTAAATCTTGTGCAATTCAACCCCACTAAATCTCAGTCATGTTTTCTTTCCCATAAAAGATACACCAGCCCTAGAACCATCACAATGAACATTCAAGTTATTCAAAGTACTGAGTCCTTTTCACTTGTTGGCATTTCTGTGGATCGAAATCTCAATTGGCACCAACATGTCACATCAATTGCAGAAGCGGCTGCCAAGAAATTAGGTTTCCTCTTCCGGGCTCGCAAATCCTTTTCACCAGCTAATCTCTATACCTTATACACTCGCTATCCTGGACTCCCGTCAGAAGAAAGCTATACGTCTCATTGGTGACCCTACCCTCACCCAAAGGCTGCCATCCCTTACCCACCGACGTGCCGTTGGTGACCTCTCTCTCTTTTATAGATATCTGCATGGGCAGTGCTCAGAGGAGCTTTCTTCCATAGTTCCTCCACCTGCTGCCCCCAACAGATCTACCAGGGGAACAGAGCGACTCCACCCTTTTACTGTCCAGGTCACTAGACATAAAACATCTTGTTATGCCCGCTCTTTTGTCTCGAGGACTTCCAAGTTGTGGAATTCCTTGCCGGCGCATGTTTTTCCTTCTCCTCCGAACCCCCAAACCTTCAAGTCCAGAATTAACAAGTTGCCCCTTTCCTCCTTGTCGACACCCACGGTACGATAGTATTTAAGCTGTAAGCCCTCGTGGTGTGTTGTTGAAATAAAATAAAAAGTATGAGACTCGCTCAAAATTAGGAACGACATTTGGTAGAATATTATCGGAACACAAGCAACGGAAAAATTAATTGAACCTTTGAGACTTCGAAAAAATATTATAAAGCAACTGCGGGATGGTAAAAGAAATGTAAAATATTGAAATGAACACATCCCATAAAAATTCATTGAGTGTATAGTGTATACAAAGATTCCAAAGCAGAAAGCTAGCTGCATCGGACTAGTAGAAAATTAGAGGCGTGTGAAAAACCCACAAAGTACAAATCATCGTTAAATGAAATCAATCATAAAGAGTATTCACGGCTAATTTTTCAATAATGTATGCCGTATTCTGAAAGAGCACAGCTAATTGCAACAACAATGCCGACTAATAATAATGTACCTACACAATACCCTTCATAAAATCTGTATGTATATAGTATAATATGTGTGTATGTATATAATTAAGTATTATTTGGACTGGTCATAGAAGGCTGTGATCTGTAGTTCCGTTGCTTTATGCTCATCGGAAGCGGATCCAGACTGCAGACTACAGACCGACCTATTAACAACATCGAGTACTGTTTGATGTCCATTCGTTTATATATAATAGTGAGTTTTTATTTTAAAAAAAATCACTAATAGAGAGGTATCGATGGTGAGACTTTGCAAAATATTTTTCAAATAAGCGCGAATTAGGACCCCTAGAACCCACATCCGGGGTCAGTTTAAATTTTTATATGTTATATATATATATATATATATATATATATATATATATATATATATATATATATATATATATATATATATGTATCCGTCTGATAACTCAAAAAATAATTAACCGATTTAAATGAAACTCGGCAAGTGCCTTTCTGTTATTAATGGCTTGGATGAGTTCGTTAGCCAGAAAAATCTGACGGTGTTTTCCGGAAAAATTTTGAATTTTCATTCAAAAAAAATTTTTTCTCCGAAAATAACAAAGCTGTTTTAATGAAATTTACTACATATGTTGCCTTTGAAAAGTCCTTACTACATACCAAAATTCAACTTTCTAAGTTTATAGAAAATTGAGTTATTCACATTTTAAATTTATTTCAATTTTCTCCGAAAATTACAAAGTTATTTTAATGAAATTGGGTGGATATCTTGTTTATATTTGGTTACCTGCCACTTTAACCCTTAAAAGCTTTATCTATGTCTAAAATCCTTTACATGTACTATTATAAGATTTCTCGCATTGTAAACTGACGTGCAAACTGCGACACATTACATAGAGCAACACTTATAAGAAGTAACACAATGGTTTTATATGTTGTGTATTGTGTGTTGCCTAAGATATCATACTTAGTTCAGCAGGTCCCGTTCCAACACCATAGGATTAAAAATGCATTGCCAAAAAAAATGCTTATCCTTTAACCAAAATATAAGTGAATTTTTATTTAAAAAAATTCAGTAATAGAGAGGTATCGATGGTGAGACTTTGCACAATTTTTTTCAAATGAGTGCGAATTAGGACCCGTATATATATATATATATATATATATATATATATATATATATATATATATATATATATATATA
Source organism: Tillus elongatus (assembly GCA_964006375.1). Lineage (NCBI taxonomy): Eukaryota > Metazoa > Arthropoda > Insecta > Coleoptera > Cleridae > Tillus > Tillus elongatus. The sequence goes on from OZ023264.1 coordinate 12,528,044, forward strand.
TATATATATATATATATATATATATATATATATATATATATATCCGATAACTCAAAAATTAATTAACCGATTTCGATGAAACTCGGCAAGTGCCTTTCTTTTATTAATGGCTTGGATGAATTTGTTAGCCAGGAAAATCGGAAAGACTTTTCCGGGAAAAAAATTTCCCCGAAAATTACAAAGCTGTTTTAATGAAATTTAAAGGGTATGTTGCCCTGGGAGAGACCTTACTACGTATCAAAATTCCACTTTCTAAGTTTATAAAAAATTTAGTTATTCAAATTTTTCTTTTTCTTTTTCCAAAAATTACAAAGGTATTTAAATGAAATTTGGTGTATATGTTGCCTTCGGAAAGATCTTACTACATACCAAAATTAAACTTTCTAGGTTTATAGAAAATTGAGTTTTTCAAAATTGAAACATTTTAAAAAATTCACTACCATAACGCACTTGCTACGTCCCGAACCTTCATTCAATTCTGTTTGAATAATTTATGATACCTCAGACGTAACCACATCTCACTTTCGAATTAGTTAGTTAACCTGGTACTTGCGATTTGAAATGTTGTTTTTGCCATTTGCGAAGAAACCAATTTATTTAATAGTTTTTTCCTTAGGGCTCGTCCGCGTCTTTGCCGCCCCGATAGCACCGCAGCCTTTGGCTTATTGTGCATGCACTTTGTCTTTTCTACTCCACCCATTCCAAAATCACTGTACCTTGAACTAGTCTGCACAGCAATTGGTAGGGTGGAGTTTTATATTGCTCTGTCTCCGGTCTAGGCTGTCCGTAGATCAGTTGTCTTTAGCGGTCCAGAGGTTTACACTCGCACAAGATGTGGTGGGCTTATTCCTCTTCCTCGTCGCAGAGTCTGCATGCCAGATCCCACTCGAACCGCCCCATTTTATGCAGCTGATCCTTGACGGTCATGTGTCCCATCATGAGTCCTGTTATGTTTCTGAGCTGTCCTCTGCTAAGATTTAGCAGCTCCATAGCTCTCTTTGAAATGGGTTCCTCAATTACTGACTTCCCGTGTCTGAGCCCTGGGCAGTTTGCCCAGTACACCTTATGTTATTTAATAGTTAGTGGAATAACATCAATTTTGAATAAGCATTTGATACAAACCTAAATAGAGCTAAAGCATTTAATAAATCTTAAATATAGAAGACCATTAATTTGGTAAAAACAACACTCATCATGAACACGATTCTTTTCATTTCGTTGTGGTGCAGTCAAGTAAGGCGAAAAAAGGGCCGAGCCTCAGAATGAAAGGTAATGCCACACCTTGTCGAATGCTTTGGATATGTCTAGAGCGACAATTTGGGATTCACCGTGTAGTTCCATAGACTTGTTCCAAGAATGGGTAACTTTAGAGACGACTGAAAGGAGAGAAATAGGCCTGTAGTTGCTGGGAAGCGCTTTGGATCCTTTCTTGGGGACCGGTTGTACTCGAGCAGTTTTCCAGTTACTATGGAATATGCATCCATTGTAAGATGTCTAAAACAGGCGAATCAGGACAAGAGCAAGTTCTGGTGCGCATTTTAGAGAACAATTGCTGGGATCTCGTCAAGGCCAGAGGCTTTCCTGGTATTACAAGAAGAGAGCATCTTTCGTACCTTTTTAGTTTTGAAAATGATATCCGTCATTTTATGCGCGACATTGGGGACTGTTGGTGGTTGAACATTTGGAGGTGAATTGAAAGTAGAATTGCCGGCGAACGAGACAAAAAGTTCAGCCTTGCCAAGGGTGGGAACGTGCTATTGCTGCCGTTGGAGCTTGAGAGGACTTTGTTTTTGGTGTTGTTATTAAACGATTTTTTGCCTCAGAAAAAATGCGGACATAGCGGTTTCTTGCGTCGTTAAATGCTTGACGGTTTCCTTGACTGGGATTGTGTAGAAGAGTTTTGTGAATTTTGACCTTTTCAAGTCTGTCCTTGTCACAGGATTTGGAGAACCAGTGCTCTTGAGTGGCTGAATAGGTTTTCTGTGAACGTGGAATTAATAATTCCATGCCAACTTGAATGATTTCGGTGACGTTTTGTGAGATATCAGAGGGGTCAGGATGAGAGAAGCAGACAGACGACCATGGAAATGAGGAAAAGTAATCCCGCATTTCGTTCCAGTTCGCGGAGTTGTAGTGCCAAACGATACGTGAGTGTGATGACTGTGTGACCTCTGGTTGCATTGCGCAGGAAGCAGTGACCATGCCGTGGTTTGAGCGACCAAGGGGAGCGGTGACTGATGTCTTATAGCATTCAGGTTTTGTAGTAAGAAGGAGATCCAAGGGATTTGAGCTGTGTGTTGGGATACGAGGAAAGTAAGTAGGTTGCTGAACCATATTGGCTAAAGAATTGCTGACTGCAAAGGCCTCCGCTGCTCTTCCTTGTAGATCGGTTTTGGAAGATCCTAGCCATTCCTTATTATGGACATTGAAGTCATCAAGAATAGTGACCTCGGAGGAAGGATATTCAGAAATCAGCTGGTTGTTTTTTTTTTCAGAAAGGTAGTCGAAAAGCTGGACAATATTGTTGTCAGAGGGTGACCGGTAAATGCAACAGATGAGTTTAGTTGCAGCCCTGAGAGAGAGTTTCATCCAAAGTATGCCTTTTCTTCCAGCTTCCAAATTGGAGAGTCTGGTGCAGGGTAGATTGCTACGGACGTATGCGCACACGCCTCCATGCAATCTAAAGGAAGGAAGGAGCTCATACCCCGGGAAATTAAGGTGATTAGTGTCTGTTTATGCACTGATTTGGGTTTCGGTGAGGAAGAGGAGTTGGGGCCTATTAGCCTGGAGGAAATGGTGGACGGAGTTCCGGTTAGAATTTAGGCCACTTATATTCGAGAAAGATATGTTAAATCTTGATGCCGGCGCCCCCTGCACGCCCCTCTCCCGGAGATCCGAAGGGAGGGGTATTCTATCTCCGGAATCTTTTGTACGTCATTTTTGTTTATAAGGGAACCCGACTCATACACCAGACCCGGAAACGTCCGTTGGGACTTCACCGGCCGCCCTTTGATGTAAGGGATGGTACCTGCTCGGGCGTGAAAAAAATCCTTTACTATCACGTAAAGGAAAAGTCCACTACCATTCACAAAAAATGCATAAAAAAATTTGCTAAATAACCCACAGGATAAAGATAAAACCACAGAAGTGCCGGGAATCTATGAAATAGGTTATAATGATTGTGAACTTAAATATGTTGAGCAAACTAAAATAACTATTGAAAGTAGACTTAAATTACATTTAGCGCCACTGATATATGCCACTATTGATGAACCATGTATTGCTCAGCATATTTGGGATAATAATCATCATGTAGATAAAGAAAATTTCACGTTAATCAACGTCAGCTCGAAACTTACGTGTATATATATATATATATATATATATATATATATATATATATATATATATATATATATATATATATATATATATACCGTTAGAAATTTGTACAAAAATGTTTCGATGAATAGAGTAGGTCCAGTTCGATGTAGTCCATTATTCGAACTGTTATCTTAATAACCAGCTTGTCCTTCTTAGAAGGAATATTTGATAACGACACACACTATAACAATGGCAGTAATGCAGTTTTAATTACAGTGAATATAGGCTCAACAGTGGTGGTCTGTCTGTATACCTTCTTAGAGGACGCTGTTCGCAACTTCCTGGCAACCAACATATAAATAGTAGTTCTAGTAGTCTGTATTCACTTAGTTTATTCATCCCTCTGATGACGCTAACTTTGTTAGCGAAACGATCGTCAGGTCTAAAAACTGTATTGTGATCAATTGGGTGCTCCAAATTGTACGTATCAGTGCCCATCACAGGTTCCAATCTTTACTAATTCAAGTAGAGACTGTGCAAACGGACCTTAACATCTAAAGATTGGAACAAAAAAGTAAGAAACTTACCAAACTAAAGTCCTTCGCGTTTCCATATTTACTTACATATCTAAAAACTAAAACCTGTATTATCACCACCTTAATTTAAACACATACACTTCACTTAATTGTCATAAATATTTTTCCAAAACATAGAGGGAGGATACTTTTATGAATAGATTCATAAAGGTTTAATGAAAGTTTGTATCGCGGAACGGTTTACAGTAACAAAAAACATTTATAAGAGCACATGTTAGCTACCGTTCTTCAACTAACACCTGATACTAGGACTGATAGTGATAGCGATACTGATAGCAAATGACGACACTAACACGCAAGCTTATCATAATATCAACCCCTCTCCCAAAGGCACGTGTTATTACACTACGCTTTTCTTTAGTACCTAGTCCTTCCTTTGTCTTCGTTCCTTATTTCCTCCCAATATAAGCTTTAATCATAAACTGTTTAAGAATGCATTTTTAGTCAATTTTCGTAGAAAAAATTCACTAATGGAGAGATCCCGACTTTGGAATTTTGAAAAATTTTTTGCAAATGAGCGCGAAGTAGGACCCATATCCGGGGTAAGTTTCAATTTTTATATGTATGTGTATATATATATATATATATATATATATATATATATATATATATATATATATATATATATATATATATATATATATATATATATATATATATATATGTATCACACCGATAACTCAAAAAATAATAGGCCGATTTTGCTAAAATTTGGCATGTACCTTCCTTTTATAAATGGCTTGGACAAGTTCGTTAGTCAGGAAAATCGGACTAGGTTTTCCGGGAAAATTTTGAGTTTTCACTCGGAAAAAAAAAATTATCTCAAAAAATAAAAAAGCTATGATAACCAAATTTGGTAGGTAGGTTTAGGAGTGACCATCCACGACAACAGAAATGCTCCGGTACAGAGTTTTGGTGTTAGACCATAGGCCGGAAGTTTATTAAGCAGCGTTGCGTTCCCAACTTGGTCGAATGCTTTGGATATATCTAGAGCGACAATCTGGGATTCACCATGTAGTTCCATAGACTTGTTTCAAGAATGGGTGACAAAGGAAAAGAGGGCGGCAGTTGATCTGCGCTGACGGAATCCATACTGCCTGTCGTGGATTAGACTGTGTTTCTCAAGAAATTTTAGTAATTCGGTGTTTATATACTTTTCCATCACTTTATAGAAGACTGAAAGGAGAGGAATAGGCCTGTAATTGCTAGGAAGCGCTTTGAAGCCTTTCTTGGGGACGGGTTGTACACGAGCAGTTTTCCAGTTACTAGGGAATATGCCTCTATTGTAAGATGTCTGAAATCGACGAGTCAGGACAGGAGCAAGTTCAGGTGCGCATTTTTTTTTAGAACAATTGCTGGGATCTCGTCAAGGCCAGAGGCTTTCCTGGTATTAAGAGAAAAGGGCATCTCTCGTACCTTTTTAGTTTTGAAAATGATATCCGTCATTTTATGCGCGACATTTGGGACTGTTGGTGGTTGAACATTTGGAGCTGGGTTGAGAGTAGAATTGCCATCGAACAACGAGGCAAAAAGTTTAGGCTTGCCCAGGGCGGTAGAAAACATTTCAACCCCTTAAACAAGTAGTGGGAACGTGCTCTCGCAGAAATTATTCCCAATGGATTTAGCAAGAGTCCAGAAGGGTTTGCTGCCGTTGGAGCTTGAGAGGACTTTGTTTTTGATGTGGTTATTAAAGGAGCTTTTTTTGCCTCAGAAGGAATGTGGACATAGCGGTTTCTTACGTCGTTAAATGCTTGACGGTTTTCTTGACTGGGATTGTGTAGAAGCGTTTTGTGAGCTTTGACCTTTTCAAGTTTGGCCTTGTCACAGGATTTAGAGAACCAGGGCTTTTGAGTGACTGAAGAGGTTTTCTGTGTACGAAGAATAAATATTTCCATGGATCCATCCATCCAATTGGATGATTTCGGTGACGTTTTTTGAGATATCACAGGGGTCATGATGAGAGCAGCAAACAGACGCCCATGGAAATGAAGAAAAGTAATCCCGCATTTCGTCCCAGTTCGCAGAGTTATATGCCAAACCATACGTGAGTGTGATGACTGTGTGACCTCGGGTTGTATTGCGCAGGAAGTAGTGAGCATGCTGTGGTCTGAGCGACCAAGTGACTGATGTCGTATAGCATTCAGGTTTTGTAGTAAGAAGGAGATCCAAGGGATTTGAGCTGTGTGTTGGGATACGAAGAAAGTAAGTAGGTTGCTGAACCATATTGGCTAAAGAATTGCTGACTGCAAAGGCCTCCGCTGCTCTCCCTTGTGGATCGGTTTTTGAAGATCCTAGCCATTCCTTATTATGGACATTGAAGTCACCATGAATAGTGACCTCGGGGGAAGGATATTCAGAAATCAGATGGTCGGTTTATTCAGAAAGGTAGTCGAAGAGCTGGACAAAGTTGTTGTCAGAAGGTGACCGGTAAATGCAACAGATGAATTTAGTTGTAGCCCTGAGAAATAGTTTGATCCAAAGTATGTATTTTCTTCCAGCTTCTAAATTGAGAAGTCTGGTTCAGTTTAGATTGCTACGGACGTATGCGCACACGCCTTCATGCAATTTAAAGAAAGTAGGGAGCTCATACCCCGGGAAATTAAGGTGATTAGTGGCTGTTTTGGCACTGATTTGGGTTTCGGTGAGGAAGATGAGTTGGGGCCTATTAACCTGCAGGAAATGGTGGACGGAGTTCAGGTTAGAATTTAGGCCACATATATTCGAGAAGGATATGTTAAATCTTGATTCCGGCACCCCCTGTACACCCCTCTCCCGGAGATCTGATTGGAGCGGTTTTTTATCTCCGGAATCTTTTGCACAAGAAGGAGCCATCATCATTTTTGTTTATAAGGGACACCGACTCGTACACCAGAACCGGAAACGTCCGTTGGGACTTCACCTTGATGTATGGGATGGTACCTCCTTGGGCGTGAAAAAAATCGTTTACTATCACTTAAAGGAAAAGCATATAAGAAATTTAGAATTATTCATCCTCTGGTAACGCAAACTTGGTTAGTGAAACGATCGTCAAATTTTTCTAAATGTGTTGTGGTGATTTGAGTCCTCCAAATATGCTTATAAGGAATCTTAAAACGTAAATTTAAATTTATTAATAAATCTAGATTAGATTATTAATAAAGCTCTCCATAACCAAGCGATTCGCTTCACTATTCTGGTTTAAGCGCCAATTTTACCCGACTAAACACATCCATTACTTTTTTTCACAGCGTGCAAATGTAACCACTATTGAAAAACCAGCTGCCCAAGAACAATTTTGTGTAGCACCTGACGCTATTTACAAGTGACGCAGTAATAATTCTTAACAAAAACACCCTCTCTTATCAACATTACATGCGAAACCACCTAACTCGAATTGACACGTGTTAGACTATACACCGTTTTCTTCTAAATCTTATCAAACTGCGATTAGACCTGCGTTAATGAATTGCACCAGATGCAGATTCGCACTTTCAGGAGATGATGCAAGGGATAAGAAGATATTTATCTCTAATTAGTGCTCACATCAGAATTTAATTTGTCTGAGTGGCCAGTGGTGACGACGGCGGTTCATTAATTTAGCAGACACAGCTGAGACCCGTCAGCAGATTCACTCAATCTTTTCAGTCTCGGACTTTTTTATGGGTAAGCATTATTTACAGACAAGAAATAAAGATAAACAGAACTAGGGTTGTTTACTTATGATGCAAATGTTTGTTAATGCGAGTGTTCCGTATATATATATATATATATATATATATATATATATATATATATATATATATATATATATATATATATATATATATATATATATATATAATATATAATAATACTTTATTGGTTCAAATCGCCCCAGTATGGAAACCTTTGGGTGAGGGTAGGGTCACCGATGAGACGTATAGCTCTATTCTGAATGGTCTCCAGGGTAGCGAGTATAGAAGCGGCAGCGGCACCCCAGATGTGGGAGCAGTATTCGAGGTTTGGCCTTATTTGTGAAGTATATAAGGTATAGAGATTAGCTGGTGAAAAGTATTTGCGAGCCCGGAAGAAGAAACCTAAATTCTTAGCAGCCGCTTCTGCAATTGATGTGACATGTTGGTGTCAATTGAGATTTCGATCCACAGAAATGCCAATAAGTGAAAAGGACTCATTACTTTGAATAACTTGGTTGTTCATTGTGATGGGTCTAGGGCTGGTGTATCTCTTATGAGATAGAAAGCAAGATTGAGATTTGGTGGAGTTGAATTGTACAAGATTTTTACTTCCCCAGTCTAATAATTTTTGGAGATCCACAGAGACATAACCCTCCATGAGTCTGCGATCCTCCTCTAATTGGCCTATAGAAAGAGGCTTAGAATATTGGAATACTGTATATTTGAGTGGAGGGTGCTGTCGTCCGCGTAACTGTGAACTGGGTTGGATGTGCTAGAGAGGAGGTCATTGATGTGGAGAAGAAACAAAGTAGGAGCTAAAGCTAAACCTTGAGGGACTCCTGCATTAATTGGATACAGTTTAGAGGAATGGCCATCCACGACAACAGAAATGCTCTGGATGCTGTTCAGGTACAGAGTTTTGGTGGCAGGCCATAGGTCGGAAGTTTATTAAGCAGCGCTGCGTGCCAGACCTGGTCGAATGCTTTAGATATGTCTAGAGTGACAATCTGAGATTCACCGTATAGTTCCATAGACTTGTTCCAAGAATGGGTGACAAAGGAAAGGAGGTCGGCAGTTGATCTGTGCTGACGGAATCCATACTGCCTGTCATGGATTAGACTGTGTTTTTCGAGAAATTTTAGTCATTCGGTGTTTATATACTTTTCCATCACTTTAGAGACAACGAAAGGAGAAAAATAGGCCTGTAGTTGCTAGGAAGCGCTTTGGATCCTTTTTTGGGGACGGGTTGTACTCGAGCAGTTTTCCAGTTACAAGGGAATATGCCTCTATTATAAGATGTCTGAAACAGACGAGTCAGGACAGGAGCAAGTTCTGGTGCGCATTTTTTGAGAACAATTGCTGGAATCTCGTCAAGGCCCGAGGCTTTGCATAAGATACAACCCAAACTTCACTTTTTTAAATGGTATACCCTGTATACTGTTTTCTTTTTTAATTCCTCTTGTTTTGCCCATTCATCCAGTGTATAGTTGTTGCGGTCTATACGGAGTCGTTCAAAAGTTATGGCCACTTTTCCAAAACATCAGAGGCACATTGGACTGTCTGAATCTTCATTAGTATGTCAGCATACAACACTCTATCATGCCAAAAATCTGAAAAAGTGTTCTTCCTTCAACATCAATCAATACAGAAAGAATTCCTCGAAAACAGTATACAGGGTGAGTATAAACACTGGATTCAAGTTTTCTCGATAAATTCAAATGGAACCGCCTGTATATTATAATTAATTTCGATACATCAACAAATGTTCTTTTAGTTTTATGAAGTATTCCCTTTACCCAAAACCAGTATTTACTGACGTATTGGTTGTTTTTTAAAAAAAAAAGGTACATTAGATGTTTGAAATGAACTTTCTGTAAATATTCTAGTAAAATGAAGGACAAAGGCGGTTGAAGGGTTAATTAATGGTTTGCGGAACACTCTTCTTGCGACATTGTTTTACATAATCTGTATTTGTTTTAGGTTCTTTGCCTGGATGTTGCCAATTTTGACGTTTCAAATCGCGACTGACGTTTTGAGGAAAATTCCTAAATTTTGCTACATGGTTCACTCTTTATAATACAAACTGGCGTACCAAATTTGGTAGCCTTTACTTTGTTATTTCCGGAGAGATCTTTTTTTTCCGAAAGAAAATTTCCCTGGCTAACGAACTTATCCCTTTTTAAATGCCTATAACTTTTTTGTCTTTTCACTTACAGACCTAAACTTTGGTACTTGGGTCACTCTTTACAATGCAAACAGGCGTACCAAATTTGGTTGCCCTTACTCAGTTATCTCCGGAGATATACATTTTTTTCCCAAAGAAAACACAAAATTTTCCCGGAAAATTAATTTCAAATAGACCCTTTCTCTGATGCTTTGGCGGTAGTTCTAGTTAAGTTTATGGTTTAACGGCTTATAATTTTTAGTTTATTTTCGTAGAAAAAATTCTTTAATGAGGAGATCGCGACTTTTGAATTTTAAAAATATTTTCAAGTCAGCGTAAACTAGGCCCCGTAGAATCCATCTCCGGGTTTACTTTCAGTTTTTATCTGTTACATTTATACATGATGACGCATTTCTACGCTAAATCTCAATATAATTGTTATTATATAAGATACGAGAAAAAGTTGTATTCGTTAGTTATAGGGTATTTTGAGCTGCATCTCATAAAATTATTTTGACAATCACAGGGTGGCACATAAGTCGTTGGTGCTACCTACAATTTTTTTTCGAACACCCTTATATTATTGTATTTTGGCATTTTTATCGAAATATAATGCATGTTTGTAAGAAAAAAAATGAGGCGTAATAAGTGCGTTTCGGTAGTGAATATTCATTAAATGCTTCAAATTTCAATAACTCAATTTGCTATTAACCTAAGGTTTGTTGGCTTGGAAACCTTTTAGTTTATTTTCGGAAATTTTTTGTACATTTTCAGACAATAAGTTATTTTGATAAAATATGGTACATTGTTTCTACTATATAAGTTATACCGCTTACAAAATTGATGCATCCTTGTATTAAAGGGACATATTTGCTATAAAAACATTTTTATGAAAATTCACTTCCTTGACGCACTTGGTGCGTTTAGACTGTTTTTTTACTTAGGCAAGCACTTTACTTAAAGCCAAGCAAAAATCCACTTTCTTGTACTACACTAAGGGAAGATTGGAACCTGTGATAAGCACTAATTAGTACATAAGGTTAGATGCATTCTCACCACAATTAGAACCGTAGACCGGTTTCGCTCTAATTAGAGCTCATCAGGCATACTAATTGCAGCGAAAATACACCTATAAAGTAATACGGCTATGGTAATCAGCCTTGCAAAACTAAGTGAGACGTAAGACACGCTTTTTACACGTGTCGCCATCTCGTTGCGGAAGTGGTCCAGGGCTGACAATTTACTAAATTGTTAGTTGGTTGTATACAGTCTCTATTTTATAACATTCCGTGTTATTTGGAGCTGCCGTGACAACATACTACTTGGTTCCGCAACGAGATGGCGACACGAGTGAAAAGCGTGTCTTACATCTCACTTAGTTTTACTGATTAGTACACTTTTGGAAACAAAATCACCACAACACATTTTTAAAAAAGTGACCATCGTTTCACTCACCAAGTTCATCCTCTGATGACGCTAACTTGGTTAGTGAAACGACCGTCATGTTTTTAAAATATGTTATGTATGCGGTGATTTGGGTTCTCAAGTGTACTTATTTCTTATATCAGTTTTAAATTTTCGACGGTGTCCTGGAGTTAGGTTAAAATTTTCTTTTTAATAATTCTGAGATAAGAGAAGTCATAATTCTATAGTATTAACTCAGAATTGTGGCTTTTATTTCACAATTCTGAGTTTTATGTCAGAATTCCGAGTTACTGTCTCAGAATTCTGACTATTTTCTCAGAAATATAAAAAAATTGGCGAGACCTCAGGACGCCGTCGTATAATTAATTATATGATTAAAAACTATTAAGCAATTTTTGAAGTGGCGTTTATATATCTTATGAATCTACCCTTTTGTTGTGATGTAAGTATACAGACATTATCTCTTACATTGCACAACCAACAGCAATAAGAAATTCAACAAGAGTAGGATTTCCGTGCTGGCTTTATGGGAATGGGAAGTCGTTAACTGATTGCCCTTTTTGGTATGATGCAACATCTGTCATGATTAGTATCAAATTTCTTTTTATAAAATATGTAATAAGACGGTTTGTTACAAATTAGGCTGACGTATTTCAGAATACAGGATAACATCTAGGGTGACCCCCCATGTATTTTATATGCGTGAGTCATTTGAGATAGACAGACATGTATCCAAGGTACTAGATACAGTCTATATACATAAAGGTTGCACATAATAATAAAAATAAACGCCGGAGGCTGCAGGTAATTCGAAACTCTTGCGGTTGTACTCAGAATTTTATTCCTCGTTGTAGCCACCTTAACAATCTTAGGTATAGTTAGTTATATATCCGTATTTTGTAACGTGACACCAGAGACAGATGATTATTGCGAGATTATATATATTGTATGCCAAACAGATGGAGCTGCGTCTATTTTATAGATCAGTCAAAGAAAAGAGAAACATTTTAACCGTAAGTCAAAATGTACCCAACAAAAATGATGCAAAACACGTCAACATTAATTGTAACAGAATTGACAATTATTTCATTGATTGTTGTTGCCCTTACTTGGTGAAACTGGTCCATACTACATACAGACTTGGAGACTACTTCTCTGGCTTCACTGTTGGGTTTTGTTTCTGTAGGTGAAGGACGTAGCCAGCGCGTAAGCTAACTGGAGCAAGTGGCCCTTCTGACATCTGAAAAACATCCTAGAACATCTAGAATTCAGAACGGCCACTTGCTCCAGTTAGTTTATGCGCTGGCTGCGTCTTTCACTCACCGAAACGAAAACCCACAGTGAAGCCAGGGAAGTAGTCACCATGTCTGTATGACAATTATTGTTCAAAATATAAGGAATAAGCATCAAGTCTTGCTTAAAATTGTTGAAGGAAACTACATTTCTCTTTCAAATTAATCAAGAATGAAACGCGATTAGTTATTAATTTTACCTCCACATCGTGAATACGTGTGGAAGTATGGCATCGACGACAAAAATTTCAATTTTTTTTTCTCTTATACGTCCTAAAAAGTGTCAAAACATATAAAAAGTCTAGACGCGGCAATTGTGTTATGGTAGTGAGTTTTCATAAAAATGTTTTTAATAGCAAGTATGTGTTTTTTTTTAAGAATGCAAGAATCAAATTTGGGTACCAGTATAACCTGTAGAGTAGAAACAATGTGCCATGTTTCATCAAAATAACTTTATTGTTTGAAAATGTATAAAGATTTCCGAAAGTAAACTTAAAATGTTCCCGAAAAACTGGTTTCTTTGCAAACGAACCTTATAGGTTAATACCAAATTAAGCTATTCAGATTTAAAGCATATAACTTGCTGCGTGCCGAATTTCATGCATTATATTTCGATGGAAAATGCAAAAATGCAATAACATAAGGCGTGTTCGATTAAAAAAAAAGTCGGGACGCAGCAACTGCGTTATCAAAGTGAATTTTCATTTAAGATGTTTTTAATAGCAAATATCTAAGCAAGCAGGCATCAATCTAGTTACCGGTATAACCTATATGGTAGAAACAATGTACCATATTTATCGAAATAATTTATTGTTTGAAAATGTACAAAAATTTTCCGAAAATAAACTTGAAATGTTTCCGAGAAATCTGGTTTCCTAGCCAACTAACCTTAGGTTAATAGCAAATTGAGTTATTAAATTTGAAGCATTTCATGAAAGTTTGCTACCAAAACGCACTTACAGCGTCACGATTTTTTTTTATCACAAACATGCATCATATTTCGATGAAAAATACAAAAATGCAATAAGGAATGTTCGAAAAAGTTGTAGGTATCACCAACGAATTATGGGCCACCTGTGATTGTTAAAATAATTTTATAAGATGCAGCTCAAGACACCCTATAATTAACGTATGCATTTTTTTTTCTCGTATCTTGCATAATAACAATTATATTGATCTTTACAGTAGAAATGCGTCACCCTGTATATAGGTAAACAGATAAAAACTGAAACTGAAACCGGATATGGATTCCTGGGAGCCTAGATTGCACTCATTTGAAGAAATATTTTTAAAATTCAAAAGTACGGTCTCCTCATTAAAAAAAATTTCTACAAATATTAGTTAAAAATTGTAGATCGTTAAACCATAAACTTAACTAAAACTACTGCCAAAGCATCAGAAAAAGGACCTCTTTGAAATTAGCTTTCTAATGAGGGTTGAAGCAGAAACTTAAGGGTTTGTAGAACACTCTTCTTGCAACATTTTCTTTATTTCAGGTCCTTTGCCTAAATATTGCCAATTTTAACGTTTCAAATCGAGAATTTGACGTTTTAAGAAGAAAAACTGTAAAATTTGCAGAGGAAAACCACATTTTTTTAAATGCCTATAACTTTTTTGTCTTTTAACTTGCAGTCCTAAATTTTGATACATGGTTGATTTTCATAAAACAAACACGCCGAACAATTTGGGTTGCCCTTACTTAGTTATTTCATAAGATATAAAAAATTTCCGAAAGAAAACACAAAATTGTCCAGGAAAACTTGGGCCCATTTTCCCGGCTAACTTATCTAAGCCACTTACAAAAGGGACGTACTTACCAAATTTGATCAAAATCTGCCGATTCTTTTTTAAGTTATCGGTATGATACATACATATATATATATATATATATATATATATATATATATATATATATATATATATATATATATATATATATATATATATAAACTGACCCTGGATATGGGTTCTACGGGGCCTAGTTCGCGCTCATTTGAAGAAATGTTTTCGAAATGAAAAGTCTGGATCTCCTAATTGGTGAATTTTTTTAGAAAATTCACTAAAACAAGCATTTTTTTTTCTTCCTAATTCCTTGACTACCTTTTGTGTAACTTTCTTATTTTTTTGGCTGCTCCCTTATAAGCTTTTTGTTTTCTTTTTCTTGTTTTAGTGAATTTTCTTTAAAAAATTAGCCACATTTAAATTTTAAAATAAGTTCATCAAATGAACGCGAACTAGGCCCCCTAGAACCCACATACAGGGTCAGTTTCCATTTTCTACATGTTTATATATATATATATATATATATATATATATATATATATATATATATATATATATATATATATACATATATATATATATATATATATATATATATATATATATATATATATATATATATATATATATATATATATATATATATATATATATATATAATCGAAACTGACCTCGGATATGCTTTCTGGGGGGCCTAGTTCGCGCTCATTTGAAGAAATTTTGTCAAAATTCAAAAGTCGCGGAATCCTCATTAGTTATTTTTTTAAGAAAATTGACTGACGGTCTGTCTGTCTGACGGTCTGTTTGTAGCCACGATAACTTTAGAACGAATTGAGATATCGTTTTCAAATTTGGTATCCAGTTAGTACCCGACAATCGAACGGTTTGCATTGTTTTTGGGTAAAATCGCTTCACTGCGCAGGGGATGAATAAGGGATGATATGGTGAAAATTTACCTATATTTTTCGTAAAAACTCGAGTAATATAACTTTTAAATGATTGTTTATTAGTAAACTTTTAATTTCATCAAACATCTGGTATTCTGTGCTGAAATTAAATTAGGGGTTAAATGTGTGGGGGTGGAATATTGTTGATTAAAATTTTTTTGATAAAACGGCGTAGTCTCAAAACATATAGAAAACTTGATTCTGGAACAAAAAATTTTTTGTCTGTCGGTCGGTCGGAATGTCGGTATATCGGCATGTACCTCTGTCTGTTAATAGGCGAAATAAGTAAGGCTAGATGTATTCTCGCCACAATTAGAACCGTAGACCGATTTAGTTCTAATTAGAGCTCTTCAGTACGGCATACTAATTGTAGCGAAAATACACCTATAAAGTAATACGGCTTTGGTAGCCAGCCTTCCAACACTAAGTGAATGGTAAGACACGAAACAACGTGCCGCCACCTAGTTGCGGAACCAAGTAGTATGTTATCACGCCTGCTCCAAATAACACAGTGTTAAAAAATAGAGACTGTATACAACCAACTAACAATTTAGTAAATTGCTGGCGTGACAACATACCACGAACTTATTGACCCGCCCTCGTATACAAGATACGAGAAAAAAATTATATACGTTAACTATAGGGTATCTTGAGCTGCATTTTATAAAATTATGCTCACAATTACAGGCTGGCCCATAGATCGTTCGAAAGTTCACTACCATAACGCAATTGCTGCGTCTCCAGTTTCTTTTCTTACAAACGGGCATTATATTTCGGTAGAAAATGCAAAACTGTAATAATATAAGGTATGCTCGATTAAAAAAAAGAAAACTTGTATCACCAACCATTTACCCTATAGATCTAAATTTTGGTACATAGTTTACTTTTTGTGACAGCGTACCAAATTTGGTTACCACAATTTCGTTATTTCTGAAAATATAAAAGTTTTCCGAAAGCAAACACAACATTTTCAGAGAAAAACTGGACAGATTTTCCTGGCTAACGAACTTATCCAAGCCATTTGCAAAATAAAGGTACCCACCAAATTGGGTCGAAATAAGCCCATTATTTTTTGAGGTATCGGTGTGATATATATATATATATATATATATATATATATATATATATATATATATATATATATATATATATATATATATATATATACATACTTAGGAGGAAGAACGGTCGTCACTTGTTAGTTCTAAAAACTCAGATCTCGACCTTTTTTATGGCAGGTAAACAATTACGAAAGTTCTTCGTTATACCATGCTTTATATATGTCGTGTCAAATTGACACTTCAACAGAAGCCGATAACTGAACTAAAGTTAAACTCAAGGAGCGTCAGAAGAGATCACACCAATTGTGACGCTTTGTGATCAGGCCTGGGTTCATTGCACACAAGACATTTACATTCACATATGAACAGCGGGCTTCAATCGGCGGCGTATTTACATAGCCTTTGTTAGTGAATTTTCGTAGAAAAAATTCACTAATGGGGAGATCCTGACTTTTGAATTTTGAAAAAATTGTTGCAAATGAGCGCGAACTAGGACCCCTAGAACCCATATCCGGGGTCAGTTTCAATTTTTAAATGTATGTATGTATCACACCGATAACTCAAAAAATAATACGCCGATTTTGATAAAATTGGGCACGTACCTTTCTTTTGTAAATGGCTTGGATAAGTTCGTTAGTCAGGAAAATTTGACGAGGTTTTTTGGAAAAAACTTGAGTTTTCATTCAAGCAAAATTTTTATCTCAAAAAATAAAAAAGCAATGACAACCAAATTTGGTAGGTAGCTTTACTATATAAAAAGTAAACTATACGCCAAAATTTAGATTTATATATTACAAGAAAAAAAAGTTATGATAAAATATTTGGTGCCAGATCATTTCTATGCAAATTCACTACCAAAACGAAAATTTACAATGTTCTCAAAAGAGCTTTTTGATAAAATCTCTTTTATGGAACATCTTAAATTAGAACCTTGGTTGGATGTATTGTACTGCCAAGTTGCCAACAAGCCTGCAAGTATTTTTGTTGAAAAATTCATTACAATAGTGAAAATAACACAAAAACTATAGACATCAGACAAAACAAAATTAAAAGGACTCCATGGATAACAAACGGATTAATGAAGTCAATAGCCACAAGAAATAAGTTATATCGATTAATAAAAAGATATTCTACCGTGGACAATATTAATAAGTACAAACATAATCGCAATTATTTAAACAGTTTCATAAAAAAATAAAATTTATTCTTATCAAAAACAAATGAATGTCCACAAATATAATTCCAAAATACTATGGTAAGCTCACTATGCTGAGCTCAAAAAAACATAAAAATATAAGTGAAATCAGTGATGAGACTAATATGCTGTAGGTATATGGGTGATAAAAATGTAGCTTATGTTTTTATTAGGTATTTTAGTGCGGTAGGGACCAAACTTTCAAAGTGTATAAAACATTGTAACAGTGGTGGGTCTAGAAGACAAATAAACAAACAAATATGAAATTCCTTGTTCTTAGCACCAACTAATCTTACTGAAGTCATTGGAAAAATTAATAATTTAAAAAAATAATAAATCACCTGGTTATGATGGAATAACTTCTGAGACTTTAAAATTTGTCGCAAATGAAATAGCTTACCCATGTAAGAAATAAATCATTCCAAAGGGAAATTTGCCCAAATGTCTTTGAAAAAAACACACAGTCACCCCACTATTTAAAAATGATAATACACTGAGCGTGACTAACTGTGGGTCAATTTCTCTGATGTCCAGTTTTACCAAGGTATTTGAGAAAATATTAAAAAGTAAAGTCACCAAATTTCTTGAAGTTAATAATGTTTTGTCACCAAAACAATATGACATTACCGAGGTAAGGTCAACCTAGGACGCAATAGTCTATCCGTGTTTCGAAGATAAACTTAACATTTTCCCGAAAAAACTGGTCTGACTTTCCTGGACAACGAACATATCCACGTATTATACACAAAAACTACACTAGCCAAGATATAATTATTCACAGAAAGCTTTTTGACAGAAATTTAAAAAATGTTTACATGAATATTTGTAAACAATCCGTTTCATGACAATGCGCCATTTTTTACAAAGATTGGCTGAGTAATTTGAGAGCGTCCTGTATGTGGCATCTCGATTTTTTTTTGACGAATAATATAATTGAAAACCTCCTTAAATGCGGCATTTTCATGCGACTCCGATTTCCATTGGTAAAAACACCGTATCACAATTTTTGATATATGCCAAAATGTAAACAGTTGCAAAACAATTGAATTAACTTGAAAACGATGGACGATATTAATGTATCCTCCTTACAAGCTTTAAAATTGTATGGAAAATGCAATAATGCGACAATGAAAAGGGTGTTCCATGTAAAAAAAAATCTTGTATCACCAACGACTTATGGGTTAGCCTATTGATTATAAGGTTATTTCAAAACACCATATAAATAACTTTTATAATATTTTCCTATATCTTGTATAATAACGGATATATTGAGCGTTACAGTTAAAATGCGCCAGTCTGTATAAATGAAAACATGCAAAAACTACAATCGACCCCGTATATTTCTTCTAGTTCGCGCTCCCTTGAAGAAATATTTAAAAATTTTAAAGTCGCGGTCTTATCATAACAAATTTTTGCTACAAAAATTCACGAAAAAATGTAGACTATTAAATCACAAACTCGATAACTAAAACTAAAACTACTGCCAAAACATCAGAGAAGGGGTCTATTTGAAATCAATTTTCTGCAAACATTTTAGTAAAATGCAGGACAATGACGGTTCAAGCTGTAATTTAACGATTTATAAAACACAGTTATTATGCCCTTTCGTCTACATAATCCGTATTTGTTTTAGGTTCTCCGTCTAAAAATTGCATATGTTGACGTTTCAAATCGCAACATTGACGTTTTAAGAAGAACAACTATAAAATGTGCAGGGTACTTTTTCTGTTAATTCTTGACCTCTTCGCGTCAATAAAACTTAATGTTTATCTGTAATATGCGATAGATTTTGTTATCCACACAAAACATTTTGGTTTTGTGCGTTTCTCTGGTCATCAGTGGCACCCAAATTTTTTTCTTTAAATGACTAGGTTTTTTCCTTTTAACTTCGAGATCTGAATTTCGGTATGTTGTATGGGAAGTTTAATAGTGTAAGCCTGAGTAGCTACCAAATTTGGTTGCCATAGCCTTGTTACTTCCTGAGATCGGTACGATATATATATATATATATATATATATATATATATATATATATATATATATATATATATAAGACTAGATGCATTCTCGCAACAATTAGAACTGTAGACCGGTTTCGCTCTCATTAGAGCTCTTCAGTACGGCATACTAATTGCAGCAAAAATGCACCAAAAATAACACGGCTATCGTATAGCCAGTCTTAAAACACTAAGTAAGTGGTGAACGTGTCGCCACCTAGTTCGGAACCAAGTACTATGTTGTCACGCCCGCTCCAAATAACACAGAGTGTTAAAAATAGAGAACGGTATACAACTAACTAACAATTTAAAAAATTGTTAGCCCTGGCCCATTTCTACCCCAATATAGGGACAAAGTATGTAAGACTAGATGCATTCTCGCAACAATTAGAACCGTAGACCGGTTTCGCTCTCATTAGAGCTCTTCAGTACGGCATACTAACACTCTGTGTTATTTGGAGCGGGCGTGACAACATAGTACTTGGTTCCGAACTAGGTGGCGACACGTTCACCACTTACTTAGTGTTTTAAGACTGGCTATACGATAGCCGTGTTATTTTTGGTGCATTTTTGCTGCAATTAGTATGCCGTACTGAAGAGCTCTAATGAGAGCGAAACCGGTCTACGGTTCTAATTGTTGCGAGAATGCATCTAGTCTTACATACTTTGTCCCTATATTGGGGTAGAAATGGGCCAGGGCTAACAATTTTTTAAATTGTTAGTTAGTTGTATACCGTTCTCTATTTTTAACACTCTGTGTTATTTGGAGCGGGCGTGACAACATAGTACTTGGTTCCGAACTAGGTGGCGACACGTTCACCACTTACTTAGTGTTTTAAGACTGGCTATACGATAGCCGTGTTATTTTTGGTGCATTTTTGCTGCAATTAGTATGCCGTACTGAAGAGCTCTAATGAGAGCGAAACCGGTCTACGGTTCTAATTGTTGCGAGAATGCATCTAGTCTTACATACTTTGTCCCTATATTGGGGTAGAAATGGGCCAGGGCTAACAATTTTTTAAATTGTTAGTTAGTTGTATACCGTTCTCTATTTTTAACACTCTGTGTTATTTGGAGCGGGCGTGACAACATAGTACTTGGTTCCGAACTAGGTGGCGACACGTTCACCACTTACTTAGTGTTTTAAGACTGGCTATACGATAGCCGTGTTATTTTTGGTGCATTTTTGCTGCAATTAGTATGCCGTACTGAAGAGCTCTAATGAGAGCGAAACCGGTCTACGGTTCTAATTGTTGCGAGAATGCATCTAGTCTTACATACTTTGTCCCTATATTGGGGTAGAAATGGGCCAGGGCTAACAATTTTTTAAATTGTTAGTTAGTTGTATACCGTTCTCTATTTTTAACACTCTGTGTTATTTGGAGCGGGCGTGACAACATAGTACTTGGTTCCGAACTAGGTGGCGACACGTTCACCACTTACTTAGTGTTTTAAGACTGGCTATACGATAGCCGTGTTATTTTTGGTGCATTTTTGCTGCAATTAGTATGCCGTACTGAAGAGCTCTAATGAGAGCGAAACCGGTCTACGGTTCTAATTGTTGCGAGAATGCATCTAGTCTTACATACTTTGTCCCTATATTGGGGTAGAAATGGGCCAGGGCTAACAATTTTTTAAATTGTTAGTTAGTTGTATACCGTTCTCTATTTTTAACACTCTGTGTTATTTGGAGCGGGCGTGACAACATAGTACTTGGTTCCGAACTAGGTGGCGACACGTTCACCACTTACTTAGTGTTATATATATATATATATATATATATATATATATATATATATATATATATATATATATATATATATATATATATATATGCTGTACATTGTTTATTGTAGTTTGTTTACGAAAATTATACATTATGTTAATACAATATAAGTCTTAGACTTGTGCTGTATTATAACACAATTTAGAAGTTTAAATCCTAAATAGTTTGACAGTTCTACACGAAATTCAGTAAACTTCAAATTTTGCAGTACCAAATGTAAATTCTTTTTGTTCTTCTATTTATCACCTTATAAACACTTCCACCATCACCTTCATTTACGATAAATCTCTGCTATTCCATAATGTCTTACTAACTGCTATTATTTCCAAACAACCCATATTTTCCTCAAAATGTTTAAATTTGTTGACGACAAAAATGACTTTAGTTTGACAATAATTTCAAAATTTTAATATATATATAGGTACATATATATATATATATATATATATATATATATATATATATATATATATATATATATATATATATATATATATATATATATATATATATATGTTTTATTCTTGATAATGAGAAGAAATAAAAAACACATCAATCTTAATGTAGAATATATATACTTATATCGTTTCACAAAAAATATAATATCAAGTTTTGCAAACATTTAGACAGGTAATTAATAATTATATAAAAATCATTGTTTCGTTAATTTTTTATGGTCAACCTGTACTTTGTAAAATTCTAGTTTAGAAAGTGGTGATTATGACAATTCGTATTTCTCTTTTGAGATTAGGCAACCTCTCTTACAGATCTTCAATAAAGCTGGTTGCCTGACCTAACCCCCACCCATAGAATAATTCTTATTTTGTTTGTGTAGTGTGCAGAACTACGGAAGGGCTAATGAAGGTCAAGTGAATAAAATAATTTTGATGATTATGATTATTTATTTTAGTAAAAATCATACAATATGCCTGTATAATAAATAAGCCTACTTTAGTTTTTATAGAAAATTATCTGAATCGGCCAAACTGTAAGACGCGCAATTTTAAATTTTTAAATATATATAAACAACTTCCAGAATGTACCTAGCTCTCCTGAAACAAATCCAATAAATCTTCTGGTTAGCTTAAAACTAAATTCTGTATCATATATGTATATGCAATTTTCTTTATTAGGGAGCTCTAGAAAAGCTGTTTTAATTACATTTAATCATCAATAAACCGTACTTCTTCGTTGAATAGGATTAAAAATATTAGTTATAAGTAGAGATGTCCGGCTCAGATCTGAACCGGTTCAAAGATTCGGATCCTTAAAAAGATCGGAATGAACCGACTCTTAAAATTATGAATGACGGATCCTGAATCCAAGTTTGATATGCCCTGAGTCGTGAAGTCGTGATGCAACGAACCGACCGCTATTGACTCTGACTCTGGCACTCTGACGTATACTAAGTGAGTGGTAAGACACGTAGCACAGTGTTAAAAAATAGAGACTGTATACAACCAACTAACAATTTAGTAAATTGTCAGCCCTGACCCATTTCTACCCTAATATTGTGTTATTTGGAGCTGGCGTAACAACATACTACTTGGTTCCGCAACTAGGTGGCGGCACGTGCTACGTGTCTTACCACTTACTTAGTGTTGGAAGTCTGGCTACCATAGCCGTATTACTTTATAGGTGTATTTTCGCTGCAATTAGTATGCCGTACTGACGAGCTCTAATTAGAGCGAAACCGGTCTACGGTTCTAATTGTGGTGAGAATGCATCTAGCCTTACATACTCTGACGTATGTTATGCCTGCCTGATTCGGCTGATCCGCTGTTACTTTCTCGTTCTCGGCTCTCGGATCACGGCGGTGTGAGCAACGAAAGAAGAATCAAAAGATTGGCGTTGAATAAGGCACACCTCAATAACATGATCCGAGATCCGAACCCTGAAACATTCAGAATTCAACTTAGAACGCTCAGCCTGCGTGTTGCAATTTAAGTCTTTAGATTATTGAAGGTTTCATAATTTTTTTATTGGGTATATATTATATCGTTTGTAAAATCTATTTTTCTTGTATACCTACATATTGTGTAAATTACATATTTATCGAATAGTAGGTAATAATAGCAACAATAAAAATATAATTGTACATTCGATTTTTTTTAATCATTTATTACATATTAACATGTAAAAATATATTTTCATTCTTTTTTTTATTTCTCAATGGGGTTCTTTTTTCCGTTACAATTTGACCACTTATACTAAAAATTCTTGCACATGGCACTAAAGTAGCCATAAGACAATCTTTTTTTAACAAATTCATATAATCTTGGATATATATTTCAATCCGTATAATAGGTTCTCGCTCTTGGTCACTTCTTTTGTTTTGGTCGTGTGGAGATTCATAAGGATTCAAGGATCCGGATCTTCAAAAAGATCCGAAGCCAGTGATCCAACAAGTGTTGCCATCCTGTGAAAATTTTCGGTAATAGATAAACAGTTTTCGAAAGTAATAGATTTGCGTCAGTGGTAATAGATCCATATAATATGAAATAGTAATAGATTTACAAGCTGGGTAATAGAAAATGTTAGGTGGCGCCATCCATAATAGGAAACGAACAATCAAGAGGAAAGTAAAATCTCTGCACAGAACTCTTTTAGAACAACCGAGTCGTAAATAACTGTTGTCTGCTACATAGCGCCATCTAACAATGGCAAAGAACAACTGGCGTCACTTGTAAACGAGTTTGCGGGAATCTTAAATATACAAGTTCTGCGTACTTACATTTAAAATATATTAATTAAACGAAACTTTAATTTATAAAGATTTTAATTACAGGCAATTCCGTCCAAAGGAATAAATACAAAAACTGCTTTCCATCAATTTTTATTTTTATTGATGAATAAAATAAATTCACATTTTCTTTTAAAACAAAAACAATTTCAATAAACTATAGTAGCCAACAAATTCAACAGAGGTAAATTACAAAATATTACTTATCCAAAAAGAACAAATTATCCAAAAAAGGAAGTATACTTGGCTTCACTGTGGAACAGTAAACCACTCGAGTTCAAAAATAACATCATCCACATTTTTCATTTCTATGCCATGATCACATTCAATGGAGCCTTTTTTTCCAACTACGATGTAATATACTTGCATGTGGTTTCCATTTGTAGCATGTGGTGCGTTAATAATTATCGGCTGCTCAAAAAAGGGCACTACAAGTTGAAACAAATAAACAGCTGGAGCCGATGAGTGGGGCAAACAAAGAATGCCATAAATTATTTTTTTAAACATGGAAACATAGTTTCGTTGGTTTGATTTCTTAAACAAACTATTTCATTCCAAAATATGATTTTAAGGTTGTTGGAATGTTGAATTATGCAATTTTATAAGTAGCAAATAAATGAAATACACGTTTAATAGAATAGGTTAACAGATGCTTACTGTGCAGGTTCCATTTTGACTTTTTTTTTACTTTCAAATAAAATTTTATGAAGAACGAGGAGATTTGGAACCAGATGACTTCAGATCAGTGAAAGGACAGTTTGGCTGGTCAGTCATAGGTGGGAGCAACATACCTTTTATCTTTCATTCTGATCAATGTTATATGCCGGTCAAAATCCTGATGAGAACAGCATTAAAAAATATATACTTCTTTGAGAAAACATATCCTGCATGACCTATAGCATGAAAAAAAAATGACACAAGCTGAAGCAAGACTATTCAATGAAATAAATCTCTTTCACTCTGAGACAAGTTACGTAACGTTCAGATTTATGACGACAGAGAGGATAGTGAAATTGGACGATGCTCAAAAATCGTATGATTATATATTGATTTCCACAATGAACAATAATAGAAAAAAATTATATACATACATACATACATACATATACATATATATATATATATATATATATATATATATATATATATATATATATATATATATATATATATATATATATATATATATATATATATATATATATATATATATATATATATATATATATATATATGTGTGTGTGTGTGTGTGTGTGTGTGTGTGTGTGTGTGTGTGTGTGTGTTTAATTACAATAACACACCACGAGGGCTCACAGCCTAAATACTATCCTACCGTGGGTGTCGACAAGGAGGAAAGAGGCAACTTGCTAATTCTGGATTTGAAGGTTTGGAGGTTCGGAGGAGAAGGCAAAACATGTGCCGGCAAGGAATTCCACAACTTGAAAATCCTCGGGACAAAAGAGCGGGCATAACAAGATGTTCTATGTCTGGTTACCTGGACAGTAAAAGGGTGTATTCGCTCTGTTCCCCTGATAGATCTGCTGGGGGCAGCAGGTGGAGGAACTATGGAAGAAAGCTCCTCTGAGCACTGCCCGTGCAGATATTTATAAAAGAGAGAGAGAGAGAGGTCACCAACGGCACGTCGGTGGGCAAGGGATGGCAGCCTTTGGGTGAGGGTAGGGTCACCAATGAGACGTATAGCTCTCTTCTGAATGGAGTTCAGGATAGCGAGTGTAGAAGCGGCAGCGGCACCCCAGATGTGGGAGCAGTATTCGAGGTTTGGCCTTATTTGTGAAGTATATAAGGTATAGAGATTAGCTGATGAAAAGTATTTGCGAGCACAGAAGAGGAAACCTAATTTCTTAGCAGCCGCTTCTGCAATTGATGTGACACATTGGCGCCAATTGAGATTTCGATGCACAGAAATGCCAACAAGTGAAAAGGACTCATTACTTTGGATAACTTTGTTGTTCATTGTGATGGGTCTAGGGCTGGTGTATCTCTTATAAGATAGAAAGCAAGACTGATATTTGGTGGAGTTGAATTGTACAATATTTCCACTTCCCCAGTCTAATATTTTGTGGAGATCCACAGAAACAGAACCCTCCATGAGTCTGCGATCCTCATCTAATTGGGCTAAAGAGACAGGTTTAGGATATTGTATATTTGAGTTTAAGGTGCTGTCATCCGCGTAACTGTGAACTGGGTTGGATGTGCTAGAGAGGAGGTCATTAATGTGGAGAAGAAACAAAATAGGGGCTAAAGCTGAACCTTGAGGAATTCCTGCATTAATTGGATACAGTTTAGAGGAATGACCATCCACGACAACGGAAATGCTCCGGTTGGAGAGGAAATTTGTAACTTTGATTTGGATTGGATGTGCCAGAGAGGAGGTCATTTATGTGGAGAAGAAACAAAGTAGGGGCTAAAGCTGAACCTTGAGGAACTCCTGCATTAATTGGATACAGTTTAGAGGAATGGCCATCCACGACAACGAAAATGCTCCGGTTGGAGAGGAAATTTGCTGTCCAGGTACAGAGTTTTGGTGGTAGGCCATAGGCCTGAAGTTTAATAAGCAGCGCTGCGTGCCAGACTTGGTCGAATGCTTTAGATATGTCTAGAGTGACAATCTGTGATTCACTGTGTAGTTCCATAGACTTATTTCAAGAATGGGTGACAAAGGAAAGGAGGTCGGCAGTCGATCTGCGCTGACGGAATCCATACTGTCTGTCGTGGATTAGACTGTGTTTTTCAAGAAATTTTTGTAATTCGGTGTTTATATACTTTTCTATCACTTTAGAGGCGACTGAAAGAAGAGAAATAGGCCTGTAGTTGCTAGGAAGCGCTTTGGATCCTTTCTTGGGGACGGGTTGGACTCGAGCAGTTTTCCAGTTACTAGGGAATACACCTCTATTGTAAGATATCTGAAACAGACGAGTCAGGACAGGAACAAGTTCTGGTGAGCATTTTTTGTGAACAATTGCTGGGATATATATATATATATATATATATATATATATATATATATATATATATATATATATATATATATATATATACATATATATATATATATATATATATATATATATATATATATATATATATATATATATATATATATATATATATATATCCAAAACGCACTTACTGCGTCAACGCGTTTTTGTTATTGCAAATGGATAACTCTTATTAGGTTTTTTTCTTTATTTTTTCTTCTTCAAATATCAAGAAAAATCTGTTTGGCGATTTAGTTTGCTTTAAAATGGTCTTATAAATCCAAAACAAGGGTTCTTATAACTTAATTATAGATATACTATATCAACACGCAAGGGTGTTAAACAAATTGCCTATTGCAAAAACTCAAACAGTCATGGGATGAAATATAGTCAGCCAGTATATACATAGGCCTAAATGAATTGTTGTATGCAGGGGTTGCATACATTTAGGAGCTGTCGGTCGAACAATATGCATTCGTTATATTATAGATCTGTATTATATCATATTATAAACAAAATGATTTATTTGGTATACAGCTTTAAATATCTAAGATGCACTTTAAGGTATTGTAAAGTTATTATAAATGTATACAAGTAGCAATATATCATTTGTAATTTGATAGATATAATCATTTTCAAAGCTGAAATATGGAACATTATAGTCCCCAAAAATTACTACTTGACGTCCACCAAACCAATCCCGTTGCTCACATGCATCCAGAATAAGGAAACAAGAACTGCTACTGGAATTGATGGTGGTATATATAGAGGCAATAGAATATAAAGACTGTGTATCAATATAAGGCTTGCATCATATTATATCAATAGTTGGATCTACGAGGTGCACTGAAGAGAGGTTAACCTGGCACACTCTCCATCGCATTTCATATTACCAACAAAAACCCTCCACCACAGAGTTTGTCAGTTTCAATGAGTTTTATATTGCTCTGTCTCTGGTCTAGACTGACCGTAGATCAGTTGTCTTTTACGATCCAGAGCTTTACACTCGCACAAGATGTGCTGGGCTGATTCCTCCCCCTCACCGCAGAGTCTGCATGCTACGTCCCCCTCGAATCGCCCCATTTCATGCAGATGTTTCTTGCCGGCCATGTGTCCCGTCAAGAGACCTGTTATGTTTCTGAGCTCTCCTCTGCTAAGATTTAGCAGCTCCACAGCTCTCTTTGAACTGGGTTCGTCAATTATTGACTTCCCATGTCTGAGCCCTGGACAGTCTGCCCAGTACACCTTGTGTTGGGTTCTGATCCAGGACTTAATGGCTCCACTGGCAGTGCTCTTTGTCATGCCCAGAGCGGGTTCTGGTCCCATAAATGGTTCTGCTGACCGTCTCTTCGCGAGACTATCAGCTTCTTCATTGCCTTAGACCCCCGAGTGACCCGGCACCCAGATGAGGGTGAACTCTTTCTGCCCCGCCTGGTCGCTTGTCTCGTCTCGGCACTCACTCAGCAGCCAGGAATTTACCCCCGTGGGCTACTTAGGGCCTTAAGGGCTGCCTGGCTCTGTGGATCCGCTTGTTGGTGTAGCCGCTCCTCTTGTTCTCCCGCACACAGTGCAGGATGAGGTTCATCTCGGCCTAAAAGACTGTTGCATGGGCTCCGAGGGAAATACTATGACTTACCCTCTGTCCTTCCGAATAAATACCTGCCCCTGTCCCACGCTCCCCGCCGGATCCGTCCGTGAACCAGACAAGCGCGTCCCGTGGTATGCCCAGCGTCTTTTCCCGCCATGCCTCGCGGTCGGGGATTTCCACTGTAAAGTTGTTTTCCCTTCAGATTCGTGGGCTCGCTAAGGCTGACCTCATTTCAAGCATGAGCTCCTGCACGATCTCCTGAATTTTGCACTGGCCCCTGAAGCCTGGGTTGATCTTCAGTCTACCATTGCAGGCTAGTCTGTATAGTCTTAGCCTGGCCTCCCCCATAATAACTAAGTGTAGGGGGGCAAGAATCAGCCCTGGGAAGTGTTCTATGGTAATACCAAAATAAAGTGGTGCCTAAAATATTTTTGTCAAAAAGTCTCTGTCCTCAATTTCATACTGTTTTTTCCATGGTAATAACTAAAATTTTATGATAATTAAATTAGACAAGTACAAAAATACAATATAAAATATTAGAATTTTAAATGTTTCTTTTATTTTGTCTCAGCGATTCTAAAGATACAAGCTTGATTTGATTTTCTCCATCGGCATGTACAGTCAAACCAACTTCTTCCAATATTGTTGAATTTACTACTCCTTCTTGATGCAAACTTGCTATAAACTTTTGATTTTCAATGTTATTTTCACACAGGTTTCGAACAGCCAAAATAACCCACTGCATTATAACTGAAAACTGTTAAGGACAAACATAATTTTTTAAGTGTACAAGTTTTAAATATTTATAGCTAAGTGGGATAATAGCATGTTTTAGCAAACGATAATAATTTGTCATTGTTACTTGAACGAGATGCATCACAAAGACCTACGCTAGAGCTCACTTTCAATTATTTTTATAGAAACTTTACAAAACATGGCACGTCAATTGTAACAAAAGAAAACCAATAGAGACAAATTGTGTAAATAATCAGAAGTCGTGGTAAAACAGCACTTAATATTGCTTACTAGGTTTTTGGCCAAGAAACCTCCTTATGTTAGCATTACATAGAGGAAAAATGTGTAACAACTTTAGTTTAATGAGTAAAAAAATACTTACAGTTACAAGAAATCAACAAATCATACAAATTTTTAATTAAAAGGATACAAGGATTTCGAGCATCGATATTGCAACAATCTAATATAATGGGTATTAATTCTGCAGTTCTTGTCTGAAATGAAAAAAGATCAATAATTTTAAAACAGTCTCAGAAATATAACATAATATGGTAATTCTACTGCCTAAGCTGATGTAGCACACAACAGTACATCTTTTTTTAATTATTATTATTTTATTTCAACAACACACCACGAGGGCTTACAGCCTAAATACTATCGTACCGTGGGTGTCGACAAGGAGGAAAGTATTTGCGAGCCCGGAAGAGGAAACCTAATTTCTTAGCAGCCGCTTCTGCAATTGATGTGACATGTTGGTGCCAATTGAGATTTCGATCCACAGAGATGCCAACAAGTGAAAAGGACTCATTACTTTCAATAACTTGGTTGTTTATTGTGATGGGTCTAGGGCTATTGTATCTCTTATGAGAAAGAAAGCAAGACTGTGATTTGGTGGGGTTGAATTGTACAAGATTTCTACTTCCCCAGCCTAATATTTTTTGGAGATCCACGGAGATAGAACCTTCCATGAGTCTGCGATCCTCATCTAGTTGGGCTAAAGAGACAGGCTTAGAATATTGTATATTTGAGTGGAGGGTGCTGTCGTCCGCGTAACTGTGAACTAGGTTGGATGTGCTAGAGAAGTCATTGATGTGGAGAAGAAACAAAGTAGGGGCTAAAGCTGAACCTTGAGGAACTCCTGCATTAATTGGATACAGTTTAGAGGAATGGCCATCCACGACAACAGAAATGTCCGGTTAGAGAAGAAATTTGCTGTCCACGTACAGAGTTTTGGTGGTAGGCCATAGGCCAGTAGTTTATTAAGCAGCGCTGCGTGCCAGACCTGGTCGAATGCTTTGGATATGTCTAGAGCGACAATCTGGAATTCACTGTGTAGTTCCATAGACTTGTTCCAAGAATGGGTGACAAAGGAAAGGAGGTCGTCAGTTGATCTGCGCTGACGGAATCCATACTGCCTGTCGTGGATTAGATTGTGTTTTTCAAGAAATTTTAGTAATTCGGTGTTTATATACTTTTCCATCACTTTAGAGATGACTGAAAGGAGAGAAATAGGCCTGTAGTTGCTAGGAAGCGCTTTCGATCCTTTCTTGGGGACGGGTTGTACTCTAGCAGTTTTCCAATTACTAGGGAATATGCCTCTATTGTAAGATGTCTGAAACAGACAAGTCAGGACAGAAGCAAGTTCTGGTGCGCATTTTTTGAGAACAATTGCTGGGATCTCGTCAAGGCCAGAGACTTTCCTGGTATTAAGAGAAGAAGAGAGCATCTTTCGTACCTTTCTAGTTTTGCAGTTTAAATTAGAATAATATTGCCAGTTTCTGCTCATTAGAGCAAGTATGTTGTGTTGTGAAACCGTTATCCCATGTAATTAATATGACATTCTCAGATAGCATGTTCCGTCATTATTTTCGAGTTTAAAGTGCCGCTACCGAGTTAAAGGGACCGCAACTTCACTACCTTTGGCAATATTCAATGCCTGTAAAGTTAAATTTTGAAGTATTTTTGAGCAACGAAGTTCGAACTATTTTGAAGAATTACATATTTCGAACTTCGAACTGCTTCAACATCGCTAGTGCGAACATATTTTCGAACCGAAGGTTCGGTTGGGGTTCGGGTTCGGTTGGGAATTTCAAAGCTTCGCACACCTCTAATTTAAATGACAGGATTACTGAAAAGAGTTATAACTTTATAACAGTACTCACAAGGTCTTGCATTTGCTTATCTTTCCAACACAAATTGCCAATCAACCTAACTAAATGCACTTTAAATCCGAATGCTGGATGCTGTTTGACTACATTGGTTGGTTCCTTTACTTCACTTAATTTCTGGACAGCTGAAAAATAATTGTCTGATCTCTGTCCGATCCTATGTACATTCAGTAATAAAATTCCACTATTAATAAGCAAATCCTTATTTTTCTGGAGTATTTTGAGGTAATTTTCATCACTACTAAGGAAGGCAATTACGTCTAACAAAATAGAAACTTCATAAGGCCTCAGATCATTAGGTGTCTCTTCTACTGTTTGAAATATGATACTAGATGAATCGATGAACTTGGAAATCAATATATTTGAAGCATAGTCAGATAATTTTAATATACTTTTCTTTATTTGATTATCTCTAATTATTTCCAGAATTATCAGTCTAAATTTTATATCAAAATTATCATAATACTTCCAGAATGGATCATATTCAATAAACATTTCTATCAAAAAATGAAGATATTCATTTGCGTGATATTCTTCATAAAGACCCAAAACTATTTTATAAATATCAAAACTAATTTTTAAATTTGTAGTTTTTAAATATAAATTATATAACAAAGCTGAAGATTCATATAGGCATCTTTGTTTTCTTAAACATGTCATTATATCTTCATGAAATAGTCCGTAAACTTTAGTAACGGCCTCCTCGTTTGAAATGACAAAATTAATAAGAAACTGCAAGGATATTTTGAGCAGATTAACACTTTCTCTTGAATCGTGTAGACAGGTCTTTACTGTCGCACTAAGATTTTTAAAAAAGCTCTCATTATTTAAAAAATAACTTTGAGTTCTACTGTCTGAGATGCAATTCCGAAAACCTCTCAAGATTTCTGTGATAACTAATTCTTTCTCTTTTGTTTCTTCACTAGTTGTTAAAATTATATGAAATAAGTTACAAATATATTCTAGGCTTTCCTCGTCAATCTCAAACCTGAAAGACACAGAAACATAAATTAGGTATTATTTTTCTACTAGGTTTTTATCCTAACCTTATTGGTGTCCCATCTATGGCTCTCTGCACCTTGAAGGTTTTCTCGAAATAGTCAATAACATTTTCCCAATCATTCTGATTAACAAGATCTTCGACATTGGTAGTATCTAACTTAATTTTAGCAGTCATATTGCTTCTATTTTCTATTTATCAATTTATTTATAAAATGTTTGCATTTGCAGTCTTCATTCAACGTTCACCTTTTTTCTTCTGAGAATATTTAAGGTTAGTTTTGTCTTCTTCTTTTTTGCTTATGGCGTCTATTTCTACTAACAATTCGCCAGCTCATTAGGGGTGAGATCATAATCTGTCCAACTGTTGACCATGTTATGACCTCCATTCTCTCTTCTGGTTTATATTCATTGATAACTAATTGGCAACATCAAGGATCGGATGCTCAACGTTTCAAACAGATGTAGATAGTAGGGATCATTAAACGGAGGTAAGTGATTATATTGTTATAATTTGAAAAGGCAATTAGTATTTTATTAATTTCCAAATTGAGGTGACAAAGTATTATTTTAATATTAAGTGGATTAGGATTAGGAATTAGGAAGTTGGGGACATAGGACGTAGATCATATTTTGATCTATGGTTAGGGGGTTAAACGGTTAAATACTGGTTGAGTTCATCAACTCCGGTGGTTTGCCAACGCCTTCCAAAGTTACAGTTTTAAATCACACTCTCAAAAAATGTATTTTCCGCGGTGTAGGATTTGAACTCGCAAACATCATGGCTTATGCATGTAAAGCTAAAAGCCTTTATCCACACTACCAACATAAAATATCTTTATGAGAAAAGTGAATACAAGGACATTCATAAATGTACTTGAAATATAATTAGTAGGTTATGCAATACATGTTATATAGTTCATGTCATTTTCGCCACATATACAGGATTGTAACCTATTTTACTTACCAAATGAGAAAATTCTCGACCGCAAACCAAAAAACAAAACATGTATATCGCTAAACAATATTGGGACGGGAAGATAAAGGAATTAGGTAAATAAATCAAATGAAACCTTGTCACACCTTTATTAAATCATTATCGTTTCTTCAAGACTGAATCTGTCATGGCCATAAGTATTTTAAATGTCATAAAAATAAGTCGAATAATCATCCTATGAACAAACCGCATTACGTTGACAAAACAAAAACATTTCTGAAGCACTTTGCTAATCCTACAATGTCACCTTCCTTATCGTTACTTGCTTTACAAAATTCAGGACTTGGTTCCCGACTGGCATTTTGGAATCACTTTTAGTGGAATAAATATAAGTAAATGAAAATGTATCATGCAACGATAAGCTAAACTAATTAATTAAATAGTGACAATTGGCCTAAATTCAGTCACCTGTAAAATAAAGCAATCCCTGTCCTAACACGTACCTAGACCACATCAATATATATATATATATATATATATATATATATATATATATATATATATATATATATATATATATATATATATATATATATATATATATATATATATATATATATATATATATATTACAGCAAAACGAGCACACTCACCAATCACGTCAATTATTTAAAGTAGCGTATTTCCATTTTTCTTGAACATCCTCTTGCCTATCATTATATAGCGAATGTGGCCAATATATATATATATATATATATATATATATATATATATATATATATATATTCTTCTTCTGCGGCGCCAGTTTAATGGCACGATTTACTCAAGTAACACCTAAACCACCAAACGTTTAGAAAATATGTAGACTGTGAAAATGATTCATTCTACATTTATTTCTTTACTTTTTATAAATAAACCATAACCTACTATATGTAAACAAAACAAGTTTTAAGTTTGAACGTATAAACCTTATAAAAAATGACCCGGATTTTGATCAGCCACAGAGTTGAGTCAAGACCTTAAGCAGCAAGACCGTAAGCAGGTTAATCAAAACCAAGAGCTATCATTTGCCAATGGAATCGAGTATTCAAGACCGCAAGTGGATTTATCAAGATAAATCCCCGCTGGAAAACGGCTATGGTTAGTAGCGGAATGGAATATAAGGCCTTTACGAAAAGTAACCGGGTAGATATCTACCGTTTACCGAATGGTACACAGCTGGCTTTATGGTAAATGGATCCAGTGCAGTAATTTTCGAACGCTTTTAAATGCGCGGTAACTAAATGACAAACGCCAAACTGTCAAAGGTTCGTCTTTGTTGTTTGATGACATTTTGGCTTTGAACTTTGAAGTAGTAATATTAATATATCAGAATGGATATTGAAAAAATTGCTTTAGTTAATGTTGTATCTGAAATATTATACAGCGATAGCGACGAAAATTTATTAACAGGAGTTACGACTTATTATACATTAAATTTTATTAAGAATAATATATAAATATATTAAGGGGCTTCTCTTCAACACTTAGCAATACTAGACACTTTACACTACTATTAACATCCACTAAATGCCAACAAAACACCTTCACCTTCCTTCGAGTAACGATTGAGAAATGAACGAATGAAAATCAAAAACCTTAGGGCCCTTAGCGTATTGGTATTGGTATTATTATTTATTTACATCCAGTTTATAGGTTAGACTTTAGACAATTTGTATAGAGAAATAAGTTTGTTCTCTATATAACTTAATTTACCGACTGTTTGGTTCGGTACAGAAATCCTGTACTAGGTTGATGCACCGGGTGGATACCGTATAATATTCGAACGATGGACAGAGTAACCAATTACATTTTTGAACGCTTGCGGTGTACCGATATCTACCCGGTTACTTTTCGTAAACGCCTATAATTATCTTCTCTGCGCTGTATACTGTCAGTCTCATTTGTCATTGTTGTCAAAGTCAAAACTTAAGCTGTCACTTTAAAAAAGTGGTATGTCACGCAAATCGCAGGTCCGGTCCAAGTGAAAAGGAAAAGTGAAGTTGTCATTTTATTCTTAGTTTAAAATTTAAGTATTTAATTACTAATTTGGTGAATTATAAAAACTTTACAGTTTGTTTTTAGTTGGTTAGCTAAATTTAAAAACTTTAACTCAAGGTAAGCATCAATTTTCTATTAAAGTTTATACGTTACTTGTAAACCGTTTGTAATTGATTGTGCTTTGTCATTCCTAACCAAACATTTCTAATTCCTTTGCTTTTTTTCAGATGTTTCTTACTAGAAGTGAATACGATCGAGGGGTGAATACATTTTCACCGGAAGGGCGTCTGTTTCAAGTAGAATATGCTATAGAAGCCATAAAACTAGGTTCCACAGCTATAGGTATATGCACCAGCGAAGGGGTAGTGCTGGCTGTTGAGAAACGTATCACCTCTCCGTTGATGGAGCCAACTACTATTGAGAAGATTGTAGAAGTAGATAAACACATTGGCTGTGCTGTTTCTGGATTGATGGCCGACTCTAGGACAATGATCGATAGGCAAGTTTTAACATGAATTCAATAATAGAAAATGTCCGTTTCCTGTTTCTTTTTCAGTATATATATGTTTCTGGAAACTAAAGGGAATTATTAATATGTGTTCTTCTCACAGTTGATCAAATTTAGAGCTTGAACGCTCACATTTCTGCACAGTTAATCATTTAGTTTTAAATTAAGAACAATATGATATCCCAGAATTTTATTCTTAGTTGCGATGAAACAAAATTTTAGTGGGACGCTGCTCTTAACCGCAACTGAAATGTAGCTAAACCATAAACAAGAGAAAAAAAATGAGAAATGAAGTTCTTAAAATCCACCATTTTCACGTTCCGAACTGTCAATTTTCAGCAGCGTTGCCACATTGAATATTAAATTCCAAGAGTGCTTGGCCACTGTAACGAAATAAAAGTCTTAAATGCTTTTTACACACAATCCTGCCGACCTGACCGGCGATCGTTAAGTAGACAGGTCCCGTCATTGCGAGAGTGGCATTGCTGGACAGTGCTTACTGCTCTATCGGCCTGCCTGAACTGACCTTGACCTGGCTTGACATCCCAAAACACTCAGTACCCAGTAACAAGTAAATAGCTTGGAAACTGACAACAACGCCTATCTCCATCTAATATGTCAACGAAACAACAGTTATAACCTCAGGTACAAAAATATAATTTTTTGTTGTAATCTAAGGTTTTTATTGCGTTTATCATTGAAAGGTTATTAAAAACGAAATATACCACATTGTTTTACTTTATTAAGGTATGTACAACTGTTTTTAGGCCATATTTTATTATAATACGTTTAATATGTAGTTGCAGTTAAGTACAGCGTTCCCAATTTTAGAAACTACAACACTAAGTAGAGCAAAACAAAAGCAAATGCATAAAATCATAAAAGGTGCTCGAATGGTTCACTTTCTACTTCTAAACACAATGCTACACATTTTTGCAAGTTCTGTATTGCTCGTGAGATGCCCCCTCTTCTAATTGTATTCCTTATGACTGTAATGATGTTTCTTCTCAACTCATCAATATCAGCGGGCACAATTTTATAAATCTGATCTTTCACCTTTCCTCATAAAAAATAGTCTAATGGCAAGAGATCCGGCGATCTCGCTGGCCAACGTACATCACCATTGTTTGAAATAACTGTTGGAGGAAACATCGTTGACAAATGATCTGCTACCCTCCTAGTGTTGTGTGGGGGCGCGCTTTCCTGCTGAAACCAGGGGTTCGGCATGCGGTTTAGACAAATATTATTGTCAATGTAGTCTTCAAGGAAGGTCCTGAGAAAATCTAAATCCCTTTCTGCAGTCAAATTTCCTTCATAAATGTATGGGCCGATGATGCTCTCACCCAACAAACCCACCCACACATTTAATCCGAAACGTATTTGTGGTCGCCGTTCTTGGTGACCACGAGGATTTTCAATTGATCAAATGTGCTCATTGTGACGGTTGAAGATACCTGAGCTTGTAAACTTGCACCCATCCGTAAATATCACATTACTGAGAAAATTAAGGTTTTGGTTTAACTGATCCATCACAAACCTGCAAAATGCTACCCGTCGATTACTATCTCCAGGATGGAGAGCTTGGGTGATATGAATTTTAAGCGGTCGATAATTTTTTTTTTGGAGACTCCACACCGCTTGATGCCATATGTTCAGCTTCGCTGCAATTTCCCATGTGGAAGTAGAACGATTTTCTTGAGAACCTAGTAAAAAACTCATTAGATGAGCTTAGATATGGGGCTTCATACGTATTATGTGGTATTTATTGAAAGAGATTGTTTTGCTTGAGATTATTTGAGAAGACAAAAATGCCTACCATCCCTTCGGTTTACATGTTATAGTGCCTGCTTTATATACATAGTGGCATGACTGAGTTCTTGAGGCATGCCGATTTTCATGCCTATGATACGAGAGGGACCCAACATCTGGCAGTTCCGTATCTCTGCGTGGGAAGGCCACAACAAGGCTAAAATTATGACTGTGTAAAAATTTATAAGGAGCCTCCAGAGGTGTTGAAGAGCATGCCGATGGAGTCCTTCAAGAAAGAGGCATGGATGATTTTGAGCCAACATGTCTTTATTCTGTCTCTACCGTTGATTCGGTACGTTTTTCAACAGATTTAATTGATTACGTTTAATTGAACAGTTGCATGTACATCAGGGGTGAGATGGTAAAGAAAACATTAACGCGGGTTAACTAAATGACTTTATTGTATAATGGGCAAAGTTACACAAACAATAATTTAACAGAAGTGGTGTAATACAAACAAAACACCTTTCTTGCCTGGGACGTCGTTGATGGGTTGAACGAGGAACAGCTTGATGTGTTTCGAGAACAGCACTTCTTCACAGAGTAAATGACTTGTTGAACAGACGGAGAATAGGGAGCAGTCTCATTCTCTGGTACACACAGTTTGTAGCACTTAAATGTGAACGAGGCACCGCCTCGCCCTATGGTCCACGTGGTTTCCAACACTTTTCAGAGAGTCACGTGGCTGCTACGGGCCTGTCGGCCCAATGCCCAGGGGACAACGAAGTACTCAAACTGATGAGTGAACTGCACTATGGCACAATCATCGATGAAATGGGGCTTTCGAAGTCTTCCCGGCTCTAGGGGTCAAGAAGGGGTAGGCGGCCTCTCTAGCCAATCACACCGCCATTCGGAAATGTAAATCTCCAGGGTGATATCTTCGGGTTGACCATCATTGCTTGACATGCTCAGGGCGACCAACTGAATTTTGGTGTCCATAGCCGGCATGTGCGTGTGGCAGAAAAGGTGTTGAAAATAACCACGGAACACTGTCACAGAATATTTTGATAAGTTTTTAATTGTTATATTGTGTGTAAATTTTATGTATTGTTTATCTATCTATGTTATGTATGTTTTATTTATTTGGAATGCATTTTAACTATTTTTATTTTAATTTGTTATGTAGTAGACATTTTTCCAAAGTTTTTTATGTTCGTATGTGTATGTATTTTTGTATTTGTTTGTTTTAATTTTGTATAACTGTATGACCTGGTCTTTTGTGCCAAAAATAAATATTACTACTATATTACTATCACGATACTTTTAACGATGGTGATATTATAAGCATCTTAAATTAGTGTGATTTCCAACTGGGTACTGAGTATCAATCATAACCGACACAAACCTAAATGGATGACTCTTGCTGTCCTCAGCGTGTTTAGGTTATTAGATAATTATTCTTTGTTTATTTGATGTAACTATTGACTTTATTTTGTATATTTGATATTTCTAGAGCTCGTGTGGAATGCCAGAACCATTGGTTTGTTTACAATGAGAAAATGAGTGTGGAGTCTTGTGCTCAAGCTGTCTCAAATTTGGCTATCCAGTTTGGAGATTCAGATGATGATGGTGCAGCAATGTCTAGACCATTTGGTGTTGCTATTTTGTTTGCTGGCATCGATGAGAAGGGAGCACAGCTTTATCACATGGATCCTTCAGGTAATCTAAATTTATATTTAATAAATGTCATCAATATCAAAACTAGGCTTAGGTTTGTCACGAGGTCTCAACCTAAACGAAGTAACTCCAGAATCTGAAATGGTGGCCATCTGATTTATCCCCTGAATTGGAAACGAATCGTGTGATTACAATAGAGAGAGTTTGCTAACAAGGCGCTGAGTGATGAACTTTTCCTGACTCGCACAATCTCTAAATCCTGTGACAAGGCCAGACTTGAAAAGGTCAAAGCTTACAAAAAGCTTCTACACAATCCCAGTCAAGAAAACAGTTAACGACGCAAGAAACCGCTATGTCCGCATTCTTTCTGAGGCAAAAAACTCGTTTAATAACCACATCAAAAACAAAGTCCTCTTAAGCTCCAGCGGCAGCAAACTCTTCTGGACTTTTGCTAAATCTATTGGGAATAATTTCTGCAAGAGCATGTTCCCACCTCTTGTCTCAGGGGATGAAATTGTTTCTACCGCCCTGGGCAAGGCTGAACTTTTTGCCTCGTTGTTCGCCGGCAATTCTACTCTCGACCCACCTCCAAATGTTCAACCACCAATAGTCCCCAATGTCGCACATAAAATGGCGAATATCATTTTCAAAACTAGAAAGGTACGAAATATGTTCTCTTCTCTTAATACCAGGAAAGCCTCTGGCCTTGACGAGATCCCAGCAATTGTTCTCAAAAAATGCGCACCAGAACTTGCTCCTGACCTGACTCGTCTGTTTCAGACATCTTACAATAGAGGCATATTCCCTATTAATTGAAAAACTGCTTGAGTACAACCCGTCCCCAAGAAAGGATCGAATGCGCTTCCTAGCAACTACAGGCCTATTTCTCTCCTTTCAGTCATCTCTAAAGTGATGGAAAAGTATATAAACACCGAATTACTAAAATTTATTAAAAAACACAGTCTAATCCACGACAGGCAGTATGGATTCCGTCAGCGCAGATCAACTGCCGACCTCCTTTCCTTTGTCACCCATTCTTGGAACAAGTCTATGGAACTACACAGTGAATCCCAGATTGTCGCTCTAGACATATCCAAAGCAGTCGACCAGGTCTGGCACGCAGTGCTGCTTAATAAACTACCGGCCTATGGCCTACCACCAAAATTCTGTACGTGGACAGCAAATTTCCTCTCTAACAGAAATGCTCCGGTTTCTGTTGTCGCGGATGGCCATTCCTCAAAACTGTATCCAATTAATGCAGGAGTTCCTCAAGGTTCAGCTTTAGTCCCTACTTTGTTTCTTCTCCACATCAATGACCTCCTCTCTAGCACATAATAATAATAATTCCTTTA
The DNA here is from genome assembly GCA_964006375.1 of Tillus elongatus. Taxonomy (NCBI): domain Eukaryota; kingdom Metazoa; phylum Arthropoda; class Insecta; order Coleoptera; family Cleridae; genus Tillus; species Tillus elongatus. The sequence continues at coordinate 12,568,761 of OZ023264.1, forward strand.
TTTGTCTTGTCTTTCACATGAGCATATACAATAAGTAAATTTCCATATTAACTAAAACAAAACAAATCTTAGGGCGAAGTTCAGCCCGATACCGTAGTATCCGCTGTTCTACCACTTAAACCCTATTAAATTATTAGTGGCAAGCCATTTACCTTTCTTAACTCTGATTTGAAAAAAAACGGAGTAAATTATAAGCGATCCATGTCAGGGCGACACTCACTCGTACCCATACATCCACACGCGTTCACATAGTCATACATTCAAGGTGTTATCTTCACGTGTCCATGCACATACACCTGCTCACTGCTCACACAGCCTCTGTACGCAACGTACATTTAAAACACTCACCCACATAGCCAAAAACTCCCAATCTCTCACATAAAGTCTCACACTCATACACTTATACACTCACCTGCCCACACCCAACATCCAACCCAGTTCACAGTTATGCGGACGGCAGCACACTCCACTCCAATATACAATATTCTAAGCCTGTCTCTTTAGCCCAACTAGATGAGGATCGCAGACTCATGGAGGGTTCTATCTCCGTGGATATCCAAAAAATATTAGACTGGGGAAGTAGAAATCTTGTACAATTCAACCCCACCAAATCACAGTCTTGCTTTCTTTCTCATAAGAGATACACTAGCCCTAGACCCATCACAATAAACAACCAAGTTATTCAAAGTAATGAGTCCTTTTCACTTGTCGGCATCTCTGTGGATCGAAATCTCAATTGGCACCGACATGTCACATCAATTGCAGAAGCGGCTGCTAAGCAATTAGGTTTCCTCTTCCGGGCTCGCAAATACTTTTCACCAGCTAATCTCTATACTTTATATACTTCACAAATAAGACCAAATCTGGAATACTGCTCCCACATCTGGGGTGCTGCTGCCGCTTCTACACTCGCTATCCTGGACTCAATTCAGAAGAGAGCTGTACGTTTCATTGTGGCCCTACCCTCACCCAAAGGCTGCCATCCCTTGCCCACCGACGTGCTGTTGGTGACCTCTCTCTCTTTTATAGATATCTGCACAGGCACTGCTCAGATGAGCTTTCTTCCATAGTTCCTCCACCTGCTGCCCCCAACAGATCTACCAGGGGAACAGAGCGAATGCACCCTTTTACTGTCCAGGTCACCAGACATAGAACATCTTGTTATGCTCACTCTTTTGTCCCGAGGACTTCCAAGTTGTGGAACTCCTTGCCGGCATATGTTTTTCCTTCTCCCCCGAGCCTCCAAACCTTCAAGTCCAGAATTAACAAGTTGGCTCTTTCCTCCTTGTCGACACCCACGGTACGATAGTATGTAGGCTGTAAGCCCTCATGGTGTGTTGTTGAAATTAAAAAATAAAAATAAATAAATCAAGTAGCACACGACATCTGTGATAATACCCCATAAGCATCACGCACATCCCCTTTACATGTTGCAAATAATACGATAGGGAAACTAGTCAATACAACTTGTCCGGTAGTGTGTCCGGGTCTGCCACTTTGCTCACATATTTGTTTTTCAGCCTGACCAGAGCTCGATGTGGTAAAATGCAAACACGTATGATGTTTCCTAGTACAGACTCGACAGTTAAATTTCGAAGCACATTCTGCAAGTTTTTGTGAACCGGCAACACAACTATAACACAGACTTTTCTCCGTAACCAATGGGTGACGATCATTAGGAGACATTTCTAAAAATTTATTACATTTTGTTAATGGATGTTCGGTCTGACAACATGGGTCCAATCATCAATTCCAAATGTGTTCGATGCCCTGGTTTATGACCAGCTGTCGTGGTCATGTAAGGGTCTTTTGGTGCCGCAGTAGCATGGTTTTTGAGATAACAGGTCCACAGTTACTAAACTGATTATTCTTCAGTCAACAGTACTGGATGCCTTGGAGTCTGGTAAGCAAATTGATGCCATATATACTGACTTCAGCAGGGTCTTTGATACAGTCGATCATTCACTCCTGCTATCTAAATTACACGGGCTTGGCTTCAATGATTGTTTGGTGGCCTGGTTTGAGAGTTTTCTGACTGGTAAAACTCAGAGAGTCAAAGTTGCTGGATTTTATTCAGATGTTGTTCACATGACATCTGGTATCCCGCAAGTAGGGCACTGTTCACCACTTTTATTCAATCTTTTTATTAACGATCTGGTCCAAATCTTTACGGGTAGTGAGTGTCTGCTGTTTGCCGATGATATGAAGCTGTTTAAGGTGATAACTAGCCTTCAGGATCAGCAGGAGTTGCAGGATGATTTAGAGCGTCTCTCTTTATGGTGCTTTAACAACAAATTAAAACTTAACATCAGCAAATGCTCTCATATCAGCTTTTTCAGGGGAGGGACTTCGTATTTGGTCAACTGTGAGCTTTTGTCTTATGTTAACCAGATCAAAGATATTGGTGTTACAGTGGATGAACAGATGACTTTTATACAACACACAAAGAATATTACCATGAAAGCCTTTAAACTTTTGGGCTTTGTTGTGAGAAACTGTAGACTTTTTTCATTGGATACCGTCAGCTGTTCTGTTGTTAAAAGTGTACTTGAGTATGCTGCACACTTTCTGTGGCACTGCTCTAATCGACTTGGTTATTCCATACCTGATCATGACTATGGGGAGATACAAAGTTTGTTAACGTTGAGCTCTCTTGAACCTCACAGAGCAGTGGCTGGACTTTGTATTATATTCAAAATTGTGAATGGTTTTGTGAACTCCGATGAGATTCTGGGCAGATTCGGCCTGAATGTACCTAACAGAGTATTAAGGTCATATAATTTGTTTTTTGTCCCATTCCACCGCACTAATTACAGACTTAATTCACCTATCGATAGATATCTGCGTATTATGAATGAGATCACTGAGGTGGACAATTTTGACATCTTTTGTGTTTCACTGTCTGCTTTCAGAAGGCATATGGTTGCTTCTGTTGTTGCAGTGAACTGCTGAACTGACTGTATCTTTGTGTGGCAGTTCTGCTGTGATTCTTTGTAGATTTATGTGTGCATATTTGATTTGTTTTGTACTTTTACTTGTATTGTAGCACTTAGTGGGGTTTTCCCGTATAAATTAAATTAAATTATTATTATTTCAGGCACTTTTGTACAGTTTGACGCCAAAGCAATCGGTTCTGGTTCTGAAGGTGCTCAACAGAGTCTCCAGGAAATGTATCATCGTAGTATGACCTTAGACGAGGCCTGTGTAGCTGCCTTGAACATTCTTAAACAAGTCATGGAGGAGAAATTGAACTCTTCAAATGTAGAACTGATGACGATGACACCGGATAAGTTGTTCCATATGTACACAAAAGAACAAGTGGAGGAGGTAATTGCTAAACTTACATAAATATAAGTTATTTAGGCAACATTTAAAATTGCTATCAGCAGTCGGTAATTATGATAATGATGATTTTATATTTAATAATAATAAAAACAAAGGGTATGTGGTTTTATTATTAACTGAGCCCACTGCATCATCTTTCCTGTTTCCTAAATCCAGATCCATATCTGTTGTATTGTTATAGGAAAATGCATTTACTTGGCCATGGATTGCATATTAGCTATTTTTCTTTTTATTTCTGGTAGAATTTTATAGAGGCAGAACAGGAGGAACTGGTGTGTAGTTTGAAAGGAAGTGTAAATAGGAAGATCTATACAGTGTGTCAGAAATTGGATGGGAATGTATTGCTATCTCCGTTATTATTAGAGATAGGGAGACCGTTAAATTAGCAATGTTTTGTAAAATTTCATGCTGGTTCCAAATATGACTTGTATTTTGCCCTGCCTCTTCATTTTCGAGTTATTTTGAAAGAATCAAAAATTTGTCCATGTCTTTTTTCTAGAGGTGTGCGAACCCATGTTTTGTTCGAACCGAACTATGAACGAACCCAAGCAAATATGTTGCCTCGAACTTCGAACCTCTGAAATAGTATGTCTAAGGTTCACAGTCGAACTTCGAACTTATTAGAAATTCAAAATCGAACATCGAACTACTCAAAATTCTTCATTGTTCATATATCATTTCCTTAAATACAAAATTTAGGAATATTGTAACATACAATATTTGATATGTAAAAGATTCCCCCTCTTTTTACAAAAAGGAAGGGTTCGACAAATTTGCAGGTTGATTGGGTGAAAATGCCTTCCGGTGCTGATCATTGTGGAGATGGGTCAACGTTAAATCAAAAACAGAAAATATTTTAAACTTTTTGAGATTTCTAGACCTATAGATGTTATTGTTTGGTATTGGCTAGGCAGTTTAAGCAAACAGATTGAGAGGGTTTAAAGTGAGCATAATAAGTATAAAATAAGCACTTACAAGAACTTTAAACTGTCTTCTGATTGCGAATATTGAACTGTTTTGGCTCACTGTATATAATATATATAACATATAATAAAGCATGTTGAAACCCGTGTTTTCCAAAGGCAATCTGCAATTATCCTCAAATTCTCAAATGTACGTGACCGATCGCCTCCGAGCACTGCCATCATAATGTTGTTACTGAAATAGGTGTTGCGAGGCTAGGATATAGAAGAAAAATAATTCTGTGGTTGCTAAATGGTCCGTCATGTCTCAATGGTCCCATCTACTGTCAAAAATATGCATGAGTGAAATCTCCTGAAATTATGCTATCCACTCAATGAGACTGATAACGCGCCGCTACCGAATTAACGGGGCCGCAACTTCGCTACCTTTGGCAGCATAGAATGCCTGTAAAGTTAAATTTCAAAGTATTTTTGAGCAACGAACGTCGAACTATTTTGAAGAATTACATATTTCGAACTTCGAACTATTTCAACATCGCTAGTGCGAACATATTTTTGAATCGAAGGTTCGGTTCGAGTTCGGGTTCGGTTAGGAATTTCGAAGCTTCGCACACCTCTACTTTTTTCTTCAATATCTAAGTAGGCGTTGATCTGACATGTCTAAGACTTGGACATTATCAGGACACTTTTTACAGAGTAATCGTTTTGTGCTATTCTCAACTTTGGATTGTCATTTGTTTTTGAGCTACAGGTATCAACATTTGTTTTTATTATGGCAGCCATATGGGATTTTTTGCTCATGTGAAAAAAGCATTTCAATGATGTACAACATGCTTGAGAAATCTTGTAATTGCACTGACAATTTTGCGAAAAACCGTTTTGAGGATAGTAAGCTATGAAATTCAATACCAGAAAACAAATGACAAAAAAGTGTTCAAAAGCAGTAGGCCATGGAGTCTAACAATAGACTTCTACTTTTAACATAATTTTCCGTAATGATTCACGATAAAAAAAATAGGAACTTGAGCACACCAATGAATCGGCCCATTATTACAAATGATATTTTACATTACATTATCCTAAAAAATTGTTATAATTTAATTGAATAGGTAAACGTAGTAAATACCTAAATTTACTAACAGAACTTAATAAAAAGCAGATTATTGATTTATGAAGATGCCTTTGAAAATTGTTTGATTTTTAAACATGTCATCTGTAAAACAACAGAAGAAAGGTTGCTATGGATATAACACTATCGCGACAATTAAGAATACTGTCACTCTCAATTATCTGAACAATTTGAGCTGTATTTAACACGTTACTTAAAATTTTATACTAAATAGTTTGTTTCCTGTTTACTTTAAATATTATTCAACAATGTGTTCAGTAATGAAGAATATTTTGACATGTTGGAATGTTATATTCGTTCTAACCGAAATGCTGAGGCAGCTGCAGATTCAAAACAAAACAACTACCCAGAAATACGACAACTAAACACCAAAATATTTCGCAGGATAGTGACCAATCTATTGAACGACGGTAGCTTCCACACAAAGAAACTACCAATACCTAGAAATGAAGAAAGAAATAATGCCGTCTTACAGGTTTCAACCGAAAACCCTTCGCAATCTGTTCGGTTTTATGATGAACAAATTGACGTTCCAAAAAGTACGGTACACCGTGCATTAACAGAAAGTCATTACCATCCATACAAACCTACAATCGTACAAGGCTTAAATGTTGACGATTACTCTAAGCGACTTCAATTCTGCAGATGGTATCAAGGACAGTGTCAGCAAGATGAAAATTTTCATTTGAAAATAATATGGACTGATGAATCCATATTTACAAATTGTGGTGTGTATAATCACCATAATAGGCATTATTGAGTAAATGAAAATCCCCATCTAAAGGAAGAAAGACGATTGCAAGACAGATTTGGTATTAATGTTTGGTGCAGCTTATTAGGTAAAAAACTTATTTTTATTTGTAGATTAGACAGTTAATTTTAAAAAATTTCAGGTAACTTTATTGTTGGTCATTTCTTTTTTGAAAACAATTTGACTGGGAAAAGGTATCTTAATTTATTGAGAAATGATATCTTACCAACAATTAGAAGAGTTCATGATAATTTAAACGAGATTTGGTACCAACAAGACAGTTGTCCAGCTCACAATGCTGGGATCGTCAAAGAATTTTTGTACCAAAATCTTAATAATCGTGTCATTTGTAACAATGGGCCGGTTCATTGGTGTGCTCGAAGTCCTGATATAACACCCATGGATTTTTATTTTTGGGGTACTCTGAAGAATGATGTGTATAAATTCGATCCACCACAAAATATCAATGAATTACGAAACAGAATCACGGAAGCTATAAATCATATTAACCAAAACACCCTCACCAGAGTTTGCAGGCATGTTTCAAAAAGGTGTATAAAGTGCATTGAACCGGTGGCCATATTGAACAATTTTCTATTTAGTGTATTTTTAAGTTTATATTTTATTATTTGTTGAGTTCTGTTTCTAATTGTGTTGTTTTGTGGAGTTTAAGTTTCTATTTGTTATTGCCGGGTTTCATAATTAAACTGTTTCACATGATATTACCTAGTATTATTACCTAATTAGGTATTGTAAATGAAATCACAATATTTTTTTTATCGTGAATCATTACGGAAAATTAAGTTAAAAGTAGAAGTCTATTGTTAGACTCCATGGCTTACTGCTTTTTGAACACTTTTTTTGTAATTTGTTTTCTGTTATTGGATTTCATAGCCTACTATCCTCAAAACGGTTTTTCTCAAAATTGTCAGTGCAACTACAAGATTTCTCAAGCATGTTGTACATCATTGGAAAGGTCTTTTCACAGGCTATCACATGAGCAAAAAATCCAATATGGCTGCCATAATAAAAACAAACATTGATACCTGTAGCTCAAAAACAAATGACAATCCAAAGTTCAGAATAGCACAAAAAGATTACTCTGTAAAAAGTTTCCTGATAATGTGCAAGTCTTAGACATGTCCTACTTAGATATTGAAGAAAAAAGAAAGCGACAAGTTTTGGTTTTTGTAAAATAACTTGAAAATGAAAAGAGGCAGGACAAAATATTTGGAACGAACACGAAATTCTACAAAACATTGCTAATTTAACCGTCTCCCTATCTCTAATAATAACGAAGATAGCAATACATTCCCATCCAGTTTGGGGCACACAGTATTTACAGTAACAATTTTGTTGAAAGTGCATGTACACAAAGATGAGAATACCCTAAACATTAAATTTATTTATTTTATGCTGCAGAACAATTTTGCATGAACATATCTGTATCCAGATCCATATCTGTTGTATTGTTATAGGAAAATTGCATTTATTTGGCCATGGATTGCATTTTAGTTAGCTATTTTTCTTTTTATTTCTGGTAGAATTTTATAGAGGCAGAACAGGAGGAACTGGTGTGTAGTTTGAAAGGGAGTGTAAATAAGAAGATCTATATTTACAGTACGAATTTTGTTGAAATTTCATGTACACAAAGTTGAAAATACCCGAAACATTAATTTTATTTATTTTATGCTGCAGAACACTTTTGTAGGGACATATCTGTATCCATATCTGTTGTATTGTTATAGGAAAATGCATTTACTTGGCCATGGATTGCATATTAGTTAGCTATTTTTCTTTTTATTTCTTGTAGAATGTTATAGAGGCAGAACAGGAGGAACTGGTGTGTAGTTTAAATGCGAATGTAAATAGGAAGATCTATATTTACAGTAACAATTTTGTTGAAAGTTCATGTATACAAAGTTTAAAATACCCTAAACATTAATTTTATTTATTTTATGCTGCAGAACAGCTTTGCATGAACCTAATCTGTATCCATATCCATATCTGTTCTATTGTTATAGGAAAATACATTAATTTGGCCATGAATTGCATATTAGCTATATATTTTTTTTATTTCTGGTAGAATTGTATAGAGGCAGAACAGGAGGAACTGGTGTGTAGTTTGAAAGGAAGTGCAAATAGAAAGATCTATATTTACAGTAACAATTTTGTTGAAAGTTCATGTGCACAAAGTTGAAAATACCCTAAAAATTAAATTTATTTTATGCTGCAGAACAGTTTTGCATGAACATATATGTATCGAGTTCATGTGCACAAAGTTGAAAATACCCTAAACATTAAATCTATTTTATGCTGCAGAACAGTTTTGCATGAACTTATCTGTATCAGATCCATATCTATTGTATTGTTATAGGAAAATCCATTTATTTCGTCATGGAGTGCATATTAGTTAGCTATTTTTCTTTTTATTTCTGGTAGAATTTTATAGAGGTAGAACAGGAGGAACTGGTGTGTAGTTTGAAAGGGAGTGTAAATAGGAAGATCTATATTTACAGTAACAATTTTGTTGAAAGTTCATGTACACAAAGGTGAACATACCCTAAACATTAATTTTATTTATTTTATGCTGCAGAACAGCTTTGCAGGAACATAATTTTAAACTGTTTACCTACTGTCTGCATAAAATAGAGGAAAAAATTATTTTATTTATTAATTTTACCTGGGCTATCACCGAATTTGACAATAATAATACTTAATATGACTGTGTTAACTTATCAAAAGTATAAACAAAGTGATCAAAATAAACTAAATGCAGTACCCATTAGCTAATTGTTACATATATAGAATTAATCAAGAATAAGAATCACATATTAGAGGTATGTGGAGCTTCGAAATTTCGAACCGAATCTGAACTCAAACCGAACCTTCAGTTTGAAAAATTGTAATTGCCGGCGATGTTAAAGTAGTTCGAAGTTTGAAATACGTAATTCTTGAATGTAGTTCGAAGTTTGAAATACGTAATTCTTGAAAGTAGTTCGAAGTTTGAAATATGTAGTTCAAAGTTTAAAATACGTAGTTCGAAGTTTGTTGTTCAAAACTGAACGTTACCGGCATTGAAAGCTGCCAAAGGTAGCGAAGTTGTAACCCAGTAGCAGCCCTGTTAACTCGGCAACAGCGCTTTAAACTCTATATCGGCCTCATTGAGTCGGTAGCATAATTTGAGGACATTTGACTAATATAATATAATATAATACAGGGCTTTCATTAATTCCCAAGTCCCACATGACCGGATTCTGTCTCTCTCTCTTAGTGGAATATGATTTTATGAGTTGGCAGTCAAAAAGCAACCAAAAAACCATTAGACTAGCGACCCTAAAGTTACTAAATCAATTGGCAATTGACAGTTCAGTCCATTGGCGCTTATTTCCCTTTTGACCGGTTATTTTGTATGTATATTGTGCATTTTCCAAGTTCGACCAGTGTTTATCTTCTTCAAATAATGTTGTTTTTATCAAAACGTAGCATTTTTATTGCGTTTTTACGGAAGTTAAAAGTGTAAGTATGTTAAGGTTATGTTCATTTATTTGTTCCATTTTTTTAGACTTGATTGTAAAGATGCCTTTCATACTCGAGCAGAATGCCTTTATTTTAATGGCCCATTTCGCAGTGGTACACGAAATCCAAATGAAAGTTGGTCTCATTCGATACAATCATGCATCGAGCAATATTCTGAAGCTTTTCCCGAGGATAACATTCCATACGATATTTTTAAAAACCACAGATTGCTCCTTATTAAATGATATGAGGAAAAGCACTGTATTTGCAAAGGCAAATCTACAGGCAGGCCAAGTATTCTAACAGAGAATGTTGTTGACGATATTCGACATCGCATGGAAGGAAGCCCTACCAAATCTGTTGCATATGCATCCCTATAAAGTTTCCAAATAAATTGGAAAATGTTTTTGAGTGCATGAAACGCAGGGTAATTTTATGTTTACAAAAGGAGGGTGGTCATTTTGAATTCTTTTTATAAGAAATGCAACATTTTGTAAAAACTTATTTTATTTACTGAACACTAGGTAAAATGTTTTTTGTAATGCTAGTTTTGTTGGTTTTATTTTTGTTAAGACAGTTCAAGATGTAGTGAATAATTGTCTATTTCCTGTAACAGGGTGGTCAATTTTGGGAAGTGTTTAAGACAGTTCAAGATGTAGTGAATAATTGTCTATTTCCTGTATCAGGGTGGTCAATTTTGGGAAGTGTAACGTGTGTGGTCAACCGCATCTGAGAGGGTGTGGGGAAAGTGCATATAAACTAAAGACTATAAGAACACAACTGCATTTTCATGTGAGACAGTCACAAATGTTTTAGCTTTAGGTACATTAATATAGTATAGTTCAGTTAGTAATGTAGTGTATATAAAATCTAGTCAGTGCCAGTTAATTTATAAAATAAAAGGACTCATCCACGTTAGTAAATAAGTGTTTGTTCTTTGGTCTTGTATCCGAACCAGCGTGTAACGCAATTAATTTAATACCAATAAATACCACTCCGTCTCAATCGTTAACAAAACAAACAAAAACATTGTTTTTTTAAATATACAGTCCACTGAATTCGAAGGTGTGTATTAAACAATTTTGATATCTATAGAAAATAAAAGTAATATTTTATAATGTTTTTGATTTATTTTTTTAACAATCAATAACAGTAAACCATACATGAACAGACTTGCTGTTAAAAATAATAAATACATTTAAGACATTTACTGTTTCACCTTATTATAATTCTTATATTTTTTATAAAACCCCAAAGGAAATACGGGAAGACACTGGCAACTTAGGGATTTCATCTATTCAGGTTGTACAACCATGTATGCCGGGTTGCCTAACTTAAGCGGTCACGTGGGACTTGGGAATTAATGAAAGCCCTGTATAATAAATTTTATTTTTGACACTTGGTAGGACATATTCAGACCTGACAGAGTCATTTAGCAATCACAGATTTAATTTTATTATATATACCACCATCCCAAAGTTCTCTTTCGTTACAACATGATGGCAATGTTGAAAAGCGAGTGGTAATCACGTTTTTCAGACATTATAACGATAATTGCAGATTGTTTTTCAGAAATACTAGACTGAACATGTTTTATTTGACAATGAGCCAAAACAGAAATAAATATTCTCAATCAATACACAGTTAAAATTTCAAGTGGTTATTACATTATTCTACTATCATGCTTAATTTTAGTCCCCTCAATCTAAAAGACTGTTAAACTGCCTAGATAATCTCAAACGACAAAAAGTCTGGACGCAGCAAGTTCGTTATGGCAGTGAATTTTCATAAAAATGTTTTTAATGGTAAATATGTCTCTTTGATGCAAGTAGGCATCAATTTGGTTACCGGCATAACCTATATAGTAGAAACAATGTACCATTTTTTATAAAAATAACTAGAGGTGTGCGAACCCATGTTTTGTTCGAACCGAACTATGAACGAACCCAAGCATATATGTTGCCTTGAACTTCGAACCTCTGAAATAGTAGGTCTAAGGTTCACAGTCGAACTTCGAACTTATTAGAAATTCAAAATCGAACATCGAACTACCCAAAATTCTTCAGTGTTCATATATCATTTCCTTAAATACAAAATTTTGGAATATTGTAACATACAATATTTGATATGTAAAAGATTCCCACTCTTTTTACAAAAAGGAAGGATTCGACAAATTTGCAGGTTGATTGGGTGGAAATGCCTTCTGGTTCTGATCGTTGTGGAGATGGGTCAATGTTAAATCAAAAACACAAAATATTTGAAACTTTTTTAGATTCCTAGATCTATAGATAAGCTCAATTATAAATATGTTGTTGTTTGTTATTGGCTAGGCAGTTTTAGCAAACAGATTGGGAGGGTTCAAAGTGAGCCTGATAGGTATAAACTAACCACCTACAAGTTTGAACTGTCTCCTGATTGTGAATATTTAACTGTTTTGGCTCACTGTGAAATAAAGCACGTTGAAACCAGTGTTTTCCAAAGGCAACCGATCGCCTTTAAACACCGTCATCATAATGTTACTGAAATAGGTGTTGGTAGGCTAGGATATACAAGAAAAATAATTCTGTGACTGCTAAATGACTCTGTCGTGTCTCAATGTGTCCCATTTACTGTCAAAAGTATGCATGAGTGAAATCTCCTGAAACTACGCTATCGACTCAATGAGTTTAAAGCGCCGCTACCGCGTTAAAGGGGCCGCAACTTCGCTACTTTTGGCAACATTCAATGCCTGTAAAGTTAAATTTCGAAGTATTTTTGAGCAACGAACTTCGAACTATTTTGAAGAATTACATATTTCAAACTTCGAACTATTTCAACATCGCTAGTGCGAACATATTTTCGAACCGAAGGTTCGGTTCGAGTTCGGGTTTGGTTCGGAATTTCGAAGCTTCGCACGCCTCTAATTTGACTGTATACAAGCTTTTATCTCTACTTGGTAAGACATCAATATAACAATTAAAATGCTATATAAAAGTTTTATTAATTATTTGTAAATGCATTTATATGTAGTACCTATACAGTAACATCGCTTAGAAGAAGTGTTCTGGTTTTATAAAGGTTTATTCACAAGCTTTCAGAAAAGCTTTATAATATTTTTGCTGATAGAACGTTCTTAAAACATCTTGAAATCACAAAATTGTCACCAAAAGCCAAATAGTGGTAAGTAATGCTTTAATGTAGGAAAAGAGACAAATTTTATACAATTAAACAATAACAATAGAACAATTTAGTCATTGATGCAGGATCTTTGTTAGTTGGGATGATGTATTTTTCAGAAAATTGTAACAGTTGGTTTGGAGATCACCTTTAAAAAGTAAATAACCAGCGCTAGTTACTTATATGTTAACTAAGATCCAACTCTATGAAATGCCTGTTATAATTTAACTCCATCATCTATCACCAAAACACCTAATTTGGTTTTAATCTCATCACTGTACATCAAATGTAACAGTTGTCCTTTATACTACATTTTACCCTGAACGCTTTTCCTCCCAAAAACCACCCCTGTTTATTGCCCTTAATTGACACAATGGAAAATAAAAAACTTTAAATATTAATTAAATTTATTGGGTAAGTACACTTGGAGAGCCCAAATCACCACAACACATTTAAAAAAGACCTGACGATCGTTTCACTAACCAAGTTAGCGTCATCAGAGGATGAAACATTCTGAATGTTTCGTCCTCTGATGACGCTAACTTGGTTAGTGAAACGATCGTCAGGTCTTTTTAAAATGTGTTGTGGTGATTTGGGCTCTCCAAGTGTACTTATCAGTGCTCATCACAGGTTCCAATCTTCACTTAGGAAATTTATTGGGTACCAAAAGAAACAAGCAATAATTTTATAATTGACAAAACAGGATAAATTCGTGATCTACCCTCCCTTATACGGGTGTTAGGGTTTCCTGCAGGTAAATATGATATGATATTAACTACTTATAAAAATATGTCCCCTGTAGGTCCGGGGACTAACTAAAAGAATATGTACATTGCTAAGATGACTCTCAGCTGAAATTGAAGTAAAAGTAAATAATCATTAAGAGCATTATAATTACCATAGTTGAAATTGTACAATTCATACCAAAATCTCAGGGAATTAACATCAGCATTCAACTGAGACTGAATGCAAACAGGATATGCTTGGTGGCAAACCCTTCTGGACTCTTGCTAAATCTATTGGGAATAATTTCTGCAAGAGCACGTTGCCACCTCTTGTTTCACGGGATGAAATTGTTTCTACCGCCCTGGGCAAGGCTGAACTTTGTGCCTCGTTGTTCGCCGGCAATTCTACTCTCAACCCACCTCCAAATGTTCAACCACCAACAGTCCCCAATCTCGCGCATAAACTGACGGATATCATTTTCAAAACTAAAAAGGTACGAAAGATGCTCTCTTCTCTTAATACCAGGAAAGCCTCTGGCCTTGACGAGATCCCAGCAATTGTTCTCAAAAAATGCACACCAAAACTTGCTCCTGTCCTGACTCGTCTATTTCAGACATCTTACAGTAGAGACATAATTCCTAGTAACTGAAAAAATGCTCGAGTACAACCCATCCCCAAGAAAGGATTCAAAGCGCTTCCTAGCAACTACAGGCCTATTTCTCTCCTTTCGGTCGTCTCTAAAGTGATGGAAAAGTATATAAACACCGAATTAATAAAATTTCTTGAAAAGCACAGTCTAATCCGCGACAGGCAGTATGGATTCTGTCAACGCAGATCAACTGCCGACCTCCTTTCCTTTGTCACCCACTCTTGGAGCAAGTCTATGGAACTACACGGTGAATCCCAGATTGTCGCTTTAGACATATCCAAAGCATTCGACCAGGTCTGCAAAACTCTGTACCTGGACAGCAAATTTCCTCTTCAACTGGACCATTTCTGTTGTTGTGGATGGCCATTCCTCTAAACTGTATCCAATTAATGTAGGAGTTCCTCAAGGTTCAGCTTTAGCCCCTACTTTGTTTCTTCTCCACATCAATGACCTCCTCTCTAGCACATCCAACCCAGTTCACAGTTACGCGGATGACAGCACCCTCCACTCAAATATACAATATTCTAAGCCTGTCTCTTTAGCACAATTAGATTCAGATCGCAGATTTATGGAGGGTTCCGTTTTTGTGGATCTCCAAAAAATATTAGACTGGGGAAGTAGAAATCTTGTACAATTCAACTTCACCAAATCTCAGTCTTGCCTTTATCTCATAAGAGATACACCAGCCCTAGACCCATCACAATGAACAACCAAGTTATTGAAAGTAATGAGTTCTTTTCACTTGTTGGCATTTCTGTGGATCGCAATCTCAATTGTCACCGACATGTCACATCAATTGCAGAAGCGGCTGCTAAGAAATTAGGTTTCCTCTTCCGGGCTTGCAAATACTTTTCACCAGCTAATATCTATACCTTATATACTTCGCAAATAAGGCCAAACCTCGAATACTGCTCCCACATTTAGAGTGCCGATGTCGCTTCTACACTCGTTATCATGGACTCCATTCAGAAGAGAGCTATACGTCTCATCGGTGACCCTCCCCTCACCCAAAGGCTGCCATCCCTTGCCCACCGACGTGCCGTTGGTGACCTCTTTCTCTCTTTTATAGATATCTGCACGGCCACTGCTTAGAGGAGCTTTCTTCCATAGTTCCTGCACCTGCTGCCCCCAACAGATCTACCAGGGGAACAGAGCGAATGCACCCTTTTACCGTCCAGGTCACCAGACATAGAACAGCTTGTTACGCCCGCTCTTTTGTCCCGAGGACTTCCAAGCTGTGGAGTTGCTTGCCGGCACATGTTTTTCCTTCTCCTCCGAACCTCCAAACCTTCAAGTTCAGAATTAACAAGTTGCCTCTTTCCTCCTTGTCGACCTAAATACTATCGTAAAGGTACGATAGTATTTAGGCTGTGAGCCCGCGTGGTGTGTTGTTGAAATAAAAATAAAAAAAGAACTGAAGCGCACATTAAAACATCAATAGCCCCAGCCATGCTAACAACTCGTAAACTATAAAATAACAGATCCACAAAAAAAACATTGCTGCTGTTAGGTATCGTCATAAGCTGGTACAAATTGAGAAAACCAAATTCACTACATAAAACATGAGCAGGTGATGCTGAACACTGCAGAGACTTCAGCTCCATAAACATCATTGTACCAGATGGCGCCTGGAATGTTGAAATCGGCAAATAAAACCATTGGACATCCCAGATATGCATCAGCAATCGTCAATACACACACATAGGCTGCTATCTCAGATGAAGGACCAGTATGTACACATCCGAGTACAAATTGACGTGAGCAGATGGATACAAGAGTAAACACTTGTTCAGCTTTGTTTTCCAGAACAAATTCTGCAAGAAGGGATTGACCATTCCTCCACGACTTTTAGAACTTGTATTTTTAGATCTGTCAACCAATTTCCGAGCTAGAAAAAGGCTCCTTAAGCCAAGATTCACAGTTTATTATTATATCGTATGAACTACACAACACCGCTAATTTAAAGTCTACAAGTTTAGTGCACATACCGCCAAGTAGTAGTAGTAGTAGTGGTAGGGAGGCCAACGCCAAGCAAGTAGGCCACAATGGGCCCTTTTTGCCAACCCCAGCAACCATGCTCTACTCTTCCTCGCTTCCGTCGCCAAACCGCCTCGACCTCGAGATGAAGGCCATGACGGTCTTCAATTGGACGGTGCTTACCTGATTCTTCTGCAGAGTCCTCTATCCGAACAATTCTGCTCGAAGACTCCCAAAAGCCTCGCATTCACACAGGTAGTGGTAGGACGTTTCTTCATCCTCGCCGCATTCCTGGTACATGGGATCCCTCTCTATCTACGCCTATCAATGTGAGGTGTCTTCTAAGGGCGCAGTGGCCTGTTAGCACCCCAAGGATGCGGCGAAGCGTAGGTCGACTTCTTTCGAGTAGCTAGACAGCTTTATCTCTGTCCGGCCCCTCCACGAAGTCCCTTGCCTGCCTGCAGGCACCAACCGACCCCCAGTGCCTCTTCATTGCTTTCTCGGGCCACCTGTCTAAGGCGACAGAGACCGTCTTCCTACTTATACCTATCGCCGGCTCCGGGCCACAGAACAGCCGCCGGGAACCGAGCCTTGCGAGATTATTCGCCACCTCATTCCCCGCTACGCCACAGTGTCCCAGAACCCACACTAGTTGTACCTCCTTTGTCCTGGCTAGTCCTTTGAGGGTGTCAGCGCACTCCTGAACCAGTGTTGACCTGATTCTGGCCCCGCAGACTGCCCGGAGGACCGCCTGGCTCTCCGAGCAGATCTACACACATTTCTCGGGACTCCTCTTCACATCCTGTATTGGCCACAGACAGGCTAGCATACATCTCTGTTTCGAATCCCGTGGTATATGCGCCAAGAGCATAGCTCTCGCGCACCCCCAGGCCCTCGATATATATTCCTGCCCCCGAGGATTGTTGGTCCTCCAGCCGCGATCCGTCGGTGAAACAGACCAGGCTTGAGGGCTGGAGTGCAACCTCATTTTCCCTCCACTGATCCCTACTGGGGATCCTGAGGGTGTATGGCCTAGTCAACCTAATATCGTCCTCGGCATCCCGCACCTTTATGGCGGACAGATCGCCAATGTGCTGGCAATGTACATGAATTTTGTGCAGATCAGAAATGGTTCGGTTTTGAAAGTAAGAGACAACTAAAATAACTAATTTTTATATATTAAAGTCAAGTTGTCCAGAAAAATAAGCAGGGCACCCTCATGGCACAGGTTGCTAGTTTTCAACCTGCAAAGCGAGAGCTCCTGGGTTTAATTCCTAGGCATGCCAATGAGAAGTTGACTGGAAAATTAGAAAAACGAGAATCGATTGGTATATACTGCTAATAGCCCAAGATGCCGCCGCCATTTAAAGGTAAAAATAACCCACTATATGATCATTATGCTCCACCCTTGACCTATATAATAAAAAGTCTCGATGCAGCAAGTGAGTTCTGGAAGTGAATTTTCATAAAAATGTTTTTAATAGGAAATATGTATCTGATGCAAATAGGCATCAATCTGGTTACCGGTATAACCTATATAGTAGAAACAATGTACCATATTTTATCAAAATAACTTATTGTTTGAAAATGTACAAACATTTTCCGAAAATAAACATAAAATATTTTCCGAGACAACTTGTTTCCCAGCCAACAAACCTTAGGTTAATAGCAAATTGCGTTATTGAAATTTGAAGCATTTACTGAAAATTCGCTACCAAAACGCACATACTGCGTCTCGATTTTTTCGTACAAACGTATATTTCGATAACAAAAGCAAAAAATGCATTTTTTTTCTTTAAATACCGATAACTTTTTTGTCTTTAAACTTACAGGCCTAAATTTTTGTACAGGGTGAGTATTATAAATGATAACCCCCTTTTATTTTCGTTATGTCTGGGCGTATTGATTCGTTCAAAAACTTGTTTCGAACAATTTTTAACGTAGTTTCTGAATCTGCTATCGCTTTTCAAGAATTTCGAAAAATGTACGAGGTGGAACAAAAATATATATATTTTTTAATTGGACACCTTGTATTTTTTACATATTATAATTTGTCGATTTTTTCTGATTACAAAAATATATAGTTATAGCACATTTGGATACGCCGTTTTTAAATTATGATGAAATATGTAAAACGACAAATCTGTTTACGTATTACTCAATAATATACAAAGTGGCCTTTAATTTTGTATACAAACGTCAAACTATTAGTTTATCCTAAAAATATGATTTGTCAATGATTGGTTAATTATTATACAAAACTAGCTAAGATATCTATTCAACGATTGTCACAACAAAATATATAACTAAACCATACACAAGGCAACAAATAAAATAAAAGTATCAAACTTACAAAAATTAGAAAATAATATAAAGATTTACATTGTATCTTCTACATAACTTCCGTTGTTTCCTAAGCATTTGAAACATCACCGTAAAAAATTTGATCGCATATCTTCAAATACCGCTGCATTTTCGTTAAAACAATTTATTTCTCGTCGTATAAGCTGTTTTAATTGCACAGTGTACCCCGACAGTTCTTCATTATAAATATTGTTCTTGAGAGCACCCCAAAGGAAGAAATCTAGCGGATTTAAATCGGGGCTTTTAGCCGGCCAATGGATGGGACCATTTTTTCCTATCCAGAGGTCATATTTTTGGTTTAAGTAGTTTGTCACAGATTTAAAGTTATGTGGGGGAGCTCCATCTTGCTGCCAGATTGCTCTTAAATTTAGAATAACTGGCAAGTCATCCAAATATTCCTCAACTTGCTCTTGTAGCAAATGGAGATAAACTACACCTGTGAGATTTGTATGTAAAAAAAATGGACCAATTATTTTGTTTTGGTGTATCCCACACCACACATTGACAGCTTTACGTCCTTGTTTTTTTATTTGCTTTACCATATGTGGATTTTCTGTAGCCCAATGATGTTTGTTATGTCTATTAAACAAACCAGCTGTAGAAAAGGACGACTCATCAGTCCAAAACACATTTCGCAAAAATCATTGTTTTCTTTATATTTTTCAATAATTTTTGGCAAAACAGTATTTTCTGTCGACGATCATTTTCGGTTAAGTGTTAAACAGGAAGAATGTGAAAAGGTTTATACTTATTCCTTTTTAAAAGTTGCATAACGCTACAAAAAAGTAGACCGACTTGGCTCTTCTATAACCGATAATAGAATATTCATTTGTATTTCCTCACCAATAGTATTCCTCGTTTTTCTTCTATTTGTATTCTTTAATGAATTTGTGTCACAAAATTTATTGTAAATTTTCTTAAATGTTCCTTTGCCATGCACAGTATCATTCGGATACAGTCTTCTAAACTACCTTTGTGAAGCAGTTATGTTTTTATTACAATATAAGAATATTTCTAAAATTCTACGCCTATTTTCTAAACTATGATAAAGCACGATCGCTTTTTTGCACACAATAAAGATTCCTAATAGAAAAAGCACTAACAAATCTTAACCTTTTTGACGTTTATACAAAGTTAAAATTGTATTTCCAAAGGCCACTTCGTATATTATTGAGTAATGCGTAAACAGATTGGTCCTTTTACATATTTCATCATAACTTAAAAACTGCGTATCCAAATGTGCTATAACTATATATTTTTGTAATCAGAAAAAATCGACAAATTATAATATGTAAAAAAATACAGGATGTTTCATTAAAAAAATATATATTTTTTGTCTCACCTCGTACATTTTTCAAAATTCTTGAAAAGCGATAGCAGATTCAGAAACTATGTTAAAAATTGTTTAAAATAAGTTTATGAACGGATCAATTCACCCAGAAATAACGAAAATAAAAGGGGGTTATCATTTATAATACTCACCCTGTACATGGTTCACCCTTTTAATACAAACACGCGTATCAAATTTGGTTGCCTTTACTTTGTTATTTCTGGAGATATCCTTTTTCCGAAAGAATACACAAAATTTTCCGGGAAAAGCTAGGCCAATTTTCCTGGTTTAGGAACTTGTCTAGGCCACTTGTAAAAGGAATGTACTCAGCAAATTTGATCAATATTATTACTTCCACGTCGTCACAACGTGTGGAAGTATCGCATCGGCGACAAAAATTTAAAAAAAAGTCGGTTAAACGTCGTAAAATGGGTCAAACCTATAACATGACTTGGGAACGAATTTTTTTTTGTCTGTCGGTCTGTGTGTCCGTCTGTAGCCACGATAACTTTAGAACGAATTGGGATACCGTCTTCAAATTTGGTACACAGTTAGCACCCCACAAACAAGCGGACCGGCGTGAAGTTAGCAGCTAAATTCCACCGGCTAAAATATCCAGCGGCTAATTTATAATATATTAGAAATAATATTAATTTCGACCTTAAAAACTTCAGTTGCATGTTTGCCGCTTAAATGGCAAAAAATCGAAATAATAATAATAATAATTTCACCATATACAAAAGAAAACATAATTGAGGCCAAATATGACCAAAACGAAAATAAAGTGCCAAGGTATTATTGAGTTATAATCAAAAGTTTTAAGTATATTTAGGTAGCAACCCTGTACTAACATTTCAAACGCTTGCTTGTCGTCCTATATGGTGAAATATGCACGCAAATATAGACACAAATTTAAATGAGTAAAAAATTGGAAAAAAACGCCTTTTTAGCCAAGACAAAAATGGGGTGCCAAGATATGTGACGATAATATTGAAAGCATATTTACATAGCAACCTTGTGCAAAAATTGCAACCCCTTGCTTGCCGTCCTTCGTAGTGAAGTCGGCACCCAAATAGAAAGATTGATTTTAATTTACATGAAAAGTGAAATAAAATGGCTTTTTTAGTTAAGACAAAAATGGGGTGCCAAGATAAGTGATAATAATAATGAAAGCATATTAACATACCAACCTTTTTTGTCTTAGCACCCCATTTTTGTTATAGCTAAAAAAAAGCCATTTTATAACACTTTTCATGTGAATTAAATTCAATTTCTCTATTTGGGCGCCGACTTCACTATAAAGGACGGCAAGCAAGGAGTTGAAATTTTTGAACAAGGTTGTTATGTTAATATGCTTTTAACATTATTATCACTTATCTTGGCACCCCATTTTTGTCTTAGCTAAAAAAAAGTCATTTTATAGCGCTTTACATGTGAATTAAAGTCAATTTCTATATTTGGGCGCCGACTTCACTATGAAAGACGGCGAGCAAGGGGTTGAAATTTTTGCACAAGGTTGCTATATAAATATGCTTTCAATATTATTATCACTTATCTTGGCACCCCATTTTTGTCTTGGCTAAAAAAGCCATTTTATAACACTTTTCATGTGAATTAAATTCAATTTCTCTATTTGGGCGCTGACTTCACCATGAGTGACGGCGAGCAAGGAGTTGAAATTTTTGCACAAGGTTGCTATATTAATATGCTTTCAATAATATTATCACTTATCTTGGCACCCCATTTTTGTCTTAGCTAAAAAAGCCATTTTATAACACTTTTCATGTGAATTAAAGTCAATTCCTCTATTTGGGCGCCGACTTCACTATGAAAGACGGCGAGCAAGGGGTTGAAATTTTTGCACAAGGTTGCTATATTAATATGCTTTCAATGTTATTATCACTCATCTTGGCACCTCATTTTTGTCTTGGCTAAAAAAGCCATTTTATTTCACTTTTCATGTGAATTAAATTCAATTTCTCTATTTGGGCGCCGACTTCACTATGAAAGACGGCGAGCAAGGGGTTGCAATTTTTGCAGAAGGTTGCTATGTAAATATGCTTTCAATATTATCGTCACATATCTTGGCACCCCATTTTTGTCTTGGCTAAAAAGGGGGTAGTAAAAGATAATGCGCTTGTTAGGCTTGCAACCAGCGTGCTACTGACACAATTGTAGGGGATGAAGACTGCGTATTGTTAGACTGGCAGCATGTAAGACTAGATGCATTCTCGCAACAATTAGAACCGTAGACCGGTTTCGCTCTCATTAGAGCTCTTCAGTACGGCATACTAATTGCAGCAAAAATGCACCAAAAATAACACGGCTATCGTATAGCCAGTCTTAAAACACTAAGTGAGTGGCGAACGTGTCGCCACCTAGTTCGGAACCAAGTACTATGTTGTCACGCCCGCTCCAAATAACACAGAGTATTTAAAATAGAGACGGTATACAACTAACTAACAATTTAAAAAATTGTTAGCCCTGGCCCATTTCTACCCCAATATAGGGACAAAGTATGTAAGACTAGATGCATTCTCGCAACAATTAGAACCGTAGACCGGTTTCGCTCTCATTAGAGCTCTTCAGTACGGCATACTAATTGCAGCAAAAATGCACCAAAAATAACACGGCTATCGTATAGCCAGTCTTAAAACACTAAGTGAGTGGCGAACGTGTCGCCACCTAGTTCGGAACCAAGTACTATGTTGTCACGCCCGCTCCAAATAATACAGAGTATTAAAAATAGAGACGGTATACAACTAACTAACAATTTAAAAAATTGTTAGCCCTGGCCCATTTCTACCCCAATATAGGGACAAAGTATGTAAGACTAGATGCATTCTCGCAACAATTAGAACCGTAGACCGGTTTCGCTCTCATTAGAGCTCTTCAGTACGGCATACTAATTGCAGCAAAAATGCACCAAAAATAACACGGCTATCGTATAGCCAGTCTTAAAACACTAAGTGAGTGGCGAACGTGTCGCCACCTAGTTCGGAACCAAGTACTATGTTGTCACGCCCGCTCCAAATAACACAGAGTATTAAAAATAGAGACGATATACAACTAACTAACAATTTAAAAAATTGTTAGCCCTGGCCCATTTCTACCCCAATATAGGGACAAAGTATGTAAGACTAGATGCATTCTCGCAACAATTAGAACCGTAGACTGGTTTCACTTAGTGTTTTTAGACTGACAGCTCTTAAATGTATGCAACCCCTGTATACACCAATGCATTTAGACTTATGTACAATAATATACTGGCCGACTCTATTTCCTCCTGCGAGTGTTAAGTATATGCAATAGGCGATTTGCTTAACACCTTTGCGTGTTGAGATAGTATACCTATGATTAAGTTAAAAGAACCATTGTTTTGGATTTATAAGACCATTTTGAAGCAAACCTCAATCGCAAATTAACAGATTTTTTCTGATATCTGACCAAAAATAATAATAATAAAAGGCACCTAATAAGAGTTATCCATTTGCAATAACAAAAAAGTGTTGAAGCAGCAAGTGCGTCTTGGATATATATATATATATATATATATATATATATATATATATATATATATATATATATATATATATATATATATATATATATATATATATATATATATATAAACCAAAATGCATTTGCTGCTTCAACACTATTTTGTTATTGCAAATGGATAACTCTTATTAAGTGCCTTTTATTATAAAACGATGTGCCGGCAAGGAATTCCACAACTTGGAAGTCCTCGGGACAAAAGAGCGGGTATTCGCTCTGTTCCCCTGGTAGATCTGTTGGGCGCAGCAGGTGGAGGAACTATGGAAGATAGCTCCTCTGAGCAGTGCCCGTGCAGATATCTATAAAAGAGAGAGAGGTCACCAACGGCACGGCGGTGGGCAAGGAAGGGGAAACCTAATTTCTCAGCAGCCGATTCTGCAATTGATGTGACATGTTGGTGCCAATTGAGATTTTGATTCACAGAAATGCCAACAAGTGAAAAGGACTCATTACTTTGAATAACTTGGTTGTTCATTGTGATGGGTCTAGGGCTTGTGTATCTCTTATAAGAAAGAAAGCAAGACCGTGATTTGGTGGAGTTGAATTGTACAAGATGTCTATTTCCCCAGCCTAATATTTTTTTGGAGATCTACGGAGACAGAACCATCCATGAGTCTGCGATCCACGTCTAATTGGGCTAAAGAGACAGGCTTAGAATATTGTATATTTTAGTGGAGGGTGCTGTCGTCCGCGTAACTGAACTGGGTTGGTTGTGCTAGAGAGGAGATCATTGATGTAGAGAAGAAACAAAGTAGGGGCTAAAGCTGAACCTTGAGGAACCCCTGCATTAATTTGATACAGTTTAGAGGAATGGCCATCCGCGACAACAGTAAAGCTCCGGTTGGTGAGGAAATTTGCTGTCCAGGTACAGAGTTTTGGTAGTAGGCCATAGGCCGGAACTTTATTAAGCAGCGCTGCTAGCCAGACCTGGTCAAATGCTTTGGATATGTCTAGAGCGACAATCTGGGATTCACCGTGTAGTTCCATAGACTTGTTCCAAGAATGGGTGACAAAGGAAAGGAGGTTGATCTGCGCTGACGGAATCCATACTGCCTGTCGTGGATTAGACTGTGTTTTTCAAGAAATTTTAGTAATTCGGTGTTTATATACTTTTCCATCACTTTCGAGACGACTGAAAGGAGAGAAATAGGCCTGTAGTAGCTAGGAAGCGCTTTGGATCCTTTCTTGGGGACGGGTTGTACTCGAGCAGTTTTCCAGTTACTAGGGAATATGCCTCTATTGTAAGATGTTCGAAACAGACGAGTCAGGGCAGGAGCAAGTTCTGGTGCGCATTTCTTGAGAACAATGGCTGGGATCTCGTCAAGGCCAGAGGCTTCCCTGGTATTAGGAGAAGAGAGCATCTTTCGTACCTTTTTAGTTTTGAAAATGATATCCGCCAGTTTATGCGCGACATTGGAGACTGTTGGTGGTTGAACATTTGGAGATGGGTTGAGAGTAGAATTACCGGCGAACAACGAGGCAAAAAGTTCAGCCTTGCCCAGGGCGGTAGAAACAATTTCATCCCCTGAGACAAGAGGTGGGAACGTGCTCTTGCGGAAATTATTCCCAATATATTTAGCAAGAGTCCAGAAGGGTTTGCTGCCGCTGGAGCTTAAGAGGACTTTGTTTTTGATGTGGTTAATAAACGAGTTTTTTGCATCAGAAAGAATGCGGACATAGCGGTTTTTTGCGTCGTTAAATGCTTGACGGTTTTCCTGACTGGGATTGTGTAGAAGCGTTTTGTGAGCTTTGACCTTTTTAAGTCTGGCCTTGTCACAGGATTTAGAGAACCAGGGCTTTTGAGTGGCTGCAGGGGTTTTCTATGTACGTGGAATAAATAATTCCATGCCAGCTTAGATAATTTCGGTGACGTTTTGTGAGATATCAGAGGGGTCAGGATGAGAGAAGCAAACAGACGCCCATGGAAATGAGGAAAAGTAATCTCTCATTTCGTCCCAGTTCGCGGAGTTGAAGTGCCAAACATTACGTGCGTGTGATGACTGTGTGACCTCGGGTTGCATTGCGCAGGAAGCAGTGACCATGCAGTGGTCTGAGCGTCCAAGGGGGGCGGTGACTGATATCTTATAGCAGTCAGGATTTGTAGTAAGAAGGAGATCCAGGCGATTTGAGCTGTGTGTTGGGATGCGAGGAAAGTAAGTAGGTTGCTGAACCATATTGGCTAAAGAATTGCTGACTGCAAAGGCCTCCGTTGCTCTTCCTTGTGGATCGGTTTTTGAGGATCCTAGCCATTCCTTATTGTGGACATTAAAGTCACCAAGAATAGTGACCGCGGAGGAAGGATATTTAGAATTCAGAAAGGTAATCAAAGAGCTGAACAAAGTTGTTGTCAGAAGTTGACCGGTAAATGCAACAGATGAATTTAGTTGCAGCCTTGAGAGAGAGTTTTATCCATAGTATGTCTTTTCTTCCAGCTTCTAAATTGGGGAGTCTGGTGCAGGGTAGATTGCTACGGAGGTACGCGCACACGCCTCCATGCAATATAAATAAAGTTAGGAGCTCATACCCCGGGAAATTAAGGTGATTAGTGGCTGTTTTGGCACTGATTTGAGTTTCGGTGAGGAAGAGGAGTTGGGGCCTATTAACCTGGAGGAAATGGTGGACGTAGTTCAGGTTAGAATTTAGGCCACATATATTCGAGAAGGATATGTTAAATCTTGATACTGGCGCCTCCTGCACAGCCCTCTCCCGGAGATCCGAATGGATGGGTATTTTATCTCTGGAATCTTTTGTACAAGGAGGAGCCATCATCATCATTTTTGCTTATAAGGGAAACCGACTCATACACCAGCACTGGAAACGTCCGTTGGGACTTCATGACTTGATGTAAGGGGTGGTACCTCCTCGGTCGTGAAAAAAATTCTTTACTATCACGTAAAGGAAAAGTCCACTACCACCTACCATATTGCAAGTATACCACACCAGCCAACTATTAAAGAGCTGGCAACATCAGTTGAATAGTGTAATCATGCGTTTACCAGGAGCAGCCATTGTTAGCAGAAGAGAGTGTTCGCATGTTCTTTTTTATGGCAATCGCAACTGTTTTTCGTTGAACATTTTGAACCTGTCAATAATGTATTCGGTAATAAATTCATGCTATTTGTTTTGTTTACGCGCCAGATCATTTTTATAACTGCTTGCAGTTTTTTGTTGTTTTTAACGCAGAAAAAAAGCAAGAATTAAAAGTGACTACTTAATTACTGCGTAACATTTGCAAGCACACATTAGCCTCGCTAACTATATTCAGCTGTTTCCTGCAAAAGGCTTTTTTCTAACGTCTAACCCACATCTAGTCTCTAACAGTACACATGATGGTATAATTGTTCCATGGTTTGTGTGGAACTGTTAATCCGCTATTCCTAACTTATGAGCCGCATGTCCGCTGCTGATTCAATTAATATAATTTAGCATAATTAAATAATAGCTAAACACCTTCAATCTATGCGTACAACGTACAACATCTACAATGTAAACAGGTTCTAAATTGTAGTAGTCAGTACCGTAATTCAAAACATTGGGATTAGATTTAAATAAAAATTTTGTGTTTCTTGATCATCCATCATCTCTAAAGGTGGTGCCGTCTTACCGTGGCAAACCGACTACGAGGCGGGTCAATAAGTCCTAGTGATGGGTCGTTATTTAACTGTCAGCTATTTTTAAACGGTTACCGAGCCGTAACGGTAACCACCAGTTATGGATGAATAAAAATAGCAGCTTAAAAAGTAACGCTTTTTATACTAAGCCAGAATTCGGAGTCGTGTCTGTTTCAGTTCTGCTGCAACTAGGTTCGATGAATAAACGTCGGTTTTCATCGGCAACTGCTATTTAACCATTTAACGGGATGAATAGCCTTGAGATTGGGAATGCTAAACATTATTACTTATGCTCGCTCTCGCTCACAGCTTTAGGGACGTACGATCTTCGGTACAATAAAACGGTCGGTTTAATTTTAATTTTAACTTTAACCGATTGTTGATGGGGATATGGCATACGGACACTACTACACAGAGTTATTCTGTTAAACTTAGAAGCTGTTATTTTTGAAACAGTTGAGTTTCCCACTAGTATGTAAAGCCAAATATTTAATAATAAAAAATGTTGGGTGAAAAGATGAATTTCTGTAAAAACGTGTTATTACTTTCCCTATAGACAACGCAAAATAGGGTTATTTCACGTGAAATTAAAGTACTTATTTATTTAAATTTATATACATTACCTAAGAAAACAGTTAACACGTCATTTTCGTTTGTCTGATAATAGTTATCAAATTGATAAAAAAATATAATGATACAACATTTTTTAATATCTATATACATTTAAATATAAAAAATTAAATGAATATATATATATATATATATATATATATATATATATATATACATATATATATATATATATATATATATATATATATATATATATATATATATATATATATATATATATATATATACACAGGGTGTTTCCAAATTGATGCGAAAATTTTTTTTAACTCAAACTCAATTTTTTATACTGTTGGCTGTTGTTTGCACAGTTTTTACAAGTGGACTGATCGACTGATAAAGATGACCAGTGAACCGAAAATGTAACTAGAGATAGAGATCTTTCTAAGAAAGAATAAAAGCATAATGTAATAACAAACCATATGTACAGAATAAAGGCAAATTTCTTTACCGAAAATTTATGAGCTGCGTTATGTTATGGAGTTCTTAGAATCACTTCTTGTGTAGCAATAAAAGTTATAACGTCTAACGTCCCAAGATGTGATAAATAATGATATTTATTGATTCTTGCTGTGGCATTGACATTTACGTAAAGACCCCTCATAAAATAAATTTGTTAGAAATGACTAGTTTATAATTCCTAAAACATCTAAGTAAATACTAATATAAGACTCCTTTCTGATTTCTAAAAGTTTCACTTCAGAGTGGCAAAAGATTTACGACACGCTTATTATAATTTCTTAACCCTTTGTTTCCTTTTCATATCGACAAAATTTGAGATTTATACACTACATGAAATAAATGCATTTATACTAGTGTGCCCGCTCTCGCTCACAGCTTTGGGAATGTAGGATACTATCGATCGACTATCCAGTTTAAAATAACTGAAGCGGTTATTTTCAACGGTTAGTATTAAATAACGTTAACGGCTTCAACTGTTAACAGAAAAGAACCGTTTTTCCCATCACTAATAAGTCCGTGACTTTTTTTAATGAAACACAGCTTTTTTAACAAAAAATCATATTATTTCTCAACATAGTCTCCTTTGAGCTCTACACACTTCGTCCAATGTTTCTTCAATTTTTTTATCCCTTCCAAAAAATAAGATATGTCGAGGTCCTCAAAATAGGTATTTGTCAAATTATTTCATCATTGGAGTCAAATCTCTTTCCGTCGAGTCATTTAGTTTGGTTTGGAAACAAGAAATAGTCACTCGGGGCTAAATCCGGAGAATAGGGCGGATGGGGGAGCAATTCGTAGCCCAATTTCTGAAATTTTGCCATGGAGCCTACACATGTGTGCACCCTTGCATTGTATTGGTGGAAAATAACTTTTTTCTTGTCCAAATGCGGTCGTTTTTTCCTCAAATCGTCATTGAATGGGTTTAATAAGTTGGTATAATATTCGCCATTGATTGTTCTTCCCTTTTGAAGGTAATCAATGTGGATTATACCGCGCGCATCCCAAAAAAAAACGGTTGCCATGACTATTGGCTGACAAATCCACCTTGGCCTTCTTCGGCGCCGACTCGCACGGAGAAACCCAGTGTTTTGACTGCTGGCGTGTCGTGGTGAATCCATGTTTCGTCCACGGTTACGAAACGGCGCAAAAACTCGTCCCTATTGCGGTTGAACAACGCCAAACACTCCTTCGAAGTTGTCACACGATTGCGTTTGTGGTCGATTGTGAGCAAACGCGGCACCCATGCATCCATCTTGCGGATAGCTTTCTCATACCCAAGTGATCATGCAAAGTCGAAATCACTAAGCCATGTGATATGCTTCCACAATCCCCCCACTTTCAATCTCCGATCGGCCAACATCATATCGTGAATTTTTTCAATTGTTTCGGGTGTAGCGACCTCAACTGGGCGTCCAGAACGTTTGGCCTAATTTGTGCTTGTACGGCCGCAACAAAATTCAGTAAACCACTTTTTTTACCATGGAAATTGATGATGCAGAGTCCCCATAGTATTTATCAAGCTTAGCCTTGGTTTAAGTGATGTTTTTTTCCGAAAAAAATAATGTTTGATGAGCACACGAAATTCACTTTCTTCGATTTTTGTTATAACTCAAGAGGTTGTCTGATTTCAATGGCTATCTAACACAAACTAAATGACGCAGCTTGTTCAAATTTTGACAGGGGTCAACTGACAGATGCGATGTGAAGAGGCGGGAAACTTAAAAAAGTGACGTACTTATCGACCCGCCCTCGTATCTCCCTCTAGCAACTCTTCATTTCATTGAAGCTACCATACTTAATTACCTGGGCTAAGTCTTCCAGTACTTTCAGTCTTGGTCTACCTCTTCCCTTTTTTCCAAGTTACTACGTGTTTTTCAAATAATATTGTTACAACGTTATTATGTCTCAAAATATGCGCGACAAATTTTGCGTTACTCTTCTCTCAATTTCTTGCAGCAAGGTTCTTTCTGCTCTTAGCTCTTTTTTTATTTTTTATTGTCATCTTGATGGCTGCGGCATGTCAGGCCATTAGCACATTCATTCCCAATTCTTCATTGATTTTACCAATTTTCCAGATAAGGTCAACTTCTCGCTGGTCCACCCGGGAATCGAACCCGGGACCTCTCGCTTAGCAGGCCAACACCAAGCAACCTGCGCCATGAGGGTGTTGTCTTACCTCTTTTAGCACCCTTTTATTCATACGTATACTTGGAGAACCCAAATCACCGCAACACATCTTTTTAAAGACCTGACGATCGTTTCACTAACAAGGTTATCGTCATCTGAGGACGAAAAATTCTAAACTGCTTACTAGTAAATATCACGTTATATACTGAATTTTAGGTAGAGACCGATACCGAGAGGGAGGCAAATTTTCTGTGTATTGTATTGTTATTGCCGGACGAGGTTTTTGAACTTCGTTTATAACTTTACCTGGCAAATTTCGGAATATTTGATCTGTATCAGAGACAGAGGGCAAACAAAGAAGTATAAATCAGTGGCGGCACTCGGTTTAAGGAACTTTTGTTTTTTATTGCCTTAGAAACATAAATACTTTCGTACGCATCTAGCTTCGCTGACTGTCTAGCATTTTTGAAGTTTCATATTTTCTTTATCAATGTGGTGGTGATTATCCCAAATATGTTGTGCCACGCATGACTTGTCTACACTACCGTATCTCAGCTGTGCCAGATGTTCACGAAATCTAGTCACAATGGTTCTACTAGTCTGCCCAATTACAATCTTAACAACATCATAGATACCCGACATTTCATTGACTTTATCTTTATCTTTCGTATTACCTATCAAATTTCTTAAATTATTTTTTGTCGAAAAATTTAACTGCAAATCGGTTTTCTTAAAAATGCCCTTGAGACCCCTTGTGATACGCTGTTCAAAAGGTAGACAAACAATTTTGTTCTCTATTGGTGAATTTTTATTTAAAAAAAATCACTAATAGAGAGGTTCATCTGTTGCATTTACCGGTCACCTTCTTACAGCAATTTTGTCCAGCTCTCCGACTACCTTTCTGAGAAAACCGATCACGTGATTTCTAAATATCCTTCCTCCGAGGTCACTATTCTTGGTGACTTCAATGTCCATAATAAGGAATGGCTGGGATCTTCAAAAACCGACCCACAAGCGAGAGCAGCGGAGGCCTTCCCAGTCAGCAATTCTTTAGCCAATATGGTTCAGCAACCTACTTACTATCCTCGCATCCCAACACACAGCTCAAATTTTTTGGATCTCCTTCTTACTACAAAACCCGAATGCTATAAGATATCAGTCACCAAAAAGCCCTGGTTCTCTAAATCCTGTTACAAGGCCAGACTTGAAAAGGTCAAAGCTCACAAAACGCTTCTACATAATCCCAGTCAAGAAAACCGTCAAGCATTTAACGACGCAAGAAACCACTATGTCCGCATTCTTTCTGAGGCAAGAAAGTCGTTTAATAACCACATCAAAAACAAAGTCCTCTCAAGCTCCAACGGCAGCAAACCCTTATGGAATCTTGATAAATCTATTGGGAATAATTTCTGCATGAGCACGTTCCCACCTTTTGTTTCGGGGGATGAAATTGTTTCTACCGCTCTGGACAAGGCTGAACTTTTTGCCTCGTTCGCCGGCAATTCTACTCTTAGCCTATCTCCAAATGTTCAACCATCAACAGTCCCAAATGTCGCGCATAAAATGACGGATATCATTTTCACAACAAAAAAGGTACGAAAGATGCTCTCTTTTCTTAATACCAGGAAAGCCTCTGGCCTTGACGAGATCCCAACAATTGTTCTCAAAAAATGCGCACCAGAAGTTGCTCCCGTCCTGACTCGTCTGTGTCAGACATCTTACAATAGAGGCATATTCCCTAGTAACTGGAAAACTGCTCGAGTACAACCCGTCCCCAAGAAAGGATCCAAAGCGCTTCCTAGCAACTACAGGCCTAGTCAGAAATAACAATATATATATATATATATATATATATATATATATATATATATATATATATATATATATATATATATATATATATATATATATATATATATATATATGTAGGTATCACACCGATAACTCAACAAATGCCGGGCCGATTTTGATTAAATTTGATGAATACCTTCCTTTTGCAAGTGGCTTGCAAAGTTCGTTAGCCAGGAAAATCAGTCCAGGTTTTCCCGGTAAATTTTATGTTTTCTTTCGGAAAAAAATATATCTCCGGAAATAACAAAGTAAGGGCAACCAAATTTGGTATGCGTGTTTGCATTAGAAAGTGAACCATGTAAATTTAGATCTGTAGGTTTGAAGACAGAAAAGTTATGGCCGGTTAAAGAAAAAAAATTTGGAGTTTTCATCAAAACGTGAAAGTCGCGATTTGAAACGTCAAAATTCGCAACCTCTAAGCACATAACCTGAAACAAATACGGACTGTGAGAAGAAAATGCCGCAAGAAGAGTGTTCTGCACACCCTTAAGTTTCAGCTTCAACCGTCATTGTCCTTTATTTAACTAAAATATTTCCAGAAATTTCATTTGACATAACGGTCTGTAATTTTTAGCTAATTTTCCTGGAACAATTCTTAAATGAGGAGACGGCGACTTTTGTATTTTAAAAGGATTTCTTCAAATGAGCGCAAACTAGGCCCCCTAAAATCCATATCCGGGTTTAGTTTCAGTGTTTATCTGTTAACATATATGCAGGTGACGCATTTCTACGGGAAAGCTCAGTATAAGTGTTATTATACAAGATACGAGAAAAAGTTGTATAAGTTAATTATAGTGTGTCTTGAGCTGCATCTTATAAAATTAGATTGACAATCACAGGATGGCCCATAAGTCGTTGGTGATACCTAAAATTTTTGTTTTCGAACATATACTTTTATACGAATTTATATTATTGCATTTTTGCATTTTTTATCGAAATAGGATGCATGTTTTTAAGAAAATAAATCGAGACGCAGTTGATAGAGAATTTTCATTAAATGCTTCAAATTTAAATAACTCAATTTGCTATTAACCAAAGGTTTGTTGGCTAGGAAACCAGTTTTCTCAGAAACATTTAAAGTTTATTTTCGGAATTTTTTTTCTACTATATAGGCTATACCGGTAACCAGATTGATGCCTGCTTGCATTAGAGAGACATATTTACTATTAAAAACATTTTTATGAAAATTCACTTCCATAACGCACATGCTGTTTCCATACTTACATTCAGGCTGACCATCTTGTCCTCGACAGACGTGTCATTGCTTTATGCTCACTTTATTAAAGGAAGTGTGGAAAACAAATAATAATAATGATGATAATAATGCTTCCTTATTATCAATTCATAATTACCAATTATAAAATTGGAGCTTTTACTGCGCATTTACTAATGGGAGAATACTACTAAAACCTTGTCTATGCTAGTACTGCCCTGAACGCCATAGTACGAGAAACGAAGAACCCGCACATCTTGTCCTGATAAATTTAGAAAAGAGTTCCAAAGAAAACATAGTTAGCTGGATTATCGCGTAATTCAGAAGCATGGCTTTCTGATGAGAATTAGAAAAAAACTAAATTAGTGGAAATCGTGGTACGTCCTGCATAATGGTCAAAGAAGGCAAGCAGCTGTCTTTGATGGAAATGTGTTGGAACAAGTAGATGCAATTTATGAAAAGAGCCATTTGTAATTAGATAAATCTTGAATAATTAGCGTTACTTGTTAGGAAATGCTGCTTTGCCCAGTTCTTTTTTTATAAAATAAAAGCATGCAGGTATCATGTTAAAAAAACTACGACCTGGTTGTTTTCAAATCTGGTTACAAACGATATTATTAAAGCGATGAAGCAACGCAATTCGCTACAACATATTTTCAACAGCAACTATAGTTACGCCAGCAGTTTCCCCAATCAGATAATTAATTACACTTTTCAATTTTAAATCTAATGTAAGGCTACATGCATTGTGTGTGTGTTTTATTATTATTATTATTATTATTATTATTATTATTATTATTATTATTATTATTATTATTATTATTATTATTATTATTAACAATCACGGTGGAATATTAAAAAACATTTACTCAGAAAATGTCCGTTATCTCAGTATTCAATGCCACAGTAATGAGACTATATATTGCAAAATATCGTTCCATCTTCTACACTGCATAAAACTCCTTTATAACACCATTGTTTAACAAAGCCCTCTAGGTAATGTTTCCCTGAATACCAAATAAATTCCTTATAAAGTCGTGACTTCAGACGAATTTTTAAAACGGTCAAATATGGTCTAATGTCCTTTTCTGCAAGTAAACATCCATTAGCTCATTGTATAGCGTCGACTTGGCAAGATTCAGCAAAAAATTGCAAACTTTACTCATTGGCCCCAAGTCCGCTGACAATCCAGCATAAATGTCTACCGCATATAAGGATCTATTTAACAAACCAAGAAAAATACCCCTTATAAAATTCCATATATCCTTTGTTTTGGAACATTGCACGAAGAGATGCCAGGACGTTCGGATTATTTGACACCAAGGACACAAGTCTGAATCTATCTTTCCTGCCCTATTCAGAAAAACCAGGTCCGCTAAGCGGTTCTTTGCT
This sequence comes from Tillus elongatus, assembly GCA_964006375.1. Classification (NCBI taxonomy): domain Eukaryota; kingdom Metazoa; phylum Arthropoda; class Insecta; order Coleoptera; family Cleridae; genus Tillus; species Tillus elongatus. The sequence goes on from OZ023264.1 coordinate 12,603,474, forward strand.
AGACGGAAAGCTATCGACTGTTGGTGGGAAACTGTTGGATGCTCTATAAAGCTCTTCCAGTAAACTGGATCATCAGTCCAAGCTCCCTTTAAAGGAGCTCCGATCCGTTAATGTTTGAGAGTTGTTTCTTTGAGCAGGTCTCTCCTCGAATCCGTTGAAATATCCTTAATTTGTCCTCGTGAGTCAACAAATTGCCATGTGATGGAAGCCAAGTAGTTGCTATCTACATCGTTCTGATTAATGAAGTGGGAGCTAAATTTATCTTTTAACTGTTGAAAATTTATCCGTAAGTTACACTTAAGATATGGATTGTAACCTGATATATTTAGGTCCTGAAAGTCTACCCAGTTGTCGTTGTCAATTAGCTGAGATATTTTGTACAAACCTAAACTAAACCATAAGTTTGAAATTGTTAATTGGGCAACATTTACAAGTCTACAGTCAATCAAGGGTAAGTCGCCAATCTTACATGATCTAAACAAGTTTGCAGCATTGAATTCTATTATGTCAAGAAAGGCCATGACTTGATACAAAACATTGGGGAGGTGATTATCTCTATATGGGGAGGGCTTCATGAAGAGAACTTGCCAGGTAAGGCCACAATTTCGATAGGTCGACAGAAAATATCGCGTCATTACTAACCACTTAGGTTATTCTATGCAGGACAAGAACTTACAGGCAAACAGTAATCGAAACAACTTTACTTTACATTCGACATTAACCAAACCTAAACCACCATGTGATATAGGTAAGCAAAGATGCTGTTCTGTGACCCAGTGCTTTCTTCCACGCCAAAATAATTCAATTAAAAATTTTTGTACGCTTTTAAGAAGTTTGGTGGAATTGGTAATACTTGAAATGAATACCATAGGGTGGGAGCTATAAAGTGGTTAATTACTATAACCCTTCCTCTCCAAGAGAGGGATGGCAAAACATTTTTCCATTTTGTTGCTGAATTTCTGACCTTAGAAAAGATTAATTCTAAAATATCGTCATTAATTACATTTTTATCATTATTAATAGTTACACCTAAAATATTAATGCTGTCTGAAGTCCATGAGATACCCAACGGTATTTCAGTCGTGCCTTTGAAACGCCCGAGCCAAAAAAAGCATTGTGTGTGTGCGTGTGTGCGTCCGTGCGTGCACGCGCGTGTGTGTGTATGTGTGCGTGTTTGTTTCTTTAACATCGGTCTATTTCCGCGACTATGGCCAATCACCGACGCCAGGGAGCAGTTGCATCTCGCTACCGTGGAAAATCTGCCGAACCCCTGCCCTTCTGTAATGGGGGTGGGGATCTTTAACGTGCCCAACGTCGCATGGACATGGGACTGGCGGCTTTACGCCCCCTCTGAAGGGCGAAACTTGCAGACATTCAACTTGCTCAAATACAATGCCACAACCGCGGTTGATATTAATTGTGCAGTATGTTTTGATAAAGTGAAAGGAGAACGCTAGGATCGAACCCAGTAGTTTTCGAGGCACATAAATTCCATTCAATTCCAAAGAATTATATTCTAACAAAGTTACAAAAATGTACAATTTTATGAATTTTCATTAAAAAAATTCACTAATAAAGAGGTATCGATGGTAAAACTTTTGGAAAATTTCTTCTAATAGTCTGTTTTTAACCATTAGTTCTTTATTGACTTGCTTTAGGAGTGAGTTTTCCCTTATCAAGTCTCAGTCAGCATTATAACCATCCCACACTACTGAATTGTTTATGTTCCTGGTTTTATTCGCTATTTCTTCTAGTATTTCCTTTTAGTGAATTTTCTTTAAAAAATTCACTAATGAGGAGAACCCGACTTTTGAATTTTGAAAAAATGTCTTCAAATGAGCGCTAATTAGGCCCCCCAGAATACATATCCGGGGTCAGTTTCAATTTTTATATGTTTATATATATATATATATATATATATATATATATATATATATATATATATATATATATATATATATATATATATATATATATATATATATATGTATCACACCGATAACTCAAAAAATAATGGGCCGATTTTAATTAAATTTGGTGAAAAAATTCCTTTGGCAAATGGCTTGGATAAGTTCGTTAGCCAGGAAAATCTGCCTAGGTTTTCCCGGAAAATTTTGTGTTTTCTTTCGAAAAAAAATTATATCTCCGGAATTAACAAAGTAACCAAATTTGGTACGCGAGTTTATATTATCATAAGTAAACCACCTACCAAAATTTAGCACCTAAGTTAAAAGATAAAAAAGTCTTGGGTATTTAAAGAAAAATTAATTGGGGGTTTCCTCAAAACGTCAAAGTCGCGATTTAAAACGTCAAAATTGGCAACATTTAGGCAAGGAACCTGAAACTAATACGAGCTATGGAAAGAAAATGTCTCAAGAAGAATGTTTTACAAAGCCTGAAGTCTTAGATTCAACCGTCATTGTCCTATATTTTACTAAAATATTTCCAGAAAATTCCTTTGAAATAGATCCTTTTTCTAGTGCTTTGGCAGTAGCCTCAGCTATAGAGTTTATGGTATATAATTTTTGTCGAATTTTCGTAAAAAATCAATAAAGTTCAATATATCCGTTACAAGATACGAAAAAAAAACTGTAAACATTAATTATAGGGTGTCTTGAGCTACATCTTAAAGAAAAATTATACAATCACAGGGTGGCCCATAAGTCGTTGGTGATACAAATTGTGTTTTTCTTTTTTATCGAACACGCCTTATTGGATTTTTGCATTTTCCATCGACATATAATGCATGTTTGTAAGAAAATAAATTCGGGACGCAGCAAGTGCGTTACGGTAGCGAATTTTCATCGAATGCTCAAATTTGAATAGCTCAAGGAAGGTACTCACTAAATTTGATCAAGATCAGCCCATTATTTTTTGAGTTATCGGTGTGATACATACATACATGTGTATATATATATATATATATATATATATATATATATATATATATATATATATATATATATAGAAACTGACCCCGGATATGTGTTCTAGGGGGACTAATTAGCGCTCTTTTGAAGAAATTTTTTAAAATTCAAAAGTCGGGATCTCCTTAGTGAATTTTTTTAAAGAAAATTCACCAAAAAGCTATGATAACCAAATTTGGTAGGTAGGTTTACGATATAAAAAGTAAACTATACACCAAAATTTAGATTTCTATGTTACAAGAAAAAAAAATTATGATAAAATATTTAGTGCCAGATCATTTCTATGAAAATTCACTACCATAACGCACTTGCTGCGTCCAGGCTTTTCATTAAAACAGTCGCGTTTATTTATTAAGATAGTTTCAATAACTGTATTTTGAAAAAATTTCGTGTTTAGGCCTTTTTTCGACCAAGTCACAGAAATAATAGTCTGGCGGTGCTAAATCGGGAGAATAAGCCGGGTGGTAAACCAATTTAAAACGAATTTTATCATTATTTGCATTGAAAAGTTCTTTCCGCAATACAACGCACGTGTTTATAAATTAAAAAATCTCGGGACGCAGCAAGTGCGTATATTTTCATAAAACTATTTTTTAATAGCAATAATGTGTTTTTTTAAGAAATCAGGCATCAAATTTGGTTACCAGTATAATCTATATAGTAAAAACAATGTGCCATGTTTCATCAAAATAACTTTATTGTTTGAAAATGTAAAAAAATTTCCGAAAGTAAACTTAAAGTGTTCCAGAAAAAACTCGTTTTTTGGTCAACCTTATAGGTTAATAGCAAATTGAGCTATTCAAATATTAAGCATTTGATCAAAATTCGCTACCATAACGCACTTACTGCGTCCAGAATTTTTGTTCTTACAAACATGCATTATATTTCGATGGAAAATGCAAAAATGCAATAACATAAGGCGTGTTTGATTAAAAAAAAAGAAAATTTGTATCACCAACGACTTATGGGCCATGTAGTTTAAGACACCCTATAATTAATATATACAATTTTTTTTTATATCTGGTATAATAACAGATATATTGAGCTTTATTGATTTTTTTACGAAAATTCTACAAAAATTATATACTATTAACGATAAACTCTATAGCTAAGGCTACTGCCAAGTATCAGAGAAAGGGTCTATTTGAAATGAATTTTCTGGAAACATTTTATTAAAATGAAGGACAATGACGGTTGAAACTAAGACTTCAGGGTTTGTAAAACATTCTTCTTGAGACATTTTATTTCCATAGTCCGTATTAGATTCAAGTTCTTTTCCTAAATGTTGCCAATTTTGACTTTTAAATCGCAACTTTGACGTTTTGTGAAAACCCCCAATTTATTTTTGTTTAAATGCCTATAACTTTTTTGTATTTTGACCTACAGAGCTAAATTTTGGTAGGTAACTTTCCTATAATGATATAAACCCGCGTATAAAATTTGGTTGCCCTTACTTTGTTAATTTTGGAGATATAATTTTTTTTCCAAAGAAAACACAAAATTTTCCGGGAAAACCTCGTCGGATTTTCCTGGGTAACGAACATATCCAAGCCACTTGCAAAAGGAAGGTATGTGCCAAATTTTATCAAAACCGGTCCATTATTTTTTAAGTTATAGGTGTGACATATATATATATATATATATATATATATATATATATATATATATATATATATATATATATATATATATATATATATATATATCTATATATATATATATATACAGGGTGTCTCTCTAACAATGGGCCAAACCCATATATTCGGATAGAGCATCAAAAATTAAATAGACTTTCATTAATACGTTTTGTCCGATTGTTGCTTGTTTTCGATATACAGGGTGTTAAATTTGACTTTGAAAAAAATTAAATCGCTCGTTTTTCTGCTAATTACTGGAATATTGATTTGGAACTTTGTAATAGGGGGTTATCGAGGATGCCGCTTCCAACCGTGATACCTATTTTGAGCTACATCATAGTTGGCGCCAGCTACACTAAACCCGAATGTTTTCCAGGGGCATAACTTTTTCGATGATCAACTTTCTGCAAATCTTTTCAGAAAAACTGAAAACTACTAATTTTTTGTACGAAAAAGGTATACTTAGTTGAAACTCATAAAGTGAGTGGTTACCGAGATATTGCGGTTTTAATAATGGTGTGCATTGAAAATCTCTCAAATCTGAAATTTTATTCTGGCCCAAAGTTCATCTCTGGAGTTACAAACATTATTGTGTATGTACCAGTTGTTTCAAGTAACCCCAATGGAAAATTCTAGAGGATTGAGGTCGGTGTATTTTAATCATAATTTTCTAATTCTAAATCAATTCCTAAAAATTGGGAAGTTTCTCTGGATTTAATTCGATTTCATAGAATAAGTATGTTTTTGGCAAATAAAAGATGTATTCCTGTGGACATATCACGGCGCTAATAACTATAGCAGTTGATTGGCCGGGTCAACAACTGTCAACGAAGTAGATGAAATATCTTTTGTTTTTCGTTTTCATAGGGATGTCATTTGCGTAACACAATAAACATAATCTGTCAATTTTGACAAGCACATGGTTTTTCAATTAAGAGCAGTAGGTAGTTATTATTTCTGAAATGCCTCTCCATAATGAGTTTAGCAATATTGAGAAGAGAGATATGATCTGCGTTTATGCGCAATCAAACTTCCGTAGCCACCAAGCCGCCGCCAGATACTTGGAATTATATCCTAGTCGTAGACAACCAGATCACAAGACCTTTAGAAGATTATACGATAAATTAGGTATGTAAAAGAGTAATATGCACTCATTGCCATTGATTATTTCTGAAACGAAAGTTTTGACAAAATTCACACCTGACGGCTGGAAAAATCGTGAAATACACATTTTGTTACACAGATGCGTATGATCTCGTCCTTATGTATTCGTAGGTGAAACTGGTTCTTTCAATTCGAAGTCGGAAGTTGGTGGACCAAGACGTCCTGTACATCAAGAGGAAGAGATATTAGTACGCCTTGCAGAAGATCCGGAAACAAGCGTAAGCAGCAACTGGAATAAATAAATCAAGTATTGGTAGACTTCTCAGAAAAGAAAAGTTACATCCTTACCACTTCACACCAGTGCAGAATCTTTTACCTCTAGATTTTCTATCTAGATTGGATTTTTGTGAACGCATTCGTCGGTATCAGAATGACGATCCGTTTTTCTTCAACAACATTCTATTCACTGACGAAGCGACATTCACAAGAACAGGAGTTTTCAATTTCAAAAATGCTCACACATATGACAGCAGCAATCCTCATTTGACGCGAGAACACCATTTTCAACATGAGTTCTCCATTAATGTCTGGTGTGGCATACTAGGCGACGTGTTGTTGGGACCAATAGAACTTCCTGCAAGGCTCAATGTGGAGAATTATTCAATTTTCTTGAGAGATCAACTTCCTATTCTCTTGGAAGATGTCCCTCTAGACGTGCGCAGGAGATTATGGTTCATTCACGACGGGGCACCTGCCCATTATGGACTTCCTGTCAGAGAATTTCTGAACCAAAATTATCCGCGCCGATGGATAGGTCGAGGTGAAGATTTTCCTTGGCCTGCACGTAGCCCCGACCTCAATCCTCTAGATTTCTTCCTCTGGGGTCACTTGAAAGAATTAGTATACAAGAATATTTGTAACTCCAGAGATGAACTTTGGGCTAGAATAATCGAATCCAGTGATATATTGAAAAACGATTATCAAACTTTTTTTGAGGTGAGGCAAAATTTTGGGTTGAGACTAGAAAAATGTATTGAAGTAGGCGGAGGCCATTTTGAGAATCTTATTAAGTGAATTGTTCGATAATTGTCAATTTTTTCTTATAATTTAGTGATAATAATAATGTTAATAAAATTTCAGATTTGAGAGATTTTCAATGCACACCATTATTAAAACCGCAATATCTCGGTAACCACTCACTTTATGAGTTTCAACTAAGTATACCTTTTTCGAACAAAAAATTAGTAGTTTTCAGTTTTTCTGAACAGATTTGCAGAAAGTTGATCATCGAAAAAGTTATGCCCCTGTAAAACATTTGGGTTTAGTGTAGGTGGCGCCAACTATGATGTAGCTCAAAATAGGTATCACGGTTGGAAGCGGCATCCTCGATAACCCCCTATTACAAAGTTCCAAATCAATATTCCAGTAATTAGCAGAAAAACGAGCGATTTAATTTTTTTCAAAGTCAATTTTAACACACTGTATATCGAAAACAAGCAACAATCGGACAAAACGTATTAATGAAAGTCTATTTAATTTTTGATGCTCTATCCGAATATATGGGTTTGGCCCATTGTTAGAGGGACACCCTGTATATATGTATATATATATATATATATATATATATATATATATATATATATATATATATATATATATATATATATATATATATAAAGATATATAAACATATAAAGTCTGAAACTGACCTCGGATTTGGGTTCCGGGGGTCCTAAATAGCGCTCATTTGAAGAAATTTTTTCAAAATTCTAAAGTCGAGATCTCCTCAATAGTGAATTTTTTTAAGAAAATTCACTAATAAACAAAACAACCTGCACACAATTTGTATTGCCAAATGGCCATGACTGTATCGACAAGCGTTTATTTGCAGTAGTAATTAAGATATTAGGTAGAGTGTTTTTGTTTTGTCAAGCGACCAACAATAGCGGATTTTAACTCCACTTTTGTACAGAGTCTCCAAACAGTATAATTTTCACAATATACTAATTACTACCATTAAAATTTTAATATCGCGAACAATATGTGATTCGAAATTTGTTAGTGTATTTAATTGCCATGCTTTCAGGCAGACGTTACCTTTTTTTGTTGTCACTTAAAAAGCGTGAAGGCCACAGTTTTGTTCTGAAATAACGAATGATAATAATAATAAGCACGTGGAAGTGAAATTCGTTGTAGTAACCTCACGGAGTTCGTTGTTTATGTGTTCTTGCGTGCGTTTTAAAACGGATTAAATTGCGTGATTTTGCAAGAATACATGCACGTGAATGAATCTGAGTTAATTATAGTCAAATGTTAAATGTGTTATAATAAATGATTTGGATGTGTACCTATGTTAAAAAAGCCTGAACGCAACAAGTGCGTTATGGTAGTGGATTTTCATAAAAATGTTTTAAATAGCAAATAGAATTTAGAAGCTGGAAGAAAAGACATACTATGGATAAAACTCTCTCTCAGGGCTGCAACTAAATTCATCTGTTGCATTTACCGGTCACCTTCTGACAACAACTTTGTCCAGCTCTTTGACTACCTTTCTGAAAAAACCGACCATCTGATTTCTGAATATCTGAAAACCGTCAAGCATTTAATGACGTAAGAAACCGCTATGTCTGCATTCTTTCTGAAGCAAAAAACTCGTTTAATAACCACATCAAAAACAAAGTCCTCTCAAACTCCAACGGCAGAAAACTCTTCTGGGCTCTTGCTAAATCTATTGGGAATAATTTCTGCAAGAGCACGTTTCCATCTCTTGTCTCAGGGGATGAAATTGTTTCTACCGCCCTGGGCAAGGCTGAACTTTTTGCCTCGTTGTTCGCCGTCAATTCTACTCTCAACCCACCTCCAAATCTTCAACCACCAACAGTCCCCAATGTCGCGCATAAAATGACGGATATCACTTTCAATACTAAAAAGGTAGGAAAGATGATCTCTTCTCTTAATACCAGGAAACCCTCTGGCCTTGATGAGATTCCAGCAATTGTTCTCAAAAAATGCGCACCAGAACCTGCTTCTGTCCTGACTCGTCTGTTTCAGACACCTTACAATAGAGGCATATTCCCTAGTAACTGGAAAACTGCTCGAGTACAACCCGTCCCCAAGAAAAGATCCAAAGCGCTTCCTAGCAACTTCAGGCCTATTAATAAATATACAATATTCTAAGCCTGTCTCTTTAGCCCAATTAGATGAGGATCGCAGACTCATGGAGGATTCTGTCTCCGTGGATCTCCAAAAAATATTAGACTGGGGAAGTAGAAATCTTGTACAATTCAGCCCCACCAAATCACAGTCTTGCTTTCTTTCTCATAAGAGATACACCAGCCCTAGACCCATCACAATAAACAACCAAGTTATTCAAAGTAATGAGTCCTTTTTACTTGTTGGCATTTCTGTGGATCGAAATCTGAATTGTCACCAACATGTCACATCAATTGCAGAAGCGGCTGCTAAGAAATTAGGTTTCCTCTACCGGGCTCGCAAATACTTTTCACCAGCTAATCTCTATACCTTATATACTTCACAAATGAGGCCAAATCTCGAATACTGCTCCCACATCTGGAGTGCTGCTGCCGCTTCTACACTCTCTATCCTGGACTCCATTTAGAAGAGCTATACGTCTCATCGGTGGCCCTACCCTCACCCAAAGGCTGCCATTCTTTGCCCACCGACGTCCTGTTGGTGACCTATGTCTCTCTTTTATAGATATCTGCACGGGCACTGCTCAGAGGAGTTTTCTTCCATAGTTCCTCCACCTGCTGCCCCCAACAGATCTACCAGGGGAACAGAGCGAATGCACCTTTGTACTGTCCAGGTCACCAGACATAGAACATCTTGTTATGCCCGCTCTTTTGTCCCGAGGACTTCCAAGTTGTGGAATTCCTTGCGGGCGCATGTTTTTCCTTCTCCTCCGACCCTCCAAACCTTCAAGTCTAGAATTAACAAGTTGCCTCTTTCCTCCTTGTCGACACCCACGGTACGATAGTATTTAGGCTGTAAGCCCTCGTGGTGTGTTGTTGAAATAAAAAATAAAAAAAATGTGTTCTTTTAAAGAAAGCAGGCATAAAATTTGGTTACCAATAGTTTCGTATTTACTAGATGCAATTATCTCAAATGGCTGGGTGCTAATGAAGAAGTTGAAACTAAGCGATCCAAACTGTGCCTCTTCGTTACGTTTTCGGAGATTTATTGCCATGAGTTTGCTACAGACTTATGGTAAGAAACCGAACAGAGAAAAAACTACCCTACCTGCCCAAGTGCCTTCCACATTTGACAACATTGGGCATCTCATTAGGTACGATGAGTCTGACAGACGATGTCAAGAATGTAAAATGAAGAGTAATTTCATGTGCACTAAATGCGACTGTGGGCTTCATCCGAAGTTTTGTTTTGAAAAGTACCATACTAAATAGAATACTGACACTCATTTAAAATAAGAATAAGGCTCCACTATGTTTATTTTGCATAGAGTCCCTGTTGAGGGACAGTCTATAATAAACAACCAAAAAGACATATTGTATTTTTTAAAGTTTTTCTGTACTTGTTGTAACCCATTCAAGTATTTTGTAAGAAGAAAATGCGTAAAAACAACTTTTTTGAGTTCATGCACTAATTGGTTAATAATGGGTGTCACGGTATTAAGGTAAGGTCGATGACAATGCAGTTCCGAGGTTGTGTAACAACAATTAATGCGCTGAATATGCAGGTTTTCATTTATTTTTCATTTCAATGTAATAAATCTGTAATGCACTAAGTGAATATTGGGACCTGTGACGAGCACTGGTAAGTACAGTTGGTAAACCCAAATCACCACAACACATCTTTATGTCTGGAGAGAAGCCTGTCATTTAATGTTTAGTTATTTGTTAAGTAATACTAAAGATAAAGCCACTGAAATGTCCGGTATCTATGAGGTTGTAAAGATTGTACTCTTAAATACGTCGGATAGACTAAAAGAAACATAGGTACCAGATTGCGTGAAGATCTCGCACATTGTATTGTATTTTGAAGGATGACATGGCTGCGGCTTGTTGCCATTCGCACATTTTTCCGTGATTATAGCTTTCTTCCTCATTTGATCTGTCCCTGATTAATTACGCGTGAGCTAATATCTAAAAGATATATAGCGTCTGTATGTATTATTCGGATCACTTTGTATATAACCATTAGCTATAATTTAATTATAATGTCTGTCTCAGTGTATATATTTATTACATTTTTTTATATTCAAGTTAATAAGCCCACTATATTGCACAACAAAGCACACAGTTTTGTAGATAAAAATTAACTGTTTAGATATTGCTAAAATTAGAATCTATAAAGATAGTCACTGGGACACATATCTTCATGTCTTGGGGTCGATCAAGACAACTTTGTACATAAACTAGAAGACCACAGGAGAAAAGGGGAAAACACAAGGAAAGACAATAGGAGATTTAAAGCTAGAAAACTCACGTATACTTACATCCATACTTCGTGCCACCCACACGCATATTTACATAATCACTCTCACACAAGTTTATAAAATCTATAGACTATAATATATGTATAAACTAACGTTACAGTTGTAGCTCAAGTCTTTTTGCATGTAGATAGATTTTTGTATATACATGTACGTTTTTTGTCTCTAACAAATATGACAGGTTAAACGGAGAAGAAACAATATCAAGCCTAATTATTTCGTTCAAAAAATTTTGAATATAAATATATTTGGAGGGTATTGTGCAAGCAAATAGCATATGTTCTGGATCACCAACCTCCCCACATTTGCATAAAGGAGTTTCTCTTATTCCAATTTTAAACAAATATTGAGGTACTAATGAGTGTGCAAATCTAAGCCTACAGATGTTAACTACTAAGGGTCTACTCAGATCGGTTGTGTTAAACCAAGGCTTTGTTGGGGGAAGTGGTTGTAATTTTTTATAATATTCACCTTTGTCGTCACTCTTATACTGGTGTACCCATTTTTTCAAAATTATTGTCTGATTTAAATTAGAATAAATGTCCGAGACTGGACACAGGTAACTTTTATCAGTGCCTTCACTTGTAGCGCGTTTTGCTAGATTATCAACCTCCTCGTTATTGTCGATGCCACAATGAGCCTTGACCCACACCAAAGAAAGCTCCACATTTCTTGACATTAACTCCAGGATATCACAGATTAATTTAGATATTAGTAAGTTGCATTTTGATGTTGGTGTAATGTTTTGTATTTTCTTCAAACAACTTTTGCTATCTGTAAATATGACCACTTTTTTAATGGTATGTAGTTTAATATATCCTATGGCTTCGATCAAAGCTATTGTCTCAGCCGAATATATAGATAATGTACTGTTTAATTTGGTAAGTTGTTTGTGTTGTTTTTCCGGTACATAGAAAGCGCAACCAGTACCTACTTTTTGCTTTGATGCATCTGTGTATATATGGAGTGTATTCGGAAACATTTCAGCTACTTCAGAAACAAACATATGGTTGCGAAGAGAAATGTGGTATTCTGAGTAATCTGGTAGGTATATTATACGAATATTACGTAGCAGTCGGAAATCAAAGCTGTAGATAGGATCTATGGAACTACTGTAAAAACTTGTCCTGATGGGGGCAACCTCACCGTAAGCACCGACAATTAACTGGCTCGGTTTTCGTATCCAGTGAACAGAAACAAGATCTTGTATTAAACCCTCATGCAATTTATTGGTAATATAATCATTTTTAGATACTGTTTTTAATACAAATTTCAACGCGAGTTGTTCACGTCTTAGTTTAAGAGGCAATTCGCAACACTCTGCCAAAAGATTTGTGACAGGGGTGCTCCTAAGCGCACCAATGCACAGTCTCAAACATTTATTCTGGATAACCTGTAGCTTATTTAGGTGGCCTTTTGCTGCATTGCCATATAATATTGAACCATAGTCAATTACAGACCTCACAAAGGCTTTATAAAAAGTAATACAAACGCTGGGGTCTGCCCCCCAGGCGGTATGACATATATATCGTAATATGTTATTGCCTTTTTCAGTTTTACGTACGATCATGTTGACTTGATCTTTCCAAAGAAGTTTTCGGTCCATAATAAGTCCTAAGTATTTTACAGAAGGTTTAACATCATAAACTATTTCATTGATAGTCAAGGTCGTTGGTATTTCCCTTTTTTTTGTATATATACAAAGCTGTGTCTTGTGGTTACATATTGTTAGACCATTTAATATTGACCATTTCTCCAAACCTTTCATGTCACGATCTAAGGCAGATTTTCCTTCATCTATTTCGCATGAAGTTTTATATAAGCATATATCGTCTGCATACTGAATAATTTCAGAGTTTTTTATATAAGCCGTTATGTCAGATGTGTAAATTAAGTAAAGTAGTGGGCTTAATACACTTCCTTGGGGAATTCCATTATTGGTTATTCTAGGTTTCCACACATTTTGCGATGTTTTCAGATACACCACCCTATCCTCATAAAGCTTAATAATTTTTTTCGCAAAAGTTCTGGGAATATTTAAACCTACCATCTTGTCGTAAAGAATTTTAAGATTAACATTGTCAAAAGCACCTTTTATATCAATAAACATTGCTACTACCGATTTTTTATTCGTAAAGGATTTATATATATCTAAAACAAGAGCGGTAATTCCATCCATTGTGGAGCAATTTCGACGGAAACCTCGCTGGGTTTCTGATAACTTTTGCTTGGTCTCCAGCCATTTTTCAAGCCGGTTTTTTATCATACGTTCAAAGGTTTTTTTAATGCATGATGAAAGTGAAATACCCCTATACGATTCTGTCGGATCTTTAAATGCCTTAAGAAAAGTAATCACAATATAAGTCTTCCAATCATCTGGATAGTTCTCCATTTGCCATATGTTATTTAAAATTTTTAATAACATTTCTCTCGAATTTGTTGGTAAGTGAAATAAAATTTCATATCGAATACCATCCGGACCCGGTGAAGAACCATTTTTGTTACTATTTAATGCAAAATCAAGTTCGTCGATAGTAAAGGCTTTTGATAAAAACTGATCTTCCTTAGGTTCGTGGGTAAGTTCATGGTTAGGTTCATGATCATATTCGATTTTTTCTTTTACACTAGCTGGCACTATATTATTTAGGAACTCCTCGGCCCAGATGCCATCCGATATGATAGGCGACTTTGATGCTTGTGAATTACTTAACTTTTTAGCCATTTTCCAGATCTCTTTAATTGGGGTATTTTTGTTGATTTGGCCGGAGAAATTTTTGCAAGATTCTCTTTTGCTTGTTAGTATTGTTCGCTTCTTAACTGCAGACAACCTTTTGAATGTCATGAAATTTTCAAATGTAGGAATTCTTTTATATTCTCGAAGCGCTTGCTTTTCATTATCTACTGCTATTTTACATGAATTATTCCACCAGGCTTTTCTGAAAGCAGAATTAAAGGCTGTACTCCTCCGAGGGATAGTTGACTGACATACAGAGTTGATGTTTTGTATAAAACTTTCATATGTAAGATTATTTGAAAAAGTCAGTTCTGTTATTATTTCCATCAGTATGGTGAACAACTTCCAATTTGCTTTATTTATATTCCACACGTTTGCAGTATTTATAAAAGGTTGAGAAAGTTGGAAATCTAAGTTATTATTTGAACTATTGTAAGAATATTTTATACTAATTACAAAGTGATCAGAACCAAGTGTTTCATTTTCTACACACCAGGAAAATTTGCCGGCAATTTGCGGAGAGCACAAGGACAGATCAATAGCGGAATCATTCAAATGATGTGGATTTTTTAAAAGGGTCTCAGCCTCCGTGTTTAAAAAAGTAATGTTACAGTTTTCGATAGCTGACAATAGTTCGTCTCCCTTAGGATTTGAAATGGAACATCCCCATCCCGTATGATGACTATTTGCATCGCCGCAAACTAGATAAGGCTTGCTTAAGCCACCGAAAAATGCCTCCCATTGATACCGTCTCAGGCTTATCGATGGCAGTACGTAAAAAGAATATACATTTAATTTATTTTTTTTGTCTATAGTTATTGTGACACCAGTGTATTCCAAGCCAGTAACAGTGCGAAGCCCGTTATTAACAACACAATAATATTTGCTTTTTGTTAGAATGGCAACACCGCCGTAGCCATCCGCTCTGTCACTTCTATAAAGACTATATCCAGAAAAGTTGACAGAGTCTGAAGATTTAAGCCATGTCTCGCATATTATAGCTATGTCTATGTTATTGTCAAACAAATATTTTTCAAGATGGCCCTTATTACTTTTTATTGACCTAGAATTCCACTGAAGTATATTCAAATTGAATTTTCAAAATGAATAAGTGAATCCTGAACCAGTTCTTTAATACTATTTACAACTTGACTATTCAGTGTGTCTACGTTTTCTTGTCTTAGAATGTTAACGATTCTTGATATTAATGTTTCGGCTACTTTATTTGCATTTGAGGCTTTACTAGAATTACTATATAACGGGGGAAATGGATTTATTATTCCCCCACCACGAGTCACGCCAATATTATTTAAGATTTTTCGGCGGCTTTCATTGAGTTTTGCTACCGTGGGAGAGTCTATGGTCTGCCTACGTTTTGGAGGAAATAGAATATCTCGTGGTTTAGTGTTTATAGCCTTACTACCGACACGAGGCTCGATGTGACGTGAATGGGCCCATGGAGCTGGAGGTTGTGCCAAACTTGATTGTTGGCTACGTTTGGGTTCTACGCGATTGTCGGATTGAGTGGATTGCTTTTTGAGAACTTGTGCATAACTCCTGTTTACCGTATCCAGGGCATCTTTATACGAAATATTAGCATTACTCATTAGGGCTTTTATGGTTTTTTGTCGATCAAATTCTGGACAAGCAGTCCTATCAGTGGCCATATGTGCCCCCCTGCATAACACGCATATCGGAGTAGCCTGCTTTTCACATACATTGTTACTATGATTTTCTCCACAACATTTACATCGCTCACTTGCCTTACATTGTGAGCTAATATGGCCGTACCTTAAACACCTTAAACACTGTATAACTCTTTGGATATATGGTTCAACATGAAAAAGAATTTTTTCTATTAATACTTCGGAGGGAAGTACTTGTCCTTTAAATTCTACTAAGATAGATGACGTATTGATATATTCAGTAACATTATCTTTTTTAGATTTCCGCTTTAGTCTTATTACATTTAGTATTTCTATTTTATTTTCATTAGTTGTAGTTATCATATCTATTAAGTCTTCTTCCTGCAGATCAAGGTCAACAAATTTAATTACTCCTTGTCTACGGGTTAAGAATGTAGGTATATATGCTTTAAAACCTCTAGCTTTAAGTGATTCAGAATTTATTAAAATGTTTGCACTTTCAGCGGAGGACAGTGTAATTTTAAGTTTATTTCGTCCTATACTTGATATATTCAATATTTTATCTTTAATAAAATCCGAACAATTATTTATTATTTTAGCGGTGGCTATACGATGTATTCTACCAATACTATCATCTGGATTTTTACCTTCTAGATAAACAATAAATGGACCTAAATCCTTATCATCATAAATGTTTATTATTTGTCTCTTTCTGTTGTCAGTTCTTTTATTAATTAAATTAGCTGGATTTTTGTCACGATTTAAACCAATATTAGATACATCATTTAAACTCTCAATTAATTTAGCATGCTTTAAATAATCTTGTTTTTTACTTACTTCTTTTCCTTTCATTTTAATTTTCGATTTTCCTATTTTACTTACGCTTTCCTTCATACTCGTTTCCTCTTCGCTTTCACTTACGTCAACAACTTCCATCATTTCCATTAGATTATCCTCAACCGCCCTATCCGGGGGTTCGGCGTCTTGTAAATTACTCATATATATATTTGAGTTATTGGCACTTGCTTGAGACAGTATCGGATATACGAGAAATCACTGAAACACTACCACTCGCTATCATTCACTGTACTCGAATGATCTCGCACATTTACGATACGGTAGTGTAGACAAGTCCTGCGTGGCACAACATATTTAGGATAATAACCACAAGATTGATAAAGATAATTTGAAACATATCAAAAATGTTAGATAGCAATCCATGCTTGATGCGTACGAAACCATTTATATTTCTAGAGCAATAAAGAACCAAACTTCATCAAATCGACCGGCACCTGTCATTTCAAGCCCATTATTTTCTTTTTACCTTTGAATTAGATAAACACTCCTAAAGCTGGCAGGTAGAATAATAAAGGAAGTTCGATGGCCTCGTCTGGCAAATAAAGATACAATGCAGAAAAGATACGCCTTCGACTTAAAATCTCGCTTTCCGTTTCGTTCTTCTACCTAAGAATCTATATAAATAGAGGTTGTAGCAAAAATCAGTTTAGAAAATTTCATCCTGTGATGAAGCTAAGGTTGTTAGCGAAGCGATCGTTAGGTCTTTAAAAAGATCGGTTGTGGTGATTTGTGGTTTTCCAAGTGTACTTATCAGTGCTCATTACAGCTTGCAATCTTCGCTTAGTCGAAACGTCGAAATATAAATAATGTCGGGCGCATTTCAACCCGAGATCCACCTCGTATGTGTTACATCCATAACCGCGGAAGCCTTCCCAAATACCTTACTATTTAACTGTATATTTATTTATTTACTTAATTATTTATTTATTGTTTCAGCAACTTAAAACGGTGCATGTGTTAGGTCAGGCACAAGGCGAAAGTGTCCCACTGGCTGGTTCCAAAATGGCCCAAAGGGTGCAATAGTTTTGTTAAGCGGTTTAAGTTTAGTGTGTTCTGTTTTGTTTTGTTTTAATGAATTACTTTTTATTACCTTTGACTTAAATAAAATATATTTGTCACTTATTTCATGGGTTTTCATATTAATTTAGGAACTTTCAGCCGTTCAGACTAACTTCTCATTGTGAAAGCAAGTGAATCGTCGCTTCACTCGTGAATAATAATAAAAAATATAAATCTATAAAAATATGCAGTAGGTAGGTATACAAAAAATTCCTATGACAACAAGCAGTAATTTCCCACAAATATTAAAGTCTGCACGCAGCAAATGCGTTGTGGTAGTGAATTTTCATAGAAATGATCTGGCACCAAATTTTTTTTTATAACTTTTTTTCTTGTAAGATAGAAATAAAAATTTTGGTATATAGCTTTCCTTTAATATTGTAAACTTACGTACCAAATTTGGTTACCATAACTTTTCTTTTTTTTTTTTGAGATAAAAATTGTTTCTGAAAGAAAACCCAAAATTTTCCCGGAAAACCTGATTCGCTTTTCCTGGATAACGAACTTATCCAAGCCACTTACAAAAGGTACATGCCAAATTTTATCGAAATAGGACTATAGTTTTTTGAGTTATCGGTGTGATACATGTATATACATATATATATATATATATATATATATATATATATATATATATATATATATATATATATATATATATATTTATTTATTTATTTAAATTAGCAATGTTTTGGATAATTTCATGCTCGTTCCAAATTAGACTTGTATTTTGCGCTACCTCTTTTCGTTTTCGAGTTATATTGAAAAAAAAACAAAATTTGCCCATTTATTTTTTCTTCAATATCTAAGTAGGCGTTGATCTGACATGTCTAAGACTTGCACATTTTACAGAGTAATCTTTTTGTGCTTTTCTCAACTTTGGATTGTGATTTGTTTTTGAGCTACAGGTATCAACGTTTGTTTTTGCTATGACAGTCATATTGGATTTTTTTCTCATGTGATAGCCTGTGAAAAGAGCTTTCCAATTATGTACAACATGCTTGAGAAATCTTGTAATTGCACTGACATTTTTGAGAAAAACCGTTTTGAGGATAGTCGGCTATGAAATCCAATACCAGAAAACAAATGACAAAAAAAGTGTTCAAAAAGCAGTAGGCCATGGAGTCTAACAATAGACTCCTACTTCTAACATACTTTTCCGTAATGATTCACGATAAAAAAATATTGTGATTTAATTTACAATACTTGATTAGGTAATAATGCTAGGTAATATTATGTGACACAGTTTAAAAACGAAACCCGGCAGTAACAACTAGAAACTTAAACTCCACAAAAGAACACAATTAGAAACGGAACTCAAATAATAAAAAAGAAACTTAAAAATACACTAAATAGAAAATTGTTCAATATGGCCACTGTTCAATGCACTTTATACACCTTTTTGAAGCACGCCTGCAAACTCTGGTGAGGGTGTTTTGGTTAATATGACTTAGAACTTCTGTGATTCTGTTTCGTAATTCATTGATATTTTGTGGTGGATCGAATGTATACACATCATTCTTCAGAGTACCCCAAAAATAAAAATCCATGGGTGTTATATCAGGACTTCGAGCACACCAATGAACCGGCCCATTGTTGCAAATGACACGATTATTAAAATTTTGGTACAAACATTCTTTTACGATCCTAGGCATTGTGAGCTGGACAACCATCTTGTTAGTACCAAATCTCGTTTAAATTATCATGAACTCTTCTAATCGTTGGTAAGATATCATTTCTCAATAGATTAAGATACCTTTCCCCAGTTAAATTATTTTCAAAAAAGAACGGACCAACAATGAAGTTACCTGCAATTTTTTTAAATTAACTGTCTAATCTACAAATAAAAATAACAGTTTTTTACCTAATAAGCCGCACCAAACATTAATACCAAATCTGTCTTGCAATCGTCTTTCTTCCTTTAGATGTGGATTTTCATTTGCTCAATAATGCCAATTATGGCGATTATACACACCACAATTTGTAAATCTGGATTCATCAGTACATATTATTTTCAAATGAAAAATTTCATCTTGCTGACATTGTCCTTGATACCATCTGCAGAATTAAAGTTGCTTAGGGTAATTGTCAACGTTTAAGCCTTGTACGATCGTAGGTTTGTATAGATGGTAATGACTGTTTTAATATACGGTGTACCGTACTTTTTCGAACGTCAATTTGTTCACCATAAAATATAACAGATTGCGGAGGGTTTTCGTTTGAAACCTGTAAGACGGCATTATTTATTTCTTCATTTCTAGGCATTGGTAGTTTCTTTGCGTGGAAGCTACCGTCGTTCACTAGATTGGTCATTATCCTGCGAAATATTTTGGTGTTTGGTTGTCGTCTTTCTGGGTAGTTGTTTTGATATGAATTTGCAGCTGCCTCAGTATTTCGGTTAGAACGAATATAACATTCCAACATATTCTTCATTACTGGACATATTGTTGAATAATATTTAAAATAAACAGGAAACAAACTATTTAGTACAAATTTTTAAGCAACGTTTTAAATACATCTCAAATTGTTCAGATAATTAAAAAAGACAGTATTCTTAATTGTCGCGATAGTGTTATATCCATAGCAACCTTTCTTCTGTTGTTTTTCCGTTGACTTACTGTGTGTAACTATTTACTAGGTTTACCTATTTAATTAAATTATAAACATTTTTTAGGATAATGTAATGTAAAATATCATTTGTAATAATGGTGTGCTTAAAGTTCCTTTTTTTATCGTGAATCATTACGGAAAATTATGTTAAAAGTAAAAGTCTATTGTTAGACTCCATGGCCTACTGATTTTTGAACACTTTTTTTGTCATTTGTTTTCTGGTATTGGATTTCATAGCCTACTACTCTCAAAACGGTTTTTTTCAAAATTGTCAGTGCAATTATAAGATTTCTCAAGCGTGTTGTACATTTGTACATCATTGGAAAGCTCTTATATAACAACTGATCTACGGTCAGTCTAGACCGGAGACAGAGCATTATAAAACTTCACCCTACCAATAGCTGTGCAGACTAGTTCAAGGCACAGTGATTTTGGAATGGGTGGAGTAAAAAGACAAAGGGCATGTACAATAAGCCAGACTGCAGTGCTGTCGGGGCGGCATAGTCGCGGACGAGCCCCGAGGGGAAAAATAACATTTGTTTAAAACCGTCTGGACCGCAAAAGACAACTGATCTACGGGCAGCCTAGACCAAAGACAGAGCAATATAAAACTTCGCCCTACCAATTGCTGCGCAGAATAGTTCAAGGCACAGTGATTTTGGAATGGGTGGAGTAGAAAAGACAAAGGGCATGCACAAAAGGCTGCCGTGCTATCGGGGCGGCAAAGACGCGGACGAACCCTAAGGGAGAAAAAAAAGGGAACCAAGTTCCAAACTTACCGGAAAAACGTTGCGTGGAATGTTCTCTTTCTCGTCACACAGGTGTGCTATCTAAACGTCTATGCAGTAATATCAAAAGAAAACGGGCGGAAGTCAATGAGAACATTATAAATTCATATTTTGATAATCTGGAGATCGTACTTGAGGAAGTTTCCTCAACTGCAATATGAAACTGTGATGAGACCAATTTGTTTGATGACCCCGGCAGAAAATCCGTTTTTACAAAAAGCTGATGTAAATACCTGAGGCCATTAAGAATTTCGCAAAGGAGGCAGTTTCAATAATGATGTGCGGTAATACCGCGAGATAAATTTGTCCTCCCTATGTGAACCACAAAGCTGAGAAAATGTGGCATACATGGACCGAGATGGGACCTGATGGACCGCACGAAGAGCGGTTGGTTCGATTCTTGTAGTTTTGAAGATTGGTTAATAACCATCTTGTTACCAAGAATTAAGCGCGGTTGCAATGAGCCTCGTTATTGGGGACAATTTAAGCTCCTACGGTAGTTCCAGAGTTTTATGATTATGCAAAGATAATGTTATAGCGTCGTAGCCCTGACCCTAAATTCGACCCCCTTAATACAGACTTTGGAAGACTTCCGTCCCCTTAAAACTGCATGGAGAGTAGTTCTCGATGAATGGAAAAGTATGTCTGCTGGAAGACGACATCCCACAGTGCGAAAAGATATTTCTACTATATTATTAAAACAATTATATGAAAAAATTGCTCCACACGGTACAAGGAATTTAATATCTGGATTTAGAAAAACTGGCATATATACTGTAAACCGCGAACCTCTGTTAGATACAATAATGATATATGATGATAACGGGAGCGATAAGCACCGCACCATCAGCCGCTCTGGAGGTCCTCCTCAATATTCCCCCACTTCACATATGGTTGGAGAGGGTGGCGAGGTGGACAACGTACAGACTAAAACAAACGGCAGATAACATGCCGAGGGTAGTCAATCTGAGAGGGTCCAGTCTCCTTGATGACAGTGATTGTCACAGGATACTGGGAATGGTCTCAGACTTGATGCCTACAAAAATCAACAGAGATCTGTCTTTCAAGACCGTCCTCCCGAAAAGGGAGGACTGGGACCGGAATCAATCGACCCTGTTGAGAGCGGACCTCTGCTGGTACTCTGACGGCTCCAAAACCAATTTGGGAGTAGGAGCCGGCGCATATGGGGGCAGCACCGATGCTAGACTTTCAGCTAGCCTCGGCAAGTACGCAACCATACACCAGGCAGAAGTGTATGTCATCGAGATGTGTGCAAGGGAAAGTTTAAAAGACCTGTGCACAAACAAATCGATAAAGATATATCCAGATAGCCAAGCTGCAATAAAGGCTCTTGGTTCCTACCGGTGTAATTCAAACACGGTATGGAGTTGTAAATCTGCCCTTAACGAATTGGGCAGCTGTAATGAGGTGTCGCTGGTCTGGATACCGGGTCACTCGGACCATGACGGCAATGTTGCGGCCGACGCGTTTGCCAAGAGTGGGGCCCAGAGTGACTTTGTTGGACCAGAACCGGTGCTGGGGATAACATCTTGCACAGCAAAACGCACCTTAAAGACCTGGACAGAAAGAATGACAATCCAATATTGGCAAAATCTTCCAGGATTAGCCCACCCTAAGACAACAACTGAGAACTCTAGTCGGCCTGTATACAGGACACTGCCGCTTGCGGCACCACATGCACCGTATTGGGGTCGGTCAGGAGACCGAGTGCCGGCTGTGCATGGAGAATGAAGAAACAGCAGAGCATGTGCTGTGTTACTGTCCGGCAGCGGACAGGACTAGATACCTGCTCTTTGGCAAGGTAAAGCTTGCTCCAGAAGACCTGCATCAACTTTCGCCCACAAAGATTATCGACCTCTGCAGGAGGCTGGATTTGTTGGGCGAAATATAGACTTTGGGGGTGAGCCACAATAGACCTTAAGGTCGCGGTGGAGGGCCGATATGGCCCACTCACATACAAACCTAACCCAACCTAACCTAGATACAATTCCCAACAGTGTAAGACTTCATGCCTAACACGGTTTAACTTTAGTTAATAAGTCGTTTGCAGAATGCTTGCAAGCAATCAGACTGTCTGAAACTACTTCTAAAAGATTGTGCGTAGGAAAAAGAAAGTAAATGCTGAAGAAGCAGGAAAAAGCATAGCACTGGAAGATCTGACAATAACTGATATGGAAAATAAACCTCGCGGAGGACCATCCGGAATAGGGCGCAAAAAGAACAGAAAATATCAGAGAGTGACTCAGAAGAGAGCTCAGGACATATCTCACTTGCTTCCGATACAGAATCTGAAGATTTTGGTGAGCATAACAGGGCCATTCTTCACAAGGTGTGGATGAGACAATCATTGTTGGTGATTTCTTATTGTGACATACAAGGAAACATACTGACCAGGAATTGTTGAAGAAGCTCTAAAAAATGGTTTCGTAATAAGCTGTATGAAACAAGTTGGAAAATTATGGAAGTGGCCTGAGGCAAAAGATGTTCTTCATTATAATCCAAATGAACTTGTGAAAATATCAAACCCAAATTATGTTCTGAAACAATACAGCTATACTCTGTCCCAGAATTAGAAAACATGTAAAATTTATTTTTTATTTATATAAATAAAGATTGTTTTGTGTATTTACTTTTTTAGGTAATTTTAGTGGTTTATTGTTGGGCCTGAAAGCTTCAGCCATAAGATGGTAAAATCGGTCTGGACCATAGTTGGGCAACTTGGAATACAATCATGTACTACTTCTTGAAAATTAATAATTACTTTTTTTGTTGATTTTTTAACCAGTAAAAATCTGAATAAAATACTTGTGTTATATTCTATCTGTAAAAAAATAAGCAGTCGAATTAAATTATTTCCTCCGAAGTTACGACCAAAAATGTACGAAAGCTGGACCAGTGTTATGGTAAATTACGGTTATTAATTTTTTAGTGTTTTGTAGGGATATTCTTGAATGAGATCAATTTTTTTGCTGAAGTTTTTTGCAACTAATTTAAAACTCATAGCGTTTTTGAACAGAGAATGAAGATACTTTTCAAATGAGGTATCATAAGCCCCTACTACTCATTTTAAAATTTGCTGGTAAAATTGACGTATTTCGGTATTTTTTTATAAACATACACAACAAATGAGATACTGAATTTATTCCATTTGGCCGTTTCACACTGTATATACGTACGAAGTTTGAAGTTGATGGTAATGAGGTATTAAGTGTGCCAAGTGTTGCCAGTGGATGGATAAGTTAAGAAGCGTCAATCCTGAACTGTAGCTGCTGGTGGATAAAGAGTGAGGGTTAAAGACGGGGGCAAGGATAAGGATAAGGGAGTATAATCATGGCAAGTCGCAGTCTTGCTACAGTTGGGGGGTGGTGACTCTCAGGTCGTAGGTCGCGGTTGATGAGAGTGCGAGGCGGCGGTACAGCGTCTCTTTAATGAGTGATTTAGCGGCACAAAGAGACTCCCAGGAGGCAAAGGCCTGCTATCAGGACAGCCCAGACCTCGCTCTATTCACAACCACCCAGCATAACTAGAGTGACTGGATATTGAAATAAAAATAAAGTAAATTAAAAAAGATTTAACCCTTAAAATATCTATATTTAGTAACTTACTTGAATAGGACATCCCATATATTGACACATTTTTTAATTCCGTTTTAGAAAATATATTGATTGTTTGACGGCGTTTTAAACATTCATCATGTATCCCTATAAAAAAGTTACAGGATTTAAGGTTGAGTAAACTATGCAATTGGTTCGCCTCGACTTACGCAGCAATTCGAAAATTTGCTTAAAATTTCCCCATTTTTCCGTACAAAATGAACAAGTTTCCCATCCTACATTAACCACGTTATCTTCGATATTCAAGGACACCTCTTTTTAAAGCGTTCCAAATACTACAAATATGCTATTAATGCTATTTCACTTAGGGCTGGTGTATCTTTTATGAGAAAGAAAGCTAGACTGAGATTTGATGGGGTTGAATTGTACAAGATTTCTACTTCCCAGTCTAATATTTTTTGGAAATCCGCGGAGACAGAACCATCCATATGTCTGCGATCCTCATCTAGTTGGGCCAAAGATACAGGCTTAGAATATTGTATATTTGTGTGGAGGGTGCTGTCGTCCGCGTAACTGTGAACTGGGTTGGATGTGCTAGAGAGGAGGTCATTGCTGTGGAGAAGAAACAAAGTAGGGGCTAAAGCTGAACCTTGAGGAACTCCTGCATTAATTGGATATAGTTTAGAGGAATGGCCATCCACAACAACAGAAATGCTCCGGTTGGAGAGAAATTTTTGCTGTCCAGGTACATAGTTTTGGTGGTAGGCCATAGGCCGGTAGTTTATTAAGCAGCGCTGCGTGCCAGACCTGGTCGAAGGCTTTGGATATGTCTAGAGCGACAATCTGGGATTCACCGTGTAGTTCCATAGACTTGTTCCAAGAATGGGTGACAAAGGAAAGGAAGTCGGCAGTTGATCTGCGCTGACGGAATCCATACAGCCTGTCGTGGATTAGACTGTGTTTTTCAAGAACTTTTAGTAATTCGGTGTTTATATACTTTTCCATCACTTTAGAGATGACTGAAAGGAGAGAAATAGGCCTGTAGTTGCTAGAAAGCGCTTTGGATCCTTTCTTGGGGACGGATTGTACTCGAGCAGTTTTCCAGTTACTAAGGAATATGACTCTATTGTAAGACAGACGAGTCAGGACAGGAGCAAGTTCTGCTGCGCATTTTTTGAGAACAATTGCTGGGATCTCGTCAAGGCCAGAGGCTTTCCTGGTATTAAGAGAAGAGAGCATATTTCGTACCTTTTTAGTTTTGAAAATGATGTCCGTCATTTTATGCGCGACATTGGGGACTGTTGGTGGTTGAACATTTGGAGGTGGGTTTAAAGTAGAATTGCCGGCGAACAACGAGGCAAAAAGTTCAGCCGTGCCCAGGGCGGTAGAAACAATTTCATGCCCTGAGACAAGAGGTGGGAACGTGCTCTTGCAGAAATTATTCCCAATAGATTTAGCAAGAGTCCAGAAGGGTTTGCTGCCCTTAGAGCTTAAGAGGACTTTGTTTTTGATGTGGTTATTAAACGAGTTTTTTGCCTCAGCAAGAATGCGGACATAGCGGTTTCTTGCGTCGTTAAATACTTGACGGTTTTCTTGACTGGGATTGTGTATAAGTGTTTTGTGAGCTTTGACCTTTTCAAGTCTGGCCTTGTTCCAAGATTTAGAGAACCAGGGTTTTTGAGTGGCTGAAGAGGTTTTCTGTGTACGTAGAATAAATAATTCCATACCAGCTTGGATAATTTCGGTGACGTTTTGTGAGATATCTGAGGGGTCAGGATGAGAGAAGCAGACAGACGTCCATGAAAATGAGCAAAAGTAATCTCGCATTTCGTCCCAGTTCGTGGAGTTGTAGTGCCAAACAATACGTGGGTGTGATGTCTGTGTGACCTCGGGTTGCATTGCGCAGGAAGCGGTGACCATGCCATGGTCTCAGCGACCGAGGGGGGCGGTGACTGATATTTTATAGCAATCAGGATTTGTAGTAAGAAGGAGATCCAAGGGATTTGAGCTGTGTGTTGGGATGCGAGGAAAGTAAGTAGGTTGCTGAACCATATTGGCTAAAGAGTTGCTGACTGCAAAGGCCTCCGCTGCTCTCCCTTGTGGATCGGTTTTTGAAGATCCTAGTCATTCCTTATTATGGACATTGAAGTCACCAAGAATAGTGACCTTGGAGGAAGGACATTCAGAAATCAGATGGTCGGTTTTTTTCAGAAAGGTAGTCAAAGAGCTGGACAAAGTTGTTGTCAGAAGGTGACCGGTAAATGCAACAGATGAATTTAGTTGCAGCCCTGCGAGAGAGTATTATCCATAGTATGTCTTTTCTTCCAGCTTCTAAATTGAGAAGTCTGGTGCAGGGTAGAGTGCTACGGATGTATGCGCACTCGCCTCCATGCAATCTAAAGGAAATAAGGAGCTCATAACCCCGGGAAATTAAGGTGATTAGTGGCTGTTTTGGCACTGATTTGGGTTTTGGTGAGGAAGAGGAGTTGGAGCCTATTAGCCTGGAGGAAATGTTGGACGGAGTTCAGGTTAGAATTTAGGCCACATATATTCGAGAAGGATATGTTGAATTTTGATTTTGGCGCCCCCTGTACACCCCTCTCCCGGAGATCCGAATGAAAGGGTATTTGGAATGTTTTGCACAAGGAGGAGCCATCATCATTTTTGCTTATAAGGGACATGACAATTATAAATTAAAGTACCTTGTGCTGTTTTTATAAAAGAAGTCTTAAGAGAATAATAACAAATGATAATCTGCCATCGTCATTTAGCGCGATTGGTGACGACGATGACGCGTAGCTATCCGAATAGACACGATCACGAGAAACGATAACGAGAACCTTTATGCGATTGATCACATCCAGTAAAATTGAAACAAGAATTTTTAACAAATATAACTACCTTACAAAAGTGCTGAGTTTTCCTCGTTAAAACCATTTTTAACCTGTATACTTATGATCGATATAACTTCAATCAAAAGTTACATCAGCTCATAGATAGCACGTATACAAATGACATAACTTTACAGCTGGTGACTTGCACGAACATTACAAATGTAACTTTACTCAAGATTACACATGGAGGAAAACCATAAGCTGTCAAAAGAGGTATTACATCTGAAAGTCATGTTAAAGTTTCATTTGTAATTTTGCGGTTGTTTATTAGCTGCAAGCGTTCAGAAATTTTATAAACCTAACTTGTTTAATGATAACCTATGTAACTTTGTGGTAAGCATTTGTAACTTACCAGTTTTAGTGGCGTGATTATTCTACGCCTCACGTTTGGCTTCCAAACGTAGGCACTCTAGTACTGAGATAACAGAGACACAGCATAAGTGACAGAGAGTGTATTGAAGGTTAAAGTGACTGTCATTGTTACACCTAGTGCTTCGACTTCAGAGTTACGGCACCATCACATAATATCTCGCTAATACATAAAATACACCCGCCCACGCCATTCATACAACCAAAAGTTCCGAAATGAGAATACAAGGAATGTTTGCAATACTCTATGCAAGATATTTAGGGAAGCATTTAATCAGTGGCGCCCTAAATAGCACAATATGTATTTCTTTTTATTTAGGGAAACCAGCTGGCAGGCAAGGCAGCTTAAAATTGGCTAAAATTATATCAGAACTTTATATTTGACATTTTGAAATTATTATTTTTTTAATTTCAACAACACACCACGAGGGCTTACAGCCTAAATACTATCGTACCGTGGATGTTGACAAGGAAGAAAGAAGAAAGAGGCAACTTGTTAATTCTGGACTTGAAGGTTTGGAGGTTCGGAGGAGAATGAAAAACATGTGCCGGCAAGGAATTCCACAACTTGGAAGTCCTCTGGACAAAGGAGCGGGCATAACAAGATGTTCTATGTCTGGTGACCTGGACAGTAAAAGGGTGCATTCGCTCTGTTCCCCTGGTAGATCTGTTGGGGGCAGCAGGTGGAGTAACTATGGAGGAAAGCTCCTCTGAGCAGTGACCGTGCAGATATCTATAAAAGAGAGAGAGGTCACCAACGGCACGTCGGTGGGCAAGGGATGGCAGCCTTTGAGTGAGGGTAGGGTCACCGATGAGAAATATAGCTCTCTTTTGAATGGAGTCCAGGATAGCGAGTGTAGAAGCGGCAGCTGCACCCCAGATGTGGGAGCAGTATTCGAGGTTTGGCCTTATTTGTGAAGTATATAAGGTATAGAGATTAGCTGGTGAAAAGTATTTGCGAGCCCGGAAGAGGAGACCTAATTTCTTAGCAGCCGCTCCTGCAATTGATGTGACATGTTGGTGCCAATTGAGATTTCGATCCACAGAAATGCCAACAAGAGGAAAGGACTCATTACTTTGAATAACTTGGTTGTTCATTGTGATGGGTCTAGGGCTTGTGTATCTCTTATGAGAAAGAAAGCAAGACTGAGATTTGGTAGGGTTGAATTGTACCAGATTTCTACTTCCCCAGTCTAATATTTTTTTGGAGATCCACGGAGACAGAACTCTCCATGAGTGTGCGATCCTCATCTAATTGGGCTGAAGAGACAGGCTTAGAATATTGTATATTTGAGTGGGGGGTGCTGTCGTCCGCGTAACTGTGAACTGGGTTGGATGTGCTAGAGAGGAGGTCATTGATGTGGAGAAGAAACAAAGTAGGGGCCAAAGCTGAACCTTGAGGAACTCCTGCATTAATTGGATACAGTTTAGAGGAATGGCCATCCACAACAACAGAAATGCTCCTGTTGGAGACGAAATTTGCTGTTAAGGTATAAAGTTTTGGTGGTAGGCCATAGGCTGGAAGTTTATTAAGCAGCGCTGAGTGACAGACCTGATCGATGGCTTTGGATATGTCTAGAGCGACAATCTGGAATTCACCGTGTAGTTCCATAGACTTGTGCCAAGAATGGGTGACAAAGGAAAGGAGGTCGGCAGTCGATCTGCGCTGACGGAATCCACACTGCCTGTCGTGAATTAGACTCTGTTTTTCAAGAAATTTTAGTGATTCGGTGTTTATATACTTTTCCATCACTTTAGAGACGACTGAAAGGAGAGAAATAGGCCTGTAGTTGCTAGGAAGCGCTTTGGATCCTTTCTTGGGGATGAGTTGTACTCGAGCAGTTTTCCAGTTACTAGGGAATATGCCTTTATTGTAAGATATCTGAAACAGACGAGTCAGGACAGGAGCAAGTTCTGGTGCGCATTTTTTGAGAACAATTGCAGGATTCTCGTCAAGGCCAGAGGCTTTCTTAGTATTAAGAGAAGAGAGCATCTTTCGTACCTTTTTAGTTTTGAAAATGATATCCGTCATTTTATGCGCGACAATGGGGCCCGTTGGTGGTTGAACATTTAGAGGTGGGTTGAGAGTCGAATTGCCGGCGAACAACGAAGCAAAAAGTTCAGCCTTGCCCAGGGCGGTAGAAACAATTTCATCCCCTGAGACAAGAGGTGGAAACGTGCTTTTGCAGAAATTATTCCCAATAGATTTAGCAAGAGTCCATAAGGGTTTGTCGGCGTTGGAGCTTAAGAGGACTTTGTTTTTGATGTGTTTATTAAACGAGTTTTTTGCCTCAGAAAGAACGCGGACAAAGCGGTTTCTTGCATAGTTAAATGCTTGACGGTTTTCTTGACTGGGATTGTGTAGAAGCGTTTTGTGAGCTTTGACCTTTTCAAGTCTGGCCTTGTCACAGGATTTAGAGAACCATGGCTTTTGAGTGGCTGAAGAGGTTTTCTGTGTACGTGGAATGAATAATTCCATGCCAGCTTGGATAATTTCGGTGACGTTTTATGAGATATCAGAGGGGTCAGGATGAGAGAAGCAGACAGACGCCCATGGAAATGAGGAAAAGTAATCCCGCATTTCGTCCCAGTTTGCGGAGTTGTAGTGCCAAACGATACGTGGATGTGATGACTGTGTGACCTCGGGTTGCATTGCGCAGGAAGCAGTGACCATGCCGTGGTCTGAGCGACCAAGGGGTGCGGTGACTGATATCTTATAGCATTCAGGTTTTGTAGTAAGAAGGACATCCAAGGGATTAGAGCTGTTGGTGTTGGGATACGAGGAAAGTAAGTAGGTTGCTGAACCATATTGGCTAAAGAATTGCTGACTGCAAAGGCCTCCGCCGCTCTCCCTTGTGGATCGGTTTTTGAAGATCCTAGTCATTCCTTATTATGGACATTGAAGTCACCAAGAATAGTGACCTCGGAGGAAGGATATTCAGAAATAAGATAGTCGGTTTTTTCAGAAAGGTATTCAAAGAGCTGGACAAAGTTGTTGTCAGAAGGTGACCGGTAAATGCAACAGATGAATTTAGTTGTAGCCCCGAGAGAGAGTTTTATCCATAGTATGTCTTTTCTTCCAGCTTCTAAATTGGGGAGTCTGGTGCAGGGTAGATTGCTACGGACGTATGCGCACACGCCTCCATGCAATCTAAAGGAAGTCAGGAGCTCATACCCCGGGAAATCAAAGTGATTAGTGGCTGTTTTGGCACTGATTTGGGTTTTGGTGAGGAAGAGGAGTTGGGGCATGTTAGCCTGTAGGAAATGGTGGACGGAGTTCAGGTTAGAATTTAGGCCACATATATTCGAAAAGGATATGTTAAACCTTGATGTTGGCGCCCCCTGTACACCCCTCTCCCAGATATCCGAATGGAGAGGTATTTTACCTCCGGAATGTTTTGCACAAGGAGGAGCCATCTTCATTTTTGCTTATAAGGGAAACCAACTCATAGATCAGAAGCGGAAACGTCCGTTGGGACTTCACCGGCCCCTTGATGTAAGGGGTGGTACCTCCTCGGGCGTGAAAAAAATCCTTTACTATCACGTAAAGGAAAATTCCACTACCACCTACCATTTGGTTATAGTGAATTTTTGTACTTAACGTTGTGTTTGTAGGTTTGACAAACTATTTTATATGAAAATAAATAATGAATATTGACTACAATAGCACACTTGCTGCCATAGTTTGCAAAATAAAGGAATCATTCAGTTTTTAAATTTTTAAGGGAAGTCAAGTAACTTGAAAGCAATTTTGAGTTCTTTAAAAGGCACGTACCTCACGAGAATTTTTACGATACGTGTGGAGGTATGGCATCGGCGACAAAAATTGCAAAAAGTTTTTTCGCTTAAACGTCATAAAAAGTGTCAAAACATACATAAAACATGATTTGGAAACGAAATTTTTTGTGTCTGTCGGCCTGTATGTATGTCTGTTTGTAGCCACGATAACTTTAGAACGAGTTCAGATCTCGACTTCAAATTTGGTATACAGTTAGCACTCTACAAACGAACGGTTCGGATTGTTTTTGGGTAAAATCGCTTCAGTGGTAGGGGATGAATGGGGATGGGGGAGGTGGATGGGTGATTTGGTGATTAGAAAACTTTTAATTTCATCAAACATCTGGTATTCTGTGCTGAAATTTAATTAGGGTTGAATGTGTGGGAGTAGAATATCGGTGACAGAAATTTCGATTTTTTTAAAACGGCGTAAAAAGTCTCAAAACATATAGAAAACTTGATTATGGAAGGATTTTTTTTATGGATCCGGTCTGTTAGCTTGTATGTCTGTCTGTTAGTAGGCGCAATAGGTTTCGAACGAATTGAGATATCGGCTTCAAATTTGAAGGGGTAAGAATTAAAAGGGTACAAGTGCATTCTGGCATGGAAATGAGTTAAGTGCAGAATTTGGTAGTCTAGAGTCCAAACTATTTAATGGCATAAGGATACAAGTGCATTTAGTGCCATCTAATAATGAGTGAAAAAACCATGTTACTGAAATCTAGCAAGTGGTGGAAAAACGGTACAAATGAACTTGTACTTTTTGCTTTCAAACTTACCAGGTTTTTGCCAAGTTCTATACACTTGGAAACTATGCCTTGCAAACAAATCACACTGGTTCATGCGTAAATAAGGTGTTGCCTAAAAGAATAAAAACTCATGCACACTGCAGTAAAAGTTATGTCACCCAGATTTTCCGGATGAACTTTAGAGTTTGTAAGCAGTTCTTCTTAAATACCTTAGGAATAACCAACTGAAGATTCACTACAGTGTGCAATAAAATATCAAAGGGAGGATTTGTGCAAATAGATCGACGTGGTAAGAATGCTCCGTCCAATAAAATAAGTGAGCAAAGGCGTAATGATGTTATTTCACACATCACAATGTTTCCGAGATATAGGAGCCATTATTCCAGATCCCAAAATTCTGCCTCTCGGTATCTATCTCCAAATTTAAATATTAAAAAGATGTATTCTCTTGGACAAGTCACCAGTGAAGGAATCATACTACAGACATATTTTTGCACTCAGTTTAACCTGAAAATCCACAAACTACATTCGGATACATGTCATACATGCGATCAGTTAAATAATTTAATAAAAAATGGTCATGGTAATCACAAAAAGTAAGACGGATCTGAAAGTTCATCACAGAATTGTTGAAAGTGTCACAGCGGCTAAAAAAAGAGACGCTGAATATTGCACGGAAAATTCAATGTCTTCTCGCTTAATAAACTTTGATTTGGAGAAAACGCTTGCTACAGCTCTGCTCACCACTAATAAAGTGTACTATTTAGGGCAACTATGGACGTATAATTTCTGGATTAACGAAGTTATATCTGGAAAATCTTACATGTATGTTTGGTAGGAACCAATAGCTTCACGAGGCTCTCTGGAAATTGGGTCCTGTTTGTTGAAGGTGAGAAAACATCATCTTACTTTTAGAATAATGTTTTATGATTTTTTTTAGTATGTTCAACAGCTCCCGCTAGAAGTTGAACACTTGACTGCCTACTCTGACTCTTGCGGAAGTAAAATAAAAACAAAAACATAGCTAAACTTTTTATGTTTCTGGTCAAATGTACTAATCTGAAAAGAATAGACCATAAATTCTTTGAATCCGGGCATTTTTACATGGAGTGTGGAAGATCCTTTGAGCGAATTGAGAAGAGAAAGAAAAACAATCCTTCCATATTTGTATCAGATGATTGGGTTGATATTATTAAAAATACTAGCAAAAATTTTATAGACGAATGCATGATTGTGGAAGTGATGATTTTGTGTCATTCCAATACCTTCATGACCATAAAAAAGATCCCAAAAAGGATGAGGAGAACAATACATTCAGATGGCGCGATATTGTATGGTTCACTTATAAAAAAGAAAACTTTTTGAACTTTTCATTTTATCTGTCTAGAAATGAATGTTGGCCTTCCGATAATACAGAAAACTGCTCCCTGCTAAAAAAGGAAGATCAAACTTCAAATTGGACAGTTTGAATGAAAAATTATACAAACACACTTTGAAGATTTCAGTTAAAAAGTTTGAGAATTTAAAGACACTGTTAGACTACATACCTCCTATCCATCACCAATTTTATTCTAATTTACCTCACGAGAGTAAGAATGTCAAGAAAACTAGAAAAAAAACCAGACAGAAACAGAAATACCGTCAAGTCAGGCATCAGAAAAAGGAGAGCATGGTGCTATAGGGGAAGAGGGAAGGGAAGTGTTGATATCTGATTATGATGACTGAAATTGTTTTGCATTAAGTTTTCAAATTACTAATTATTTACTTTTTGTGATAAAACATCTCAAACTACTAACAACATGTTTACTTTAATTTGGTATGGTACAAGTGCAACAAAACAAATTTTGGAGCTTTTTTTGAAAATGTACTCATAACATGAATATTATACGAGTTATGCATGTTGGTTAATGCAAACAACAAGATTCAAAGAAGTATCCAGATTTTACAATAAAGCAAGAACTTTAAAAGTTAATTATTCCACTTATCTTTTTTGAACTTGTACCCTTTTGCTTCTTACCCCTTCATTTGGTATCCAGTTAGCACCCCACAAGGGAACGCTTCGAATTGTACTTGGGTAAGATCACTTCAGGGGGTAGGGGATGCGTGAGGGGTGATTTGGTGAAAATTGACATTTTTTCCGTTAAAACTCGACTAATATAACGTTTCAGAAGTTTATGATTACAGGAATACGAATATTTCCTTTGTGGTCAAGTCATGGACCTTAAATTTCATGACAACATTTTTCTGCGTAGATTATCACACCTATGTGGAAGTTATGATTCAATTTGCACCACTATTTTGTTTTATCTCACAGTTTAAACATAAGTTATTAGAAGTAAAGCGTGCTAGGAAAAAACAAGTATTTAATATTTATCGTGGAATATTCTAAGTGCATATAGGTAAATATTTAAATTCTGCTTCCAATTATTTTCAATGTCACTACATGCAAAGAATATTACGTAGTGCAGATTAACTTTTATATTATACAGGGTGATTCGCAAAGCAAGGAACATATAATGTATGCGTGTAGAAAACCTCAAAATATGGCGATTTTTTATATAAAAATTTTCTCTGACACCCATGGCTGATGAGATATTGACATCTGAAGATTCTTTAATAATTACAAGAAAGAGCTGTATTTGCAGCAATACCCCAATATAGAACACCAAATTTGGTAGGTTATTTTCTTTTATCAACGTCGTTATTTGACAAAAATTTTAATTGGATATAGGCTCAAAAAGGGGTGGATTAGGGGTTGGTCACCATTTAAATGACTTGGTTTTTTAAACCCTACCCAACCTAAAGTTAGAGTCAACCAGTTTTATAGCAAATTAAATTTTGTACCTTTTTTTACCTCTTGTTAATTTTTCGATAAAACATCTATTTTTGAGAAAATTGAGATATATAGAGTTGAGGTCAAAACCAAATTATGACCCTTGAAAACGTTATTAAGCATTAACATACCTGAAATTTAACAAACGCTATTAAATACTTTATGTGACTTTATAGGAAAATAATTTGTTTTTGGACGATTTAATTAGTTATTATCTCATCTCACCTACGAAATTTAGTTGTTCTATGTTGGGACATTGCTGCAATACAGCTGTTTCTTGTAATTATTGGATATACCTGCTAGGACATACATGTAGACCGTAGCCAAGTGGGCTGAGCCCTGTGCATCGGATAATCGACTCCTACATGACGAGTTCTAATCCTAGAAAGTGACTTAACTTTTTATCAATTTTCATTTCACTTTACCGTTATCTGGTCCGATTGATGTTATTCCGATGATTTTTTTAGCGACTTTTTCTATAAAAAAATTTAATAAAGAGGAGATGAAAGTTTTAAGACAATTCAATTTGAATAGCATATCTGGTTGTTTGTTCTTGCCATAACTTATTGAAACTGTTTGATATTTAACACAGTCGTAGACTTTTCCCATGGCTTCACAAGTGCTTGTTTTAGTGAATTTTATTTAAAAAAAATCACAAATGAGGAGATCCCGACTTTTAAATTGAGAAAAAAATTCTTCAAACGAGCGCGAACTAGGTCACCTAATATATATATATATATATATATATATATATATATATATATATATATATATATATATATATATATATATATATATATATATATATATATATATATATATATATATATATATATATATATATATATATATATATATATATATATATATATATATATATATATATATATATATATATATATATATATATATATATATGGTAAACCATTTACCAAAATTTTGGTCTGTAAGTTTAAAGACAAAAAACTCTGGACGCAGAAAGTGCGTTATGGTAGTGAATTTTCATTAAAATGTTTTTATTGCAAATAGGTGTGTTATCTTTTTAAGAAAGCAGGCATCAATTTTGGTTACCAGTATGACCTATATAGTAAAAACAATGTGCCATGTTTCATAAAAATAACTTTATTGTGTAAAAATGTACAAAAATTTCCAAAAGTAAACTTAAAGTGTTCCCGGAAAAACTCTTTTCCTGGTCAACCTTATAGGTTAATAGAAAATGGGGCTATTCAAATATGAAGCATTCGATCAAAATTCGCTAGCATAACGCACTTGCTGCATCCACAATTTTTTTCTTTCAAACATTTCGATGAAAAATGCAAAAATGCAATAACATAAGGCGTGTTTGATTAAAAAAAAAAAAGAAAATTTGTATCACCAACGACTTATGGGCCACCCCGTGATTGTAGAAATATTTTTTTAAGATGTAGCTCAAGACACCCTATAATTAATATATACAATTTTTTTCATATCTTGTATAATAACGGATATATTGAGCTTTATTGATTTTTTACGAAAATTTGACAAAAATTATATACCACTAAACGATAAACTCTATAGCTAAGACTACTCCCAAGCATCAGAAAAAGGGTCTATTTGAAATGAATTTTCTGGAAACATTTTAGTAAAATGAAGGACAATGACGGTTGAAAGTAAGAGTTCAGCGTTTGTAAAACATCCTTCTTGAGGCATTTGATTTCCATAGCCCGTATCAGATTCAAGTTATTTGCCTAAATGTTGCCGATTTTGACGTTTTAAATCGCAACTTTGATGTTTTGAGGAAAACCCCAATTTATTTTTCTTTAAATGCCTATAATTTTTTTGTATTTTCACCTACATAGCTTGGTAGGTAGCTTACCTATAAGGATATAAACCCGCGTACCAAATTTGGTGGCCCTTACTTTGTTAATTCCGGAGATATATTTTTTTTTCGAAAAAAAACACAAAATTTTCCTGGAAAACCTGAGCAGATTTTCCTGGATAACGAACTTATCCAAGCCATTTGCAAAAGGAATTTATTCACCAAATTTAATCTAAATCGGCCCAATATTTTTTAAGTTATCGGTGTGAGACATATATATATATATATATATATATATATATATATATATATATATATATATATATATATATATATATATATATATATATATATATATATATATATATATATATATATATATATATATATATATATATATATATATATATATATATATATATATATATAAACATATAACAAAAAAATTGGGGTTTTCCTCAAAGCGGAAAAAGTCGCGATTTGAAACGTCAAAATTGGCAACATTTAGGCAAAGAACCTGAAAGAAATACGGATTATGTAAAGAGTGTTCTGCAAACCATTAAGTTTCAGCTTCAATCATCATTGCCCTTCATTTTACTAAAATATTTCCAGAAAATTTATTTTAAATAGACACTTTCTCTGATGCTTTGGCAGTAGTTTTAGTTAAGTTTATGGTTTAACGGTCTATAATTTTTAGCTAACTTTGGTAGAAAAAATTCGTTAATGAGGAGACCGCGACTTTTGAGTTCTAAAAAGATTTCTTCAAATGAGCGCAAACTAGGCCCCCTAGAATCCATATCCATTTGATCTGTTTACATATATACAGGGTGACGCACTTCTACGGTAAAGCTCGTAGTATATATGTATACGTGAAAAAATTGTATACGCTAGTTATAGGGTGTCTTGAACTGCATCTTATAAAATTATTTTGACAATCACAGGGTGGCCCATAAGTCGTTGTTGATACCTACATTTTTTTTTGAACATTCCTTATTGCATTTTTAAATTTTCATCGAAATATGATGCATAAACATGCGAATTTTGTACAAACGTAAAAAATTCGAGACGCAGTAAGTGCGTTTTGCTAGCGAATTTGCATTAAATGCTTCAAAATTCGATAACTCAATTTGCTATTAAGCTAAGGTTCGTCGGCTAGGAAATCTGTTTTCTGGGAAACATTTAAATGTTATTTTCGGAAAATTTCTGTACATTTTCAAACAATATGTTATTTTGATAAAATATGGTACATTGTTTCTAATATATAGGTTACACCGGTGACTAAATTGTGGTCTGCTTACATTAATAAGACATATTTGCTATTAAACACATTTTAATGAAAATTCACTTCCATAACGGACTTGCTGCGTCCAGACTTTTTAGTTTTTCAATTAGTTGAATAATAGGTAAATCTTCAATTTTCTGTTCTCAAGCGGATACCGAAAGAACTAGACTTTTTAAACTATAACATTGTTGGGACAATTTTTTATGCGTAATCTAAATCAGTAATCATATTTTCCAAGGTGTTCTTGATGCAAGAGTTACAACACTTAACTGTGATTTTTCTTATGTGCACCATATTAGATTTTCACATTTCTAAAAAGGATATTTTTTGGATTTACAATGATATATCACACGATACGATCACATCTTACCTGCTTACAATATTTGGAAAAATTTGTTCCTGTGAAGAGTGCTTTGGAAAAGACGCCAATAAATTTGTTTCATGATCTAAATATTGACAGATCAGTCACAGCATATCCTTCTTATGCTGTGGTTCGGCCAAAATTTGATGTTGTAATATTTGTGTAGATAATAGAAATGAAATAATAGAAACAGAAGTGCTAGAGTCACTAGTGAAAACTATACCAAAATACACAAACAGACGTGGTTGCGTACCAATTATCAAGTCTTTTGATCAACGGAAAATAAAGTTATTCGAAATTAAAAATAAAATAAACTTCGACATCACTTCAGATTGTGTATGTGTGTGTGTGTGTGTGGTATTGTTGTTGGCATTGAGACTGTTTCTCATCAGCCACAAATTGTAAATTAAAATCTCGTTTCATTCCCGCCATTTTTTTTTCTGTTCGAACACGACGGCACCCATATCAAGCAATATGTACAGTAGCACTTCAGATTCTGTAATGCAATATCTGCAATGTTGGACAAAGACAGATGACGTTATATGTGTTACTGTACTACTTAAATAAATCGTAGACAAAAATCTAAACAATGGAGGTTGTCGCAGGTTATTATCATGGACAACGTTGTGAGAGATACGACAGGGACGCCACCTCGATGTAGGACCAGGTAGTACGATAGCTCTAGTTTACACAAAATTGCATAGATAGAGCTGTGTACAATAAAGTACAATCAACTAACAATAATTGTGTAAACTGTCAGCCTTGGACCATTTCTTTCGTAATACCGGGACAAAGTTTGCATGTAAAACCGATACATATTAGCATGCGAATGTATACTATAAATAACACATTTCGGGAACCGGCAAGTACGTTATAGTAGTGAATTTTCATAAAAATTGTACACAATTAGTAAGATATATTATTAAAATTAATTCTTTAAATTTAAATGAACCTTGGGGATCGGATGATCGCTAACTGGGACTCTACCAGTTAGCGATTATTTGAAAAAAAATTGTTTTATATGGAGCTAAAATTTAAATTTGATCTTAAATATAATCTGTAAGTACTGCAAGTGCCTTAAAAAAATTGTGTTACAAATTTCATTAAAGTTACAAAAGTTTTTCAGAAAAAAAAATTTACAAAGCGAATGTACCTGTCAAATTATAAATATGGCAGGTATTTTTCCTTGTTAATTGCTTGGATCGTTTTGTTTTAGTCAACTTTTTGCAAACAATTAACAACAAAAAAGGTTTTTTAAAACAATATTGTAGTTATCCGCGAAGCTCATTATGTTATTTTTCTTTAATTTATTACCCACGGTGCATTTACATAGGTGTTACTATGGTTCAAGATTGAAGATGCTGGCTTAATGGGAAATTTATTGAGCTATCGGATTTGAAATATTTTTACGAAAATTTTCAACCATAACATAAAAATGCTTGATGGGTTGACTAAAACAAAACCATCCAAGCAATTAATAAGGAAAAATACCTGCCATATTTTTAATTTGACAGGTACATTCCCTTTGTAAATATTTTTTTTTCTTAAAAACGTTTGTAAATTTAATGACATTTGTAACATAATTTTTTTAAAGGCACTTTCAGTACTTACATATTATATCTAAGACCAAATTGTTATGTTCTAGCTCCATACAAAATATAAATTTTTTCAAATAATCGCTAACTGGGACTCTAAAATCTATCTCCAAGGTCCATTTAAATTTAAAGAATTAGTTTTAATAATATATCTTACTAATAGTGTACAATTCTTATGAAAATTCACTAATATAACGCACTTGCTGCGTCCCGAACTTTTTTTGACATTAAACTTACCGACCTAAACTTGGTACATGGTTCACTCTTTTTAATACAAACACGCGTAACAACTTTGGCTGCCCTTACTTTGTTATTTCCAGAGATATTTTTTTAAGAAAGCAAACGCACAGTTCTCCTGGAGAACCTGGACCGATTTTCCTGGCTACCGAACTTATCCAAGCCGCTTGCAAAAGGAGGTACTTAGAAAATTTGATCTAAATCGGCCCATTATTTTTTGAGTTATCGGTGCGATACATACACAGACATATATATATATATATATATATATATATATATATATATATATATATATATATATATATATATATACATATACATATATACATATATATATATATATATATATATATATATATATATATATATATATATATATACATATACATATATATATATATATATATATATATATATATATATATATATATATATAAATTGAAACTGACCCTGGATATGGGTTCTAGGTGTCTAGTTCGCGCTCATTAGAAGAAATGTTTTCAAACTTCAAACGTCAGGATCTCCTCATAGTGACTTTTTCTTAAGAAAATTCACTTGGTTAGTGAAACGGTCGTTAGGCTTTTCCAAATGTGTTGTGGTGATTTGGGTTCTCCAAGTGTGCTTATCAGTGCTCACCACAGGTTCCAATCTTCAACTAATGTAGTACCTTCGTAAATAAAGAATAAAACAAACCCCGTGCCAATATCTCTTGCATTTTTTGAACTACAATGCTTTACTTAGATTTTTTGGTGATTCTTTTTACTGTTGAGGATCGGTTTCA
Source organism: Tillus elongatus (assembly GCA_964006375.1). Lineage (NCBI taxonomy): Eukaryota > Metazoa > Arthropoda > Insecta > Coleoptera > Cleridae > Tillus > Tillus elongatus. The sequence continues at coordinate 12,644,561 of OZ023264.1, forward strand.
ATTATAACTTTAACACTTATGGTCGTATTTACTTTAAAATAGCCAACGAAAACATCTCATCGCCTCAGTCAGCTATTATAATAAGGATTTTGGTCTGCTATATTTAAATAGTAGTAATGATGATAATGATAGACGACTTATTCAAATTGATCAGAACAAGTGAAAATATTCACGTACCCTGGAAGTATTATCACATATGATGGTAAATGTAGCAACCGTCTGAGAACGAGGATTATGGTGGTAAACAAGCATTCAACAAAGTACTCTTCTTACGTATAAACATTTTAATTAGGACGTGAGGAAACAGTTCATCAAGTCGTATATTTTCTAAGAAAATTCACTAAAAAGCTGAGAACACCTGGTACAGTTACTGTTTGTATAGTTCTGACGTGCACTTGGAGAGCCCAAATCACCACAACACATTTAAAAAAAACCTGACGATCGTTTCACTAACCAAGTTAGCGTCATCAGAGGATGAAACATTCTAAATACTTAAAAAACTAACATCAACTTATATACCGGATCTCAGGTAAAGAGATCGAACCGAGATGAGACACTAGTCGTAGGCAAATTCCACAGTGTATTGTATTTTTATCGCCTGACCAGGTCTTTGCGCTATCCTTATGGCTTTATCTAAAAATGTGCATCTGTAATAGTCTTGAGAAAGTTCAACGACCGCTAAATTAACAACGGTTCCTTTGGCGGCAATAACTGTATACTTGTTATCGGTAAAAACGTGCCGAAAACGTGGGAATTTTATTTAGCAAAGTAATCTATCAAGTGACTCGTAATTGGCGCTGGTGCACTGTTCATACAGTCTTTGTTGCAACTATATTTCGCAATATATACGCTCTCAAACCCATTCAGCTGACCTGGTTTTCTAACATTTTTTATTAATTTCAGATTTTTTTTATCAACGTGATGATTACTATCCCAAATATGTCGGGCGACGGCAGACTTATCTACAGTACCGTAACGTAATTGGGATATGTGTTCTTTAAATCTGATTCCAATCGATCTTTTTGTTTGTCCGACGTATTTAAGATTACAATCTTTACAACTTATTTCATAAATTCCCGACATTTTTTCCGCGCTATCCTTGTCTTTTGGATTACCTAGCAAGTTTTTTAAAGTATTTGTTGTTGAAAATGCTACCTGTAAGTCGACTTTTTTAAAAATGTTGTCTAGACCCCTCGTGATTCTAGGTTCAAATGGTAAGCAAACAAAGTTTTTTTCCGATTTTTCTCTTCTGAACGTCGTTGATTCCGTCACCATTTTCTTTGTTTTCTGTTTGTTGATTAATTTTTCCATTAAGCCAGCAGTGTATACGTTATATTCGGCCACGTTCCTAATATAATTTAATTCTTTGGTATATCTACTTTTGTTTAAAGGAAAATTAATTAACCGATTTACTAAAAAATTCAGACTGGCCATTTTTTGTGCGTACCAGGTCAGCTGAATGGGTTTGAGAGCGTATATATTGCGAAATATAGTTGCAACAAAGAATGTATGAACAGTGCACCAGCGCCAATTACGAGTCACTTGATAGATTACTTTGCTAAATAAAATTCCCACGTTTTCAGCACGTTTTTACCGATAACAAGTATACAGGTATTGCCGCCAAAGGAACCGTTGTTAATTTAGCGGTCGTTGAACTTTCTCAAGACTATTACAGATGCACATTTTTAGATAAAGCAATAAGGATAGCGCAAAGACCTGGTCAGGCGATAAAAATACAATACACTGTGGAATTTGCCTACGACTAGTGTCTCATCTCGGTTCGATCTCTTTACCTGAGATCCGGTATATAAGTTGATGTTAGTTTTTTAAGTATTTAGAATGTTTCATCCTCTGATGACGCTAACTTGGTTAGTGAAACGATCGTCAGGTCTTTTTAAAATGTGTTGTGGTGATTTGGGCTCTCCAAGTGTACTTATCAGTGCTCATCACAGGTTCCAATCTTCACTTAGTAGTTCTGACGTATTATAATCAAAATATTGAAAGGTATTCTATCTACCTATTGTTGCTGATAACAACTTTAATAATGATACATAAATAGATAAGTAACATCTCCACTGTGAATGACCAAATTCTAGTGGATGCGATTTATTTGCGTCACTCTGTATTCTAATTAATTTTCTTTGTTCTGTACGTTATCGATAGCTGCAATATTGTAGACTACACACTGCCAATGTATGTGAAAGGACTCAGGAAGGTTATCGTCACTGACAAATCATTTATGTCGCAGGTTTATACAATTACAATGCCCTCATAGTAATAATTTGTTTTAACGAGGTACCTGATCAGATAAAACATTCGGTCTAATTTTACCTGAATCATTCCTCAACTATTACGATCATTTTATTCGCTGCTGTTTAGACAATTCGTCACTCGATTATTAATTTCGTGCGTCTTCTGCTGGTTTATCTAGTGCAATTTGTGGTGAGTTTATTTTGAGTTTATTTGATTTGTGTAGGGGTTTATGTTCTAATATAGTGATGAGTGTATCTAAATATATAAAAGAAAAAAGCCTGGACGCAGCAAGTGCGTTATGGTAGTGAATTTTCTTAGAAATGATCTGGCACAACATATTTTATTATAACTTTTTTTTCTTGTAACATAGAAATCTAAATTTTGGTGGATAGTTTACTTCTTATATCGTAAACCTACCTACCAAATTTGGTTGTCATAGATATTATATTTTTAAAAAAAAATTTTTTTTCAAATAAAAACTAAAATTTTTCCAGGAAAACCTCGTCCGATTTTTCTGATTAACTAACTTGTTAAAGCCATTTGCAAAAAGAAGGTATATGCCAAATTTTATCAAAATCGGCCAATTATTCTCTGAGAAAAAATTTTTTTTAGAATGAAAACTCAACATTTTCCCGGAAAACCTCGTCCGATTTTTTTGACTAACAAACTTGTCAAAGAAATTTACAAAAGGAAGGTATATGCCAAATTTTATTAAAATCTGCCCATAATTTTTTGAGATAAGAATTTTTTTCGAATGAAAACTCAAAATTTTCCCGAAAAACCTTGTCCGATTTTCCTGACTAACGAACTTATCCAAGCCATTTACAAAAGAAAGGTACATGCGAAATTTTATCAAAGTCGGCCCATTATTTTTTGAGTTATCGGTGTGATACATATATATATATATATATATATATATATATATATATATATATATATATATATATATATATATATATATATATATATATATATATATATATACAGTGTGGAACAGCCAAATGGAATAAATTCGATAACGGATAAATGAGGACGTGTTGGGAAAAACGCTTGGACACGTCGATTTGTATTTTTAACTGCGCATCTTTTTCAAGAAAAAAAAATTATATAGGGTGCGTCATGTGACAGTGGCCAATACCAACTTTCTTATTTTAAATACAAGCCCCTGTATATTATTAATTTTTTGGATTCTTCAGAAAATTCTAGACATAATTCATGTACAATGTCCTATACCTATCTTCAACTGTTTCGGAAATATTAAGTATTTTCAGATTTATTACAAAAATTAACATTAAAAATAGAAAATTATTTTATTTCACAAATTCTAATAAGAAATACTGATTATTTCTTAATAATTTAAAAAAACAAAAAAAAATTAATGTCAATGTAGTAAATGTTCAAAATGCTCGCCACGAACATCTTGGCAACATGCTAATCTGGTATAGAAATGTCTTCTAACATTACTCAACATCTCAGGCGTGACTGATCTAATCGCAAGCGTGATTCGTCTTTTTAAGTCATCTAAGTTGAGGGGCTTAGTTTTGTATACAATACTTTTGACATATCCCCACAAAAAGTAGTCTAATAGCGACAGATCAGGAGATCGTGCTGGCCATTCTATCGATCCGCGCCTCCCTATCCACCGATTTGGAAAAATTTGGTTCAGGTACTGCCGGACATTGATTTGGTAATGGGGCGGTGCTCCATCTTGCTGAAACCATATTTTATTGGCAGGAACTTGTGGGTTTGCTGGATCTGGATATAAGTTTGTCAAAGTTGGCACGACATTATTTTGGAGCAGTTCTAAATATTTATCCCCATTCAAGTTGCCATCAATGAAAAAGGGACCTACGATATGATTTCCAACAATTCCTGCCCAAACATTAACTTTTTCAGGATATTGCGTATGTTCCTCTCTCATCCAATGAGGATTCTCATTAGACCAATAGCGGCAATTTTGACGATTAACATGACCGTGAAGTGTAAATGTGCTCTCATCAGAAAACAAAACATCTTCTAATTGGATCACATTGTTATCTAACATTGCCATCATTTGTTCACAAAAATACGTTCTCCTATCGAAATCGTCCTCCATGAGCTCCTGAGTTGGTATCATTTTATAGGGATGCATTTTACTTTCCTTTAATGTTCGAAAAATTGCTGTGTGGCTAACGTTGAATAGTTGGGCTGCTTGTCGACCAGAAGTATGTGGGTTTTCTTGAAACTCAAGCGTAATATCCAATTTCGTATCATCACTTACTGCATTGGCAGCTACTTTTTTTATCTGTCTCACATGACCAAGCTCGCGAAACTGCTTTTCTATTTTGCTAATTGTTCCTTGGGATACAGGCGGCAAATTTGGAAATTTTTCTTGAAATAAGCGAGACACTTCCATCTGTGTCCGTGTGTTATCTCCATAACCAATCATTTGTAGAATGGTTATTTTGTGCATTTCTGTTAAATGAACCATTTTTCTGATATTATTACGTACAGTTAACGAAATTCAAACGACAATAGCACTGACACTAATCACTACTGTCATGCAGGCAGACAACAAGTTGCTAAGGCTACGAGTTTTATACGAACAGAAAGAAAACTGTTTTTGTTTTTGTTTCATTTCATATCAGTAAAAAGAAACGCAGGAATGGTTTTTGTTTACTTTCTCATTATCAAGAGCTGAATGGGAAATAAGTATTGAATGCAATGTAGCGAATTTGTGAAATAAAATAATTTTCTATTTTTAATGTTAATTTTTGTAATAAATCTGAAAATACTTAATATTTCCGAAACAGTTGAAGATAGGTATAGGACATTGTACATGAATTATGTCTGGAATTTTCTGAAGAATCCAAAAAATTAATAATATACAGGGGCTTGTATTTAAAATAAGAAAGTTGGTATTGGCCACTGTCACATGACGCACCCTATATAAATTTTTTTTCTTGAAAAAGATGCGCAGTTAAAAATACAAATCGACGTGTCCAAGCGTTTTTCCCAACACGCCCCCATTTATCCGTTATCGAATTTATTCCATTTGGCTGTTCCACACTGTATATATATCTATATATATATATATATATATATATATATATATATATATATATATATATATATATATATATATATATATATATATATATATATAAACATATAAAAATTGAAACTGACCCCAGATATTGGTTCTAGGGGGCCTAGTTCGCGCTCATTTGCAAAAATTTTTTCAAAATTCAAAAGTCAAAATCTCCTCATTAGTGAATTTTTTCTAGGAAAATTCACTAAAAACTAAATCGTTTCACTTAAAAACTTAGCATTTGAGTAAATGTTGAAAATAATTAGGACCAATCATACTATTAACAAAATATTTTATTATAACTTTTTTTTCTTGTAACATGGAAATCTAAATTTTGGTGTATAGTTTACTTTTTATATCGTAAACCTACCTACGAAATTTGGTTATCATACATTTTTTATTTTTTTAGATAAAAATTTTTTTCAAATGAAAACTCAAAATTTTTTCGGAAAACCTCGTCCGATTTTTCTGATTAACGTACTTGTCAAAGCCATTTACAAAAGGAAGGTACATGCCAAATTATATCAAAATCTACCCATTATTCTTTGAGATAAAAAAATTTTTCAAATAAAAAGTCAAAATTTTCCCGGAAAACCTCGTCCGATTTTCCTGACTAACAAACTTGTCAAAGCCATTTACAAAAGGAAGGTACATACCAAATTTTATTAAAATCGGCTTATTACTTTTTGAGAAAAGAATTTTTTTCGAATGAAAACTCAAAATTTTCCCGGAAAACCTCATCCGATTTTCCTGACTAACAAACTTGTCAAAGCCATTTACAAAAGGAAGGTACATGCCAAATTTTATTAAAATCGGCTTATTACTTTTTGAGATAAGAATTTTTTTCGAATGAAAACTCAAAATTTTCTCGGAAAACCTCATCCGATTTTCCTGACTAACGAACTTATCCAAGCCATTTACAAAAGAAAGGTAGGTGCCAAATTTTATCAAAATCGGCCTATTATTTTTTGAGTTATCGGTGTGATACCTATATATATATATATATATATATATATATATATATATATATATATATATATATATATATATATATATATATATATATATATATATATATATATATATATATATATATATATATATATATATATATATATAAACATATAAAAATTGAAACTGACCCCGGATATGGGTTCTAGGGGTCCTAGATCGCGCTCATTTGCAAAAATTTTTTCAAAATTCAAAAGTCGGGATCTCCCCATTAGTGAATTTTTTCTACGAAAATTCTCTAAAAAATTCGGGACGTAGTAAGTGCGTTATAGTAGTGAATTTTCATAAGAATTGTACACTATTAGTAAGATATGTTATTAAAACCCATTCTTTAAATTTAAAGTTAGCGATTATTTGAAAAAAAATATATTTTATATGGAGCTAAAAAATTAAAATTTGGTCTTAGATATAATCTGTAAGTACTGCAAGTGTCTTTAAAAAATTGCGTTACAATTATCATCAAAGTTACAAAAGTTTTTCAGAAAAAAAAATAATCATTTACAAAAGAAATGTACCTGTCAAATTATAAATATGGCAGGTATTTTTCCTTATTAATTGCTTGGAAGGTTTGTTTTAGTCAACCCATCCAGTTTTTGCAAACAATAAATAACAAAAAAGTTTTTTAAAACAAATTTGTAGTTATCCGCGTAGCTCATTATGTTTTTTTCTTTAATTTAGTACCCACGGTGCGTTTACATAGGTGTTACTATGGTTCAAGATTGAAGATTCTAGTTTATTGGGAAATTTATTGAGCTATCAGATTTGAAATATTTTTACGAAAATTTTCTCATAACATACTTGCTGCACCCAGACCCTTTCCAACACTTATTTTCGGTTGTTGTATCCATATTTTTTGAAAATGATTAAATATGGCAGCTTACTATGTAAGACTGACAAACAAGGCACTCTTAAAATCATTTTTGGAAAAATATTTAAAAAAAGAAATTAGATAACAATTTAAACATAAATTGAAAATCTTGGTTCGCTGTTTCGTCGCGGCGGTTCTCCTTCCCCTTCTGCATGCATACAATCACCCTCAATGCATAAACAAGAACAATGTAAACAAGAAAAATTCCTTTGGAGCAATCCCTAAGAAAGTTACGGGACCTGCGGTGAATATAGAGGTTCTACGTGCCGTAAACAGGATTTTAAGGAGGTATAGCTGCAAAATGGGATAAAGGCAGCTTAAAGAGGTCCAACTAAGCTCTTTCTTTCGCACTTTCCACTTACATTTCCTTTTCATATTCTTCTTCGCCCAGTACCCATATTCACTCTTGGTCCCGCAATTCTCTTGTGGGCTGTTTGCAAGAAATTCGTCTTGTGGTTTTGGCATCCAGAAGGGGTTCTAAGTATATTTCTGAAAATATTTTTCTAAACACCCCCCATGTGCTAATCTGCCAATTTACCAAAAATTTAATTTTTATTTACAAACGGAATGCATCTATGAAATTATAGGTGGCAGTTAAGTATTTTTACATTTTAAAAGCTTGACTGATCGATTTTAATCAACTCAGTCGAACTAGTTTCTGCATACAAAATAACAAAAAAGTTTTTTAAAAATAAATTTGTAATTGTCTGTGAAGCTTATTGTGTTGTTTTTAAAATTTAGTATCCACGCTGCTTTTATATAGGTTTTACTATATATCAAAACTGAAGATTCTAGTTTAATGGGAAATTGGGTTATCACCATTTGAAATATTTTTATGAAAACTCGCTACCATAACACACTTAAACTCTTTTCAACACTTATTTACTATTGCTGTATCCATACTTTATGAAAATGAAATAAATATGAATACACAATTTTGAAATTAAAATTTTAATAATGTAACCTAAACATCTGTTTATATAATTTTAATTAGGGATATATGTACTTTGTAGTAACTACCTAGATATTATGAGTACTTACTGTATTATTTTGTGGTAGGTATATTTCTTGTAATACCTACAAGTAAATTCGGTATAGAGTTCACTAGGTAATACATACCATATCTACAATCTACATGCAGTTTACCTGTCACTTTAATATTTGTTTGATTGAATGTTACAATCATAATATACTACTACAGTCATTTTTAAGTTAAAATTAAAAGATAGTTTATTCTTTACCTACTATTTATATTAACCTTAGAATATAGGTACCTAGTTGTTTTATATCATAAGATCCTAATAAGGTATTAGCTAGTGTTGTGAGAATACGTAATAAAATATTCGTCGAATCCGAATATTGAAATATTCGTATCAATCCGAATATTTCTGGCAGCGTGATACGTAAGACCGAGTCGTATATAGTAAATAGAGCGTACATGTACGATACAAGATCTTTATGATACGTAATACGGAATCGTATATAGTAAAAAGAGTGGATGTGTACGATACAAAATCTCTATGAGAGGAATGACGTATACTGCAGGGTCAGCCAGCCAATAACAGCAGCAGCAGAATAAAACGGATTCAGTATTCGTTTTCGTAATTCGTAATAACAAATATTAATCTGAACCAGCTTAACCTCTACATACCCCGTACCCGCAATATTTTATAATGGTAATCGAACTTTTTCTTATATTCCTAGAATGGGATGTATTCTATTTCATTATATCCTGCCTATGTATTTTTAATTATGTCAGTTAGATTACACAGGGCTTTGTTGAAACGAGAAGTTAATTCTGCTGGTGCAGTTATAAAATACATTTTTATTAATAAAAGTGAAATAATGAACACCATCGAATATTTTTGGTTTAGTTATTGGTCACCATTATATTTATTAATTACAAAAAATTTAACACGAACTTATCCTATATATTTGTAAAAATACGTTAGTATTCCCTGGACAATAATAATAAAACAAAATTATATTTAGCACCTGTACGTTATTATTATTACTTATTACTATACGGCATCTACGATTCCATCCCATACCACGCAAAATATAAATATAATATACCCTTCTTAATGTGAAAACGTAATCGGAGGATTAATCCGAATATCAAAATAATCCGAATATTTACAACGCTAGTATTAGCAACTGGCATGAGCGGAGTCGATTTCCAAGTTATGCGATGCGTAGAGCGTGAGCGTACATGCTTCTCTGTGACAAATATCTACGTGTGGTCAGATTAAACTAGGAGAGAGAGAGAGAGAGAGAGAGAGAGAGAGAGAGAGAGATGGCTTTTAATATTAAATACTGTGAACGTGAAGAATGGGAAGCTTAATATTTATACATTATGAAACGTCGTTCTAGACTGCTTTTAAATAAATTTAATCACTGTCACTAAATTTTTTATTTATGAGTATACATTCGCATGCTAATATTTAGCGCTTTTGGACGCAAACTTTATCCCGGTATTAGGAAAGAAATGGTCCAAGGCTTACAATTTACAAAATTGTTAGTTACACAGCTCTATCTATAAAATTTTGTGTAGAGTTGTCGTGACAACATATTACCTGGTCCTGCCCCGAGATGGCGTCCCTCTCGTATCTCTCACAATGTCCGACCTTTTGCAATAACTTCCATTGTTTAGATTTTTATCTACGATTAGTATAGATAACTTCATCTGTCGTCGTCCAACATTGTAGATATTGCAATACAGAATCTGAAGTGATGTCGAGGATTATTTTATTATTAATTTCGTATAACTTTATTTTCCTTTGATCAAACGACTTGAAAATTGGTACACAACCACGTCTCTCTATGTTCTTTAAGTTGTAGGATTTTGTTTCAATCACTTGGAAAATTTGAGAGATATAGCGTTTTAAAAAATATTTTTTTAATTTTTTATTAAGAAAAAATGGCTGTTAAGATTTGATGAACGAACTCATCCAAGCCATTAGCAAAATAAGGGAAATTCCCAAATTTGGTCCAAATCAGTGAGTGTATTTTTTGAGTTATCGGTTATATATATATATATATATATATATATATATATATATATATATATATATATATATATATATATATATATATATATATATATATATATATATATATATATATATATATATATATATATATATATATATATATATATATATATAAGTAGTTTAATTGACCATGGAAATGGGTTCCAGAGGCCTTAATTCGCGCTTATTTCAAGAAATTTTCAGAAAGTCTCACCATCGATACCTTTCTATTAGTGAATTTTCTTAATGAAAATTCACTAATAAACTGACTGACTGATATATCAACGCACAGCACAAACTACTGGATCTAGAGACTTGAAATTTTGCACAGTGGTTCCTGTTATAACGTAGACGAGCACTGAGAAAGGATTTTTTTGAAATTTAACCCCTTTCGTATTTTCGGTTGTTCGGTTGTTCTGTTACTTACTGATTTATTCATCTATCTATCTAACTGTCAGATTAGTTTATAGTTCATAAGGTAGTTAGTATTTTGTTCCTTATTCTTTGTAATTTAGGTATTTAAGTTGTTAGGTAATATAAAATAGGTTTTAAATATTGGGTAGGTATAGTTATTAATCCGTGGTTTGTAATATTCGAACTTCATTATAGTATAGGTATTAAAGTTGGTAAATAGTTTAGAGATATAAGATAGTTATTGGGTATATATGTGTTAATATATAAAACGGTTGGACGCAAGTCCGTTATGGTAATGAATTTTCATAAAAATGTTTTTAATGGTAAATATGTCTTTTTTTAAATAAAAGGCATGGAGTTTGATATAACGTATATATAGTAGAAACAGTGTACCTTATTTCACCAAAATAACTTAATTGTTTGAAAACGTAAAATAATTTTCCGTAACTAAATTTAAAATGTTCCCGAAAAAACAAATCCGATTTTCCTGGCCAACGAATCTTCAAGCTATTTACACACCTCCTAAAATATTATTATCCACAAAAAGCTCTTTAACAAAAACAATGACGGCTGAAGCTGAAACTTAAAGCTTTATAGAACACACTTCTCATGACATTTCTGTTTACATAAGCCGTATTAGTTTCAGGTTACTTATCTAATCATGTCAATTTTGACATTTCGCATCGCAACTTTGACGTTCTAAGAAGAAAAACTATAATGCTTATAACTTTTTTTCTTTTAACGTAGAGATACAAATTGTGGGACATGGTTTTCTTTTTATGATATTAACTCGTGTACGAAATTTGGTTGCCTTAGCTTTGTTATTTCCGGAGATATAAAAAATTTTCGAAGAAAAGGCAAAATTTTCCGGGAAAAACTAGTCCGATTTTCCTCGCTAAGGGACTTATCCAAGCGACTAAGGAGGGTACTCACCAAATTTTATCGAAATCGGCCCATTAGTTTTTGAGTTATCGGTGTGATACATGTATATATATATATATATATATATATATATATATATATATATATATATATATATATATATATATATATATATATATATATAATTTTAAGAGACGTTGGTTTTGGGTTCTAGGTATCCAAATTCGCGCTCATGTGAAATGTTTTCAAAAGGTTCTCATCGTGGCCTCTCTATTAGCGAATTTTTCTTAGTGCAAATTCGCTAATACACAGTCATTGCATTTGCAAAAATCATTTTAGCGCATCATCTCTTAGAAAACGGCTGATTTACAAATGATTGAAACAGTCGCTACTTTCAGCAGACATTTTTACGAAATAATTAAAAAATGTCATATATTACGTTTCAGTTTGAATTTCGTTTATATTTGGAACCCAAAAGGCCTGAAATTTAGGAAACTCATTCATGGATATCTATTCTAGGCGACGAATGTTGTGAAAAAATTCTGTGACAAAAAATTGTCAAATCATGGTTTGGGAAAAACGTCATATTTTCCTTACAAAAGCCATAGTGCCTTAAATATTTTTTTATTGCCTTCCCTAAAACTTGATATTTTCATTATATACTATATTTTCGTTTTAAATCTAATTTGTTTTTCATTTAAAGGAATGGATCGTTGGGTTGGAAAAGTAGCTGTTGTGACAGGAGCAAGTTCTGGAATTGGAGCAGCTACTGTTATTAGACTTGCAGAGGAAGGATTGATAGTAAGTTTTCTTTGTTTTCCAAATTAGCTAAGTCATATACAGTGTGGCCATGAACAGCGTGAAGATTACAGTAACTGTAAAAGTTACAAAGGAGGTCAAAAACTAGAAATAAAGCTAAAAATCAACTTGAAGTAGACGACGCAAGGGTTATAATAATAATAATATAATAATAATAATATTTATTTGTCTTTAGATAACAATTCATTACAAAAAAAACATTTATGCAATGCAACTGTCTGGACACATAGATAAGGTTGCAAATCACACCCACAAAAGTTTTTAACATTTGCGCGTGGGTTTAACATATAATATTTATACCAAAAAAGACACACATAATATAGAAATACTTAGTCACAATGCAAAGTAACAAAACATACAATATAATACAGGGCATCTCATGAAGCCAAGGTAAAACTGACTAGATAATTAAATTATACGTTAAAAGTTGCTGTGAAGATGTTTTTACAGAATTAAAAAATGTTGATAAATAAAAAAGTTATAGCACTTGGAGGAAATGCGCCATTTTTCTTATTTTGAAAAAGTCCCAAAACCAAAAAAGTTAGCGGAGTCGGATAAGCAGCTTTGGATTGGTAATAAAATTGCCTACAACTTTCCCCATTTAACCGATTCTCTATCTCTTATATTGTCTAAGATCCCTATACATGCATCATCAAATTGGGGCACATTATATATGTATTACCCCCAAAAAATTATTACTAAACATGAAATTTTTTGAAGCAATTACTTATCTGATTGAAAAAGAGCAAATCCACATTTTTTACATTTGGTGTGTGTAAATCCCTTACATTCTGGGTATTTGCACCGAATTTTTGTCAAACAGAATAGGCCAATGTGCTATTTGGTCCGTTCGAATATCCTTCGGTGGGACATGTGCTGGTCGTCTCCTTTCTTTTTCTTGGATTTCGTTTTCTATGCTACCAGAGCTGCGACGTCCCCTCTTGATTGTATACTCTTTGTCAATCTTGCAAAGACAGTTTGCGATTTCAATCGGGAATTCTTGATTCGGGATACGTATCTGTCCTGTTTCTCTCATCTTCCTGAGAACACCTTCTATATAGCAACCAAGACTTGACCAATGCAAGGTTTAAGAAATGGTATAAAACTATCATAAACTACTTTCGGCTCTTCATACGTATTTTGTATCTTCCCATCAAGCTATCAAGGAGGTCAACACTTCCCATGTGCCTGTTATATTCCTTGATGATCTTAGGACAGTCAACTTCAACTGTAGTATTTCTTTTGCGATCATACCTCTTGACCTTTGTCTCAGGATAAGGATATTTTCCAGCAAATGAGGACATCAGAGCCACATTACTCATTTATTAGTGGTCAAAATTATACATTATATCTTACAAAGAAGCTGTGCTTGTGCTTGTATCAACACAATTTTGTAAAAATCCTCAAATAATCAAACTGCATATTTGTTGTCTTCACATATTACGGTTGAGACATCAAATTCATCAGCATTTGCTACATATTCATGTGAACAAGTACACTTGGAGAAACCCAAATCACCACAACACATTTTAAAAAGACCTGACGATCGTTTCACTAACCAAAATAACGTCATCAGAGGATGAAAAATTCCAACTATTTTAAAAACTAACATCACCTTATATACCGAATCTTAGGTAAAGGGACCGAACTGAGATGGGAAAATAAACGCGGGCAAATTCTGCAGTGCATTGTATTTTTATCGCGGTACGAGGTCTGCACTGTCCCTATTAACTTATCTAAAATGTGTCCATCTCTAGTAATTTTGTGAAGGTTCAACGACACCTAAATTAACATAGTTTGCTTTGTCGGAACTATCTGTATTATTATGTTATCTCTAGGACGTGTTAAAAACGTGGAAATTTTTATTTAACGAAGCAATCGATCAGGTGACTCGTAATCGGCGGTTGCGCCACGTTCATACAACGATTAAAAGAGAGAAATCCGTAATAAACATGGTTTGCTTACCATTTGAACCTCGAATCACGAGGGGTCTAGATAGCATTTTTAAAAAGTCAACTTGCAGCTAACATTTTCGACAAAAAATACATTTAAAAACTTGCTAGGTAACCCAAAAGACAAGGATAGCACGGACAAAATGACGGGAATTTATGAAATAAGTTGTAAAGATTGTAATCTTAAGTACGTCGGGCAAACAAAAAGATCGATTGAAGTTAGATTCAAAGAACACTTAGCCCAATTACGGTACTATAGCTAGATCTACTGTCGCCCGACATATTTGGGATAATAATCATCACGTTAATGAAGATAATCTGAAATTAATAAAAAATGTTAGACAACCAGGACAGCTAAACTCCTTTGAAACTATATATATTGCGAAATATAGTTACAACAAAAAATGTATGAACGTGGCACCACCGCCGATTACGAGTCACCTGATCGATTCCCACGTTTTTAACACGTCCTAGAGATAACATAATAATACAGATAGTTCCGACAAAGCAAACTATGTTAATTTAGGTGTCGTTGAACCTTCACAAAATTACTAGAGATGGACACATTTTAGATAAATTTGTAGGGACAGTGCAGACCTCGTCCCGCGATAAAAATACAATACACTGCGGAATTTGCCTGCGTTTATTTTCCCATCTCAGTTCGGTCCCTTTACCTAAGATTCGGTATATAAGGTGATGTTAGTTTTTAAAATAGTTAGAATTTTTCATCCTCTGATGACGCTAACTTGGTTAGTGAAACGATCGTCAGGTCTTTTTAAAATGTCTTGTGGTGATTTGGATTTCAAGTGTACTTGTCAGTGCTCATCACAGGTTCCAATCTTCACTTAGTGTATTCATGTGAAGTTTCACGAATTTTACTTTTCATCATCGCCTTTACAGTTTGGTACACGATTTCTTCGTACAGTCCCGGTCGTGGGTATCCCCTTTTTAGCCAAGTGAACGATGAGTGGTAAACTGGTGTAGTAATTAAAGTGATACAGCTAATAATTCATTCCTCTAGGGATTACTTCAGCCAAACGTTGTACAGTATTAGCTATAATTCCAAGATCAGGTTGACCTCCATTGGTTGGTACTGCTTCATGTAGTGCCGAACCTTCGTGGCACACATTTGTTCATCCAAGCTCTTCAAGTGGAATTCTGGAAAAACCTGCATTCAAGGAGACTATAATTGGACGCATTTTATGAAGCTTATCATGTCTTTGGTGCTCACGAGGTAAAAACGTACTATTGTCATTGAAATGGAGGAAGTGTCGGATTTGTTCAAACCTGTTCACTGACATGACAATAGATACCTTGTCAAATGCTAGCTCTGCGGATCAATAAGAACGTGTATGTGCGCAAAGGACATATAAATGAGAATTCCCAAATATGGACGGATCTCTTTCGCTGTGAAAACATCAGGTCTTTCGGGTTTCATCTTAGTGGCATACAGATTCGACTGTTCAATGATCTTGTTGATCAATTCGTCTGTGAAAAAAAAAATACAAAAAAAATAATTGAAAGGAGTTTCTAATTCCAACATTCTCTTAGGCAGTTGAGAATTGCCTCGAAACTGTAGTTGATCTTCACTTAGTGTCAAATTTCGTTTTCGCAGAGTAGATTCTAATTCAACTACTTTGTGCTTTTTGAATTCTTGACATTTATGCTTTTCGATGACGGTTGGGAAACTGAAATAAGAGAATATGAATTCCTTAGCAAAATAGCATATAAATAATTTGGATATAACGTATATTTTATATAAAGTAAATGCACTTATAATTTATGCATACCTGATGTACTTGCTTTCGAGGAATTGAATTGTGTTGGTTCAGTTTGGTCCACTTCCTGCTCTGAATTGTTATCATAATCAGCAGATTCAGTTTTACTTTCAATGTAGTCTGATAGAAGCGGGAAGTTCTGAATATTCTCCTGTTCGGTGCATTCATCATCACTGCTGCCATCGTCACCGACGTCGCTCTCCAACGCTGTGAAATTCTCCCAAAATTCATCAATTTCTTTCTCTGACAATATTTTCTTGCTCATACTAAACAAAATGCATAATGTAGCAAAACGGCAACAAACCAAAAAACTTGTATTTATCAGACGAAAAGCCTATATATATATATATATATATATATATATATATATATATATATATATATATATATATATATATATATAAAATGCAGTGTGTCCCAAACTGGAAGGGAATGTATTGCTATCTCCGTTATTATTAGAGATAGGGAGACGGTTAAATTAGCATTGCTTTGTAGAATGTCATGATAGTTTCAAATATGACTTATATTTGCCCTGCCTCTTTTCGGTTTCAAGTTATTTTGAAAAAACAAAATTTGTCGATTTCTTTCTTCTTCAATATTTAAGTAGGCGTTGATCTTCAAAAAATTCCTATGACAACAAGCAGTAATTTCCCACAAATATTAAAGTCTCCACGCAGCAAATGCGTTGTGGTAGTGAATTTTCATAGAAATGATCTGGCACCAAATATTTTTTTTATAACTTTTTTTCTTGTAAGATAGAAATAAAAATTTTGGTACATAGCTTTCCTTTAATATTGTAAACTTACGTACCAAATTTGGTTACCATAACTTTTTTTTTTTTTTTGAGATAAAAATTGTTTCTGAAAGAAAACCCAAAATTTCCCCGGAAAACCTGGTTCGCTTTTTCTGGATAACGAACTTATCCAAGCCACTTACAAAAGGTACATGCCAAATTTTATCGAAATAGGACTATAGTTTTTTGAGTTATCGGTGTGATACATGTATATATATATATATATATATATATATATATATATATATATATATATATATATATATATATATATATATATATATATATATATATATATATATATATATATTTATTTAAATTAGCAATGTTTTGGATAATTTCATGCTCGTTCCAAATTAGACTTGTATTTTGCCCTGCCTCTTTTTGTTTTCAAGTTATTTTGAAAAAACAAAATTTGTAGATTTCTCTCTTCTTCAATATTTAAGTAGGCGTTGATCTGACATGTCTAAGACTTGCACATTATCAGGACACTTTTTACAGAGTAATATTTTTGTGCTATTCTGAATTTTGAATTGTCATTTGTTCTTGAGCTACAGGTATCAACGTTTGTTTTTATTGTGGCAGCCATATTGGATATTTTGATGATGTAAGAGCATGTGAAAAGAGCTTTCCAAGAATGTACAACGCGTTTGAGAAATCTTGTAATTGCACTGAAAATTTTGAGAAAAACTGTTTTGAGGATAGTAGGCTATGAAATCCAATACCAGAAAACAAATGACACAAAAAAGTGTTCAAAAAGCAGTAGGCCATGGTGTCTAACAATAGATTTCTACTTTTAACATAATTTTCCGTAATGATTCACGGTAAAAAAAGGAACTTGGAGCACACCAATGAGTCAGCCCATTATTACAAATAATATTTGACATTACAACATTTTCCTAAAAAATTGTTATAATTTAATTAAATAAGTAAACCTAGTAAATAGCTAATTTTTTAAAACTTAAGTCAACTGAAAAACAACAGAAGAAAGGTTGCTATGGATATAATACTATCGCGACAATTAAGAATACTGTCATTCCTAATTATCTGAACAATTTGAGGTGTATTTAACACGTTGCTTAAAAATTTGTACTAAATAGTTTGTTTCCTGTTTATTTTAAATATTATTCAACAATATGTCCAGTAATGTAGACTATGTTGGAATGCTATATTCGTTCTAACCGAAATACTGAGGCAGCTGCAAATTCATATCAAAACAACTACCCAGAAAGACGACAACCAAACACCAAAATATTTCGCAGGATAGTGACCAATCTATTGAATGACGGTAGCTTTCACGCAAAGAAACTATATAATCTCGTAATGGCACTGACAATTTTGAGAAAAACCGTTTTTAGGATAGTAGGCTATGAAATCCAATACCAGAAAACAAATGACAAAAAAGTGTTCAAAAAGCAGTAGGCCTTGGACTCTAATAATAGACTTTTTAACATAATTTTCCGTAATGATTCACGATTTAAAAAATAGGAACTTTGAGCACACCAATGAATCCGCCCATTATTACAAATGATATTTTACATTACATTATCCTAAAAAATTGTTATAATTTAATTAAATAGGTAAACCTAGTAAATAACTGAATTTACTAACAGAACTGAATAAAAAACTCTGGACGCAGCAAGTGCGTTATGGTAGTGAATTTTCATAAAAATGTTTTTATTGCAAATATGTGTGTTTTCTTTTTAAGAAAGCAGGCATAAATTTTGGTTACCAGTATAACCTATATAGTAAAAGCAATGTGCCATGTTCAATAAAAATAACTTTATTGTGTGAAAATGTACCAAGATTTCCAAAAGTAGACTTAAAGTGTTCCCGAAAAACTCGTTTCTTGGTCAACCTTATAGGTTAATAGCAAATTGGGCTATTCAAATATGAAGCATTTGATCAAAGTTCGCTACCATAACGCACTTGCTGCATCCAGAATTTCTTTTCTTACAAACATGCATTATATTTCGATGGAAAATGCAATAACATAAGGCGTGTTTGATTAAAAAAAAAGAAAATTTGTATCACCAATGACTTATGGGCCATCCTGTGATTGTAGAAATATTTTTTTAAGATGTAGCTCAAGACACCCTATAATTAATATATACAAATTTTTTTCAAATCTTGTATAATAACGGATATATTGAGCTTTATTGATTTTTTACGAAAATTCGACAAAAATTATATACCATTAAACGATAAACTCTATAGCTAAGGCTACTGCCAAGCATCAGGGAAAGCGTCTATTTCAAATGAATTTTCTGGAAACATTTTAGTAAAATGAAGGACAATGACGGTTGAAACTAAGACTTCAGTGTTTGTAAAACATCCTTCTTGAGACATTTGATTTCCATAGCCCGTATTAGTTTCAAGTTATTTGCCAAAATGTTGCCGATTTTGACGTTTTAAGTCGCAACTTTGACGTTTTGAGGAAAACCCCAATTTATTTTTCTTTAAATGCCTATAACTTTTTTGTCTTTTGACATACAGAGCTAAATTTTGGTAGGTAACTTACATATAAGGACATAAACCCGCGTACCAAATTTGGTTGCCCTTACTTTGTTAATTCGGGAGATATAAATTTTTTTCGAAAGAAAACACAAAATTTTCCGGGAAAACCTGGGCAGATTTTTCTGGCTAACGAACTTATCCAAGCCATTTGCAAAATCAATTTATTCACCAAATTTAATCAAAATCGGCCTATTATTTTTTGAGTTATCGGTGTGATACATATATATATATATATATATATATATATATATATATATATATATATATATATATATATATATATATATATATATATATATATATATATATATATATATATATATATATATATATATATATATATATATATAACATATAAAAATTCAAACTGACCCCGGATATGTGTTCTGGGGGGCCTAATTAGCGCTCATTTGAAGAAATTTTTTCAAAATTCAAAAGTCGAGATCTCCTCATTAGTGAATTTTTTTAAGAAAATTCACTAAAAGCAGGTTAATGATTTACAAAGACGCCTTTGAAAATTGTTTAATTTTTAAACGTAAGTCAACTTGAAAACAACAGAAGAAAGGTTGCTATGGATATAACACTATCGCGACAATTAAGAATACTGTCATTTTTAATTATCTGAACAATTTGAGGTGTATTTTGACACGTTGCTTAAAATTTTGTGCTAAATAGTTTGTTTCCTGTTTATTTTAAATATTATTCAACAATATGTTCAGTAATAAGAATATTTTGACATGTTGGAGTGTTATATTCGTTCTAACCGAAATACTGACTTTTGACATGTTGGAGTGTTATATTCGTTCTAACCGAAATACTGACGCAGTTCCAAATTCATATCAAAACAACTACCCAGAAAGACGACAACCAAGAACCAAAATATTTCGCAGGATAGTGACCAATCCATTGAACGACGGTAGCTTCCACGCAAAGAAACTATCAATGCCTAGAACTGAAAAAAGAAATAATGCCGTCTTACAGGTTTCCAACGAAAACCCTCCGCAATCTGTTCGGTTTTATGGTGAACAAATTGACGTTCCGAAAAGAACGGTACACTGTGTATTAAAACAAAGTCATTACCATCCATACAAACCTACAATAGTACAAGACTTAAGTGTACTACCATACAAACCTACAATAGTACAAGACTTAAGTGTACTATTGTAATTCTGCAGATGGTATCAAGGACAATGTCAGCAAGATGAAAATTTTCATTTGAAAATAACATGGACTGATGAACTTAGATTTACAAATTGTGGTGTGTATAATCGCCATAATAGGCATTATTGGGCAAATGAAAATCCCCATCTAAAGGAAGAAAGACGATTGCAAGACATATTTGATATTAATGTTTGGTGCAGCTTATTAGGTAAAAAACTGTTATTTTTATTTGAAGATTTGCCAGTTAATTAAAAAAAAATCAGGTCACTTCATTGTTGGTCCGTTCTTTTTTGAAAGGTTTCTCGGAGACGAAACGTCGGATAAAAAATCTACAAACACAAACTTGTAGAGCTTAAAAAGTGTATGTGAGAAAGTGTTTTCTGTTTTTCAATATCTTCTGAAATAACGTTAGAAAAAAATAAAACAGAAATTGGCGAATTTCGGGTTTTTTCAAATATCTCCGGAACTAATCGGAATTTACAAAATTTCAAAATATAATTTAATTGAGCTCTAAAATGGGCTACTTTTTCCTAATTTAACCCACCTTGTATCTCTTACGGTTTCCGATTTCCCCATGCTATCCCCTCCTTATCTTGGACACACTGTATACACCAACTGCGTCCACTATTATATGAAGTACCTCAGATCGAATTCGATTAATTCCAGGAGCCTTGCCAATTTTGAGCTTAAGAATAAGTGTTTTTAGTGAATTTTCTTAAAAAAAAATCACTAATGAAGAGATCCCGACTTTTGAATTTTGAAAAAATTTCTTCAAATGAGCGCTAATTAGGCCCCCCAGAACACATATCCGGGGTCAGTTAAAATTTATATATATATATATGTATATATATATATATATATATATATATATATATATATATATATATATATATATATATATATATATATATATATATATATATGTATCACACCGATAACTCAAAAAATAATGGGCCGATTGTGATTAAATTGGGTGAATACCTTCCTTTTGCAAATGGCTTGGACAAGTTCGTTAGCCAGGAAAATCGGTCCAGGTTTTCCCGGAAAATTTTGTGTTTTCTTTCGAAAAAAATTTATATCTCCAAAATTAACAAAGTAAGGGCAACCAAATTTCGTGCGCAGCTTTACATCCTTATAGGTAAGTTACCTACCAAAATTTAGCCATGTACCTCAAAAGACAAAAAAGTTATAGGCATTTAAAGAAAAATAAATTGGGGTTTTCCTCAAAACGTCAAAGCGGCGATTTAAAATGTCAAAATTGGCAACATTTAGGCAAGTAACTTGAATCTACAACGGGCTATAGAAGTAAAATGTGTCAAGAAGGATGTTTTACAAACCCTAAAGTCTTAGTTTCAACCGTCATTGTCCTTCATTTTACTAAAATATTTGCAGAAAATTCATTTCAAATAGACCCTTTCTCTGATGCTTGGCAGTAGCCTTAGCTATAGAGTTTGGTACGCGGGTTTACATCCTTATAGGTAAGCTACATACCAAAATTTAGCTCTGTAGGTCAAAAGACAAAAAAGTTATAGGCATTTAAAGAAAAATAAATTGGGGTTTTTCACAAAACGTCAAAGTTGCGATTTAAACGTCAAAATTGGCAACATTTAGGAAAAGAACTTGAATATAATACGGGCTATGGAAATAAAATGTCTCAAGAAGAATGTTTTACAAACCCTGAGGTCTTAGTTTCAACCGTCATTGTCCTTCATTTTAATAAAATGTTTCCACAAAATTCATTTCAAATAGACCCTTTCTCTGACGCTTGGCAGTAGTCTTAGCTATAGAGTTTATCGTTTAATGGTATATAATTTTTGTAGAATTTTCGTAAAAAAATCAGTAAAGCTCAATATATCTGTTATTATACAAGATATGAAAAAAAAATGTATATAATAATTATAGGGTGTCTTGAGCTACATCTTAAAAAAATATTTCTACAATCACAGGGTGGCCCATAAGTCGTTGGTGATACAAATTTTTTTTTTTTTAATCAAACACGCCTTATGTTATTGCATTTTTGCATTTTCCATCGAAATATAATGCATGTTTGTAAGAAAAAAAAATCTGGACGCAGTAAGTGCGTTATGGTAGCGAATTTTGATCAAATGCTTAATATTTGAATAGCTAAATTTGCTATTAACCTATAAGGTTGACCAAGAAACGAGTTTTTTCGGGAACACTTTAAGTTAACTTTCGGAAATTTTTGTACATTTTCAAACAATAAAGTTATTTTGATGAAACATGGCACATTGTTTTTACTATATAGATTATACTGGTAACCAAATTTGATGCCTGCTTTCTTAAAAAAACACACATTATTGCTATTAAAAAATAGTTTTATGAAAATTCACTACCATAACGCACTTGCTGCGTCCAGAGTTTTTTTCGTTATTGTCAATTGCACAAAAATGTATAGTTTGCTGGACCAGCTGTTTATGAAGTTATTATATTGTAACAACAAGATGTGTGTAGTTTAGACTATCTTTAATTAATTTACAATAAATTTTGACCAAGTCAGTGCGATTTATAAAAACAACACGAATTTTTTTCCTCAGGTAGTTGGACTGGCAAGACGAGCAGAAAAAATCGAAGAATTGTCCAGAAAATTAGTAGCAAATAATGCAAAAGGAAAACTTTACGCTTACCGAACCGATATGTCCGATGAAAATCAAATCCTGGAAGCTTTGGAATGGGTAAAGAAAACTTTGGGAGCCATTCACATCTTAATAAACAACGCAGGAGTCGCTACTGCTAGCAATCTTTATGAGACCAGTACAGAAACCTGGAAGTCTATAGTCAATGTTAATCTTTTGGGTACCGCTATTGCTACCAGAGAAGTAGTCAAAGAAATGAGGCAACACAACATTGATGGGCACATCATTGACATTAACAGTGTTGCCGGACATAGCGTGTTATCCCTACCTGACATAAGTATGTACACAGCTACTAAGTTTGGGGTCACAGCTATGGTGGAAGCGCTGAGGAGGGAATTGGTGGCGCTGAAGACCAAAATAAAAGTAACGGTAAGATTAATTGTTTGTTGTTGCCCTAACTTGGTGAGACCGTTCCATACTATAGGGGCGATGAAGAGTCGTTTTTACTGGTTTTACAAATGTTTGTTTTATTTTGTATACATAGTGTCCCAACTAAAATTTGCAACCCCTAAAATTTCAGATGTCCAAATGTGGTAAAAATGTTAAAACAGTTCAATTTTAATTTGAAATAAAGCCAAATTTTTTCTTGATTTCCAAGTTGCTTCCGCACCCCTCTAGTGCCTAGAGCCATCCCTTTAAACATTCAAACCTTTAAGTGGCAGAACTATTTTTCCCTCTATAATCAAATATATTGTGATTTCTATAAAATTAGGTGAATTAAAGTTACCAAAAATAGGGAAAAAAATCTCAATGTAACATTTTGATTTATTTTCCAAAAAAACATGCGGTAGCTATAGCTACCAGTGATTCTTACGGTATACGCATTACACTAATGAATCACTGGTAAATATAGATACCATCCCGGTGTCATGAACCACATTCAGTTTCTGAAACATAATAGATACATATGAGTATAGAACACAAGTTTGTGGTTTCACCAGATACATTCTCAAAGAATATACAGGGTGATTCATAAGTGATGACCAAAAATGAAACCTCATGTTCTTTGAACAATTTTAGAGAGGGTATGTCCTATAAAAAATTTTCCTATAATGCTTCATTAAAAAGATACAGGGTGTTGAAGTTGATTTTCAAAAAATAAAATTTCCCAATTTTTTAAAAAGTAGCACATATATTTTGCTGAAACTTCGCATGTGTAGACTGTTATGGAAGGCGCGTATTCTACAATAACAATTGAATCGGCTAATCCAGCAGTGGTGCGCATACCCACATGTCATTGGTTATCCCTCAAGAAAAAAACGGGTACGCCAATGATATTTTTTTATTTTTATTTTATTTTTTGAATCTTACTTTCATTCGT
The DNA here is from genome assembly GCA_964006375.1 of Tillus elongatus. NCBI lineage: Eukaryota > Metazoa > Arthropoda > Insecta > Coleoptera > Cleridae > Tillus > Tillus elongatus. The sequence goes on from OZ023264.1 coordinate 12,669,086, forward strand.
GAACAAAATGACTCTGATAATTTTCTGTACGACGCTTATTTTACGAGTAAGCAATGAATCAGGTAAGTGTTTTAGAGCACAGTTCATGATTTTTAACCAGTCGTTGTTTGGTAGAAAATCGCAATGATACACTTTTATCAGGCTTATAGTAATTTATTTATTACAATAAATGTTTAAAAATGCCTCTATTGGCCTGAATACACGCACGAAATCTTTTAAATATGGAAAATTTAATGTCTTGAGGATTCATTGTTGCTTGAATATGACGAAAAGCATTATTTATCAGTTGTTGTAGCTGCTCTGGTGTATTTATTTGTTCACTGTAGACCAGTCGCTTAAAATCACCTCAAAGATAGAAGTCAAGTGGGTTTAAGTCCGGTGATATTGCAGGCCAATATATTGGTCCAGTTCTGCCAATCCATCTTTCATTATGATGCTGGTACCACATTACACCTCTTGTTGCTAGTGGAATGTTATCTAGAATGTTTTCTACACGGTTTTCTAGGAGCGCCAAGTACGAAGATCTATTTAAACGTTGTGGCAGGACTTCCACGAGCAGTGAGCCGTTAAAAATACCATACCATAAATTAATCGAAAATCTATGTTGAAATGTGCGAGGCCTTGTTGCATGTGGATTTTCCAATGACCAGACATGCTCATTATGAGAATTATAAATACCATTTCTTGTAAATGTTGATTCGTCAGACCAGAAGATTAGATTAGGGAATAAGATATTTTGATTGTGCTTTTCCAACATCCATTCACAAAAGACTCGTCGATGCACATTATCTCCAGGTAGAAGGCAATGAACATTCTGTCGATGATATGGATGTTAGGCTTCTCGATGTAAAGTTCTCCAAACAAAGCTTTGAGAATATTGTAACTGCGTGACAATCCTCCGAGTACTTGTAGAAGGTTGATCCATCACTGCATCCACCACTCTCTCTTCGTGTTCAAGTTGATGTTGTCTTCTACCATTAGCTCTAGCGTCAGGACGTTGTCCAATACCGCACTGCCGAAGTCTTGAAAACGATCGAGAAAATACCCTTGGTGTAGGTTGACGGCGAGTGGGAAACCTACGTTGATATTCCCGACAAGCAGCTAGAGCATTTCCATCAGCATATCCGTAGATAAAAATTATATCTGCATACTCTTCTGAGGTGTACTCCATTATAAGAAGTAAAAGAGTAGAAAATTTTGCAATTTTATAAAGTTTACCACTTACACCTATTCAAAATAATAACTTGTTAACCTAAACATCAAGTGACACTTAATGACAACTTTGGCAAACCAGACTACTACTTACTAAAATACAACAAAGATAATCGTCGTACAAAAAATTATCAAGACATTAAATTTTCCATATGAAAAAGATGTCGTGCGTGTATTCAGGCCAATGGAAGTATAAAAGTGTATCATTGCGATTTTCTACCAAACAACGACTGGTTAAAAATCATGAACTGTGCTCTAAAACACTTACCTGATTCATTGCTTACTCGACAAATAAGCGTCGTACAGAAAATTATCAAGAGAGTCATTTTGTTCACGAATGAAAGTAAGATTCAAAAAATAAAAAATAAAAAAAACATCATTGGCGTACCTGTTTTTTTCTTGAGGGATAACCAATGACATGTGGGTACGCGCGCCACTGCTGGATTAGCCGATTCAATTGTTATGGTAGAATATGCGCCTTCCATAACAGCCTACACATGCGAAGTTTCAGCAAAATATATGTGCTACTTTTTAAAAAATTGGGAAATTTTATTTTTTGAAATTCAACTTCAACACCCTGTATCTTTTTAATGAAGCATTATAGGAAAAGTTTTTATAGAACATACCCTCTCTAAAATGGTTCAAAGAACATGGGGTTTCATTTTTGGTCACCACTTATGAATCACCCTGTATAAAGGAACGTTATACGTATATTCTAAGAGAATATATTAGTGAAATCCAAAATTTGTGTTATTTATGATAATGTATGATAATATGTATTGCTAATTCTTACTTTTCTTACAATGTACAGGGTGAGCTAAACTAGATGTCTCATCTCTATTGTAAGAACAGGAAAAGCGATTGAAGAAATCTGAAAAGAGGTTCTTAAATGGGATTGAGTAAGGTCCATTTTAAGCCAAATTTGCCTATTTTTGGATATTTGAAAACTGAAGTAATGACGTCTTCTAATTTTAATTGCTATCTTTTTCCGTAAAAAAATTTTAATCAAATTTGTAGAAAAAAGTATAACAAAAATTCGCGCAACCATCACGATATAAACAGGAAGCATGCGGAAACATATATCAGAGTTTTATCTGTCGTAGCAACGTTTTATCTGTCAATAATTAAACTAATGGTTTACAAATATTGTTTTGTTGTCATTTCACTTTGAAAAATATTTACGCACAACTTTATTTTAGAGAATACTTCACTAGAAATAAACGCCAATGTCTTAAAAACGCAAGAAATAATGAATCATTTTAACGAATGTATTGTTACGTTCTACGGGGTCCTGGATTTGTTGAATAACAAAACACAGCTTTTCAAACTACTAATTCATTATAACTATTTTGCAACACCAGTATCAACTAAAATATTTCCCTCTATTGCTAAATATCTATAGAAATATATTCCACTATTCGCCTTCTATGATCGCTTGTTAAACACAACACTTACTGCTGACTCCCCTGTGGGTCCGGGGACTAACTAAAAGAATAGGCCCGAAGTAACTCCTGCCTGTCGTAAAAGGCGACTAATTGGAATCACTGGCGGGGGTCTTGTCCATGTGGGCCTGGAGGGAGGCGGATATCTCTGGGGAGTGATGTACACCTGGATTTTGAGGTCTCCACTCTGGGCTTAGAAATGGACGGTTGCCCGCGCTTGATTGTTACTCTGGAGCGGGGTTCCGGATGGGTGCCGCCTTGGGTTGAGCGCTGGCGGGTGTCGTGTGTCTAGATGACCCGGTGGGGGCTGACAACTTTGATGAGTGGTAAACACCCGGAGTTTGAGGCCCCCACTGCGTGCTTCGGAACGGACGGACGGCCACGCTTGTGCGATGCTCGGGAGCGGTTCTCGATGGGATGTCACCTTGAGTCTAGCACTGGTGGGTGTCGGGTCTAGACGAACCCGGAGGAGAGCTGAGATCTTTAGGGGTTGAGGCCTCTTCTGTGAGCTTCGAAACGGACAACCGACCTCACGTGGATGCTGCTCGGATGCGGGACTTCATTATACTACCCCGAGTCAAACACTGACGGATGTCTGGTCCAGACGAACTCAAAGAGAGGTTATCTCTCTTTGAGCTTTGAGATGGGCAAGCGACTTCGCTCAGATGGCAGTACATCTGTAAAACAAAGTTTCACCTCGCAGGTGTCGTGTCCTGTCGGAAGCTCAATTTGTTGGGTGAAATTTAAGATAACGCTGGCAGGTGTTGGGCCTGGACGAACCTGGAGGTCTCTAGGGGTGGATTACACCTGGAGACTTGGGCCTACTCTGTGAACATCGATACAAGCTAACGAGCCCGCCTGGATTCTGCTCGAGGGCGGGACTTCATGATACCGCCTCGAGTCAATGAAACACTGGCGGGGGTCTGGTGCAGGTGGGGCTGGGCGGAGGCGGATATCTCTGGGGAGTGATATGTACCCGGAGTTTGACGCCTTCACTGTGGCTTTAGAGACTGACAATTGGCCTCGCTTGGTTGTTACTCGGGAGCGGGGTTCCAGATGATACCGCCCTGGATTGAGCCCTGGCGTGTGTCGTGTGTCCAGACGTCTCGGAGGGGCTCTGATCTCTGATGAGTGGTAAACACTCGGAGTTTGGAGCCGATATTGTGTGTTACGAAACAGACGGATGGCCTCGCTGGGGTGGTGCTCGGGAGCGGGACTCGATGGGATGTTGCCCTGAGACTAACACTGTTAGGTGTCAGGTTTAGACGAGCCTGGGGGGAGCTGAGATCTCTAGGGGTGGATTGCAACTGGAGATTAGATGATGCTCGAGAGTGGGACTTAATGATACCGCCTCGATGCAAACACTGACAGATGTCGGGTCCAGACGAACTCGGAAAGAGGTTATCTCTCTTTGAGCTTCGAAACGGGCAAGCGACTTCACTCAGATGGCAGTACATCTGCCAAACAAACTTTCACCCTCAAGAAACGATCGACTCCTTTAGGGAGCTGGAATTGGTGGGTGAAATCTAAATAATTAGGCGTGAGCCACAATAGACCTAAGGCCGCGGTGTAGGGACTGAAATAGCCCACTTACAATAAAATCTAATCTACTGCTGACTCGCTTCATACTCTATGATCACTTATTCTCCACCGCACTAACTCAATCTTGAACTAACTTACTCTGGGCACCGCTCGCCTATTTATTCTGTCCATAGAGATTCTAGACCTTTTATACTCTTCTACACCTGTCACTTCTGGTCCCTTCTAGAAAAATCATTCCAGAGTGTTCGCTGCTACCAACATACTACAGATGACCATAGAAGTAACAAAGTCCATAAACTTAGTTCTCATAGACAAATGTGACACTATGAAAACTGCATTAAATTTGATGATAGAATTTATGCGCAAAATAAATGCCTAACTTTGTTTTATCTTTTATTATCCAAGATATTCTGTAATTGGCGCTCAATGAATCAACATTTTTGGAAGTATTAATGACGTAATCTCGTCATATTTTTTTTTCTGCGAGAATTCGCTGAAATAATAGATTAATTTAAAGATTATATTCAACAAGTTCTGTTTGATTTTCAGAGTATTAGCCCAGGAGTTGTGCTTACACCAATGGTTTGTGACGTAGAGAACAATCCAGATTTAGCCGAACAGATAATGAATAGACCATACCTGCGCTCAGAAGACATCGCTGATGCAATTGCCTATGTGTTAGGTACACCACCACATGTTCAGGCAAGTACAAGGGTTAACACATTAAAGCGGGGAAGCCGGCGAACAGCTTTCTATTACAATAAGTGACGGAGCAATTATCCAAAATTCGTAGAAAATTATAATACACTCATTCCCAGTTTCACAAAGCTTGATTAAACATTTAACGGTCGGTGAGTTAATTATTGCATAATACAACCACCCACAGCTTCAAAATAAACACTGGATATATCAAGTGGATCAGTTATTTTGTTCCCCAAATTGAAAGCTGTTCCGCCCTTCGGAGGGGGCGTAATGCCGTCGGTCCCGCGTCCATGCGATGTTGGGCACGTTAAAGATCCCTACCCTCCCTACAGAAAGCAGGGGTTCGGCGAAACTGCTCACTGGAGTTGGTGATTCGTCATAGTCGCGGAAATAGACCCACGTTAAAAAAACTTTATTGTTTGAAAATGTACATAGATTTTTCGAAAATTAACTTAAAATGTTCCCGAAAAAAAGGAACCTTATAGGTTAATAGTAAATTGACCTAATCAAATTTGAAACATTTAATGAAAATTCGCTACCATAACGCACTTTCTGCGTCCTGAATTTCGTTTTCTTTTAATTTCAAAAACGCACCACTAGGGCTCACAGCTAAATATTATCGTACCGTGGGCGTCGACAAGGAGGAAAGAGGCAACTTGTTAATTCTGGACAGTCTAATATTTTTTGGAGATCCATGGAGACAGAACCCTCTATGAGTCTGCGATCCTCATCTAATTGGGCTAAAGAGACAGGTTTAGAATATTGTATATTTGAGTGGAGTGTGCTGTCGTCCGCGTAACTGTGAACTGGGTTGGATGTGCTAGAGAGGAGGTCATTGATAGGGAGAAGAAAAAAGTAGGGGCTAAAGCTGAACCTTGAGGAACTCCTGCATTAATTGGATACGGTTTAGAGGAATGGCCATCCACGACAACAGAAATGTTTCGATTGGAGAGGAAATTTGCTGTTCAGGAACAGAGTTTTGGTGGTAGGCCATAGGCCGGAAGTTTATTAAGCAGTACTGCGTGCCAGACCTGGTCGAATGCTTTGGATATGTCTAGAGCGACAATCTGGGGTTCACCGTGTAGTTCCATAGACTTGTTCCAAGAATGGGTGACAAAGGAGAGGAGGTCGGCAGTTGATCTGCGCTGACGGAATCCATACTGCCGGTCGTGGATTAGACTGTGTTTTTCAAGAAATTTTAGTAATTCGGTGTTTATATACTTTTTCATCACTTTAGAGACGACTGAAAGGAGGGGAATAGGCCTGTAGTTGCTAGGAAGCTATTTGGATCTTTCCTTGGGGACGGGTTGTACTAGAGCAGTTTTCCAGTTACTAGGGAATGTGCGTCTATTGTAAGATGTCTTAAACAGACGAGTCAGGACATGAGCAAGTTCTGGTGCGCATTTTTTGAGAACAATTGCTGGGATCTCTTCCAGGCCAGAGGCTTTCCTGGTATTAAGAGAAGAGAGCATCTTTCGTACCTTTTTAGTTTTGAAAATGAAAGCCGTCATTTTATGCGCGACATTGGGGACTGTTGGTGGTTGAACATTTAAAGGTGGGTTGAGAGTAGAATTGCCGGCGAACAACGAGGCAAAAAGTTCAGCCTTGCCCAGGGCGGTAGAAACAATTTCATCCCCTGAGACAAGAGGTGGAAACGTGCTCTTGCAGAAATTATTCCCAATAGATTTAGCATTAGCAAGAGTCCAGAGGGGTTTTCTGCCGCTGGAGCTTAAGAGGACTTTGTTTTTGATGTGGTTATTAAACGTTTTTTGCCTCAGAAAGAATGCGGACATAGCGGTTTCTTGCGTCGCTAAATGCTTGACGGTTTTCTTGACTGGGATTGTGTAGAAGCGTTTTGTGAGCTTTGACCTTTTCAAGTCTGGCCTGGTCACAGGATTTAGAGAATCAGGGCTTTTGAGTGGATGCAGAGGTCTTCTGTGTACGTGGAATAAATAATTCCATGCCAGCTTGGATAATTTCGGTGACGTTTTGTGAGATATCAGAGAGGTCAGGATGAGAGAAGCAGACAGACGCCCATGGAAATGAGGAAAAGTAATCTCGCATTTCGTCCCAGTTCGCGGAGTTGTCGTGCCAAGCGATACGTGGGTGTGATGACTGTGTGACCTCGGGTTGTATTGCGTAGGAAGCAGTGACAATGCCGTGGTCTGAGCGACCAAGGCGGGCGGTGACTGATATTGTATAGCAGTCAGGATTTGTAGTAAGAAGGAGATCCAAGGGATTTGAGCTGTGTGTTGGGATGCGAGGAAAGTAAGTAGGTTGCTGAACCACATTGGCTAAAGAATTGCTGACAGCAAAGGCTTCCGCTGCTCTTCCTTGTGGATCGGTTTTTGAAGATCCTAGCCATTTCTTATTATGGACATTGAAGTCACCAAGAATAGTGACTTCGGAGGAAGGATATTCAGAAATCGGATGGTCGGTTTTTTCAGAGAAGTAGTCGAAGGGCTGGACAAAGTTGTTGTCAGAAGGTGACCGGTAAATGCAACAGATGAATTTAGTTGCAGGCCTGAGAGAGAGTTTTATCCATAGTATGTCTTTTCTTCCAGCTTCTAAATTGGGGAGTCTGGTTCAGGGTAGATTGCTACGGACGTAAGCGCACACGCCTCCATGCAATCTAAAGGAAGTAAGGAGCTCATCCCCCGGGAAATTAAGGTGATTAGTGGCTGTTTGGCACTGATTTGAGTTTCGGTGAGGAAGAGGAGTTGGGGCTTATTAGCATGGAGAAAATGATGGACGGAGTTCTGGTTAGAATTTAGGCCACATATATTCGAGAAGGATATGTTAAATCTTGATCTCCTGGAGATCCAGCAACACCTCCATGGCGGCTGTTGGGGTTGAGGTCATGGCCCCTGTGATGCCGAGGCAAGCCATCCTTTGGATCTTGTCCAGTTTTTGTTTGGCACTGAATTGTGTCACCTTAGGCCACCAAACCTGTGGCACGTAGGTTATCGATGGTCTGACCACCCTTGTGTACAGCCAATTGGCCATACTAGGTCTCAATCCCCACGTTTTTCCAAATAGCCGCCTAGTGACGGCTAGGCTCATAACTGCCTTGCGCAGTATTTTTTTCAACGTGGCCATTCCAGGTTAGTTTAGAATCCACTACGACCGCTAGATATTTTACCTCCCTGGCCATCGGGATGTTTCTACCATATAGAATGAGAGTTCTGTGGCCTAGTTTGCGCTCATTTGAAGACATTTTTTCAAAATTCAAAGATCTCCTCATTAGTGATTTTTTTAAAGAAAATTCACTATAATCCTATCTCACACGTTAGTTTTCTCCGAGTAACACTAGACAAAATGGCAGGAACTAAAAGAATTAAATATTAGTAAGAGTAGGAATCGGTCAATTGAAATATATCTTATGGTAAGTATATATTAAGTAGACGTTTTCGGAATTGAATTCGCTAAAAACCTAGACACTTTATTGTTAGTGCATAATAAAGTTTCTAAGAAAATAAATTGTGGACCAAACAGCAGAATTATTTTTGGTGATACAAAAATTTTTTAAAAACTAGATTGATTTTTTAGTCAGATTACATGTGGTTGTCTTGGTCAATATACTAAGTATGATTCTAATATATTTTATAAAAACCTCATGATGAATTTCGTTTTTTTTTTTCAGATTCACGAGTTAACAATTAAGCCAGTTGGAGAGACGTTCTGACGTTTTCTACAAAAAATATTTGATTGAAACTGTTAGTTAGATTTCTTACTCTTATATTAGGCGTAATACAGTTTTATACTAAAGGTTTGTTTTATTATTTTTATTAATTAAGAAGCAAAATTTGGAAAGTACCATTTATATATAAACTTTACAGGGTGATTTACGTAGGCCGTGCATTAGAAGTTTTCAACTTGCAGTTGGATTAGAAACTTGAAATTTGACGGGCTGCGATAATCAATCATCTCCGTTCTGGCTAAAATATTTTCAGTCCTTCAGCTATACAGTATGTGCAAATAGTCGGCACCAACTTTCCTGTGTTAAATAGAAACCTACATTTTTTCCACAAGATTCGACGTGCCTTCTCATTCTAAGTATACAGCCTTATATGAACTTATCTATTACAGTTTTTGACATATGGCAACTTAAAAAAATACCGCCGTAGTAGTTTATGCGCAAATTTGTATCTCGCAAACAGTTTAAGATCAGCCAACCAAACTCGTGGAGCACTTAGCTAAAAGTGGAGGCTAACTCCTGCTATTCCATCGATGGTCCCATTTTGTACCATATGGGCGCAGGCGATTTTGAAATGTTGCATTCACAAATTGTCAAATACTCAACTTTTTCAAATGGCACCTACTATTTTTTGTTGACACAATTCGAAAGAAAATAAATATTATGGTGAGTTATTTAACGATTCCCTATACCTAGCTTCACCTTATATCGAGATATTCAATAAAAGTCAAGAAATTCTGAGATATTCCTTATGTTCATAGAACAGAAAACTATCCAAGAGGGCATTCCTAATCGTGAAAATATATATGGAGCCGACTCAGCGGCGGAGATTAAAACAAATGTAAATGAACAAAACAATTTATCAATTTTTGAGACATCAATGACAAAAGTGAAGAAAGAGGTACAAGGGGTAGAACAAGCATTAGTACAAACAGAAAAATTCCCGATAGAAACGAAGGTAGAAAAGGAAGATTTTTATATGGAGAATATTCAATCTGGAACGGAATCAAAGCAACAAGCATTAATACAGACAGAACTCAACGAAACGATCAGATCAGGTGAGTTCAATTTAGGTAAATTGTCCAGCAACAAATCACAGAGTATTGCAAAATTGCCGAAAGAAATGCAGACAGAAAAGTGTTGCAGCTGCCAAGTGGAAACTAGACTTAAACTATACAGAAATGGTAACAATAAGGGAAATATTATCGCCAATAGCCAAGTTATTTGACCCATTAGGGCGGCTATCGCCGGTGGTAATCGAAGCAAAGCTGAAAATTTCCAAATTATGGATGAATCAACCAAGGTGGGACGAAGTAGTACCCGCTATCAGGCAGAAAACAGGTATTCAGGTTAGTCCGATAATTAATGGAATAGCAATACCAAGGTGGGACGAAGTGGTACCCACTACCACGCAGAAAAGATGTATTCAGGTTAGTCCGATAATTAATGGAATAATAAAACCAAGGTGGGAAGAAACAGCAACAACATCAAAAGTAAGAACTCATGGTTTGACCGATGCTTTCAAAGAAGAAATAGCAGGAACCACCCAGGTATTTACACACTGGAGTGGAGTATGCAGGTCAGATTCAGGTACAAGCTTAAATGGGCAGAGGCCACATATTATACAAGGGCCATCCGACAATAATGGGAGGCTCATCAACAAAACAAACTGAGCAAGATTATTGGGACGCTGGGTATAAGGTATATGTTCGCCAATGGAAGCATAGGTTTAAATGGAAAGTCAAGAAGGAGAGAGTACACGCAGGGCACAGGGTATTAACCAAACAATGGCCGCTGCGCAGTCAAGTCAAGTCAAGTTTGAAATTTCGCCAATGGAAGCATAGGTTTAAATGGAAATTTAAGAAAGAGAGAGTACACGCAGGGCACAGGGTATTAACCAAACAATGGCCGATGCGTACTCAAATGAAGTAAAGTTTAAAGGAAAAAACACTCCAAAAGGACTTAGGGTTGGCAAAGCTGGATTTTGTGGAGTTGGAAGAGCTCTGCAAGTAAAGCAGAGACAAATCTTCAAATCATTTATACAGTTACTTCACAATGACTGAGATAACAGAAAAGGACTCACAAGCAGTATACCAATCTCCGAGAATCTATATGTGTGTTCCCCAGCCATGGTAACAAGCATGGAAAGCAACCACTACTGCATAATGGAGGAGATATACCAGAGGGAAGACAAAATTACGTGTCCAATCCATCACCAGAAAGCCAAGTCGACAATCTGGAAGCAACTTTACACTAGAAACTCATGGATGTTCATCAACCCACAAAAATCTAGAATTGCAATCACATGTAAAGGCCAGATGGAAGAAGTTATGGTGAAGCAGTATGGCAGAATATCCATCTCCCAAGACTGTTTACTCGAGACAAAATGGGCATATATTATTAGATCGTTTAAATTATTGTTTTTATCATCATCCTAGGGTCGTATACACATTAATATTATTTCTATCATCATCCTAGAGTTGTATACATATTAATATTATTTTAATTATTATTATTTCAATTAGCATACCTAGGGTTGTCTACATATTAATATTCTTTCAATTGTTATAGTTAGTGCCAAACTTAGGTCAAGGTAAATTAAACATTCAGGTCAGAGCTATCCAGAGAGACGTCATTCCTTTAGACTCGGGAGTATGTTCATGGAACAGAAAACTATCCAAGAGAGCATTCCTAATCGTGAAAATATATTTAATATTATTTTTTATATTATAATAGCATTCGCTAGCATACATCCAAATAATATCTTTTATAATTAAGTAGGTCGCATAGAAATTATAATTATTGACCTGTAATTGCTCATATTACATGTTTAGATCAATAATAAACAAGTTGGAATTGCAGAGTACAGTATAAGGAATGCCGACTGATGAGATTTGCAATTTGTGAAGTATGTCACATGCAAGGTGATAAATATCAGTGTTGGTAAATAATGCAGAGACTTTTGACTTTTGCTTTAAAAATGTAGAGACTAATATCAGAGATTTTTGATTAGATTCTTAAAATGTAAAGACGCGAGACTTTTAAATTTAATTATGTATAGATTTGTTTTTAAATTTCATTCGGTTAAGTTAATTTGAAAAAGTTGTTAATTCTTTTTATTGTTTATTAAATTTTATTAAAAATTACATCGTTACCATGTCCATATTATCCTAGTTATAATCAATTATCCCTAAATTAACCTCCGCTCCTTAAACACCTTACTTTTTCAAATATGTCATGGAACCAAAAAATAATTATAAGTAAGAGGGTGATACTCTGTCAAAGTGTACATGAATTGAGCTAATTCTTAGAGGAAATTGATACGAAAATAGAAAATTATCCAAACGAAGTTGTGTCGTACTTGTTTGTAATACATGGGATGTCAAAAAATTATCCAAAAAATCTAAAATATCCAAACTTACGAAATATGGGGAAAGTTGTCATGATTGAGAAATACTTAATTTTATTTGTGAACGTGGCTAGGCCTATTACGAGAATCAAACCATTTTCTGACAACGAAGGTACTCAAATTATTACCGTTATGGGATATTTTCAAGCACATCGTCAAGCCTCATTGTGAACGGCGTCTTTGGAATTGGGATTTTCATAATCTGCAATACAAACCATTTTACATCGTCATAAGCTACCTACATCCTGTTTCGTTCATAAGACTTTTAACAATCTCGATACCAATGAAATCAGAAGTGCTACGCAATCTATTGAAAGTAGAAAAGTCTGGACGCAGCAAGTGCGTCATGGAAGTGAATTTTCATAAAAATGTTTTTAATGGCCATTCTCTAAAATGCAAGCAGACATCAATCTGGTTACGGGTATAACCTATATAGTAGAAACAATGTATCATATTTCATCAAAACGACTTATTGTTTGAAAATGAACAAAAATTTTCCGAAAATAAACTTAAAATATTTCCGAGAAAACTGGTTTCCTAGCGAACAAACCTTAGGTTAATAGCAAATTGAGTTATTGAAATTTGAAAGATTTAATGAAAATTCGCTACCAAAACGCACTTACTCCTTCTAGATTTTTTCTTACAAACATGCATCATATTTCGAAAAAAAATGTAGGGATCGCCAACCAGTTAGGGGCCAGCCTGTGATTGTCGAAATTTTTTTATAAGATGCAGCTTAAGACACTCTATAATTAACGTATACAATTTTTTCTCGCATCTTGTATAATAACAATGATATTGAGCTTTACCGTAGAAATACGTCACCCTGTATATATGTAAACAGATAAAAATTTAAAGTAAAGTAAATATGGATTGTAGGGGGCTTAGTTTGCGCTCATATGAAGAAAGTCGCGGTCACCTGAAAAACGAATTTTTTCTACGAAAATGAGCTAAAAATTATGGACCGTTAAACCATAAACTTAACTAAACCTACAGCCAGAACATCAGACGAAGGGTCTATTTGAAATGAATTTCCTGTAAACATTTTAGTAAAATAAAGGATAATAATGGTTATGAAAGTTAAGGGTTTGCAGAACACGCTTCTTGCGACATTTTCTTTAAATAATCCGTATTTGTTTCAGGTTCTTTGCCTAAATGTTGCCAATTTTGACGTTTAAAATCGCGAATATGACGTTTTGAGAAAAATCCAAAATGTTACTGCCTTTGCTTTATTGTTTTCGGAGATATAATTTTTTTCCGAAAGAAAACACAAAATTTTCCAGGAAAACCTTTTCAGTCGTCTCTAAAGTGATGTAAAAGTATATAAACACCGAATTACTAAAATTTCTTGAAAAACACAGTCTAATCCAAGACAGGCAGTATGGATTCCGTCAGCGCAGATCAACTGCCGACCTCCTTTCCTTTGTCACCCATTCTTGGAACAAGTCTACGGAACTAGACGGTGAATCCCAGATTGTCGCTCTAGACACATCCAAAGCATTCGACCAGGTCTGGCACGCAGAGATGCTTACTAAACTTCCGGCCTATGGCCTACCACTAAAACACTGTACCTGGATAGCAAATTTCCTCTCCAACCGGAGCATTTCTGTTGTCGTAGATGGCCATTCCTCTAAACTGTATCCAATTAATGCAGGAGTCCCTCAAGGTTCAGCTTTATCCACTACTTTGTTTCTTCTCCACATCAATGACCTCCCCTTTAGCACATCCAACCCAGTTCACAGTTACGCGGACGACATCACCCTTCACTCAAATATACAATATTCTAAGTATGTCTCTTTAGCCCAATTAGATGAGGATCGCAGATTCATGGAGGGTTCTGTCTCTGTGGATCTCCAACAAATATTAGACTGGGGAAGTAGAAATCTTGTACAATTCAACTCCACCACGACTCAGTCTTGCTTTCTATCTTATAGGAGATACACCAGCCCTAAACTCATTACAATGAACAACCAAGTTATTCAAAGTAATGAATCCTTTTCACTTGTTGGCTTTTCTGTGGATCGACATCTCAATTGGCACCAACATGTCACATCAATTGCAGAAGCGGCAGCTAACAAATTAGGTTTTCTCTTCCGGGTTCACAAATACTTTTCCCCAGCTAATCTATATACCTTATATACTTTACAAATAAGGCCAAACCTCGAACACTGCTCCCACATCTGGGGTGCCGCTGCCGCGTCTACACTCGCTATCCTGGACTCTATTCAGAAGCTATACGTCTCATCGGTGACCCTACCCTCACCCAAAGGCTGACATCCCTTGCCCATCGACGTGCTGTTGGTGACACCTCTCTCGCTTTTATAGATATCTGCACGGGCATTGCTCAGAGGAGCTTTCGTCCATAATTCCTCCACCTGCTGCCCCCAAGAGATCTACCAGGGGAACAGAGCGAATGCACCCTTTTACTGTCCACGTCACCATACATAGAACATCTTGTTATGCCCACTCTTTTGTCCCGAGGACTTCCAAGTTGTGGAATTCCTTGCCGGCATGTGTTTTTTCTTCTCCTCCGAACCTCCAAACCTTGAAGTCCAGAATTAACAAGTTGACTCTTTCCTCCTTGTCGACACCCACGGTACGATAGTATTTAGGCTGTAAGCCCTCGTGGTGTGTTGTTGAAATATATATATATATATATATATATATATATATATATATATATATATATATATATATATATATATATATATATATATATATATATACCGGGTGATTTATCATTTCTACGATACCTTCGCTACCATAACGAATTTGCTGCATTTATAAACCACTACCCCCCCTCCTGATTTATTTACGTAGTTTAAATTCTTCAACTACGTGTGTTTACTAACAATTGAAATTACACAACACAGGACTGTGTGTCATCATAAATTACTACAAATTCAAACTTATTTTTAGAGAATACCAATAAGCCATTCAGACAGAATGGTTATTTGTAGACTGCATTTAATTCTTAAATAAATGTATACTTAAGTGGATAAATTCAGACTTGATTTGTTCCTAATAATAATCACCCAATTATTTTTGATTAAATAAAGTCACACGTGGGGACAAATATAGCAATCAGTGATATCCCACATCTACACTGTCTTCCAAAAAAGTTTAGGAGAATGTTAGGACGGTGTCAGTATCTTAATTATCAACAAATTAATTATCTTATTAGGCATGTACACCTGTATGCATCATTCATCGAAAGATTTCGATTCCAAATCAAAACCTTCATTTAACAAAGTTTGCTGAAGAGCAACAGTCCAAAAATTCTGACGGTGTCAACACTCTAGAAGAAAAACTAACGCTGCCTTTGTATGAGTAAGAAACACGTGCAAGTAGATACTCTATCAAGCCAAAAAGTACTTGCACCAATTAGTACAGACAATACAGGAGCCCGTTACTCTTGTCCATAATGCACTAAATTACAGTTGTTTTTTTTTTCGATACATAGGTTCAGAATGACCTACTGAATGTAAAAACTCGGGACGCAGCAAGTGCGTTATGGTAGTGAATTTTTATTAAATGCTTCAAATTTAAATAACTCAATTTTCTATAAACTTAGAGAGTTTAATTTCAATAAGTAGTAAGGTTTTTCCTAAGGCAAGATATCCACAAAATTTCATTAAAATAACTTTGTAATTTTCAGAAAAAAAATTTAATTCGAAAGAAAATTTAAAATTTGAATAACTCAATTTTCTCTAAACTTAGAAAGTTGAATTTTGGTACGTAGTAAGGTTGAGGCAACATATATAGTAAATTTCATTAAAACAGCTTTGTTACTTTCGGAGAAAAAAAATTTTTTCGAAAGAAAACTCAAAATTTTTCCGGAAAACCCCGTCTGATTTTTCTGGATAACAAACTCATTCAAGCTATTAATAAAAGACAGGCACTTGCCAAGTTTCATCGAAATCGGTTAATTATTTTTTGAGTTATCATATATATATATATATATATATATATATATATATATATATATATATATATATATATATATATATATATATATATATATAAACATATAACAATTAAACCTATTTACAAATGAACTTTAATAAGATATTATGCTGTGACAATACCTTTCTCAAGCACCCTAAAATATAATCAAAATGTGCACAGTTATATATGTTTTATTTCTTTTTCCCTTTTTCCAAATACACTACATATTTAATTTACTTATTTGATTTCATAAATAGTCGGTTAATAGTGACTTGGAATGAAGTAGACACCACATCTTCAAACATATTAAGAGAATATGAGTAAATCAAGAGCAACTGGGAATGAATTCGGTCAGTCCACCAGCCACGTGGTTAAAAAACACTGTTTGTATGAGTGGTTACAACTCTACCTCTAAATAAAAGGACTGTAACAGCGGCAGAAGCAGAAGTCAATGGAAGGTGTGTGTATTCGCAAAGAAACTATTGACTATTAATAACAACAATTGACTAAAAACGCTGCGAGTTGTAAGGCAAAAATAATTATACTACAGAGGTGATAAATGATAATAAATTACAATAGGGTTATATATAATCGTAAATGCTTCCAATGATTAACAATCAGTGAATTCAGTATTATTGACATTTCTCTGAAAGTTAAAAATGAATTTCATGAGTCAATGACAATAACAGAAGCATTGACTAACCAACAGCAACCACATACTTATGATTTAAACATAAATGTTTCAAATTTGAATAGCTCAATTTTCTGTAACCCTAGAAAGCTGAATTTTGGCACATAGTTAGGTATTTCCCAAAGCAATATGTAGACCAAATTTTATCGAAATTTTCGGAAAAAAATTTTTTTTTTAAAGAAAACTCAAAATTTTTCCGGAAAACCCCGTCCGATTTTCCTGGCCAACGAACTCATCCAAGCCATTAATAAAAGAAAGGCACTTGCCGAGTTTCATCTAAATCGGTTAATTATTTTTTGAGTTATCAGACGGATACATATATATATATATATATATATATATATATATATATATATATATATATATATATATATAAACATATAAACATTCAAACTGACCCCGGATATGGGTTCTAGGGGTCCTAATTCGCGCTCATTTGAAAGAATTTTTGCAAAGTCTCACCATCGATACCTCTCTATTAGTGAATTTTTTAAATAAAAATTCACTAAAACACAAAATCCTTACAAATTAGGAGGGCGAAAGTGCTGCCATTTTGAGAAAAACCGTTTCGGCCTATATCTCCGTAACCGTACACTTAAGGCCAAAAATTGTAATAACCTTTATTGTACATGCACCTTTTTTGTTAAATAATTTTTTTTGTATCACTCACCGCTTGCAACTTATACGTCTATTAGGAATCATTTATTGACTTTTTTTACCTATATCTTTGTTAATAATTGTTCAAGCAATTAAATGCTTATAACTTAACTTTTCAACAGACAAATTTCCTACAACTTTTACTGAAAACGTTTTTTTTCTAAAATCAATATTTTCAAAGTTATAACGCGTTAAATATTCCACTTTTTAACCGACAAATTTTCTACAACTTTTACTGAAAACTTTTTTTTCTCAAATAAATATTTTCAAAGTTATGACGCGTTAAATGTTTTTAATCGACAAATTTCCTATGACTTTTATTTAAAACTTTTTTTATCTCCAATTAATAATTTCAAAGTTACAACGCGTTAAATGTTGCACTTATAAATAATATGCCTTGCCTGAAAAAAAACAGCAAGTACCCGTTGAATTTTTTTATATTATTTATATAATATTTTATACAATAAATAGTAATCTACTTCGAAATGCCCCTCGATTTTTATCAAATAATCAATTATATACTGATGGCACAAGGTAATAAATGACAAAGAAAACGGGAAATTAATATAATAAGACAAGTGCTGGTCCAAGTCACAATTTTGATAGGTTTTTCCAAATAGAGTAATCAAAACCTATAAAGATGACATTGACTACTAAAATTTTGACATACCAAATAGTTCATTTTGCTTCCTTAATAAATCTCTTTATCGTCAACAACCCTATTCTGTGCATTTACTTCCAATGCTCAAAAACCATTTCGTAATACTTTCTACATTGAATCGTTCTTTTTTGTCCTTGTTATTTGAGAAAACCCAAATGCCAATTTAGAGAAAATTTTAAGTATACATTAACCGCTGGAGAACTTTCAGCTCAATTCGAGAACCTTCTACAAGAAGGGTCTGTTTATATATATATATATATATATATATATATATATATATATATATATATATATATATATATATATATATATATATATATATATATATATATATATATATATATATATTGATGTTGGACGACTCAGTTTTCATGCCCAGACTGGCGTCAACAGCCTAGGCACAGGATTTTTGAAATTAACGCGTTATAACTTTGGAAATATTGATTTGAGAAAAGAAGTTTTCAGTAAAAGTTGTAGGAAATTTGTCTATTTAAGAGTTAAGTTATAAGAATTTTATTGTTTAAACAATTATTAACAAAGATATAGGTAAAAAAGTCAATAAATGAATCCTAATAGTCGTATAAGTTGTAAACGGAGAGTGATACAAAAAAATTAACACAAAAGATGAGAAATGCAATTATCTACAATAAAGGTCATTATTATTTTTGGCCTAAAGTGCACGGTACCGGAGATATAGGCCGAAACGGTTTTTCTCAAAATGGCGGCACTTCCGCCCTCCTAATTTGTAAGGATTTTGTGTTTTTAAGTACGTCATTCTGAATCTATGTATCAAAAAACTCCTGTAGTTTAATGCAGAAACAAATTCTCTATTGCCTGTATTAAATCAATCAGCGACAAAGTGATCTCAAGTCTAAACAAAACACGATTTTTCTGGTCTATGGCAAATATTATAAAAATGTCACCGCCCCAGCTCTTTTCCTCGCTTGTAAGTATTCGCTGTATCGTTAAAAGATCATGCTGATCTATTGGCCCGTGTATTTACTTGGAGTGCCGCATCCTAAATCCGACCAACGTTTCACAAATTAAATTTTATGAAACAAAATCTTGAATAGCAGACTCCAAAGATGAGTGCCGTGGAACAGAATAATGTATAATGTATGTATTACCAATGTAACAGGCCAATGTCACTTAAATGATAGAGGGATGTTCATGTACGTCTACAGTTTAATAATAAAAATAACATAACGCATACAATCATATAACAATTAAAAAATTGTTCCTTAAATAGCACATAAAAGCAAAACAAAAATAATTATAAAATACACAATAACGTTCAAAAGAAAAGTTGCAAAATACAGATATAAATCCAATATTGTATTTTAGAAATACCAGGTGCACATTGTAGCTATATTACTAATAAGGGGTGCATATTACTAAAAAAAGAGATAATAAAAGATAGTCTGGTGGTAGTTTATATGTACAAATCATAGGGTAGCACGTCATGTTTAGAATTGTCTTCACTCTCTTCTTGAAAGCTGGTAAAGTGTATACATTCCGTACATCTTCTGGCAATGCATTAAACAACTTGCAACCATTGTAGACCAGTGCTTTTGGTACAGAGATGTGTGATGGTTGTCAGTTTGCAGGTTATTTTTACTTCTTGTGGTATTTGGTCTTGTTTTGAAAAACATGGGATTGCACTTCCAGGATGTAGATGCTGGGGAGTGTTCCTTAAAAGTGTTTCTGCAAGTGTCACTATTGAGGATATTAAATATGATTCTCATTACTTGTTTTTGTTGTTTAAACACTTGATTTGCTTCACTTGGTAATCTCCAGCGTATAATACCAAATCTTAGTTGTGAGTAGAAACACGTAATACATTGACGACACAGTAGAGGTCCTGCATATTTGGGTTAGTGTTCTTATTGCATACGAAATGGATGAGATTCGATGTTCATCGATGTGCACATTCCACTTTAACTTCCACTTTAAAATTTGGACGACTTTCATTTTTTCGCAATTTTTCCATACTATAAGTCGTGTTCTTTTTTGAGCCAAAATTTTGTCGTCTGAGATTAAGCTCAAATTGTGTCTGCTTATACTTTAAACTTAGTTAAATGTCGGAGTAAAATCAGTTCTTATGTAACTCAAGAATTTTTCAATGTAGAGAGATTTGAAGACCGTCCCAAAAAAAAGAAAAATAATTTTCTACAAAAACTATCACAATTCTAAAACTATTGCAAATATCGAGTTACAGATTACATTATTTTTATCCATTAACGTTACTTCATATTATATTTGAGTTTTATCGAATTTGGCGGACTTTCATTTTTTTGCAATTTTTCCATACTATAGTAAGTCGTGTTCTTTTTGAGCCAAATTTTTTTTGTCTGAGATTAAGCTAAAATTGTGTCTGCCTATACTTTAAACTTAGTTAAATGTCGAAGTAAAATCAGTTCTTATGTAACTCAACAATTTTTCAATGTAGAGAGGTTTGAAGACTGTCCCAAAAAAACAAAAATAATTTTCTACAGAAACTATCACAATTCTAAAACTATTGTAAATATCGAGTTACAGATTATTTGATTTTTATCCATTAACGTTACTTCATATTATATTTGAGTTTTATCGAATTTGGCGGACTTTCATTTTTTCGCAATTTTTCGTGTTCTTTTTTGAGCCAAATTTTTTTTTGTCTGAGATTAAGCTCAAATTGTGTCTGCTTATACTTTATACTTAGTTAAATGCCGGAGTAAAATCAGTTCTTATGTAACTCAAGAATTTTTCAATGTAGAGAGGTTTGAAGACTGTCCCAAAAAAACAAAATAAATTTTCTACAAAAACTATCACAATTCTAAAACTATTGCAAATATCAAGTTACAGATTATTTGATTTTTATCCATTAACGTTACTTCATATTATATTTGAGTTTTATTGAATTTGGCGGACTTTCATTTTTTCGCAATTTTTCCATAGAGATTAAGCTAAAATTGTGTCTGCTTATACTTTAAACTTAGTTAAATGTCGGAGTAAAATCAGTTCTTATGTAACTCAACAATTTTTCAATGTAGAGAGGTTTGAAAACTGTCCCAAAAAAACAAAAATAATTTTCTACAAAAACTATCACAATTCTAAAACTATTGCAAATATCGAGTCACAGATTATTTCATTTTTATCCATTAACGTTATTTCATATTATAACGTAATTTCGTAGAGGTCTGCAGAGTTACAGTTTGCCTATCAAGTTCTACATCTTGTCCAATATGTTTTTATTTATTTAGAGGACTTAAAAAGCACGCGTGCTGGCTTATTCTTATTGGAGGAAGTTTCTTTTTATCAACCCAGTTGATAAGTTTTTTCAAAGTTTTGCCAGCATCAGCCACAACTTCCAGGCTGTTGGCATAAATGATGTACAGCGTAGGTCCAAAAACTTATCCTTGTGGCACCCCAACCGTGATTCCGAAAGTCCTAGATGAATAGGTACTGGTAGAGTTAGATATTACAACAATTTGTGTTTTGTCTGTGAGATAGCTTCTAAACCAGTCAAATCCAGTGTCTGTAACTCCATACTTTAACAGTGAACTTATAAGGACCTCATGTTTTACACAGTCAAAGGCTTTGGAGAAGTCCACAAAAAACCCCAAAGCTACCTCTTTTTTTTTGTCAATATGCTCGACAATTTGCTCCACAAATTCAACAATTAAAGCGGCGAGCGGCGTATTAGCGATGACTTAAGATGTTTGACATTTCGTGGAACATTATATGGCCCATTTTGAAAATTCTTCGATGAATTTTGATATAACTGAATTAAAATTGGACGAAAGTTCCCCACACAACACTTGTCTCCCTTTTTAGGGACACGCTAAACTCCAGCTGGTTTCCAGGGAGACAGGAATATCTCATCTTATAGGGCATCGAAAACTAGTGACATAACATTGAAGTCAGCTCAGGGGAAATATTTTAGCAACTATTACTGGCTACTGATGCCTTTTAGATTCTAGTTTTTCCAGTATGTGCTTAACATTATGATATCCTAAAAATATTTATCTCATTTTCCACTTTACAGCTGGACCAGTTGGTGGGCCAACTAGATCATAATCCATCACAATGTAGGGACAATGTAGCACTGTCATCGTAACCATGATTCTCTGTCTGCAGCAGCTCCCTTCATTTCGTTATAATTTCCACACTTCTTCAGTTGTGCCAGGTTTTCCAGAAGTTTTCTCATTTTACCCCTTGACTTTTTCTCTGTCCTTCAGAGAATGTTGTCAGTTTAGTTTTATGTCTTAAAATATGACCAATAAATTTTTCTTCCGCCTTTCAATTTCTTTTAATAAGCATATTTTTCCTCTCACCTCTTCTAACACACTCTTATTTGTCTTTCTATCGGTATACCGTGTATTTGTCATTTTTCTCCATGTCTACATTTCAAAAGCTTTTAATCTCTTCTGTCCTTCAGAGATGGCTGTCACATAGTTTTATGTCTTAAAGTATGACTTAAATTTTTTCTTACTCCTGTCAGTTTCTTTTAGCAAGCATCTTTTTCCTCTCATCCCTTCTAACACACTCTTATTTGTCAATGTGCCGTGTATTTGTCATTTTTAGTGAATTTTCTTAGAAAAAATTCACTAATGAGATCTCGACTTTTGAATTTTGAAATATATTTCTTCAAATGAGCGCGATCTAGGACACCTAGAACCAATATCCGGGGTCAGTTTCAATTTTTATATGTTTTGGGTTTATCTTTCGAAAAAAAAATTTATCTGAAAAAATAGGAAAGCTATGGTAACCAAATTTGGTAGGTAAGTTTACGACATTAAAAGGAAACTATATACCAAAATCTATATTTCTATGTGAAAAGAAAAAAAAGTTATAAAAAAATATTTCGTGCCAGATCATTTATTCTATGAAAATTCACTACCATAACGTATTTGCTGCGTCCAGACTTTTTCTCTATGTCTACATTTCGAAAGCTTTTAATCTCTTCTGTCTTTCATAGAATGTTGTCAGATAGTTTTATGTCTTAAAATATGACTTAAATTGTTTCTTCCTCCTTTCAGTTTCTTTTAGCAAGCATCTTTTTCCTTTTCACCTCTTCTAACACATTCTTATATGTCTTTCTATCGGTGTACCGTGTATTTGTCATTTTTCTCCATGTCTACATTTCAGAAGCTTTTAATCTCTTCTGTTCTTCAGAGAATGTTGCCAGATAGTTTTGTGTCTTAAAACATGACTTACATTTTTTTCTTACTCCTTTCAGTTTCTTTTACCAACCATCTTTGTCCTCTCACCTCTTCTAACACTCTTACTTGTCTTTCTATCGGTGTACCGTGTATTTGTCATTTTTCTCCATGTCTACATTTCAAAAGCTGTTAATCATCTCTTCTGTCCTTGAGAGAATGTTGTCAGATAGTTTTATGTCTTAAAATATGGCTTAAATTGTTTCTTCCTTCTTTCAGTTTCTTTTAGCAAGCATCTTTTTCCTTTTCACCTCTTCTAACACATTCTTATTTGTCTTTCTATCGGTGTACCGTGTATTTGTCATTTTTCTCCATGTCTACATTTCAGAAGCTTTTAATCTCTTCTGTTCTTCAGAGAATGTTGCCAGATAGTTTTGTGTCTTAAAACATGACTTACATTTTTTTCTTACTCCTTTCAGTTTCTTTTACCAACCATCTTTGTCCTCTCACCTCTTCTAACACTCTTACTTGTCTTTCTATCGGTGTACCGTGTATTTGTCATTTTTCTCCATGTCTACATTTCAAAAGCTGTTAATCATCTCTTCTGTCCTTGAGAGAATGTTGTCAGATAGTTTTATGTCTTAAAATATGGCTTAAATTGTTTCTTCCTCCTTTCAGTTTCTTTTAGCAAGCATCTTTTTCCTGTTCACCTCTTCTAACACATTCTTATTTGTCTTTCTATCGGTGTACCGTGTATTTGTCATTTTTCTCCATGTTTCCATTTCAAAAGCTTTTAATCTCTTCTGTCCTTTAGAGAACGTTGTCAGATAGTTTTATGTCTTAAAATATGACTTGAATTTTTTTCTTCCTCCTTTCAGTTTCTTTTAGCAAGCATCTTTTTCCTCTCACCTCTTCTACCACACTCTTATTTGCCTTTTATCGGTATACCGTGTATTTGTAATTTTTCTCCATGTCTACATTTCAAAAGCTTTTAATCTCTTCTGTCCTTCAGAGAATGTTGTCAGATAGTTTTATGGTTTAAAGTATGACTACAATTTTTTCTTCCTCCTTTCATTTTCTTTTAGCAAGCACTTTTTTGCTCTCACCTCTTCTAACACATTCTTATTTGTCTTTCTATCGGTGTACCGTGTATTTGTCGTTCTTCTCCATGTCTACATTTCAAAAGCTTTTATTCTCGTCATGTCCTGCTTAGCCATGGTCTAGGTTTCGGCCCCATACACTACCACACTCTAACATACGACATGATAAACTTATTTCTCATGTCCAAGCTAGATTCTATTAGATCAGCTTATGTTTTCGGCGATACAGCGAATACTCAATCATCTGAGGCGGGGTTGCTTTGTTTCCTTGATCACTTCCTCCGTAGTTTCCTTAAATTGTATTTTTATAACCTGTTTATTTCTAGGGTAGTAGAATTTAATCTAAGCACATTTTATATTTGCACAAGCATTCTTTAGATGATACAATCAACTAAATTGTATTCCAATACCTAATTTTATGTGGATTTTACTGCTTATTTTATACTATATAATTAATTTTTTATATATTTTTCTAGAATTAATTTCTCACCTTTTATATACTATATAATTAATTTAAATCTTAGGTGACATTGATCGACTAATGATAGTTCTCTATTGAAAATATTTGCTAAGGTTTATTTTAACAGAAAAATCACGATTTCGTTGAGCGCACACACAAAAAGATACATTTTTATTATGTTACCTATAATAGAGTAATTGCTTTTAATGGTACGTTGTTTATTTATTTTTTGCTATTGTTAGAGTAAGTGTATATAAATAGATTACTTGTGTATGGCCAACTTCATTAATTTGTTCGTTGTTTGGAATAGCAGATTCATCGTTCACGTTTCTAGCCTTAGGACAAGGCGGTCCATTTAGCTTTTGACTTAAATTACGGTGTGTGATTGTGTGTTTTTCATGTCAAGTGGAATGCCTAAATGATTTATTCATTTACCCATGTGTACTTTTAAGTTTTTACCTCTTAATTTTTATGATAATATTTTAAACCAAAAGCTCAAATTTTTGTTGTTGCCGTGTAGTGTTAAAATTAGTGAAAATGAATAGATGGGTTGGAAAAATCGCTGTTGTTACTGGAGCCAGTTCTGGGATAGGAGCCGCTACAGTCCTCAAACTTGCAGAACAAGGATTGATTGTAAGTCTGAATTTTTATTAATTACAGAAGATTATTATCTACCTAACATTATTTACAACTGAAATAGGTTTTAAAAAGCTTTAAACTGCATTAGTTAGGGTAGACTGGGGGAATACCAGCCACTTAGGTCTTTAAATGTCTTAGAGATTTTATGATTTAAGAGGAACTGGTAGGTTTAAATGAAAGATAAGACGCTAGGGAACAAAATACACGTTTATTAGAACCGAACGAAACGGTTTAAAAAGAATACAAAATGTTTAAACAAATATACGAGTGGCCGGTATTACCCCGAAGCATGGGGTAATATCAGCCGAGGGCCACAATTACTCACAATTTTGTTTATAGACAGAAATCGCACAGAAAGGCTTTCTTTTTTTCTCCATTGGTACATTTACTGTGAGCCCAATCAGAATAGCGCACACATCTTAGCCAGAATTCCCGTTTTTTTCCAAACTCTCCACAAATAATGCAAATGTCCTCAGTAACTTTGGAGTCTCTGACCTTTATTCTTCCTCATCACACTTATGGTAAGTCACTTTTGTGTTCTTTCTGAGCTTTTCCTTTTGCTGTACAGTATTTGTGTCTTTTTCCTACAAAACGCTGGTGTCATTAAGGTTACCAAAAACTTGTTTTTTAATCTATTTATTTTTGGCTCCTCTATCTTCTGCAGCTTTTTCTGTTTTGCAGTTTCTTTTTCTTCTAGAATGTCTTTCATGGGAGTAGACGTAAATGATTGAGAGTGTTGCTTTTTCCACATTTTTTTTCCGTTTTGGGTATTAATTCCAGAACATCCAGGAACTGGTATTATTTCTCCAAATGATAGGTTCTGTCTGATTTCATTTTCGTTTGTGTCTACCTTCATTCTTTGTTCTCCTATATCTTTTTCCCTTTCATCTTTTTTGTTCACTGCTATTTGTTCATTTCTAGGAATCGCCTCATTTAAGTTTGTAGGTTGTAAGTGTTCAGCAGGGGCAAGATCTTCTGCGCTGAAAATATCAGGGCTGACAGGAAATACTCCAGTTACCTCAAAACTTTCAGTGGCTTTTCCGATAGTTGCAACTCTACCGAAAGGTTTGTTGAACAAATCAGCGGCGATATTGGGCGTAATTTTATCTCCTGGGTTATTTCTCGTAAACTTATCATATTCTGAATTATATGCTGACTTCAAAGGACCATAAAAAGTAACATCAAGCGGTTGAATTCGGCGCGATGTATGTGGTGGAATCGTCAGAATAATAATTCCGCTTTCTTTACAAAAATTGGAGATATTTAACGAGCAGTGATACGTGGTCCCTTTAGTCAAGAAAGTACCACGTCTAGCGATTGTCTAAACCGTTAGGTAGTTGTACAAGGGCTCTGTTTATATAACATTTAGTGTTCATTAGAACTGTCGTGACAATGTATTACCTGGCTACGCCACCGATGGCGACACTGTCGTACATCTCACTAGGTTATAGCATATAACATATTACCGAATATTGCAATACAGCAATTGTTCTCAAAAAATGCGCGCCAGAACTTGCTCCTGTCCTGACTAGTCTGTTTCAGACATCTTACAATAGAGGCATATTCCCTAGTAACTGGAAAACTGCTCGAGTACAACCCGTCCCCAAGAAAGGATCCAAAGCGCTTCCTAGCAACTACAGGCTTATTTCTCTTCTTTCAGTCGTCCCTAAAGTGATAGAAAAGTATATAAGCACCGAATTACTAAAATTTCTTGAAAAACACAGTCTAATCCACGACAGGCAGTATGTATTCCGTTAGCGCAGATCAACTGCCGACCTCCTTTCCTTTGTCACCCATTCTTGGAACAAGTCTACGGAACTACACGGTGAATCCCAGATTGTCGCTCTAGACATATCCAAAGCATTCGACCAGGTCTGGAACGTAGCGCTGCTTAATAAACTTGCGGCCTATGGCCTACTACCAAAACTCTGTATCTGTACAGAAAATTTCCTCTCCAACCGGCAAATTTTTGTTGTCGTGGATTGCCATTCCTCTAAACTGTATCCAATTAATGCAGGAGTCCCTCAAGGTTCAGCTTTAGCCCCTACTTTGTTTCTTCTCCACATCAATGACCTCCTCTCTAGCACATCCAACCCAGTTCACAGTTACACGGACGACAGCACCCTCTGCTCAAATATACAATATTCTAAGCCTCTTTAGCCCAATTAGATGAGGATCGCAGACTCATGGAGGGTTCTGTCTCTGTGGATCTCCAAAAAATATTAGACTTGGTAAGTAGAAATCTTATATAATTCAACTCCACCAAATCTTAATCTTGCTTTCTTTCTCATAAGAGATACAGCAGCCCTAGACCCATCACAATGAACAACCAAGTTATTCAAAGTAATGAGTCCTTTTCACTTGTTGGCATTTCTGTGGATCGAATTCTCAATTGGCACCAACATGCCACAGCGGCTGCTAAGAAATTAGGTTTCCTCTTCCGGGCTCGCAAATACCTTTCACCAGCTAATCTCTATACCTTATATACTTCACAAATATGGCCAAACCCGGAATAATGCTCCCACATCTTGGGTGCCGCTGCCGCTTCTACACTCTTCATCCTGGACTTCATTCAGAAGAGAGTTATACGTCTCATCGGTGACCCTAACCTCACCCAAAGGCTGCCATCCCTTGTCCACTGACGTGCCATTGGTGACCTCTCTCTCTCTCTCTCTCTCTCTCTCTCTCTCTCTCTCTCTCTCTCTATCTATCTATCTATCTCTCTCTTTTTTTTATAGATATCTGCATGGGCACTGCTCAGAGGAGCTTTCATCCATAGTTCCTCCACCTGCTGCCCCCAACAGATATACCAGGGAAATAGAGTGAATGCACCCTTTTACTGTCCAGGTCACCAGTCATAAAACATCTTGTTATGCCCGCTCTTTTGTCACGAGGACTTTCAAGTTGGGGAATTCCTTGCCGACACATGTTTTTCCTTCTCGTCCCAACCTCCAAACCTTTAAGTCCACATAATTGTGGACTCGAAGGTTTGGGGGTTGTTAATACAAGTTGTCTCTTTCCTCCTTGTCGACACCCACGGGACGATAGTATTTAGGCTGTGAGCCCTCGTGGTGTGTTGTTGAAATAAATAAAAATATGACTTGCCGAAATTTTTGTAGTTTCAACTACAATGCTAAGACTCAACACCAAATCACCATTTGAAAACTGCTCTAACTGACTGAGTTTTGTACCTCTGACAGCTTCTTCGATGACCTACCTCATATACATTTTTTTCATACCAGAAATATAGGGAAGGTTTTTGATGCGGGAGCTACTGAAACTAGACGGTAGGTTCTCCTCAATTTATTTTTGCGCTTGTTATTGATCAAAAACCTTTTTTAAATCTGCTGGTGAGATTTGCTAGTAAGTGCAACATAAAAATACGGTTTACTTTTGTTTATTAATTTTTTTGTTTGTTATCATTCTATATTCACTATATCCATCTTAGCCAAGCCCCACACACACACATACATTTTCTGTAAAAATTTCTATATTATAAGAATTTTTAATCCTGTGTATTATTTATTTTACTACATGTGACGTCTCTAATTTTTTACACTTTTTGTTGCATTGTCAGTTAAAATAAGGTTCGCTACCAATTGTTTTAAAGATAAAATGTCTGACAACTGAACGCAACCTCAAATTCCAATTAATAATTTCTTTTGATAAAAGTTATTAATATAGTCTTTAATATGACTTCCTATAAAAAGTGTTGGTCATGTTTTATAACAACATTAAGTGTTAACTATTTTCGTACTTTAGTCTTCTTCTATCTTTCAAAGCAACTAACATTAATGTTTACATCTTAAACATAAGGTATGTTTTATTGAAATACGTGACGCGCTAATTTAAACTGAAAATCTAAACAACAAAGATGGCGATTACGATCCGGAAATTGCATTTGAACAACCTCAAGATGAAAACGATGAGGAGCAAGAATAATATTTACTGTTACTATAAATTTCTAATTTATTATACAAAAAAAAACCATTTTTTGCTAATCAACAAAAAATTAATATTAATGTAATTTCAAATATTTGATCGGGGCACCTTACTGTTTATATAAATATTTTCCTACAGATGTCTTATTTATGAGTAAGATTTATAGAAGAATAGAAATAGATAAATAATTGAAATGTATTAACAATTATGTAATTTTTCCTTGATAATAAACTGTTTAAGCAGTACGACGCATATGATGGTATATTTGACATTGCATTGACCTATATACGGATACAGCCTCCAACACTCTGCCCGATATCTCAAGAACGGTTGGTAATAACTATTGACTATTGACTAAATGGTTTCTTGGCCAGACATATGTCTGTGGGCCGATTTATCGGATTGATGTAACGGACGATTACTTCACTTTGATTGGTTTAGTGGGGTTTTGTGCCCCTGGTGTGTTTTACTGTACTGGTGCTAGCACTATTTTAGGTCGTTTATATTTGAGAGTGGTTTTTTCGTCGTAATTGGAGATGTTTTGTAGTAATGGGTTGTCATGAGTAGAGAATTTTTCATAAGTTTTGGCTACGGAGTTTCTGATAAATTCTTGGATTGTTGGCGTATCTGTATCTTTATGTAGTTGCGTGTTTCGTACGTACCATGGGGCTTTCATTATTTGACGTAGGCATTTGTTCTGTACGATTTGTATTTGGTTTATATATGATTTTGCTGCGTGACCCCAAGCCGGGCAGGCGTAGGTCAGCATGGGTCTGATTACTGTTTTGTAGATTAGGAGTTTGTTTTCCGGAGACATCGTACTATGCGGTTGGTAATAAATAGTGATGGGTCGTTATTTAACTGTCAGCTATTTTTAAACGGTTCCCGAGCCGTAACGGTAACCACCAGTTATGGATTTATAAAAATAGCACCTTAAAAAGTAACGCTTTTTACACTAAACTATATTTCGGAGTCGTGTCTGTTTCAGTTCTACTGCAACTAGGTTCGATGAATAAACATCGGTTTTCATCGGCAACTGCTATTTAACCATTTAACGGGATGAATAGCCTTGAGATTGGGAATGCTAAACATTATTATTTATGATCGCTCTCGCTCACAGCTTTAGGGACGTACGATCTTCGGTACAATAAAACGGTTTAATTTTAATTTTAACTTTAACCGGTTGTTGATGGGGATACGGCATACGGACACTACTACACAGAGCTATTCTGTTAAACTGAGAAGCTGTTATTTTTGAAACAGTTGAGTTTCCCACTAGTATGTAAAGCCAAATATTTAATAATAAAAAATGTTGCGTGAAATGATGAATTTCTGTAAAAACGTGTTATTACTTTCACTATAGACAACGCAAAATAGGGTTATTTCACGTGAAATTAAAGTACTTATTTATTTAAATTTATATACATTACCTAAGAAAACAGTTAACACGTCATTTTCGTTTGTCTGATAATAGTTATCAAATTGATAAAAAAATATAATGATACAACATTTTTTAATATCTATATACATTTAAATATAAAAAATTAAATGAATATATATATATATATATATATATATATATATATATATATATATATATATATATATATATATATATATATATATATATGTTTCCAAATTGATGCGAAAAATTTTACAGGGTGATTCTTTGGAGAAAAATAAGGGGTGTATTTTTATTAAGTTTTTCTTGAAACCCCTTCTCCTCCAAGTTACAGCCCTTTGAAATTTTTGAAACTAATTTTAAAACAACGAATATTAAAATAAGTAAATAAACAATTAATACTATATATCTTCCAATTTTTTTTTAACTCAAACTCAATTTTTTATGCTGTTGGCTGTTGTTTGCACAGTTTTTAAAAGTGGACTGATCGACTGATAAAGATGATCAGTGAACCGAAAATGTAACTAGAGATAGAGATCTTTCTAAGAAAGAATAAAAGCATAATGTAATAACAAACCATATGTACAGAATAAAGGCAAATTTCTTTACCGAAAATTTATGAGCTGCGTTATGTTATGGAGTTCTTAGAATCACTCCCTGTGTAGCAATAAAAGTTCTAACGTCTAACGTCCCAAGATGTGATAAATAATGATATTTATTGATTCTTGCTGTGGCATTGACATTTACGTAAAGACCCCTCATAAAATAAATTTGTTAGAAATGACTAGTTAATAACTCCTAAAACATCTAAGTAAATACTAATATAAGACTCCTTTATAATTTCTAAAAGTTTCACTTCAGAGTTGCAAAAGATTTACGACACGCTTATTATAATTTCTTAATCCTTTGTTTCCTTTTCATATCGACAAAATTTGAGATTTATACACTACGTGAAATAACGGGGTAAAAATACAATGCATTTATGTGTGCTCACTCTTGCTCACAGCTTTGGGAATGTAGGATACTATCGATCGACTATCCAGTTTAAAATAACTGAAGCGGTTATTTTCAACGGTTAGTATTAAATAACGTTAACGGCTTGAACTGTTAACAGAAAATAACCGTTTTTCCCATCACTAGTAATAAACAAAACACCAAATATATACTGTAGAGAATTATCTGCTCTATACATTTCTTAATGCCTTTCAAAACGATTTCACGCATAGGAACAATATAATTATAACAAACTGATTTTCGCGAACTTTGACCTCGGATACATCAAGACGCGTACAAGAGATTGTATAAGACTTTTGAGGGAGTATTGAGAATGTCAAAAGGAAGTTCTGTGCAAATTTTCAGCTTATTATCTTCTATTCCAACATTCGCTTGTTTTTTCATCTTATTGAACTGGAATATTATATGATATGATACATTTAACTTGAAGACCTACTCATTAATCATTTTTCTCTAATCACCAGGTCGTGGGAATTGCGAGGCGTGCTGACAAAATCGAGGAGCTAAAAAATAAACTACCTTCAAATAACCACAAAGGAACATTATACGCCCTCAAAGCAGACATGTCAGATGAGAAACAAATAATTGAAGCTTTTGATTGGGTGAAGAAAACCTTGGGAGTAGTTCATATATTAATAAACAACGCAGGTGTAGCAATTGGCAATAATCTTTATGACACTGATACCGAAATCTGGAGGACTATAATTAATGTTAACCTCTTGGGCACGGCTATTGCTACGAGAGAAGTTATCAAGGAAATGAGGAAACATGACGTAGAAGGGCATATTGTTGATATAAATAGTATAGCAGGTCATAAGTTTACTGGTATTCCCATGATTAGTATGTACACAGCTACTAAACATGGAGTTACTGCTATGGTCGAAGCGTTAAGAAGAGAACTAATTGATATTAAGACTAAAATAAAAATAACTGTAAGTGGTTGGTATTTTAATTTTTTCTTATTTTTCTATATGTTTGTCAAATAATCAATTGCCCCTTTTTAATAATGTCCTTAAACATATAAAAAAAAATTCTCATTTATTTTGTTATACCTATATTGTTGTATTATACATTGTAATAAACAGGGTGTTAAAAAAGTAAGCTGCCAAAAGTTAAGGGGCGATTACCTACATGATTTTAAGAAGAAAGGTTCATATAAACATACGTCTGGAAATGCACAGTTTTCAAGATACAGGGTGTTAAAGTTTCGACACAAAATACGGTTTCTTCATATTTCCTAAAAAACTGTACATGACGCAGATTTGAAATTTTGCACTTAATTCATGCTATACACGAGTTATACAATGGTAGTGGCAACACTTACTTAGTCGATACAGTGGCGGAGATACGGGCCTGTCAATAGGGTTTTAGTGGGTTCACTTCTACGCCACTGGATGCACTCGAATTTTGACTCCATATTTGTAACTCAATCTGCACAAATAAGATCACTTGTGATTTTGTGATTTGACGGCTCGTTTCCGAGATAAATGATAAAATGTGATTTAATCTCCTTATGAGCGTACGCCACTGGAAAACAAAAAGTTCTCTATTTTGATCTACACTTTGCCGAAGACGTAGAAATTGTCAAAACAAAGAACAATATTAATTACAATTTTCCTTGAAACTATTTCGTTTTCGAGATATAAAAAAAAATAATACGCCACTGCTTTTTCAGGAAACAAAAATTATTTTCAAAATCCCAATTACATTTGGAGCAAACTTGATTCATGGACTTACTTTTATACGCCGCACGGTTTTCGCGTAAAAAATAGAAATATAAAATAATAAACTAAACTATAAACAGGGAGACGTTTATGATTAAAATAATAAACTAAAATAACTGTAAACTAAAGATGACTTAACAAACCTTACAAATAAGACTCTCCCAGAAAAAAATAAATTTAAAGTAACTGCTGGAAATGGATTCCCCGACTTCAATACGTGCGTTCCTACGCCTTATTAGCGACTGGCGAGGATTTTCGAAAATACCAAGAGTTTTATGCAGGACTCTTCTATCCGATCTCGTAGATCTTGTTCGATTTGAACTGGCGTTGTGCACACTAAGCTTTTTAGGTGACCCCAGAGAAAGAAATCGATGGGATTTATATCAGGTGACCTGGATGGCCAAAATTGTGGTTCAACACTCCCAATCCAGCTATTGGTATAATTTTCATCTAGGTATTGACGCGCTAATCAGCTGAAGTGCGGTGAAGCACCGTCATGCATTAACCACATAGAACGTGTTTGCCTTGGTAAGACATTCTCCAGGAGTTCTGGTAGAGCATACTCCAAGAAATGTGTGTACTGCTCACCAGTAAGCCCTCGAGACAGAAAGTTAGGCCCGATAAGGATATCCCATACAACTCCAATCCAAACATTCACGGAAACCTGCTCTTGTAAATGGTTTTCAATTATGTCGTGAGGATTATCTACAGCCAAGTTACGGCTGAGTTACCGGAAACTATACCTCGTCGTTATACAACACCGGAAATAAAAACCTTGGGTTTTGTCCTAGATTATTTTCTATAAATCTACAAAAAGCCACTCTTAGCAGAAAATCCCTTGGCAAAAGAGCTCCGATACGTTGCAAATGATATGGGTAAAGTTGTTTATCGTTTAAGCTTTGCCATACTAATACATGAGTAACGCTGAATTCGGTAGCAAATTTTCTTGTACTAGTTTCTGGGTTTCTTCAATTGCATTTAGGACATTTTCGTCTATCTCAATCGTTCTTATTGTTCTTGGTCTCCCTATAAGCGCAGTAGACCTCTTAAAACCACCAGTTTCACAAAGTCAAAATGTCTGTTAGGTAGCGGCGCGTGAGAATATCTTTCTTGATACAACCTTCTTGCGGTCCGAGCGTTACCATGAGCCATCCTATACAAGAAGTGCATATCTGCCATTTTAATGTTTGTAAACAGAAGCATTTTCACCAAAAGAAAATTGCTATCTTGCACCATGTTGGCTGCTTTGCTGCGTCTGCAATCCAGCTTATTCGTAATAATTTGCAAGATAGGAAGCAGGCAGTAAATGTTGTGTGCTATATCCAGTCTTATTGGTCTTCGGAATGGTGTTCCACGGGGATTCGTTCTGGGACCTTTATTGCTTAACTTATATACATTTTACTTTCACAAACAGTTGCAATATTGTTCTTGTCACTTCTATGCGGATGACACGCAGGTCTATTTTTCATTCCTGGGAGATAACATGGTGTTTTCGATGGCAAGAGTCAACAGCGATCTTATCCGGCTAGTGGGCACTATAAATACATTTTGTTTAAGTGTAAATGAAATCAAATCAAAGTTATTACTGTTTGGGAGTAAAAGCACTATAGCACGCATAAGCAGACTCATGGATGTGAGAGTTCACAATACTCGGTTAAAAATATTGGATAGTGCAGTCAACTTGGGACTTTTTATGGGCAACACGATGAGATATACGGGGCACGTAAACCAGCTTATACGTAGAGCTTTTGCGGCTAGTAGCTAATATACGCTAGTAGACACCTGTTGGATAGGAAAAGTAGAGCAATTATATGCGAGTGTCTTGTGCTGTCTCATCTAAACTTTGCCACCCCAGTTTTCTCGCCTGCTTTGACTAGGGCTGACTTAACAAGACTACAGCTTATTCAGAATAGCTGTGTTCGATTGATATATGGTTAGACAAAACGAGATCACGTAACATCTTCTCTCAATGAACTAGGATGACTGACAATGGAGATATCAGCATATTCTCTCACGCAGTTATAAGAGAGGAAATGCCAACATATCTCTATGAAGATTACTTTTAGGTCTGATGTACATCGATTTAATACCCGGTCAGCTCCACAGATAAATTTACCAAAGCATTTGACAGCGTTGTATCAGTCGTAGTTTACATATATGGTTGCGAAAACTTACAACCGATTGCCAGATGAGCTCAAGAATCTGCTGGCCACTAAATTCAAGAAGATTTTAAAAAAAGCTTTCAGTAGATGGTAAAATATAGAAACAAGATTATGTTGCTCCACAATGTGATATTTATTTTAATGTTCTTTTTTCCTTATTTTTCTGTGTTGTGTCTTATTGTTCCTGTATTCGTCTCCTGTACTAGCTATATGTGTGCATCTTTATAAGTTGTATGTATAGATGCAACATGTTTCATAGAATTTAAACTTGAAATATCTATATGTTATCTGGTTGTGGATATACAGTGTGTAAAAGCCAAATAGAATAAATTCATTATTTCGGTTTATGTACCTTATTATAAAAAATCCCGAAACACGTCAAATTTAAAATATAAATTGACATTTTTCAACATGATCCCTACCTTCAACCCCCTTCGAATGGCAGGTACAACCTCCAATTTTTTAAAGGGGAAGTATAGGCTTGTGATATGTCGTTTGAAAGGTCTGTTCATTCTCTATTCAAAAATGTTATCGTTTTTAAGTTTATTGCAACAATTAAAATAGAATAAAATAAAATCATGTGGTTACCGAAATTCGCTACAATACAAAAAAACTAAAATGTAATTAAATGTAAAACACTAAAAAGAACTATGAATGTCAATGAAGTAGATGTTCAAAATTTCACCTCGAACCTCTTGGCAACACCCTAATCTTAAATAAAACTGTCTTCTAACATTATTTAACATAGTAGGCGTGATCGACCCAATCGCAAGCGTTATTCGTTCTATTAAGTCAATTTAAATCAAAAGGTTTTTTACACAATAAGTCTTCACATATCCCCATAATTAAATATTACAGTTTTTATTTTCTGTTTTCGGAAGAGCATCAGTCCTGGAGCTGTGTTAACACCGTTACTAGTTGATCCAGCTAAAAATCCAGAATTAGCAAAGACAATGTCAAGTAAACCCCACTTAAAACCAGAAGATGTCGCCGACAGTATTATTTATGTCTTAGGAACACCGCCACACGTTCAGGTAAGTGCAAATACATTATATATATATATATATATATATATATATATATATATATATATATATATATATATATATATATATATATATATATACATATATATATATATATATATATATATATATATATATATATATATATATACAGTGTGTCCACTGACTGAGTGTGGGTAAGGTATAAGTGACAAAAAAATTTCGAATTAGATTATGATATTCTGGGAATCGCTCTTGCTTTGTCTTAAACTGAGATGTTGAGAAAATAAACAAAATCAATTAATATACAGGGTAGTTTATAACTGATTTAATTAAATGTCTTAAGAGTAAACTACCTTCGTTTATGAAGATACCCCAAAAACTTATTAACAAAAATTGTTTAGAATTAAAATTTATGACAGGCTCTCAATTTTCAAACAGACGAGCCTACTATGATTTTTTTGCGACTTTATTTAAATGACGTTCGACGGTATCTGTGATTAAGTGTACTTTAAAAATAACTTGAAACTGTATTAAAAAAAATCTTTACCATAATTAAACTTGGGGTAGGTTTGCTTTCATCTCAACCAGTAAAAAAAGTAAAGTAAAGTACACGTACAATTGGACATTCGAAGTAATAATTGACGAGTTGCATGGCTACTTGAGCTCTGCCTTGTTGTTCGTTTCCGGGATACTGCTTATTTGGAAAATTCAAACGTCAATGTTATTTGTCACGAACGACAAGCTTCTGTATTTAAAAATATTAACAACAGAACAAAAAGTGTTTATTGTGCAGTGCTATAGTTTGGGTGAAGAACATTCTTATCAGGGAGTGATAAGAAAATTCCTTGAACGCTGGCCAAATTATTCGGTTTCCGCTACTGGTGTAAAAAAGTTGCTACAAGATTTATGCGTACTGGGAGTGTTTTAAATGTTAAGAAGACAAAATTCGACCCAGCTGCATTAGCTATGGATTCTGTTAGGCGTTTTCCGAAATTATCATTAAGAAGAAGGGCATTAGAAATTGGCAATATTAGCAAATCGCATTTGCAAGAAATTTATCGTACCAACAAAGTGAAACCTTTCAAAGCAAAACTTATACACACTTTGAAAGAAAATGACGAGTCAAAACGATTAGATTTTTGTTTATGGTACGGCGAGCAATATTTACAAAAGCACTATTCTGGCAGAAGTATTATTTTTTCGGACGAATCCACTTTCACCACCAATGGGGTGGTAAATTCCCAAAATGCATGGCATTGGTCTATGGAGAATCCAAATTATAAAGTTAATTGCAGAAGACAATGCCATAAAAAAGTAAATGTGTGGTGTGCTGTTTCTTACACTGGGATAATTGGGCCATATTTTTTGAGCGAAATATGAACCAGTACAGTTATCTGGAAATACTGGAAAATATTCTTCAAGACCATTTGCATAACATGTCACTAGAAGATAGACAAACAGCATACTTTCAGCATGACGGCCACCCAGCACATGCAACAGGAATCGTTCGAGAATGGTTAGATCGATAATTTCCTGGGCGGTGGATTGGTCGATATGGGCCAATACCTTGGCCTCCCAGAGGTCCCGATCTTGCCTTAATGGACTTTTATTTATGGCTCTATCTCAAACAGAAAGTCTACGCGGCTCCATTAAACAACGATCTTGATTTGTTGAAACTCAGGTTGAGAGAGGCAATTAACGGTATTCCAATTCAACATATTCAAAATTCCTAAAAAGCATTTACTAAACGGGCTGAGTTATGTGTATCGGTTGGTGGCAGCACATTTGAATAATTTCTTTATTTTTCGTTGTTCGTTTTGATTTTTGTTAGCAATAAGCTTTTTGTATTTTACTAATAAATTATTATTTAACATTGCATGGTTACTTACTTTGCGCACCTGCGTTCAGAAAACCACAGGTAAAAAGCTCCATGTTGATAGGGCAAAAATGTTAATAATTTACTTGAAAATTCAAAGTAGGCTGATCTCGCTGAAAATTGAGAGCCTCTCATAAATTTTAATTATAAACAAGTTTTGTTAATAACTTTTTGCTGTATCCTTATAAACGAAGGTAGTTTACTCTCAACACATTTAATTAAATCAGTTCTAAAGCACCCTGTATATTAATTGATTTTGTTCATTTCTTCAACATCTTAGTTGAAGACAAAGCAGGAGCGATTCCCAGAATATCATAATCTAATTCAAAAAATTTTTGTCACTCACTTATACCTTACCCACACTCAATCCGTGGACACACTATATATATATATATATATATATATATATATATATATATATATATATATATATATATATATATATATATATATCAAAACGTTAGGTAGTTTAATGTGTGAAGTCTACGTGTCTGTATCAACCGGACAGTCGTTTAAAGCTAATTTCCCATCTTTCTCTTACCAACTCAATTGCCTCACTACTCACATGCCCTCTACGATACAATGAGAGCATTTATCGCCAGCATGTCTCTTAAATTATATATTTATGTTCTTTGCATGTAAATTGTTGTTCATTGCTTACCAAGATGACAAAAGTAATAAATCTTATTAGATACCAGCTTTATAAATACAGGTTCTAGTGTTACTTTAATTATTTTTCAGATTCACGAGTTAACTATAAAACCAGTTGGAGAAGAGGTGTAACATTTTATTGAAAAACTATTGGCATATTATGCTAAACATAAGTGGTTTGTAAAATAAGAAATGTTCCAATATTGTGCTCTATTCTTGAACTATTTGAAATAAACATTTTTTATAAGTATTGCAAAAA
Organism: Tillus elongatus; assembly: GCA_964006375.1. Taxonomy (NCBI): domain Eukaryota; kingdom Metazoa; phylum Arthropoda; class Insecta; order Coleoptera; family Cleridae; genus Tillus; species Tillus elongatus. The sequence continues at coordinate 12,708,424 of OZ023264.1, forward strand.
TCTATTCAATTTAAACGTTCCAATAAATGGCCGAGTTTGCCGGGCGCAACTGTTGACGGTGAACTTGGCCAATCACAACCAATTAAAAATTAGCTAAAAATAATGTTAAATTATCTTTAGTCTCAATTTTAAGTTTGTAGTATCAGATGTCATCAAATTAGGGAGGTTGACATTGAGGATAGGTAGAGCTTGACCAAATTGCATCAATTACAACCACAAGTTTTTAACTTTTATGTATATGGATGTTAATTGCACTTGTTGATATTAAATCCATACGTAAACATCTAATATCGACGTCGGCTGGAACATCAGGCTTGGCATCTTCGGCTTGCGGCACGGGGTCACCAATATGGATGTTAATTGCACTTGTTGATATTAAATCCATACGTAAACATCTAATATACTTTATTATTTCACTAACTGAATAAACTATATGATACATTTAACTATAAAACAATTACAACAGTACATGAGTACATAACAGATAACTGACCGAGCGTGGAGGACGTGTGTTCACTGTAGCGGTTGGTAGCGAGGAGAAAGATAGAGATCGCCTGGTGTCTGTTATAGCTGCCGTAGTTCTTGACAGCTGGCTGTCGCATAACGTAACGTAACGTTTAACTGTCAAGAGTATTTATGCAGAAACACAGAGTAGTGTTGACGGAAACACTGCGGTCGGAACCAGCGCCACAATGTAAGGTGCTTTTTATAAATTCCATCAAAATAAACTATAATAATAAACTAAAACTTATTAACTAGGTATTTGTGTAATATCATCGCTGAAATCCGTTTAATATTTAAGCGTCACACCCAGACAACATAAATCGCACACCGCGTCAACTGTGTCTATTAAGAGAGTCACGCGGCAGCAAGTGCGTTATGGTTGGTGAATTTTTATAAATAGCTTTAAAATCACGAAAAAACAAAAAATGCGGGTTGTATGTGTATCTTCGAAAAAAATTCCGCTGGCTTGGTGAAAGTTGGTACGCATATTGCCTTTATAGAGGCATTGTTGTATATTGTTGTAAACTAAACATTCAAATTTGAAAAAAAAAACGTTTATAAGAATGCCCTATCATAACCTACTTACTGCTACCACAATTTACTCCTGGTTATATGTGGTTTGTCCCTTTATGGATTTATTGATACGGGTATGACACTAAAATCCTCGAGATTCTCAAAAATAAACACAATAGTCTACCAGATAAGCTAGTTGACTTTAGAAAAGTGGATTGGGCGCGTTGGACCCCTAAAACTCATAACCGGGGCCAGTTTCAATCTTTATATATATATATATATATATATATATATATATATATATATATATATATATATATATATATATATATATATATATATACACCTATATATGTATGTGTGTATGTATGTATCACACCGATAACTTAAAAAAATAAAAGGCTAATTGTGATCAAATCTGGTGAATACCTTCCTTTTGCAAGTAGCTGAGATAAGTTCGTTAGCCAGGAGATTCAGTTCGGTTTTTCCCCGGAAAATTTTGTGTTTTTTTCCGGAACATTTTTATATCTCCGAAAATAACAAAGTAAGAGCAACGAAATTTGGCACGATGGTTTATATCGTTAAAAATAAATCACGAACCAAAATATAGCTTTTAGCTTTAGGTAAAAGACAAAAAAGCTATGGGCATTTAAAAAAAATTGGGGTTTTCCTCAAAACGTCAAAGTTGCGATTTAAAACATCAAAATTGGCAACATTTAGGCAAAAAACCTGAAAATATCGCGGGTTATGTAAAGAAAATGTCACAAGAAGAATGTTTTATAAACCCTGAAGTCTTGACTTCAAGCGACATTGTCCTTCATTTTAGTAAAATATTTCCAGAAAATTCATTTCAAATAGACCCTTTCTCTGATGCTTTGGCAGTAGTTTTAGCTAGAGAGTTCATCGTTTAATGGTATATAATTTTTGGAGAATTTTTGTAAAAAAATCAATAAAGCTCAATATATCCGTTATTATACAAGATACGAAATTTTTTACATTAATTATAGGGCGTCTTGAGCCACATCTTAAAATTATTATACAAGATACAACAACAAAAATTTATACATTAATTATAGGGTGTCTTGAGCCACATCTTAAAAAAAAGTCTACAATCACAGGGTGGCGCATAAGTCGTTGGTAATACAAATTTTCTTTTTTTTTATTGAACACGCCTTATGTTGTTGCATTTTTGCATTTTCCATCCGAATATAACGCATGTTTCTAAGAGAAGAAATTAGGAACGCAGAAAGTGTGTTATGGTAGCGAGTTTTCATTAAATGCATCAAACCACTTTTTAGGGAATATTTTAATATATATATATATATATATATATATATATATATATATATATATATATATATATATATATATATATATATATATATATATATATATATATATATATATATATATATATATAGATAGATAGGGTGGCGCATTGAAATCAAAACAGACCGATTTGCGTCCAGAGAAATTTTTTTCAAGAAACTCTGAAACACGTCAATTTTAATATTGAGGGGGACATGTTTTGACTTAAAACTCAACTTTGTCACATTAACCACTTAAGTGGTGGTGATAACAACCCTTATATTTTAAATAGGGTCGGGTGTTACATCATTTGAAAGCTCTTGCTTTTATGAATTCAGCACACTAATGTTTTTGTATGTTTTATCAACTCTTTTAAAAATTATTCACAGTTGAACATGCAAAACCGCAATTCAGTCATTCCGATAAGAAATGTGCTGATAATCAATGTTTTGTTGGTTTGTAAATAAAAAAATTGACTTTCAGAATATTTCTTATCGGAATGAGAGAAATGCGGTTTATTATTTCAGTTTATTGGTCGGTTTGATACTTGATAGTACTACCGAAAATTAATTTCACAATGGTGTATTCTGTAGAAGAACGAGTTGAAATAATTACTCTTTTTTTTTTCAAAAACGGTGACTGTGCCAACCCTACTGTAAATTTATTTAATGAACGACATCCGAACAGACATGTTAACATAAAATACATTTTGGAGTTAGTTGCAAAGTTTCGACAAAGTGGTTCAGTGGCCAACAAAAAACGGGATCCTGAACGTGATTTTCCGGTTAGAAATTGCTGCAGACCCAACTTTGAGCACGAGAAAATTGGCCACATCAAAAGAAGAACTATTCAGCGCATATTGAAGCATATTAAATTTCACCTGTATAAAATTCATCTTGTAGAACTGAATGAAGATGATTTTGATCGACGGCTGGAGTTTTCGAAGTTATGACTGCACGAATAGATGATAACGGGAACTTTCTGTTCAATATCTGTTTTTCAGACGAGTGTACGTTTTTATTAAACTCTACAGTCGATCGTCATAATTGTCGTTATTGGGCAGATAATAATCCAAGAAATTTTCACGAAGTCCACACTCAAACTCCACAGAAATTGAATGTCTGGACTGGCATTTTTGGAGACCGTTTAATCGGACCAATTTTTCTTGATGGCAATTTGAGTGGCGAAACGTATTTGGAGTTACTAGATGATATCGTTGACCCTCAACTAATTGACATTGTTGAAAATTATGATCGCTATCAAGAAAATCAATTTGTGTTTCAACAATATGAAGCTCCTCCGCATTTTTCACAACGTGTTAGCGAGTTTTTGAACAGAGAGTTTCCAGAGCAATGGAGTGGGGTAGAGGTGCTATTGAGTGGCGCCCTAGATCATCGGATTTAACTCCTTTAGACTTCTTTCTATGGGGCCATTTAAAGAGTAGAATTTCCGCAACAGAACCGGAGTCTTTGGAAGAATTACGACGACGCATTGTTGAAGAGTGTCGTCTAATAACTCCACAATGCTCTAGAAAGTCAGAGCTCGTTTTGAACAAAATTTGTACTTTTGTATGAAAGCTGGTGGTCAACAATTTGAACACTTACTTAACTGAATAAACATTTTTGAACGTTTGGTTTTGGGTTTTTTTAACGAAAAATTGACTAATTAGTGCATTTCTTATCACAATGAATGAAATACGTTCTTGCAACTCCAACTGTGAATAAGTTTTAAGCGAGTTAATAAAATTTAAAAAATTAGTGTGCTAAATTCAGAAAAGAAAGCTTTCAAATGATGTAAAACTCGACATGTTCACTATTTAAAATATAAGGGTTGTTATCACCACCATTAAGGGGTTGATGTGACAAAGTTGAGTTTTATGTCAAAACATGTCCCCCTCAATATTAAAATTGACGTATTTCAGCGTTTCTTAAAAAAAATTCTCTGAACGCAAATCGGTCTGTTTCGTTTTCAGTGCGCCACCCTGTATATATAAACATATGAAAATTGAAACAAACCCCGGATATGGGATCTAGCAGTCCAAATTCGCGTTCATTTGAATTTTTTTTGCAAAGTCTTCACTAATAAAAGACAGGCTAAAATGGTAAAATTGTATTGATTTAATCAGCTAATCCCTCCAAATAGTTACCAACTCTCTCCAGTGAGAGGGCTTAAGTGTAAAATTGATAACTGCTGAAGACGGCTTTCCATATTTAATAATTGCCGGTTTGATGTCAAGCTCTGCCTTAGAGCATCCCATCCTCTGCGGCGGCAGCTTGCCATGCAGCCTCTATTGCCACATTCTTATCTCAGCATCGCGTAAATTGAAACTCATTCAAGTTAGCGGCACTTCGAAGCCATCCTCATGGTTCACAATAAAAGCTTCCGATTAAATAACTGATCCACTTTACTCTGTGACAGTTTGATTCTGGTTTCAGTGAAATGGTGCATGGTTTAGGAGGATTTTCCATTTTTGAGCATTAATTGAAAAGCGAGCGAGTCTATTTTTAACCCGGTGCGGTGAAGCGTTTATCAGTTTTATACTATGCTTTTGTTGTAGATCCTCTATTTTGTTTTAAATTTACGTATGGTGGTAGTGTGTGTATGTGTATTGCTGATTGCATTATGCTCACTGACGAATTTGTTTCATTATTTCAGTATCCAGCTCTCGAGTTGATAAATAGGCAGATATACGTTGAAACAGTCAGTGATTTCAGTCGTGTTCAACGTTTGATAAACATGTGTATACATGTTGTATTATGCTATATTTTTAGTGGTATATCTGAAATTGTATACAGAAAAATTAAAAATAATTTTGAAATGTTCCTTTGTTTATATTACGACCTTAAATGGAAGTAGTCGCAGTTTCCATTATGTAAATACAATTTTTGTTATGAGATTTGGAGTCTAAGGTTACAAAATACTGTTCTATTGCAAAGACAAGTAATTTACGGCGACACAAATTTTGTGCATGTCTAGAGTGAGCGAAACTCGGTGTCTCACCTCTATTATCAGAAAAGGAAAAAAATTCGGGACGCAGCAAGTGCGTTATTAGGCTTCAAATGTGAATAACTCAATTTTCTATTAACTTAGAAAGTTGAATTTTGGTACGTAATAAGTTCTTTCGCAAGGAAATATATCCACCAGGTTTCATTAAAATACATTTGTAATTTTTGGAGAAAAAAATTTTTTTCGAAAGAAAACTTTAAAAAAATTCCCGGAAAACTTGGTCTGATTTTCCTGGCTAACGAACTCATCCAGGTCATTAATAAAAGAAAGGTACCTACCCAGTTTCATCCAAATCGGTTAATTATTTTTTGAGTTATCGGTTCGATACATATATATATATATATATATATATATATATATATATATATATATATATATATATATATATATATATATATATATATATATATATATATATATATATATATATATATATACGCATACTCATACTCATTTATTAGTGGTCAAAATTATACATTATGCCTTACAAAGAAGCTGTGCTTGTGCTTGTGCTTGTGCTTGTGCTTGTGCTTGTATGAACCTAATTTGGTCAAAATCCTCAAAAAATGAAACTGTCCGAACAATTTTATTATGCACAATAGGCCAAAGGCTGCAGTACTATCGGGGCGGCAAAGCCGCGGACCAGCCCTGAGCGAGAAATTTTTTTAAATTCAATGTCACTTTCTGAATTTTGATCGTTCTTGGTTTTTAGTGAATTTTCTAAAAAAATTCACTAATGAGGAGATACCAACTTTTTAATTTTGAAAAATGTTTCTCAAATGAGCGCTAATTAGACCCCCTAGAACACATATCCGGGGTTAGTTTCAATTTTCATATGTTTATATAGATATATATATATATATATATATATATATATATATATATATATATATATATATATATATATATATATATATATATATATATATATATATATATATATATATATATATATATATATATATATATATATATATATATATGTTTCACACCGATAACTCAAAAAATAATTGTCTGATTTTTATTAAATTTGCTGAATATCTTCCTTTTGCAAGTGGCTTGAAGAAGTTTGTTAACCAGGAAAATCGGCACAGGTTTTCCCGGAATATGTTGTGTTTTCTTTCGAAAAAAATTAGTATCTCCGGAAATAACAAAGTAAGGGCAACCAGGTTTGGTACGCGGGATTATATCATTACAGAAAAATTCACTAAAACGATGGAAAAAATCTAAAATTGTGTTTTAAATGGGATTGAGTAAGGTCAATTTTAAGTCAAATTTACATATTTTTCCAAATTTGGAAACCGAAGTTCCGACGTTATCGATTTTTTTCCGGAAACATACCTATATTTTTGCACATATAAAAAGAGATAATGAGTGAGGTTTGTAACCTGTGATGAGCACTGATAAGTACAATTTGGAGCACACAATTCATCACAATACAGTCTTTAGACATGACGATCGTTTCGCTAACAAAGTTAGCGTCATCAGAGGGATGAATAAAGTAAGCGCTTAGTTCGCTTAGTTTATGCATCCCTCTGATGACGCTAACTTTGTTAGCGAAACGATTATCAGGTCTAAAAGCTGTATTGTGATGAATTGCGTTCTCGAAATTGTACTTAAAAAGAGATAATTTTTCTGAACGAATTTTGCAGAAAAGAATTTGCTAACTTCTTCTGTTAAATAATTATAAGCAAATTTGTCGCGTTTGTGAATAATTAAACATTATCAATCATTATTATTATTATTTATTAATTAAACATTAATAAAACCATAATATATTACTACTATTGTCACAAAAATTATATATATATATATATATATATATATATATATATATATATATATATATATATATATATATATATACTTTGGTTTCTCCTGGAAAATTTTGGGTTTTCTTTGGAAAAAAAATTGTATCTCTGGAAATAACAAAGCTATGGCAACCAAATTTGGTACGCAGGTTTATATTATAAAAAATTTAAATCTTTAAGTTAAAAGAAAAAAGTTTGGGACGCAGCAAGTGCGTTATGGTATTTTGAGGAAATGTGTTACATTTTTTCCACCATATAGGTTATAATGGGAACCAACTTTGACGCCTGCTTTTATTACAAAAAAGACATAGTGTGTAGTTAATAAATTTTTATGAAAATTCACTACCATAACGCACTTGCTGCGTCCAGACTTTTTATTTTAATTGGAACAGCCATGTGTCGAAGCTTAAAACACCATAAGCGCTGAATGAAAAACAAACTAAATGTCTTTTGCTTAGATAGCCATACCCGCAAATAAACAAAATTACAATTTGCATACTAATATGTGTAATTTTGTGTAATATACATTACATTAAATACCTCTTCTGTTTATTTAGAGACGCACTGATAAAATAGTTTAGCAAGTGTTTTACATAATTCCCCGATGATATATAAATAAAAGATAATCGGTTTATTTTGCATCTCGATAAATTTTTGCGATAATTGGAAAATTAAGCAGCTACTTGTAGGTATAGTTTTTCAAATGAACGTGTGCCTGCCTGCACATTCACATAGGTAAGATAGTAATCAGATTCAGTGCCCAGTTATTAACTTCAAATACAGAGATACTACATGCACCTGCAAATTCCCATTGACTTTACATTGCTTGTAGAATTCTAAGTCTGCGAATTAATATTTTCAACAGCTTACGATTTTGAGGTCGTCCTGCCCGAAGACCTTAGGTTGATGTTTCCTTGCACACTACAAAGTCTAAACCACTCTTAAAGCAATATTTCCTACAACAGACTCATGGAGGATTCTGTCTCTGTGGATCTCCAAAAAATATTAGACTGGGAAGTAGAAATCTTGTACAATTCAACTCCACCAAATCTCAGTCTTGCTTTCTATCTCATAAGAGATACACCGGCCCTAGACCCGTCACAATGAACAACCAAGTTATTCAAAGTAATGAGTCATTTTCACTTGTTGGCATTTCTGTGTATCGAAATCTCAATTGGCACCAACATGTCACATCAATTGCAGAAGCGGCTGCTAAGAAATTAGGTTTCCTCTTGCGGACTCGCAAATATTTTTCACCAGCTAATCTCTATACCTTATATATTTTACAAATAAGGCCAAACCTCGAATACTGCTCCCACATCTGGGGTGCCGCTGCCGCTTCTACACTCGTTATCCTGGACTCAATCCAGAAGAGAGCTATACGTCTCATCGGCGACCCCACCCCCATCCAAAGGCTGCCATCCCTTGCCCACTGACGTGCCGTTGTTGACCTCTCTCTCTTATAGATATCTGCACGTGCACTACTCAGAGGACCTTTCTTCCATAGTTCCTCCTCCTGCTGTCCCCAACAGATCTACCAGGGGAACAGAGGGATTCCACCCTTTTCCTGTCCACGTCACCAGACATAGAACATTTTGTTATGCCCGTTCTTTTGTCCCGAGGTTCTACAATCCAGTACGGCGCAGGTGACGGTCACCGCGACTACAGAAATTTTGGGAAGGTGTGTATAAGGTGGTCAAAAGGATCAATGACGTTGTCCATCGCCTTCAGAGGAGCCCAAAGAGCAAGATGAAGGTGGTCCGTATGCACAGGCCTACGCCATACCAAGAAAAGTCAGAATTCTACCGGGGCGGTCAAATGTAAGAAGGAAGCAGTCTCCCGTCTCTATGAGAATTTTGTTTATGAACTCTGTTACTTATGTGGTCACGGGCAGGTTGTAAAGTGTGTTGGTAACAGAGAATATTCTGTAGTTATATTTCGACGATGAACAAGAAATGCGAGATATTGAACAATGTAAAAAGGTCTAGAACTACTCTATGAACAATATAAATAGGCGATCCGAAGATGGGGGAGTCAGTCAGTAGTGAGTTTGTGTTGGTGGATAATAAGCGATCATAAAAGGCGTATAGTGATATATAGTTCTATGGACATATAGTAATAAAGAGAAATATTTTAGTTAATGGTGGTGTTGGTTATAATAAATTGTAGTAGTTTGGAAAGCTGTGTTTTGTTAGTCAAGAGAACCCCGAAGAATGTAACAATATATATATATATATATATATATATATATATATATATATATATATATATATATATATATATTGCCAATGTACATAGAATTAATACATTCTAAAATTTCAATGCCCTGTATAATTGTGAGTGTAAAATATTTTAGGTTAAATAAGAAATAGCATTAGGTAGCAGAATAAAGAACAATGATTTTCTTTTCTTACATGTAGTCGTTAAAATACAATAGAAGAATAGCCTTGTTTTTATTTATAGAATATTACTAGAATATAAGGATTTTATTTTATTCTTTGGCAGTAGGCACATTTACCATATTATACATTTATAATATTAAGGAAAAATAAGGTTTTTGTAAATACCAATTTAAGCAAAGATGCAGTGTTAGTTGATAAGGATAGTTTTTTTTTGTGCGCGTTTCAAAAGAGTAGTGCAACGAACAAAAAGTTCAAACAATGGGATAACGAAAGGCCTATGAACTTTGTTACCGCGACACAGCGCGAAAAGGTTTTTTGTGGCAGAGGGATAGTTTATTTAAGGAGTCGACGGCAGGTCGATGAGGACAATTAGTGACTGAACTGCGAGAAGAATGGACAATTAGTAACCGAGCTGTCAGAAGTGAAACTAGAAATTAGTGGTGCTGCGACGACTGAAAAATATGGAAGTTGATAAATAAAACATACAAGGCAAGTGCCTGATAATACCATTATTAAAATTTTTATAAAGAAAATAAAAAGAATAAATACCTGGTACACGGTTTGTGAAGACAGTTTTAAATGAAAATGGAAATCAATTAATAGTCACTGACAAGCTGCTAAATCCAAATAGAAGGACAAATAGAAAGTATTAATTACACATCAAATGGAAAGTAATAATTATACATCAAATGGGAAGTAATAATTACGTATCAAATGGAAAGTAATAATTATACATCAAATGGGAAGTAATAAATACACATAAAATGGAATGAGCAATCAAGACAACATTCAGTAAGTCGTTTTAGGAACTTTATCGAAATCAATATGCTGACTCTTTTTCTATAGTGTGAATAGCTTTTAAGGATATTTTTTTGTCCCATTTAGGATTTCAATGTAAATTTTAGTTCACTAAGGGGGATGTTATATAAAGGCCGAATCATTATATCATAGTTAGATAATTCATTGTGTTAACTAAATTTGATTTGATAAATTTGATATAACCTTTTTTAATAGAAATTTATTAATTTGATATATCTGTTTAATTTTCACCTCAAATCAGGCAAATATTAATAATATGAAAAAGTAAGGCCAATTTTCACCATTAAATAAAAAGTAAAATCAAAAGACCCAATCATACATTTTTTTTTAATTTCCAAACACTCAGGAATACTACAATTCATAAAAACGATATATTAAACAAAAATGCTAGCCCAAGCACAGAACCCTACCCATGAGATGAGAGAAAAATTTAAAATCACAGCAGTAAGTAAAGAATTTTTGGCATAATTTCAGGATTTTCAATATTAGCGTTTAAAAAAAATAAAGACGCAATTGAATTATCATGCTCTACAATTAAAAGTGCTATTAAGGTATAAAACAAATTAAATAAAAGAAACTACACTAAATACCATAACAATATATATATATATATATATATATATATATATATATATATATATATATATATATATTTATATATAACTAACTTGTTTAATTTTGATCACGTAAAGTTCCTATTATTTTTTGGTATTATTAATCAAATTAACTGTGTAAACTAACCGCATTTAGTGCTTACACTCTACAGATTGGGTATTCTATGGCTTTTAGACTCAATGGAATTTATGTCTGACGAAGGAGTTACCAGGTTGAGACAAACTGCTTGAATATTCATGGAATAAGATCACAGCAGAAATATAATTACAGTGGAACTGTCAGGGAGGAGACGAGAAGGTGGTTCGGTTTTTACCAGAATATAGAACACGGCCCAATTACGCTAAATATAGGCTGGAGATTCCTCTTGTCTCTTGTAATTTCAGATAATCATTAAAAAACTGGACACTAATATGACAAAATCTGCTCGGGCAAGGTGCACACACGTTGCACATCCAACATCAGATTGCCGGCTCGGCACACGCTACAAAAAGAATACATTCACGTAATTTTCTTCAGTGAAGAGGATGGCCCGTGTAAAAAACTGAAACATGTCTGCAATGTAACAAGGTGTATTAATACATGAAGGGGTCCAGCAGATTTATATTTCAATGTTGCAATCTAATCGGGATCGGTTCCTAGAATCATTATTTAATTGATAAAAATAATTCCGCCAACTTTAGCAATGCATGTAGCTACTCATTAGCTGGATTCGATTGTCTGATAATTTTTTCATGAATGGTCTGATATAAAATTAATTAGTAGAGCTAATCATTTTAAAATGTCCCGACGTAGCATGTGAGTTACAATAGCGAATTTTCATTATATCATTTAATCCTAAAATCTGTATGAAAATAGTAGAGATTATTAATAGCAAACCTATTGTAAAACATTTAATTTTTATTGAGCCTGAAAATATAGCACTTTATGAATCCATGGTACCTCATTATAGTGATTCAGTTGCTAATGAAACTGTAGGACAAGATGCTAGTGGCAGCAGTAAATCTTTTTTTTTAGGTACAAAAAAGTAGAGTTCTCAGTTGTACTTTTAAATGTTCAATCTGTACGTAATAAGGTTGATGAATTGAGTTTATTCTTGGATAGTATAGGCAATCCTGAGATACTGCTGCTAACTGAGCATTGGCTGAAGCCAGAAGAAGGTTTTTCTGTGCCCCCCTATGTTATAATATTTAATAGATCTTGTTTTTCTCATGGCGGTACATTGATTATGATAAGAGAAGACTTTTTAGAATGTTACAACTTTATTGATGTTGATAAGTACAATCAGCTCTTAGTGGAAAAGGATTTTGAGTTCTCTATTGCCTGTTGCAAGAAATTGAATATGTATGTATTGTGCATTTATAGATCGCCTACTTCTAATAGTAGTTTTTTTCTTCAAAAATTGGAGATGGTTCTCTCTGTGTTGCCTGTAAATTCTACTGTGATTCTCACAGGAGATTTTAATCTCGATTATTTAAATAAAGCCTCCTCTAATGTTGTCAACCTGTCTTGTATGTTGGATTCTTTTGATCTGCATATGTTGATAGATTCACCAACTAGATGTTCCCAGCACTCCAGAAGTATTCTAGACTACATATGTACAAATGTAGGTGTGAATGTTTTGGACTGTTGCGTTGTTAACGCTGGTTTGTCTGATCATGAAGCTTGCTTATGTAAGTTGTCTTTAACCGATTCCAAAAGAAAAATTGAAAAAAAACGTGGAAGAGTGTTTGCTCAGCATAACTACAGTATATTTTCACAACTATGTGCAACAAATAGCTGGGATTGTATATTGAATTCTTCAGATCCCTTGAGCGAGTTCCATAATAGATTAATATACTTCTTCAATATTGCATTTCATTTGAAGGACATAAAGAATAAAATAAAGAAACCATGGATTACTAAAGGATTGAAAGTGAAATCAAGAAACATGCGTTGCCCGCATACAATTAGAAAATATGCTGGTAACAATGCCTCCTTCATATTCTATTTTAATAATTATCGACGGATATACAGAAGGGTTTTAAAGGTTGCAAAACAACAATATTATAGACAAAGGATACTGCGGTCTTCAAACAGGCAGAGAGAGTCATGGTCGATTGTTAATGATCTTTCGGGAAGGCATGGTTCACATAGGGTGACTCCTGAACTGGATCCTAATCATCTCAATGACTATTATTGTTCTATTGCTTCTGGGCTGATACAGTGGAGGGTCCCTTGGACGGATCCACTGGGTTTCATGGATGATGTTTTTATCCTTGACACCTTCTTTTTTACGCCGGTCGATTCTGCTGAGATTCATGGAGTGCTCCATGACTTTAAGAACAAGGATTCTATCGGGTGGGATGGTATATCTGTAAAACTGCTTCTTCACCTTCCTAACTGGGTTCTTGAAATCTTGGCAGATGCAATTAATAGTTCGATTGTAACGGGATCTTTTCCTTCGTCTCTGAAAATGGCTAGAGTAATTCTTGCATATAAAGGAGGTGAAACAGATTCTCCAAATAGTTTTCGTGCTCTGTCTCTACTTCCTACCATCTCTAAAATAGTTGAGAAATTAATTAAAAATAGAATGCAGGTATTTATTTGTAAACACAAGATCCTACTACCTTCCCAGTTTGGATTTCAACCTAAAAAAGGTACAAATGATGCAATATTTTCTTTTCTTGAAAATCTGTACCTTTCGCTGAATAACAATCAGGTGGCTGCGGCAGTGTTCTGTGATCTCACTAAAGCATTTGATTGTGTTGACCATGGGATACTGTTACGCAAGCTTCCTACTTATGGCTTTAGGGGGACTTTGCTTGAATGTTTGAGGTCCTATTTATCTGATCGTCAGCAGAGTGTTCAACTTGGTCATATTAGCTCTGGGTACCAACATATTCACCATGGTGTTCCGCAGGGGTCTGTTCTTGGCCCACTGCTGTTTTTACTCTATATTAATGACCTGTCTATGTTGAGAATTAAGGGTCATATGACTATCTATGCTGATGATATAACCATCTTGTGGAGTAGTGATAGTGTTGGAGCACTGGAGTGCACGTTGGCAGAGGATATGAAGATGATAGAAAACTGGTTTATTTCAAATCTGTTAACTTTGAATGTCTCTAAGACTAATATCATGCATTTTAAATGTAGTCTGCCTGCTGTGACTCTAGCAGCTGAGGAACTTGGAAAACGAGAGCTGTGTTAGGTTTTTGGGACTATACATTGATCAATCGTTAAAATTTGAAACACATATAAATCATCTATGTAAGAAGCTTTCATCAGGTTGTCACGCACTAAGAGTTGTTTCAAAAAGCTTGGACAAGAGTACATCTAGAAGTGTTTACTTCTCACTTGTGGAGTCCCATCTAAGACATGGCATTTGTTACTGGGGCTCTTGTGCAGGTTATCTTTTCAATTCTGTATTTATTCTGCAGAAAAGAGCCATCAGATATTTGTGTGGGGTTAGTGTCTGTGACTCTTGTAGACCTTTATTTGTTTCTGAGCGGATATTGACCCTACCGTCTCTGTTTGTTTTGGAGACTGCATGCCTTATGCATGAAAAATATAAAGATGAAATCAGGTCAGTGTCTTCTCGTGATACAAGACAAAAGAACTGCATTCCTCTTCCTATACCGTCCACATCATTATTAAGAAGGTCATTAATATATAATAGTAAAAAGATATTTAACCAGATACCACTAAACTTGAGGAGGATTGGTGACATTGAAATTTTTAGGAAAGAGCTTAAGGAATTTTTAATTGAAAAATGTTATTATTCAATAGATGAATTTTGTAATGATGCACTACTGTGACAGATTCGATTGGTTGTTTTCATTTGAGCTGCTTTCTATATATTGTGTGTTTTTATTATATTGTTAGTCAGCTGTGTATTTATGTTTATATTGTTTTTTATATTGTTATTTATATATAGTTATACTAGTTACATATGCACTTATATTACTATTTGTTGTGAACTTATATTTTTGTGTTTTTATCTTTTGACAACTTTTACTTTTATATGTTAACACTTTGCTTGTCAATAAGATTTTTATCTTTGGACAATAAAGCACCTATCTATCTATATCTATCTTCTATAACTCTGAATAACTCAATTTTTCTTTCACCAAGAAACATCAAACATGGTATTATACTACAATCTTGTGTGTGTGCGTGTGGGGTCATGTCTTGGCTGCGGCTACTCTGGCCATCCGCTTATTTTCTGATATTTTAGTCTCCATCAGTGTTCAACTTATGATTTCATTTAGTGATTTTTTTTTTAAAACCAATGAGTAGATCCCGACTTTTGAATTTTGAAAAAAATTCTTTAAATGAGCATGAACTAGGCCCCTTAGAACCTATATATATATATATATATATATATATATATATATATATATATATATATATATATATATATATATATATATATATATATGGGTGGAAGGGTGGTTCTGTCAGCACAACATGAAACTAAATTTTGGAAAAACCAAAGTTGTCAACTTTGAATGCTCTTGCAATGAAAGGCTGTTGGTAAACGTGACAACAGGTAAACTCACCTCCGAGACCACCACAAAATCTTGGGACTAATATTAGACGAGAGAATGAACTGGAAGAGTCATATCGATCAGGTCTGTAATAAGTTGTTATATATATGCTCTAAGGGTATTTACCCAAACGGTGGATAGGGACACTTGTCTTGCAGCTTACTATGCATATGTGTACTCCAGGGTGCGATATGGAATCATATTCGGGAAAATTCCATGGATGCAGAGCGAGAGAGAGAGTGTGTTTCGTTTACACAAAAAAACTATAAGAACTATGTTTAACAGGAAAAAAACAGAGTCATGTAAAGATGTGTTTAGGCAAAACAACATGCTTACCCTGCCATCATTGTACATATATAAGTGTGCCATATACGTGAAAAAAAAAGTGAATTTGTACACCTACAGGGCAATCATTGCCATGACACAAGAAACAGATCTCACCTAGCCAATGTCAATACTAGACTCACTTTGGTACAAAAAAATGTTCACTATCAATTGATAGAGATCTATAATAAAGTTACGGACACGATGAAGGAATTACCTGAGAAGAAATTTGGCGGTGTCCTAAGGCGGATGGTGGCTGGGAATGAATTTTACTCCAAAAAAGAATTTTTAGCAGTTCAGCGTTAGCCGACACAGGCTTAATTTTCAGTGGTGAAACTGGACTGGTAGATCTCTGTGATATTTTTTGGTTTTTTGGTTTAATAACCCTGTAAATACTTTTTGG
The DNA here is from genome assembly GCA_964006375.1 of Tillus elongatus. Taxonomy (NCBI): domain Eukaryota; kingdom Metazoa; phylum Arthropoda; class Insecta; order Coleoptera; family Cleridae; genus Tillus; species Tillus elongatus. The sequence goes on from OZ023264.1 coordinate 12,724,658, forward strand.
ATGATGTTTAATGTAGTTTGTTTGAGGTGTGGTTGTTTTTGCATTGTACATTATTATACGACTAGATGTAAGATTTTAAAAACTGTTGTGAGTATGTTTAAACGTGCACATGTCTGCAGGTATGTAGCTGACGTGTTCTGTGCCCTACTGGAGCGATTTGAACCAATAAAGTATCATTATTATCAGTATATATATATATATATATATATATATATATATATATATATATATATATATATATATATATATATATATATATACTGTATGTATCACACCGATAACTCAAAAAATAATCGAATAATCGGCCGATTTTGAACAAATTTGGTACGTACCTTCCTTTTGCAAGTGGCTTGGATAAATTCGTTAGTCAGGAAAATGGGCCCAGGCTTTCCCGGAAAATTTTGTATTTCCTTTCGAAAAAAATTTATATCTCTGGAAATAACAAAACCAGGGCAACTAAATTTGGTGTGCTGGTTTTCGGCATAAAGAGTATTCTATGTAATTCTATGTACCAAAATGTTAAAAGACAAAAAAGTTAGAGGTAAATTAATTTTTAAATAATTAAATCTGATTGAAGAAAGTTAAACCGTCAAAATTGATAATTATAGTAGGAGTACGAATATGAGCGAAAAATACGACAAAAAATGACTTACAAGTTCCTAGATATGTGTCTAAGTTTATTTCTTTGAAATATGAGCAAAAAATCTATTGTAAATCAAAATTGTTGACGAATTTTATAAGATGCAGCTCAAGACACCCTATAGGTAACGTATTCATTTTTTTCTCTTATCTTGCATAATAACAATTATATTAAACTTTACCGTAGAAATGCGTCACCCTGTATATATGTGAGCAGAAAGTAAACCTGGATATATATTCTAAGGGGCCTAGTTTGCGCTCATTTGAAGAAATCTGTTTAGCATTTAAAAGCCGCGGTCTCCTAATTAACGAATTTTTTCTACGAAAATTAGCTAAAAATTATAAACCATCAAACCATAAATTTAACTAAAACTACTTCCAAAGCATCAGATGAGGTGTCTATTTGAAATTAATTTTCTGGATACATTTTATTAAAATAAAAGGCAATGATGGGTTGAAGCTGTAACTTAAGGGTTTGCAGAATACTTTTTACATAATCCGTATTTCTTTCAGGTTCTTTGTCTAAATGTTGGTCAATTGTTCACCCTTTATATATATATATATATATATATATATATATATATATATATATATATATATATATATATATATATATATATATATATATATATATATATATATGTATATATAATCGAAACTGACCCTGGATATGGGTTCTAGGGGGACTAGTTCGCTCTCATTTGAAAAAAAATTTCGAAATTGAAAAGTCGGGATCTGCTCGTTAGTGATTTGTTTAAAAAAAATTCATTAAAACAAGCACTTGCGAAGCCACGGGAAATGTCTACGACTGTAATAAATATGGAACGGTTTCACTAAGTTAGGGAAGAACAAACAACCAAATATGCTATTCAAATTGAATTAAGTCTTAAAACTTTCATCTACTCTTTATCAAATTATTTTTATACAAAAACTCGCTAAAAGATTCATCGGAATAACAACAATTTGATTAGATAACGGTAAAGTGAAATGAGACTACAAAAAATTGATAAAAACTTAAGGTCACTAACCAGGACTAGAACTCGTCATGTAGGAGTCTATTATCCGATGTACAGGGACTTAACCTACTGAGCTACGCTCGATATGTATGTGGTAGCAGGTATATCTCATAATACATGTTAATATTCCGAAATGTGGTCTCGCCCGGAGTAGACGCGTTTATTAGGGTCTCTGCTTGCTCTGTGTAGTTTGTCTGTGTAGAACGGCCAGCAGGTATAAGATTTCGATCTCTAGTGTTGTTAAACGCAAATTAGTGCACAATGGCTGGTGGTGGAAGTGACAGATCAACTAGAAACAATTCCAAACAGCAGCCCACAACCCCGAGGGGTAATGATAACTTCAATGAATCATTAATACTTAGCTGTATAGATAAAGCTCTTAACTCTGATAGAATGATCGAGATGTTTTGCGACAAACTAACAGCCAGTTTCGAGATTAAGTTGAATGAAAAAATCAACAAACTTTTCGAAAAGTATCTAGAACAAATTCAATCAATGAAGGACCTTCTAAATCACCACAACTCTAAAATTGCTGAATTAAAGTCGCAAATTGATGAAATGGAGCAAGCTAAAAGGAATAATAATATCCGCATATTTGGTATGGCGGACTCCCCCATTGAAAACACAGAAAACTGCGTTAAAACTATGTTAGAACATCAACTCGGTACAAAAATAGTAAACGTTGAAGCCTGTTACAGAATAGGCAAATATCAAGAAGATTCATGCCGACCAATTTATGTGCAATTCTCAAGTCACAAAGAGAAAAGCGCAGTCTTTAAACAAAAGAAATTACTTAAAGGTTCAAAGGTAACTATAAAAGAAGATCTGACAAAAGAAAGATTACAGATTATGAAAGAAGTTACTGATCGTTTCGGCTATAAAAACGTCTGGAGTATAGATGGAACAATATTTATTAAACATAAATCAAGAATTCACAAACTTTACAATCTCTGCTCCTGGAATAAGCTATCGTTTACCGTGTTAACTACATAGGTCAAGAAATGTGATGATTATCAACACGGGTTATTTAGTGCAGTGAATAGTGGCTAATCTTACTTCCCATCGTAACTAAATAGTGCAAGTTAGAGCAAATTTTCTGCTTATTCTTTAGTGTACTATATGATTCAAAATTCTCAAAATTTTATCATCTAAAAATATACTCCTTATAACTTTCTATTAATATAGCAGTGTACCCAATTCTCATGCGAAACTTACGTAAGTACTGCATTATATAGAATATTTACTAACTGATATATTCCGTTCTTGGTGCCATAGAATACACTTACCTTAATAGTAAATGACTCACTATCTCAACTCCTTTCTAGATGATCATGACGGTTATAACTGTAATTACGAAAATAATCTAGACAGCCTTCAAAACCTAAATGCCTCTTCTAATGTAAATATTATTCATTTAAATATCCGTAGTATACGCAAAAACTATGAGGAGTTTCTAGTCTATATAGAATCCCTGAAAACTAACTTTGAAATAATAGTATTATCAGAGTCTCATTGTATCACCGATTTGAATGATTTTCATATTCCAGATTACGATATTTTTTATAATGAAAGCAGATTAAATAAATGTGACGGCTCAATAGTATATGTAAAAAGTACACTAAAGCCTCAAGGTGTAGTTCTGTGCTCAGGACAAACCAAATTTCTACGACTGATATTCAGTAAAAACAATGTAAATATGGGCTTAATTGCTTACTACAGGCCGCCATCATTTAAGACTCATGACTTTTTGACTGATCTGGATGATTTATTGTTGAGCAGGTCACATCGGGACCAACGTATTGAGATATTTTGTGGTGATATTAATATCGACATTTCCAGACCGGACGACAATAGCAACACGTATCTAAATATCTTAGCTGAGAATGGATACAGACCTAGAATCAACAAGCATACTAGACTGGGCAATTTAACGGGGTCGTGTATAGATCATTTCTTTTTCAAATGCCAAGATGCTAATATAAAATGCAATTCGACTATCTTGACATCTCCCATAACGGACCATCTGCCTATTGTATTGTCTATTGAAGCTGACCGCTCTAGCGCACCGAAGGAAAGTATACAAAAGAGCTACCGTCATAAAATAAATTTTAACAAGTTACAGCAACACCTTCTAAGTGAAACGTGGGAAGATGTTTATGACACGGATAATCCTAGTTACAGCGCTGAATTGTTCACAAACTGTTTGCTGTCCCATATCTCGAATAGTACCGAAATGCATAATAAAGTAACACTTCCTAATAAGAAGCCACTGGGTAGGAAACCATGGATCACATCTGGTGTAATAAATTCCATGGTTACTCGAAATAGATTACGAGTTCACGCCACTTTAAACCCACAGGATACAGGAGCCCTAGAACAATACAAAAGATACAGGAATGCACTGAATAAAGTCATTGTCAAAACTAAACGTGAATACAATAAAAACTTAATAAGAACGGCGGATAATAACCCAAAAAATACTTGGAAAGCAATTAATGTGATAACAAACAATAATATAAACAAGCAAGTAAATTCTAAAGTGAAATCACTCAATGTTGAAAACCAGCTTATAGAAAATAACACAGAAATTGCCAATGGTTTCAATACTTATTTCAGTAATATTGGGAAAGAACTTGCTAACAGGATCGCAAATCATAATAAGATAAATGCACCTATAAAATTGAATATTACATCCAAACCAAGTAATTCAACTTCACTTTTTCTTAAACCAGTTACAGAATCAGAACTACTATCATACATTAACAAACTAAAAAATTCTTCATCTGCTACTCATGACCCGATTTCTAACCAAATAATCAAGATGTTTTATTTATACTTGATCCCTCCTCTTATGTACATAATTAATCTAGTCATAACAACCGGGATATTTCCAGACATCTATAAATCCTCTACAGTCATACCACTTTTTAAATCCGGAGACCCAACGCTACCGTCAAACTATCGCCCTATCTCTTTAACAAGTGTGATAGGTAAACTCATCGAGCAGTGCATCAAATCTAGACTTCTTTCCTACGTGGAAAAAAACAATGTACTCAACACGAATCAGCATGGCTTTCGACAGGGATCTAGCACGGAAAAAGCAATAGCCGAGGTCACACAATATATTAGTAACAGTATAGATAAAGGTAACAAATGCATTGGAGTTTTTCTCGATCTTGCCAAGGCTTTTGATACCATTGCACATGATATTCTCATCCAAAAACTCGAAAACATTGGCATCAGAGGCACTACTTTAGAGCTATTTAAATCATATATATACAAACGAAGACAGAGAGTTAAAATAAATGACTCGTTCAGTAACTACAAGGACGTAACATGCGGTGTGCCTCAAGGCACGGTCCTCGGACCTATTTTGTTTTTGCTGTACATAAATGAATTACTCGATGTTAATATATGTGGCAAGATTGTATGCTTTGCAGACGATACTGTTTTGCTTTTCAACGATTCCAACTGGCACAGTGTAGCAAATGTCGCCTCCGAGGGTGTCAGGAAAGTCAAGACATGGCTTGACAAAAACATATTGTCAATAAACTTGAACAAAACAAAATTTTTAACATTCACCCCATTGGCATCACATACACCAAATATAAACAGTATTGTCGTGCATGATTATGATTGTGTCCCGGGAAATTATTGCACATGCAACAACATAAGACAAGATAGCAGTGTTAGATATTTGGGCGTTTTCATTGACCAGCACCTAAAATGGAATGTACATATAGAATATATAAACAACAAAATTCGAAAAACTGTATATAAATTTAAACAGTTACGTGAAATTCTATCCTGGAAGTGGTTAAAGTGCGTTTATAGTTGCATTGTCGAATCTATCTTAAACTATGCTATTACGGCATGGGGAAACGCATACGAAACTCACTTAAAATGCCTTAGAGTTACACAAAAATGGATAATAAAAACAATGTTAAACAAACCTATATTATACCCAAGTACACAAGTATTCCAGGATAGTGATTTGGCTAACTTAACAGACCTGTACATATTATCGGTTGCCAAGTTTATGAAAAAGTTTCCCATTTATCGCACGCCGCTGTCTCATAAAATAACTACTAGGTCAATAAGCAATAAGAGTTTTATTAAAGTTTTAGTGTTGTAGATATTAAGGTTTATTTAGGCTAATTTAAGAACTTTAGGAATGTTAATATATTTGGTTAGTATGTCAATATTATATTATGTTAATTTACATCTAAAAACTCTGGACGCAGCAAGTGCGTTATGGTAGTGAATTTTCATAAAAATCTTTTTAATAACAAATATGTGTGTTTTTTTAAGAAAGCAGGCATCAAATTTGGTTACAAGTATAACCTATATAGTAAAAACAATGTGCCATGTTCCATTAAAATAACTTTATTGTGTGAAAATGTACAAAAATTTCCAAAAGTAAACTTAAAATGTTCCCGAAAATACACGTTTCTTGGTCAACCTTAAAGGTTAATAGCAAATTGAGCTGTTCAAATATGAAACATTTGATCAAAATTCGCTACCATAACGCACTTGCTGCGTCCAGAATTTATTTTCTTACAAATATGCATTATATTTCGATGGAAAATGCAAAAATGCAATAACATAAGGCGTGTTTGATTAAAAAAAAGGAAATTTGTATCACCAACGACTTATGGGCCATCCTGTGATTGCAGAAATATTATTTTAAGATGTAGCTCAAGACACCCTATAATTAATATATACAAATTTTCTTCATATCTTATATAATAACGGATATATTGAGCTTTATTAATTTTTTACGAAAATTCGACAAAAATTATATACCATTAAATGATAAACTCTATAGCTAAGGCTACTGCCAAGCATCAGAGAAAGGGTCTCTTTGAAATGAATTTTCTGCAAATATTTTAGTAAAATGAAGGACTATGACGGTTGAAACTAAGACTTTAGGGTTTGTAAAACATCCTTCTTGAGACATTTTATTTATATAGCCCGTATTAGATTTAAGTTATTTGCCTAAATGTTGCCAATTTTGACATTTTAAATCGCCACTTTGACGTTTTGAGGAAAACCCCAATTTATTTATTTTTAAATGCCTATAACTTTTTTGTCTTTTGACCTACATAGCTAAATTTTGGTAGGTATCTTACCTATAAGGATGTAAACCTGCGTACCAAATTTGGTTGCCCTTACTTTGTAAATTCCGGAGATATAAATTTTTTTCGAAAGAAAACACAAAATTTTCCGGGAAAACCTGGGCAGATTTTCCTGACTAACGAACTCATCCAAGCCATTTGCAAAAGGAATTTTTTCACCAAATTTGATCAAAATCGGCCCATTATTTTTTGAGTTATCGGTGTGATACATATATATATAATATATATATATATATATATATATATATATATATATATATATATATATATATATATATATATATATATATAAATATATATATATATAAACATATAAAAATTGAAACTGACCCCGGATATGTTTTCTGGGGGACCTAATTAGCGCTTATTTGAAGAAATTTTTTTAAAATTCAAAAGTCGGGATCTCCTCATTAGTGAATTTTTTTTAAGAAAATTCACTAAAAGTAAAACAGAAATGAAGAAGGTGTTCACACAAATCCTACGGATTTACAGTACACTCATTAACTTAATACATTAATTAATTAATTATTCATATGTTCATTTTATCTTATTTAAGCTTTATATGTTAAGACACCTTGTATTTTATCAGAAATTGTTATCTTGAACAATAAACATTATCATTATTATCAATTATTCAACGTTTTATAATTTACACAAAACTATATTGATTTACAATGGATGTTTTGCTCATATTTTAACAAAATCAAGGAAAATAACGACTTAGATACATATCTAGGAGCTTGTTAGTCATTTCTTGTAGTATTTTTCACTCACATTCGTACTCAATCAATTTTGACGTTTTAACTTTCTTGAATCAGATTTAATAATTAAAAAATAAATTACCTTTAACTTTTTTCTCTTGTAAGATAGAGATCTGGATTTTGGTACATAGGATACTCTTTGTGGCAAAAATCAGCGTACCAAATTTAGTTGCCCGTAAATTATTACGTCCGGAGATATAAATATTTTTTGAAAGAAAAAAAAATCCGAAAAAACCTGCGCCGATTATCCTGACTGACGAACTTATTCAAGTCACTTGCAAAATAAAGGTGTGTGCCAAATTTTATCAAAATCGGACTGTTATTTTCGAGTTATCGGTGTGACACAAACATATATATATATATATATATATATATATATATATATATATATATATATATATATATATATATATATATATAAACATATAAACATGAAAACTGACCCTGGATATGGGTTCTAGAGGGCCTAGTTCGCAGTCATTTGAAGAAATTTTTTTTAAATTCAAAAGTCGGAATCTCCCCAATGGTGAATGTTTTTAAAGAAAATTCACTAAAAGATGATGTTCAGTTGTAAGTAGTTAATAATTTTTTATCCTCTGATGACGATAACTTTGTTAGTGAAACGATCCGCCGGTCTAAAACAGATGCGTTGCGGTGATTTGCGTTCTCCAAGTGTTGATCGTTTCGCTAACACAGTTAGCGTCATCAGAGGGATGAATAAACTAAGTGAATAAAGACTAGAACTACTATTTATATGTTGGTTGCCAAGTAGTTGCGAACAGCGCCCTCTAGGAAAGTATACAGACGGACCACCACTGTTGAGTTTTAAATCCCTGTAACTAAAACTGCATACTTACCTTTGTACTCATCACAGGTTCCAATCTTCACTTAATGGATATTATGCATATTGTTTTATTTTTAATATTAAAACAAAGAATAAGTTATCTTTCATAAGAGGTTTTCGGCGGAGTATATAAAAAATCATTTAGTAAAACTATTTAACTTTCGAGTATTCTGTTTTCTATACAAATCAATTCATAAAAATAGAGAATATCCATGATACTAAATAAGGGACAAAACATCCCTAGTGTTGCGACAAGGGGGCAGTACGTCGCTCCTTCCGGACGAATGAAGGCAGGGTGTGATCTCTGATGTTCATTTAACCGAATTACGTCGAGATTTAGGGTTGTTATTGGTCTGTGTCAGTCCCGGGGTCCTGAGTCCTGTCACAGTCCCAGGGCACCCTGGTCAGGGCAGATAGCACCGGACCACTTGAGACCGCTCAAGTATCCCATTGTCACAGCCTTTTATAGGATCACTGGAATCACCAGGGTCAAGCTGGGGCACGTGACCGGGCCAAACCTCTTTGTTGTACGGAATGGGTGGCTTTTGTGTGACCCTAAGTGTTTGGTTATAAATATGTAATCTCTGAAATATACAGGGATGCTGTTTAGTCGTACGGAAAAGTGTTAATTTTGAATGAATTATCAAGATTTTGATGCTATAAAGTTAATTAAATTAAAAACAAAACTTAAAATAAATATAATTAAGTTTTGAGGTAGCCAATGTGTTACAGTATCGAATTTTTGTTTTGTAATTTTAAAAACGAGAATGTTTATGCTGGTAATCGTGCCTAATTTATTTTCAAACAAACATAGCAATAAGTATAATTTGGAGAACCTAATTCATCACAATGTTGCAAAACAATTAAATTCATAAGTGGGTGGCGATGACGTTCAAGAACAGATGGATTCACATAATCAGGAGTTGGCACTTGTGAGGTAATAGAAATGGGTGAGCAAAAGCAAGAGGTTGAAGAATCTGATTCTTCAGACTCAGTTCAATCAAGATATCAAATGACGGTTCCAAACTTGACAGAAGGCTTCAGTTCGATTGAAAAAGGGTTGCGCATCTTGCAAAACATAGACTCCAACGAAAAGCGCATTTCTGCTACAAAACAGGGAATAAAATATAATTAACGTGCTACAAGGAAATTTTACGTAAAAATAACAAATATACATACTATAATTTGTTGTAATATTGTATTCTAAGTGAGTGGTGGACGTGCCGCCACCTAGTTGCGGAACCAAGTAGTACGTTGTCACGCCAGCTCCAAATAACACAAAGTGTTAAAAAAATAGAGACTGTATACAACTAACAATTTAGTAAGTTGTTAGCCCTGGCCCATTTCTACCCTAATATAGGGACAAAGTGTGCACGGTTCTAATTGTTGCGAGAATGCATCTAGCCTTGCATACTTTGTCCCTATATTAGGGTAGAAATGGGCCAGGGCTAACAATTTACTAAATTGTTAGTTGGTTGTATACAGTCTCTATTTTTTTAACACTTTGTGTTATTTGGAGCTGGCGTGACAACATACTACTTGGTTCCGCAACTAGGTGGCGGCGCGTCCACCACTCACTTAGTGTTAAAAGGCTGGCTACTATAGCCGTATTACTTTATAGGTGTATTTTCGCTGCAATTAGTATGCCGTACTGAAGAGCTCTAATGAGAGCGAAACTGGTCTACGATTCTAATTGTTGCGAGAATGCATCTAGCCTTGCATACTTTGTTCCTATATTAGGGTAGAAATGGGCCAGGGCTAACAATTTACTAAATTGTTAGTTAGTTGTATACAGTCTCTATTTTTTTAACACTTTGTGTTATTTGGTGCTGACGTGACAACATACTACTTAGTTCCTCAACTAGGTGGCGGCACGTCCACAACTCACTTAGTGTTGGAAGGCTGGCTACCCTAGCCGTATTACTTTATAGGTGTATTTTCGCTGCAATTAGTATGCCGTACTGAAGAGCTCTAATGAGAGCGAAACCGGTCTACGGTTCTAATTGTTGCGTGAATGCATCTAGCCTTGCATACTTTGTCCCTATATTAGGGTAGAAATGTACCAGGGCTAACAATTTACTAAATTGTTAGTTAGTTGTATACAGTCTATATTTTTTTAACACTTTGTGTTATTTGGAGCTGGCGTGACAACATACTACTTGGTTTCGCAACTAGGTGGAGGTACGTCCACCACTTACTTAGGGTGAAAGGCTGGCTACTCTAGCCGTATTACTTTATAGGTGTATTTTCGCTGCAATTAGTATGCCGTACTGTAGAGCTCTAATGAGAGCAAAACTGGTCTACGGTTCTAATTGTTGTGAGAATGCATCTAGCCTTGAATATTGTATTAAGATGTTATTACATATACATATATATTTCTTCTAAGTCACTGTGTTCTTTCGTGTCTGGTCCCAATAACACATAATTTGTATGTATGTACATAATATGTACATACATATGTATTTCTATACTTTGTACTTGTACCCCGACTTACGTAAATTCGACATACACGGTTATCGCTCGGTCCCACATATCGCGTAAGCTCTGGGTATCACTGTATGTATATAATAAATTAAAGATATGTTTACTTTATTTTACTCTTCGACCGCTTCAGCTTACACAGTAGCATTTGTATAAAAACTTTATTTAAAGAAGGCACCGTGCGTGCGAAACTGGTCATGCAGTCTAATAGATGTGTGTGAAACACTTTGTTTGTTTTATTAGTTAAATCATATAAAGGGTGGGACATCTGACGTTTGGAATTGGAACTATAGGTTATTTTGAGGTTGGAAGGTTTAGTGACATTTCCGATTTGACAGAAAGTTAGTTTTATGTTTGACATTTATGAAATGGGTCGCTTTTCGCTTGAACAAAGTTGGGAAATATTAAAAACTTATTTCCAAAGTGATGAGTCATCTACTCAAACTGTAAGAAATTTACGAAAAAAATTTGACAAAACGGATGGGCCAAAAACGCAGTTTGTGAATCAATTGGTGAAGCGAGTTCATGAAACTGGATCGTTGTTGGATAAAACAACCCGTGTACGTATTCGTCCAGTGCGCTCAACCGAAAACATCGCTGCTGTTGCTCAGAATGTGCATGAACAACCATGAACATCAACTCGTCATAGTTCTCAAGGATTTAACATTTCACGCACTTCTTTCAGAAGAATGTTGCATAAACATCTCGGTATGAATGTGTACAAAGTTCAATTAGTGCAAGAGTTGAAGCCTCATGACCATCCGATGCGTTTTAGGTTTGCTCAATGGGCCGAAGACCGCTTGATCGAAGATGAGCATTTTAACCGAAAAATGATATTTTCAGATGAAGCTCATTTCTACATCGGAGGATACGTTAGCTGGTGCGGATTTTGGTCTGGCGGCATTATTGGGCCATTTTTATTTGAAAATGAGCAAGGAAACGCCGTTACTGTGAATGGCGATCGCTACCGCGCCATGCTAAGAGATTTTTTGCTTCCCAAAATTGAAGAGTATGGCATAGACGACATTTGGTTTTAACAGGACGGCGCAACGTGCCACACAGCCAACGTAACAATCGATTTTTTGCGCACTGTTTTCGAAAATCGCATAATCAGTCGAAATGCTGATGTCAATTGGCCACCTCGAAGCTGCGATTTGACTCCGTTGGACCTTTTTTTGTAGGCAGCCGTTAAGGACAAGTGTTACGCTAACCATCCAAAGACGATTGAAGACTTTAAACATGCAATCTAAGTTGCCATTGACGAAATAGAGGTCCAAACAATTGAAAATGTACTGAAAATTGGACTGATTGAATGGGGTATTGTAACGCTAATCGTGGCAGGCATTTGAATGATGTTGTCTTCCATTTCTAAATGGAAAGGTTCAATCTTTCTAAAAAACACATGACTTTGAAAAAATATTCATTAGCTTTTTTTATAGCCGATTCAAATTCCAACTCTTAAATGACCCACTTGTTACAATAGATTTGCAAGTGTCAGCGAGATTAAAAGAACATCTAACATGGTTACAATCAAAAGAAAAACACAAAATATAAATCATATTATTCAAAACTGATAATAACCAAACGAATCAAATTCCCACCAACAGTTTTTATACATGATCAAACATCTGTATGTGAGAATTGATATCATTATATAAACATGAATCTATTATAATTGTATAGAGGACTCATTCAGATGTGTAAATGTTTTCAAATGGGGCAAAGCATGACTTGGTCACGAGAAGCAGATTAGCCCTCTAGATAAGTATCAATGACACTAGTGATGTGAGAGATATCAAAACAGATTTAGATACGTAATGATACAATGCAACGTTAACTTTTTTAGTCCATTCTGTCTAGATAAAAATTGAAAGGCCCCAATATTGTTTAGCTTCATTTTACCACGCTTTTATTAGCTTGACTTGGATTTAAGTACATAAATATGTAGACAAATATAGTAAATGGATTGCCACCCACTTCTAACTATTGATTTGAAGCATTCCAAATTTATGCAATCCTGGTGACAATGTAATAATGTGGTGCCATAGAGCCGGTTATACTGGTGATGATGGAGGTGGGATGTGGTCACAGGATCTTCTGAATGACTAATATTAAGGGCTTATTAACGATTGGCATCGAGTTTGGGATCTTTTGAGTTGCCTCGATAAGTCCTTTGGTTACATATTGTGTGTTTTGTTTCTTTAACGTCGGCATATTTCCGCGACTATGACCAATCACCGACGCCAGGGAGCAGTTTCTTCAGACTTCCCTACCAGTTTATTCTGTATGCACATATAATGAACTAAAGTCTGGACGCAGTAAGTGCGTTATGGATGTGAAATTTTATAAAAATGTTTTTAATATCAAATATGTCTCCTTAATGTAAGCAGTCATCAATTTGGTTACCGGTATAACCTATATAGTAGAAACAATGCGCCATATTTTATCAAAATAACTTATTGTTTAAAATATTCGTTTCCTAACCAACAAACCCTTGGTTAATAGCAAATTGAGTTATTGAAACTTGAAGCATTTAATGAAAATTTGATATCAAAACGCATTTACTGCGTCTCAATTTTTTTTCTTACATACATATTTCGATAAAAAATGCAATAAAATAATGGTGTTCGAAAAAAAATTTAGGGATCACCAACTTATGGGCCATCCTCTGATTGTCAAAATAATTTTATAAGATGCAGCTAGAGACACTCTATAATAAACTTATACGATTTTTTCTCGTCTCTTGTATAATAATAATTATATTGAACTTTACTGTAGAAATGCGTCACCCTGTATATATGTAAACAGATAAAAACTGAATGTAAACCCGAATATGGATTCTAGGGCGCCTAGTTTGCGCTCATTTGAAGAAATATTTTTAAAATTCTAAAGTCGCGGTCTTCTCCTTGAGGAATTTTTTTCTACGAAAATTAGCTAAAAATTATAGACTGTTAAACCATAAACTTAACTAAAAGTACCGCCAAAGCACCAGAGAACCAAAATAGCTAATCTGTTGCATATCGGCCCTTTTTGTAAAACTTCGATCCTTCTTAGTTGTTGATAAAACATCACAAACACTGTTTAGTCCACCCACTAACACTAATAAAGTCGTAAAGAATAATTGGCACTTTGTATATTAAAATTCTCAAACAACACACATAATATGTAAATGATATAGGTTCTATGGGGCCAAATTCGCGCTGACCATCAATACTTCTCTATTAGTGCATTTTTTATAAAAATGCACTAAACAAAGAACCTGGTCTCAAAGGAGATAAAAACGTGCGTCTCTGGCTTCTTAGTGGAGTAATGGAAACCAATTTAGAAGTTAATGGTAACTATAGACTTTGAAAGCATCATTAGAAATGAAAGCTCATAAAAAATAATGTCGTAAAATATTACTTTAAGAAAATATTTTGTTTTTAAGTATTTAAGACTAAGTAACTTATAATAATTTTATAATAAGGAAAATACTAAAAATAATTTTCAGAAATACTTACTTTTCATGCGACAATTATTAAAAATTTATATAACTTTTGCAACACAGTACTGACCATTGTCAAACTTTTATACAGAATTGTTATCTATGATGCCAGTTTGTGCAAATTCCTCCAGATTTTAGTGAAACCGTTCCATATTTAATACAGTCGTAGGCTTTTCCCGTGGCTTCACAAGTGCTTGTTTTAGTGAATTTTCTTTAAAAAAAATTCACTAACGAGGAGATTCCGACTTTTGAATTTAGAAAAAGTTTCTTCAAGTGAGCGTGAACTAGAACCTAGAACCTAGAACCCATATCCAGGGTCAGTTTCAATTATATATATATATATATATATATATATATATATATATATATATATATATATATATATATATATATATATATATATATATATATATAAGGGTGAAAAATTTACCAACATTTAGGTCCGTAAGTTTAAAGACCAAAAAGTTAGAGGCATTTAAAGAAAAAAAGGGTTTTCCTCAAAACGTAAAAAGTCGCGATTTGAAACGTCAAACTTGGCAACATTTAGGCAAAGATCCTGAAAGAAATAGGGATTATGTAAAGAGTGTTCTACAAACCCCTAAGTACCATCATTGCCCTTCATTTTAATAAAATATTTCCAGAAAATTCATTTCAAATAGACACTTTCTCTGATGCTTTGGAAGTAGTTTTAGTTAAATTTATGGTTTAACGGTCTATAATTTTTAGCTAATTTTCATAGAAAAAATTCGTTAATGAGGAGACAGCGGCTTTTGAATTCTAAAAAGATATCTTCAAATGATTGCAAAGTACTTTCTGTTTACATATATACAGTGTGACGCATTTCTACGGTAAAGCTCAATATAATTGTTATACGAGAAAAAAATTGTATACGTTACCTATAGGGTGTTTTGAGCTGCACCTTATAAAATTATTTTGACAACCACGGGATGGCCCATAAGTCCTTGGTGATTTTTTCATCAAAATATGATGCATTTTTGTAAAAAGATCGAGACGCAGTAAGTGCGTTTTAGTAGCGAATTTTCATTAAACGCTTCAAAATTCAATAACACAATTTGCTATTAATTTAAGGTTCGTCAGCTAGAAAACGATTTTTCTCGGAAATGTTTTAAGTTTATTTTCGGAAAATTTGTGTACATTTTCAAACAAGTTATGTTGGTAAAATATGGTACATTGTTCCTACTATCTAGGTTATACTGGTAACCAAATTGATTCCTGCTTGTATTAAAGAGACATATTTTCTATTAAAAACATTTTAAGAAAATTCACTTCCATAAAGCACTTGTTGCGTCCAGACTTTTTACGTTTTTCGAAGGTCATTGCAAAACTTATAACAAAACAAAAATGTTTGCCAATAATAAAAGAGGCCATATTTTTTTTAAGTACGTATTACTAAAATGGCTCGTGTGTTTAAATATATTTTACAACAGAAAAGTGCTTTTTTAAATTTTATGCAATTAACGTTATTTCCTGCGAACTTAATTTGTGTTATTTTTCTTATTTTACAAAGTTCTGAACTTTTAGTATATCCATACATTGTTACATCTAATTATTAACCTGAGTGCAGCAGTTAGCAAAGGCACGCACCGACGAAAAAGTAAATATCCTAAGATCGTTACACGTCAATTTACTTCTTTTTAAGCAATTATTTTAGCAGATTACCTATCACTGTCAATTTCCTCTGACACAGCACGTGGCTTGCAAGAGACGAAAGCGAACAATTTAGCTTTGTTGGCCTTTTTTCTGGAGTGTGCAGTGTGCACCTAACCAAGATAAAAGATACTTAAATATGTAAAATAATTTGAAATTTTAAGCATAGTTCAGAAGGTCCGATTAACAGAAATGGGTGTTTCAGAGACGGCTTTAACAGCTTGGCACCTGAATAAATGAATACGGTGTCAGAGCATAAACTGTTGATTATACCGTGTCGGTGTTTCCTGCGAGCAGTACGTTTCGTGCCTTAATGCATTGGGGGTGCGCAAGAAAAAAAAAGTTCGAGACGCAGCAAGTGCGTTATGGTAGTGATTTTTTATTAAATGTTTCAAATTTGAATAACTCAAGTTTCTACAAACTTAGAAAGTTGAATTTTGGTGTATAGTAAGGTCTTACCCAGGGCAACATATCCACCAAATTTCATCAAAATAACTTTGTAATTTTTGGGAGAAAAAAAATTTTTCAAAAGAAAACTCAAAATTTGAATAACTCAATTTTTTTTAAATGTAGAAAGTCAAATTTTAGTATGTGCCAAGGTCTTTTACAAGGCAATATATCCACGAAATTTAATTAAAATAACTTTGTAATTTTCGGAGAAAACCTTTTTTTTAACAAAAATCAAAATTTTCCCGGAAAAACTTATCCGATTTTTCTGACTAACGCACTCATCCAAGCCATTAATAAAAGAAAGGCACTTGCCGAGTTTCATCGAAATCAGTTGCTTATTTTTTGAGTTATCGGTTGGATATATATATATATATATATATATATATATATATATATATATATATATATATATATATATATATATATACATATAAACATATAAAAATTGAAACTGACCCCGGATATGGGTTCTAGGGGTCCTAGTTCGCGCTCATTTGACAAAATTTTTGCAAAGTCTCTTCATCGATACCTCTGTATTAGTGAATTTTTTTATAATAAAAATTCACTAAAATGAAGGGCTCGCCTCTTTTTCCCTCGAAAATGTATTATAAAAAAAAAACCTACTTACTAAACTAACTAAACTTAATAATTATAAACTACTTACCAAGTTTTCCTTTAGTTAGTTATAGGTTATAGTAGTTAAAAAGTCCCTTAAAAAGTTAACCTTTAAAATATTTACAATTATTTTGTCCACTTATTAAGCAACCCGAAGTAGTATCAATCAAAATAATAATAATTGTGTTGTTAGAACATGTAAACAACAACGAAATGATCTAATTAAAATCAATCCGACGCGAAGCACCACACGAAAATTACTACACACGCTCTGCGAAAAGTGAACTGCAAACTGCAAGTGTGGAATTTTAAAGCGCACAACCAGATGCTTATTCGGTCGTTTTCGACGAAGATAGTCGATCATTTCGCATTGAAGTATCGCATTACCTTAGAGCGCCGAAAAATACACACCGCCGCGCGACTGATGTATATGAATGTATAATCATATCTTCTGATTCTGTATTAATGGCTGCTGACGCTGCGATCCTCGATATACTAATTTTGTTTGTTGAATGCAGGAGGTACAAAAGTAAATAAAAATTTATTAAAATATAGCATAGCAAAAATATTATTTTTTCCACGGCAGGCGGCAGTGTGCGCGCACGTGCGCACTTATTGAGGAGCAGCCTATGCCTGCGAGACACAAATTAAATTGTTTAAATTCTTGTATACCTACCGTAGGTAAAAACATCTTCTATCAGCTTTAACGACATTGAATTAAATTGAATTTGGGTTAAGACGCTCAAAGTGTCATAAATCCGAATTAACAAGCACAAAAAATTTAAGAAACACGTAAAAAGTCTGTACGTAGCAAGTACACAGTAAGGCTAGATGCCTTCTCACCATAATTAGAACCGTAGACCGGTTTCGCTCTAATTAGAGCTCTTCAGTACGGCACACTAATTGCAGCGAAAATACACCTATAAAGTAATACGGCTATAGTAGCCAGCCTTCCAACACTAAGTGAGATATAATACACGAAGTACGTGCCGAAACCTAGTTGCGGAACCAAGTAGTATGTTGTCACGGCAGCTCCAAATAACACAAAGTGTTAAAAAATAGAGACTGTATACAACCAAATTAGTAAATTAGTAAATTTTCAGCCCTGGTCCATTTCTACCCTAATATAGGGACAATGTATGTAAGGCTAGATACATTCTCACCACAATTAGAACCGTAGACTGGTTTCGCTCTAATTAGAGGCATGGCATACTAATTGCGGCGAAAATACACCTATAAAGTAATACGGCTACGGTAGCCAGTCTTCCAACACTAAGTGAAATATAAGACACGAAGCAGTGTTGGAAGGCTGGCTACCATAGCCGTATTACTTTATAGGTGTATTTTCGCTGTAATTAATATGCCAAACTAACGCGCTCTAATTAGAGCGAATCAGTTCTACGGTTCTAATTGTGGTGAGATGCATCTAGCCTTACATACTTTGTCCCTATATTAGGGAAGAAATGGGCCGGGAGTGACAATTTACTAAATTGTTAGTTGGTTGTATCCAGTCTTTTTTTAACACTTTGTGTTATTTGGAACTGCTGGGACAACATATTACTTGGTTCCGCAACGAGGTGGCGGCACGTGCTCTGTGTATTATATCTCACTTAGTGTAAGTACACAGTATTATCAAATACCATATAATGATAATACGGGACACTCATATGCTTTAGCATTGGTGATATTTGTGACAAGTACACTGGCGCCACCTCGGGTGAAGTATTGACAACTGAGCGGGTAATTTGAATTGTATATTTACCTGCATATTCTTAATTTCGACAATTGGTTTATTATAGATGAATATAAAAACTTGCACATGACAAAACAGTGAAAATTTTCTGATTATATAGTTATAAATAGAACTTGTATCAACAATCAGTTTGAAACCTAAATGAATTCAGCATGAATAATTCTGCAAATTTCTCTTACCCATAATCTTATTTCATCATAATTTAAAGTACTACCTTGAAACAGTCGTTGAACTACTATTTCAAGGGTAGGTATAGGAATATACTGAAAGCTGTTTCTGAAGATATTAAGTTACAATCTGTACTTACCTATAAATAATTGTTCTAGGTATAAATGGTAGCACAGTACTCATTTTGCTATATCTCTACATGAAAACTGTCTTATTAATTTAATATTTTAAAATATGTAACTGATATACTTAGTACATAATTAAGAAATTGTGCAGATGAAAGGTGAGACTAACCGTTACTTCCGTGAACAAATCTATTATAGGGCTGAATCTGTTATTTCTACTTGTCTCTTTAAAAACTTGTCTTGGAAAGATAATTAAAAGCCTTTACCAAGTAAAATAATTTTAAATGTGAAAAAATGTGACAATTTATGCCATACTGAAATAAAAAAGGACACAGAAGAAGATAGAAAAACAGTTTTGTTATATCATTTATTATTAATGAAAAACTTTTTTTGCCTTCATATTTCTTTTTTTTTTTTTGATGCACCGGAAGATAAGTTATGATTGAAGCCTTTTAACCATCCGTTTACGAAGTTTATTTATAAATATGTACATGATGGTAAATATTACACAATAAATTATCTTCTGCGAACTGTACATATTGGCCTATAAGTGATTCTGAATTTCTCTCTCCGCTTCAACAAATTAATCTTTTTGGAAATGACATTGAAATGTAAAATGCACCTTGTGTCTTCAATATTATATCCAAATCAGTTCTTTTTGATAACAGTACCTTTTTCTTGCTTCTATAATACAAAATTATCGTCACCCAACCACTAACATTCATTGTAAAAAACACAGCTCAAACTTAATTATACACAGTTAAACACCAGTAATTGCGAGTGTTACACGTTCTCGAACGACGTAACATCAGTACTATCCGCTAGGGGCGCTGATATTCTTGAAACAGGAAATCAGCCGGAGTGTCCTGTATTGTCATTATAAAGTATTTGGTATTATGCTGTGGCAAGTGCATTATGGTAACGAATTTTCATATAAATGATTTACGCTTTTTTTTCTACGCAAATTTGCTAAAAGTATTTTCCACGAAAATTAGAAAAAGTCCACAAAAATGCATTGATTCTTTTTACAAAAATCCGCAAAGAAAGCTTTTCCCAAAAATACGCTAAAAAATATTACTTCTACAAAAATTGTCTGAAAATGTTTAACGGAAATTCGCTAAAAGTGTTTTCCACGAAAACTAGAGAAAAAGCCCACAAAAATGCATTAATCAAAAAAATTTCCCACGAAAATGAGTTAAAAAATGCTACTTCTACAAAAATTTCCTGAAAATATTTAACGTAAATTCGTTAATATGTTTTTCACGAAAATTCACTAAAACAATGTTTGCACTAAAATGCATTTATCACGAATTTCGCCAAGAGCCTCGGTGGTTCAGGGGTAAGAACGTGTGCCTCTGAACCGAAGGGTACTGAGTTCGATCTCAGGGTACTTCTTTCACTTCTTCAGTACAAACTGTAACATTAACATTAACCGAGGTTCTGGCATTGTATTTGAGCAAGTTGAATGTCTGCACGTTCCGCCCTTCGGAGGGGGCGTAAAGCCGTCGGTCCCGTGTCCATGCGATGTTGGTCACGTTAAAGATCCCTACCCTCCTTACAGAAAGGCAGGAGTTCGGCAAAATTTCCAGGATAGTGAGGTGAAACTGCTCCCGGGCGTCGGTGATTGGCCATAGTCGCGGACATAGGCCGACGTTAAAGAAATAAAACACACACACACACACACAGAGAGAAGAGAAAAACCCTAAACAAAACCTTGTTTGCTTACCATTTAAACCTCGATTGACGAGGGGTCTAGGTAGCATTTTTTTTAAATTTCGGGATGCAGCAAGTGCCTTATGGTAGTGAATTTTCATTACAAGATATTTTTAATAACTCAAATTTCTCTAAACCTAGAAAATTGAATTTAGGTATGTCCTAAGGCTTTTCCCAAGGCAACATATCCACCAAACTTCATTAAAATAGCTTTGTACTTTTCGAAGATAAACATTTTTTCGAAAGGAAACTCAAAAATTTCCTGGAAAAGCCTATCCGATTTTCCTGGATGCCGAACTCAGCCAAGCTATTGATAAAGGAAAGGTACTTGTCAAATTTCAACCAAATCACTTAATTACTTTTTGAGTTATCAGTTCGATACATACATATATATATATATATATATATATATATATATATATATATATATATATATATATATATATATATATATAGTATTAAATTTTTGTGACGGTAATAGTGTTATTTATCAAAAAATTGTGGGAACGCCGTCAGTTGTAGAATAAAACTCTTTATTATACGCCGAGCTTTCGGAAAAATTTATTCCTTTATCAAGGCTACAACATGGAAAGAAAAAAGTTTACAATTTACTTGGAAAAAATATAAAAGTTTAAAATACTTACATATAACATGAGTTCTACTAAACTATTTATCTAATAACAAACATAAAAAGAAAACCTTTTGATGAATTTGATTGAAGTCTAATAAATGCCAAACTGACATATAAAGCTAAATATTGTTTAATTGAAATCACTACCCCTTTTTATATTACCTAGACAAAAACAAAAAACAAATTCAATTAAACAATATTTAGCTTTATATGTCAGTTTGGCATTTATTAGACTTCAATCAAATTCATCAAAAGGTTTTCTTTTTATGTTTGTTATTAGATAAATAGTTTAGTAGAACTCATGTTATATGTAAGTATTTTAAACTTTTATATTTTTTCCAAGTAAATTGTAAACTTTTTTCTTTCCATGTTGTAGCCTTCATAAAGGAATAAATTTTTCCGAAAGGTCGGCGTATAATAAAGAGTTTTATTCTACAACTGACGGGGTTCCCACAATTTTTTGATATATATATATATATATATATATATATATATATATATATATATATATATATATATATATATATAACATATAAAAATTGCAACTGACCGTGGATATAGGTTCTAGAGGTCCTAGTTCGCGCTCATTTGAAAAAATTTTTGCAAAATCTCACCATTGATACCTCTCTATTAGTGATTTCTTAAAAAATCAAATTCACTAAAAGCCAATTTGTAGCTATCATTTTTGACAAAAAAATACTTTAAAAAACTTGCTAGGTAAACCAAAAGACAAAGATAGTACGGCCAAAATGTCGGGAATTTATGAAATAAGGTGTAAAGATTGTGATCTTAAATACGTCGGACAAATAAAAAGATCTATTGGAATAAGGTTTAAAGAAAATTTTGCACAATTAAGATACGATACTATAGATAGATTTTCCGTCGCTCGACATATTTGGCATACTAATCACCACGTTAATGAGAAAAATCTAAAATTAATAAAAAATGTTAGACTACCAGGACAGCTAAACGCCTCGTTCCGCCACTTATCGGCAGTCTCCTGATATATTGTTTTATAAAATAAATACCGGCAGAAGCACTTTCGATAGATAATAAAAAATACAGATATTTCTTCCAAGCGAAATATGTTAATTGATGTCGTTGAACCTCCCTAAATCGTTAGTGACCGACTACCTGCCGAAGAATATAAAAAAATTGGGACGCATCAAGTGCGTTATGGTAATGAATTTTCATTAAGTGCTTCAAATTTGAATAAATCAAATTTCTATAAACTTAGAAAGTTGAATTTTGGTATTTAGTGAGGTCTTTTCCAAGGCAACATACCACCAAACCATATACCAACCATATAAAAATTTGACACTGACCTCGGATATGTGTTCTAGGGGTCCTAGTTCTCGCTCATTTAAAAAAAATTGTGCAAAGTCTCACCATCGATGCCTCGCTATTAGTGATCTTTTTTAAATAAAAATTCACTAATATAGTTGTGGATATAAGATATGTAGAATTATTCATCCTCTGATGACGCTAACTTGGTTAGTGAAATGATCGTCAGGTTTTTTTAATGTGTTGTGGTGATTTGGGGTTTCCAAGTGTGCTTATAAGATATTCCATCAAAACTACGCTTAATATTTTTCACACAAAAATTCCAAACGAATTTTTCTTGTAACACAATTTTAAACAGTTTTTTCTTTCAAGAAAATTCGCAAAAATATTTTTTTAAGAAAATTCGCTGTCATGAAGATTTTGTACATAAAAAATTTGTTAATATAATAAATTAAAAATAACAATATCTGAACTAACTACAGACGTAAAGAGTTTTTCTGTGGATTAATTTTTTTTGCCTGGCGCGTTTAAAAGCCAAACGATGGTAGTGAATTTTCATTAAAATAATTTTTAATGGCAATAATGTGTGTTTTTTTTTATAAAGAAAGCAGGCATCAAATTTGGTTACCAGTATAACCTATATAGTAAAAACAATGTGTCATGTTTCATCAAAATAATTTTATTGTTTGAAAATGTACAACAATATCCTAAAGTAGACTTGAAGTGTTCCCGAAAAAACTCGTTTCTTGCTCAACCTTATAGGTTAATAGCAAATTGAGCTATTCAAATATGAAGCATTTGATCAAAATTGGCTACCATAACGCATTTACTGCGTCCAAAATTTTTTTTCTTACAAACATGCATTATATTTCGATGGAAAATGCAAAAATGCAGAAACATAAGGCGTGTTTGATAAAAAAAAAAGAAAATTTGTATTGCCAACGACTTATAGGCCAGCCTGTGATTGTATAAATATTTTTTAAGATGTAGCTCAAGACACCCTATAGTTAATATATAATTTTTTTTCATATCTTGTATAATAACAGCTATATTAAGCTTTATTGATTTTTTACAAATATTATATACCATTAAACAATAAACTAACTCTATAGCTAAGGCTACTGCCGAGCATCAGAGAAAAGGTCTATTTGAAATGAATTTTCTGGAAATATTTTAGTAAAATGAAGGACAATGACGGTTGAAACTAAGACTCAGGGTTTCTGAAACATCCTTCTTGAGACATTTGATTTCCATAGCCCGTATTAGATTCAAGTTCCTTGCCTAAATGTAGCCGATTTTGACGTTTTAAAACGCAACTTTGACGTTTTGAAGAAAACCCCAATCTACTTTTCTTTAAATACCTATAACTTTTTTGTCTTTTGACATACAGAGCTAAATTTTGGTAGGTAACTTACCTATAAGGATGCACACCCGCGTTGAAAGAAACTTGGTTGCCATTACTTTGTTAATTCCGGAGATATAAATTTTTTTCGAAAGAAAACACCAAATTTTCCGGAAAAACCTGGGTCGATTTTCCTGGCTAACGAACTTATCCAAGCCATTTTCAAAAGGAAGGTACTTAGCAAATTTAATTAAAATCGGCCCATTATTTTTTGAGTTATCGGTGTGATACATATATATATATATATATATATATATATATATATATATATATATATATATATATATATATATATATATATATATATATATATATATATATATATATATATATATATATATATATATATATATATATATATATATATATATATATATATATATATATATATATATATATATATATATATATATATTCACTAAAACAAGAATTTTAAATTTATTTAATTTCATTGACAAAAGAAAGTAGGTTTTCTGGCTTGCGGTACTCAAGGATACCGGAAATTAAAATTAATTAAGTTTTGTAACGCAGAAAAATAGAAGAGAAGCTAAGAATGATGTTATCCCTGGTTACATTGCTTGTGCATTATTGGTAAATACGAGAGCTAATTGCCAACTCATAGATTTATCAACCTAAGAATTTCTAAGATATCGTGAAATGCATGGTTTTTCATGTAGTTATATTCATTTTTCATCTCAAACTCTGTACTATTATTTTTGCAGATTTTAACCATTGTAATTATTATTTTTTAATTACTAAACTAAGAATCCATTCTTATAAATATTCGATACCATAACGCATTTGCTCCGTCGGTATTAGTGAATTTTCTTAGAAAAAATTCACTAATGAGGAGATCTCGACTTTTGAATTTTGAAAAAATTTCTTCAAATGAGCGCGATCTAGGACCCCTAGAACCCATATCCGGGGTCAGTTTCAATTTTTATATGTTTATATATATATATATATATATATATATATATATATATATATATATATATATATATATATATATATATATATATATATATATATATATATATATATATATATATATATATATATATATGTATGTATCACACCGATAACTCAAAAAATAATAGGCCGATTTTGATACAATTTGGCACGTACTTTTCTTTTGTAAATAGCTTGGATAAGTTTGTTAGTCAGGAAAATCGGACGAGGTTTTCCGGGAAAATTTTGAGTTTTCATTCGAAAAAAATTATTATCTCAAAAAGTAATTAGCCGATTTTAATAAAATTTGGCGTGTACCTTTCTTCTGTAAATAGCTTTAACAAGTTTGTTAGTAAGGAAAATCGGACGAGGTTTTCCGAGGAAATGTTGAGTTTTCATTCGAAAAAAATTTTTATCTCAAAGAATAATACGCCGATTTTAATAAAATTCGGCACGTACCTTCCTTTTGTAAAAGGCTTTGACAGGTTCGTTAATCAAAAAAATCGGACGTGGTTTTCCGAGAAAATTTTGAGTTTTCATTTAAAAAAAAATTTATCTTAAAAAATAAAAAATCTATGATAACCAAATTTGGTAGGTAGGTTTACGATATAAAAAGCAAACTATATACCAAAATTTAGATTTCTATGTTACAAGACAAAAAAGTTATAAAATATTTTGTGCCAGATCATTTCTATGAAAATTCACTACCATAACGCACTTGCTGCGTCCAGGCTTTTTTTTATTGTACTTATTTTGACTTAGATTTTTATAAGCCATTCATATCAGTAACGAAAAATGAAAAAAAAAAGATTTGTGACATACGACATGCCGATACGAAAACATTTGAATCCTGTCCTGTCAAGTAGTATCAATGGACAACTTTGGCAGTTGATTAATGCAGGTTTTTTAGAAGGCTGTGTAATGAAGGTCCATTATGCAGCCTAAATTATGGAATTATTAGGTAGACACTTGATTATCAAATTAGTGGACGATTAGCGAAATGAATTTTATTATCGATTTTTGGCCATCACTATTTTCACCATTAATGTTTTTAATGTGACAGGGACTTAACGACACGTTTTGCCCATATTACAATCACTAACACGTTGCTGAGATGTTTTATGGCTTAATCCTTATTAGCAAACTTGTAAAAGCGACATCGACAATAGGCATGGATGCAAAATGATGAAAATGTTTTGTATCCTCCTACTATGTCGAAAATCATAACTACTGGACAATTGATAGTCCCTTTATTAATCTTATTTTTAAAGGGGTAGACATTGATCCAATCCAATCCTTAGCAGGTGGTAGTGGAATTTTCCTTTATGTAATAGTAAAGGATTTTTTCACGTCCGAGGAGGTACCACCCCATACATCAAGGGGCCGGTGAAGTCCCAACGGACGTTTCAGGTTCTGGTGTATGAGTCGGTTTCCCTTATAAGCAAAAATGATGATGGCTCCTCCTTGTATAAAATATTCCGGAGGCAAAATACCCCTCCATTCGGATCTCCGGGAGAGGGGTGTACAGGGGGCGCCAACATCAAGATTTAACATATCCTTTTCGAATATATGTGGCCTAAATTCTAACCTGAACTCCGTCCACCATTTCCTCCAGGCTAACAGGCCCCAACTCCTCTTCCTCACCGAAACCCAAATCAGTGCCAAAACAGCCACTAATCACGTTAATTTCCCGGGGTATGAGCTCCTTACTGCCTTTAGATTGCATGGAGGCGTGTGCGCATACGTCCGTAGCAATCTACCCTGCACCAGACTTCCCAATTTAGAAGCTGGAAGAAAAGACATACTATGGATAAAACTCTCTCTCAGGGCTGCAACTAAATTCATCTGTTGCATTTACCGGTCACCTTCTGACAACAACTTTGTCCAGCTCTTTGACTACCTTTCTGAAAAAACCGACTATCTGATTTCTGAATATCCTTCCTCCGAGGTCACTATTCTTGGCGACTTCAATGTACATAATAAGGAATGGCTAGGATCTTCAAAAACCGATCCACAAGGGAGAGCAGCGGAGGCCTTTGCAGTCAGCAATTCTTTGGCCAATATGGTTCAGCAACCTACTTACTTTCCTCGTATCCCAACACACAGCTCAAATCCCTTGGATCTCCTTCTTACTACAAATCCTGAATGCTATAAAATATCAGTCACCGCCCCCCTTGGTCGCTCAGACCACGGCATGGTCACTGCTTCCTGTGCAATGCAACCCGAGGTCACACAGTCATCACACCCACGTATCGTTTGGCACTACAACTCCGCAAACTGGGACGAAATGCGGGATTACTTTTCCTCATTTCCATGGGCGTCTGTCTGCTTCTCTCATCCTGACCCCTCTGATATCTCACAAAACGTCACCGAAATTATCCAAGCTGGCATGGAATTATTTATTCCACGTACACAGAAAACCTCTTCAGCCACTCAAAAGCCCTGGTTCTCTAAATCCTGTGACAAGGCCAGACTTGAAAAGGTCAAAGCTCACAAAACGCTTCTACACAATCCCAGTCAAGAAAATCGTCAAGCATTCAACGACGCAAGAAACCGCTATGTCCGCATTCTTTCTGAGGCAAAAAACTCGTTTAATAACCACATCAAAAACAAAGTCCTCTCAAGCTCCAACGGCGGCAAACCCTTCTGGACTCTTGCTAAGTCTATTGGGAATAATTTCTGCAAGAGCACGTTCCCACCTCTTGTCTCAGGTGATGAAATTGTTTCTACCGCCCTGGGCAAGGCTGAACTTATTGCTTCGTTGTTCGCCGGAAATTCTACTCTCAACCCACCTCCAAATGTTCAACCACCAACAGTCCCCAATGTCGCGCATAAAATGACTGATATCATTTTCAAAACTAAAAAGGTACGAAAGATGCTCTCTTCTCTTAATACCAGGAAAGCCTCTGGCCTTGACGAGATCCCAGCAATTGTTCTCAAAAAATGTGCACCAGAACTTGCTCCTGTCCTGACTCGTCTGTTTCAGATATCTTACAATAGAGGCATATTCCCTAGTAACTGGAAAACTGCTCGAGTACAACCCATCCCCAAGAAAGGATCCAAAGCGCTTCCTAGCAACTACAGGCCTATTTCTCTCCTTTCAGTCATCTCTAAAGTGATGGAAAAGTATATAAACACCGAACTACTAAAATTCCTTGAAAAACACAGTCTAATCCACGACAGGCAGTATGGATTCCGTCAGCGCAGATCAACTGCCGACCTCCTTTCCTTTGTCACCCATTCTTGGAACAAGTCTATGGAACAACACGGTGAATCCCAGATTGTTGCTCTAGACATATCCAAAGCATTCGACCAGGTCTGGCACGCAGCGCTGCTTAATAAACTTCCGGCCTATGGCCTACCACCAAAACTTTGTACCTGGACAGCAAATTTCCTCTCCAACAGGAGCATATCTGTTGTTGTGGATGGCCATTCCTCTAAACTGTATCCAATTAATGCAGGAGTTCCTCAAGGTTCAGCTTTAGCCCCTACTTTGTTTCTTCTCCACATCAATGACCTCCTCTCTAGCACATCCAACCCAGTTCACAGTTACGCGGACGACAGCACCCTCCACTCAAACATACAATATTCTAAGCCTGTCTCTTTAGCCCAATTAGATGAGGATCGCAGACTCATGGAGGGTTCTGTCTCCGTGGATCTCCAAAAAATATTAGACTGGGGAAGTAGAAATCTTGTACAATTCAACCCCACCAAAACTAAGTCTTGCTTTCTTTCTCACAAGAGATACAGCAGCCCTAGACCCATCACAATGAACAACCAAGTTATTCAAAGTAATGAGTCTTTTTCTCTTGTTGGCATTTCTGTGGATCGAAATCTTAATTGGCACCAACATGTTACATCAATTGCAGAAGCGGCTGCTAAGAAATTGGGTTTCCTCTTCCGGGCTCGCAAATACTTTTCACCAACTAATCTCTATACCTTATGCACTTCACAAATAAGGCCAAACCTCGAATACTGCTCCCACATCTGGGGTGCAGCTGCCGCTTCTACACTCGCTATCCTGGACTCCATTCAAAAGAGAGCTATACGTCTCATCGGTGACTCTACCCTCACCCAAAGGCTTCCATCCCTTGCCCACCGACGTGCCGTTGGTGACCTCTCTCTCTTTTATAGATATCTGCACGGACACTGCTCAGAGGAGCTTTCCTCCATAATTCCCCCATCTGCTGCCCCCAGCAGATCTACCAGGGGAACAGAGCGAATACACCCTTTTAATGTCCAGGTCACCAGACATAGAACATCTTGTTATGCCCGCTCTTTTGTCCCGAGGACTTCCAAGTTGTGGAATTCCTTGCCGGCACATGTTTTTCCTTCTCCTCCGAACCTCCAAACCTTCAAGTCCAGAATTAACAAGCTACCTCTTTCCTCCTTGTCAACACCCACGGTACGATAGTATTTAGGCTGTAAGCCCTCGTGGTGTGTTGTTGACATAAAAAAAAAAAAAAAAAAAAAAGCTCTTACAAAAATGAAATGATATAAGAGTAAATATAATAGATATTTTGATGTCTATTGAATACATGATATTTGTTTGACTAATAACTTTTTTTGATCTGAACATTCTTGTTTATAAAATCTCCGTCATTTTAATTCACCCCCTTCAATGGTAAGTCAACTTGCAGAACCACAAAAAACCTGACAATCGTTTCACTAAGCAAGTTCACATAATGGGAGGGTGAAAAATTTTAAACTTTCTTTTCTTTTTTTTTATACAGGAGGGAGAGATGCCTCATGCAGACCTCATTCACGACACCGTAGTGCCGTGGGATATCGAGGTACTGTGAGACTCGTACTCTTAGTACACCTACTCACTAAAACTCCCTCCCTGGGACCTTAGTCCATACCTCCGTCGGAAAGAATACACACAATGACTTTTTGGGTATGAATGTTTCCATTCTATTTTTGCCGCGGGGGCGTTAGCAGGTAAGTATAAGCTTTGGACTCTTATGCTTATGTGGAAGTGGCTCATTGTAGTCGGTGGCACTACGGAGAAGAGCATTTGGGTGAAAAGCGGCATTTGCGAACTGAGTTGTGGATAGTTGAGTTATAAACTCAAGTATAGAAGGCATTTCCAGATCAGAGTGAATCTGACTGTTTCGTACAAACCATGGCGCTCCGATAACCATTCTCAGAATTTTGTTCTGGATTATTTAAAGGGTCTTGATATGTGTTGCGGCCGCGGTGGCTTTTTTTCGGGCGTGATCTACATGGGGGCGCCATGTTAAGTGTTTGTCGAGGAAAACCCCGAGGTATTTGGCGGAATCTTGCCAGGGAATTAGACGGTTGTCTAATGAAACGTGTTCGTAAGGTGTGTGTCTCCTCTTGGAAAATAGGACAGCTGAACATTTATCGGGGTTTATGGCTAGAAGGGATTTCCTATACCATGATTGCAGCTCGACTACGGCGGTCTGATGTCGTTCGCTTATTATCGTCGGCTGAGTGGAGCTGCTGAGGATGGTAGTGTCGTCTGCGTACAGTGCGTATGTCACGTTTAAGGGGGCTGTCGGAATGCCTGCGATAAAAATATTGTACAGCAGAGGGGAGATAGCAGAACCCTGCGGGAGACCAGCTGTGTCTGAGTACGTTTAAGATCTGGCTCCCAGATGTTTGACCTGGTACTTCATCTGTTGCAGGTATGACCTGATTAGCAGAATCAGAGGGAGAGGATAATTAAATGATGGAAGTTTGTTTAGGAGGCCCGCATGCCAAACCCTATCGAATGCTTGAGCAATGTCAAGAAATATTGCACCAGCTGACTTGTTTTTATTAAATCCTTCGGTGATGTTTTCCACCACACGAAGGACTTGGTCTGTGGTGGAGTGCTGGTGTCTGAAACCGAATTGCTCTTTCGGGAGGATATGATTTTCTGAGGTGAAAGAAGCTAGCCTTTTCTGAATCAGTTTTTCGGCGATTTTGCCGATGACTGGTAGCAGCCTAATGGGCCTGTAGTTCTGAGGGAACAGCGGATCTTTGCTGGGTTTCGGGATGTTGATAATGTCGGCAAGTTTCCACATGGAAGGAAAATGTTGAAATCGCAGCATGGCATTCGTAATCGTAACTAGGACTACCACGGCTTTGCGGGGGATGTTTTTCAGGACTACGTTGGAGATTCCATCGTATCCCGGAGCTTTCCTATTTTTTAATGATTTGATTATTTGGGAAATTTCTTCGAAAGTTGTGGGCTCGATAGTTGTGTCTGGGGTGGCGCGAAGCGCACTCCTGTAGTAGCGGTGAGTTCTTGCTACATGCGACAGATCAACGTAATTCGGGCTGAATTGCAACTCCAGATGATCCGCGAATGCAGTAGCTTTCTCCGCCTCCATGTATACGTCACTATTACGGCCGTGAAGTGGGGATATCGGAAGTTTCTAAACGTTTGACGATTATAACAGTGTTTATATTCCGTGCAAGTCGGAACCCAGCCTTAGACGCTATTGAGAGTGGTTGAAACAAACAAACTTTTACTGGTTGTGTATCATAAAGACCTTCTATCCGAATTCCGTTATCTCTATTTCTACCTTTTGTCGGGATCTTTTGTAACGTGATCGATCAATAAACTATACATAGGCAGAAGTACTGAATTCATACAACTTTTATTATTACTATATTTAGTGATGTATATATATATATATATATATATATATATATATATATATATATATATATATATATATATATATATATATATATATACAATGTGTCCAAGATAAAGAGAGGGCATCTCCAAAACGGTAGCATATATAGACCTGGTTAAATAGAAGAAAAGTTGCGCACTCAAAAGCCCAACAAATTGGCGGTTAGACATCTCCGAATTTTTGTTTTGTTTTTGAGATATTGTGGAAAATTTGGATTTTTCGATTTTACATATTATTTTTTTCTGGTCTAAATGGTGGACCTACACCAATACTGATGACACTTCTCGACTTGTCCGCAAAGAAAATATTCGTATTCCTGTACCCATGAACTTCTGAAACGTTTAGATTGCTCCAGTTTCAACGAAAAAATGTCAATTTTCACCAAACCACCACTCATTTATCGCCTACCCCCTGAAGCTCTCTTATACAAAAACAATTCAAAGCGTAGCGTTCTCGGATGCTAACTGAATACCAAATTTGAAGATATTTTAATTCGCTCGAAAGTTATTGCGCCTACTAACAGACAAACCGACAGACAAAAGAACGTTTGTTACAGAATCAAGTTTTCTATATGTTTTGTCACTTTTCACGCCGTTTCTACAAAAAATTTTAGAAATTTTTGCCACCGATATTCCACCCCCACACATTCAACCTATAATTTAATTTCAGAATACCATGATGTTTGATATCTCGTAACCCCTTGGGGCGTTACCCAAAAACAATCCGAACCGTTTGTTTACCGGGTGCTAACTGTGTTATCGTTATCGTGGCTACAAACAGACAGACATTCAGACCGACAGACATTCCCAGATCATGTTTTCTATATGTTTTGACACTTTTTACGACGTTGAAGCGAAAAAAAAATTTGAAATTTTTGTCGCATCAAGTAAATGTTTTATAACATCCATATATATATATATATATATATATATATATATATATATATATATATATATATATATATATATATATATATATATATATATATATATATATATATATATATATATATATATATATATATATATATATATATATATATATATATATATATATATATATATATATATATATATATATATATATACTGGGTGGTCCATTTCGCTGGAAACGCTCATTTTTGCCCATTAATATCAGTTTTATGCAAATGTGTGTTGAACAGAATTTGTTGACACCAAATCACAGCACACCCTGAAAATATTTTCCACTGTACAGGGTGATCACTTTTCCTGTGGCAGACTAAACATGCATTTTTTTAAATAGAACGCTCGTTATATTTTTCATTTTTCAAACTCGTCTCAACAAATGCTACAAATTGATATAGCATATGATGGGTCTAACTTGTTAAATTTTCGCGATATTCAGTTGTTTGTGTAAAAATGGTGGTGTTTTGAGTGGGCTGTGGATGAGTTATTTAAAGCTGCTAGCAAAGTTTGTTTAGTGGAAAGTGAAATACCCCGGACGAACTTTCTAGTGCAGTCAACAGAAAGCGCACTTGTCTTAACAGTAGACAGTGTGATCACTTTTTGAAAAAAAAATCCAAAAATTTAAATGGCACCCTTTTTTTATTTCACACTTGGATCAACAATTAAATAACAAAAAAAATTCGAGGTATTGCGATTTAAACTTGAAAAATACAATACATTAACAGTGCTCATTTGGCTTTCCTCTAAAAAAGCACTCTAATGAGTTTAAAAAAAAGAGGAAACAGCACAACCAATGTCACGAATTTCTTTATGAATATCAAAAGTAGGGTTGATATTTGTTTGAAAATGTTTATTTAGTAAAACGAAAACAAACGACATATAGAAGCGAATACGTCAAGACGGTCTTTCAAAACAGACCGCATGAGGCAATATCGCAATAAGAAGCTACCCATCAAAAATAATGCATAACGATACTGATATTATACATATCTACTTTACATCTTGCGTTAAATTAATAGAAATATTATCTTAATTTAGCCTTTCAGTAATGACTGAATAATTTTAAATTAAATATAACATATAAAATCTGTATTTTACAAGATTAAATCGCAATATCTCGAAAACTACGAGCTTACCGTGCCACGTGTGCTCAATAAAAAAAATTGTTATTTAATTGTTGATCCAATTGTGAAATAAAAAAGGGGGTGCCATTTAAAATTTTGGAATGTTTTTTTTCAAAAAGTGATCACACTATCTACTGTTAAGGTAAGTGCGCTTTCTGTTGACTGCACTAGAAAGTCCTTCCGAGGTATTTCATTTTCCATTAAACAAACTTTGTTGGCAGCTCCAAATAACTCATCTACAGCCCACTCAAAACACCACCATTTTTACACAAAAAACTGAATATCGCGAAAATTTGACAAGTTAGACCCATTATATGCTATATCAATTTGTAGCATTTGTTGAGACGAGTTTGAAAAATGAAAAATATACCGAGCGTTCTATTTAAAAAAATGCATGTTCAGTCTGCCACGGGAAAAGTGATCACCCTGTACAGTGGAAAATATTTTCAGGGTGTGCTGTGATTTGGTGTCAACAAATTTTGTTAAACAAACATGTTCATAAAACTGCTATTAATGGGCAAAAATGAGCGTTTCCATGGAAATGGACCACCCAGTATATATATATATATATATATATATATATATATATATATATATATATATATATATATATATATATATATATATATATATATATACCTATAAAAATCGAAACTGACCCCGGATATGGGTTCTAGGGGCCTAAATTCGCGCTGATTTGAAAAAAACTTTTGAAGTCTCACCATCGATACCTCTCTATTAGTGAATTTTTTAAATAAAAATTCATGAAAAAGAAGTTCACAACAACGTGTGTCTAGACCAATTAAATGTTTGATCTACTTAATTGACGCCCTCGTGGCGCAGGTGGCTAGGTGCCAGCCTGCTAAGCGAGAGGTCCCGGGTTCGATTCCCGGGCGAGCCAATTTGACTCTGTCTGGAAAATTTTAAAAAATATTGAATGATGGGAAAGAATGTGCTAATGGCCTGAGATGCCGCAGCCAATAATATTAAATAAAAAAAATAAAAATATCTACTTAATTAAATATAATTTAAACAAACGTTTGCTTTGGGTAAATAAATTTTTTGATAGTTTCACTAGCACACCTACCTACTTGCCTCGTCCGTTTTATGCTTTTATCGTTTTTATTGTAGTTTTTAAAATTACGGCAAGATCCTTATTGGTTCATGGGTACGAACATGTACCTCTGGACCGTATGGTACTGTGTTTCATTCCCAGGGTTCCGCTTTCACTTTTTCAGTACATACTGTAAAATTAACATCAACTGAGATTGTGGCATCGTATTTGAGCAAGTTGAATGTCGGCACGTTCCGCGCTTCGGAAGGGGCGTAAGCCGTCGGTTCGGTGTCTATACAATGTGGGGCACGTTAAAGATCACTACCCTCCTTACAGAAAGGCATGAGTTTGGCAAAATTTCCAGGATAGTGAAGTGAAACTGCTCTCTGCCGTCGGTGATTGATACAAGTCGCAGAAATAGACCGATGTTAAAGTAGAAAAAAAAAAGAAATTACTGTGGACCCCATTTAAACTTTCTTTATCCTGTATATTATTAACAGGTCAGAAACATTTCTTTCTCAATTGGGCATGGAAGCCATTAAATGTTGAAAAATAAACGGTGACCTTAACTTAATTGCACTTTTACTAGAAAGTTACGACTTATGGCAGATCATGATAAAGATCAACTATGTTTATTTGATACCTACAACAATTTTGGTACATCGTATCCGCAAGCAGTGATTTATATCATCTTGTATTTTATGTCTTTCGAAATATTTGAAAGTTGAGGCATCAGAACACCAAATTAATATGTTTATTAGATTTACTGCACGATTTAGAGCTTGTACATATCTAAAAGTAATAATAATTAACAGGTTTGAACGGTGAGAGTGCATTTATCATTGCTATTTTTAAGTAGGCACATTTTTCATAAATTGTAACGTGAGAATCTTTCAGTTGCCAAGCCTCCAAGCCTCGTTTGGTTTGAAACTATGAGGTGCCGTCTAGGCCAATATACAATTACCTAGTGATATATAAAATCTTCAGTTAGGTGGATTGTCGCGTGATAAAGAGGACGCTCGCTTCACTCACTGTATCAGCGAACGGTTGTCTTTTGTTTGTTTCATTAAACCCGTAAATGACAAAGTATTAACTAAGATATCTAGTTCTTTAGTACTTAAGTTTAAAAGCTATGTACAGGTCCGTAATAGGAATTTTCTTGATTAAGGTCGAAAGAAAGACTACAATGGTACTAAACCCCAAAGTATGACACATCGCTGAATTTGGAATAAAAGGGCTTTTAGAATATGACACCAGAAAATGAGGGCCGTATTTAAAAAAAAACTTGATGATAGTCCCGTAACGACGAAACGTCAGATTCGAAAATTATCAATGCTACGTTAAATAAAATGAAAAGTTGCTGTAGAGAAGTGTCATCAGTATTGGTGTAGGTCCATTTAGGCCAGAAAAAAATAATATGTAAAATCGAAAAATCCAAATTTTCCAAAATATCTCAAAAACAAAACAAAAATTCGGAGATGTATTTGTAAGTAATATGTTGTATATGTTATATGCTCGCATATGATGGCTTTAATGGCTTCCTTCGGAGCTGTTACTATTAGTGTGTACTATATGTCGTTTATGTTTGTACGTTCCTTTTTATGCTATAGTGCGTAAGGGTGAGTTTATCCAGGTTTTACATAGTCTATATCAGCTTCGTGTTAGTTCCATAGCCTTTGTGGCGCACTCCAGGTAGTCCTCCAACTCCAGATAGTCCTCCAACTAACCTTATCTTGTCAAGACTTCGTGGCATCAGCCTTCGTGGCACTAGCCTTCGTGACACCAGCCTTCGTGGCACCAGCCTTCGTGGCACCAGCCTTCGTGGCACCAGCCTTAGTGTCACCAGCTTTTGTAGCACCAGCCTTCGTGGCACAAGCCTTCGTGGCTTTATCTAGCCTGTGTGGCACCTGAGTCACTTCCCCTTTACTGTAACTAGCTCTACTCCTTTGAACCAGCCAGCTTCGTGGTAACTCCATAGCCTTCGTGGCGCACTCCAGACAGTCCTCCAAGTAACCTTAACCTGACCTTCGTGGCACCAGCCTTCGTGGCACCAGCCTTCGTGGCACCAGTCTTCGTGGCACTAGCCTTCGTGGCTTTACCTAGCGTGTGTGGCATGTCCTAACCCGAGTCACTTCCCCTTAACTGTAACTAGCTCTACTCCTTTGAACCAGCCAGCTTCGTGGTAACTCCATAGCCTTCGTGGCGCACTCCAGACAGTCCTCCAACTAACCTTAACCTGACCAGCCTTCGTGGCACCAGCCTTCGTGGCACCAGCCTTCATGGCATTACCTAGCCTGTGTGGCATGTCTTAACCCGACTCACTTCCCCTTAACTGTGACTAGCTTTACTCCTATGAATCAGCCAGCCTCGTGGTAACTCCATAGCCTTCGTGGCGCACTCCAGACAGTCCTCCAACTAACCTTAACCTGACCAGCCTTTGTGGCACAAGCCTTCGTGGCACCAGCCTTCGTGGCACCAGCCTTCATGGCATTACCTAGCCTGTGTGGCATGTCTTAACCCGAGTCACTTCCCCTTTACTGTAACTAGCTTTACTCCTATGAACCAGCCAGCTTCGTGGTAACTCCATAGCCTTTGTGGCCCACTCCAGAGAGTTCTCCAACTAACCTTGTCTTGTCCAGCCTTTGTGGCACCAGCCTTCGTGGCGCCAGCCTTGGTGGCACCAGCCTTCGTGGCACCAGGCTTCGTGGTACTAGCCTTCGTCGCGCCAGCCTTCGTGGCATTAGCCTTCGTGGCATCAGCCTTCGTGGCCTTACCTTGCCTGTGTGGCATGTACTAACCCGTGTCACCTTTCCCGTAATCGCAACTAGTTGTACTCCTCTTAACCAGCTATATTGTTGCCCAACCTTCGTGGCTATAACCTATGTGGCACAAGGCTTCGTGGTGCAGGCCTTCG
The DNA here is from genome assembly GCA_964006375.1 of Tillus elongatus. Classification (NCBI taxonomy): domain Eukaryota; kingdom Metazoa; phylum Arthropoda; class Insecta; order Coleoptera; family Cleridae; genus Tillus; species Tillus elongatus. Next base: position 12,762,452 of record OZ023264.1, read on the forward strand.
TGGAATTACCTGGCCCGCGGGGCGTACTCTACAATCCTGACTGTTGGGCATACTGTAACTTGTGATATCGGTAAACTGTCGGGAAACCTTCGCTTCTAACGATAAGCCTTCGTGCCACAGGATTGTGTGGTGCTCTTCCTAGCTTTGTGGTGTCAACTTCAGCAGTCCATCCTTAATAAACTTGGCTGTCTGCTCGTACTAATGCTTCCACTACTATTATTCTTTCATGTAACTGTATCTTGTAATGAGACGACGGTGCTGCTGTCAATGAGGATTGACGATCACTGTTGGAGAAGGTGAAGCGCTAACCTGACTATGAGCCGTCATTGCGAAGGAAGTTGCAGCTGGGAAGTAGAACCCGACTGGGCCTGAAAGGCCCCCGGTGAGTTTGCTGGTAATGTGCGTTCAGATACCATGAGTTGTAATCATTGTCTCTCTTTACATGTCGAGGTTGACGCTGATGTTCCATGCCAGTCCGGGATCCGAAGACCGAAACCCTAACTCTGTTTAGGTGGTGAGTACTAACCATAAATAAAGAAGTATAAAAATGGCCTTCCTACAGATGTCTAACCGCCAATTTGTTAGGCTTTTGAGTGCGCAACTTTTCTCCTATTTAACCAAGTCTATATCAAAATATACCCGTCTCATCCCATTCGTTCCGCTCATCCAACAAAACAAACATGTAGTCCCAGTTCCCTTTTGTAATTATAAATATGAGACGTGGTGACATCTAGCGATATAACAGTACAATTAATAAAGTAACGTCTATAAAATAAATGGTATGTAACGCATATAATTTATAATGAATGTTTGGATTGTCAATTACTGTAACAAAGCTAATTAATCGCTTTCCCGTTAACCCCTAGTAAGGAAAGTATGTGTTATACATGTTACATGCTATAGCATGCTTATATTGTGTAGAGAGAAATACGTTACAGTTGCGTAAACAGAGAAAATGACAGATGTTACTAATTGTTTGTTTATCCATTGCTGAGCCATGTCTTGAAACAAACATATATCCATTTATCCTTAAAACCCGTGGCATCTGCTTCAATGACTTTCTTACAATTACCTCCTTTCTTCCTTCTTCCTCACTGATGTAACAGTTTTATGCTATTCGTGTAATTAAATATTTAATTAATGATTATTATTTTTTTTTGTAAACAGGCGATGATTTATTAATTAATGTATTTGAAATATAGGTATTCCTTCTTGATAAATTTAGTCAAATAAGACTCGTTTGTGGTTTTATAATAAAAGGTTTAGCTGCAAGATTTAGGAGTCCACCGATTTTGCAAACTTGGGGCGTTTTCTCTGGACCATCCGCAACCACCAGATATGTATGGATACTTTCAAATTCATTAGCCAAAGATTACCATTAGACAAGTAGTTAGTTATATTAATACATATAATCATAAAATCTAGTTGATGGGTTTCATTTATTAGAGAATACAATTACATTGTAAAATATTAAGTTAAAATTCGTATGAACTAACACAAAAGTCAATTAACATAATTATTCCCTCAAATAGTAAATTAGTTTTATTTGATGTTTTCAGCATATATTCTAAAATACCTCCCAGATATTGCTTACCTTCATTATAAAACATTTTACGTTAGTGTCATAAAAATACAAGAGACAATAGATATTTTTAGCGAAAGTATGAAACAGATCCATTTTTTGTTAAAAAAGGATAAAATGTATACAGGGTGTGGCGCCAGGAATTTTAGTTAGCCGTTTAACAATAACTACTCCGATTTGAAATTTGAAAATTTACACACATACGATCGAGACAAATTCCAGTTCAGTGAAAGTGGTTTACTTTATGTTAAACTTCCGGTTTAACCGGAAGTGACAATCAACTTGCTTATTTTAAATACAACATGGTAATTTTCATTATATTTTCGAATTCTACATTAAATTTGAGATAAATGATTACTAATACACCATATGTCAAAAATTAACCGTTTTCGAAAATTTTCGAATTTTTTAAAAATTCTCGCGAAAACCAAGCTGAACGTTGCACGCTTTCTCTCTTTGTGGAAATACAACTGAGAAGACTCAGTTTTTGTACATATTGGCGCCTAAACGACACGTTTGATAGCGTTTCTTTTAAGTATACAGGATGATGAGAATTAGCCGTGCTATTTGGTAAAATTGAAATCACAATTACGCGCTTATTTCGACTGTAACACCCTATATTTTATGAGCTATTTCGGTTAGCATCCGGTTTCCCTTTCAACGTGTATTAGCATCCCCTATACCTAAATTCCACCGCTTCCCGAATATTTCAATTTTATTGGATTCACTTGATTCAAATTGTCACAATAGATTTAAAGCAAGCTTTGGAACTTGATAATATGCTTGTTGACGTCTACATGTCAAGTCCCACTCTTTACAAATGAGAATATAACATTTGTTGGGCCTTCTCGCGTAAGAAAATAGAACACTTTGTATTTGCATCCGAATGGCTGCATTTCCCTTGTTTTAGTTCTATAAAATCAATATGTTGTTAACTAACTTGTAAAACCAAAATAGAACTCAACAATATAGGTAGTTATTTATTATAACAGAGTACAGAACTTAACTAATAGCTAGTGGAAAACTAAAACACAAAAACAAATAAAAAAATTGTGGAACTAATAACAAATGCTCAAAATTACTCCCACTGGCATGGAGGCATTTTGTTATTCGTCTTTTAATGTTTTGGTTCGTAGCCTTTCTGATTTGTCTCGAATTCAGTGAATTGAAGGCACGTAAAACTCTACCTACCATGTCTTCTTTGTGGTGGCAGGTTCGTGGTAAACTTTATTTTTGATGTAGCCCCAGATGCTTGCATCCAGAGGTGTTAAGTCAGGAGACCGTGGCGGCCATCTATGTGGGCCGTTATTGGCAATCCACCTGTCTTCAAAATGTTGTTGCAAAAAATCATGAGATAAATGGAAACTGTGGGGCGGTGCTCCGTCTTGCTGATATCATCTTGTTCTAGCTTCTTCTAAACTTAATGTGTTGAGAGAAACTAGAATCAATTCGTGCAAAATATCATTATAACTCATACCAGTGAGATTTTCATCGTATATTTTAACCCCAAAAATCTTATCGTTCTTAATTCCACAAAACACATGGAATGACCACGTGCCTTGGAAATAGTTGATCCTGGTAACATGGGGATTCTCATCTAACTAGAAGTGACTATTGTGGCGATTGTGCATGCCATTTTTGGAGAACTTCGCCTCATCGCACCAAATAATTCTCTTGCAGAAATTCTCATCTTCTTGTGGTTTCAATAGGAACCATTCACAGAACTCAACACGTCTAGGATGATCGTTTGGTTGCAAACCATGTATCGGGTGGTAAGAGAAGGGTCTCCAATGATACTTTTTCAAAATTCTGTGAATCGTTCTCGCTGACAAGCGTAATTCTTTTTTGCAATCGCTGACAGATGCCTTGGGATCAGCAACAAAAACTGCCAATACGTTCACTTCGTTTACCTCGTTATCGACGAGTGGCTTACGCTTCTGTACTTTTGGGCGAAAACGTCCATGCTGTGAACAATTTTGCAGCAACCTCTTTATCATGTCGTGACTGGGTTTCGGTTTATTCGGGTACTTTTCTACAAATGCACGATATGTTCGGCCCACAATTCGTTGACACTCACCATAAATAATTAGAAGCTCCAAAAAATCTTCGTTTGTGTACTGCAAATTTTCCATTTTTGCACCGTGTTGACTAGCAGTATCTCGATTTTTATGACAATAGGCTATTAACTCCCGGCCTATGGCCTACCACCAAAGCTCTGTACCTGGACAGCAAATTTCCTCTCCAACCGGAGCATTTCTGTTGTCGTGGATGGTCATTCCTCTAAACTATATCCAATTAATGCAGGAGTTCCTCAAGGTTCAGCTTTAGCCCCTACTTTGTTTCTTCTCCACATCAATGACCTCCTCTCTAGCACATCCAACCCAATTCACAGCTACGCGGATGACAGCACCCTCCACTTAAATATACAATATCCTAAGCCTGTTTCTTTAGCCCAACTAGATGAGGATCGCAGACTCATGGAGTATTCTGTCTCCGTGGATCTCCTAAGAATATTAGACTGGGGAAGTAGAAATCTTGTACAATTCAACCCCACCAAAACTCAGTCTTGCTGTCTTACTCATAAGAGATACACCAGCCCTAGACCCATCACAATGAACAACCAAGTTATCCAAAGTAATGAGTCCTTTTCACTTGTTGGCATTTCTGTGGATCGAGGTCACAATTGGCACCAACATGTCACTTCAATTGCAGAATCGGCTGCTAAGAAATTAGGCTTCCTCTTCCGGGCTCGCAAATACTTTTCACCAGCTAATCTCTATACCTTATATACTTCACAAATAAGGCCAAACCTCGAATACTGCTCCCAAATCTGGGGTGCCGCTGTCGCTTCTACACTCGCTATCCTGGACTCCATTCAGAAAAGAGCTATACGTCTCATCGGTGACCCTACACTCACCCAAAGGCTGCCATCCCTTGCCCACCGACGTGCCATTGGTGACCTCTCTCTTTTATAGATATCTGCACGGGCACTGCTCAGAGGAGCTTTCTTCCATAGTTCCTCCACCTGCTGCCCCCAACAGATCAACCGGGGGAACAAAGCGAATGCATCCTTTTACTGTCCAGGTCTCCAGACATAGAACATCTTGTTATGCCCGCTCTTTTGTCCCGAGGACTTCCAAGTTATGGAACTCTTTGCCGGCACATATTTTTCCTTCTCGTCCGAACCTCCAAACCTTCAAGTCCAGAATTAACAAGTTGCCTCTTTCCTCCTTTTCGACACCCACAGTACGATAGTATTTAGGCTGTAAGCCCTCGTGGTGTGTTGTCGAAATTAAAAAATAATATATATATATATATATATATATATATATATATATATATATATATATATATATATATATATATATATATATATATATATATATATATATATACATACATATAAAAATCGAAACTGACCCCGGATATGAGTTTTAGGGGCCCAAATTCGCGCTCATTTGCAAAAATTTTTTGCAAAGTCTCACCATCGGTACCTCTCTATTAGTGAATTTTTTTAAATAAAAATTCACTAATAACAGACTGATAAGTACACTTGGAGAACACCCAAATCACCACAACACATATTTCAGAGACCTTACGATCGTTTCGTTGACAAAGTCAACATCTTTAGAGGAAGAAAATAATTTTTCTTCCTCTGAAGATGTTGACTTTGTCAACGAAACGATCGTAAGGTCTCTGAAATATGTGTTGTGGTGATTTGGGTGTTCTCCAAGTGTACTTATTAGTGCTCATCACAGGTTCCAGTTTTTCACATAGTGAACAGACTGTAAATACAGAAATGTATGTTCGACAAGTAGTAATTGAAGAATCTGCTGCAGTGTGAGAGTGAAAGTCATCTATCCGAGTGTAATAAGGAGAACTCTAGAATTTATTACATTAACTGTGCAGAATTACAATGTGCTGATGAATCGTTTATCTTGATCTAAACTGTTACATTGTTTTCTTTTCTACAAGGTCATTGTTATTCGATTGCTGTACATGTCGATTTCGCTCATCAACGATTTTAACTCTTATTCTTATTCTAGAAACGTCTGGCGACTAATACATTAACGAATATTAACACTTATAGAATCATTAGAATTGAGTGGATCTGCATTGTGAATATTTTTGAACATATTTGATTTTGTTAAAATGTATATATTATGATGTGGACTTGTATTGATTCATTGGTGAAACCGTTCCATACATATGTAGACTAATTCTTTGGCTCAAGTATGAAGGGGAAATTTAATTTCAAGTCGTCGAATCGAAAATCTTTTGAAATTCGTTGTGAAACATTATCAGTCAAAAAAAAGCAAAACAGAAAAATCGAGCATATATACAGAGCGTTCCAAAAATAAGCAATAAATCCATTTCTTCTGTTTCAAGTAAAAACTTTTCTATCCACCCCAAGGACTTTTGCCAGATACTTACCCGTACAACATTCTTAAATGAAAATTGAGATAGTGTAAGCCGTCTTTTAGTGAATTTTTTCATTTTCATTTTCATTTTCATTTTTTTTTTTTTTTTCATTTTCCTCACTAATGAGGAGATTCCGACTTTTGAAATTTGAAAAAATTTCTTCAAACGAAATTAGGCCCACTAGAACACATATCCGCGGTCAGTTTTAAATTTGGTGAATATCTTGCTTTTGCAAGTGGCTTGGACCAGTTCGTTAGCCAGGAAATCGGCCAAAGTTTTCCCGGAAAATCTTGTGTTTTCTTTCGAAAAAAAAAAAATATATATCTCTGGAAATAACGAAGTAAGGACAGCGAAGGCTATGCACAATCAACCAAGGGTTGCGGTGCTATCGGGGCGGCAAGGCCGCGGACGAGCCCTGAGGGAACAAAAAAAAAAAAAAAAAGGACAGCGAAATTGGGTACGCAGGTTTATATCATTATAGGTACATTACGTACTAAAATTTAGCTCTCTAAGTTAAAAGACAAAAAAAGTTATAGGGATTTAAAGAAAAATAGATTGGGGTCGCGATTTAAAACGTCAAAATTGACAAGATTTAGGTAAAGAACCTGAAACTAATACGGGCTATGGAAAGAAAATGTCTCCAAAAAAAGTTTTACAAACCCTGAAGTCTTAGATTCAACCGTCACTGTCCTTCATTTTACTAAATCGTTTCCAGAAAATTCATTTCAAATAGACCCTCTCTCTGATGCTTTGGAAGTAGGCTTAGCTATAGAGTATATCGTTTAATAGTATACAATTTTTTTCGAATTTTCGTAAAATCAATAAAGTTCAATATATCCGTTATTATACAAGAAACAAACAAAAAATTGTATACATTAATTATAGGGTGTCTTAAGCTACACCTTAAAAAGTTATTTCTACAATCACAGAATAGCCCATAAGTCGTTGGTGATGCAAATTTTCTTTTTCTTTAATCGAACACGCCTTATGTTTTTTTGCCTTTTCATCGAAATATAATGCATGTTTGTAAGAAAATAAATGCAGGACGCAGCAAGTGCGTTATGGTAGCCAATTTTAATTAAATTCTTCAAATTTGAATAGCTTAATTTTCTATTAACCTATAAGGTTGACCAAGAAACCGGTTTCTTCGGGAACACTTTAAGTTTACTTTCGGAAATTTTTGTACATTTTCAAACAATAAAGTTGTTCTGATGAAACATGGCACATTGTTTCTATTATATAGGTTATACTGGTAACCAAATTTGATGCCTGCTTTCTTAAAAAAAAACACACACAGATATTTGCTATTAAAAACGATTTTATGAAAATTCTCTACCATAACGCACTTGCTGCGTCCATAATTTCTAATTCTTTTCCTTTTATTCAGCTGTATACAGAATTGTAAGTTTTTTTAAACGATTCTTTTAAAAATAAATAGGCTTCACAAGTAAGGAACATATTCAATGACAATGAAGTATGTTAAAGTGCTTGGCTTGTTTTTGTAAATGTTGGATTTTAAACGTTGCCTCATAAGAAAACGTTTATAGGAGTGATATCAGGAGACATTAGTGGCCACTCTATAGATCATATTCTTCCAGCTAGTAGGGAAGCCCCGACGGGGGCACATAATGTGGAGGCACTTCATCTTGTTGAAAAATGAGGGAGTTAGCTGGAATATCAGGTTGTTCTTGATCTGGGGATAGCTGCTAGGTGCGAAATTAAGTCCACCTAAAAAAAATCAAACATCTTTAGCATCTGATTAAAGAAGTAAGGACCTATTAATTTATCATCATCCCATACCAGATATTTGTTTCCAAACGATGCTGAGTTGCACTTTAGTTATCCACCTGGAATTTTCTGTAGCCGAGTATCTATTGGCTATGCCGTTGACGTAAAAAAATGGCTTCATCTGAATGCAATCTCTTTTTTTTTTGGAAATTTGGAATTGCGATATACATCTGCTATTTTTGTTCACAGAACTGATTTCTTCGGTAGAAATCCTCTTTAGATAATTCCTGCCCCGGGCAACTTTTATATGGGTGATAGATTTACTTAACACAATTGGATAAGCCGTCAATTTTGTTGTTTCATACGTTGAATCAATTTTCAAGTGGAGAATATGGATTATCTTGCAATGGCAATTATTATTACATGTACAATTTCGAAAATTCGTTTTAAAATATCAAAATTACGGAAAAAATAATTATAATACGACAGTGAACATCAGTCACCGCCACCCTTGGTCGCTCAGACCACGGCATGGTCACTGCTTCCTGCGCAATGCAACCCGAGGTCACACAGTCATCACACCCACGTATCGTTTGTAACTACAACTCCACGAACTGGGTCTGCCTGCTTCTCTCATCCTGACCCCTCTGATATCTCACGAAACGTCAACGAAATTATCCAAGCTGGCATGGAATTATTTATTCCACGTACACAGAAAACCTCTTCAGCCACTCAAAAGCCCTGGCTCTCTAAATCATGTGACAAGGCCAGGCTTCAAAAGGTCAAACCTCACAAAACACTTATACACAATCCCAGTCAAGAAAACCGTCAAGGATTTAACGACGCAAGAAACCGCTATGTCCGCATTCTTTCTGAGGCAAAACTCGTTTAGTAACCACATCAAAAGCAAAGTCCTTTCAAGCTCCAACGGCAGCAAATCCTTATGGACTCTTGCTAAATCTATTGGGAATAATTTCTGCAAGAGCACGTTTCCACCTCTTGTTTCAGGGGATGAAACTGTTACTACCGCCCTGGGCAAGGCTGAACTTGTTGCCTCGTTGTTCAACGGCAATTATACTCTCAACCCACCTCCAAATGGTCAACCACTAACAGTCCCCAATGTGGCGCATAAAATGACGGATATCATTTTCAAAACTAAAAAGGTACGAAAGATGCTTTCTTCTCTTAATACCAGGAAAGCTTCTGGCCTTGATGAGATCCCAGCAATTGTTCTCAAAAAATGCTCACCAGAACTTGCTCCTCTCCTGACTCGTCTGTTCCAGACATCTTACAATAGAGGCATATTCCATAGTAACTGGAAAATTGCTCGAGTACAACCCGTCCTCAAGAAAAGATCCAAAGCACTTCCTAGCAACTACTGACCTATTTATATCCTTTCAGTTATCTCTAAAGTGATGAAAAAGTATATAAACACTGAATTACTAAAATTTCTTGAAAAACACAGTCTAATCTACGACAGGCAGTATGGATTCCATCAGCGCAGATCAACTGCCAACCTCCTTTCTTTTGTCACCGATTCTGGAAACACGTCTATGGAACTACACGGTGAATCCCAGATTGTTACTCTAGACATATTCAATGCATTCGACCAGGTCTGGCACGCAGCGCTGCTTAATAAACTTCCGGCCTATGGCCTACCACCAATACTCTGTACCTGGACAGCAAATTGCCTATCCAACCGGAGCATTTATGTTGCCGTGGATAGCCATTCCTCCAAACTGTATCCAATTAATGCAGGAGTCCCTCAAGATTCAGCTTTAGCCCTTACTTGGGTTCTTCTCTACATCAATGACCTCATCTCTAGCACATCCAACCCAGTTCACAGTTACGCGGACGACAGCACCGTCCACTCAAATATACAATATTCTAAGTCTGTCTCTTCAGCTCAATTATATGAGAATCGCAGACTCATGGAGGGTTCTGTCTCTGTGGATCTCCAAAAAATATTAGACTGGGGAAGTAGAAATCTTGTACAATTTAACTCCACCAAATCTCAGTCTTGCTTTCTATCTCATAAGAGATACACCAGCCCTAGACCCATCACAATGAACAAGCAAGTTATTCAAAGTAATGAGTCCTTTTCACTTGTTGGCATTTCTGTGAATCGAAATCTCAATTGGTACCAACATGTCACATCAATTGCAGAAGCGGCTGTTAAGAAATTAGGTTTCCTCTTACGGGCTCGCAAATACTTTTCACCAGCTAATCTCTATACCTTATATACTGCACAAATAAGGTCAAACCTCAAATACTGCTCCCACATCTGGGGTGCAGCTGCCGCTTCGACACTAGCTACCCTGGACTCCATTCAGAAGAGAGCTATACGTCTCATCGGTGACCGTACACTCACCCAAAGGCAAGGGATGGCTTGCCCACCGACAAGCCGTTGGTGACTTCTCTCTATCTCTCTCTCTCTCTCTGATGGGTATCTACACGGGCACTGCTCAGATGAGCTTTCTTCCATAGTTCCTCCACCTGCTGCCCCCAACAGATCTACCAGGGGAACAGAGAGATTGCACCCTTTTATTGTCCAGGTCACCAGACATAGAACATCTTGTTATGCCCGCTCTTCTGTCACGATGACTTCCAAGTTGTGGAAATCCTTGCCAGCACATGTTTTACCTTCTCCTCCGAACCTCCAAACCTTCAAGTTCTGAATTAACAAGTTGCCTCTTTCCTCCTTGTCGACACCCACGGTACGATAGTATTTAGGCTGTGAGCCCTCGTGGTGTGATGTTGAAATAAAAAATAAATAAATTTAAAAAAACGACGAAATGTTTTTGATCGCAATTTTAGAGGAACTTTATATTTTTAACTTGCAAATAATTATGTTCTATGATTCACAGCCAAATTTATTATATCTAAAACCGGGCGCACACCTTACCACGGTTCTTAAAGCTTTTATGAACTGCCTTAATCGGATTCTTAACTGCCAGAATTAATGATGGATAGATAGAAATATCATTATTGCTTTTGTAAACCTGGAATAGCCATTCTATAATTAAGATTGGAAAATTTTGTTTTATATAATAAAGAGAAATGTATTTTTATTGCCCTATTACTAACTGAGTTTGCGTGTCTATTCTAGCTTATTAGAGCACGTATGTTTATGCTGAAAGTGCGTTGTGGATGTTTGGAATTGAAAGTATGTTTGTTACCTAATAGTAGCTTATCTGGTTCCCGCTTTACCTGTTGCTTGCCAAGCCATTATTCTCCTCTTCTGTGTGTATAAATTATAGAAAGTACATGACCACTTGCACGTTTGTTACACTACAAATTATTACGTATTAAATAGATATGCCGGCTTTAGGAAAATTATTTCGAGTTTACTTTCATTAGGGCAAAATGTTATTTTTTTTGGAAAAAATGCCAGGTACAAAGACGAAGTTAATCGCATTCAAAATAGTATACAGGCGTCAATTATAAAAAGTCTGGTCGCAACAAGTGTGTTGTGGTAGTGGATCTTAATAGAAATGATCTGGCAGCAAAGATTTTTTAAAATTAAATATTTATAACTTTTTAGCGAATTTTCTTTAAAAAAATTCACTATTAAGGAGATGGCGACTTTTGAATTTTGAAAATTTTTTTTCAAAGGAGCGGAAACTAGGACCCCTAAAACCCATATCCTTTTATATGTTTATATATATATATATATATATATATATATATATATATATATATATATATATATATATATATATATATATATATATATATATATATATATATATATATATATATGACGTTTAATGTCAGTTTTGGTCTTATACAAAATTGATAATTTTGGGAAAATATGGTATGTGGAGACTGAGTTGTAGTTGAGATGGTGTATTGAAGTGGTACAGATCTATCATAAATAAAGGCAATGGGTGAAATATTAGATTGAAGAAATTAAAGTGAAGAGAATTATTTTTTTCCTGGTTTGTCAAAATCTGAATTTTGCTGAATTTGGTGTACAATTGTCACATTTCTTTAGATATAATTTTTAAAATTATGCAAATGTACACCACAACTCTCAGACGTATTGTATTGGCATACTGTATGATTTTTACCAATAAATAATAATACATTATATATGTATGATTGTATAACACCGATAACTCAAAAAATAATGGTCCAATTTTAATAAAATTTTGTGAGTACCTTCCCTTCGCAAGTGGCTTGAATAAGTTGCTAGTGAGGAAAATCTCCCCGATTTTCCCAGAAAATTTTGTGTTTTCTTTCGGAGAATTTTTATATCTCTGGAAATAGCAAAGTAAAGGCAACGAAATTTGGTACGCGGGTTTATATCATTAAAAGCAAATTACGTACAAAAATTTAGCTGTGTGGATTAAAAGACACAGAAGTTTGTTACCTCCTTCAAAGGCTTTAAGTACAAGAACCGTGGTACATCTGATTGACCTCAGGTGGATATAGATCTGCTCTATGGTGAGGTCACAATTGCCTATAACACCCTACCCTAAAGTAGCTATCTATCAGATTATCAAATTTATTAAGACTAGCAGTACTTTTTAGGAGGTTGACAGATCTGGATATAGTTTGATACTCACGTTCTCTTCCTTTGTTTGCTTCTCACTGCCCAGAGTCCTATATTTGTAGGCTCTCCAGACTAGTGCCAGGTTACATTGAAATTTAGGTATGTAGATAATAGTTAGTAAGAATAAACTGTTTGCGCCGACGTCAAAAGAAAGGTAATTTTAGAGAGGAATTGCTCTTCAATGAAACAGATATTTTAATATAACAAAATATATAAATTTATTCATATAAATTAAATTTGGAATAGCAAACAAAATGAAATAAAAATGGTTGGTAAATCTCAGATAGACATTAATTGCACACAAATAGAAATCAAATAAACAGTAAGAATTTCAAGAACAAGAAATTATTAATTTACATACATATGCCAAAACAATAAGATAAAGATAGTTGCATATTACTAAAATGTTACTGTTAATTACTTAGGGTATCGTTCAAAAATAAACACAAATTATTAGGTAAATTACTTGACGTTTGTCAATCAATTGCTAGGTTTTCTAGTGAAATAACTGGCCAGTTTTTTGCGTGAGGCTCCAAAAAAAAAAAAAAAAAGAAGGAATATATAATTCTACGTGAAAATTCTACATTAATCATAAAAAATAAGAGATGTTAAAGAGAATGTTTAGCTTAGATATTTACGGACAAAATTTGCTAATTATAATTTAAAAAGAGAATAAAAAAACTGTGTGTTTAAATTTACAAAACTTGACAAAATCTGAGAGATTAAATAGGAAATATATAGTCGTGCTGACAGCACCCCTCTGACATTGTTTAAGCACAAACTTGATTACGTGATTTTAAAAGTTCAGGTTATTATAACTTCAAATGTTAGATTTTGGCATGAAAATTCTGCTGATTCAGAGAAAAGATTTGTTTAGACTCACCAGTCTTCCGGTATTAGGCTACCTGGCGACCCTGTGAAGATGCTTTCTAGGTGGGATCAATCATGAGTGCCTGACACAGATTCCAGACTCCAATAAGAGCGGAAAAACTGGGGAAAACGACTGGGACTTCTCATCAGAGATTATTGGACCGGTGGATGTTATTGCTCCAACACTACAAGACCATTGTACACCTATGTCGAGGTTCGGAATTCGCTTGATGGAAACTTTGCGAATCGGAATTGAAACGTGAATTTGCTTAAGTAAAATTCACTACCAATTGACATAAGGTTCGATAATAACCAGGAATTCTTTCTGATTACGGCAAAAAGTCAACAGCTCGGAACAAAGAACCACGAGTTAGCTCGCGTTTTTATGCTGAATACGATGTTTAATTAAACTCGAAAACTACTTGAATTACTCCGAACGATCAGTGACAATAATTATTAAGCAGTACAGATAACAGAAAGAACATTACAACCCCGTTTTAAGATAATTTAATAGCCACCGAAAGTGCAGAGTGTTCACTCTATGAACGCTCAGCAGAGAGTCACTGCTAAAAATGCGATTCTGCAAATTGCTAGTCGCTGCACGCAAAAATTCTTACTGTGACGGTTGGTGGCTGTGCGCGAGCTCTTTCTAGCATCCATTCTTCGAATTAGATAAAACGAGACCTCCAATCAATGGTAAAGTCACGTCGTCTCAACTCCCGTGTCCACAGTTGAAGGTTTTGGCGGCAATTCCGTCGCCCGTGACGTCATACGGAAAATTACAAAGCCAGTAGCAAAGACATGGAAATATTCCTTCCGCAAAATGCGACACATCATTTACTAACAAAGCCATATTGCGTCTTTAGATATTTGACTTTTAACGTACACATTTAAAATGCAGTACGGTGTTTACGGTACTTGAAGATTTAGAGATTTTTCATGAGAATAATTTTGAAATCAAAACATTAATTGCCTTACAGGTATTGGATTGTCGGCTATTAATTAAGTTTCTTACGGGTTTATTTTGAATAATTAAAGCAGTAACGAAACGTAATCGTTACAAGTTATATGCATTTAAAAAAATTGCGGTTTTCCTCAAAACGACAAAGTCGATTTTAAACGTCAAAATTTGCAGCATTTAGGCAAAAACCTGAAATTACTACGGGCTATGTAAAGAAAATGTCACAAGAAGAATGTTTTACAAACTAAAGTCTTAGCTTTAACCGTCATTGTCCTTCATTTTACTAAAATATTTCCATAAAATTTATTTCAAATAAACCCTTCCTCTGATGCTTTGGCAGTAGTTTCAGCTATAGATGAATGTATCGTTTAATGGTATATAATTTTTGGCGAATTTTCGTAAAAAATCAATAAAGCTCAATATTATACAAGATACGAAAAAAATGTGTATATTAATTATAGGATGTCTTAAGCTGTATCTTAAAAAATATTTCTACAATCACAGGCTGGCTTAAAAGTCGTTGGTGACACAAATTTTCTTTTTTTTGTAATCGAACACGCCTTATGTTATTACATCTTTGCATTTTCCATCGCAATATAATACATGTCTCTAAGAAAAGATATTCTGGACGAGCAAGTGCGTTATGGTTGCGAATTTTTATGAAATGTTTCAAATTAGAAAATCTCAATTTACTATTGACCTAGAAAATACGTTCGGCAAGAAACCAGTTTTTTCGAGATGATTTTAAGTTTAGTTTCCGAAATGTTTGTACATTTTCAAACAATAAATTTATTTTGATGAAACATGGCACATTGTTTCTACTATATAGGTTATACTGGTAACCAAATTTGATGCCTGCTTTCTTTAAGAAGACACATATTTGATATTAAAAATATTTTTTACGAAAATTCACTACCATAACACACTTGCTGCGTCTAGACTTTTTTCTTATAAGATAGAGATATAAATTGTCGTATATAGCTTACTTCTTATAACGCTAATCAACGTACCAAATTTGGTTACCATAGCTCTGTTATTTTCGGAGACAAAATTTTTTCCCGAAAGAAACCAAAAATTTTCCCAGAAACCCTTGTCAGATTTACAGAAGTAAGGTATCTGCGAAATTTAATCGAAATCGGCGTATTATTTTTTGTGTTATCGGTGTGATACCTCTCTCTCTCCCTCTCTCTCCATATATATATATATATATATATATATATATATATATATATATATATATATATATATATATATATATATACAGGGGTTTCGCATAAGAAACGACAGAGAGCAGGGGCATGTAGGGGAACCTAAAATATGGTGATTTAACGCAACTTACCCTTATACTAAGGTGCATCCCTGAGAAGTTATAGGCCTTCAAAGTGGGGTTTTAAATTTCGAAAAAAAATCAATATCTCAGTAATACTTCAACTTAGAAAAACCAAATTTGGTGCACGTTTTAGATGTACCAAAAGTATTAATCGTTGGTGAGTAGAGTTCAATTGAGACATTTCAAAGGGTTGAATAGTGGTGATGCACCCATAAAATGTGACAGAACTTTTTAAGCTATTGGCGGATCTAAAAAATTATTATTTCATTTTATGGGAAAGTAAATTTTAAACTTTTTTACTCTTGTTATTTTTCAAAAAACTTTTGTCGTTTAAAGAAAAACCGGAATAACTAAAGACACATAATATATTATCATTATTACTTAAAATTATCAAAAATTCAATAGATGCCAGTGAAATTATCATGTTGAAGAATTTCTATACCTTATAGCAATTTTTTTATTTCTGTTGTTTATACTTATTCACTCTTTTTTCCTGACTGTCAAATTTGACTTATACATAAGGTTATTGGCAAATATTGAATTTTTTATGATTTTTAGAAGATTGGTAAAATATGTCTGTTTACTTATTCGTGTTTCTCTTGAAAACAACAAAGTTTTTTGAACATAATAGGAGTAACAAAGTTTTAGTGTTAAACTCCTCATAAAATGAAATATTTTCTTAAATTCACCAATCTGTTAACAAATGGTGACATTTTAAGGGTGCGTCACCCCTAATCAACCCTTTCAAATGCCTTAATTGAACTCTACTTGCCATTGATTAATATTTTTAGTACACTCACAACGGGTATTAAATTTCGTTTTTTTTTTTAAGTTAAAGTATTACAAAGATATTGATTTTTTCGAAATTTGAAACCCCACTTTGAAGGCCTATAACTTCTTAGGGGTGCAACTTAATATAGCGGTAAGTTGCGTTAAATCACAATATTTTACGTTTCCCTACATGCCCCTGCCCTATGTCGGTTCTTCTGCGAAACACCCTGTATACATTTTTTGAATGATACAGAAATTAAGAAAATGCAAAGATATGAAATATTGGATTTATCTTCAAAATTTACTAATTTTCCATCATTTAATTAGCCTTTTATATATTTTCATATAAGCAAATCCAAGAGGCTTGAATTTGAACTTCAATCACTCGCGGACGACAGCACCCTCCACTCAAATATACAATATTCTAAGCCTGTCTCTTTAGCCCAATTAGATGGGGATCGCAGACTCATGGAGGGTTCTGTCTCCGTGGATCTCCAAAAAATATTAGACCGGGGAAGTAGAAATCTTGTACAATTCAACCCCACCAAATCTCAGTCTTGCTTTCTTTCTCATAAGAGATACACCAGCCCTAGACCCATCACAATGAACAACCAAGTTATTCAAAGTAATGAGTCCTTTTCTCTTGTTGGCATTTCTGTGGATCGAAATCTTAACTGGCACCAACATGTCACATCAATTGCAGAAGCGGCTGCTAAGAAATTAGGTTTCCTCTTCCGGGCTCGCATATACTTTTCACCAGCTAATCTCTATACCTTATATACTTCACAAATAAGGCCAAACCTCGAATACTGCTCCCACATCTGGGGTGCAGCTGCCGCTTCTACACTCGCTATCCTGGACTCCATTCAAAAGAGAGCTATACGTCTCATCGGTGACCCTACCCTTACCCAAAGGCTGCCATCCCTTGCCCACCGACGTGCCGTTGGTGACCTCTCTCTCTTTTATAGATATCTGCACGGGCACTGCTCAGAGGAGCTTTCCTCCATAGTTCCCCCACCTGCTGCCCCCAACAGATCTACCAGGGGAACAGAGCGAATGCACCCTTTTACTGTCCAGGTGACCAGACATAGAACATCTTGTATGCCCGCTCTTTTGTCCCGAGGACTTCCAAGTTGTGGAATTCCTTGCCGGCACATGTTTTTCCTTCTGCTCCGAACCTCCAAACCTTCAAGTCCAGAATTAACAAGTTGCCTCTTTCCTCCTTGTCAACACCCACGGTACGATAGTATTTAGGCTGTAAGCCCTCGTGGTGTGTTGTTAAAATTAAAAAAAAAAAACTCACCCTTGTGTAGGTTACCATATTGTTCCAGTGGCTACACACAACTGTAACTCAAGTTCAGATACGTAATAAGTCAACAATTCGAGTATTGCATATTTATTCAGATTAATTATATACTTATAACAAATACAACGAAATGTCTGAATAAAATATTAATAAAACAATTAAAATTTCAATAACATAAAAATCAAATAAATAAAGATACAGTTTTTGGAGTTGCCAGAAAATTTAATAGTCAAATACAAAGTTTCCGAGATGAATAACCGCAGTTACCCCACTGAAGGAACTTGAAATTTGGCTAGACTATTGATCCTACAGGCTTTCAGTGTGGCACTAAAGGAATTGCATTACACAATAGTACTTACACCTTTATAGAATACAACTAAATTGGACACAACATGCCACAAAATCACACTCACTTGCACTTACACAAAACTACAACTGAAAGTCATCGATCAGGCCTTTTGACCCTTCCCTTGTATTGTTGCTTTCTGCTCTGTTCCCGACGACTTGATTTTTACTTCTAAAGCTGTTTATATATCCCGATGCTTGTCACCAACAGCATGGATATTCTGGTTGTAAAGGCATACTTTGGCAAACTGATTCCGTATCTGATAAATTGCAATTTTTGTTGTACATTCATCTTCCCACCATATGTTCAGGTCCACATTTTCTGCATTTTATAGTGATACTTCTCACAGCATTAACTTCTTCCACAGGAGTAAAAACCCCGAGATGTTGCATAGACAATTCTATAGATTTTCAGTATTCTTGCACTTTTCCAGTACATCAGTCCATCCACATAAAACGGTTGTGGTGGTTCATATTGCATGACTTAGGTACTATTGAACATAACACAATTTTTTAATTATATATTATACAATCTAGGTGTACCTAATTCGTAAGATAATCCAGCCTCAAGCAAAATTGGCGAACCCATCTTCAGTGTCAACTACAGGAGATGCTTTACAACTTGTTTCCTTACTGGGTACTTGGATAACCTGACACCATGTTTAGTTGCTTCTGTACTCTGGATCTATGTTTGCAATTACACACTGTTCTCAATGTTTACGTCACATTATTATTTTTAATTAAATTATGTTAGAGTAGAACCTTATACAATATTGACCACAGACATTGACATTAATTTTCATTTACGTCTAGCGGCAATCTTGCCATTTGCCATCTTCCCTTCCCGGCGGCATGGACATGCGCTCTATGACTAAAGAAGGGATTGCCTAAATATGCAATGAGTTTAACAAAATAAAACATGCAAAATAGTTATTATTATAATTCTCACCACTATACCGCAATCAACATCTATCTTTTTCATTAAATTTTAAAGTTATATAATATTATAAGGACATCTCAAGTACATTCTAAGCGAATATTCGGAATAATAATCTATTTAAATATTCTCAGTATATTGATGAAGAATTTTCTGAAGATGTGATTAAATGAATGTACTCAGAATATTCATGATTGAAGTTCGAAATTCCATAAATGTTAGTAGAACATTCCGCAACAAATATTCTGAAAAAAGAATGTTCTCACATTGTGAGAACATTCTGAAAATATCTTCTGCTGTATGGGAATGTGTTTGTAAGTTTTTTTCTTGAAATTACACAAAGATTTCTATCTTGAGTATTAGCATTCAAATATGAAACATTCTGTATATTGTAGCTTAATTGAATGCCAACCCAAACCTATACTTTGTAGATGACCTTTAAACAATACGAATTAGGAATGAATTATTTACGTAACATGTCCATCTTATCAACCAAGTAAGATCGTTGTATCGTACTAGAACTACTTTTTCTTGTCCTTTTTGTTTCGAGTGGATCACCGCTTTAACGATTCCTTCATTAATCACGAATCAGTAAACCGGCGGTATTATCATTAAATAGCTTACTTTCACCTACAAACAGTTGTAGTTGAAAAAATACACGTACACTAAACCATCAATATGATCGTATTCTTCACTATTAGAAAGAGATTCATAACTAACATTTCTTCACAGATTTTTAAAAAAAGTTGATTTATATCGATAGTGTCCTTAAACATAATATGTACTTGATTAATATTTTTTAAATAAAACAGTAATGGTAAATATCATAACATCATCACAGCCTAAGGGCGATGTGACCTTATCGTTGTAACCATGATTATCTGTCACCGGCAACTCCTTTTTTTTTTCGTTATAGCTTTAACATTTTAAAATAATAAGATTAATAATCTTTTATTATCTCTTCAGACAGTGCATTACACTATATCAGACTGACCAGTCTGATATGGTGTAATGCACTGCCTGAAGAGATAAAAATTATGTATATATATATATATATATATATATATATATATATATACATATATATATATATATATATATATATATATATATATATATATATATATATATATATATATATATTGGAATGTTGAACTACACTGTAATCACTTTTAAATATACACTTTATTTGTGTCAATGGCAAACCACCGAGTGTATCTGCCAATCAAGTCTCCTTAAGGAAACATCGACACTCGGGTTGAGTTAGAGTTTTTCTTTTTACTACCAAATGATGTTTGGCGTTGATTTATATGTCGGACTTTTTAGTGAATTTTCTTTACAAAAAATTCACCAACTAGGATATCTCGACTTTTGAATTTTGAAATAATTTCTTTAAATGACCGCGAACTAGGTCTCCTAGAACCCATATCCAGGACAGTTTCGATTTTTATTTGTTTATATATATATATATATATATATATATATATAATATATATATATATATATATATATATATATATATATATACAGGTTTTCTCAGAAAATTTTGTGTTTTCTTTCTAGAAAAATTCATATCTTCGGAAATACCAAGTAAGGGCAACCACATTTGGTACCCTGGTTTCTGTCATAAGGAGTATCATATGCACCAAAATTCAGATCTCTATCTTCAAAGACAAAAAAGTTAGAGGTAAATTAATTTTTAATTGATTAAATCTGATTCATGAAAGTTAAAACGTCAAAATTGATAATTATGGTAGGAGTACTAATGTGAGTGAAAAATACTACAAGAAATGATTAATAAGCTCCTAGATATGTGTCTAAGACGTTATTTTCCTTGATTTCGTTAAAATATGAGCAAAAAATCCAATCGAAATCAAAATTGCTTGGTGTAAATAGTAAAACGTTGAACAATTAACATGTATTATGGGATATACCTGCTAGTACATACATGTCGAGCGTAGCTAAGTGGGCTAAGCCCTGTACATCGGATAATCGACTCCTACATGACGTGTTCTAATCGTAATTAGTGACTTTATTTTTATCACTTATTTTTAGTCTCATTTCACTTTACCGTTATCTAATTCGATTTGTATTATTTGATAAAGAGGAGATGAAAGTTTTAAGCCTCAGTTCAATTTGAATAGCATATCTGGTTGTTTGTTATTGCCCTAACTTAGTGAAACCGTTCCATATTTAATACAGTCGTAGACTTTTCCCGTGGGAAAATGCTTGTTTTAGTGAATTTTCTTTAAAAAAAAACACTAACGAGAAGATCCCTACTTTTGAATTTAGAAAAAGTTTCATCAAATGAGCGCGAACTAAGCCCCCTAGAACCCATCCCCAGGGTCTGTTTCAATTATATATATATATATATATATATATATATATATATATATATATATATATATATATATATATATATATATATAAGACTAGATGCATTCTCGCAACAATTAGAACCGTAGACCGGTTTCGCTCTCATTAGAGCTCTTCAGTACGGCATACTAATTGTAGCAAAAATGCACCAAAAATAACACGGCTATAGTATAGCCAGTCTTAAAACACTGAGTGGTGAACGTGTCGCCACCTAGTTCGGAACCAAGTACTATGTTGTCACGCCCGCACCAAATAACACAGAGTGTTAAAAATAGAGACAGTATACAACTAACTAACAATTTAAAAAATTGTTAGCCCTGGCCCATTTCTACCCCAATATAGGGACAAAGTATGTAGACTAGATGCAATCTCGCAACAATTAGAATGGTTGCGAGAATGCATCTAGTCTTACATACTTTGTCCCTATATTGGGGTAGAAATGGGCCAGGGCTAACAATTTTTTAAATTGTTAGTTAGTTGTATACTGTCTCTATTTTTAACACTCTGTGTTATTTGGAGCGGGCGTGACAACATAGTACTTGGTTTCGAACTAGGTGGCGACACGTTCACCACTCACTTAGTGTTATATATATATATATATATATATATATATATATATATATATATATATATATATATATATATATATATATATATATATATATATATATATAACACTATATATATATATATATATATATAAGGTGAACCATTTACCAAAATTTAGGTCTGTAAGTTTCGAGACAAAAAAGTTATAGGCATTTGAAGAAAAAAATTAATGTTTGCCTCAAAACGTAAAAACTGGCGATTTGAAACGTCAAAATTGTCAACATTTAGGGAAAGAACCTAAAAGAAATACGGATTATGTAAAGAGTGTGCTGCAAACCCTTAAGTTTCAGATTCAACCATCATTGCCCCTCATTTCAATAAAATATTTCCAGAAAATTCATTTCAAATAGACACTTTCTCTGATGCTTTGAAAGTAGTTTTAGTTAGGTTTATGGTTTAACAGTTTATAATTTTTAACTAATTTTCGTAGAAAAAATTCGTTAATGACGAACTTAAATTATAAAAAGATTTCTTCAAATGAGCGCAAACTAGTCCCCCTTGAATCCTTATCCGGGTTTACTTTCTGTTTACATATATACAGGCTGACGTATTTTTACGGTAAAGCTCAATAGAATTGTTATTATACAAGATACGAGAAAAAAATGTATACGTTACACATAGGGTGTCTTGAGCTGCATCTTATAAAATTATTTTGACGATAACAGGATGGCCCATGATAAGTCGTTGGTGATAGCTACAATTTTTTGTGAACATTCCTTATTGCATTTTTGCATTTTTTATCGAAATATGATGCATGCATTAAAGAGACATATTTGCTATTATAAACATTTTAATGAAAATTCACTTCAATAACGCACTTGCTGCGTCCAGACTTTTTAATTGTGTGTCTTATTTTGTATAACCAAGTATGAAATATGTGATGTTATGTAATGTAAAACTTAATTCATTTAGTATGTGATGTAATGTAACAACACCTTTCAATTTAAAAGATTTCTACAACTGTGTATTAGTATTAAGATATATTGATCGATTATTTGATCAACATTAAATAGATTATATCACACAGACCCAATTTTTATTGTGTTAGAATTAACATGTCAATCTGATTAATTAGTGACATGCAAAACATTCTTTATTTACTTTCGCATTTGTTTTTTAATTGCGTAATTTTAATCGCTGCGATATCACGACGTTCCATTTTCAAGAGACCTTAAAGAATCTTAGCCAATTACATATAACAAAACTAGATTATTATGAACATGTTGTGTAACAATGGTACAACTCTACTTTCAAAGCAACACACTTTCGACATAATTATACATGTGCTTCAATAATCATTAATAAAATACTCCACTTATGTACGAATGATTTATTATAAAAGTAGATAAATATAATAATTAACACAGTTTTCTCTAAGGTAATAATACTGCACGCTTCGTAGACTGGATGAGGAAATCACACTCTTAATTAGACCAACGTTTCGAATGATTTTTTATTTCTCTTTTATTTTTCTCATTAGCGTGTTCAACAAGCGCAAGAATTAAAAAATAGCAATTACATAACAATTAATAAAGATCTAACAACAATCAATGATGGTATTCACCACCACCGTAGCCTTCAAAGCCACCCCCGTGTTCGTGCTCGTGATGGTGGACAGGAATATGCACGGGGATTTTGACTGGCACCGGTACTTCTTTTTCTACTGGATATGGTACTTCTTTGATAACTGGGTAGGGTTTATCTACAGGTACCTTAATATGAACTGGATATGGTCTTTCTACTTCTACTGGTACTTTTTTGATTACTTCATATGGCTGAGGTACCGGTACCTTAACATGGTACGGTACTGGTTTTGGTACTTCGACGGGGTAAGGCTTGTCTACCGGAATTTTAACTTCATAGGGTACTGGTTTTTCTACTGGTACTGGGATGTGTTTCTCTACAGTAACTGGGTATGGTTTAGGTACATGTACTGGGTAAGGCCTATCGATTGGTACCTTAACTTCATAAGGTACTTTTTTGTATACAATGTAAGGTTGTGGTACTCCAATCTTTTCTTCAACTGGATAAGGAATCTTTTTTAGAACAATGTAGGGTTGTGGTACTGGTACTTTTACAGGGACTCCTACTTTCTTGATAACGGTGTATGGTTGAGGAACGTGCACTTTAACTTCATAAGGCCTAGGTACAGGTACTTTAACTTCATATGGGATCTTCTTAATTACTTCGTAAGGTTGAGGTACAATGTAGGGTTCTTTAATGTATTCTTTTACAGGTACTGGAACCTTCCTGTATACAGTGTAAGGTTGTGGTACTGGAACCTTAACTTCTACAGGGATTTTCTTTTCTACTGTATAAGGTACTGGTTTCTCCACAGTGTAAGGTACTGGGATCTTTTTTTCAACTACAATAGTCTTGACGTGTTCGTGATGGCCATGACCATGCCCATGTTCCTGTCCATGACCAATATCTATACCACCTCCGAAGTCGTGGCCTCCAAAACCACCACCAAAGTCGTGGCCCCCAAAGCTTCCACCTATTTCATGGCCACCGCTAAAGCCCCCGCCTCCGCCTCCGCCAAATCCACCGCCTCCAAAACCGTGACCCTCGAGGCCGATGAGCCCTCTCTTGTCCTGTCTCTTGGACTCCTGCTTTACCTCTTTCTTTTCTGGTTCAGCAGCTAGTACCACGCACAGGCAGACAGCGCTCAGTGCAATCTGTAATACAAAATAATCATATAGTTTATTTGAAGAATCCTCTTTTGATATATTAATAGTTGCTAACTCTACCTTGAAAACTATTAAAAACTTTTTTTTTATACCAACGTGGTAAAATTCTGTTTTCTTTTTTGCGATTATTTAAAATACAATCAATAGCCAAATAATTTCTAGTGGTAGCTATGCTCTCACTTTTGCAAGTAAAATAATACTTTGATTTATCGGCGGTTACTAGACAAATCTAGAGCAAACAAGGACGACTTGCGCTTTTTTATTTTAAGACAAAATTAGATTGTGTGAATCCATAAAAGGAAAACGTCGTTAGAGGTTAAGAAAACGGATATCCTTTCGTCGAGACAATGCATCAAATTACAAGTCAGTTATCTGAATGTCTGGGTTCGAACTACTAGAGCATCCACCTTTTTCACCAGATTTGGCTTCAAGCGACTACAAGCTATTTACAAAGCTAAAGTCATAATTTTATTGAGTTTTACTACTATTACTCAATGGCTCCGTACGATACTTGATGTACATCTATTTCCCAATATTCAATAAAACAAATGAATGTAGAATTTACACTGTTTATACATTTAAATTTGAAGTTTGCTGAATTTGATATATAATTGTCACATTGCTTTAGATATAACTTTTAAAATTATGTAAATGTACACCACAAGTCTCAGACTTATTGTATAGGCATACTGTATAATTTTTATCAATAAATAAATAAATAAATAATAATAATAATAAAAATAAAAATCTGAAAACTTCTGGATTCAGTCTATAAGAAGTGCTGCCAAGAGTGATTTGTATGCAGAGGATTTGGTCATATATTGTAGAGGTGAATATGGTTTATCCACTTGTAATCTTTTCGGAAATTTCGGGAAGCGGCAAGTGCGTTATGGTAGCGAATTTTCATTAAATGTTTCAAAATTCAACAACTCAAATTTCTATAAGCTTAGAAAGTTGAATTTTGGTACAAAGTAAAGCCTCTACCAGGGCAGCACAGCCACCAAATTTTATCAAAATAACCTTCTTATTTTTTGAGATACAATTTATTCTCATAAAATCTTTTTATTTTTATTTTTAGAATAACTGATCCGAGCGGGCTGGCTAACGAACTCGTTCACGGTCTTAACAAAATGAAGATATTTGCCAAGTTTTGTTCAAGTCACTTTAGTATTTTAGTGAATTTTCTTTTAAAAAAATACTAATGAAAAGCTCCCGGCCTTTGAATTTTCGAAAAATTTATTTAAATGAGCGCGAACTAGGCCCCCTAGAACCCACACCCAAAGATCCTCAAATCAATACGGATGATGTAAAGAAAATGTCGCAAGAAGAGTGTTCTGCAAACCTTTAAGTTTCATCTTTTCAGCTTTAACCGTCATTGTCCATCATTTTACTAAAATATTTCCAGAAAATTCATTTCAAATACACACTTTGTCTGATGCTTTGGAAGTATGTGTGTGTGTTTTGTTTTTTTAAAGTCGGCCCATTTCCGCGACTATGGCCAATCACCGACGCCAGGGAACAGTTTCACCTCACCATTCTGGAAATTTTGCCAAGCCCCTGCCTTTATGTGAGGAGGGTAGGGATCTTTAACGTGCACAACATCGAATGGATACGGGACCGACGCCTTACGCCCCCTCCGAAGGGCGGAACGTGCAGACATTTAACTTGCTCAAATACAATGCTAGAACCTCGGTTGATGTTAATGTTACAGTTTGTACTGAAAAAGTGAAAAGAGAACCCTGGAATCGAACCCAGTACCCTTCGGTTCAGAGGCCCACGTTCTTACCCCTGAACCACCGAGGCTCTTGCTTTGGAAGTAGTTTTAGTTAAGTTTATGGTTTAACGATCCATAATTTTTAGCTAATTTTCGTAGAAGAAATTCGTTTATGAAGAGACCGCGACTTTTGAATCTTAAAAATATTTCTTCAAATGAGTGCAAACTAGGCCCCTAGAATCCAAATCCGGGTTTAGTTTCAGTTTCTGTTTGCATATATACAGGGTGACGCATTGCTATGGTAAAGCTCAATAGAATTGTTATTATACAGGATACGAGAAAAAAATGTATACTTTAATTATAGGGTGTCTTGAGCTGCATCTTATAAAATTATTTTGACAATCACATGCTGGCCCATAAGACATTTTGGGTTCTATGGACCCAAATGCGCGCTCATTTAAAAAAAAAAAAAAATTCTCACCATTGATACCTTTCTATAAACATTTTTTTTAAAATAAAAATTCGCTAGTACTATTAAGAAATTGTAAAAACGGTCTGAACACAACGGTTTGAATTTTTCCTGTTCAAAAACAAAATCTGTGACCTTTACAAAAAAGAAAAATTAGTCAGTTACTGGAACACTCAAGCTAAAGGGCCTGGTCTTAAAATACGATTTAGGGAGGTTTAACGACACCCAAAAATTAACATGTTTCGTTTGGCGGAAATGTAGTGTTCTTTTATTATCTATCGGACGTGCTCCTGTCGGTATTTATTTTGAACAGTAATCTATAGGGAGACTACCAATAGGCGACGGAGCGAGATTCATACACTTTTTATTATTGCTATATTTAGCAATATATATATACTTTCGAAGGCGTTTAGCTGTCCTGGCTGTCTAACATTTTAATTAATTTTAGATTCTCCTCATTAATGTGGTGATTATTACCCTAAATATGTGGGGCTACGGAAGATCTATCTATACTACCGTATCCTAATTATTGTGCTAAATGTTTTTTGAATCTAATTTCAATAGATCTTTTTGTTTGTCCGACATATTTAAAATCGCAGTCATTACAACTTATTTATTAAATTCCCGACATTTTGGACGTACTATCCTTGTCTTTTGGGTTACCTAGCAAGTTTTTTAAAGTATTTTTTGTCGAAAATGTTAGTTGCAAATTGGCTTTTTTTAAATTCTATCTATACCCCTCGTGATTCGAGGTTCAAACGCTAAGCAAACATGTTTTTTCTGATATCTCTCTTCTAAGGTCGTTTATTCTGCTAACATTTTCTTTGTTTTTTGTCTGATAATTAATTTCTTCACTAGCCAAGCAATGTATCCGTTATATTTGCCCACGTTCTTAATATACTTTTATTATTTGGTATATCTACTTTTACTCAAAGAAAAATTAATTAACCTGTCTACTAGAAAATACAGACTGGCCATTTTTTGTGCATATGTATGATGTGAGTCGTTCGGAATGTAGCTTAGAGTGGTGGTTTCGATGATATAATTCGATGTCCACACAAAGGAGACCATGAGAGGCTGATACAGAACTAAACCAATGAAGCGAGCAGGACTGGAATAAGGTGATCTCACTTCAGACTTGCTAAGTTCCTAGAAAAAACTTCACAATTTCAAGCAGAAATGCTGGCTATAAATCTCCTTGTACATGAGTGCATACAAAGAAGAATCAGAAATAAAGACATCTACATTATCTCATACCTACAGGCAGTAGCAGCGACTCAAAACAGAGTCTAAACTGACCCAAGACTGCAAAAAATCCTTGAAGCAACTGCCTAGAAAAAACAAAGTAACTTTGATGTGAGTACCAGGGCATCAAGGCATTAAAATAAATGAGGAAATAGGTAGTCTTGCAAAAAGGACAGCTACAACACCATTCCATGATACAGAACCCTATTGTGATTGAACAAAAACTAAGTTAAGAAATGAACTTCGTACATGGGAGAAGAACCAAATACTGTCATACTACAGGAAAATGCCAGACTTAAGGCGGTCAAAACAGTTCATCATCATATCAACAGATAACTCGCAACTGTTTCCTGTATTAAGCAGGATTAACTTGAGAATAATCACAGGACTATTCACACATTATATATATATATATATATATATATATATATATATATATATATATATATATATATATATATGTATATATATATATATATATATATATATATATATATATATATATATATATATATATATATATATATATATATATTGTAACTGACCCTGGATATGAATTCTAGGGGGGCTAGTTCGTGCCCATTTGAAGAAAATTTTCAAAATTCAAAAGTCAAGATCTCGTCATTAGTGATTTTTTTAAAGAGAATTCACTAAACCAACAAACTGAAACAAAACATCAATGAAATACTAATGATTACTTAATCAATTAGTGACATGCAAAAAATATTCATAACAAAGATACCGTACTGAAGATATCCTGTTAAGTAACTTTTGATGAATTAGCACCTGTCATAATCACGGTAATATTTTTACATAATAACCCAATTCAAGCAGGACTAATTAATAATTATAATTTTGAAATATAATATCCTGACATAATTTACTTTTGCGCAACATATGGCAATCTCCTGGAGATGTATGTATGTTATATCGACATCAGATTTTATGACTGGAACGGAATGCATGTCTGTAACAAGTCGGTGGGCCTGTTTACGGCAGACATATATGTAAGTGGCAAGCAATTCATTTCGCGGTTACGCATAATAAACTTCGCTACGTACTTTTACTTCTACATTATTAATTAGAAGAATTAGTGCCTGTACTAGATCGATCGAGCAGAATGTGTGAGTTTCCTTTTTGTTCTATATTCTGAAGGTTGTAGAGATTGCGGTTCAGGCAATAGTACAGGCAATAGAGGAGCCCGTTATTCTTGTCCATAATGCATTAAACTACAGGAGTTATTTTTTTGATTGATACGTTCAGAATTACGTACTAAATGTAAAAACACAAAATCCTTACAAATTAGAAGGGCGGAAGTGCCGCCATTTTGAGAAAAAAACGTTTCGGCCTATATATCCGTAACCATGTAGTTTAGGCCAAAAATGGTAATGACCTGTATTGTAGATAATTGCATTTCTCATCCTTTTCGTTAATTTTTTTTTTTCGTATCACTCACCGTTTACAACTGATACGACTATTAACATTCATTTATTGACTTTTTTACCTATATCTTGGTTATTAAATGTTTAAGAAATAAAATGCTTATAACTCATTTTTTCAATAGACAAATTTTCTACAATTTTCACTGAAAACGGTTTTTTTCTCAAATCAATATTTTCAAAGTTATAACGCGTTAAATGTTGCACTTTTCAATCGACACATTTTTCTGGAAATATTTTAATAAAATGAAGGACAATGACGGTTGAAGCTAAGACTTCAGGCTTTGTAAAACATTCTTCTTGAGACATTTTCTTTCTGTAGCTTATATTAGTGTTAGGTTCTTTGCCTAAATGTTGCCAATTTTGACGTTTTAAATCGCGACTTTGACGTTTTGGGGAAAACCCCAATTTATTTTTCTTTAAATGCCTATAACTTTTTTATATTTTAACCTACAAAACTAGATTTTGGTAGGTAATTTACCTATTATCACATAAACCGGCGTACCAAATTTGGTTGCCCTTACTTTGTTATTTCCGGAGATATAATCTTTTTTAGAAAGAAAACACAAAATTTTCCGGGAAAACCTGAGCCGACTTTCCAGACTAACGAACTTATCCAAGCCACTTGCAAAAGGAACGTATTCACCAAACTTAATCGAAATCGGCCCATTATTTTTTTGAGTTATCGGTGTGATATATATATATATATATATATATATATATATATATATATATATATATATATATATATATATATATATATATATATATAAACATATAAAAATTGAAACTAACCCCGGATATGTGTTCTAGGGGGCATAATTAGCGCACATGTGATTTTTTTTTCAACAAAGTTGGGGTCTCATTAGTGAATTTTTTTAAAGAAAATTCACTAATATTAATTTGAGAAAAAAAAGTTTAAAGTATAAGTTCTAGAAAATTTGTCGATTGAAAAGTAAAGTTATATGCATTTTTTTTTAAACAATTTTTAACAAAGATATAGGTAAAAAAGTCAATAAATGAATGCTAATAGTCGTATAAGTTGTAAACGGTAAGTGCTACAAAAAAAAATTATCAAAAAAGATGAGAAATGCAATTATCTACAATAAAGGTCATTACTATTTTTGGCCTAAAGTGCACGGTTATGGATGGAGATATAGGCCGAAACGGTTTTTATCAAAATGGCGGCACTTCCGCCCTCCTAATTTGTAAGAATTTTGTGTTTTTACATTCAGTACATCATTATGAACCTATGTATAAAAAAATAACTCCTGTAGTTTAATGCAGAAACAAATTCTCTATTGCCTGTATTACAACTAGCATAACGAATTTGGTTATGAACTGCTTATTTCACTCCTTCCATATCATATTATAAAACACCATCCCCTATTTTTAGCAACTTTCCGTAGAAAAAATTATTTGAGATTTTCTCTCGGAAATATTTTGTATCTTTGAAACGCACAAAGCTTTCTTTACAAAATTTTGTATGCAAGTAGCCTTTGTAAAGGTTATAGTGAGTGCCAAATTTCAAACTCCTAGCTTTTTAAAAATAAAGTTATAAGCTTAGTTTTTGCATCCTCAAGAGTCCAAAGAAAGTCACAGATACAAATTTTTTGTATAATAAACACAATTTATCTCATTGCATAGAGAAAAAGCCTGGACGCAGCAAATGCGTTATGGTGCTAATTTTCAAAAAATGATCAAAATATTTTACGCCTTTTTTATATGCTTCTTTCTCGGGTTGAACCACATCTAGAATTTATTAAAACTCGATGCTTCGGCTTCTGTTTGCAAGCCATGTTCAAGGGGTTAAGGAAATATGAAATGAAAGAAACTCTAAGGCCTCAATCTGCCTACTCATAAGAGCGGTGGATAAGGGTAGGTTGGATTACTGTAGTTCGATTACGGGGCCCTCATCTGCCTTCTCTCCAAATCTCACTGGAAATCATCACTAAGATCATAATTAGTTCATCCCTATACATGGAGAGGTCTTAGAAACGATTTCAAGTGAGCTTCGGTAAGTAGGCACATTGAGGCCCTGTAATAGAACTACAGCAACCCAACCTACTCTCATCCACCGCTCTGAGCGGTAGGCAGTTTGAGGCCTTAGAGTTGAACGGAGAACCAAGTATATTTCACACTTATGACAGATGAAACCTAGCCGTATAGTTATATACAAACATACACTTATATATATATATATATATATATATATATATATATATATATATATATATATATATATATATATATATATATATATATATAAGTTTTTGTGACGGTAATATTGTTATTTATCAAAAAATTGTGGGAAAGCCGTCAGTTGCAAAATAAAACTCTTTATTATATGCCAAGCTTCCGGAAAAAAATTATTTCATTCTCAAGGAAATAACGTGAGTTTTACTAAACTAATTATTCAATAACAAACATGAAAAAACCTTTATATATATATATATATATATATATATATATATATATATATATATATATATATATATATATATACATATATATCCTGTCATTTTGAAGTAAGAAAAATGTCGAAAATATTTTTTTGGCAAGCTTTGGTTGAAATTAATAATATTTTTATAGAAAAGTGAAGATGTATCTTTACGGATATGGTGGAAACGTTGGTGGAAATCTCGACAGCGTATACAGCAAAATGAAGAATGTATTCAAACAATAACCGTCAAATATTTTTGACGGTTGCTATTTAGGAAAATATTGTTCAACAAAATGATGTCAATACAAGCACAACGAGAGCTTTTTGTAGGGCATATTTAGAATCTTAATCACAAGTATAAACCTTGGAAAAGTGTGGAAAATTATGAAAGTGACAACACTGTTAAAATTTTATATGTAGAATTCGGTAAAACTAACGTAGATAGCAGAGAAACGATGGATTTTTTTGTAAGCAAGATAGAAATTCAAACACAGAAAGTGCATTTTGGTAGCGAACTTTCATTTAAATTTTGTCATATGGCAATAACTCAATTTTTCTTTTTTGAGATACACTAAATTTCTCATAATGCTCATAATACAATTCTCTAAATGCTAATAATATGCTGTCTGTAGTAGAAACGTGTGTTAAGTATACTTGGAGAACCTAATTCACCACGAAACATTTTTAAAGACCTGATGACGCTAACTTTGCAAGTGAAACGATCGTCAGGTCTTTAAAAATGTGTTGTGGTGATTTGGGTCCTCCAGTTGTCCTTATCAGTGCCCACCACAGGTTACAATGTTCACGCAGAGAAACGTGTGTACTAAATTTCATTAGGATAACGTTATTATTTTTGGACATCCCAAAATTTATAGAAAGAGGAGTTAAATTCTGTGAAAATGCTCGTCTGATTCGACTAACAAATATCTAACCTACTAATGATACTAAATTTCTTCAAAATGACTTTGTTATTTTCAAAAATAAAATTTATTGCAAAAAACTGGTCAGAAACGAAGTCGAGAGGAGAAGAGATTTTGAGTCCAAGAATTCTCCCTCAGATATATACAATACATGTGAATTCTGGAGGCACTAAATGTGCTTGTTAAAACAAAATATGGTCTTGAGGTCGTGACTTCCTTATTGGCAATTTTTTTATAAGAAAATGCGGTTAAAAATTAAAAAAATTGTTTTAATAACGAAATTTTTTCGATTTTGAGTATTTTTATCTATCTATCTATCTATCTATCTATCTATCTATATATATATATATATATATATATATATATATATATATATATATATATATATATATATATATATATATATATATATATATATATATATCTAACCGATAACTCAAAAATAATTAATCGATTTGGATGAAACCTGTCAAGTACCTTTCTTTTATTAATGGCTTGGATGAGTTCGTTAGCCAGGAACATTGGATAAGGTTTTCCCGGAGAATTTTGAGTTTTCTTTCGAAAACAATTTTTGTCCGAAAATTACCAAGATATTTTAATGAAATTCGGTGGATATGTTGCCTTTGGAAAGACCTTACTACATACCAAAATTGAACTTAAAATGTTTAATACAGGGCTTTACTAATAATACATACATACATACATACATACATACATACATACATATATATATATATATATATATATATATATATATATATATATATATATATATATATATATATATATATATATATATATATATATATATATATATATATAAATTTTCAAAAGATCAAACTTGACACGTGTCGTCTTTCTTTTGTGAATAGCTTCGATGAGTTTGTTATCCAGCTTTTGACAAAACTTAACACGTGTTTTCCTATCGTCAATAGCTTGAATGAGTTTGTTAGTCAGATTTTAATAAAACTTGATACGTGTTTTTCTTTTGCGAATGCTGGTTAACAAACTTAATTGAGTTTGTTAACCAGCACAATCAAACAAGTTTTGCCAAAAAAAATGTTTCTCTAAATAAATTTTTATATCTTAAAATTACGAAGTTATTTCAGTGAAATTTGCTACCTTTGTTGCCTGGATAGTGAATTTGCTACACACTAAAATTAAAATCTCTGCCTTAATTTATAAATAATATTTGAAAGAGTTTTAAATATTTGCCACCGTAACGCATTTGTTGCTTTCGGATTTA
Organism: Tillus elongatus; assembly: GCA_964006375.1. Lineage (NCBI taxonomy): Eukaryota > Metazoa > Arthropoda > Insecta > Coleoptera > Cleridae > Tillus > Tillus elongatus. Next base: position 12,796,413 of record OZ023264.1, read on the forward strand.
AATATTTTTAATATATCATTGACTGTTGTTGCCCTAGCTTAGTAAAACCATTTTATTTTATATTATAAATACTGGCCTAGAAATTTTTCCTCAAAATAGATCATAGTCTCTTATCTTTTCTGTGATCGGGTTAGTCTTCACTGCATACTTAGGCAGAAGAAAAAACTGTATATTTTTATTTTTATCTGCCTGACAATGTCGTAAGGGAGAAACTCGTTGCAAAGAAGACAGTACCATGGTGTGAATCCAGAGAAAAAGTCTGTATTTTCTATAATATTTGTTTAATTTTTGTTTTTTGTTTTAAAGATTATTTTCACTAGTTCTTTTAGTCAGAGATGACCTATGTTCATTTTTAATTTTTAGAGTTGTGACTTTCTGGACCTTCTGGAAAGCCATCTCTTTTATAACTCGTTTAGTTAGCAGCTCAAACTTTGGTAACTGGTACTCTTTAGAAAACAGCTTGTGTGCTGAATTTCAGTAAAGCCGCTTAATTTTTTTTTGGAAAATGGAGATGCATATTAACAAAGAGGAAATATTTAGTTTATATTACTGTTTTATCAAAAAATTTTTTTTGCAAAAATTAGCCAAAAACATATGTTTGTTTTTTCGCCAAAAACAACGCAATTAACAAAATGTCCTTCTAGGTTTCGATATTGATTGGCCTGATTCTTTGGTATTTTGATAAATTTGAATATGTGATTATTTGTGCCGGTCCTTTTATTTGCCTTATTTAAATAGATTTATATATTTTATTTTTTTATAGCACAAAATTTAGTTAGAAATTGTTGTGGTAAATTAATACAAGGCTTCACTGCCTTGTATAATATATTCGGAAAAAACTAACTTCGAAAAAGCGACATACTTCCTAAGAGAACAGGAAATATTAAATGTTTTGCCATTATACCGCAAAATTTTGAAATTTCATCTATAACCCACTTTGATAATAATAACTTCCAATCAATTTTATATATCTTGAAATAAAATTCTTTATCTCTAATAAAAGTGTAGAAAATATTAACCCGGTTCCCTGATGTTATTGTATTTGCAAAAAATACTGAGTTCGAAAAATCAACATGCCTCTTAAATGAGTAGGCAAATTTAAAACAATTTTAAAATTGAATCTATGACCCAGTTTGAAAATAATAACTTCAAATCAATTTAATATATGTTAAAAAAACCCTCAAGCTCTAATAAAAATGTATAAAATGTTATTTCATTGTCCTCATTAATAATTTAGAAGAAGATATATTTTATTGGGCAACATTACAAAAGTAGTTTTAAATACAGATATTTGTACGATACTGTAAAAGGCGAAACCAGTCGCTGAACAGAAACCATTACTTGTAAAGGCAGAGAAGAAGTCTCTATATATGTATTTAGTACTGAACGGTTTGACCAAACAATGGCAAAAACAATTGATGAATTAAAGTTTTTTCTAGGAGCTCGATTATTTTTCAATTCAAAATTTAATTTTTTTAATAACTAATTCATTAAATGGACAGTTGTCTAAGATACTACTGCGGTTCGAGATAAATTTTAACAATGTATCTTTTCTGTAAAATCACTCTCGAAGCCCACAAACTTGCCGAGCAGTTTATGTCAACGGTCCAATAATAATTGATGATAGCAACCCCTATGCCTCTATAGACTCGTTAGCGAATAATTACAAGTGAAAACGCATAATCATCGACTCAAACAAAACGAAAATCGTCAATAACACTCCGTCGGAATGAATGAATACAGTCCAAAGAGTTCCGGTGTCCGATATCACTCGCCTTAATCACTTTAGATCACTTTTTGATGAGGTATGTATATCACTTGTAATCACTGCACTAACGTGATAATTTTACTGATGTAATGTATCTAAAGGATAGTACTCACCAGGGCCTTCATGTTTACAGTTGTGGAAGGCGCTCTACTGAAGAAATCGCCGAGTATGGCTTTTATACGAGAACCAAGAACGTACTTTCCCAAACCAAGCAACAGTCGTTCACCACCAGAGGGTTTCACTTCCACATCCGTTGGCTTTTCTTATGCAACCAGATTTTAACTCTTCTTCCCACATGGTCATTGTGTCAGCCATAACGCTCTTGACAATGTAGAGGATATTTAATGTAAAGAATTTAATCTACAGATTGTTTATTACAGCTTTAAAGTGTTCGAATTGTTTGTTTTAATGTGTTTGTTGCAATCCGTGTCATGAAAAGGTAAGTTTATGTTTATCTTAATGATAAAGACAAGTAGGCTATGATAATCATCATTTTGTTTTAAAATTATGCACTAATGCGCTAATTGATGTTAGCCAAATATACACTGTTAATTATATATTGGGAGACCCCTTTTAATACAAATCATTATTTTATAGTAAAAAAAACAACGCAACCCACTTACTACATACTCGTTTTTACTGAATTTTCTTTAAATAAAACAATTCACTGATGAGAAATCCCGAAATTTAAAAAGATTTCTTCAAACGAGCGCGAACTAGGCGCCCTAGGACCTATTTCCATATATATATATATATATATATATATATATATATATATATATATATATATATATATATATATATATATATATCGTGTGTGTCCACGGATTGAGTGTGGTTAAGGTATAAGTGACAAAAAAAAATCTACTTAGATTATGATATTCTCCTGCTTTGTCTTAAACTAAGATGTTGAGAAAATGAACAAAATCAATGAATATACAGGGTGATTTATAGCTGATGTAATGAAATGTATTAAGAGTAAACTACCTTCGTTTATGAAGATACCGCAAAAATTATTAACAAAAATTGTTTATAATTAAAATTTATGACAGGCTCTCAATTTTCAAACAGATCAGCCTACTATGAATGTTTTTAGCTGCGACGTTATTTAAATGACGTTCGTCGGCTTCTGTGATTAAGTGTACTTTAAAAAATACTTGAATATGTATTAAAAAAGTCTTTACCGTAATTAAATTTAGGGTAGGTTTGCTTTCATCTCAACCAATAAAAAAAGTAAAGTAAACGCACAATTGGACATTCGAAGTAATAATTGGCGAGTTGCATGGCTACTTGTGCTCTGCCTTGTTGTTCGTTTCCCGGGATACTACTTATTTGGAAAATTGAAACGTCAATTTTATATTTCGCGAACGGCAAGCTTCTGTATTTAAACATATTACCAACAGAACAAAAAGTGTTTATTGTATAGTGCTATGGTTTGGGTGAAGAACATTCTTATCAGGAAGTGATAAGAAAATTCCTTGAACGCTGGCCAAATTATTCGGTTTTCGCTACTGGTGTAAAAAAAGTTGTTACCAAATTTATGCGCACTGGGAGTGTTTTAAATGTTAAGAAGACAAAATCCGACCTAAATGAAGAAAACAATGCTGCAGCTGCATTAGCTATGGATTCTGTTAGGCGTTTTCCAAAATATCATTAAGAAGAAGGGCCTTAGAAATTGGTAATATTAGCAAATCGCATTTGCAACAAATTTATCGTACCAACAAGGTAAAACCTTTCAAAGCAAAACTTATACACACTTTGGAAGAAAATGACGAGTCAAAGCGATTAGATTTTTGTTAATGGTACGGCGAACAATATCTACAAAATCACAATTTTGGCAGAAGTATTATTTTTTCGGACGAATCCACTTTCACCACTAATGAGGAGGTAAATTCCCAAAATGCATTGCATTGGTCTATTCAGAATCCAAATTATAGAGTTAATTGCAGAAGACAATGCCATAAAAAAGTAAATGTGTGGTGTGCTGTTTCTTACACTGGGATAATTGGGCCATATTTTTTAGAGCGCAATATGAACCAGTATAGTTATCTGGAAATGCTGGAAAATATTCTTCAAGACTATTTGCATAACATGTCACTTGAAGATAGACAAACAGCATACTTTCAGCATGACGGCCACCCAGCACATGCAACAGGAATCGTTCGAGAATGGTTAGATCGCGAATTTCCTGGGCGGTGGATTGGTCGATATGGGCCAATACCTTGGCCTCCCAGATGTGGCGATTTTACCATAATGGACTTTTATTTATGGGGCTATCTCAAACAGAAAGTCTACGCAGCTCCATTAAACAACGATCTTGATTTGTTTAAACTGAGGTTGAGAGAGGCAATTGACGGTATTCCAATTCAACATATTCAAAATGCCTACAAAGCATTTACTAAACGGGCTGAGTTATGTGTATCGGTTGGTGGCAGCACATTTGAATAATTTGTTTATTTTTCGTTGTTCGATTTGATTTTTGTTAGCAATAAGCGTTTTGTATTTTACTAATAAATTATTATTTAACATTGCATGGTTACTTAATTTGCGCATCTGCGTTCAGAAAACCACAGGTAAAAAGCTCCATGTTGATAGGGAAAATCTTTTATAATTTCCTTGAAAATTCAAAGTAGGCTGATCTGGCTGAAAATTGGGAGCCTGTCATAGATTTTAATTCTAAACACGTTTTGTTAATAACTTTTTGCGGTATCTTTATAAACGAAGGTAGTTTACTCTTAACACATTTAATTAAATCAGTTCTAAACCAATCCGTGGACATACTGTATATATGTATATATATATATATATATATATATATATATATATATATATATATATATATATATATATATATATATATATATATATATATATATATATGTACTCAATATATATGTACACACTCAAAAATTAATGGGGCGATTTGGATCAAATTTTTTGCAAGTAGTTTGAATAAGTTCATTTCCAGGTAAATCAGCCCAGGTTTCCCGAAAAATTTTGTCTTCTTCGGGAAAAAATGTACACCTCCGGAAATAAGAAAGTAAGGGCAACATTATAGGCATTTAAAGAAAACAAATTTGGGATTTGAAACGTCGAAATTGGCAACATTGAGGCAAAGAACCTGAAACCAATTCGGGTTATGTATGGAACATGTCGCAAGAAGAGTGTTTCAGCTTAAACCGTCATTGTCCTTCATTTTACTACAATATGTCCAGAAAACTTCAAATAGACCCTTTCCCCGATGCTTTGGCAGTAGTTTTAGTTAAGCTTATAGTTTAAAGGCCTATAATTTTTAGCTAGTTTTCGTAGAAAAAATTCTTTAGTGAGGAGACCGCGACCTTTGAATTTTAAAAAGATTTCTTCAAATGAGCGCAAACTAGGCTCCCTAGAATCCATATCCGGGTTTAGTTTCAAATCTTATCAGTTTACATATATACAGGGTGTCGAATTTCTACGATAAAGCTAAATATAATTGTTATTATACAAGATACAAGAAAAAAATTTAATTTTATAAAATTATTTTAACAATCACAGGTGGCCAAAAGTCGTTGGTGATTTACAATTACATCTACAATGTTTGTTTCGAACATCCCTTACATTATTGCATTTTTAAATTGTGATGCATGTTTGTAAAACTAGACGCAGTAAGTGCGTTTTGGTGGCGAATTTTCATTAAATGCTTAGAATTAGAATAACTCAAATTGCTATTAGCCTAAGGTTCGTTGGCTAAGGAACCATTGTTCTTGAAAACATTTTAAGTTTATTTTCGGAAAATGCTTGTACATTTTCAGACAATAAGTTAATTTGATAAAACATGCTACATTGTTTCTACTATATAGGCTAAACAGGCAACAAAATTGATGCCGCCTTGCATTAAAGGGACATATTTCCTATAACATTTTTATAAAAATTAATTTCCATAAGACACTTGCTGCGTCCAGACTTTTTTTTAAATAAGATGTTAATACCCGTTATTGGTGAATTTTCGAAGAAAAAATTCGCCAATGAGGAGATCGTGACCTTTGAATTTCTAACAAAATTCTTAAAATAACCGCGGCCTAGGCACCCTGAAACCATATCCTAATCAGTTTCAGACTATATATATATATATATATATATATATATATATATATATATATATATATATATATATATATATATATATATATATATATATATACATATATATATATATATATATATATATATATATATATATATATATATATATATATATATATATATATATATATATATATATATATATATATATATATATATATATATATATATAATGTCTCCTACAAAAAAATATATCTTGTACATGTAGATATACAGTTTTAACTATAAATATCGAATGAAAATGTCAAACTCTCCCCTTCATATCTTCTTTAAAAATCTTATTACAAAAATATAGACATTCTTTCCACCAATCCTCTGCTATATATATATATATATATATATATATATATATATATATATATATATATATATATATATATATATATATATATATATATATATATATAATATTCAAATACAAAATTATATCCATCTGGTTACCGGGATAACTTATATAGGGTGGCGCATTGAAAACGAAACAGACCAATTTGCGTCCAGATAAATTATTTTTTTAAGAAACGCTGAAACACTTTGTCACATCAACCACTTAAGGGAGGTGATCACAACTCCTATATTTTAAATAACCACTTTGTCGAAACTTTGCAACTAACTCCAAAATGTATTTTCTGTTAACATGTCTGTTCGGATGTCGTTCATTAAACAAATTTGCGGTACGGTTCGCACAGTCATCGTTTTGGAAAAAAAGAGTAATTATTTCAACTCTTTCTTCTACAGAATACACCATTGTGAAATTAATTTTCGGTAGGACTATCAAGTATCAAACCTACCGATAAACTGAAATAATAAATCGCATTTCTCTCATTCCGATAAAAAGTGTTCTAATAGTGAAGTTTTTGTTTACAAACCAACAAAACATTGACTATCAGCATATTTCTTATCGGAATGAGTGAAATGCGTTTTTGCATCTTCATCTGTGAATAATTTTTAAACGAGTTGATAAAATTTCCAAAAAAATTAGTGTGCTGAATTCAGAAAAGAAAGAGCTTTCAAATGATGTAACACTCAACCCATGTTCCCTATTTAAAATATAAGGGTTGTTATCACCACCCTTAAGGTGTTGATGTGACAATGTTGAGTTTTATGTCAAAACATGTCCCCCTCAATATTAAAATTGACGTGTTTCAGCGTTTCTTAAAAAAAAATAATTTTGGACGCAAATCGGTCTGTTTCGTTTTCAATGCGCCACCCTGTATAGTAGAAACAATGTACCATATTTTAGCAAAATAACTTATTGTTTGAAAATGTACAAAGGTTTTCCGAAGATAAACTTAAAATATTTCCGAGAAGTAGTCTCCAAGTCTGTATGTAGTATGGACAAGTTTTACCAAGTAAGGGCAACAACAATCAATAAATTTAATGAAGATTCGCTACCAAAACGCTCTTACAGCCTCTCGATTTTTTTTGTTACAAGCATGCATCATATTTCGGTAAAAAATGCCAAATTGCAATAATATAAGGGTGTTCGAAAAAAAATTGTACGTATCACCAACGACTTATGGGCTATCCTGTGATTGTCAAAATAATTTTATAAGGTAGAGCTCAAGATAACCTATAATTAACGTATACAACTTTTTGTCGTATCTTGTATAATAACAATTATATTGAGCTTTACCGTAGAAATGCGTCACCCTGTATATATATAAACAGATAAAAACTGAAACTAATCCCGGATATGCATTCTATGGGGCTCAAGTTTGTGCTCATTTGAAGAAATCTTTTTAAAACTCAAAAGTCGCGGTCTTGGAATGCAAGACCCTGGAAACGGGTGCGGAGTGTGAACAATAACAGGACACGCAACAGTTGCCAAGGGAAAGGGAAATTTCAATTTACACCATCAAGGTACGGAATGCAGAGGACAATATTAGGATGACTAGGACATATACACTCAGAAACCCCAGTAGAGGGTAAATGAGGGTGCATTCTAGCCCGCTGGCCTGGTCTATTTTACCGACGGATCACGGCTGGAGGAGCAGCAATCCTACGGGGCACGAATATACATCGATACCCTGGGGGTGCGCGAGAGTTATGTTTTGGGCGCATATGCCACGGCATTCGAAACGAAGCTCTACTCTATTCTAATCAACAGGATGTGAAGATGACCTCTGAGAAATGTGTATACATTTGCTCAGATAGTCGGGCTGCCCTCCGGTCAACCTTGGCGTCCAGAATTAGGTCAACGCTGATTCAGAAGTGCGCTGACGCTCTTACGGGACTATCCAGGACAAAGGAGTGTGGGTTCCGGGACACTGTGGCGTCGCGGGGAGTGAAGTGGCGACTGATCTCGCAAGGCTTGGTTTCCGGCGGCTGTTCTGTGGCCCGGAGCCTGCTATAGGCATAAGTAGGAGAGTGGTCTCCAACTCCCTGTATAGGTGTACTGAGGAGGCCATGGAGAGGCACTGGAGGTCGGTCGGCGGCTGTAGGTAGGCGAGTGATTTCGTGGAGGGGACGGACATGGACAAGACTGTCTGGCTTCTCGGTAGGAGTCGCTCTGCTCTTCGTCGCATCACTGAAGTACTAACAGGCCACTGTGCTCTTTTTTACTCCCTCAGGGGTTGTCCACGGCTTTGCCGCCCCGATAACACTGCCACTGTGCTCTTAGAAGACACCTTACATTGGTAGGTGACGAGAGAGATGCCATTTGCCAGGGATTAGGTGAGAATGAAGAAACGTCTTAGCACTACATGTGTGAATGCGAAGTTTTTAGGAGTCTTGGTCAAAATTGTTCGGTTCGAGGACTCTGCAGAGGAGCCAGGTATGTTCCGTCAAATGGAAGACCGTCATGGCCTTTATTTCGAGGTCATGTTTATACACATTTCCCGAGTAATACTTTGGAAACAGTTCCTAATACGAATTTTCATATCATCTTTTGTATTAGGGGGTGTTTATAGATCTGATCTTTTACAAATCCCCATACACTGAAATCCAATTTTGTTAGATCTGGGGATCTAGCTGGCCAAGATACTGTTACTCCTCTGCCAATCCACTGTTGGTGACGAAACCGAGGAAGGGTAGAGCATGGTTGCTGGGTTGCCGGGGTTGGCAAAAAGGGCCCGTTGTGCCCTACTTGCCTGGCCTTAGGCTCCCCACCACTGCTACTACTACTACTACTACCATAGTCGTATTACTTTATAGGTTTGTTCTCGCTGTAATTAGTATAGCGCACTGACGAGCTCTAATTATAGCCTAACCGGTCTGCGGTTCTAATTATGATGAAAATACATCTATCCTTACGTAAAGAAATGGTAAAAACTTTTTAACCGGTAATACATCATCGCCAGGTCTAGAAATTGGGTTCTAATTAAGGTAAGAGATTGGGTTAACCTAAAAACTTTACAATAATAATGTTATTACACAAGAAAATATACAACCTTGATATCTTTTATCCAACCAAACAATATATTTTGTCATTTCGTGTCTGCGATACAACTATCATAATTGATAATCTGAGTCAAATATAAGATCAAACTAAGACAAGGGAACAAAATTACGTAAGAGTTTTATAAGAATAAATAACGATTTCGTATGCGTTCCCAATAAAACAATAATTAATGTCGCGTGTCAATAATATGCATATACTGGTTGGTTTTTTTATAGGAAATATGTTGATTGTAAATACGAATAATAATCAGCGTAATTTTCATTATACGTCCAACATAGATACTCACACAAACTTTCCAAATTACTCAACGATGTGTAAGTTTTAATTCCGTACAGTGTAATATGATTATAATAATAAATTCCACTAACTATGATCTAAATAAATTAGATTTTCGAGCTTTTCTAATTCTAGATATGGGGCAGCGATTCTCAAAATGTGCGGCGCGCCCACCAGGTGGGCGTGATAAAACTAACTGGGCCGGCGGGACAATATTGAGAAAAATTGAGAACAAAATATAATATTAGGAAATGTATTTGGTGTAATGAAAAAAGTCTAGACGCAGCAAGTGCATTATGGTATAATTTTCATAGAACAGGCCCAAATATCCCTTTATAAAATTTTTAGTGAATTTTCTTTTAAAAAAAATTCACTATTGTGGAGATCCCGACTTTTGAAAAAATTTCTTCAAATAAACGCTAATTAGGCCCCCCAGAACATATATCCGGGGTCAGTTTCATTTTATATGTTATATATATATATATATATATATATATATATATATATATATATATATATATATATATATATATATATATATATATATATATATATATATATATATATTTGATTAAATTTGGTGAATAAATTCCTTTTGTAAATGGCTTGGATAAGTTCGTTAGCCAGGAAAATCTTCCCAGGTTTTCCCGGAAAATTTTGTGTTTTCTTTCGAAAAAAAATTATATCTCCAAAAGGGCAACCAAATTAGTATGCGGGTTTACATCCTTATAGGTAAACTACCTACCAAAATTTAGCTATGTAGGTCAAAAGAAAAAAAGTTATAGGCATTTAAAGAAACATATATTGGGATTTTCCTCAAAACGTCAAAGTTGCGATTAAAAAACGTCAAAATCGGCAACATTTAGGCAAATAACTTGAATCTAATACGGGCTATGGGAATTAAATGTCTCAAGAAGGATGTTTTACAAACCCTGAAGTCTTAGTTTCAACCGTCATTGGCCTTCATTTTACTAAAATGTTTCCAAAAAATTCATTTCAAATAGACCCTTTCTCTGATGCTTGGCAGTAGCCTTAGCTTTAGAGTTTATCGTGTAATGGTATATAATTTTTGTCGAATTTTCGTAAAAAATCTATAAAGCTCAATATATCCGTTATTATACAAGATATGAAAAAACTCTTTATACATTAATTATAGGGTGTCTTGAGCTACATCTTAAAAAAATACAATCACAGTGTGGCCGATAAGTCGTTGGTGATACAAATGGATTCAGCAAGTGCGTTATGGTAGCGAATTTTGATCAAATGCTTCATATTTGAATAGCCCAATTTGCTATTGACCTATAAGGTTGACCAAGAAACGAGTTTTTGTGGGAACACTTTAAGTTTACTTTTGGAAATTTTTGTACATTTTCACACAATAAAGTTATTTTTATGAAACATGGCACATTGTTTTTACTATATAGGTTATACTGGTAACCAAAATTGATGCCTGCTTTCTTAAATAAAAAGAAAACAGACATATTTGCAACAAAAACATTTTTATGAAAATTAACTACCATAACGCACTTGCTGCGTCCAGAGTTGTTTCCTATCACATAGAAATCTAAATTTTGGTATATAGCTTTCCTTTAATGTCATAAACTTGTGCACCAAATTTGATTACCATAGCTTTTTTATTTTTGGAGATAAAAATTTGGTCGCTTTTTCTGGCTATCGAAATTGTCCAAACCACTTACAAAGGGAAGGTACACGCCAAATTTGATCGAAATCAGCCCATTATCTTTTGACTTATTGGTATCATATATATATATATATATATATATATATATATATATATATATATATATATATATATATATATATATATATATATATATATATATATATATATAACTAACAAACAGTAAGAAAGAACTAATGCCAGAACAAATCCAAGTACAAACATTTAAACAAAACTTAATTAATGCCATATAAATACAGGATACAGATACATACGACACAGTCCGAGAACACAACCAATCAGAGAACAGTCAATCGACCAATAGAAGCTCAACGCGCAGGCGGCACGTACAATCTCAGACATAGACCACACAGTAGCGATCATAGTCAGTAGCGTGCTGATGATTAACCGGGACGGTTCGAAACTGGAGTCCACGTAAGCAAATAAAAAATCACTGAAAGTACAGCAAACAAAGTGTATATTTAAAAGTGATTACAGTGTAGTGCAACATTCCAAAAGATATATATATATATATATATATATATATATATATATATATATATATATATATATATATATATATATATATATATATATATATATATATACTAGAGGGCCTAGTGCGCGCTCATTTGAAAATTTTTTTTTTCAAAATTTAAAAGTCGGAATCTCCGCATTAGTGAATTTTTTGTCGGAAAATTCACTAAAAAGCAATAGAATACACTTATATAAGATTGCACCAGCACTGCGAAATCTATTTATTATCTAACTTATCAGTCTTAAATTAAAAACAAGATTAATAATTATTTGTGATCCCCTTGGACCTTTCTTGCAAAGCAAAGTTTTTCCAAAGAACGTTTAATATCAGAAATTGACACTCTCTTTTCTATATTTATCTGATATCTACATTAGCGAATTTTCTTTAAAAAATTCATTAATGAGGAGATCGCGACTTCAAATCTTCAAATGTGCGCTATTTAGGACCCCTGGAACCCAAATCCGAGGTCAGTTTCAGACTTTATATGTATATATATATATATATATATATATATATATATATATATATATATATATATATATATATATATATTTGTGTGTGTGTGTGTGTGTCACACCAATAACTCAAAAAAAGAATGGACCGATTGTGATAAAATTTGGTGAGTAAGTCGCTTGGACAAGTTCGTTAGCCAGGAAAATTGGGCCAGGTTTTCCAGGAAAATAATGTTGTGTTTTCTTTCGGAACAAATTTATATCTCCGGAAATAACAAAGTAAGGGCAACCAGATTTGGTACGCGTGTTTGCATTATAAAGCATATGGTTCATTCTTTATAATGCAAACACGTATCAAAATTTAGGTCTGTAGGTTTAAAGACAAAAAAGTTATAGGCATTTAAAAAAATATATTTGGGGTTTTCCTCAAAACCTCAAAGTCGCGATTTGAAACGTTAAAATTGGCAACATTTAAGCAAAGAACATGAAACAAATACGGGTTATGTAAAGAAAATGTCGGAAGAAGAGTGTTCTGCAAACCCTTAGGTTTCAGCTTCAGCAGTTATTGTCCTTCATTTTACTAAAATATTTCCAGAAAATTCATTTCAAATAAGCACTTTCTCTGATGCTTCGGCAGTAGTTTAAGCTTATGATTAACGATCTATAATTTTTAGCTGATTTTCGTAGAAAAAATTCGTTAATGAGGAGGCCGCGACTTTTGAATTTTAAAAAGATTTCTGTAAATCAGTGCAACCTAGGCCCCTAAAATCCATATTCAAGTTTAGTTTCAGTTATTATCTGTTTCTATATATACAGGGGAGGGCATTTCTACGGCAAAGCTCAATATAATTGTTGCTATACAAGATACGAAAAAAAAATTTATACGTTAATTATAGGGTATCTTGAACTGCATCTTGTAAAATTATTCTGACAACCACAGGCTGGCCCATAAGTCGTTTGTGATACAATTTTTTTTTCCGAACATCCCTTATATTATTGCATTTTTAATCGAAATATGATGCATGTTTGTAGGAAAAAAAATCGAGACGCAGTAAGTGCGTTTTGGTAGCGAGTTTTCATTAAATGCTTCAAATTTCATTAACTCAATTTGCTATTACACTAAGGTTCGTTGGCTAGGAAATTAGTTTGCTCGGAAACACTTTAACTTTATTTTCGGAAAATTTTTGTACATTTTTAAATAATACGTTATTTTGATAAAATGTGGTTCTACCAAACTGATGGCTGCTTGCATTAAAGAGAGATATTTGCTAATAAAAACATTTTTATGAAAATTCACCTCCGTAACGCACTTGCTGCGTCCAGACTTTTGAATATAATAAATCAGCTATAACAGACACAAAACTTTTAATCAAAATAGTTATAAAAGTATTCGTTTGTAACTAGGACAGTCGTTAATTAGTTTAGATGTGTAATTTCCTTTATAAAATTTCTATGTATTTTATATTAAAGTTTTAATTTAGCTATAAAACATAATCTGGATCACATAATTTAAAATGTCATACAACCAGTTCTGCTAAAACGTTTATATAATATCAATCAAGCGACAAATAGGACAAAGTGGTTTTAAGAGTGTGAGGCCTGAATCTGCCAAACATGCAAATATGATTAAATAATTAAAACAATGTTATTAACCTTTCAATAGGCTAACAATATTCATAACATGAATTGGCTAAATTATAGTAGTAAGTAACTGGAGTATATTCATTGAAATCGAACGACCTACTAAGAGCTAATGTATTGCTTTTGTAATTGGTTTAAGTTTTATTTGATTATCTAGATTAAAAGAACCAACTACAAAAAAATAAGTACACTTGGAGAACACCCAAATCACCACAACACATATTTCAGAGTCCTTACGATCGTTTCGTTGACAATGTCAACATCTTCAGAGGAAGAAAATTCTAACATAAAAAACTAGATCCCTTGTATTTATATCGCGTCACGGTAAACGAACTAGTCCGAAGTAAAGTTGTCGTCCAAGACCGATTGTTTGTTTATTGCGCAGTGAAACTGCGGGGTCGGAGACCTGCTTTAATCTTCTGGTCGACAAATTTATGACCCTTATCTAATATATGTTTAAAAGGACCCGAGTTATCTAAAGAATCAGCACGTTTCCTTTCCATCTAGAAATTTACTATGTGGATATTGGATCATGCCGCCAAAGACATCTGGTGAGACAAACAACATCTACTTAACACATCTTTTTTAAATAGAAAAATAAAAACCTAGGTGTCTGTCTTACCATGTTAACTCCAACAAAGGATAAATAATTCAACAAAAATACTACATAAAAACTATATTTATATTGATTTTAATTCTACGTGAAAGTATTTATATTGACTCCATAGATACAACAAACCGAACAGATCTTTAAGTCGAGAACAAATAAAGAGAATAGTATAAGTATAAACCGGCCGAGTTATTGACAATAATTTTCATTCTACCAGACAAATGAGGAGTGTTTAAGCGGTCAAATGCAAAGAGAAAATAAAGGGCTTGATATTACAGGTGCCGCACGATTTAATGAAGTTTTGTTCTTAATAGACCTTAATATAAAAATACTTTCTAATAAATCAAGCATAGTTTGATGTCTAACATTTTTGACAAGTTTCAAATTTTCTTTGTCAATGTGGTGATTATTATCCCATATATGTTGTGCCACACATGATTTGTCCACCGTACCATATCGTAACTGTGCGAGATGTTCACGAAATCTGGTGGTTATGTTTCTCCTAGTTTGGCCCACGTATTTAAGATCACAATCTTTGCAACTAATCTCATAAATGCCCGACATTTCAGTGACTTTGTCTTTGTCTTTCATATTACCCAACAAATTTTTTAAATTACTTTTCGTCGAAAACGTCAAATGTAAATCGGCTTTCTTAAAAATACTTTCCAAACCCTTTGTGATTTGTGGTTCATAAGGTAAACACAAAAATGTTTTCTCTATTTTATAATTCTTAAATGTCGTACATTCGCATATCATTTTCTTTGTTCTGTGTTTGTTAACAAATTTGTCTATTAAACCATCCGAGTAACCGTTATATCTCACCACATTTTTTATGTATTTTAATTCTGTATTAAATCTATTTTTACTCAACGAAAATTTAATCAATCTATTTACTAAGACATTTAAACTAGCCGTTTTTTGTGCAAACGTATGATGTTAGTCGTTAGGAATATAACTAATAGTACCGTTTACTTCCTATAGACATCGAATTCTTATTTTTATTTTTAATAACTAGTACATCTAGGAACGAAAGTTTATTGTTGATTTCTATTTCGTGGGTGAATTTTATTGAATCAAGTTGACTATTTAGTTTTTCAGTAAATTCTTCAACCTTACATGTATTTGTGTCAAACACACAAAAAAATATTAATTTAAAATAGGTGTGTTTGGTTTAAGCAAAACTTCTTTAAACTTAAAAATTTTAAAATTTATAACGATGTTTACATAACTACTAAGTGAAGATCGAAACCTGTGATGAGCACTGATAAATACACTTTGAGAACCCAAATCACCCAAACACATCTTGTTAAACACCTGACGATCGTTTCACTACTAAATTTAGCGGCATCAGAGGACGAAAAATTCTCAGAATTCTCTCTCTTAAAATTTGTCATCCTCTGATGACGCTAACTGTGTTAGTGAAACAATCGTCAGGTCTTTAAAAAGATGTGTTGTGGTGATTTGGGTTCACCAAGTGTACTTATGATGATTACATACATTTAAAAAATGTAATCACCGATCTATTTAGTTAAGTTAAGTTTGACATTATTTCTTTACTTGTTTTTATGGTTATAATTTTTGCTTATCATCACCATCATTATCATCATCACATTCTAAAGGCAATGTCGCCTTAGCGTCGCACCCAAGACTCCCTGCCTTTAGTGGCCCTTTTTCATTTCATTGCAGGTAGCACATTTTATCAATTGGGCCAGTTTCTGGAAAAGCCTTCGTCTTGATTTACCTCTC
This sequence comes from Tillus elongatus, assembly GCA_964006375.1. Lineage (NCBI taxonomy): Eukaryota > Metazoa > Arthropoda > Insecta > Coleoptera > Cleridae > Tillus > Tillus elongatus. The sequence continues at coordinate 12,812,647 of OZ023264.1, forward strand.
CTATTAAAGCCTCGGTGGGCCAAGGGTAAGAACGTGTGCCTTTGAACCGAAGGGTATTGGGTTCGATTCACACACAAGGTTTCCCCTTAACTTTTTCAGTACATACAAAATCGTCATCAACCGATGCTGTGGCATTGTTTTTAAGCAAGTTGAATGTCTGCACGTCCTGCCCTTCGGAGGGGGCGTAAGGCTATCAGTCTCGTGTCCTTGCAATGTTGGGCACGTTAGAGATTCCTACCTTCCTTACCGAAAGGTAGGAATTCGGCGAAAATTTACAGGATGGTGGGGGTAAAACTGCTCCCTGGCGTCGGTAATTAGCCATATTTGCGGAAATAGACCGACGTTGAAGTACAAAAAAAAATACCTCTCCCTTTTTCAAGTGCGTACTCTTCAAATAATGCTATCAGAAAGTTATTATGTCTTATAATATGGCCCAAAAATTTTGCTTTCTTCCTTTCGGTTTCTTTCAGCAAACAACTCTCTTTTAGTACTTCTTCTGGCTCACTTTAATTTATCTTTCTATCAGTGTACCTTCTCTTTGCCATTTGTATCTGTATCCATATTTCAAAAGTTTACATTCTCTTCATGATCTGCTTATTCCAAGTTCAGATTTCTTTGCCTTATATTGTGGGGATCCATACGTATGATTTAATGAGCGTCTTCTTCATATCCAAGGTAAAATGTTTATTAGTGAGGAGAGTACTGTGTCTCTTGAATGCTTGCTTCGCCAGTGCGAGCCTCCTTATCAGTTTAACTGAATTTAACATCATGCATAATAATACTCCCAAGGTACGTGATCATCTCTACGTGTTTGAGTTGTTGGTCCTTTAGTTTTATATTCATTCTCGTATTCATTCTATCTTTAAATATCTTCGTCGTTTTGTTTTCGTTATATTGATTTTTAGTTTGATGCTTTTTAATACACATAATGCTCTGTAATCCCTTCTTTTGTTTATCCTCTCTGCGCCCTGTGCATATTACGCACTAGAACAGTTTTCCATTCGTGTTGATTTCTGCTATCTTTTGCTTCAATTTATTTGTTGTATCTTCAATGGACAAATTAAGCAAATATGGCAATAATATATCTCATTGCTCTACACTTTCCCTCATTTTAGCTTTAACGTCATATGCGTCAGTATATAATATAAATAATAATAAGTCTTTATTTGCACTACAACCAAAAGCGAATAATACAAAATTCACAAAAAATATAAACCTTTAATGTAGTATAGGGGCGAAGTTCAGTGAAACACATAAATGTGTGCTCTGCTCTTCCACTTAACCCAAGCATCCACATTCTTTACTATATACTATATATACTGGCACACCGTAGCGCGAGACATCAGTCAAGAACTTGAATGGTCACACATCAGCACCTCATCTAATAAGAACACAATAAGCACGGCAAAAGGGTGGAAAAGTGTAGTACGAAGAGGAAGGAGAAGATGAGAATAGAAGTAAAATCAGAAACAAAGAAAACAAAAAGCAGTCTATCTGCTTACACAAAAACATACACCCACATACATCACTGTCTACAATGCAAATAGCCGAACATGGCCCCCCTGAATGATCGCGCCGACAACTTTTTCATATCCACCGGTATACTATTGTACACGCTGCAAATATCGTACGAAAAAGATCGCCTGTAAATGTTCGATTTATTCTTAGGCACAAACAACAAATCCTTCATTTCAATGTTCACATTATGCACATCCGTGCGATATGTTATCTTCTCGCACAAGTACCGAGGCCATCTTGACTGAATTATCGAATGGTAAAAACAGGCTCTATGTAATTTCATTTTGTTATTCATGTTCAGCCAGCCACTCATACGATATGTGATCATACTGACGCACCCAATAAATTAACCTCAAGCACGAGTTTTGTAACTTTTGTATTTTACTTATATACTCGGCATCAGGACACGAATAATACAACGCCAAGCAATACCGCAAATGTGACAGGATCAGTGAATTACATAGCGTAGTTTTCAGTCCACGCGAAGGATACGATCTATGAGGATACAATAGTTTTAATCCACCATATCCTCGTTGTAAACATTTGTAACCCCCCTCTCTCCCCCCCTACACTAAGTTTTCATGGGGAAGGCCAGGCTAGGACTATACAGACCAGCCTGCAATGGTAGACTGAAGATCAACGCAGGCTTCAGCGGAAACTGCAAAATTCAGGAGATCGTGAAGGAGCCCATGCTTGAAATGAGGTCAGACATCGCGAGCCCGTGAATGTGCAGGGAAAACAATTTTACAGTGGAGATCCCCGACCGAGAGGCCTCTCGGGAGGAGATGCCGGGCTTACCACGGGACGCGTTCGTCTGGTTCACGAGGCGTTTATTCGGAAGGACCGAGGGTAAGTCATAGTATTTTCCTCAGAGCCCATGCAACGATCAGTCCGAAATGCACGCCATCCTTCACTCTGTGCGGGAGAACAAGAGGAGGGACTAGACCAACAAGCGGAACCTCATAGCCACAGACAGCCAGGCAGCTCTTAAGGCCTTAAGTAGCCCACGGGTAAACTCCAGGCTGGTAAGTGAGTGCCGAGAGGAGACAAGCGACCTGGCTGGGCAGAATCAAGTCACCCTCATCTAGGTGTCGAGTCACTCGGGGGGTCAAAGGCCATGAAGAAGCTGACAGTCACGCGAAGAGAGGGTCAGCAGAACCATTTATGGGAGCAGAACCGGTTCTGGGCGTGACAAAGCGCACTGCCAGGGGAGCCATTAAGTCATGGGTCAGAAACTAACATAAGGTTTACTGGACAGACTGCCCAGGGCTCAGACATGGGAAGTCAATAATTGACGAACCCAGTTCCAAGAGAGCTGTGGAGCTGCTAAATCTAAGCAGAAGACAGCTCAGAAACATAGCAGGTCTCTTCACGGGACACAAGTTTGGCATGTGGCTTTCTTTTGTAAGTGGATTGGATAACTTCGTTTGCCAGAAAAATCTGACGAGGTTTTCCTAGAAAATTTTAAGTTTTCTTTCGAAAAAAATTGTTATCTCAAAAAACAAAAAAGCTATGATAGGTTTACAATATAAAAAGTAAACTATATACCAAAATTTAGATTTATATATTACAAGAAAAAAGTTATAATACAAGATTTGGTGCCAGATCATTGAAAATGAAAATTCACTACCATAACGCACTTGCTGCGTCCAGACTTTTATTTTAACTGCACAAGAGCTGCTTCTATAGGTTGTATTTATTAGAAATCAAAGTTTACAGAAAATCAAATGCAGTAAATTCAATTAATTTTAAAATATTTAAGACTCTCTAAATAAACGGGAAGCGGTTTCGGTAAGAATTAATTAATTACTTAAGGCTGGCTGACTTTATAAGAGCCGATTGTTTTGAGTCGTAGCTCCATTAATTACATAAAAATTAATGAACATCTAATTTTAAATGTAATAAATAATTAGCAATATCTAAAAAAATCAGTCCATCTTTCATGGTTATTATTCTTCAATAAACAGATAAAAAGCCAGTTGTTTACAGTTTCCTTGTTAAAAAACATATAATAATATGTTTTATTATTCATCGATACTGAGTTATAAAAACAAATACATCAAATATTAGTCAAGTAATATAATATACCTGATTGAATATTATTAATGATGTGATTGTCATGTAAATTATACGTGATCGTGAAGTAATCTCATACATATGCTTGGAGTATTGTACAATAACGACCTTTAAATACCATCACTCTCAGTCTTCAACGAGTGTCATTATCAGTTCCCACAATGGTAGTTTCTATTACATGGTTATTTTTGTTGTCAAGTTATTTATAGTATTCAAAAATAAAAAATAATTCTAATAATGATTTCCTAGATACAAAAAACATAAGAATTCTGACACCTACGTTTTGTTATTTGTAAAACACAAAAAATTGATAAAATAATAAATTAAATCTATAAAAAGTCAGTTACAACGTAAGTTCAGATAAATATAGAAGGTAAAGGTAAAGGTAAGATGCTTACTGGCAATTAGGCCATTGCTGACCCTTTTTGCTCATCTAAACTAACCTACCCTCCGCCTTGAGCTCGATCTCAACGACGACAGTGATTTGAAAAATCATCCGCCGCCGGTGACTCTCGAACCGTCGTTCCCCGGGTCCGTATTGGAAAGTCTGAATCGACTTTCCCGCACGGCCACGGAGGCGCTAAGCAAAAACCATAATAATGTGCTTTTTACATTGTATCCATTAAAAATACATTAAAGAGTTTCCGAGGCAATGTCAGTTTGTTTAAAAACACCTAAGCAAACTGTTTTGTAATTAAAGTTGTCATTTAAATTGTGAGTATTATAATTTTAGTTTGAATATCGTTAACTTCAATTCTGAAAAATGGTTAGATTAACGGAAATGCATAAAATAACAGTTATACAAATGATTGGTTACGGAGATTAAACCCGAACACAACATGAAGTAAGTCGCCTATTTCATAAGAAATTTCCTGATTTACCACCTATATTCCAAGGAACAATTAGTAAAATAGATAAGCAGTTTCGCGAGTTTGGTTATGTAAGGCAGATAAAAAAAGCAGCCAATGAACGGAGTGATGAAATCAAATTAGATGTGATGCTCGAATTTGTGGAAAACCCACATACATCGGCTAGACAGGCATACACTACATTTAATGTTAGCCACGCATCGATAGTTAACATATTAAAATAAAATAAAATGCATCCCTATAAAATGAGACCTACTCAGGAGCTCATGGACGACGAATTTGATATAACTTATTTTTGTAAGCGAATGATGGACATGTTGGATAACAATATTATCCAATTAGAAGACGTTATGTTTTCTGATGAGTGCACTTTTTCACTTAACGGTCAGGCTAATCGGCAAAATCGTCGCTACTGGGCAACGACAAATCCTCACTGAATGAGGGAAGAACACACACACAATACCCTCAGAAGGCTAATGTTTGGGCAGGGATTGTTGGAAACCATATCATTGGTCCCTTTTTCATTTAGGGTAATTTGAATGGCGATATTTATTTGGCACTACTTCAAAATGATGTCATTCCAACTTTGGCAAATTTAGATCCTGATCCAGGAAAATGTCAAGTTCCAGTGAATACGATATAGTTTCAGCAGGATGGAGCACCCTCACATTACCAACTCAATGTCCGGAGTACATCGATGCAATATTTCCCAATTGGTGGGTAGGAAGGCGAGGATCGATAGAATGGCCAGCGCGATGACCTGTTCTTACCTTATTAGATTTCTTTTTATGGGAATATGTGAAGAGCATTGTGTACAAAACCAAACCTTTTGATTTAAATGACTTAAAAAACGAATAACGCTTGCAATTAGGTGGATAACGCCTGATATGTTAAATAATGTTAGAAGACAATTTATTTAAGATTAGGGTGTTGCCGATAAGTTCGCGGTGAACATTTTGAACATCTACTTCATCGACATTCATAGTTCTTTTTAGTGTTTTACATTTTGCATTACATTTTGCATTACATGTTAGTTTTTTATTGTATTGTAGCAAATTTCGGCAACCACATGATTTTATTTTATTCTTAATTTTTTTTAAAGGCAACCCCCAATTTCGACCATGATTACATTAGCGTATGTAGGTTAGACAAAAAAATTAAGAAAAACGATTTTAAATTATAAAACACTAAATTTAATGATAATAATTATGTAAAAAATCAACTAAATTAAGTAGTAATTATGTTATTAATTAAGTAATTAAATTAGATTACTTCTTGTGGGGATACTTAAAAAGCAAGGTATACGCTAATAAACCGGAGAATTTAGAAGATTTGAAAGCAAGAATGCGTCAAGAGATACATCGTATACTTGCTGACGTTACTGACAATGTTTAAAATAAATTTATTAATTGTCTTGGCTACTGTCAGGCAGCAAACGGTGTACAATTTGAACATTTACTTTAGTTGATTTTTTACATAATTATTATCATTAAATTTAGTATTTTGTAATTTAAAATCGTTTTTCTTCATTTTTTTTTGGTCTAACCTACATACTCACGCTAATGTAATCAGGGTCGAAATTGGGGGTTGCCATTTAAAAAAAATTGTCGGTGACGTCATATCTCGAACAACGATGACGTCACAAATATGGGTCGTATGTCAAAAAGTGTCTTTGTTTAAAACAAAATCGACGTGTCAGTGGATTTTTTCGAAAAACACTAAATTTCAGAAATAATGAGTTTATTTTTTACTTATCGAAAGCACTGCATAGCTGAACCTACTGCCAAACCATCAGAAAGAGGGTCCATTTGAAATGGATTGTTCGATAATATTTGAGTAAAATGAAGGATAATGGTGGTTGAAGCTGAAACTTAAGGCTTTGTAAAACACACCTATCACGACATTTCTTCTGGACAATCCATATTTGTTTCAGACTATTTGTCTGAAAATTGCAAATTTTGACGTTTCAAATCGCGACGTTTTAAGAAGAAAATTATAAAATTTTCAAAATATTTTTTCTGCTACTTCTTGACCTTTTTGCGTCAAGAAAACTTAACCGTTCTATGTAAATATTCAATTAGTTTTGTTAGCCACACAAAATATTTTGTTCTTGTACTTGGCTTTGATCACCAGTGGCACCCAAAAATTTTCTCTTTAAATAGCTATAACTTTTTCCTTTTAACGTAGAGATATGAATTTTGGCCTGTATGGTAAGTTTATCAGTAGAAACGTATGTGCCAAATTTAGTTGTCATAGCTTTGTTATTTTCGGAGATACAAAAATTTTCCGATAGAAAACCCAAAATTTTCCCGGAAAAACTGGTTTAATTTTCCTGGCTAACCAATTTATCCAAGCCACATACAAAAGGAAGGTACCTACCAAATTTCATGAAAATCGGCTAATTATTTTTTCAGTTATCGGTGACTTTTTGAATTTCCTGCCTCTTCATAGGAAGTGCAACACTGCTCCTGTCAACAAGCATCAGTTGACTCCGATCAAATTTTGAACAAGCTGCGTCATTTGGTTTGTGTTAGATAGCCATTGAAAGCAGACAACCTCTTAAGTTATAACGAAAATGGAAAGAAGTGAATTTCGTGTGCTCATCAAACATTATCTTTGCGGAAAATAACATCACTCAAACCAGAGCTAAGCTTGATAAATACTATGGGGACTCTGCACCATCAATTTGGATTACTAAATTTCGTTGCGCCCGTACAAGCACAAATGTCGCCGAACGTTCTGAACGCCCAGTTGAGGTCGCTACACCCGAAACAATTGAAAAAATTCACCATATCGGAGGTTGAAAGTGCGGGAGATTGTGGAAGCAATAGGCATATAACATGGCTCAGTGGTTTCTATTTTGCATGATCACTTGGGTATGAGAAAGCTATCCGCAAGATGGGTGCCGCGTTTGCTCACAATTGACCACAAACGCAATCGTGTGACAACTTTGAAGGAGTGTTTGGCGTTGTTCAACCGCAATAGGGACGAGTCTTTGTGCCGTTTCGTAACCGTGGACGAAACATGGATTCACCACAACACACAAGAGACCAAGCAGCAGTCAAAATAGTGGGTTTCTCCGTGCGAATCGGTACCGAAGAAGGCCAAGGTGGGTTTGTCAGCCAATAAAGTCATGGTGACCGTTTTTTGGGATGCACGCGGTATAGTCCACATTGATTACATTCAAAAGGGAAAAACAATCAATGGTGAATATTATACCAAACTATTGGACCGATTCAATGACGATTTGAAGAAAAAACGACCGCATTTGGCCAAGAAAAAAGTTCTTTTCCACCAAAACACATGTGTGGTCTCCATGGTGAAATTGCATAAATTGGGCTACTAATTGCTCCCTCATCCACCCTATTCTCCGGAATTAGCCCCGAGTGACTATTTCTTGTCTCCAAACGTAAAGAAATGGCTCGGCGGAAAGAGATTTGACTCCAATGATAAAATCATCTCACAGACAAATACCTATATTAAGGACCTCGATTAATCTTTTTTTGGAAGGGATAAAAACATTAGTGAAACTTTGGACGAAGTGTATAGAGCTCAAAGGAGAGTATGTTGAGAAATAAAATGATTTTTTGTCAAACCTGTGTTTCATTCAAAAAGTCACGGACTTATTGACCCGCCCTCGTATATATATATATATATATATATATATATATATATATATATATATATATATATATATATATATATATATATATATATATATACACACATATATATATATATATATATATATATATATATATATATATATATACAGGATGTCCCAATAGTGTGTAATTCCTCTATATATTCCTTACCCTAAGAGCTATCAAAAAAAACTTCCAACAATTTTTTTTTGTAATTATCTAAGATATATCGAGAAAATATTTTCTTCGTTATTTTAAATGGAATGCTATACTTTTTATTGCATTTTTTTAAAAAGATTAAAAAATAAGTGTAACTTTGTGTAGCATTCCCTATAGCTATCTTTGATATTTGTGAAAATATTACGACTTTCTTTTTTTTAACTCCGATTTGCATGTTACTTCAAACGTATGCTATGGGATGAGTTTTGAGTTTCCGTGCCTTAAATTCGAAATATCAATAGACGACATTCAGTTCTTTGAAATAGTTGAAGAATAATTTATCATCATTGTACAGGGTGTATTTCTTTTGGGTTACAACATACGTAACTTTAAAGCCGCATAACTTGTGTTTTTCAAATAGAACACCCTATATTTTATGGATTGGTCAGGTAGGTCATTCAATTCTGCATCGATGTAGTATGAGTTTTCCTATACCTATAACTGATAGTTTTCGAGTTATAGTGGTTCGTTTTACTTTTGCTTGTAAAAACTGTATTCTGTCAGATACAGGAGGCACAGACAACGTAACAACTGATATTTATTGTGGGCTCTAAAATTTCGAATTGTTCTAACGTATTGTCTTTTTTAGGTTATTTTCTGTGCTAATGACTGGTTTATTATTATTTTTATTATTATTATTAGTATAGTTATGTAATATATGTATAATATATAATATATTTTTATACTCATGTAATATATATTATAATAATAATAATAAACCACAATCATTAACATAAATAATAATCTAACAAGACGATACATTAGAACTATTCGAAATTTTAGTGACGTTTATCTGTCATCTCACAATAAATATGAGTTGTTACGTTCTCTGTGCCTCCTGTATCTGACAGAATACTGTTTTTAGAAGCGAAAGTAGAACAAACTCGAGAAGTGTCGACTATAGATATAGGGAAACCCATACTACATCGATGCAGAATTGAATGACCTACCTGACCAATCCATAAAATATAGGATGTTCTATTTGAAAAAAACAAGTTATGCCACTTTAAAGTTAGGTATGTTGTAAGCCTAAAGAAATACACCCTGTACAATGATGATAAATTATTCTTTAACCATTTCAAAGAACTGAATGTCGTCTATTGATATTTCGAACTTAAGGCACGGAAACTCAAAACTCAGCCCAAAACCTACGTTTGAAGTAACATATAAGTCGGAGGGAAAAAAAAGAAAGTCGTAATATTTTCACAAATATCAAAGATAGCTATAGAGAATGCTACACAAACTCACATTTATTTTTTAATTTCCATAAAAAAATGCAATAAAAAGTATAGCATTCCATTAAAAATAACAAAGTTGATAGCTACTTCCGGTGCAACCGGAAGGTCCATAAAGCTAAATATATTTTCTCGATATAGCTTACATAATCGTAAGAAAATTTTGTTTAAAGTTTTTTCGGCTAGCTCTTAGGGTAAGGGATATATAGAGGAATTACACACTATTGGGACACCCTATATATATATATATATATATATATATATATATATATATATATATATATATATATATAAACACAGATCTCCCCATTAGTGAATTTTTCGTTTTACGAAAAATTCGCTAAAAAGCCTTTAAAATGACAGACATATTAACAATAAGACAAGTTACGACGTCTGGGTCGTAACACTTTATTTTCTATCAACCCAGAAACTCTAATTTAGCACCTAGTAAAACCTTTATAAACGCGAAACCTGTACTAGATTCCATCGAAACAACTTTAATAAAGATAATGAACTAAATCATTTTTGGGGATATATAATGTTTGTCTAAAAAAATGCATTTTGTCCAGGAAACTTATCTAATTGAGGTGCCAACTTCTCAGAGTTATTTACGAATGAAATGCACGTACTAAGTTTAATATAATTGGATTGCTTATTCTTTATTCACCAAATACAGAAGTCCCACTACAAAAATTCGATAAGGATAAGTTCGTCAGCAAAAAAAATCGCCACAGTAATTCCGGGAAAATTGGATTCATTATTTTTTAAGTTATCGCTCAGATACACAATTTCCTCTACGAATATTAGATAAAAATGGACCACGTTTCACCCCTTGCTTCAATCATAAACTATCAACTTGTGTACAGTTAGGTAAACTAATCTAGTAAATAAAGACAGGTAGGTGTATTATACGTGTTATAATTTGCCAGCAACAGGTAAAGGAGAAATGTTACACCTGCTTGTTGGGCCAACTCTACAGCGGTTAACCGCAAATACCATGTGTGGAAAACAAATAGATTAGAAACCTGAAACCGCTTGCCGTCTATGTACATATATTTATTATTATTATTATTATCATTATTATTATTAATATTATTATTTATTGGCATAAATTATACATTATGTTAATACAATAAGTCTTATGCGACTTGTGGTGTATCATATAACATAATTTAGAAGGTTGAATCCTAAATAGTTTGACAGTCCGACACCAAATTCAATAAACCACAGATTATGACGTACCAAACTTAAATCCTTTTTTCTCTTCTATTTCGCACCTTCTAACACTTCAACCATCACCTTCATTTACCATAAATCTCTGCTATTCCATAATGTCTTTCTAACTGCTATTCTTTCCAAGCAACCCATATTTTCACTAAAATTTTTAAATTTGTAGGAGATAAAAATGACTTTAGTTTGACAAATATCAATATTTTCAAATAACAATTAGTGCTGTAGTTATATAAAAAGTTCGGGACGCAGTGAGTGCATTATAGTAGTGAGTTTTTATAATAATACACGATTAGTAAGGTACTAATCCTTTAAAGTTAAATGGATCTTCAAAATTGGTTTTAGAGGTCCCAGTAAGAGATTACTTGAAGAAATGTCTATTTTCTATGGAGCTGGAGAATTAAAATTTGGTGCATACCTATATATAAATACTGCAAGTCACTTTTCAAAAATTGGGTTACAATATTCATTAAAGTTGCAAAAGTTTTCCAGAAAAAAAATTAATTATTTACAAACGGAATGTACGTGCCAAATGATCCATATAGCAGGTATTTTTCCTTATTAATTGCTTGGATCGTTTTGTTTAAGTCAACCTAATCGAACTAGTTTTTATAAGCAAAACAACTAAAAAGGTATTTTACATAGGTTTTACTATGTCTCAAGATTTAAGATTATAGCTTAATGGGAAATTGAGTTATCGGATTTGAAATCTTTTTACGAAAATTCTCTACCACAACGTACTTGCTGCACCCAGACCTTCTTCATCGCTTATTTGCTGTTGCTGTATCCATACTTTTTTAAATGATAAAATATTGTAGCACTCTATGTGAGACTGACAAACAAGGCAACCTCAGATTCATTTTTGGAAAAATATTTTAAACAAATCAAATGAGGTAACAATTTAAACATAAATTGAAAATCTTGGGTCGTGGCTTCGTCACGGGGGTTTTCCTCCCCGTTTTACATGTCGAACCACCCTCAATGCGTAAACAAGAACAATAAAAACAAGAAAAATTTCTTCGGAACAACCCCTAAGAAAGTTTCCTTTTCATCTTCTTCCCCGCGCAGCACCCCTATTCACTCCTGGTCCTGTAACTTTTTTAGGGGCCGTTTGCAAGAAAATTTTCTTGTGGTATGTGCATCCAGAAAGGGTTCTAAACATGTTTCTGAATTTATTTATTTTCTAAAATTCCTCCATGTGCCAAACTACAAATTTACCGAAAATTTAATTTTTATTTCCAAAAGGAGTATACCTGCCAAGTTATAAACATGGCAGGTATTTTTCCTTATTAATCGCTTGGATGATCCATTTTAGTCAAATTAATCGAACCAATTTCTGCAAACAAAATAACAAAAAAGGTTTTTTTAAATAAATTTGTAGTTATTTTTCAAATCTAGTACCGACGCTACATTTACATGGGTTTTATTATGTATCAAAACTAAAGATCATAGTTTAATGGGAAATTGGGTTATCTCTTTTTGAAATATATTTACAAAAATTCTCTACATAATGCACTTGCTGCACATAAACTCTTTTCAACACTTATTTACTATTACTGTATCCATACTGTTTGAAAATAAATGAAATATAAACAATACAAAATTTGGAAATTAAAATTTTAATAATTTACACTGGACACCTGATTATGTATGTAATTAAACTACTTTATGATCTTATGTAGTTTCCTTTACTTGAAATGTTCCACAAACAGTAAAAGCTAAGAGTAAAGAAAACCGTAAATACCTAGGTACCCTAAGTATTATACTTATATTAGTTTGTGGTAGGTATACTTCCTCTTGAAATAATTTTGTTTCACTTTGGTAATACAGTACCTCCATGCATTGATTAAGAACCTTAATCTGATGTACACAACCACTTTCTTATTTGTTTGATTGGATGTTAGAATCATAATATACTACAGTCACAGTCGACGGCCAAAGGCATTGGTTAAAGTTATGTTAAAATTAAAAGTGGGGTTATTATTTACCTACTATTTCCATTCATCTTTGAATATAGGTAGTTGTTTTATATTCTGAGATTCTAAGGTATTAGCGGAGTCGATTTCGAAGTTATGCGTAGAACGTATATGTTTCTCTCGTGACTCCGTGACTCAGTTAACAAATGACAAATAGTGGTGTTGCCAGATTAAACTTGAGAGTTGGAGATGGCTTTTAAATATCGTGAAAATAGGAAGTTTAATATTTATACATAATAAAACGTAGTTCTAGATTGCTTTTACAAATTGTTGAATCACTTTCATTAAAATATCTATTTATTTACATTTTTCTGACATCTACAGATTTAGATGAGAGCAATCCCGCCGGTTGTTTATTGCGACATATTTTCGTAGCCTGTCCATTTAAAACTTAATTTGTAGACTTTGTTTGCAATGGCAGCGGAACCCTGGGTTATCTGTCTGACCTTGTCTAACATTATAGGCATCCATTTAGAGGTAATTTCAGATCATATTGTAGATTATTTATTTCTTATTTAGTTATGACTCAAGATCTACTGAATGAATTGAGGTAAAATTTGGTAGGTAGGACCATTTGTACAATGTGTACGTGCTTGTCAAGTTTTAGTAATATTTCTGACAATTAAAAAGATATTGCGTTTTCAAGCAATTTTTTATATTTTTGTGTAAAAGTATTTGAGTGTCAAAACTATCTAACGAACTCATCCAAGCTATTAACAAAATGAAGGGAATATTGGTGAAGTCTTTTTTAAGTTATCGGTTGAATACATACATATATATATATATATATATATATATATATATATATATATATATATATATATATATATATATATATATATATATATATATATATATATATATGAGACATACTTGGTTCTCGGGTTGAACCGCGTCAGAATTTATGAAAACTCGACGTTAAATTCTGGACGAGGTTCAACCCGAGAACCAAGTATGTCTTACACTGAAGACCGCGGAAATCTTTCTAAACATATATATATATATATATATATATATATATATATATATATATATATATATATATATATATATATATATATATATATATATATAAATAGTGCTGCAAATTGAATCATGACTTCCAGAGAGAGAAGTGAAAATTTATTCTCTTCAGAAAGACATTGAACCTAACCAATAAACAATTAGCAATTGATTTTTCTTATAAAATCAATGTAAATGCTGGAAAGCCAATGAATAAAAACTGAGATAATTGCTTTTGCTGTCAGAAATTGCTTAAAAGCGCAGAAATTGCTTCTAGTGGAAGCTTTGTCTTTAGAAATAAAAGCAATTGCTTACATATGCTTAAAATGTTACGAATGAACTAAGAAATTGCTTTTTCTAGTGTGGCTATTGCTTTCAAATTTGTAAGGTAAGTCAACCTCTGTATCGTTTGCTTGTAGATTCAACCTATTTGAGCCTTTTAAAATTATATGGCTGAATATATAAATGTGCGTAAAAGAAAAATATACAGTGTGCGTAGAAATTACAGAGACGTGATTTCAGAAAGTTATATCAGTTTGACTGCGAAAATGTTGAGTGGTCAGCAAATTAGTCTTTGACTAATACTGGTGAAAGACGAGGTGCTACACTATCATCTATAAATAAGATGAGAGTCTTTTTTGCAACAGTTGTCGGGTCCCGGTTTTCAAAATTCTGTAGACGTAGAACTCGATGTTCACCAGTCTACTGTCTGTAGGACGTCCACTTCCGTATTTCATGCAGTTTTGGAGAAGGCCAATATTTCCATTAGATTTCCAAAAAGTGCTGAAGATTTTGTGGAAGCTAAACGGTTGTGGTTAGAGCGATAGAGTCGGTGCGATAGACTGCACACACTAAGACGGTTCTAAACCTCTTTTTGTATTCTTAACTGCTTGTTAAAGTCACTATGTGAAAACTGGAACCTGTGATGAGCACTGATAAGTACACTTGGAGAACCCAAATCACCACAATACATATTTCAAAGACCTTACGATCGTTTCGCTGACAACTTCAGCGTCATCAGAGGATGAAAAATTCTAAAATAAAATCAACCGCTACTGTGTATTCATATCACACCTAGGTAACGAACTAATCCTAAGTAAAAATTGTAGTCGGCGACCATCGTTTGTCTATTGTGTTAATATTGAACGGACGAGGTCGAAGAACTACTTTAGTCTAATGGTCTACAAATTTATGAGCTTTTATATAATCTAAGGATAATGGGCTTAAAACGAAAGGTACCGAGATATTTAAGGAAGCTACACTTTTTTTTAAATCTAGAAATTTCACTATGTGAATATTGGAGCAACAAAAGAAAGACCGACCTGTACATCTGGGGAACAGATCAATAACAGCCGCTCATCTTTTTATATTGAAAAAAACAAACCGAGTGTTTGGCTCGAAAAGTTTTGTTCTTGATCGACCTTGATATATAAATACTTTCAAAGGCAGCAAGCATAGTTTGATGTCTAACATTTTTGACAAGTTTCAAATTTTCTTTGTCAATGTGGTGATTATTATCCCATATTTGTGCCACACATGATTTGTCCACCGTATCATATCGTAAATGTGCGAGATGTTCACGAAATCTGGTGGCTATGTTTCTCTTGGTTTGACCCACCTATTTAAGATTGCAATATTTGCCACTTATCTCATAAATACCCGACAATTCAGTGGCTTTGTCTTTGTCTTTCGTATTACCCAACAAATTTTTTAAATTACTTTCCGTCGAAAAAGTCAAATGTAATACGGCTTTCTTAAAAATACTTTCCAAACCCTTCGTGATACGTACCACGTATTAGATGGTAGAAGGTCTTTAAAATATGTTTTGTGGTGATTTGGGTTCTCTAAGTGCTAAGTGTACTTATTACATGCTTGTTAAAAGTGAAAAACATAGATAATACATGGGCATAATATTCACTTGTGAACACTTATAGTCAGATATGAATTTATATATATATATATATATATATATATATATATATATATATATATATATATATATATATATATATATATATATATATATATATATCGTACCGATAACTAATAATGGGGCGATTTCGATGAAATTTGATGCGTACCTTCATTTTGTAAGTGGCTTGGACAAGTTCGTTAGAAAATCTAACCAGTTATTCCGAGAAAATGTTGGGTTTTCTTTCGGAAATTTTTGTATCTTCGAAAATAACATAACTGTGACAACCAAATTTGGCACATACGTTTCTACTATCAAACGTGCCCTACGTGCCGATATAAGCACAGATCTCCTCACTAGTTGATTTTTCGTTTTACGAAAAATTCTCTAAAAAACGCTGTTCGTCTTTCAATTTTCCTGAAGATAAACTATTAGAGATAACATCCAGAAAGATTAGGGGTAAAAACACAAAATAAGAATTGTTGAGTAGCAGCACAGAGTAGCCAAACGAATAGAGTTATTTAGTACCTACTAAATTTGCAGCCAAAACAAGAGTCTGGACAATAACCCGTGGCGGCATTTACAGCAATTAAGTAACTAGTAATCTCGTTAATTAGCTTTTGCCGTAATTCGGTAATTTTTACAAACCATTAAGTTTAATTGACAAATGTTCATAAATTTCGAATAGAAAAGCTCATTATTTTATCCTATTTGCTAATTAATTGGTAGAAATTTTTAATAATTCCATTATTTTTAATAATATAACACTAATTGTTAAAACATATTCGGTAACTGATCCATAACGAATGAAAGAGAATTTAAACGTTGCCTTAAAATAAAACAACTGCGCCAGACTGATTTAGAAAAGTGTTACTCGTTGTCCTTTAACGAAAGTTTCGGTAGCTAATGCATTCAATGAATTTTATATTAATAGTAGTATCGACTTGACAGACAGCATACCTGATGATGGGTTAATCTTTGAGGCAAATGAATGGAACATAACAAGTGAAAATTTTAGAGTAATAGATAAATCAGACCTTAATTCAATACTATTTGAAACAGTCATCACACCTAGGTATCGTTTGGCACTACAACTCCGCGAACTGGGACGAAATGCGAGATTACTTTTCCTCATTTCCATGGGCGTCTGTCTGATTCTCTCATCCTGACCCCTCTGATATCTCACAAAACGTCACCGAAATTATCCAAGCTGGCATGGAATTATTTATTCCACGTACACAGAAAACCTCTGCAGCCACTCAAAAGCCCTGGTTCTCTAAATCCTGTGACAAGACCAGACTTGAAAAGGTAAAAGCTCACAAAACGCTTTTACACAATCCCAGTCAAGAAAACCGTCAAGCATTTAACGACGCAAGAAACCGCTATGTCCGTATTCTTTCTGAGGCAAAAAACTCGTTTAATAACCACATCAAAAACAAAGTCCTCTTAAGCTCCAACGGCAGCAAACCCTTCCGGACCCTTGCTAAATCTATTGGGAGTAATTTCTGCAAGAGCATGTTTCCGCCTCTTGTCTCAGGGGATGAAATTGTTTCTGCCGCCCTGGGCAAGGCTGAACTTTTTGCCTCGTTGTTCGCCGGCAATTCTACTTTCAACCCATCTCCAAATGTTCAACCACCAACAGTCCCCAATGTCGCGCATAAAATGACGGATATCATTTTCAAAACTAAAAATGTTCGAAAGATGCTGCTCTCTTGATACCAGAAAAGCCTCTGGGATTGACTAGATCCCAGCAATTGTTCTCAATATATCCGCACCAGAACTTGCTCCTCTCCTGACTCGTCTGTTTCAGACATCTTACAATAGAGGCATATTCCCTAGTAACTGTAAAAATGCTCGAATACAACCCGTCCCCAAGAAAGGATCCAAAGCGCTTCCTAGCAACTACAGACCTATTTCTTTCCTTTCAGTAGTCTCTAAAGTGATGAAAAAGTATATAAACACCGAATTACTAAAATTTCTTGAAAAACACAGTCTAATCCACGACAGTGAGTATGGATTCCGTCGGCGCCGATCAACTGCCGCCCTCCTTTCCTTTGTCAGCCATTATTGGAACAAGTCTATGGAACTACACGGTGAATCCCAGATTGTCTCTCTAGACATATGCAAAGCATTCGACCAGGTCTGGCACGCAGCGCTGCTTAATAAACTTCCAGCCTATGGCCTACCACCAAAACCCTGTACCTGGACAGCAAATTACCTCTCCAACCGGAGTATTTCTGTTGTGGTGGATGCCCATTCCTCTAAACTGTATCCAATTAATGCAGGAGTTCCTCAAGGTTCAGCTTTAGCCCCTACTTTGTTTCTTCTCCACATCAATGACCTCCTCTCTAGCACATCCAACCCAGTTTTCAGTTACGCGGACAACAGCACCCTCTACTCAAATATACAATATTCTAAGCCTGTCTCTTTAGCCCAATTAGATGAGGATCGCAGACTCATGGAGAGTTCTGTCGCCGTGGATCTCCAAAAAATATTAGACTGGGGAAGTAGAAATCTTGTACAATTCAACCCCATCAAATCACAGTCTTGCTTTCTATCTCATAAAAGATACACCAGCCCTAGACCCATCACAATGAACAACCAAGTTATTCAAAGTAATGAGTCCTTTTCACTTGTTGACATTTCTGTGGATCGAAATCTCAATTGGCACCAACATGTCACATCAATTGCAGAAGCGGCTGCTAAGAAATTAGGTTTCCTCTTCCGGGCTCGCAAATACTTTTCACTAGCTAATCTCTATACCTTATATACTTCACAAATAAGACCAAACCTCGAATACTGCTCCCACATCTGTGGTGCTGCTGCCGCTTTTACACTCGCTATCATGGACTCCACTTAGAAGAGAGCTATACGTCTCGTCGGTGACCCTACCCTCACCCAAAGGCTGCCATCCCTTGCCCACCGACGTGCCGTTGGTGACCTCTCTCTCTCTCTCTCTCTCTCTCTCTCTCTCTCTTTTTTATAGATATCTGTACGGGCACTGCTCAGCGGAGCTTTATTCCATAATTCCTCCATCTACTGCCCTCAACAGATCTACCAGGGGAACAGAGCGAACGCACCCTTTTACTTTCCAGGTCACCAGACATAGAACATCTTGTTAGACCGCTCTTTTGTCCCGAGGACTTCCAAGTTGTGGAATTCCTTGCCGGCACATGTTTTCCTGTTCCTTCGAACCTCCAAACCTTCAAGTCCAGATTTAACAAGTTGCCTCTTTCCTCCTTGTCAACACCCACGGTACGATAGTATTTAGGCTGTAAGCCCTCGTGGTGTGTTGTTGAAATTAAAAAAAGGGCAACAAAATAGTTCAGAATATATAAATATCGAAGTAATAAAACAGAGTTATGAGTGACTTACAGATCCTCTGCTGCACATAATTAATTCGTCACTAATAAATGGATTCCAACACAGCTTAAACATCTGAAGTAATTCCGGTCGAGATGGTAGCAAGTGCATCTAAGTGTAAAGAATTTGGGGCTGTAAATACTTTTCCTCCTGTCGATAAAATATTCGAAAAGGTTTTATACGAACTGTTATTGTGATATTTTAATATTATATTTGAACAACAATCGGGTTTTAGAGAGAAACATAACTGTAAAACTGCATTACAGTATGTTATATCAGACTGAAAACGGAAAAATGATAGAGGGGATGTTGCCATTGCTGTCTTTCTTGATCTGTGTCGAGCTTTTGAGACGGTGGATAGAGAATCATTGATATATAAACTCAAAAGTTATGGAGTCAGTGGCACCGTTCTTAAATGGCCTGAAAATTACTTACAGTGCAGATCACAAATAACAAAGTGGGGCGAAGATAGGTCTACACCAAACGAGGTGAATATAGGTGTGCCACAGGGTGGTGTATTGGGGCCATTATTGTTCATTATATATATATATATATATATATATATATATATATATATATATATATATATATATATATACAGGGTCATTGATGGTCGATGGTAGGTTAGACGTTTATGGAAAACGGGATTAATCTGAAAATTTGTATGTTGCCATAAATAAGCACGACCTGTCTTTCTAAAATATTTTCATTTTGGCGATGTTGCGGTTTCTACTCAAAAGTAGTAACAACTTTCTTATTTTTATTAGGACATCCTGTATATTATTTTGTTTTTAGAATTAGAATTTCTTTCTGATCATTTTTTCTTGATAGCTTCCTATACCCATCTACACTGGTTTTCGAGATAAAACTTATTAATTTTTTTTTCTCATAAATATGGTACCACTAAAATTTTAATTTAGCTGCTATTTGAAACCATAGAATGCAGACATTTTGGGCACAGTTTGAAAAAGTCTGGTATTTAATAGCTGCATAAATAAATTCATTTAAAGTTATACAGGGCGGTTTAAAATTGATTATTTTAACGTGATAGACAAAAAAAGCCAATACTTATTTTTTTCACATAGGACACCCTATATATTAGTTAAAATTCTGAAAGGCAATGAAATTTCATCCAAATTGATATACCATAGTGGTATACCTAACTCGTCAAGTTTTCGAAATATTCGCAATGATTACTAAAAAACACATGATCTTCACATAATTTGAATTAGTTGGTCATGGAACGCCAAGTGATTGGACAATTGCTTAATTGTTTACTGTGTTTGACAGACGCCGAAGTTTTAAGATTCGTTTGCTATTTTCCACTTAATATTTATTTGAAAACAAGTTAAGATGGAGCGAAATAATTGCTCAAATGAAGTTTTGATGACACTATTTATTCTTCATGGACAATGTGACAAAATTGTAGCAAGAACATGTAAGAAATTCAATGAAATGTTTCATGAATTGCAAACAATGAGCGAAGGAAAGGTTATGCGAATACAAGATAATTTTTTCATTTATTATTTATTATTAGATTCTAAACATTTTACAACAAATTCTCAAAATATTGACTTCTAAGCACATCAAAATCCGGCGATGTACACCATTAGTTACCATCATCTTTATGTATTTCATTAGCATCTAGTTGGTCGATGCAATTGGTCACACGTTGACGTAGCTCCTCTTTAGTGTTCACCGGTGTCTGGTATACCTTTTGTTTTAAAGTACCTCAAAGGTAGAAATCAAGGGGTGTAAGGTCGGGGGACCTTGCAGGCCAATTCCATGGGCCCAAATGCCTAAACCAGTGGTCATCAAATATCTGAAACAACACATTTGTTACCTCTTGACACACGATACTCTGATTGTGTCTATTTACGCTTGTTGCCATCTGATTAAACAGCTTACCTAAAAAGCACACTTGGCGAACCCAAATCACCACAACACATTTAAAAAAAGTCTGGACGCAGCAAGTGCATTATGGTAGTGAATTTTCATACAAATGTTTTTAATAGCAAATATGTGTGTTTGTTTTTCAAGAAAGCAGGCATCAAATTTGGTTACCAGTATAACCTATATAGTAGAAACAATGTGCCATCTTTCATCAAAATAATTTTATTGTTTGAAAATGTACAAAAATTTCCGAAAGCAAACTTAAAGTGCTCCCGAAAAAGTTGATTTCTTGGTCAACCTTATAGGTTAATAGCTAATTGAGCTATTCATATTTGAAGCATTTAATGAAAATTCGCAACCATAACGTACTTGCTGCGTCCAGAATTTATTTTCTTACAAACATGCATTATATTTCGATGGAAAATGCAAAAATGCAATAACATAAGGCGTGTTCGATAAAAAAAAAGAAAATTTGTATCACCAACGACTTATCGGCCAGCCTGTAATTGTAGAAATAATTTTTTAGAATTAATGTATACAATTTTTTTCTTATCTTGTATACTAACGGATATATTGAACTTTGTTGATGTTTTACGAAAATTCGACAAAAAATATATACCATTAAACGATAAACTCTATAGCGAAGACTACTGCCAAAGGATCAGAGAAGGGGTTTATTTGAAATGAATTTTCTGGAAACATTTTAGTAAAATGAAGGACAATGACGGTCGAAGCTGAGATTTCAGGGTTTGTAAAACATTCTTCTTGGAACATTTTCTTTCCATAGCCCGTATTAGTTTCTTTGCCTAAATGTTGCCAATTTTGACGTTTTAAATCGCCACTTTGACGTTTTTAGGAAAACTCCAATTTATTTTTCTTGCCTCCTACTTTTTTGTCTTTTAACTTGCAGAGCTAAATTTTGGTAGATAATTTCCGGAGATTTACATTTTTTTCGAAATAAATCACAAAATGTTCCGAGACAACCTGGGCCGATTCTCCTGCCTAACGAACTTATCCAAGCCACTTGCAAAACGAAAGTATTCACCAAATTTTATCAAAATCGGCCCTTTATTTTTGGAGTTATCGGTGCGATACATATATATATATATATATATATATATATATATATATATATATATATATATATATATATATATATATATATATATATATATATATATATATATATATATATATATATATATATATATATATATATATATATATATTGAAACTGACCCGGGATATGTGTTCTCGGGGGCCTAATTAGCGGCCATTTGAAGAAATGTTTTCAAAATTCAAAAGTCGGGATCTCCTCATTAGTGATTTTTTTTTAAAGAATTCACTAAAACCTGACGATCGTTTCACTAACCAAGTAATCAGAGGATTAATAATTCTGATTAATTCCAGAATTATTCATCATCTTGGTTACTGAAGGTTTTTTATGTGTTGTGGTCATTTGGGTTCTGTAAGTGTGCTTATCAGTGCTCATCACAGGTTCCAATCTTCACTTGGTGAGCTTATCTAAATTTAATTGCGTTAACGATTCTTTTGTTTTATACAGTAATTACTACCTTAAGGTTTTGATGAATGAAATTATAATTGGGAACACTTTCAAAACCGCAATGTTTATGGTTTTTTGTTCATCATATTGCAATGCTAATGGGTAGTACACTTGACCTTTACACCATTATATGCAAAACGTGACCATTAAGTTGTTGTTTTTCAATCAAAGGAAGCGGCATAATATCCAAATAGTTCATTATCAGTGTAACCCAGCCGTGTGAAATAAGTGTTTCTTCATCAAATTCGGACTGGCCCACTTACTTTCAAACAGCGTTTTACACTGAGTTGAATAAAAACAAATACATGCGATTTTAAACAGGGCCTCCATTAAAAATATCAAAATTATATCAGTATTAATTTGAGTCAAAGTCAAAAATCGCCTTGATGCAGATAACGCATTACGGTAGTACATTTTTGCAACGAAATGCATGATGTAAGGCTAGATGCATTCTCGTCACAATTAGAACCGTAGACTGGTTTCGCTCTAATTAGAGCTCGTCAGTACAGCATACTAATTGTAGCGAAAATACACCTATAAAGTAATACGGCTATTGTAGCCACCCTTTTTTTTTAATTTAATATTATTGGCTGCGGGATCTCAGGCCATTAGCACATTCATTTCCCATCATTCGCTATTTTTACCAATTTTCGAGACAAAGTATACTTGGCCCGACCAGGAATCGAACCCGGGACCTCCCGCTTAGCAGGCTGGCACCTAGCAACCTGCGCCACGAGGGCGTCTAGCCAGCCTTGAAACACTAAGTGAGTGGTGAGACACGAAGCAACGTGCCGCCACCTAGTTGCAGAACCAAGTAGTACGTTGTCACGCCAGCTCCAAACAACACAAAGTGTTAAAAAATAGAGACTGTATACAACCAACTAACAATTAAGTAAATTGTCAGGCTTGGCCCATTTTTACCCTAATATAGGGACAAAGTATGTAAGTCTAGATGCATTTTTGCCAGAATTAGAACCGTAGACCGGTTTCGCTCTAATTAGAGCTCCTCAGTACGGCATACTAATTGTAGCGAAAATACACCTATAAAGTAATACGGCTATGGCGTGACAATATAATACTTGGTTCCGCAACTAGATGGCGGCACGTTGCTTCGTGTCTTACCACTCACTTAGTGTTGAAAGGGATGATATTTTATGAAAGAGCTTCTTGGTTTTAAGTGACTAATATGACCTAGATCTTTAACAGTGCTAGGTCTGCTGAGTAGTGTATTATTCACCCTGTAGTTAAATTTATTTGCAGCCCCGCTCGAAAAAGAAAACACTCAAGATTCAGACTGTTGCTTCAGCCTAGATATATTATAATGCAGATTTTCCTGGTCATATGTCAACAACACTCTAGTGAAACGTTTCAAGTCATCTGCATACAGCGGTGCTCCAAGAAAAAAAGTCATTACAGAGATCATTAATAAATATATTAAACAATAAGGGATCAAGATTGGAACCCTGAGGAACATCAGAGGATGGTATTTAAATGATAAATAACCAAGATATTTAACAGCCAATATACTATTGAACAAATAGGATTTAATTAAGTTTATCAAGTAAAGTAAGTATCCGTGACTGTTCCAACGTTTAAATTAATATGCCACGATTTGACCTATCGAATGCTTTCAAAATATCAGTACCTATATAGGGTGTCCTGATTATATTTTAAAAAATTGGGGTGTAAGTTGCCCTTGAAAAAATTACGTGGGTGGTTCGTATAACATTTTTCATTTTTAGGTCGTGATATGAGATACAGGGTATTAAAGTTGTTATGCTTTAAGCGATTTTCCTCGGTTGTCTTTAAAACGGCTAAAGATAGATTTTCAAAATTTGTACACGATTAAATAATAACAGCATATAAGGAAAAAGGTCGGGACGCAGCAAGTGCATTACAGTAGCGAATTTTCATAAGAATTGTACACTATTAGTAAGATATATTAGTAAAACTAATTCTTTAAACTGAAATGGATCCTGGAGATTGGCTTTTGAGGTCCCAGTAAGCAATCACTTGAAGAAATTTCTATTTTCTATGGAACTAAAACATTAAAATTTGGTACATATATGTAAATACTGAAAGTCACTTTAAAAATATTGTGTTACAAATTTCATTAAAGTTACAAAAGTTTAAAAAAATAATTATTTACAAGGGGAATGTACCTGCCAAATTATCAATATGACAAGTATTTTCCCTTATTAATTGCTTGGACGGTTTTGTTTTAGTCAACCCAAGCGAAGTAGCTTTTGCAAACAAAACAACAACAAAACGTTTTTTACATAGGTTCTACTATGGCTCAAGATTGAAGATTGAGTTATCGGATTTGAAATCTTTCTACAAAAATTCTCTACCACAACGTACTTGCTGCACCCAGCCCTTTCCATCACTTATTTACTGTTGCTGTATCCATACTTTTTATAAGTGATAAAATATTGTAGCTCTCTATGTGATGCTGACAAATAAGGCAGCACAAAACAATACATGTTCCAACTAACCCTAAATTCATAAAAAAAAAACAAAGTCTCATAATATAAATATAAAACTAAAATTGAATTCCAAAGGTGTAGGTAAATGCGAACTTCTAAAAAATGTTAACATGTATCTTATGGACCACAAAACAATATTTTTTTCAGCAAACACTAAATAAAAAAACAAAATTCTTATAATACAAATCTAAAAATAAAAATGAATTTAAAACATATGCATAAACTTGCTGGAATTTGTGAACATAGAAACAACAATGGTCCCATATTGTCTATATAAATTAAAGGTTAAGCTGTAAATTTCCATTTCTTTAGTGAAATATGCTTTTTGTCATTTCTCTGTTTCCGCTGTCTTGCTTGAAGGAACCACCCCGCACCAGAAATTTTACACCCTTTCTGCAGAATTACATCTGAAATTTCAAAAACGAGCTGTTCGAAAAATTGGTATTATTTTTATTGTTGTTTTATTAAAACACTGTGTGAACCTTTGAGTCCACTGAAGGTATAATGGATGATAATATTAAATACATAAATGATGATATTACTAATGCATCAACAATATGTTTAGGTAGTGGGAATTGATTAATAGCCGAAGTTGAATTCGGCTCGACATATGGAAAAGTTGCAACTTGCCTATATTATTTTTATTGCAATATAAAATTATTTCCCTGTATGGCATGTCTTTTAGGTTTTGCGTCTTTTTGTCTATATGAAATCAGTGAAATTACCTTTTGACATTTTACATTAAAAAAATGGAAGAGAATAAAATTATATAACTCAAATAGTTAAGATAAACACCTCAGCATAACAATTATTTCTTATGTTGTGCAAACACAAAAGTAATTCTGATCATGAAATGCGGATTAATAAAAATTGGCGCTAAATCTTGACAAAACCAGTGACACAATAACAGATATGTGTAGTATACATTTTGTCTAGATTCGCGATTTAAGCAGATAATTTTCTGTGGCGGTTTTACTGCTACTGCCTACTGCCATGTTAAATCCCTGTACACAAATGCTGTATTGTTTGTAAACAATCGATTTGATTAATATATGTTCATCATATATAATAAGTAGGTATACACTTAACCTAGGAAAATATACTTACTGGGTAATAGATATATTCTATATAGGTAGGTACTTACCTTGTAATTGTAATTGCAGGATAATGCTTAATGTACAAACACAAAAAACTTCTTCCTTAAACCTAAATTGCAAAAAATGATCTAGATCCACAACAAAACACGAAAATCTTGTACGTCATTGTCGTGCGTCACATGTCACACACAATAAAAGTTAAAAAATAACCGAGCCTCAATGCAATTCCAGCGATGACAAACGGTGTGGCGTGAATATGAACTGTGAATCTATAAAGTAATGGTCATCATTTGTTAATTACATGCTTAGCATGTTATTTTTCTGAAGTAACAGCGATATAGTTTATCATTAAAATTAACTTCTGAAATTTAAATTATTGCTATGTCGCTGTTACATACTTGGCATGTAAAGGTTAGGTGTATTTCAAAAGTAACAGCTAACATCGCTAGCATGTACACCAGTGTAAGCGCAAAATCATAGGTAACAGAAAACAATCCCAGAAACATGACATGCATGTATCAGGATATGTCGCATTGGTTACTTAAAAATAACATATCAGCGATGTGAATATCATAATTGTATTGCCTGGGACTTTGGTATGTTTTGTTCAAACTAGTATATTTCGAACTGTCAATTACTCTACTTAATTATTTAATAGATCTCTGCCGCAATTCGGCATTCTTTTGCGGATCAGGTACTGATATAATATAGATATAAAGTATTAAACTGTTAAACGTTACTCAATATAAGATTTGCTTCCTGATTCCTATTTAACTTATTCAAAAACATCGAACGATCCAATCAAAATTAACCATTAACATAAAGAATCGTTACACATTTACACATTAAACATAAACTGCTTTTACATTCACTTCGTAAGTGTATTTAGTTTCACTTTCTTTCCATTAATATGCAAGAGAATATTTCCAGTAACTGTGTAATTAGAGCGTTTGGCAATACTTGGGTGTCTTCGGAGATTGATTTGTTGTTTTGTGAAATGGTTTCTATATAAAGCTAGATACGAAAACCATTAGATTAGGTGAAATGCAAGGTTGTATCTCCTCGTTTGACGAAATGTACAGGGTTTTCCAGTTATAAAGTACCCAAGCGTTTGTCAAGATCTAAACGACTTAAAATTTTTCTTCTATTGTTGGTTTAACTCTTTTTATAAAACCTCGGTGGTTCAGGGGTAAGAACGTGTGCCTCTGAACCGAAGGGTACTGGGTTCGATCCCAGGATACTCCTTTCATTTTTCAGTACAAACTGTAAAATTAACATCAACCGAGGTTCTGGCATTGTATTTGAGCAAGTTGAATGTCTGCACGTTCCGCCCTACGGAGTGGGCGTAAAGCCGTCGGTCCCGTGTCCATGCGATGTTGGGCACGTTAAAGATCCCTACCCTCCTTACAGAAAGGCAGGGGTTCAGCAAAATTTTCAGGATAGTGAGGTGAAACTGCTCTCTGGCGTCGGTGATTGGCCATAGTCGCGGAAATAGGTCGACGTTAAAAAAAACTATTTTTACATAAAAGTACTCAAATAAAGCAGTATCTCACCTCTGAGGTGATGGTGTATCCCTCTGGGGAACGCGAAGTCGGTCTGGGAGTGCCCCAGGTATAAGAATTTGTATCACTAACTTTTACTGTATATTAATGAGTATATAAGGTATAGAGATTAGCTGGTGAAAAGTATTTGCGAGCCCGGAAGAGGAAACCTAATTTCTTAGCAGCCGCTTCTGCAATTGATGTGACATGTTGATGCCAATTCAGATTTCGATCCACAGAAATGCCAAAAAGTGAAAAGGACTCATTACTTTGAATAACTTGGTTGTTCATTGGGATGGGTCTAGGGCTGGTGTATCTCTTATGAGAAAGAAAGAAAGACTGTGATTTGGTGGGGTTGATTTGTACAAGATTTCTACTTCCCCAGTCTAATATTTTTTGGAGATCCACAGAGACAGAACCCTCCATGAGTCTGCGATCCTCATCTAATTGGGCTAAAGAGACGGGCTTAGAATTCTGTATATTTCAGTGGAGGGTGTGTATATATATATATATATATATATATATATATATATATATATATATATATATATCAAAATCGATTAAGAACAAAAGGTTTGGAGGTTCGGCGGAGAAGGAAAACATGTGCCGACAAAGAATTCCACAACTTGGAAGTCCTCGAAACAAAAGAGCGGGCATAACAAGATGTTCTATGTCTGGTCACCTGGGCAGTAAAAAGTAGATATGTTGGGGGCAGCAGGTGGAGGAACTATGGAAGAAAGCTCCTCTGAGCAGTGCCCGTGTAGATATATATAAAAGAGAGAAGACACCGACGGTGGGCAAGAGATGGCAGCCTTTGGGTGAGGGTAGGGCCACGGACGAGACGTATAGCTATCTTCTGAAAGGAGTCCAGGATAGCGAGTGTAGACGCGGCAGCAGCACCCCAGATGTGGGAGCAGTATTCGAGGTTTGGCCATATTTGTGAAGTATATAAGGTATAGAGATTAACTGATGAAAAGTCCTTGCGATTCCGGAAGAGCAAACTTAATTTCTTAGCAGCCGCTTCTGCAATTGATGTGACATGTTGGTGAAAACTGAGATTTCGATCCACAGAAATGTCAACAAGTGAAAAGGACTCGTTACTTTGAATAACTTGGTTGTTCATTGTGATGGGTCTAGGGCTGGTGTATCTGTTATGAGATAGAAAGCAAGTCTGAGATTTGGTGGAGTTGAATTGTACAAGATTTATACTTCCACAGTCTAATATTTTTTGGAGATCCACAGAGACAGAACCCTCCATGAGCCTGCCATCCTCATCTAATTGAGCTAAAGAGACTGGCTTAGAATATTGTATATTTGATTGGAGGGTGCTGTCGTTCGCGTAACTATGAACTGGGTTGGATGTGCTAGAGAGGAGGTCATTGATGTGGAGAAGAAACAAAGTAGGAGCTAAAGCTGAACCTTGAGGGACTCCTGCATTAATTGGATACAGTTTAGAGGAATGGTCATTCACGACAACAGAAATGCTCCGGTTGGAGAGGAAATTTGCTATCCGGGTACAGAGTTTTGGTGGTATGCCATAGGCTAGAAGTTTATTAAGCAGCGCTGCGTGCCAGACCTGGTCGAATGCTTTGGAAATATCTCTAGAGCGACAATCTGGGATTCACCGTGTAGTTCCATAGACTTGTTCCAAGAATGGGTGACAAAGGAAAGGAGGTCGACAGTGGATCTGCGCTGACGGAATCCATACTGCCTGTCGTGGATTAAACTGATTTTTCAAGAAATTTCAGTAATTCGGTGTTTATATACTTATCCATTATTTTATAGACGACTAAAAGGAGAGAAATAGGCCTGTAGTTGCTAGGAAGCGCTTTGGATCCTTTCTTGGGGACGGGTTGTATGAATTTATAGATCAAGTGAATTTATAGACCAAGAAAGAACGTGAGCTTCCTTGAATAACGAGGCACCTTTCATTTTAAGCCTTAGTCTTTAAATTAGATAAAAGCTCACAAATTTGTCAACTAGTAGATTAAGGTAGTTCGTCAACCTCGTCCGTTCAATATAGACACAATAGACAAACAATGAATCTCCGACTACAATTTCACCTTCGGTTTAGTTCGTCAATCTAAGTATCAGATAAATACATTTGTAGCCGTTAATTTAGTTTAGAATTGTTTCATCTTTTGATTATGCTAACGTGGTTAGTGAAACGATCGTAAGGACTTTAAAAAAGATGTGGTGTGGTGATTTGGGTTCTCCAAGTGCACTTATGATGTACCTTTCGATGAATATTCCGTGCCGTGGGCATAGAAGCCATAGTTCATTGAATGGAGATTGGAACCTGTGATGAGCACTGATAAGTACAGTTGGAGAACCCAAATCACCACAACAAAAACACGTCAAAAACTTGAGGATCGTTTCGCTAACCAAGTTAGCGTCATCAGAAGATGAAAAATAGGACTTCTATTATCATTAGGTTTTTAATCCAACAACCCTACACACAACAATAATTTGTAAAATAATTTACGCCGTTTATCCATTTTTAAGCACATATTCATAAATTATTAATTGTTTAAAACAGTACTCTTTCTGTGACTATAATAGCGGCATTTAAAAAGGACCGTTTAATTGGATTCATCTATACAGAATAGCACCATAATGGAAAATAAAAACTGCATATAAAAGCGATTTAAAATCTAATAGCATATGTTTAACCGCAAGTACAGAGTGTTTGAGAATTCTGAATGAATTTCCATACTCTGACATTATACCAGGTACTTAGTGTTTAAACGTTATTAAGTCGTTAAAGTTATTTCTTTAATAAGTCTGTAAGTGGCTTGAAAAATTCACTTTCTATTTCTTTATAAAAAAAACTCATTTAAATATGAGTTAATAAAAATAAAACCATAAAAAAACGAACAATTACCACCTTTTATAACTTTAAGCCACCGCAGTGGATCATAATTGGCAAGTAGTTGAGATAAATTTACAAAGAATAAATCATGATGTCAAATTATCAAGTTGGCGTGAATTAGTAAGATCCTGTACACCTGTCAACTACCTGATCTTGACTCGAGCCAACATCCCAAGTGCAAGGTAATTGTTTCCAGGACCGTATTAAATAAGTAACGCTTTCTACACTACTCAACACTTCAAACGAGTGAATGAGTGAAGTTTAATTAAGAAAATTCACTAATAGAGAGGTATCGATGATAAGACTTTCGGAAATTTTATTCAAATGATTGCGAATTAGTGCCCCTGAAAACCATAGCCAGGGTCAGTTAAAAAGTTATATATATATATATATATATATATATATATATATATATATATATATATATATATATATAAAAATTCACTAATGGGGAGATCTCGACTTTCGAATTTTGAAAAAATTTCTTCAAATGAGCGCTATTTAGGACCCCCGGAACACAAATCCGAGGTCAGTTTCAGACTTTATATGTTTATATATATATATATATATATATATATATATATATATATATATATATATATATTTATGTGTCACCCTATAACTTAAAAAATAATGGATGGATTTTGATAAAATTTGGCAATACCTTCCTTTCGCAAGTCGCTTGGATAAGTTCGTTAGTCAGGAAAATCCGCTGAGGTTTTCCCGAAAAATTTTGTGTTTTCTTTCGAGAAAAATCAAAAAAATTTTATATCTCCAAAACTAACAAAGTAAGGGCTACCTACATACGTGGGTTTATATCATTAGAGGCAAGTTACCTACCAAAATTTAGCTCCGTAGGTTAAATGACAAAAAAGTTACAGGCATTCAAAGAAAAATAAATTTGGGTTCTCCTCAAAACGTCAAAATCGCGATTTTAAACGTCAAAATTGGTGAGTACTTTCCTTTTGCAAGTGGCTTGGATATGTTCGTTATCCAGAAAAATCAGACGAGGTTTTCCCGGAAAATTTTGTGTTTTTTTTCGAAAAAAATTTATATCTCCAAAATTAACAAAGTAAGGGCAACCAAATTTTATACACGAGTTTATATCATTATAGGCAAGTTACCTACCAAAATTTCGCTCTGTAGGTCAAAAGAAAAAAAAGTTATAGGCATTTAAACAAAAATAAATTGGGGTTTTTCACAAAACGTCAAAGTTGCGATTTAAACGTCAAAATTGGCAACATTTAGGAAAAGAACTTGAATCTAGTACGGGCTAGGGAAAGAAAATGTCTCAAGAAGAATGTTTTACAAACCCTGAAGTCTTAGTTTCAACCGTCATTGTGCTTCATTTTATGAAAATGTTTCCAGAAAATTAATTTAAAATAGACCCTTTCTCTGATGCTTGGCAGTAGCCTTAGCTATAGAGTTTATCGTTTAATGATATATAATTTTTGTCGAATTTTCGTAAAAAAAAATCAATAAAGCTCAATATATCTGTTATTATACCAGATATGAAAAAAAATTGTATATATTAATTATAGGGTGTCTTAAATTACATCTTAAAAAATTATTTCTACAATCACAGGGTCGCCCATAAGTCGTTGGTGATACAAATTTTCTTTTTTTTTTTATCAAACACGCCTTATGTTATTGCAGTTTTGCATTTTCCATCGTAATATAATGCATGTTTGTAAGAACAACAATTCTGAACGCAGTAAGTGCGTTATGGTAGCGAATTTTGATCAAATGCTTAATATTTGAATAGGTCAATTTGCTATTAACCTATAAGGTTGACCAAAAAACGAGTTTTTTCGGGAACACTTTAAGTTTACTTTCGGAAATTTTTTTACATTTTCAAACAATAAAGTTATTTTGATGAAACATGGCACATTGTTTTTACTATATAGATTATACTGGTAACCAAATTTGATGCCTGCTTTCTTAAAAAAACACACATTATTGCTATTAATAAATAGTTTTATGAAAATTCACTACCATAACGCACTTGCTGCGTCCCGAGATTTTATTTAAATAAATCATAAATAAAAATCTAAACACTGGAAGTTACAATCATTGCAAGTCAAAATATAGCTGTTTATTACCGGGGTCGCCAGATCTTCAGAAATTTAATGTAGTCAAACCTTTCATGTATAAAGATCTCACATTTTCACAACTTCTTTATAACTTTAACGCTTTGCTCTAGGTTTAGTTAAGTTTATGGTTTAACGGTCCATAATTTTTGGCTAATTCTCGTAGAAAAAATTCGTTAATGCATTTTTGCATTTTTTATCGAAATATGATGCATGTTTGTAGAAAAAATCTGGACGCAGTAAGTGCGTTTTGGTAACGAATTTTCATTAAATCCTTCAAATTTCAATAACTCAATTTGCTATTAACCTAAGGTTTGTTGGCTAGGAAACCAACATCTAAGTTTATTTTCAGAAAAGGTTTGTACATTTTTTTTAAATTTCAAAAACACACCATGAAGGCTTACAGCCTAAATACTATCGTACCGTGGGTGTTGACAGGGAGGAAAAAGGCAACTTGTTAATTCTGGACTTGAAGGTTTGGAGGCTCGGAGGAGAAGGAAAAACATGTGCCGGCAAGGAATTCCACAACTTGGAAGTCCTCGCGACAAAAGAGCGGTCATAACAAGAAGATATATGTCTGGTGACCTGGACAGTAAAAGGGTGCATTCGCTCTGTTCCCCTGGTAGATCTGTTGGGGGCAGCAGGTGGGGGAACTATGGAGGAAGGCTCCTCTGAGCAGTGCCCGTGCAGATATCTATAAAATAGAGAGAGGTCACCAACGGCACGTCGGTGGGCAAGGGATGGCAGCCTTTGGGTGAGGGTAATGTCACCGATGAGACGTATAGCTCTCTTTTGAATGGAGTCCAGGATAGCGAGTGTAGAAGCGGCAGCTGCACCCTAGATGTGGGAGCAGAATTCGAGGTTTGGCCTTATTTGTGAAGTATATAAGGTATAGAAATTAGCTGGTGAAAAGTATTTGCGAGCCCGGAAGAGGAAACCTAATTTCTTAGCAGCCGCTTCTGCAATTGATGTGACATCTTGGTGCCAATTAAGATTTCTATCCACAGAAATGCCAACAAGAGAAAAGAACTCATTACTTTGAATAACTTGGTTGTTCATTGTGATGTGTCTAGGGCTGGTGTATCTCTTATGAGAAAGAAAGCAAGACTGAGATTTGCTGGGGTTGAATTGTACAAGATTTCTACTTCCCCAGTCTAATATTTTTTGGAGATCCACGGAGACAGAACCCTCCATGAGTCTGCGATCATCATCTAATTGGGTTAAAGAGACAGGCTTAGAATATTGTATATTTGAGTGGAGGGTACTGTCGTCCGCGTAACTGTGAAGTGGGTTAGATGTGCTAGAGAGGAGGTTATTGATGTGGAAAAGAAACAAAGTAGGGGCTAAAGCTGAACCTTCAGGAACCCCTGCATTAATTGGATACAGTTTAGAGGAATGGCCATCCACAACAACAGAAATGCTCCTGTTGGAGAGGTACAAAGTTTTGGTGGTAGGCCATAAGCCGGAAGTTTATTAAGCAGCGCTGCGTGCCAGACCTGGTCGAATGCTTTGGATATGTCTAGAGCGACAATCTGGGATTCACCGTGTAGTTCGATAGACTTGTTCCAAGAATGGGTGACAAAAGAAAGGAGGTCGGCAGTCGATCTGCGCTGACGGAATCCATACTGCCTGTCGTGGATTAGACTGTGTTTTTTCAGAAATTTTAGTAATTCGGTGTTTATATACTTTTCCATCACTTTAGAGACGACTGAAAGGAGAGAAATAGGACTATAGTTGCAAGGAAGCGCTTTGGATCCTTTCTTGGGGATGGGTTGTACTCGAGCAGTTTTCCAGTTACTAGGGAACATGCCTTTGTTGTAGGATATCTGAAATAGACGAGCCAGGATAGGAGCAAGTTCTGGTGCGCATTTTTGGAGAACAATTGCTGGGATCTCGTCAAGGCCAGAGGCTTTCCTGGTGTTAAGAGAAGAGAGCATCTTTCGTACTTTTTTAGTTTTGAAAATGATATCCGTCATGTTATGTGCGACATTGGGGACTGTTGGTGGTTGAACATTTGGAGGTGGGTAGAATTGCTGACGAACAACGAAGCAAAAAGTTCAGCCTTGCCCAGGGCGGTAGAAACAATTTCATCCGCTGAGACAAGAGGTGGGAACGTGCTTTTGCAGAAATGATTCCCAATAGATATAGCAAGAGTCCAGAAGGGTTTTCCGCCATTGGAGCTTAATAGGACTTTGTTTTTGATGTAGTTATTAAACTAGTTTTTTGCCTCAGAAAGAATGCGGACATAGCGGTTTCTTGCGTCGTTAAATACTTGACGGTTTTCTTGACTGGGATTGTGTAGAAGCGTTTTGTGAGCTTTGACTTTTTCAAGTCTGGCCTTGTCACAGGATTTAGAGAACCAGGGCCTTTGAGTGGGTGAAGAGGTTTTCTGTGTACGTGGAATAAATAACTCCATGCCAGCTTGGATAATTTCGGTGATGTTTTGTGAGATATCAGAGGGGTCAGGATGAGATAAGCAGACAGACGCCCATGGAAATGAGGAAAACCAATCCCGCATTTCGTCCCAGTTTGCGGAGTTGTAGTGCCAAACGATACGTGTGTGTGATGACTGGGTGACCTCGGGTTGCGTTGCGCAGGAAGCAGTGACCATGCCTTGGCCTGAGCGGCCAAGGGGGGCGGTGACTAATATCTTATAGCATTCAGGTTTTATAGTAAGAAGGAGATCCAAGGGATTTGAGCTGTGTGTTGGGATACGAGGAAAGTAAGTAGGTTGCTGAACCATATTGGCTAAAGAATTGCTGACTGCAAAGGCCTCTGCTGCTCTCCCTTGTGGATCGGTTTTTGAAGATCCTAGCCATTCCTTATTATGGACATTGAAGTCACCAAGAATAGTGACCTCGGAGGAAGGATACTCAGAAATCAGATAGTCGGTTTTTTCAGAAAGGTAGTCAAAGAGCTGGACAAAGTTGTTGTCAGAAGGTGACCGGTAAATGCAACAGATGAATTTAGTTGCAGCCCTGAGAGAGAGTTTTTCAAACAATAAGTAATTTTGATAAAATATGGTAGTTTGTTTTTACTACATAGGCTATACCGGTAATCAGATTGATGCCTGCTCGCATTTGCTATTAAAAATATTTTTATGAAAATTCACTTCCATAACGCACCTTTATTAATAGATTTATGAAATAAAAATGTGTCTCTTCCGGTCCTGTTATTTCGCTTGCTATATATTTTACTTACAAACTCGGCATGTAAATGTTTTCACTCAGAACGAGTCCCTTTACATTCGACTTTAATACAATTTCTTCCTTCTAATAAAAATTAATTTCAAAAATTAAATGATCACTCAGCTTAATGATTCTACTACATGACACCCAGGTATTTTGTATTTAATCGTAGCTTTATTATATATTTATCGTACATACACCTGCGATAATTACTCAAACTCTAAATAACGATTGAGGATTGAGTAATAAAAGTTTTATGATATTTAGAATTCCTGAAGCTATGTGTATGTTATCAGATAAGTTCGATGAGCTTATCTCTATTAATTGAGACTCTCAACCGTTCGCGAAACTAATTATGGAATTTGAGCAGCTTGTGCGATAAAATTGAATCTTTATTTTAAGGATTTTAATTATCGTTAAATACGTGATGTGATTAACACGTGTCTGTTTTTATATAGATCTGAGCAGTTGCTGCCGCTGTGGCTATTGCTTTTTTATATTAATCTGGAAACTTTTACTTTTAAATATGCATCTCCATTTTAAGAAATAAGTTTTTTGCAAATTTTGCAAAACAACTGAAATAAAAAGCAAAATCAGCCCAAAAACTACAAAAATAATAACAGAGAGTTATGCGCTAGATACCTATTTCGACAACTTGAGGCGAAATTTCCCTGTATGTCCGAGTAATTTTTTTTTCACTATGTGAAAACTGGAACCTGTGATGAGCACTGATGAGTATACTTGGAGAACCCAAATCACCACAACACATCTTTTCAAATACCTAACGATTGCTTCGCTAACAACGTTAGCATCATCAGAGAGTGAAAAATTTCTAAACTAAATTACTGTTACAACTGTATTAGTGAATTTTCGTTGAAAAAAATCACTAATGGGTAGATCCCGACTTTTGAATTTGAAAAAAAGCAAATGAGCGCGAACTAGGACCCCTAAAACACATATCCTGGGTCAGTTTCAATTTTTATATGTTTATATATATATATATATATATATATATATATATATATATATATATATATATATATATATATATATACATATATATATATATATATATATATATATATATATATATATATATATATATATATATATATATCACACCGATAACTCAAAAAATAATGTGCCGATTTTGCTAAAATTTGGCATATACCTTCCTTTTGTAAATGGCTTGGATAAGTTCGTTAGTGCGGAAAATCGGACGAGGTTTTCTGGGAAAATTTTAAGTTTTCATCCGAAAAAATTTTTAATCACAAAAAATAAAAAAGCTATGATAACCAAATATGGTAGATAGGTTTACGATATAAAAAGTTAACTATACACCAAAATTTAGATTTCTATGTGACAAGAAAAAAAAGTTATAATAAAATATTTTGTGCCAGATCATTTCTATGAAAATTCACTACCATAACGCATTTGCTGCGTACAGGCTTTTTATGTAATTCTTAGGTGGACGAAAGAAACCAAAGGCTTGAAATGAAAAATGCCGCGTTATTTAAGGAAGCTCACGTTCTTTATTGATCTATAAATTCCCTATGTGAATACCGGAACCTGTGATGAGCACCAACAAGTACATCTGGAGACATACTAATAACTACCGCTCATCTTTTTTAAAGCACAACGACCGTTTCACCCACAACGTTTACTTCATCAGAGGATGAACATTCTAATTAAAATTCTACACAACATGTTTTTTTTAAATTCTCAAATCCTCTAAGTTTCTTGACAGAACAAAATAGACCACATTTTGACCTGACCTGACTTGACCACCTCGGTTCCCTATCCACTTTGTTCCAAATTTATTGTCTAAAAAATTTGACAGAGACATTAGAATGAACAATTATGACACTGGCGTAATAGCTGTGATATTGTCATTGCTGACAAATAATCATTATTGAAAAGAACATGCAAATATTTTTTTTGTTCTTTTTTTTTTCAAGAACACACCACGAGGGCTTACAGTCTAAATACTATCGTACCGTTGGTGTCGACAAGGAGGAAAGAGGAAACTTGTTAATTCTGGACTTGAAGGTTTGGAGGTTCGGAGGAGAAGGAAAAACATGTACCGGCAAGGAATTCCACAAATTAGAAGTCCTCTGGACAGAAGAGCGGGCATAACAAGATGTTCTATGTCTGGTGACCCGGACAGTAAAAGGGTGCATTCGCTCTGGTCCCCTGGTAAATCTGTTGGAGGCAGCAGGTGGAGGAACTATGGAAGAAAGCTTCTCTGAGCACTGCCCGTGCAGATATCTATAAAAGAGAGAGAGGTCACCAACGGCACGTCGGTGGGAAAGAGATGGCAGCCCTTGGGTGAGGATAGGGTCACCAATGAGACGTATAGCTCTCTTCTGAATGGAGCCCAGGATAGCGAGTGTAGAAGCGGCAGCTGCACCCCAGATGTGGGAGCAGTATTCGAGGTTTGGCCTTATTTGTGAAGTATATAAGGTGTAGAGATTAGCTGGTGAAAAGTATTTGCTAGCCCGGAAGAGGAAACCTAATTTCTTAGCAGCCGCTTCTGCAATTGATGTGACATGTTGGTGCCAATTGAGATTTCGATCCACAGAAATGCCAAAGAGTGAAAATGACTCATTACTTTGAATAACTTGGTTGTTTATTGTGATAAGTCTAGGGCTGGTGTATCTCTTATGAGAAAAAAAGCAAGACTGTGATTTGGTGGGGTTGAATGGTACAAGATTTCTACTTCTCCAGTCTAATATTTTTTGGAGATCCGGTATAACCAGAAGTGCCAGAGTAGTGTAGCTATTTTAATCTGAATGAGAGTATCGTATAATGGCCGAATACAAATTTTCAGCTCTCAAATCGGATGAGAAGGTCATAAACTTCTAATGAGCGCTTCTCAGCAATCACCCTATATATATATATATATATATATATATATATATATATATATATATATATATATATATATAAATATAGATAGATAGATAGATAGATTGTTCCTATCTACATGGTGATTACTTTCCCAAATATGTTGAGCTATGCATGATGTATCAATAGTGCCATATTTCAGTTTCGCTCAAAGTTTTTAAAATTTAGTTTCCATAGTTCTTTTAGTTTGCCCAACATATTTTAGTTCACAACATAACACATAAAACAAAAAAAATCTTAACGGAATGTACGACTTTCAAAAAAGAGAAACAGATAAGAACGTTGTCTGTTTGCCATTGGAACCGCGAATCACGAGGGGTTTTAATAGCATTTTTTTAGAAAGCCACACATTGAACAATTTGCTGGGTACCCCAAACGTTAAAGATAAAACCACAGAAAGGTCGGGGATCTACGAAATAGGTTATAAGGATTGTGAGGACATAGTCTTCAAAAATAAATATTTGAAAATAGTATATTAGCAACATTTAAATAGATATTTTAGACCAAAAGACTTTTAAATAATAATAAGAAGCATATTTTCACTGTTCTGTCATAATATTCCTTAAAAATGTTAACAAATGGAATTTTATATGATATCTATGCTAAAACTTATAGTTTTGTTTGAAGATAACGGTACGTTAAAGTACTTAATGTGATTCCTATTGAATATCTATGACAATCAAGACAACATAATTTTGAAACTGGCTTATTTATTGTAATTAGATTAAGCAATAAGGAACGATAAATTAATCTGGCATGAGTATTATGACATATAGGTACTTATTTGTAAATTATTTTCAACGTTTAAAGGAAATAGAATGTCAGCAATCTTGTAACCACAATAATGATATAAAGTAAACAAATAGACACATGTTCAATAGTTAAGACAGTCATAAATACATTATTCACTTATATTATTACTAGTGCCTTCCTTTAGGCACATTCTCTTGCTTTAAACGCATATAACTCAAATTTTCATAAAGCTAAAAACTTGAAATTTAGTTCGTACCTCTACAAAGTGATTTGTATGCATTTATGTAAGGATATATGTATTCTCACCACAATTAGAACCATAGACCGGTTTCGCTCCAGTTAGAATTCGTCAGTACGACAGAACACCTATAAAGTAATACGGCTATGGTAGCCAGCCTCACAGGACATAGTGAGATGTAAGACAGGACTCGCCATCTCATTGCGAAACCAAGTAGTATGTTGTCACGACAGCTTCAAATAACACAAAATGTTATAAAATAGAGACTGTGTACAACCAACTAACAATTTTGTAAATTGTCAGCCCTGGCTCATTTCTTCCCTAATATAGGGACAATGTATGTTAGGCTAGACGTATTCTCACCACAATTAGAACGGCAGACCGGTTTCGCTCCAACTAGAGCTCGTCAGTACGGTATACTAATTGCAGCGAGAAAACACCTATAAAGTAATACGGCTATGGTAGCCAGTACTGACGAGCTCTAACGGCAGGTCCAACTGTTTACCAATATCCAACACTCCTCTTCCACCTCGGTGTCTAGGTAGGGTTACTCGCTCGATAGCACTACGGGGGTGATGCTTATTGGATTTTGTTAGGAATGTTCGCACCTTCCGTTGTAGATTTTCGATGTACGTTTTACTCCAGTTCACAATCCTAAATGAGTAGTTAAGTGCAGAACATGCATATGTATTCAGAGCCTTAGTCGGGTTCTTGCTGTCAAGATGTGATCGCACCACCTGCTTTACTCGTTTCGTAAACTCATTTGTCAGATCGTTCTTCATTACCGAGTGGTTTATTTTCCTCGATTGTTGTATTCCAACACTATTTTACATACATCGAGACAATTTGCTGGCCGTTCTCCATTTGATATACACCTGATCATTATTATTATTATTATTTGATATAAGCGTTACACTTTCTCGGTATTACTACTGGAAACCTTTTGACCAACCCCCCGCGCACGACGTTGGGGCTCGGCTCGGTGGATGGGGATGAAATTCATCATATCCCATTATGCCGATATTATCAGTAGAGTCTGACTTCCGGTGCTCCAACACAGCAGACGTGTTTGAGTTCGCCACTTAACTGAGGAATTTTCGGACTATGTGGCATGTTTCCAGCCCTCTGCCCCACGTTGAGGATGTTATTTGGTAGTCCGAGTTCCTTTAGGTTTTCCATGAAATTTTTGGTGACTATTCCTTCCTCCGACATTACAAAGAGACATATAGCCACCTTCTGGAGTTTCCATACGTTTTTTATTTCATATGCCAAGTTTTCATACTTGGTGATCTTTTCAATTTCAGTTTTCTGAATATTATCGGACAGCGGTACAGCAATATCTATGATCACAGCAAGCCTCATCTGTTTGTTTATCAGGACAATGTCTGGCATATTGAAGTCCACAGTGCGGTCCGTTATCATGGGTCGGTCCCAGTACACGAGAAAGTCCGCCGACTCCAGCACCTGCTCCGGGGAATACTTGTAGTAGGCTGGTGTTGTTGACGGGTTCAGGAGGCTGTATTTCAAAGCAATTTGTTGGTGGAGGATCTTGGCGAGCTGGTTATGCCTGCCTAAGTAAGCTGAGTCTGAGAGGGCAGGACATGCTGCCATGACTTGTTCAATGGTCTCTCCAACAGCTGCGCATTTTCGACATTTATCCACCACTTCTAATTTTAGGCAATGCTTCTCTTAGTTCTTAGTTTTTATAACCCTATTCTGAATGGCAATCACAAAACCCTCCGTCTCCGGGTAGAGTTGCCCCCCAACCAACCACATAAGCGAAGAAGTTTTATCAACATTATTTGCCTGCAGGTGTCTGTGGTACCTTCCATGCATAGCCTGGTCACTCCACTGGATTATACTGTGGATTATACTGTCCTGGACAATTGGGACGTCCAACTCATAGTTGCGCTGACCCAGCCTAAGTGTAGTATAATCTTCTTCCTCGCGCACCACCAACTTCATTAGTTCATCATGCGATGCAAGAAAACGTTGTCGCATGTTCCTTTCTTGCTTAAAACAGAGGTTCTTTATATGGATTAATCCTCTGCCGCCTTCTTTCCGAGGTGTGTAAAGTCTTCTAACAGATGAGTTGGTGTGAAGGCACCGGAATTTCGTAAGAAGTATTCTCGTGAGTCTGTCCAGTTCATCCAAGTCGGTGCTAGACCATTGTACAACTCCAAAAGAGTATGTCAATACTGGTAACGCCCAAGAGTTAATAGCAGCACAGGGGTTACTTCCAAAAAGCTTAGTATTTATGAGCTTCGTGACTCGCTTCCTATATTTCTCCTGGAACTCTTGCTTTAGCCGGCTATGATCCACCCGCTGATTTTAAGGACTCCCGAGGTAGCGGTATGTCTTCTCAGGCGGTAGTTGCTCAATATCGCAGAAGGTCTGTTGGTGACCTTCGACTGCCCCTCTCCTGACGTTGATTATAGCACATTTGTCGAGTTCAAACGACATTTTTATATCATTGCTAAAGATTTTAACAGTAATAATCAGTGAGTGGAGCTTATCTTATGTCTCAGAGTATAATTTAAGGTCATCCATGTATAGTAAGTGGTATATTCTTCTTCGGTTTTTCATATTTAGTTTATACCCGGCTCCAGTTTTGTTTAGGACAGTCGACAAGGGGTTTAGTGCCAAACAAAACCACACCGGCGACAGGGAGTCCCCCTGAAAGATGCCCCTCCCGATCTGCACTTTTCCACAATTTTTATTGTTCATCCATATGTTTGTTCTCCAAGTACTCATGAGATGTTGAATGACGTTTCTGGTCCTTGGGTAGATCTTGTAGATTTCAAGTACCTTGTTTAACCAATCGTGGGGTAGAGAATCAAATGATTTGCTGTAGTCAATGTAGCATACATGTAGATTTTGTTTTCTTCTCTCGACTTGTTTTAGTACTACAACGTCTATTGTTAGCTGGTGCTTGCAGCCCAAAGATTCTCTAAGACATCCCTTCTGTTCCTCCTCGAAGATTTTGTTTGTCAGACAGTGTTGATATATCTTTTCATTAATCAGGGAAGTGAAGAGCTTGTAAAGGACTGACAAGCAGGTTATTGGCCTGTAGTTTTTGGGTTCCCTTGCATCTCCTTTTTTGAAGAGCATAAAAGTGTTTCCTTCAGTGAGAAATTCAGGGCCTTCATCTGGGTTGCTCAGTGCTCGGGTGAAGCAACGTAAAAGATTCTCGTGCGCGCCAGTCAAGTACTTAAGCCAGAAACTGTGCACCCAGTCAGGCCCCGGGGCGGCCCAGTTCCGAGTTTTCCTCAAGGTGGCAGTCACCTCAGCTGGTAAACTCTCTCACCGACATCTGGGGCAAGTTCACATGCACGTCTTCCACGTCCTTGATCCATGACGTGTTAGAAGGTGCGAAATAGAAGAGAGAAAAGAATTTAAATTTGGTACGTCAAAATTTGAAGTTTATTGAATGTGGTGTAGGACTGTGAAACTATGATACGGCACAAGTCGCATAAGACTTATTGTATTAACATAATGTATAATTTTTGCCAATAAACAACAACAACAACAACAACAATAATAATAATAATAATAATAATAATAATAATAATAATAATAATAATAATAATAATAATAATAATAATAATAATAATAATAATAATAATAATAATGCAGACCAATTAAAACCGCCTACTTTCACCCATGTAGTGCGCCAGTATGTGTTGAAGTTGGAGCAATCGACGCTAGATGGAGCTTGTAGGTTCCCATCGGCCTTAATCCTTCTCAGAAACTGCTTCTGATTGTTTCTGAATTCAGAATTTTGCTTCTTCCTTTTTGTAAGCTCATTGTATCTTCTAAGCCTAGCACCTTTGGCTTTCGCGTTTTGTCTAAGTTGATATTTTAGATCCAAGAGTTGGTCAGTGTGGGAAGTATCTATCTTGGCTTTTCTTGCAATAATCCTAATCTTTCGATGCACTTTCTTTGATTGACTGCCATCCAAAAACTCTGATATGATGTCGATTTTGCCTCTGAGCTCATTGATGTGCATTTCTAAGCGTTTTTGCCATTCAGGCTCTCTGTTGTCTTGGACTTTGTGATTTGACTTTGGATAAAAGGTTTTTTGGCCGTTCAACTCAACAACTGTAAGTGCTGAGCAGTATAAAGCCAGATGCACTTTGCGCAGGTCGTGGTGTGGGTTCAGGTACTCGGCAAGGGCATCATTGACTTTTCAGATAATTGTCTTGGCTCTAGTTATATATATATATATATATATATATATATATATATATATATATATATATATATATATATATATATATATATATATATATATATATTCGTAACACCGGTATCACTGGCCTATCAAGTAGGTCAACGCCCCCAAAGTACGCTATTGAACTGAGTAGCTTTTCCTTAACTTCATCGATGTTCTGGGGTACTGGTGGGCTCTCGACGGCAAGATCGGCCGTGTCGGTACGAAATTCTTCAGTTTCCGCTCCGTCTTCAGGCTGTCCAAAGAGGTCCCGCTGCTGAAGTAAGTTGGCTACTTCTCGTTGGATTTCCTCACGTTCAGTCGTGGTCAGGTATCCT
The DNA here is from genome assembly GCA_964006375.1 of Tillus elongatus. NCBI lineage: Eukaryota > Metazoa > Arthropoda > Insecta > Coleoptera > Cleridae > Tillus > Tillus elongatus. Next base: position 12,856,871 of record OZ023264.1, read on the forward strand.
TTCCTCACAATCAAATTTTTTCTGTCAACTATGTTCTGCTCTGTTAAGTTTAACTTCGGATGTCTTTTCGTCAATTCAGTGTGGAGAGAGTGTCTCTATCCGGGGAGTGGGTCTTCGTTGCCCTGATTAGCGTAGTAGAACGTCCGAAGTACTTCTATATTCATTTCATGTGTCCATCCTATTCGTTTAGTGCGTTCTCTCCTGCAAGCAGCCCTCCTAACTGGAGGCGAGCCAGCAAGTAGAGTGTTGTTCGATTCTTCGACACCTTCTGTTGGTTCCACTCCACGGTTGTCATTTTGAGCTGTACCTTGTTGGTTGACAGGGGCCCGGCTCCTCAGCCTCCTGCCGCTGGTGTCCCGCATACTGTATTGCCCAGCACCAGCTCCAGGCATGCCCTGGCGCTCCCCAGGCAGCGACCTTTTTCCGAGGCTTTCATTGTTCTCCATCTTCATGGGATGTACCCCTTTGTTCTTTTTTTTTGGTAAGAGGCTAGAACAAGGGAGGGGAAAAAAAGAAACCTCTGGTTAGGATGCGGATTTAGAATGCTGGTGGATGGGGAAAGGTAATAGGGATGGAAGTGCCTGTAACCCTGGCCAGGAGCCCTTACAGGGTGCTACCGTCCGGGCCAGACGGACCCTGGTTTTTTCACGTGGTTGTTACTCCACCCCCTCCTCCTTTCTCATCCGGGCTTGAGACCGGCCATTGCGGAGTTTTTTATTTTATTATTATTATTATTATTATTATTATTATTATTATTATTATCATTATATCATCCTAACTCTGGTATACGCAAAACAAATGTACAGAAATAAATATGTTCATTAGAGAAAAACAGAAAGCATAAAATATTGCATCTGATTCGAAACTGTAGTAACAAAATCGACACTTGCGATATATTAACGATTTATATCCACGAAGCGATTCGCGGTACGTGTGACAGGAGTAATAAGAAAGTTAATGATAATCTATGATTGTCCACTTGAAGAAAGACAAGCATCAGCTGACAGCTACGGTAACACGGTCATTATGTAATACCAATATACACTATACAAGCGACTATATAATCCTTTGGTCATAACTACTTCCTTACTTACATACACACATACACAAAACTATAGCTTCTTACCGCGTCCATGTCCAGTTACCTATGTGTATGTGTGTGTGTGTGTGTGTGTGCATTAAATCCGAAAATCATTTCCTTCATGCCGATACTTTCTAATTTTAATTAGCTTGTACGCATTTATTAGAATCAGACCTTTACCCATCAAATTCAATACAAGCTGTAATTTAAACTCATAATTTTTCGAGGTGTTTGTTAATATTTTGTTGTCTGGAACTTTTAACGGACGAATATTCACGCTTTTTAAACATGTATATGTGCAAAATAACTAATTACAAGTTTTACAAGATATTAGATAATGTAATGGTACTTCCGATGTTAAAGATATCAGGTTTTTGTTTATTTCATACTTACATAATATAGACGTTATTTATTTCAATTATTGCAGTTATGGATAATTTGATTTTTAAGCAGTATTCAATTCACAAAGTATAAACAGAGCAATTTTCTCCTATTAAAACAAAAGCCTTAACACACTTAATGCGTTATGGCAGCTAATTTTTATAAAAAATTCCCTCTCCTCTAGAAAATATATGTGGCCTAAATTCTAACCTGAACTCCGTCCACCATTTCCTCCAGGCTAATAGGCCCCAACTCCTCTTCCTCACCGAAACTCAACGCAGTGCCAAAACAGCCACTAATCACCTTAATTTCCCGGGGTTTGAGCTCCTTACTTCCTTTAGATTGCATGGAGGCGTGTGCGCGTACATCCGTAGCAATGTACCCTGCTCCAGACTCCGCAATTTAAAAGCTGGAAGAAAAGACATACTATGGATTAAACTCTCTCTCGGGGCTGCAACTAAATTCATCTGTTGCATTTACCGGTCACCTTCTGACAACAACTTTGTCTAGCTCTTTGCTACCTTTCTGAAAAAACCGACCATTTATGAATATCCTTCCTCCGAGGTCACTATTCTTGGTGACTTCAATGTCCATAATAAGGAATGGCTAGGATCTTCAAAAACCGATCCACAAGGAAGAGCATCGGAGGCCTTTGCAGTCAGCAATTCTTTAGCCAATATGGTTCAGCAACCTACTTACTTTCCTCGCATCCCAACACACAGCTCAAATCACTTGGATCTCCTTCTTACTACAAATCCTGACTGCTATAAGATATCAGTCGCTCAGACCACGGCATGGTCACTGCTTCCTGTGCAATGCAACCCGAGTTCACAGAGTCATCACACCCACGTATCGTTTAGCACTACAACTCCGCGAACTGAGAGGAAATACGAGATAACTTTTCCTCATTTCCATGGGCGTCTGTCTGCTTCTCTCATCCTGACCCCTCTGATATCTGATAAAACATCACCGAAATAATCCAAGCTGGCATGGAATTATTTATTCCACGTACACAGAAAACCTCTGCAGCCACTCACTAGCCATGGTTCTCTAAATTCTGTGACAAGGCCAGACTTGAAAAGGTCAAAGCTCACAAAAAGCTTCTACACAATCCCAGTCAAGAAAACCGTCAAGCATTTAACGACGCAAGAAACCGCTATGTCCGCATACTTTCTGAAGCAAAAGACTCGTTTAATAACCACATCAAAAACAAAGTCCTCTTAAGCTCCCGTGGCAGCAAACCATTCTGGACGCTTTCTAAAGCTATTGGGAATAATTTCTGAGAGCACGTTCTCACCTCTTGTCTCAGGGGATAAAATTGTTTCTACCGCCCTGAGCAAGGCTGAACTTTTTCCCTCGTTGTTCGCCGGCAATTATACTCTCAACCCACCTCCAAATGTTCAACCACCAACAGTCCCCAATGTCGCGCATAAAATGACGGATATCACTTTCAAAACTAAAAAGGTACGAAAGATGCTCTCTTCTCTTAATACCAGGAAAGCCTCTGGCCTTGACGAGATCCCAGCAATTATTCTCAAAAAATGCGCACCAGAACTTGCTCCTGTCCTGACTCGTCTGTTTCAGACATCTTACAATAGAGGCATATTCCCTAGTAACTGGAAAACTGCTCGAGTACAACCCGTCCCCAAGAAATGATCCAAAGCGCTTCCTAGCAACTACAGGCCCATTTCTCTCCTTTCAATCGTCTCTAAAGTAAAGGAAAGGTATGTAAACAAGGAATTAGTAACATTTCTTGAAAAACATTGGTACGTTTACAACGAACCTCTTCAAGCTATTTACACACCTGCAAAGATATAATTATTCATAAACAGCTTAGAGGATCAAAAACGAAAAAATAATTCACCATTTTTTTCACAGAAATTGCCTACAGTAATGTTACACTAAATTATAGTTTTCACATAAATTCGACAACTTTTTTTACAGTAACTTACTAAACATTTACTATTAATTACCATCATTTCACAAAAGTCTTACAAAAAATTATTTCTACGTAAACACTAAAAAAAATTCTGGGACAACTTTTCAAATTCAGCCACTATTCGAGAGTACCTGTATTTTTCGACGAATAATACAAACAAAAAGCTCTCCGAAAGCGTCATTTCCATGGGGCTCAGATATCTAGTGGTAAAAACGACGTATGTGTCAAAAACGTGAAAAGTTGCAAAACAATTGAAATAACTCAAAAACGATTAACGATATCATTTTGTTTTCCCTACACACATGCATTATAATTGGATAGAAAATACAAAACTGCAATACCATAAGAGGTGTCCAAAAAAAAAAAAAAAGAAAGTGTGTATCACCAACGATTTATGGGCCACCCTGTGATTGTCAAAATAGGTTTATAAGATGCAGCTCGAGACACCCGATAACTAACCTATATAATTTTTTCTCGTATCTTGTATAATAACGGATGTATTGAGCTTTACCGAAGAAGTGCGTCAGCCTTTATATGTGTAAACAGACAAAAACTGAAACAGACCCCGTATATGGGTATTAGGGGTTCTAGTTCGCGCTCGTTTGAAGAAATCCTTTTAGAGTTCATAAGCGCGGTCTTCTCAAATATATTGCTAAAATATAAACTATTAAACCCTAAATTCTATAGCGGAAACTATTGCCAAAGCATTAGAAAGAGCGTCTATTTGAAATGGATTTTCCGAAAATATTTTAGTAAAATCAAGGCCAAAGATGGTTAAAGCTGAAACTTAAGGCTTTGCAAAACACACTTATTACAACGTTTCTTAAAAATATATAATACCTATAACCAGAAAAAAATCAAAGTAAAAAAATATATTAAAAAAGGATCAATTTAAAAAAATATATAAAAACAATCATAAAAAAAGAAAAAAAAAGAGAAAAAAAAAAAGAAATATATATATATATATATATATATATATATATATATATATATATATATATATATATATATATATATATATATATATATATATATATATATATAATAAATAATCTAAAAAAAATGGAAAAAAAAAAGGTGTAAAATAGGTATAACATAAAGTATCAGTAAATACTAGAATTGTAAGTATAGGTCTAGATGACTGAAATTTGTGTGATATGGCAATTCTGCATGAAAGTGCAATCTCCCCACTTAAATTGGAAATTAAAAGTAACCAAAAAAGTCTGTGGCCAATGAGACTACAAGCTCGAGGCCAAACCACACACACACACAACGTTTCTTCTACATAATCCCTATTTGTTTCAGATTCGTTGTCTGGAAAATACGAATTTTGACTTTTCACATCGCGACTTTGATGTTTTAAGAGGAAAAATTATATATTTTTTCTGCTACTTCTTGATCGTTTTTCGCCAGGAAAACTCAACCGTTGTATGTAATAACTAATTAGTCTTGTTATTCACACAAAATATTTTGTTCTTGTGCTATCCTCTGATCACCAGTGGCACTAAAAATGTTTTTTCCTGTCTAACGAACTTAGCTAAGCCACTTGCAAAAGGAAGGCACCTACCAAATTGTATAAAAATCGGTCCATTATTTTTTGAGTTATCGGTGTATATATATATATATATATATATATATATATATATATATATATATATATATATATATATATATATATATATATATATATTTCTAAACACATCTCCTCATTAGTGAATTTATCGTTTTACGAAAAATTTGTTAAAATTACAAAGTAACAAAAAATAACGATAAAACCACAGGAATGTAGAGCGCGGGCGGTGGTCAATTAAGCTTACAACAGCTATAATAAAAGCCAAACCGGTTTGTTTTTCTAGCTATGGTCAGAATGCATCTAGTATTACATATTTATTACTTTTGATTTTTTAAAGTAATTTTATCTTATTAAAATGTGTCTTTCAGTTAGTATTGCACTTTTGTACGGAACAACTAATTGCCCGTCTTATTCAGCAAGTATACTATCGTAATTAAGGACGAACCCAGAAGAAAGAAAATTCAACAATGGATGTAACAACATCTTATTTCAATAGAATTACGTGTCAGCTATTTCAGGTACGTCAAATGCTCTGTTTTGCTAATTGACATTATTATTTATTATACAAGATGTTGCACACAATTGAGAAACTGGTCATTTTGCAGTCTAGTTGCTCACGTTATTTGGGTCACGTTTTTAAGATTATGCATCAATTAACAAGTCTCTTCAATCACATAGAAAATCGCGTTTGCTCAATAATAAATCCAATAAATGCAATAAATATTAATCAAAAACGAAAAGTAACAAAATGTTGTGATAGTAGCCGCTCCGTAAATATGTATATTTGATCTACAGTCAATCAGTTTCATGGGTACTCTGTAATAATATAAATAATTAAATCCCATATCTAGTTTCATTTTTTATCAAAATTAGGTTTATAGATCGGATTTGTAGATTTGGAAAGAGATTAAGTTAAACATGAGAGATTCAAGTAAACATAATTTTCGGTCAAGGTAACGTCTAAGTGATTGTCAATTTGAACTAGGTATCTAGATCTGGGCATCGATCTATGGCGGTTAGATGTGAGTATAACTTTAGTGGAACTACCAAGGCTTTTCTGCCATTTAAAAAAAGCCTGGACGCAGCAAGTGCGTTATGATAGTAAATTTTCATAGAAATGATCTGGCATAAAATATTTTATTATAACTTTTTTTTCTTGCAACATAGAAATCTCAATTTTGGTTACTTTTTATATCGTAAATCTACCTACTAAATTTGGTCATAAAACTCAAAATTTTTTCTGAAAACCTCGTCCGATTTTCCTGACTAACGAACTTATCCAAGCCATTTACAAAAGGAAGGTACATGCCAAATTTTATTAAAATCGGCCGATTATTTTTTGAGGTATCGGTGTGATATGTATATATATATATATATATATATATATATATATATATATATATATATATATATATATATATATATATATATATATATATATATATATATATATAGTATTAAGTTTTAGTGACGGTAATAGTGTTATTAACTCAAAAAATTGTGGGAAAGAAGTCAGTTGCAAAATAAAACTCTTTATTAATAAGCCGAGCTTTCGGGAAAATGTATTCCATTCTCAAGCATATAACGTGAGTTTCACTAAACTAATTATTCAATAACAAACATGAAAAAAACTCTTTTTATAAATTTGAGTCAAGTCGACTTCACTCACGTTATATCCTTGAGAATGGAATAAATTTTTCCGAAAGCTCGGCTTATTAATTAAGAGTTTTATTTTGTAACTGACGGCTTTCCAACAATTTTTTGAGTTTATATATATATATATATATATATATATATATATATATATATATATATATATATATATATATATATATATATATATATATATATATATATATATATAAACATATAAAAATTTCAACTGACCCCGGATATGGGTTCCAGCGGTCTTAGTTCGCGCTCATTTGCAAAAGTTTTTTCAAAATTCAAAAGTCGGGATGGTCCCATTAGTGAATTTTTTCTACGAAAATTCACTAAAAAGTCTGGGCGGAGCAAGTGCGTCGAGGCAGTAAATTTTCATTAAAATGTTTTTAATAGCAAATGTCTTTTTTTTTAGTGAAAGCTGGCATCAAATTTGGTTACCAGTATAACATATACAGTGTGTACCAAACTGGATGGGAATGTGTTGCTATCTCCGTTATTATTAGAGATAGGGAGACGGTTAAATTAGCATTGCTTTGTAGAATGTCATGATCGTTCCAAATATGACTTATATTTGCCCTGCCTCTTTTCGTTTTCAAGTTATTTTGAAAAAAACAAAATTTGTCGATTTTTTTTTTCAATATATAAGTAGGCGTTGATCTGACATGTCTAAGACTTGCACATTATCACGACACTTTTGACAGAGTAATCTTTTTGTGCTATTCTCAACTTTGGATTGTCATTTGTTTTTGAGCTACAGGTATCAACGTTTGTTTTTATTATGGTAGCCATATTGGATTTTTTGCTCATGTGATAGCCTGCGAAAAGAGCTTTCAAATTATGTACAACATGCTTGAGAACTCTTGTAATTGAACTGACAATCTTGAGAAAAACCGTTTTGATGATAGTAGGCTATGAAATCCAATACCAGAAAACAAATGGCAAAAAAAGTGATCAAAAAACAGTAGGCCATGGAGTCTAGCAATAGACTTATACTTTTAACATAATTTTCCGTCATGATTCACGATAAAAAAACATAACAAATATCCATAACAAATCCGTCCATAACAATTATCGAAATCGTTAGTAAACTTGAAAATAATTAATCTTTAAACGATAGTGTGTTGTGTGTTGTGTGTTTTTTTTTCTTTGACATCGGCTTATTCCCGCGACTATGGCCAATCACCGACGCCAGGTAGCAGTTTCCTCTCACTATACTGGAAATTTTGCCGAACCTCTGCCCTCCTGTAAGGAGGGTAGGGATCTCTAACGTGCCCAACCTCGCATGGATATGGGACCGACGGATCTTTTTTCAACAACACCAAGAGGGCTCATAGCCTAAATACTATCGTACCGTGGGTGTCGACAAGGAGGAAAGAAGAGGAAACTTGTTAATTTTGGACTCGAAGCTTTGGAAGTTCGGGGGAGAAGGATAAACATGTGCCGGCAAGGAATTCCACAACTTGGAAGTTCTCGGGACAAAAGAGCGGGCATAACAAGATGTTCTATCTCTGGTGACCTGGACAGTAAAAGGGTGCATTCGCTCTGTTCCCCTGGTAGATCTGTTGGGGGCAGCAGGTGGAAGAACTATGGAAGAAAGCGCCTCTGAGCAGTGCCCGTGCAGATATCTATAAAAGAGAGAGAGAGAGAGAGAGAGAGAGAGAGAGAGAGAGAGAGATCACCAACGGCACGTCGGTGGGCAAGGGATGGCAGCCTTTGGGTGAGGGTAGGGTCACCGATGAAACGTACAGCTCTCTTCTGAATGGAGTCCAGGATAGCAAGTGCAGAAGCGACAGCGAAACCTCAGATGTGGGAGCAGTATTCGAGGTTAGGTCTTATCTGTGAAGTATATAAGGTATAGAGATTAGCTGGTGAAAAGTATTTGCGAGCCTGGAAGAGGAAACCTAATTTTTGAGCAGCCGCTTCTACAATTGATGTGACATGTTGGTGCTAATTGAGATTTCGATCCACAGAAATGCCAACAAGGGAAAAGGACTCATTACTTTGTACAACTTGGTTGTTCATTGTGATGGGTCTAGGACTGGTGTATCTCTTATTGGATAGAAAGCAAGAATGAGATTTGGTGAATTGTACAAGATTTCTACTTCCCCAGTCTAATATTTTTTGGAGATCCACAGAAGCAGAACCCTCCATGAGTCTGGGATCCTCATCTAATTGGCTTAAAGAGACAGGCTTAGAATATTGTATATTTGAGTGAAGGGTGCTGCCGTCCGCGTAACTATGAACTGTGTTGGATGTGCTAGAGAGGAGGTCATTGATGTGGAGAAGAAACAAAGTAGCGGCCAAAGCTAAACCTTGAGTGACTCCTGCATTAACTATATTCAGTTTAGAGGAATGCCAATCCACGACAACATAAATGCTCCGGTTGGAGAGGAAATTTGCTGTCCAGGTACAGAGTTTTGGTGGTAGGCCATAGGCCGGAAGTTTATTAAGCAGCGCTGTGTGCCAGATCTGATCGAATGCTTTAGATATGCCTATAATCTGGGATTCACCGTGTAGCTCCATAGACTTGTTCCAAGAATGGGTGACCAAGGAAAGAGGTCGGCAGTTGATCTGCGCTGACGGAATCCATACTGCCTGTCGTGGATTAGACTGTGTTTTTAGATAAATTTTAGTAATTCGATGTTTATATACTTTTCTATCACTTTAGAGACGACTGAAAGGAGATAAATAGGCCTGTAGTTGCTAGGAAGCGTTTTGGATCCCTTCTTGGGGACGGGTTGTACTCAGGCAGTTTTCCAGTTACTAGGGAATATGCCTCTATTGTAAGATGTCTGAAACAGACGAGTCAGGACAGGAGCAAGTTCTGTTACGCATTTTTTGAGATCAATTGCTGGGATCTCGTCATGGCCAGAGGCTTTCCTGGTATCAAGAGAAGAGAGCATCTTTCGTACCTTTTTCGTTTTGAAAATGATATCCGTCATTTTATGCGCGACATTGGGAACTGTTGGTGGTTGAACATTTGGGGGTGGGTTGAAAGTATAATTGCCGGCGAACAACGAGGCAAAAAGTTCAGCCTTGCCCAGGGCGGCAGAAACAATTTCATCCCCTGAAACAAGAGGTGGGAACGTGCTCTTGCAGAAATTGTTCCCAATAGATTTAGGCTTTACGCCCCCTCCGAAGGGCGGAACCTGCAGACATCCAACTTGCTCAAATACAATGCCACAACCTCGGTTGATGTTAATTGTACAGTATGTACTGAAAAAGTCAAAGGAGTACCCTGGGACCGAGCCCAGTTGCTTTCGGTTCAGAAGCACAGGTTCTTACCACTGAACCACCGAGGTTCTTTAAAAGATAGTAAAACCTTCACAATTTTCTTTTTCCTTACCTCAAATAGTTAGCATCTGCTACGGATTAAGACAACTTCGTTGTCGAAATGCTTATCTAGATCATAGTTTTGCATAATTTAAATAAATAAATAATCGTCTGTCATTATTTTCGTGCTTTCTGGGGTGATTCTGTTTTGTGTTTCCTTTTCTTGTTATTTAAAATCCTTTGACATTTACAACCACAAAAAACGGTAATGATTAAAGTCCCATTTCCACTGAATAACAAACCTAAAAAGAAATCAATGTGCATGACATGCATCAATTAAATTTTATAACCGTATGTCAGATAATAAACTCAAATGACTTAATTAAATAAACGTAAAGATAAGTAGACCACCAAAGAATGCTGTTAAATATTTTTTCGCGAAAACTGCAGTGATGCCTCTATTACTAAAAGTGGATGAATATATAGGTGTCCCAAACTCAATGCTTGGCATTTATAGGTATCTTCGAGGCAGTAAGACTCAGAAGATCCGTTAAATAATAAAGGTTTTGTAAAATTTTAGCTCATTTCAATGAATATTCGCTACCATAACTCACTTGCTCCGGTCGGACTTTTTTCAATAAGGTGAAAATGATATAAATTAGCATTGGCTTTTAGTGGATTCTCTTTTTAAAAATGACTAATGGGGAGATCGACACTTTTGAATTTAGAAAAAATGTCTTCAAATGAGTGCAAAACTAGGACCCCTAGAACCCATATCCGGAGTCAGTTTCAATTTTTTACGGTTTGTACGGGTCGGAAAATGTGTCGTCCGAGAGTCCTTAGATTTATTGAACTCTCATGAAACACTTTGTAACCGTCCTGAAAAAAAAATCAAAAAAGTCAGTCCTTAGAAGGGATGACCGTTCAAGAGATATTATAGTAAAGGACCTATAAAAGACCAAGAGTATTTATTTGGTTGCTATTCGCGAGTGATATCTCACGATTGACCTCAAGTGGATCCAAATCCGGACGATAGTGAGGTCACCATCGCAAACTAAACCCTAACCTAAATGTAGCTATCTTCCAGATTTCTTATTTACAAGATAAAAAACACTTTGTAAGGCTAGAAGATGTTAAGATAAATAAATACTTACTCTTCTTTTAAGTTGTTCTGACCAAAGTCCTAGATTTATGAGATCTTCAACTCAGAACACTGTTACTGGAATGCTAAATTCAATATAATTTATAGGTATCTAGTTAATCGATATAAAGAATTTGTACTTGCGTCGCCAACAGCTTTAAGAAGTGTCAGGGTGGCATTGTTGTTCAATTAAACAGATATTAAAAAATATATAAATACTTAAATTTATTGATATAGGTTATTGAGGAAGTAAATTAGTTTAATACTCCTGGTAAATTAAAATAAACATTAAATTTCACAGAAAAAGAAAACAAATATTAAATGTCATAAGAAAGAAATCAACTATTGCATATAAAAAATAAAAAAATTGGTATTATGTTGCAAGAAAATAAAGCAAGTTTTACCTGTTTACACGTAAGAGATCAAATGTTACTCATTGCAAATACGAAAATAAGCATTACTTGTTAATATAATTGTTTCTCTGTCAAGACTACTGATGCTGTCAAATTTTTTACAAGTTTGGAAGGAATTCCTAAATATTGTCCTGATCAGGTTGGTTTTATTCTTTAAATAAAATTGCCCAAGTGAAGCTCAGACAATATTACGTATGGCAGATTTTATCAGTTCCTAAACCACTATCGACTTTCAGTTAATTATGAAGCATTAACAGGTTACAAAAATTTACTACAGTTCAACGTTACTAAACTTTAAAAACCCAGCTTTACGGGCGTCTCAAATTCTGAAAAGTTAATTTGAAAATTTAAAATTACACAAAATTAACTCATTTATAGATAATTGTTAATCAATCGTGGATAGCCATCCCCTATGTGATAATATATCTATTAAATTTTCAAGATAAATTAATTACTAAAACAAACGTACGTCATACTAAAACTAAGTGAGATGTAGGACACGCTTTTAACCTTGTCGCCATCTCGTTGCGAAACCAAGTAGTATGTTGTCACAACAGCTCCAAATAACAGAGAATGTTAAAATATAGAGACTATATACAACTAACAAGCAATTTAGTAAATTGTCAGTCCTGGCCCATTTCTTTCTTAAGATAGGGACAAAGTATGTAAGGCTAGATGTATTCTCACCACAATTAGAACCGTAGACCGGCTTTGCTCTATTTAGAGCTCGTCAGTGCGGCATACTAATTGCAGCGAAAATACACCTATAAAGTAATACAGCTATGGTAGCCAGCCTCCCAAAACCAAGTGAGATATAAGACACGCTATTAACCGTGTCGCCATCTCGTTGCGAATTAGAGCAGGTCAGCTGCTGACGTCCTTTCCTTGGTCACCCATTCCTGGAACAAGTCTATGGAACTACACGGTGAATCCCATATTGTCGCTCTAGACATATCCAAAGCGTTCCACCAGGTCTGGCACGCAGCGCTGCTTAATAAACTTCCGGCCTATGGCCTACCACCAAAACTCTGTACCTGGACAGCAAATCTTCTCTCCAACCGAAGCGTTTCTGTTGTCGTGGATGGATATTCCTCTAAACTGTATCCAATTAATGCAGGAGTCCCTTAAGGTTAGGCTTTAGCCCCTACGTTGTTTCTTCTCCACATCAATGACCTCCTCTCTAGCACATCCAACCCAGTTCACAGTTACGCTGATGACAGCACCCTCCACTCAAATATACAATATTCTTAGCCTGTCTCTTTAGCCAAATTAGATTAGGATCACAGTCTCATGGAGGGTTCTGTCTCTGTGGATCTCCAAAAAATATTAGACTGGGAAAGTAGAAATCTTGTGCAATTCCACTCCAACAAATATCAGTCTTGCTTTCTATCTCATAAGATATACACCAGCCCTAGACCGATCACAGTGAATAACCAATTTATTCAAAGTAATGAGTACTTTTCACTTATTGGCATTTCTGTGGATCGAAATCTCAATTGGCACCAACATGTCACATCAATTGCAGAAGCGGCTGCTAAGAAATTAGGTTTCCTCTTCCGGGCTCGCAATTACTTTTCACTCTATATCTTATATACTTCACAAATAAGGCCAAACCTCGAATACTGCTCCCACATCTGGGGTGCCGCTGTCCCTTCTACACTCGCTATCCTGGACTCCATTCAGAAGAGAGCTATACGTCTCATCGGTGACTCTACCCTCACCGACGTGCCGTTGGTGACCTCTCTCTCTCTCTTTTGTAGATATCTGCACGGGCACTGCTCAGAGGAGCTTTCTTCCCTAGTTCCTCCACCTGCTGCCCCCAACAGATCTACCAGAGAACAGAGCGAATGCACCCCTTTACTGTCCATGTCACCAGACATAGAACGTCTTATGCCCGCTCTTTTGTCCCGAGGACTTCCAAGTTGTAGAATTCCTTTCCGACACATGTTTTTCCTTCTCCTCCGAACCTTCATACATTCAAGTCCAGAATTAACAAGTTGCCTCTTTCCTCCTTGTCGACACCCACGGTACGATAGTATTTAGGCTGTGAGTCCTCGTGGTGTGTTGTTAAAATTAAAAAAACAAATATCAGTCTTTTCAAAACAAGACAATTTGCCATTAAAAACATTTTTACTAGAATTTGCTACCATAACATACTTGCTGCGTCCAGACCTTTCAACCAATAAAGTTATTTTGATAAAATATGGTAGATTGTTTCTAATCTATAGGTTATACAGGTAATCAAATTTGGTGCCTGCTTTCATTAAAAAAAGTCATAATTGCTATTAAAAGCATTTTTTATGAAAATTCATTACCGTAACGCACTTGCTGCGTCCAGACTTTTGTATTATTCTTAAATAAGCATGCATTTTCCTAAAACTTGCCTCACTGAACTTACGGTTTCCAATAAAACAATGACAAGTAACTAATTTCGGAAACACTGTATTCCAAAAAGGCAAAATTTATGCTTTATGTGGATCATAAATTAATCTAAGCTGAAACTTGAGAGATATAATTTTGACCCTTTCAATAAAATAACGAATTTTCAATTTACAGGGAGGCAACATGGAGCGAAGTCAATAAACACCTGACTGTTGGTGGTGTAATTGGACAGTCGGCTCCTATCAAGTCCAGGACATCTGAATAATTTATTACAGAAAGGCACGCATCGTAATTAATTACAGCGATTACATATATTTGATATATCTGGGCCAGAATTATGTCGATGGAAGCACTTACCCAACATTGTAAACAGTAAATAAATTTGTTCTTGATAAATTGATACCGCGTTCCTCTTTCCTTTAATAAACCTCTTAATTTGACAAGGATATTGTATTTATTTCTTACAGGCAGGAACAGGATACATGAAATCATCATCTGCCGTCTGTATACTGGTTTAACTTTTAAGTAAAATTATTACCCAGCGAGGTAAGTGATTATTAATTAAAGAAGCAGGTATCTAATTGAGTCTTTAAAGCAAAATGTTGTAATTTTAAAATAAATACGATCACTGAGTGAAGATTAAAACCTGTGATGAGTACTGATAAGCACACTTGGAGAACCCAAATCACCACAACATGTGGTGATTTGCCAAGTGTACTTATAATAAATGCTATTTTATTCAAAGATGAACCGACTTCAATTCACATTGACAGAGTTAGGCGATACTGTAAACTATATGGACGCTAGTTGGCCGGTCGATGTCCTGTAATTTAATTTCAGCAAAGCTTTCGACAGGGTTCCACATTGTCTGCTTGTTCGCAAACTTCATCACATGGGTATCCGTGCTCGCCTGCTGCAGTGGATTCGGAGTTTTTATTTTATTTTTAAATTCAACAACACACCACGAGGGCTCACAGCCTAAATTTTATCGTACCGTGGGTCTCGACAAGAAGGAAAGAGGCAACTTGTTAATTCTGGACTTGAAGGATTTGAGGTTCGGAGGAGAAGGAAAAACATGTACCAGCAAAGAATTCCACAACATGGATGTCCTCGGGACAAAAGAGCGGGCATAACCAGATGTTCTATGTCTGGTGACATGGACAGTAAAAGGGTGCATTCGCTCTGTTCCCCTGGTAGATCTGTTGGGTGCAGCAGGTGGAGGAACTATGGAAGAAAACTCCTCTGAGCAGTGCCCGTGCAGATATCTATAAAAAAAGAGAGAGGTCACCAACGGCACGGTGGTAAGCAAGGGATGGCAGCCTTTGGATGAGGGTAGGGTCACTGATTAGACGTATAGCCCTCTTCTGAATGAAGTCCAGGTTAGCGAGTGTAGAAGCGGCAGCGGCACCCCAGATATGGAAGCAGTATTCGAGGTGTGGCCTTATTTGTGAAGTATATAAGGTATGGAGATTAGCTGGTGAAAAGTATTTGCGAGCCCGGAAGAGGAAACCTAATTTCTTAGCAGTCGCTTCTGCAATTGATGTAACATGTTGGTGCCAATTGAGATTTCGATCCACAGAAATGCGAACAAGCGAAAAGGACTCATTACTTTGAATAACTTGGTTGTTCATTGTGATGAGTCTAGTGCTGGTGTATTTCTTATGAGAAAAAAAGCAAGACTGAGATTTGGTGGGGTTGAATTGTACAAGATTTCTACTTCCCAGTCTAATATTTTTTGGAGATCCACAGAGACAGAATCATCCATGAGTCTGCGATCCTCGTCTAATTGGGCTAAAGAGACAGACTTAGAATATTGTATATTTGAGTGGAGGGTGCTGTCGTCTGCTTAACTATGAACTGGGTTGTATGTGCTAGAGAGGAGGTCATTGATGTGGAGAAGAAACAAAGTAGGCGCTAAAGCTGAACCTTGAGGAACTCCTGCAGTAATTGTATACAGTTTAGAGGAATGGCCATCCACGACAACACAAATGCTTCGGTTGGAGAGGAAATTTGCTGTCCAGGTACAGAGTTTTGGTGGTAGGCCATAGGCCGGGAGTCTATTAAGCAGCGCTGCGTGCCAGACCTGGTCGAATGCTTTGGATAGGCCTAGAGCGACAATCTGGGATTTACCGTGTAGTTCCATAGACTTGTTGCAAGAATGGGTGACAAAGGAAATGAGGTCGTCTGCGCTGACGGAATCCATACTGCCTGCCGTGAATTAGACTGTGTTTTTCAAGAAATTTTAGTAATTCGGTGTTTATATACTTTTCGATCACTTTAGAGAAGACTAAAAGGAGAGAAATAGGCATGTAGTTGCTAGGAAACGATTTGGATCCTTTCTTGAGGACGGGTTGTACTTGAGCAGTTTCCCAGTTACTAGGGAATATGCCTCTATTGTAAGATATCTGAAACAGAAGAGTCAGGAAAGGAGCAAGTTCTGGTGCGCACTTTTTGATAACAGTTGCTGGGATCTCGTCAAGGCCAGAGGTTTTCCTGGTATTAAGAGAAGAGAGCATCTTTCGTACCTTTTTAGTCTTGAAAATGATATCCGTCATTTTATGCGCAACATTGGGGACTGTTGGGGATTGAACATTTGGAGGTGGGTTGAGAGTAAAATTGCCGGCGAACAACGAGGCAAAAAGTTCAGCCTTGCCCATGGCGGTAGAAACAATTTCATCCCCTGAAACAAGAGGTGGGAACGTGCTCTTGCACAAATTATTCCCAATAGATTTAGCAAGAGTCCAGAATAGTTTGCTGCCGTGTCTCCTCTGGGAAAATAGGACTGCTGAACATTTATCGGGGTTTATGGCTAGACAAAATTTCCTATACCAGCCTTGCAGCTCGTCTACGGCGGCCTGTAGTCGTTTGGTTATTATCCTCGGCTGAGTGGAGTTGCTAAGGATGGTAGTGTATGTGACTCGTTGAAAAGTTCAGCCTTGCCCAGGGCGGTAGAAACAATTTCATCCCCTGAGACAAGAGGTGGGAACGTGCTCGTGCAGAAATTATTTCCAATAGACTTAGCAAGAGTATAGAAGGGTTTGCCGCCGTTGGAGCTTAAAAGGACTTTGTTTTTGATGTTTTTATTAAACGAGTTTTTTGCCTCATAAAGAGTGCAGACATAACGGTTTCTTGCGTCGTTAAATGCTTGACGGTTTTCTTGACTGGGATAGTTTACTTTTTATGATATAATTTCGAGTACCAAATTTGCTTGCCACAACTTTGTTATTTCCGGAGATATAAAAATTTTCCGAAAGAAAACACAAACATTTCTGGGAAAACCCAGGCCGATTTGTTTGGCTAACGAACTTGTCCAAGCCACTTACAAAAGAAAAGTACTCACCAAATTTGATCAAAATCGGCCCGTTTTATTTTAGTAATCGGTGTGATACATACATACATACATATATATATATATATATATATATATATATATATATATATATATATATATATATATATATATATATATATATATATATATGTTCAATATCTCCATCTAAATTGATTCATTTTTTAATGAAAATTCGACAGAAAGTATTATGCAGAAAAAGAGGTAGTGCACTTGTATTTTTAAATAAAGCATTAACATGGTGTAACAACTACTCAAAGGTTAACACTGATTCTCACGGTTCATTGGCTAATAACAACATAATCACACCATCTGTGTATATTCTATCCTAACCACTGATCTGTATAATGACATGTTTGTAGTCTGATTGTTGAGTGTTATGGTTTATAGAGTAACATAATGTTCCGGTGGGTGGTTCTGAGGGAAAAACTATTTAGGGTTCCCTTGTCCCAGCATGAGCAAGTGCACTAGTCTTATTATCTGAATTGATTTATGACATTATTACATTTTACACACAATAACTTAATTATACTATATGCCTGACAGTGTAAATGACATCTTTTTAAATTAGCAGGGTGTCAATTTATATTGGGTCACTAGAGCTCCCTTCATTACTATCAGAATTAGATAAAGGATCAATAAAATTAGCCAAAAGGTGTAGTCTTTACGCTTTTTTTTAAATTATTTCAACAACACACCACGAGGGCTTATAGCCTAAATACTATCGTACCTTGGGTGTTGACAAGGAGGAAAGAGGCAGCTTGTTAATTCTGGACTTGAAGCTTTGGAGGTTCGGAGGAGAAGAAGCTCATTTCAGATGTAGTTTTAGGATCCGTAGAATTCTGAAAAGGACACACATTTTAAATTTTTGATGGTCCACCATCACATCTTGATATTTCTATAACACAAGTTGCCGAAGAAGTAGAAGAATTTGATATTTCCTTACTATGTGTGCCGGGTAATACGACGCATGGACTTCAGTGCGCATTTAGAAGCTTCAAGCATCATTGGGATGAAGACGTCCTCAACTTCTGGGCTAATGTCGTAGAAAGGAAAATCACCCGACCCGATTTGGGAAATTTCTTTCGAAGGTCGATGTTTCCACAAAACTTACAACTGCTTTTAAATCAACTGGATTCTTTTCTTATAACTCAACTGCAATTGCCAATACTGCGTTAGTCCCTAGCGCATAAACCTATAGAAAAGTTCCAAAAAAAAATAATAGAGGCACATGTAGCACCTCTAACTTCTTCCAACGATTCGGACATCAACTACTGCGATTCTCTCGACTCAGATGTGCCCCTATTTAGGTATCTCAAAACGTACAAATCCAGTGAGTTCAAGTAAGATGAAACATTAATGACTCACGATAGAATAGAAAACTTCCCCAGTTTGGAATTACGTCCAAACCACCTTAATACATTGAAGAACAGAGTAATAACAAGAAAATATTAGTATCCGGGAAAATGTGAAAAATATCAGACACAAAACTAAAGAGGTAAACAAAGCGCACATAGAAGTTAATGTTGAAGAATGGGAGTGCGGACAAACCAACGAGAACAAAATTATTAGTAAAAAACAGTCTGGATGCAGCAAGTGCGTTATGGAAGTGAATTTTCATAAAAATGTTTTTAATAGCAAATGCGAGCAGGCATTAATCTGATTACTGGTGTGGCCTTTGTAGTAGAAACAATGTACCATATTTTATTAAAATTACTTATTGTTTGAAAATGTACAAACATTTTTCGAAACTAAATTTAAATGTTGGTTTCCTAGCCAACAAACCTTACGTTAATAGCAAATCGAGTTATGAAATTCGAAGGATTTAATGAAAATTCGCTATCAATACGCACTTACTGCGTCCTGATTTTTTTCTTACAAACATGCATTTGTTCTACGAAAATTAGCTACAAATTATAGACCGTTGAACCATAAACTTCAATAAACCTACAACGAAAGCATCAACTTAAGTAAACTGACAGCTAAAGCATCAGAGAAAGGGTCTATTTGATAAGAATTTTCTGTAAATATTTTAGTAAAATAAAGGACAATGACGGTTGAATCTGAAACTTAAGGGTTTGCAGAACACTCTTCTGGCAACAGTTTCTTTTTACAATTCGTATTTGTTTCACGTTCTTTGCCTAAACGTTGTCAATTTTGACGTTTCAAATTGCGACTTTGACGTTTTGGGGAAAACTCTTTTTTTTTAACTGCTTTAGAGACCTAAATTATGGTACATGGTTCACTCTTTATAATGCAAATACGTGTACCAAATTTGGTTGCCCTTACTTTGTTTTTTCCGGAGATATAATTTTTTTTACAAAGAAAACACAAAATTTTCCCGGAAAACCTGGGCTGATTTGCCTGGCTAAGGAACTTATCCAAGCCACTTGCAAAAGGAAAAAAATACAAAAAATCCTACCAACTAACATTTCTGACCTGCCCTGATATTAGTTTGCCTAATTAAAAGCTAAAAGGAGAAGGAAAATCAACCCTGCCATATATCAAGGTTATGTGTGCATAATTAACTTTTCCTTTCCCTTTTAACTTCTTTTAGCTTTTGATTAGGCAAACTGATATCAGGGCTGGTCAGGAAGGTCAGTTGGAAGGATTGTGTGTACACAACACAGTCAGGGAGGTCTTTTTCTTCGTTAAAACGACGAAAAACTGATCAATGTTTCTACTGTCGCGAGACGCTCGTCTAATTAGAAGAAAGCAATGTTTAATCTATTAATTACATATTATACATACATTTTATATTTCTGCTCTCCTTGTTTATATGCACTTTAACTATGCCAAAACTCACACTGCTTCGTGGGCGCAATGTGCATAACAAGAAGTAGGTACAAAGTTTTTCTTCGTCTATTATAACCCTATAGTTGCAACCACAGCTAAAGCATCAGAAAATGGGTATATTTGAAGTTCATTTTCTGCAAATATTTAAGTAAAATGAAGGATAATGGTGGCTGAAGCTGAAACTTAAGGCTTTATAGAACACACTTCTTACAAAATTTCTGCCACATCTCCCGTAATGTTAGTTTCAAGTTCTTCATTTAGAACATGTCAAGTTTGACGTTTTGAATTGCGACTTTTTTGACGTTTTAAGAATAGAAACTAAAAAGCTTATAACTTTGCTTATTTTAAAGTAGAGATTCAAATTTTGGTGCATGGTTTTCTTTTAATTATATAAACCCTCGCACCTAATATAGTTGCCTTAACTTTGTTATTTCCGGAGATATAAAATTTTTCCGAAGGAAAAAGCAAAATTTTCCGGGAAAAACTAGTCCGATTTTCCTGGATAACGAACGTATTCCAGCAATTTGCGAAAGGAAGGTACTCACCAAATTTTAGTTAGCAGTGTGACACATAAATATATAAACACCCACACACACAAACATATATATATATATATATATATATATATATATATATATATATATATATATATATATATATATATATATATATATATATATAACATATAAAGTCTGAAACCAACCTCGGATTTGGGTTCCAGGGGTCCTAAATCGCGCTCATTTGAAGAAATTTTTCCCAAATTCAAAAGTCGCGATCTCCTCATTAGTGAATTTTTTAAATAAAATTCACTAAAATAAAAACAATAAAGAAGAGCAAATTCAAATTTTGAATGTCCTCTTTCCTACACCTAAAATCGAAGTGTGAAAAGACGCAAAGCAATAAGTTCTACAGCACAAATAGTTGTAAGAGATTTACTTATTCTCTGAACTTTTTTCACACCAATAAAGTCAAGCGATATTAGAAAAAGAAAACTTTTGAAGATGTAAGTTGGTACTGCTTTGCTTTCAAACAGATATGCGTATCTGTGTCTTCTGCAACCGATATGAACAGGAGAAATGTGTAGGATTGCACAAGGTAGATAAGATATGTTTGTTTCGACTATGAACTGTATCCTGTATTTGACATTTACTTTGTATTTTTTATATTTATTTTCGTATTATTATTAATTCGTTATTTTGTACTCCTGTGGGTAATATGAAATGTTTTTATATATTAAAATAGTTCAATAAAATACCCTACTGGCTTTGTTTCAAATCTTTGGATGTGACGTTGTTTGGAACACAGGTTCCCAATAACGCCAATTGCACTTTCAAACATAAGTTTTTTATGACAGTTATTTTATGAATTATTATATAATTTTGTTTACGTAGCTTTCATTTAGATCATTCACCTGAGTCAAATTTTGAATAATATAGAAATAGGATTTAGATGATAATTTTAAGTGAATTAAGCCTGACGTTATTTGGCTCACATACCTTATGAGCCAAACTCTAGGTCTCCAAGCTAAAAGTAAAAAAAAACTTGTAAGCATTTAAATAAAAATTTGGTTTCTCTGGTGATCTTGGAACGGCACAAAACCAAAATACTTTGTGTGGTTATCAAAGTTCATTGAATATTACAGGCAAAGGTTAAGTTTTCTTAGCGCACAATGATCGAAAAATGCGAGAACAATTACTATAAAAATTTATAGCTTTTCTCCTTAAAACGTCAAAATCGCGAATTGAAACGTTTGGCAATTTCTAGGAAAGGATTCTGAAACGACTGCGCGTTATGTAAAAGAAATATCGTAAGAAGAGGGTTTTAAAAAGCCTTAAGTTTCTGTCATAAACGTCATTGTCCTCCAGTTTACTGAAATATTGATATTTAAAATAGACTGTTTCTCTGATACTTTGGCAGTATTTTCAGTTGTACAGTTTGTGGTTTAACAACCTATAATTTTTAACAAATTGTCGTAGAAAACATTCGCCTGTGTGTAAACCGCGGCTTTGAATTTATAAACAGTCGCACCCAAAATGTTTCTTCCTTAAACGCCTATAACTTTTTTTCCTCTAACTTGCGGATCTAAATTTTAGTGCATTGTTTACTTTTTATGATATAAAGCCGCGTACCGCATTTGGTTGCCATAACTGTGTTATTTCCCGAGATATAAAAATTTTCCGAAAGAAAACACAAAATTTTCCGGGAAAACCTGATCCGATTTTCTTGGCTAACGAACTTATCCAAACCATTTGCAAAATAAAGGTACTCACCAAATTTTATCGAAACCGGCCTAGTATTTTTTGAGTTATCGGTGTGATACATACACACACAATATATATATATATATATATATATATATATATATATATATATATATATATATATATATATATATATATATATATATATACTGAAACTGACCCCGGGTATGTGTTATAGGGGGCCTAGTTTGCGCTCATTTGAAGAAATTTTGTCAAAATTTAAAAGTCGGGGTCTCCTCATTAGTTAATTTTTTTTAATAAAATTCACTGAAAGAGCTGCGATAACGAATACTTTTTGAAAATCACAAATATTAAAAACTGACAACATAAAAACTATTCGAAATTGGATTTCCATTCTGAGAATTCAAATATATACACGTTGTTTCATTTATAATAACGGAAAATTGAACCACAACTTCCACATAGCTGTGACATTTTATTCCCCTCAGAAAGACATTCTCATGGAATGAACTTAGGGCCCAACACTTGACTACAAAGAAAATATTTGTATTTCTGTACCCATAAACTTTTGAAGCGTTATGTTACTCGAGTTTTATTGCAAAAATGTAAATTTTCACCAAATCACCCCTTATTTATCCCCTACTTCCTGAAGCGATCTTACCCAAAAGCCATTCGAAGCGTTGCTTTGTCGGATGTTAACTGGATACTAAATTTGAATTATTGCGCCTATTAGCAGAGAGACGTACATGACGACAACCCGACAGACCGACCGACCGACAGACAAAAAAATGTTCGTTCCAGAATCAAGTTTTCTATATGTTTTGAGACGTTTTACGCCGTTTTAGCAAAAAAGAATTTCGAAATTTTTGTCAACAATATTCTACCCCCACATATTCAACCTCTAATTTAATTTCAGCACAGAATACCAGATGTTTGATAAATAGTTTAAATAAAAAATAAAAAGTTTTCTAATAAGTTTGGAGAACATTACAGTTTTTTGACCTGACGATCGTTCCGCTAGCAAAGTTAGCGTCATCAAGGGGATGAGTAAACTGTTTAGTTTGCTAGAGAAACGATCGTCGGGTCAAAAAACTGTATTGTGATGAATTGGGTTCTCCAAATTGTACTTATCAGTGCACATCACAGGTTCCAATCTTCACTCATTAAAAAAGTTTTCTAATAAATAAACCCTAGAGTGTTATATTGCTCAAGTTTTAACGAAAAAATGTCAATTTTCACCAAATCACCCCCCATTCATCCACTATCCACTAAGGCGATTTTACCTAAAAACAATCCGAACCGTTCGTTTGTCGAGTGCTAACTATATACCAAATTTAAAGCTGATATCTCAATTCGTTCTAAAGTTATCGTGGCTACAAACAGACAGACATACAAAAAATCCGTTCCCAAATCATGTTTTCTATACGTTTTGATACTTTTTACGACGTTTGATCGAAAAAAATATTTTGAAATCTTTGTCACCGATGCGATACTTCTACACGTGACGATGTGGAAGTAATAGACAAATTTCACATTAAAAATATGTTTATTAAAATTTACTACCATAACGCTCTTACTGCGTGCAGACTTGGTTAATTTTAGTCAGGTTGATCATATCCGGTATGAATGCCGGGGATTTTGTGAAGCTACCTAAGAAGATAAGATGCACGAGCGGTGCACCCGGCTCCCTGTTATTAAATAGCACGAGTCAGCGACTTGTCTTAGCCGAAAAGCACTTTTAAATCGGACTTAATTGTCCCTTCATTGGCTTATTAAATCCCACCCAATACTTACAAGCACATTCTGCATACGAACTTATAATTACCCAACTCACTTTATACGAGGTTACCTTAACTTTATCTGATCACCATTGTCTAAATGCGATGTCGTCTTGTTACAAACAAGAATCTCCGGCGTTTTGTTCATTTAATTGTAACTTCCGCTCTCCATCAGATTTTCCATTCGATTTTTTCTGGTTATAACGATATTTTTTCAAGTATTGGTCCTTCGAATAATGCTGTTGCATTAAAAATTGGCTTCAGAAAAGGACCTCAAGAAAATAAAGCATGGCACGGGAATACAATATTGTATTTTGTTCTTAGATACAACATCAACACAGAGACAGCACACTCGTGCAGCATATAAAAAGTTCGCCGAGATCAACGAGTCACATACACTACCAACCTCAGCAGCTCCACTCAGCCGAGGATAATAACCAAACGACTACAGACCGCCGTAGACGAGCTGCAAGGCTGGTATAAGAAATTTTGTCTAGCCATAAACCCCGATAAATGTTCAGCAGTCCTATTTTCTCAGAGGAGACACGGCAGCAAACTATTCTGGACTCTTGCTAAATCTATTGGGAATAATTTCTGCAAGAGCACGTTCCCACCTCTTGTTTCAGGGGATGAAACTGTTTCTACCGCCCTGGGCAAGACTGAACTTTTTGCCTCGTTGTTCGCCGGCAATTCTACTCTCAACCCATCTTCAAATGTTCAACCACCAACAGTCCCCAATGTTGCGCATAAAATGACGGCTATAATTTTCAAAACTAAAAAGGTACGAAATATGCTCTCTTCTCTTAATACCAGGAAAGCCTCTGGCCTTGACGAGATCCCAGCAATTGTTCTCAAAAAATGCGCACCAGAACTTCCTCCTGTCCTGACTCGTCTGTTTCAGACATCTTACAATAGAGGCATATTCCCTAGTCACCGTAAAACTGCTCGAAAGGATCCAAAGCCCTTCCTAGCAACTACAGGCCTATTTCTCTCCTTTCAGTCGTCTCTAAAGTAATGGAAAAGTATATAAACACCTAATTACTAAAATTTCTTGAAAAACACAGTCTAGTTCACGACAGGCAGTATGGATTCCGTCAGCGCAGATCAACTGCCGACCTCCTTTCCTTTGTGACACATTCTTGGAACAAGTCTTTGGAACTACACGGTAAATCCTAGATTGTCGCTCTGGACATATCCAAAGCATTCGACCAGGTCTGGCACGCAGCGCTGCTTACTAAACTTCCGGCCTATGGCCTACCACGAAAACTCTGTACCTGTACAGCAAATTTCCTCTCCAACCGGAGCATTTCTGTTGTCGTGGATGGCCATTCCTCTAAACTGTATCCAATTAATGCAGCAGTTCTTCAAGGCTTAGCTTTAGCCCCTACTTTGTTTCTTTTCCACATAAATAATCCTCTCTAGCACATCCAACCCAGATCACAGTTACGCGTACGACAGCACCCCCCACTCAAATATACAATATTCTAAGCCTGTCTCTTTAGCCCAATTAGATGAAGATCGCAGACTCATGGAGGGTTCTGTCTCCGTGGATCTCCAAAAATATTAGACTGGGGAAGTAGAAATCTTGTACAATTCAACCCCAGCAAACCTCAGTCTTGCTTTCTATCTCATAAGAGATACACCAGGCCTAGACCCATCACAATGAGCAACCAAGTTATTCAAAGTAATGAGTCCTTTTCACTTGTTGGCATTTCTGTGGATCGCAATCTCAATTGGTACCAACATGTCACATCAATTGCAGAAGCAGCTGCTAAGAAATTAGATTTCCTCTTCCGCGCTGGTAAATACTTTCCACCAGCTAATCTCTATACCTTATATACTTTACAAATAAGGACAAATCTCGAATACTGCTCCCACATCAGAGGTGCCGCTGCCACTTCTACACTTGCTATCTTGGACTCCATTCAGAAGAGAGCTATACGTCTCATCGGTGACCCTACGCTTACCCAAAGGCTGCCATCCCTTGCCCACCAACATGACGTTGGTGAACTCTCTCTCTCTCTCTCTCTCTCTCTCTCTCTCTCTCTCTCTTTTATAGATATCTGCACAGGCACTGCTCAGAGGAGCTTTCTTTCGTAGTTCCTCCACTTGCTGCCCCCAACAAATCTACCAGGGGAACAGAGCAAATGCACCCTTTTACTGTCCAGGTTACCAGACATATAACATCTTGTGATGTCCGCTCTTTTGTCCCGAGGACTTCCAAGTTGTGGAATTCTTTGCCGGAACATGTTTTTCCTTCTCCTCCTCCAAGTCCAGAATTAACAAGTTGCCTCTCTCCTCCTTATCGACACCCACGGTACGATAGTATTTAGGCTGTAAGCCCTCGTGGTGTTGTTGAAATATAAGAACAGGTATCATTAGATAACCGTCTAATTCCCTGGCAATACTCCGCCGCATACCTCGGCGTTTTCCTCGTCAAATTTTATGAAAATTTTATTTTTCTTATAACTCGGTTTCGACTATCCCCAATGTAAACTTCAAATCTACCTTCGGCACACCACATAACTGAGTTCCATTAGATTTGCCCCCTTACTGTTAATTTTTTTGTGATTCTTTGTCAGTACGGGCTCTTCCTTGGCCTACGGAACGTTAAATTGAAAACGGATAAAATGCGAAAACAATTTGAGCCTGTCTTAAATCCAAGTTTTTGAGCAGGCCTGTGACAAGTTGTCCCTGAAAAACATTTATCCGTTACCTGGGTCCATAATATTTTCAATTCGATATAATTAGCTTTACGATTTTGCATGATAATTCTTCTCAGAGCTCTTAAATTTGTATTAGAATAGTGTGGGCGACTTCCATTTCTCTGTCTCTGAGCCACAAATCTAGTTGCTTTATAACGTATAATAATATTTCGCTCTGTAAATCTCGATAACTGAACGTTGTCAGCGATTTGGGCAGCATTTGATTGCCTTCTGATTAAAAGTTAATTTTTTTTATTTTTTTTTTGAGAAAAAGCTTTACCACGAATGATTTTTATTTGTCAATAACAACAAATGCACAAATATGAATTGAAATATTACTATGGCCTTGCTTACAGATAATGAAACGTCAAATATTAAAATTTATTTTATAGACCCTGCTTCATTCCAAGCAAGCGATTTGGCAAACAATTTGGCGAACCTAATTCGTCACAATACAGTTTTTAGACCTGACAATCATTTCGCTAACAAAGTAAACGTCATCAGAGGGATGAATAAACTAAGTGAATAAAGACTAACACTACTATTTATATGTTAGTTGCCAAGCAGTTGCAAACATCGTCCTCTAGGAAGGTATACAGACAGACTCGCGCTGTAATTAAAACTTCATACCCGCCTTTGTTGTGCGGCGTTATCAAATATTCATTCTGAGAAGGACACGCTGGTTATTAAGATAACAGTTTGAACAATGACTACATAGAACCGGACTTACTATATTCATCGAAGCCGTTTTGTTCAAATTTCTAATGATATATATATATATATATATATATATATATATATATATATATATATATATATATATATATATATATATATATATATACATAAATATATATATATATATATATATATATATATATATATATATACTTTCGTAAGCATCTAGCTGACGCTAGACTCTACATGATGATTATTATCCCAAATATGCTGAGCAATTCATGACTTACCAATAGTGCCATATCTCAGTTGCGCTGCTAAATGTTCTTTAACTCTAGTTTGAATAGTTCTTTTAGTTTGCCCAACATATTTAAATTCACAATCCTTACAACCTGTTACAGATTCCCGACTTATCTTTCTCCTTTGGGTTACCAAATTTGTTAATGTCTTTTTTGTAGAAAATGTTAGCTGTAAATTGGCTTTCTTAAAAATGATATTAAAACATCTCGTAATTTGCGGTTCAAATGGCACACATACAACAGTTTTGTCTGGTTTATCTTTCCCGAACGTCGTATATTCCGCTAACATTTTCCTTGTTTTATGTTTATTGACTAGTTTCTCCGCTAAGAAGACAGCGTAGCCATTTAACCTAGCTACATTTTTAACATATTCAATTTCTCTGTTGTATCTTTATTTATTCAAGGGAAACTGTATTAATCTATGAACAAGAAAATTCAAACACGCTGTTTTTTGTGGAAAACTATGGTGTGAGTCAATCTAAATGTAACTCACAGTAGTGGTTTCCTTTCTGTGGCTGTCAGATTTTAAAGTGTCTCTATTTTTTGTTATTAATACATCATGAAAGGGTAATTTCTTGTTAATTTCTATTTCATGCGTGAACTTAATGGAGTCAAATTTAATGTTTATTATGGCAATAAAATCATCTACTTTGTATACATTTGTATTTAATACTGCAAAAACACCGTCCACATAACGAAATCATACTCTAGGAAAATAGTCACTTTTGTTTGCTAGGTCTGTTTTAAATCTAATCATGAAAAGATCTACAAGGAATAGGGAAAATGGGTTGCCCATTGATCATGGGTTTGTTCCAAAAATTCATTGTTAAATTGAAAAACATTCTGATTCATGCAAAGAATTGTTAAATTTATTATTTGCCAACCTCTTAATCTATGTTGTACATTTTTAACAAATGGTCTAAATACGATAGCGTTTCTTTTATGGGAACACTGGGAAACAACTAGGTCACATCAAACGATATTGACACCTCACCCACAACCAACTTAATATTTTAAACAGCGATTTACGGGAGGTTCCAATATGATTTTTAAGAAAGCCAATTTACATTTTCTACAAAAATGCATTAATACATTTGCTGGTTAATCCAGAGGATAAAGATAAGATCCCAGAAGTGTCGGAAATCTATGTAATAGGTTGTTAGGATTGTTGAAACTAGATTTAATGAACATTTAGCGCCACTGAGATAATGCGCTAATGGGATATTGATAAATCATGTATTGCTCAGCATATTTAAGGTACTAATCATCATGTAGATAAAAGAAATCTCAAGTTAATCAAAAATGTCAAGCAGTCGCGTCAGCTAGATGCTTACGAAAGTATATATATATATATATATATATATATATATATATATATATATATATATATATATATATATATATATATATATTGTAATGGTTTATTCTGTGTACTTACTTTTAAGGTGTTTATTGTATATGATTTAATGTGTATTTATGTATATTTTATTAAATTAGTATGTATATATAATTATTATTGTATAGTTTAATTATAATTTGTGAAATTATTAGTGTAATATTTGTAGATTTTTATTTTCCTATATTTGTATACTGGTATTGTAATGCATATTATGTTCTATACTTATGAATCTCAATTTATATAAATATCTGTATTGGGCGCCTTTAAATTTATTTTTAATTTGATTATAGGGTTCACTATATTATTTAATTTAATTTGTAACTCAAATTCTGACCCTCTTAGAACACTTATATGTATATATGTAAGTAAAATTTTTGTTACTTTTAAGAATTATAACCAATGTTAAACAGACTTATATTTTAATATTAACTTGAATAAATATAGCTTTTTTTATTTTATTTGTTTTCTTCTTACTTTTATCCACGGCCTTATGTAGGCTCGATTCTGCAGGGATGTAGTGGGATCAAATGAAAATTCTTACCTTAAACCTTTTACCTAAATTTCTGTAAACTTTTCCCAAAATTATGTACCTTGATAGGAAATGAAACCAAAAATATCTCAATTTAACAACTTATTTTTTATTAATGAGTGTTATATACTTTAACAGATTTACCACAATAAAAACAATGTTATCTAGCATTTGACATTTACATTAATATCTTACTAGATCCTCTAATTTAAATATTGGCCATTCAATTTTATTAATTACTTTTTAAACAAGTTTGCAGTTCAAACTGACTTTAAATTTGCCGCTATATTCTTCTGCAAACTCCTATCCTGTTCCTATAGCCACGGCTTTGATGCCAAAATGGTTGATATTTGATTATTTGATATTCTTATGAGGGTAGTATAACGAGATCTATGGAGATTTACTTGAGTCTTTTTATTTAACGTTCTAAATTCTACTTCTATTTAGATTGTAGACATAAGTGACATTTAGAGCGTTGTAAAATTCTTATTGACAATTGTGTTATTAGTTTGAGTTATTTCTGTTTGAAGTTGCGATAATTAGATTTCTATTTTAACTGTATTAATAAATACCTTGGCGTCGGTGACGGCTTCTGTTCAGATACGTACCATTTACACTCAATTATTTGCTGCGTTAGGTTATTCTTGGTTTCCAACACATGTTCAACAACAATGCCAACCATATACTGTACTTTTAAAACACTTTTACTGGATGTATTACAAGTTTTAATATAATTTTGGAGAATAACACAATAGATGTTTAAAAAACGTGATGTCCTGTTAAAACGTTCTCTCTTGTTATCGAAGGTGCCGGATGTGACGAATTTCTTCTCAGCCAATAACCTTTGTATTAATTTAAAATGTGCAAGTTGTTTTTCACATGGTTCAATTGTTGCTGTCCATTTACACATTGGTCAAAACAATCACGTCCTTTGAAGTTCATGAGTTATTAAACTACTGCTTGATTAAAAAGTGAGTAAAAAACTGTGTTCATAAGCGTCAAGTTCAAAATTTATAACTCACTGTCTATACTATACATAACCTAAAACATTTTTTGAACTAAATTTGCTTAATTAGTTCGTTGTACATATTCCTTAACTCTTGCTATTGACTTTCTTTACATATTGAAGCTAATAAGTATAATTAGTTTTGTTACAAATAGATATTTAATTGTGACTATCGAAAATACATAATTTTTAAATTTTCAGACTCAATGTCAAACTGCCTTAAGCTCTTTATCATAGCATATATATATATATATATATATATATATATATATATATATATATATATATATATATATATATATATATATATATATATATATTTAATCAAAAAGGCTTCTATGAATATTTTTATGTAGTCCAATAACCAGCGTATCCCTCTTAGAAGGAATATTAGACGACACATAATTTTACAAAGGTAGGTTTTAACTACAGGGTTTATGACTCAACAGTGGGCGTCTGTCTGTATACCTTCCTAGAGGACGCTGTTTGCAACTGCTTGGCAAATAACATAAATAGTAGTTCTACTCTTTATTCACTTAGTTTATTCATCCCTCTGAGGATGCTAACTTTGTTAGCGAAACCTACGTCACGTCTAAAACCTGGATTGTGATGAATTGAGTTCTCCAAATTGTACTTATCAGTGCTCATCACAGGTTTCAATCTTCACTCACTGAATGTCTTTAGAAATAACTCTTTCTGTTTGCCAGTCTGTCTGATAACAAAAATTTTTGCTGTGACATGACATGAATTCACAAATATCATATCTGGTCTGTCAACTTCACTAAGACAGGGCTCGTATATATATATATATATATATATATATATATATATATATATATATATAAACATATAATATTTGAAGCTTAACTCGGATATGGGTTCTAGGGCTCGAGCCTTATCTGTTAAAAAAATATGGCTTTTAAACTAAAAGTAATTGCAAGAAATTTAACCAAATTTAGGGTATCTATGACAGAAATGTTGAGTACTGGAATTCAGGTCGTGTCCGCATTATAAAGATCATTTATAAGCTGAAGTTACATTTCAAGTTAATTCTCCCTCGTACAATGTGATCTGCCTCTTCTCTTTGCGTGTAAGGGTGTCAGTGTGTCTGTGCTTATTTATGTGCATGTGTGAGTGTTTATACTCATTTACTCCGCTTTTATATCATCACACATCGGCCGGGCGACAACAAAGCTCACCGGCGAATTTTTAATTATACTAAACACTTGATTATAAAATTCGTGAGTCGTCAAAAACAAAATCACGTAACCGGATAACCAAAAGAGGACACCCAGTAGATAAAAGGATGTTATAGCTTTAACTAAGCAGTTGATACTTTTAGTATTTGATCTACTATAACAGAAATTATAATGACTGAATACAGCTGTACAAGTGTTGGTTTTCTCCTCCGTAATCGGAGACGAAAAGAAACACTTGCGAAGCCAGAGAAGTAGTCTCTACACATGTATTTATAAAGGTTTCGCCAAGTAAGCGCAACAGCAATTAATGAATATATAAATGACTGATTTTAAGCACATTAGCTGAATCTTGGCTCTTATTAATTGCACTCATAATGATACTAGGACCCCTAGAACCCATATTCGCGGGTCTTGTTGTTTGTTTATATAACAGAAGACACAGTCCGGTTTTGTCCTCCTTTAGACTCTTCAGTATTCCACGCCTTGGATCTTCGTTCGCTTCCTGCAGCTAGGGCTCCGCCCATTATCTGCAGAATATCTACTGTCTGTATCTGCTTACTACGGTGGTATCTGCTCTAGCAGAAGCCCGTTGGGCCAAGGTTAGTTATATAGCGCTGGTTCTCACACCATCCCCGAGGGCTACTCAATTCACCCACGAGGAGGACGATGAGGCTATTGATGCGCGGTCTGACGGAGGTGCTTACTAGCTTGTATCTCCTCGCCCGTGCTTAGGCCAACTCGGTTCAGCCCTCACAGCGGTAACCCCTGCTGGTGTCGCTGTGGCACGAGTCGACACGCAGTCCTCAGTCCCTCGACGTCTTCGCGAGCTCCTACCCTGGTGGGGGTACCTAGTGACTTGGCGACTACAGGAGGATCATCTTGGGTTTCTTGAATCTTCTCCGCTCCGTTTCATCGTAGTCCACTGAGGATCTATGAACGGGTTGACGTGTGTTTCCGCCTTGGCGAAGGTCTTCGCGGCCGCATCCTGCAGATAGGCGTCGATGTCCACGGTGTTAGTGTCTTTTCTTATTTGCCGATTCCTGGCAAACCACGGGGCGTCCAGGGACATCCTCAGGATCTTGTTCTGTACTACTTGAAGTCGTTTTAGATGACAACCCCAGGCGTATCCCCAGACTGCTCCAGAGTAGGTCATAATCGGCCGTATCATGGCTCTGTAAATCAAGAATTTATTAGAAATATTCAACTTACTACCCTTGCAGATGGGCGGGTACAACGCCGCCGTCGTCGCCTTGGTTTTCGCGACCGTCGCGTCTATGTGGTCTTTCCAGTTGAGTTTTCAGTCCAGAACCTAAGTATTTCGCGTTATCCTTCCTGTCAAACATCCGTATTATTTCATCGGGAAGGTCTACGCGCTTGCAGGTGAAAAACATCGCCGTGCTTTTCTCTGGGTTTATCTCTATTCTCCATTTACTGCACCATTCCTCAAATTTTAGACGCCGCCTCCCAGAGGCGGCGTGTGACCAGTCATGGGTTTTGCGACGACGCGAATATGGCGGTGTCGTCCGCGTATTGGGCGATGGTGGCGGTCTCTGTTTGACCTGTAGATTTTGAACAGAAGTGGCTGACTTGGCCTGACCTGACCTGACCTGACCAGACGCTGGATCTGTGTCCGTCAATCTTCGCACGTGCCCGGCGACGTGCCATGGATGGGTTGATCAGTTGCGTCATAGCCAATGTAAGGCCGGCCTCGAGTAAGTTGTATACAAGTTCCTTGGTCCAGACCGTGTCAAAAACCCAGGAATACTGCTCATCCTATGTCCTTAACATTCCTGGCACTTGTCACCAGTTCAACCAGTCTCAGCATCTGCTGCACCGTCGAGTGGCCCGGTTTAAAGTCGAACTGCTCGTCGAGGATGATTTTCGAGTCGTCGGTAAGTTCCCTCAGTCTCCAGACCACCGATACAAGGCTGATCGGCCAGTAGTTCTGCGGAAACAGGGGGTTCTTGCCTGGTGTCTGCATGAAGAAGACGTCTGAAGTTTTTCAGTCCCTGGGGAAGCGACGTGTCCGTAGCAAGGCAATAACTGTTAGTTAGCGCCGCCACAGCCTTTACAGGGAGCTTTCTGAGCTCTAGGTTGGTCACACCGTTTGAACCCCCTCCGGATATCGGTCTTTACCTAAGATTCAGTATAAAAGGTGATGTTTAGCTGTGAGTAGCTTAGAACTGTTCGTCCTCTGATGACGCCTACTGTGTGAAACGATCGTCGGGTCTTTAAAAAGATGTATTGTGGTGATCTGGGTTCTCCAAGTGTACTTACATGAACCTAGTGGCTTCTGCAATTTTCATTGACGTGAACCCCTTCCGAATTTATTTCTTACCGGTAGGTCGGAGCTGTTGTGTCGGGATTTCTCTCATGACTCTGTTGACTCTCCTGTTCACGGCTTCCACGAACTCCAGGTAGGCGTTAACGTCTACCGGTCGACGTTGTCGCTCGTGGTTGCCTTCAACGGGTTTAGCTTTTTGTTCGATTGAGTAAACCACGCCCCTTTTACCGTTAATTGGCGATAGCGGCTTTTGTTCGAGATACGTAATTCTGAGAAGAGCCTATTTGAGATTTAGCGGCAGTCTAATACTCGAATTGCTCAGAAATTGTGGTTTTGGGTACGGAATCAGAAGCTACAGTTAAAGATTCAAGTTCTAGAGTAGCTGAAAATGTCATTCCAGCGTTAAAATTTGGCAAAATTGGCTGTGCAGAAGTTGAGGCTGCCGGTTCCAACAGTTTAGGAAGATAAAAGCGATGGTTCTAATATTGATTGACTATCTGTAACGTTGGCCGTATCAGCCCGAGAAGCAAGTATATCTCATCATATATATAGAAAAAGGTTATTTCACCGTCATTAGAGGAAATTCCTCGAAAGTCTTAATCTCGTTTATCCGTCCTTTTCCTCCGAAAATTCGCTAAAAACCACAGTTGGATAATTTGCTGTTCTAATATTTTGCATCGCTTATATGAAAGTAAAAATACCCATATTCAAACGAACCAAGCCCAGGCAATGTAACTGGAAATGATAAATGAAGAGATCATTTATATACGAAGGTATTAATTTCGAGCTTTCATTAGGACTGTAAATTGATAATAAAGTATTCAGCCTGCAATTATCATAATGTTGTATAAAAAATAAAGAGCTATTCTCTGAAATTAAGTGTGTATCATATAGTCACCATCAGTGTGGTTGTGTGCGTGCACATTGGATAAAGACATAACATAAAATTAAATAATAATAAAGGAAGGCGTTAAAAGTTCATTTGCCTTGATCACCTCAGCGACTTGCACTTCACTTTATATGATCGAAATAAAGCTGATTAGTAAAGAACATGAAATCATCAAGATTGGTAGACTAAAGCGGTGGCGATGAGCTGGAAGCATAGGCGTCCCCATAGGGTTAATTATTGGGGACTAATTTTCACGTTAAATAATTATTTTCCAGCATCTTTTTTGTGACCGTAGACCTGAGAATATCCCTCTCAAGTCTAGGGCTGAACACACTGAGATCATAGCGACGAACGCCAGTGAGATTTGGGAAGTAGGCCAAAATCGAACTACAACCAAAACTACCCTTATCGACATCTCTGCGGTCTGGGAGTTCGTTTCCTTTAATATTTCCTTTATCTGTTAAAACTGTCTCTGAGAAGGAGCCAAAACGTCGAGTTTTAACAAATTCTAGATGCGGTGTAGCCTCGAGAAAGAAAAATTCCTCAAACTTATGACCATCGAAACCTTTCCAAACATAACCTCCTGTAAGACTTACATATTTAGCAAAACCTTCACTAAGCAATTTTAAATCTTTTTGAATTTTTGCAAAAAAAGTTTATGAATTATTGTTTAATTTTTTTATTTATGTAGAACATTTTTTTAAGATAAATTTCGTTTATACGAAGACTTTAAGACAAAGAATTCCACAAATAGCACGACCTACGATCTTTAGAACCCATATATCGAACGTAAATTTGTATCTCCGAAAAATTATAAAGTTATCTTGACGAAATTTAATACAAAAGATGCTATTATAAAGTACTGCACCAACTGCAAAATTTAATTTTATTAGTTCAGAAAATAGTGCTGCAAATTGAATAATAACTTCCACATAGCTGTGATAGCCTACTCTCCTCAAAAAGACATTCTCCTGAAATTAATTTAGGGTCCATGACTTGACCACAACGAAAAGGATTCGAATTCCTGTACCCATAAACTTATGAAACGTTATATTACTAGAGTTTCAACGAAAAATTGCAATTTTCACCAAATCACCCATAATTTATTCCCTACCTCCTTAAGCGATCTTACACAAAAACAATTCGAAGCATTCCTTTGTCGGGTGCTAACTGAATACCAAATTTGAAGATGATATGAAAATTCGTTCGAACGTTATTGCGCCTACTAACAGACAGACGCAGAGGCCGACAGACCAACCGACCGATAGAACGACAGACACAAAAAATTTCATTACAAAATCAAGTTTTCTATATGTCTTGAGACATACTACGCTGCTTTAGCAAAAAAAAATTCGAAACTTTTGTCCGATAGTCCACCCCCACACATTCAACCCCTAATTTAATTTCAGCAGAGAGTACCAGATCAGTTTTCTATATGTTTTGAAACTTTCTACGCCGTTTTAGCAAACAAAAATTTCGAAATTTCTATCACCGATATTCCACTCCCACAAATTCAACCCCTAATTTAATTTTAGCACAGAATACCACGTGTTTGATAAAATTAAAACTTTTCTAATAAATAAACCCTAAAAACGTTATATTACTTGAGTTTCAACGAAAAAATTTCAATTTTCATCAAATTGCCCTACATTCATCCCCTACCCTTCGACGTTTCGAAAGCGTTTGATGCGGTCACCCCTGCCCTTTTATTGCAAAAATTGGAGCATTGTGGCATAAGAGGAAATGCATATCTTTGGCTGAAAAGCTACCTTTTTGGGAGAAGTCAGGCTGTCAGGATACGACAGGCAGGTAAGAACTATATGTCTGGATTTTCAGCCGTGTCGAGCGGTGTGCCGCATGGCAGCATATTGGGCCCTGTTTTGTTTACAATTTTTCTTAACGATATTGTTTATGATCTCCCACAATACCACTTAACTTTGTACGCAGATGAACCGCTGCTGCAAACTCAGGGAAAAGTTTTGAAGAGCTTGGTGCTGCAGCTAATGTGTTTGTGTCTCAGGTGTCAGTCTGGCGTTCGCGAAATGGTCTGGTTCTTAACACGCGGAAGACTGAAATGCTTCTTTCTTCTCCGGTGGGTGTGCATCCGAATCTGAGCCTATATGTGAGGTCTGATAACGATTCAATAAGACAGGGCACGTCTGTAAAGTTTTTGGGGCTCCATCTGTCTTCTAACTTATAATGGGATGTCCATGTTGACCATGTGGTGTCCCCTCTTGCATCCGGGAATTATGCGTTACTGCAGCTGAGGCATTCCTTGAGTGCTCAGGCGTTGTTGACATGCTACTATGGTAGTGTCAACTGTCTCCTGGCATATGGTTTTCTTTGTTGGGGCGGCTCTGTGCATCTGGGGAGGGTTCTGTTGATGCAGAAGAGAATTGGGCGCACGATGTTTGGCCTGCCGTCTTCCGCATCTTGTAGACCATTATTTATGTGGTATGGCATTTTAACAGTGACGTTAATTTATATGGTTGAGGCGCTTTGTTATGTCGGAAAAAATATCTTTAGTACCTGCGGTAATATTACAGCGTATGAAACAAGACAGGCTAAAGATTTGTATGTTCCCCTTATAGGATCGAACAGATTAATCGGGCACCTCCCAACACTGCAATACGCTTATATAATCATTTACCTGACCGCGTCAAAAATTTGAGCAGCCTCAGGCAATTTAAGCTTGCTTTAAAATCGTTTTTTATTCTTTTTATTCTGTGGACGAATATTTTAATTTTAAATTTCAACGTTGATAAGCTGTTTTTTGTGTTTTAACTATTTCCGATATCTTGTAAAGATCTATGGAGCAGTTAAAGCAATAAATAAATAAATAAATAAATAAATAAATAAATAAATAAATAAATAAATAAATAAATAAATAAATAAATAAATAAATAAATAAATAAATAAATAAATAAATAAATAAATAAATAAATAAATAAATAAATAAATAAATAAATAAATAAATAAATAAATGAATAAATAAATAAATAAATACCCTCTGGAGCGATTTTACCCGAAAATAATCTGAACCGTTAATTTGTCGGGTGCTAGCTGTATACCAAATTTGAAGACGCTCTCAATTCGTTCTAAAGTTATCGTGGCTACAGACACACACACAGACCGACAGGCAAAAAAATTCGTTCCCAAATGATGTTTTCTATATGTTGTGACCCTTTTTACGATGTTTAAGTGGAAAAAGGTTTTTGAAATTTTTGTCGCCAATGCGATATCGACATCGTCACAACGTGTGAAAGTAAAATTGGACTATTGACACATTTAAAGAAAATTTTATGAAAATTCGCTACAATAACGTACTTGCTGTGAGTGGATTTTTTTGTGTTTACATTATTAGCACACAACACGTTTAAAACTTTACATTCTTGTCATATAAATAAGTAAAAAACTCGGGACGCAGCAAGTGCGTTATGGTAGTGAATTTTCATAAAAATGGTGTTTATAACCAGTATAACCTCTATAGTGGGAACAATGTACCACATTTTATCAAAATAACTTTGTTGTTGGAAAAGGGCAAATATTTTTCAAAAACTAACTTAAAATATATCCGAAAAACTGACCCGATTTTCCTGGCCAACAAACTTCTTCAAGGTATTTAGCCACCTACCAAGGTATAATTATTTACAAAAAGCTTTTCGAGAAAACTTACAAAAAAAATTGTAAACAACTTTTTTGCGAAAATCCAAAAACATCTTTTTTACAATAACTCATTAAACATTAGGTACTAATTACCAAAATTTTACAAAAATTTCACAAACAATGATTTCTACATAAACAAATAAAGTTCGCTACCATAACGCACTTGCTGCGTCCAGAATTTTTTTCTTACAAACATGCATTATATTTCGATGGAAAATGCAATAACATAAGGCGTGTTTGATAAAAAAAAAATTGTATCACTAACGACTTATGGGCCACCCTGTGATTGTAGAAATATTTTTTTCAGATGTAGCTGAAGACACCTTATAAATAATATATACAAATTTTTTTCGTATCTTTTATAATTACGGCTATATTGAGCTTTATTGATTTTTTACGAAAATTCGACAAAAATTATATACATTAAACGATAAACTCTATAGCCAAGGCTACTGCCAAGCATCAGAGAAAGGGTCTATTTGAAATGAATTTTCTGGAAATATTTTAGTAAAATGAAGGACAATGACGGTTGAAACTAAGACTTCAGGGTTTGTAAAACATTCCTCTTGAGACATTTTATTTCCATAGCTCGTATTAGATTCAAGTTCTTTGCCTAAATGTGGCTGATTTTGACGTTTTAAATCGCAACTTTGACGTTTTGAGGAAAACCCCAATTTATTTTTCTTTAATTGCCTATAACTTTTTTGTATTTTGAGCTACAGGGCTAAATTTTGGTAGGTAACTTACATATAAGAACATAAACCCGTGGTTGCCCTTACTTTGTTAGTTCCGGAGATATAAATTTTTTTCAAAAGAAAACACAAAATTTTCCGGGAAAACCTTGGCAGATTTTCCTGGCTAACGAACTTATCCAAGCCATTTGCAAAAGGAATTTATTCACCAAATTTAAACAAAATCGGCCCATTATTTTTTGAGTTATCGGTGTGATACATATATATATATATAAATATATATATATATATATATATATATATATATATATATATATATATATATATATATATATATATATATATATATATATATATATATATATATATATATATATATATATATATATATATATATATATATATATATATAAACATATAAAAATTGAAACTGACCCCGGATATGTGTTCTGGGGGGCTTAATTAGCGCTCATTTGAAGAAATTTTTTAAAAATTCAAAAGTCGGGATCTCCTCATTAGTGAATTTTTTTTAAGAAAATTCACTAAAAAGGTCCAGTTAACTAAAAATAATTAAATACTTTTTCAGGTAGGTAAGTGTACCCTATCGTTCAAAGATCGACGCCTCTGTAACGAGTTTGTTTGCATCTTTCCCTTTTGTGAGTGTGTTATTTGTTTTCACTAAATTATTGTGTCGAAGTCCAGGAAGAATTACTCACATCTGCCAAAACTTTAAAACCTGCTAATGATACAAAAACGGCCGTATCTACCGCGTTTTTATGGCAACTATAATTATTACGATGCTTTCGTGAGAGGTTTGAAGGAAAAGAGTCGTAGCGAAATTTTCTAAAATAGATATAGATTAGGAAGACGAGACGGGACTTTTGTTCTAATTAGGTTGACGACTGAAGAAACGCACATTATAAAATTTTACGCACGCTATATTTCAAACTGCACGCTCTGTTGCAGTTTGTTCTATATCTATATAACTATCAGATACTTATTTCTCGTTTTCCCCTGACCGTGGCTTTT
The DNA here is from genome assembly GCA_964006375.1 of Tillus elongatus. Classification (NCBI taxonomy): domain Eukaryota; kingdom Metazoa; phylum Arthropoda; class Insecta; order Coleoptera; family Cleridae; genus Tillus; species Tillus elongatus. The sequence goes on from OZ023264.1 coordinate 12,897,239, forward strand.
TTTCTGTCCCCTTGTCTGCAGGAGGCATCGGTAATTAAGCTCATCAAGAGTTTGGTAGCAATTTTTTTATTGTAGATATGGAGTAAAACACCGATATAACGAAAGGTGTTGGGTTTCGACTTTTTTTAAATTGCGTTGAATTATTATTACTGTAAAATTATGATACCGATAAAAAAGTATAGACGCTACAAGTGCGATATGGTAGTGAATTTTCGTAGAAATTATCTACGGAATTTTTTTACGAAAATTATTTATGCGCTAAATAAAATTATCCGATAATATTTAATAGATTTTGTTTAACACACACAATATCTTGATCTTGTGCAGTGTTCTGACCTCCAGCGGCAATTAAATTTATTTTAAATAAATGGTTAGTTATTTTGTTTTTAACTTAGAAATCTAAATTTTTGCATGTATTATTCTTTTAGTGAATTTTCATTAAATTAACTAAAAGAGAGATATCGATGGTAAGATTTTTGGAAATTTTCTTCAAATGAGCGCGAAATAGGGCCCCTAGAACTAAAATCTAAGGTCAGCTGAAAATTATATATATATATATATATATATATATATATATATATATATATATATATATATATATATATATATATATATATATATCACACTGAGAGCTCGAAAAATAATGGACCGATTTTGATCAAATTTGGTACGTACCTTCCTTTTGCGAGTGGCTTGGATAAGTCGTTAGCCAGGAAAATCGGCCTAGGATTTTCGGAAAAATCTATGTCTCCGGAAATAACAAAGTAAGGGCAACCAAATTTAGCACTTGTTTGTAGTATAAAGAACCCTGTACCAAAATCTAGGTCTTTAAATTTAAAGACAAAAAGGTTATAGGCATTTGAAGAAAAAAATTGGGGTTTCCTCAAAACGTTAATTGCGATTTGAAACGTCAAGATTGGCAACACTTAGGCAAAGAAGTGTTTTCACCTTCAAGCGTCGCTGTTCTTCGTTTTACTAAAATATGGCCAGAAAATTCATTTTGAATAGACCCTTTTTCTGATGCTGTGGCAGTAGTTTTAGTTATAGAGTTTATGATTTAACGGTTTAATTTTCGTAGAATAAATCCGTTAATGAAGATGCAGCGACTTTTGAATTTTAAAAATATTTCTTCAAATGAGTGCAAATTAGGCTAGAATCCATACCCGGGTTTAGTTTCAGTTTTTATCTCTTTACATATATACAGGGTGACGCATTTCTACGGTAAAGCTCAATATAATTGTTATTATACAAGATACGAGAAAAAATTGTATACTTTAATTATAGAGTGTCTTGAGCTGCATCTTATAACATTATTTTGACAATCACGGGATGGCCCATAAGTCGTTGGTGATACCTACAATTTTTTTCCGAACATCCCTTATATTATTACATTTTGCATTTTTTATCGAAATATGATGCAGGTTTGTAAGAAAAAATCGAGACGCAGTAAGTGTGTTTTGATAGAGAATTTTCATTAAATTTCAATTTGCTATTTACCTAAGGTTCGTTGGCTAGGAAACCAGTTTTCTCCGAAACATTTTAAGTTTATTTTCGGAAAATTTTTGTATATTTTCAGACAATAAGTTATTTTGATAAAATATGGTATAATGTTTCTACTATATAGGTTATACCGGTGACCAAATTGATGCCTGCTTGCATTAAAAACACATATTTGTTATTAAAAACAAGAACTGGCTGCGTCTAGATTTTTATTATGTTATGTCAATTTATATAAATAAAAATTAAATGCTGTTCGTTGGTCAACGCATCACCTAAAAACGACTGGATCAATTCAGCTAATTTTATTTTTAATAGCCATAATAGTCCGAATAAGGTTTTTATCAAATGAAAAATTTGATAATTCGCCCGGAAAATTGGAAAATTCGGGAAGAACTGAAAGTACTTTTTTCTCAGAATTATTTCGCTACGTGCGCAAATGTGGTTTGAGATAATGAAATTTGCACAGGACAACGTCTGTCGGGTCAGCTAGTAGTAAATATAAATATGTTCAAATGTGATTACTATTCTGAACTATGGTTTAAGTTTAAATTCAACTTCAACATCAAAAATACACTTAAAACCTAAAGATTTAAAGCACAGATATATACACAACAAAATAAATTAAAACAGATATTTAACGCTCAAAGAAAAACAAATAATCACAAATAAAACGTAAATAAAAACGCGGGACGCAGCAAGTGCGTTATGGTAGTGAATTTTCATAAAACTATTTTTTAATAGCAATAATGTGTGTTTTTTTAAGAAAGCAGGCATCAAATTTGGTCACCAGTATAATCTATATAGTAAAAACAATGTGCCATGTTTCATCAAAATAACTTTATTGTTTGAAAATGTACAAAAATTTCCGAAAGTAAACTTAATTGTTCCCCAAAAAACTCGTTTCTTGGTCAACCTTATAGGTTAATAGCAAATTGAGCTATTCAAATATTAAGCATTTGATCGAAATTCGCTACCGTAACGCACTTACTGCGTCCAGAATTTTTTTCTTACAAACATGCATTATATTTCGATGGAAAATGCAAAAATGCAATAACATAAGGTATGTTTGATTAAAAAAAAAAGGAAAATTTGTATCACCAACGACTTATGGGCCAGCCTGTGATTGTAGAAATATTTTTTAAGATGTAGCTCAAGACACCTTATAATTAATATAAACAATTTTTTTCATATCTTGTATAATAACAGATATATTGAGCTTTATTGATTTTTTTACGAAAATTCTACAAAAATTATATACCATTAAACGCTAAACTCTATAGCTAAGGCTACTGCCAAGCGTCAGAGAAAGGGTCTATTTGAAATGAATTTTCTGGAAATATTTTAGTAAAATGAAGGACAATGACGGTTGAAACTAAGACTTCAGGGTTTGTAAAACATTCTTCTTGAGACATTTTATTTCCACAGCCCGTATTAGTTCCAGGTTATTTGCCTAAATGTTGCCAATTTTGACGTTTAAATCGGAACTTTGACGTTTTGTGAAAAACCCCAATTTATTTTTATTTAAATGCCTATAACTTTTTTGTCTTTTGACCTACAGAGCCAAGTTTTGGTATGTAGCTTACCTATAAGAATGTAAATCCGCGTACCAAATTTGGTTGCCCTTACTTTGTTAATTCCAGAGATATAAATTTTTTTAGAAAGAAAATACAAAATTTTCCGGGAAAACCTGGACCGATTTTCCTGGCTAACGAACTTATCCAAGCCATTTGCAAAAGGAATTTATTTACCAAATTTAATCAAAATCGGCTCACTATTTTTTTAATTATCGGTGTGATATATATATATATATATATATATATATATATATATATATATATATATATATATATATATATATATATATAAACATATAAAAATTTAAACTGACCCCGGATATGTGTTCTGGGGGGCCTAATTAGCGCTCATTTGAAGAAATTTTTTCAAAATTCAAAAGTCGGGATCTCCTCAATAGTGAATTTTTTTTAAGAAAATTCACTAAAAATTAATACATAAAAGTTCGGGACGCAGAAAGTGCGTTATGACAGTGAATTTTCATAAAAATGTTTCTAACAGCAAGTATGTGTGTTTTTTTAAGAAAGCAGGCATCAAATTTGGTACCAGTATAACCTATATAGTAAAAACAATGTGCCATATTTCATCAAAATAACTTTATTGTTTAAAAATGTACAAAATTTCCGAAAGTAAACTTAAAGTGTTCCCGAAAAAACTCGTTTCTTGGTCAACCTTATAGGTTAATAGCAAATTGAGCTATTCAAATATGAAGGATTTGATCAAAATTCGCTACCATAACACACTTTCTGCGCCCAGAATTTCTTTTCTTACAAACATTCATTATATTTCGATGGAAAATGCAATAATGCAATAACATAAGGCGTGTTTGATCAAAAAAAAAAAAGAAAAATTGTATCACCAACGACTTATGGGCCATCCTGTGATTGTAGAAATATTTTTTTAAGATGTAGCTCAAGACACCTTATAATTAATGTAAACAATTTTTTTTATATCTTGTATAATAACGGATATATTAAGCTTTATTGATTTTTTACGAAAATTCGACAAAAATTATATGCCATTAAACGATAAACTTCAATGCTAAGGCTACTGCCAAGCATCAGAGAAAGGGACTATTTGAAATGAATTTTCTGGAAATATTTTAGTAAAACGAAGGAGAATGACGGTTATAACCAAGACTTCAGGGTTTGTAAAACATTCCTCTTGAGACATTTTATTTCCATATCCCGTATTATATTCAAGTTCTTTGCCTAAATGTTGCCAATTTTGACGTTTTAAATCGCAACTTTGACGTTTTGAGGAAAACTGTAATTTATTTTTCTTTAAATGCCTATAACTTTTTTGTTTTTTGACGTACAGAGCTAAATTTTGGGGGTCTAATTAGCGCTTATTTGAAGAAGTTTTTTCAAATTTCAAAAGTTGGGATCTCCTTATTAGAAAAAAAATTCACTAAAAAACAGTAAATACAAATTATTATTTTGATAACAACAGAAATGAACTAAATACTCTAAGCTATTGCTACACATATATTGGGGTAATACAATACACAAAATAACTCTTTAAAACTAAAGGACATATACAAAAATCTAAAATTTAAAGCATGATTCTTTGAGCAGTTGTAGCAGCAAAATCATTAATTATCATTAAAGTATCTAATTCCTGACAAATGTCCTGTTCTATAGAGATTGTTACAAGATTTGTCAATCTTTCTTGGGACATAGTGGACATCAAGTAATTTTTTATATGTTCCAATTTGCTGAAAGCCTTCTTCCCAGATATCACTGTCATAGGCAAGGTTAAAAAATTGAAAGTGCTATCACAAAATTGAGGAAACAAGAGATGAGTTATTTGGTGGTGATATAACTTAATATATCTTGAGGTTCCTGAGGAGTCGTCACTACGACTCTAAAAGACAATATCTCATTACATAATTCTCCGTCATCGATATCTAGTTGAACAACATATTCATAGACTCGCTGAAAAAAACTATCTAGATCCACACACATGACTTTTTAGCATGTCTTCTTCCATTTCTCGAAATTCATAAAGAAATGTAAATATCTTTCTTCAAATCAATTTTTAGCTGTATTCAATACATTAAAATAAAATGTTACTGTAAAATTTTGTTTCTGATCTTCTGACGGGATTGTCTTTAGACTCGTATAAAAATTGACGCGATTTTTTTTGACGAACTATAGGAAATTCTGGTACCACGTTGACTTTCTCAGCAAGTGATTTAGCTTTTTTTTTATGAATAAATCGAAACTCTCAACACTTTTTTGAGAAAATCTAACGTGAGCAAAAATGCTAAATGCCGCCTCCGTGCGGCTACACCTGCTGCACCTCCGCCAGGATCGGCCCTGATCAAAACCATATTCACAACAAAGCAAAAACTATCAAATATAATAAAAAACTCCCACCCTGTATATTGAACACCTGTATAATCAGCTTGGTGTCGCGAATCACATGTAAGATTATGTCAGGTACAAGCTGAAACATCCTGTATATTGAAATATTCACAACCTAACTAAATTAACATCCAAATAAAAATCGCCAGCGCGATATTGTTTAGTTAAGCAAGATGGGCTTAGTTACAAAAACAAGTAAAGCCTATCTCATTATCAGAGCCACTAATAGTATGTCAATATCCTGATAAAATATAATTTTTCTTAGTGAATACTGTGTATTACATATGTGTATGGTTAAAGCACTAATATATAATGTGATAATTATCTACACGACAGTGTGAAATACTCCAGGGTGACATTAGATTAGAAGGACGTGTGAGGATATAGTGTTAGCAAATGCTGACATGTTTAGGGGTATAAACAGGATCATTGTAGCGAAACCTCAGGCAGTTAACACAGTCATACATCACCAGACACCCTTGCGTTATGTTTTCTCTATAACTTTTATATTTACCAGTTGCACCTGTTGTCAGACACATTACAAATATATCCGTAGGTATCTCTTCGTTTCACATCTCACTTTAACAGCTTCATTTAAATTAAAAAATACTCAAAATCTGATCTAAATCGAGAACTAGATACTTATTCTGTAGCTTCACAGAGAAAATTCTTTTGCCTCTCGATGCTGTAAAAATTGAATCCGGTTGTAGAGAAGAATACAACCTCTTGTGATGTCACAAATCTCTACGTCTATGTTAACTGTCCAACGGTTTTACCAACTAAGAACAACAGCATTAAACTTGAATTAAAAGTCTTCAAAGTGCCTATCTTTCATTAGTCATTTTTTTTCCAACAAAAAGTCGCTAAACACATTGAAAATACATCAGATAACTTTAAAATGGTATCAAAGACGAAAAAAAACTATAAAAAAAACTAAAAGATAAATGTTTAATAAGGTATTATAAAAAGAAAGTTTTCACATTTTCTTCAAAAAATTATTTGCGAATTTTCTCGAAATTTTTTTAAAGTTGCGCCGAAAATGTTTTTGTGAATAATTATATTTTGGTACGTGGGTAAATAACTTGAAGAGCCAGAAAAATCGGACCAGTTTTTTCGAAAACGTTTTAAGTCCATTTTCGGAAAGATTTTGCACTTTTTCAAACAATAAAGTTATTTTGATGAAATATGGTACATTGTTTCTATTATATTGGAAACCAAATTTGATGGCTGCTTTCTTTAAAGAGAGACACATTTGCTATTAAAAATTTTTTTTTATCGAATACACCTTATATTATTACATTTCTGCATTTTCCATCGAAATATAAAATGCATGTTATGAAAAGAAACTCAGGACGCGTCAAGTGCGTTATGGTAGCGAATTTTTATTATATGTTTCAAATTTCAATAGCTCAATTTGCTATTAGGTTAACATTTGTTGGCTAGGAACCAGTTTTTTCGGGAACATTTTGAGTTTATTTTCCAAAAAGCTTTTACATTTTGACACAATAAAGTTACTTTGATGAAATATGGTACATTGTTTCCACTATATAGGGTGGCGCATTGAAAACATAACAGACCGATTTGCGTCCAGAGAATATTTTTTTAAGAAACGCTGAAACACGTCAATTTTAGTATTGAGGGGGACATGTTTTGACATAAAACTCAACTTTGTCACATCAATCTCTTAAGGGTGGTGATAACAACCCTTATATTTTAAATAGGGAACATGGGTCGAGTGTTACATCATTTTTTTTACCAACTCTTTTAAAACTTATTCACAGTTGGAGATACAAAAACGCGTTTCACTCATTCCGATAAGAAATGTGCTGATAGTCAATGTTTTGTTGGTTTGTAAACAAAAAATTGACTATCAGAACATTTCTCATTGGAATGAGAGAAATGCGGTTTATTATTTCAGTTTATCGGTCAGTTTGATACTTGATAGTACTACCGAAAATTAATTTCACAATGGTGTATTCTGTAGAAGAAAGAGTTGAAATAATTACTCTTTTTTTCAAAAACGATGACTGTGCCAACCGTACCGCAAATTTGTTTAATGAACGACATCCGAACAGACATGTTAACAGAAAATACATTTTGGAGTTAGTTGCAAAGTTTCGACAAAGTGGTTCAGTAGCCAACAAAAAACGGGATCCTGAACGTGAATTTCCGGTTAGAAATTAGACTACTGAGACTGAAGTTTTAGGACAAATTGCTGCAGACCCAACTTCGAACACGAGAAAATTGGCGACTGTTTCAAACATCAAAAGAAGAACTATTCAGCGAATATTGAAGCATCATAAATTTCACCCGTATAAAATTCATCTTGTACAACAACCTAATGAAGATGATTTTGATCGGTGGCTGGAGTTTTGTGAAGTTATCACTGCACGAATAGTTGATAATGGGAACTTTCTGTTCAATTTCAGTTTTTCAGACGAGTGTACGTTTTTAGTAAACTCTACAGTCAATCGTCATAATTGTCGTTATTGGGCAGATAATAATCCAAGAATTTTTCACGAAGTCCACACTCAACCTCCACAGAAATTGAATGTCTGGACTGGCATTTTTGGAGACCGTTTAATCGGACCAATTTTTCTTGATGGCAATTTGAGTGGCGAAACGTATTTGGAGTTACTTGAAGATATCGTTTACCCTCTACTAATTGACATTGTTGGAAATGATGATCGCTATCAAGAAAATCAACTAGTGTTTCAACAATATGGAGCTCCTTCTCATTTTTCACAACGTGATATGGATTTTTTGAAAAGAGAGTTTCCAGAGCAATGGATTGGACGTAGATATGCTATTGAGTGGCCCCCTAGATCACCGGATTTAACTTTAGACTTCATACAGACTTAGAGACTACTTCGCTGGCTTCACTGTAAAGCCAGAGAAGTAGTCTCCAAATCTGTATGTAGTATGGACAAGTTTCACCGAGTAAGGGCAACAGCAATCAATGAATCCCTTAGACTTATTTCAATGGGGCCATTTAAAGAGTAGAATTTTTGCAACAGAACCGGAGTCCCTGGAAGAATTACGACGACGCGTTGTTGAAGAATGCCGTCTAATAACTCCGCAAATGCTCCAGAATGTCAGAGCTCATTTTGAACAAAATTTGTACTTTTGTATAGAAGCTGGTGGTCAACAATTTGAACACTTACTTAACTGAATAAACATTTTGAACGTTTGGTTTTGTTTTTTAGTTTTTTTAACGAAAAATTGACTTACTAGTGAATTTCTTATCACAATGAATGTAATACGTTCTTGCAAATCCAACTGTGAATAATTTTTAAACGAGTTGATAGAACTTCCAAAAAAATTATTGTGCTGAATTCAGAAAAGAAAGAGCTTTTCAAATGATGTAACACTCGACCCATGTTCCATATTTAAAATATAAGGGTTGTTATCACCACCCTTAAGGGGTTGATGTGACAAAGTTGAGTTTTATGTCGAAACATGTCCCCCTCAATATTAAAATTGACTGGTTTCAGAGTTTCTTAAAAAAATTCTCTGGACGGAAATCAGTCTGTTTCGTTTTCAATGCGCCACCCTGTATAGGTTATACTGGCAACCAAGTTTCATGCCCGCTTTCGTTAAAAGAAGTAGTAGCAGTGGTGGGGAGGCCAACGCCAAGCAAGTAGGCCACAATGGGCCCTTTTTGCCAACCCCAGCAACCCAGCAACCATGCTCTACTGTTCCTCGGTTCCGTCGCCAAAGCGCCTCGACCTCGAGATGAAGGCCATGACGGTCTTCAATTGGACGTTAAAAGAAGAGACATATTTGCTATTAAAAACATTTTTATGAAAATTAACTACCACAACGCACTTGCTGCGTCCAGACTTTTTCTCATTATCTTGACACAGGAAGCAACCGCGACATACGTAATAGTTATCGCTTCGCTTGATGATAATCAGTTGTCTACATCCACAAATTTATCACTATTTAAACGCTCCTCATTAAACTGTTGCACCAGGGGGTCCGCTAGGATCCGTACCTCCATCATTTAGTTTCACCGTTTTCATCAAGAAACCACGAAACACAATTTTTACACATAAATAAATATAGGTGCTAACTCTAAAGTCATGCTACTTACCTTGTTAATAAATAACCAATTACAAAAGACGCCGCCAAAATATGTCGGTTCTAGAATTACTAATTAGGAGTTAGATGTCAGAAAATTCAAATATAAATTTAATTTATATATTATTATGAATACGTCTGTCAATATAAATTTTCAATGTGTAAGGTTGAAACAAGTTTTGGAATGGTTAATGTGGTATAACTTTACAAAAATCATGGAAATAGGTCCTTTTAAAGCAACATTAAGGCCCACCATAGAGGAATATTTAAAACAACATGATTTAATATTAATTACAGCTTTAAGTATTATAATTTAATTAGTAGACGACGGTAGTGAAATAAATGTCTTGACTCAGACAGTGTAGGTTACGGTAGCGAATTTTCACGGAAGGATGAGGCTTGTACGAGGGCGGATCAATAAGTCCGTGACTTTTTGAATTTCCCGCCTCTTCACACGTAGGAAAACACCGATCCTGTCAACAAGCATCTGTCAGTTAACTTCTGTCAAATTTTGAACAAGCTGCGTCATTTACTTTGTGTTAGATAGCCATTCAAATCAGACAACCTCTTGAGTTATAACGAAAATGGAAAAGTGAATTTCGTGTGCTCATCAAACATTATTTTTTGCGGAAAAAAACCATCACTCAAACCAAGGCTAAGCTTGATAAATGCTACGGAGACTCTGCACCATCAATTTCCATGGTAAAAAAGTGGTTTACTGAATTTTGTTGCGGCCGTACAAGCACAAATTACGCCAAGTTGAGGTCGCCGAGTCGCCGCACCCGTAACAATTGAAAAAATTCACGATATGGTGTTGGCCGATCGGAGATTAAAAGTGCGGGAGATTGTGGAAGCCATAGGCATATCACATGGCTCAGCGGTTTCGATTTTGCATGATCACTTGGGTACGAGAAAGCTATCCGCAAGATGGGTGCCGCGTCTGCTCACAATCGACCACAAACGCAATCGTGTATCAACTTGAAAGGAGTGTTTGGCGTTGTTCAACCTCAATAGGGACGAGTGTTTGCGCCGTTTCGTAACCGTGGACGAAACATGGATTCACCACAACACACCAGAGACCAAGGAGCAGTCAAAACAGTGGGTACCTCCGTGCGAATCGGCGCCGAAGAAGGCCAAGGTGGGTTTGTCAACCAATAAAGTCATGGCGACCGTTTTTTGGGGTGCGCACGGTATAATCCACATTGATTACCTTCAAAAGGGAAGAACAATCAATGGCGAATATTATAGCAACTTATTGGACCGATTCAATGACGATTTAAAAACAAAACGACCGCATTTGGTCAAGAAAAGAGTTATTTTCCACCAAGACAATGCAAGGGTGCACACATGTGTAGTCTCCATGGCGAAATTGCATAAATTGGGCTAAGAATTGCTCTCTTATCCGCCCTATTCTCTGGATTTAGCCACGAGTGACTATTTCTTGTTTCCAAACTTAAAGAAATGGCTCGGCGGAAAGAGATTTGACTCCAATGATGAAATCATCTCACAAACAAATACCTAGTTTGAGGACCTCGATAAATCTTATTTTGGATAAAAAAAATTGGAGAAACGTTGGACGAAGTGTATAGAGCTCGAAGGAGACTATGTTGAGAAATAAAATGATTTTTTGTCAAATAACGCGAGTTTCATTCAAAAAGTAACGGACTTATTGACCCGCCCCCGTATACAGAGAATGAAGCCGTAAGCCGTCTAGCAAGTAGGACAAAAAGTCCTGACAGATCAAACGTTATATAGTAGCGAACTTTCACAGAAAATGTTTTCAAAAAAGTATAGGTTGGTTAAACAATAAATAAGCAAGCTTTGTCAAACCTAAAAAAGTTGGTTGAAACTGACCCTGGATATGGGATCTGGGGGGCCTAGTTCGCGCTCATTTGAAGACAATTTTTCAACATTCAAAAGTCGGGATCTCCTCATTAGTGACTTTTTTAAATAAAACTCACCAAAACAGTTTTTAAGTTAGTCACTGTGTTTAAGGAATAAAGAGCCAGCCATGTGTCCCGTTAAGAGTTCTGTTATGTTCCTGAGCCGTCTTCTATTATTATTTAGCAGCTCTACAGCTCTCTTTGAACTGGGTTCCCCAATTAATCTCCCCATGTCTAAGCCCTGGATATGCTGCCCAGTATACTTTATGTTGGTTTCTGACCCAGAACTCAATGCATTCCCTGGCAGTGCTCTTCGTCATGCTTAGGACCGGTTCTAGTCCCATAAATGGTTCTGCTGATTCTCTCCTCGCGAGACTGTCAGCTTTCTCATTGCCTTTGACCCCGGCGCCCAAATGATGGTAACCACATTCTGCCCGGCCAGGTCACTCATCGCATTTCGGCATTCACTTACCAGTCTGGAGTTTACCCGTGCGCTACTTAGGGTCTTAAGGGCTGCCTGGCTGTCTGATGTTATGAATATCTGCTTCTTGGTGTTGCCGCTCCTCTTGTTTTCTCCGTAGTACAGGATTGCGTATATTTCGGCCTGGAAGATCGTTGAATGAACCCTGAGATAAATACTGTTTTTTTTTACTTTTTTTTATTTAAGTGTTTTGACTTTGAGAACGGACTCCTTAAGTCACCGTCAATTTTTAAAATGTACAAGGATGCATTTGACCTTGCTTTTCACAATGGCAAAACCTGTCTTAAGAATGCTAATTTAACAAGCTCTTTTTTTTTATAATTTTATTTCTTTGATCCCCCTATAAACTTGATGTTTACTAAAAATAGGTATTAAAATTAAGGCATACAATACATATCACTGACACACATACGTGAGCGTGGATACCCTCATGTATATGCACTCACGTCAACAGGATTTATTTGTCCAGTAGCTAACACTAGATGCACATTATCTCTTCATGTGCACATACACACACATACGCATGCACACATCTGCGCTATTAATTACTGCAGGAGAAACACTGGGACACAGGAATGCTCTAATACTACGGAAAGTTTATATCTCAGGAAATAACAAAGTAAGGGCAACCAAACTTGGGATGCCTATTTGTATTACAAAGAGTTAACCATATATCAAAATTTAGGTCTGCAATTCAAAGACAAAAAGGTTACGGCGATTTAAAAAAAAAATCTGGGTTTTCCTGGAAACGTCAAAGTCGCGATTTGAAAGTCAAAATTGGCAACATTTAGACAAAGAACCTGAAACAAATACGGATGGTCAAGAAAAGAGTTATTTTCCACCAAGACAATGCAAGGGTGCACACATGTGTAGTCTCCATGGCGAAATTGCATAAATTGGGCTAAGAATTGCTCTCTTATCCGCCCTATTCTCTGGATTTAGCCACGAGTGACTATTTCTTGTTTCCAAACTTAAAGAAATGGCTCGGCGGAAAGAGATTTGACTCCAATGATGAAATCATCTCACAAACAAATACCTAGTTTGAGGACCTCGATAAATCTTATTTTGGATAAAAAAAATTGGAGAAACGTTGGACGAAGTGTATAGAGCTCGAAGGAGACTATGTTGAGAAATAAAATGATTTTTTGTCAAATAACGCGAGTTTCATTCAAAAAGTAACGGACTTATTGACCCGCCCCCGTATACAGAGAATGAAGCCGTAAGCCGTCTAGCAAGTAGGACAAAAAGTCCTGACAGATCAAACGTTATATAGTAGCGAACTTTCACAGAAAATGTTTTCAAAAAAGTATAGGTTGGTTAAACAATAAATAAGCAAGCTTTGTCAAACCTAAAAAAGTTGGTTGAAACTGACCCTGGATATGGGATCTGGGGGGCCTAGTTCGCGCTCATTTGAAGACAATTTTTCAACATTCAAAAGTCGGGATCTCCTCATTAGTGACTTTTTTAAATAAAACTCACCAAAACAGTTTTTAAGTTAGTCACTGTGTTTAAGGAATAAAGAGCCAGCCATGTGTCCCGTTAAGAGTTCTGTTATGTTCCTGAGCCGTCTTCTATTATTATTTAGCAGCTCTACAGCTCTCTTTGAACTGGGTTCCCCAATTAATCTCCCCATGTCTAAGCCCTGGATATGCTGCCCAGTATACTTTATGTTGGTTTCTGACCCAGAACTCAATGCATTCCCTGGCAGTGCTCTTCGTCATGCTTAGGACCGGTTCTAGTCCCATAAATGGTTCTGCTGATTCTCTCCTCGCGAGACTGTCAGCTTTCTCATTGCCTTTGACCCCGGCGCCCAAATGATGGTAACCACATTCTGCCCGGCCAGGTCACTCATCGCATTTCGGCATTCACTTACCAGTCTGGAGTTTACCCGTGCGCTACTTAGGGTCTTAAGGGCTGCCTGGCTGTCTGATGTTATGAATATCTGCTTCTTGGTGTTGCCGCTCCTCTTGTTTTCTCCGTAGTACAGGATTGCGTATATTTCGGCCTGGAAGATCGTTGAATGAACCCTGAGATAAATACTGTTTTTTTTTACTTTTTTTTATTTAAGTGTTTTGACTTTGAGAACGGACTCCTTAAGTCACCGTCAATTTTTAAAATGTACAAGGATGCATTTGACCTTGCTTTTCACAATGGCAAAACCTGTCTTAAGAATGCTAATTTAACAAGCTCTTTTTTTTTATAATTTTATTTCTTTGATCCCCCTATAAACTTGATGTTTACTAAAAATAGGTATTAAAATTAAGGCATACAATACATATCACTGACACACATACGTGAGCGTGGATACCCTCATGTATATGCACTCACGTCAACAGGATTTATTTGTCCAGTAGCTAACACTAGATGCACATTATCTCTTCATGTGCACATACACACACATACGCATGCACACATCTGCGCTATTAATTACTGCAGGAGAAACACTGGGACACAGGAATGCTCTAATACTACGGAAAGTTTATATCTCAGGAAATAACAAAGTAAGGGCAACCAAACTTGGGATGCCTATTTGTATTACAAAGAGTTAACCATATATCAAAATTTAGGTCTGCAATTCAAAGACAAAAAGGTTACGGCGATTTAAAAAAAAAATCTGGGTTTTCCTGGAAACGTCAAAGTCGCGATTTGAAAGTCAAAATTGGCAACATTTAGACAAAGAACCTGAAACAAATACGGATTATGTAAAGAAAATGTGGCAAGAATAGTGTTCTGCAAACTCTTAAGTTTCAGCTTCAAGCGTCATTGTCCTTCATTTTACTAAAATATTTTATTTCAAATAGACCATTTCTCTTAAGCTTAGGCGGTAGTTTGGCTTAAGTTTATGGTTTAACGATCTATAATTTCTAGTTAATTTTCGTAGAAAAAAATCCTTAACGAGGAGACCGCGACTGTTGAATTTTTAAAAGGTTTCTTTAAATGAGCACAAACTAGGCCCCCTAGAATCCATATTCGGGTTTAGTTTCAGTTTTTATCTGTTTACATATATATAGGGTTAGGGTAAAGCTCAATATAATTGTTATTGTAAAATATACGAAGAAAATTTGTATACGTTAATTATAGCGTGTCTTGAGCTGCATATTATAAAATTATTTTGACAATCACAGCCCATAGGTCGTTAGTGATACTTACACATTTTTTTCGAACACCCTTAAATAATTGCAATTGTGCATTTTTTTACGAAATATAATGCATCTTTGTAAGACAAAATCGAGAGGCAGTAAGTGTGTTTTGGTAGGCAATTTCCATTAAATGCTTCAAATTTCAGTAATTCAATTTGCTATTAACCTTATAATGTTTGTTGGCGAGAAAACGAGTTTTCACGGAAACATTTCGAGTTCATTTTTGGAAAATTTTCGTACATCTGCAAATAATTAGTTGTTTTGATAAAGGATGGTACATTGGTTTTACTATATAGGTTATACTGGTAACCAGATTGATGCCTGGTTGCATTAGAGAGGCATATTTGCTATAAAAACACTTTTATAAAAATTCACTTCCAAAACGCACTTGCTGCCTCCAGACTTTTTATTACTTAGCCTTCCTCGATGTTTGATTTGTTACGTAAGAGTTACAGTTATTTTGTCTAATTTACTCACAATGTTAAACTCAAAGTTGAATAAAAATTGTGAAACTTACTGGATTTCTTTGAAAAACAGAATTATTTACGTTTATTTTTACAACTATGATTTCGATTTTTTTTTCTGATTAGGACCAATAAAATACTAACAGCGTTACGATTAATTATTCTTTTTTTTTAAATAATTTCCCATAAGAAGTAGCAAACGCAAGTAATATGAAATAGAAATGTAGAAACTTCTCTGATTTTACAATTGATCGGTTACAGAGAAGAAAAGTCTGGACGCGGCAAGTGCGTTATGGAAGTGAATTTTCATAAAAATGTTTTTAATAGCAAATCCGAGCAGGCATCAGGCCGATTACTGGTATAGCCTATGTAGTAGAAACAATGTACTATATTTTATCAAAATTATTTATTGTTTGAATATGTACAAATGTTCCGACAATAAACTTAAATGTTGGTTTCCTAGCCAACAAACCATACGTTAATAGCAAATTAAGTTATTGAAATTTGAAGGATTTAATGAAAATTCGCTACCAAAACGCACTTACTGCGTTTTTTACAAACATGCATCATATTTCGATAAAAGATGTAAAAATACATTCACGAGTTTGTTCCACGAAAATTAGTTAAAAATTACAGACCGTTCAACCATTTAACCTAACTTAACCGACAGCGAAAGCATCAACTTAACTAAACCGACAGCCAAAGCATCAGAGAAAGGGTCCATTTGAAATGAATTTTCTGTAAGAGTTTTAGTAAAATGAAGGGCAATGATTGAAGCTTAAACTTAAGGATTCGCAGAACACTCTTCTTGCAACATTTTCTTTTCACAATCTGTATTGGTTTCACGTTCTTTGCCTAAACATTGCCAATTTTGACGTTTCAAATAGCGACTTTGATGTCTTCAGGAAAACTCCAAAATATTTTTCTTTAACTGCCCATAACTTTTTTCTCTTTAACTCTAGAGACCTAAATTTTGGTATGGGCTTCACTCTTTATAATACAAACAAGCGTACCAAATGTGGTTGCCCTTACGTTATTATTTCCGAAGATATAATACTTTTTAGAAAGAAAACACTAAATTTTCCGGGAAAACCTGGCCCGATTTTCCTGCCTAACAAACTTATCCAAGCCACTTGCAAAAGGAAGGTATTAACCAAATTTGATCAAGATCGGTCCATTATTTTTTGAGTTATCGGTACGATATATATATATATATATATATATATATATATATATATATATATATATATATATATATATATATATATATATATATATATATATATATAAACACGGATCTCCTCATTAGTGAATTTTTTTAAAGAAAATTCACTAAAAAGCACTTGTGACGCCAAAGAATAAGTCTCTACATCTGTATTTAGTATCAAACGGTTTGATTAATTAAGGGCAACAACTATTAAGGAATAAGTAATATGTTTCAGTCTAGGAAACTTAACATCTTGATACCCTTGATTTCAAATGGAATTATGAAGGGAATTACGGGTAACAGGTAGGTACTTTCTAGAAAGGGATAGTTAACAATAAGCTCAGTTTTGAAAGAGGAGCTTATATTGAGTGTTTTGTATGTGAGGGTATTGTAAGAATGTAATAAAGGGGCACGTGCAGCCAATAGAACAGCACTGAAGTGAGGAAAGGGACCAATGACGGCTGATAGAAAGTGTAATGCTACTGGGGTGTCCAACTGTATCTTTTCAGATAGTGAGACGCTCAAATTGAGAGCTAAACAAATTATTTATATAGACCCACCTTGCTTAAGGCATACAAATTTTGATGCTATTAATCTTTCTCTCTCTCTTTCTGTCTCTCTCTCTCTCTCGCTCTCTCTCTATCTCTCTCTCTAATACTAACTTATTTACACTAAAAAAAAATTTCTGTAAAGTAATAATGCCAAGGCCCTAGCACAGCATAAAAATAGTTAATAACAGTTTCCTTATGCTGTGGTTTTATATGATAGTTTTCATGGTAATGTTCAACATATAAATGTAAATAGAATATAACCACACCTTTCTCTTCTTTATTTCAGTGGCTTTGGTGGTGACATGAGTAAAAGTCAAGAATCAAATGTTAGTCATAAAAACATTGACTTGTCTAATTGTCAAGTAATTTATGTAGAAACTTTGAAATTATTAAGTAACACATCTGTGTACTAGGGGAAGATTAGAACCTGTGATGTGCACTGATAAGTACACTTGGTGAACCCAAATCACCACAACACATTTAAAAGACCTGGCGATCGTTTCACCAACCAAGTTAGAGTCATCAGAGCATGAAAAATTCTAACTACTTTAAAAACTAACATCACTTTATATACCGGATCAAATTCTGCAGTGTATTGTATTTTTATCGCCGGACGAGGACGTTGCAAGGGCGTTATGGTAGTGAATTTTCATTAAAATGTTTTTAATGGGAAATATATTTTTTTAAGAAAGCTTCACCAAATTTGGTTGCCAGTATAACCTATATAGAAGAAACAATGTACCATATTTCATCAAAATAACTTTATTGTTTGAAAATGTACAAAAATCTTCCGAAAATAAACTTAAAGTGTGCTCGAAAAACTAGTTTCCTGGCCAACGAACCTTAGGTTAATAGTACATTAAGCTATCGAAAGAAACATTTTATGGAAAATCACTACCAGAACGCACTTTCTGAGTCCCGAATTTATTTTCTTACAAACAAGCATTATCTTTCGATGGAAAATGCAAAAATTGCAAGAATATAAGGCGTGTTCGATTAGGAAAAAATGTGCATGATCACCGACTTATGGGCCACCTGTGATTGTAAAAATAGTTTTATAAAATGCAGCTCCAGACATCGTATAATTAACATATAAAAATATTTCTCATATATTTTATAATAATGCATATATTGAGCTTTACCCTAGAAATGCGTCACCCTGTATATATGCAAACAGATAAAAACTGAAACTAACCCAGATATGGGTTCTATGGGGCCTAGTTCGCGCTCATTTAAAGAAATCTTTCCAAAATTCAAAAGTCACTAAAATTGTATCCAACTCTATGAGTAAAATTGTGATGGCCAAAAAGAAATATGAATGTAAGAAGAAGAGTATGCCTATATTTGTATTACAAATGTCAGAAAACAAAATACTTATTTACATGTCACTTTGAAAGTAGATCTAACATTTATCAAAATAATTTGTCAGTTGAATATGACATGCACTGTACCGAGGACTATTATGCACTATTGTATTACGCCTTATAAGAATCTTGTTTTTTTTGGAGTACGAAAGATTATTTTACTGTTCAAACATTTTTCGATCCCTTCACCTGAAATGGTTTTCGTCTCATTTAACGTTGTTTCATTATAACGTCGCAGTAGGTTTTAGAATCTAGAAATTATTCTATTTTGTGTGAATTTCTCGTTGCATACCTAGAACAAGTTTTATTTTCCTTCAATTATAAATGACAATTTTAAGTAAATTCCTGTATTTTCTGTGCCCAATGTGTTGAACGAATGCGAAACGGGAGAAGGAAATTTCATTTAAAGTTAAAATGACGAAAAGAACTTTATTCGAGGCACGAGCGTTGTGTTCATTTTTTGTAATATTAATAACATTTATAGGTAAATTAGCAGATTAGCGTATTGTTCATTTTTTGAAAAAAATTTCAGGAACATGCTTAGGGGAACCCCTTTATGCATTAACCATCGGACAAATGCTGTGATCTCAACTCCACAATACAGTTAAGAGACCTAAAGTAAATTTGAGGTTCTGTGCAAGATAAACATGCTACAACGGAGCTAGAAATGCAAACTGTAAAAAACTCACCTTACAGAAATCCATAGAAAGGAGAAACTACTTACCAACACCGTTTCTCCATAAAAAACTTCTACTTTGCCCAATTGAAAAAAAAACACTAAATAATAAGCGTAATCTGATTCGTTATTAAAATTAAATACATAACTGAAACTGCTACCAAAGCATCACATAAAGGGTCTATTTTACATTAATTTTCTGCAAATAGTTTAATAAAATAAAGAACAATGAAGATTGTAGCTGAAACTTGAGGCTTTTTAACTTCTTACAACATTTATGCTGCATAGCTGTATTCACTTAGATAGATACTCTATCAAGAACAAATCAATTTTGACGTTTCGAATCGCGACTTTTTTTACGTTTTAAGAAGAAAAACTTAAAAGCTTATAACTTTTTTTGATTTTAACGTAGAGATTCAAATTTTGGTGCATGGTTTTCTTTTTAGCATATATACCCTCGCACCCAATATAGTTGCCCTAACTTTGTTATTTCTGGAGATATAAAAATTTTCCGAAAGAAAATGCAAAATTTTCCGGGAAAAACTAGTCCCAATTTCCTGGCTAACGAACTTATCCAAGCCACTTGCGAAAGGAAGGTACTCACCAAGTTTTATCAAAATCGGTCCATTTTGTTTTAAGTTATCGGTGTGACACATAAATACATAAACACACACACACACACACACACACACACACACACACACACACACACACACATATATATATATATATATATATATATATATATATATATATATATATATATATATATATGTATATATATATATATATATATATATATATATATATATATATATATATATATATTATGAAAATTTGTGAGTACCTTTCTTTTGAAAGTGGCTTATAGATGTTTGATAGCCAGGAAAATCGGAAAATTGTGTTTTCTTTCGGACATTTTTTTAATCTCCGGATATAAGAAAGCAAAGGAAACCACATTTGGTACGCGGGTTTACATCATTAAAGGTGAATTACGTAACACAATTTAGTTCTTTAGGTGGAAAGACAAAAGGTTATGGGCATTTAAAGAAAAAAAAAGGGGTTTTCCTCAAAACGCCAAAGTCGCGATTTAAAACGTCAAAATTGGCAACATTTAGGGAAAGAACCTGAAACTATTATATTATGTTATATACTACGGGTTATGTAAAGAAAATGTCACAAGAAAAATGTGATGTTAGAGGGCGCAGTTTTAGCATCTGCCAATTAAGTTTGAAAACTGTAAAAGCTGCATGTACTATGTATTACCTATTATTGTGAATTATTTTTCTCTATCTATGACAGAAAAATATTACTAAAAGGGTAATAAAACAAACAAATAATAATTAAATATTTGACATTTATTTTCCACTCTCTATGATAACATAATATTATAAGTTTTATAGAACATCTTATTTATATATTGCATCGCCAATTTCAGCAATCTGATCCAAAATATAATCAACATCTTTTTTCGTCAGGGCAGAAATCTGTGATACGAATCTGAAGAAATTTGGCAATATATATAAAGTCTGAAACCGACTTCGGATTTGGGTTCCAGGGGTCCTAAATAGCGCTCATTTGAAGAAATTTTTTTCAAAAATAGTCGCAATCTCCTCATTGGTGAATTTTTTTAAAGAAAATTCACTAAAAACAGAGGATTTATTTTGCGATATATACGCATATGTACTGATGTAAATGTTATGTGTTTGAAATTATGTTAAATTAAACCTGTTGTGATATACTGTTTGTAAATTTTAAATAGGTAGTACCTATAAGTTGCAGTTTGTGATTTTGTGTTCTACAGCGTAAATGTTTTATGGACACAGTTAGATCTAGGATTTTGTATTTTTACTTGTTATATATGTGTGTGGTGTGTACCTATATAGGGTGGCACATTGAAAATGAAACAGACCGATTTGCGTCCAGAGAAATTTTTTTTAAGAAACGATGAAACACGTCAATTTTAATATTTAGGGGGACATGTTTTGACATAAAACTCATCTTTGTCACATCAACTCTTGCTTTCTTACCCCTTAAGGGTGGTGATAACAACCCTTATATTTTAAATAGGGAACATGGGTCGAGTGTTACATCATTTGATAGCTCTTTCATTTCTGAATTCAGCACACTAATTTTTTGGAAGTTTTATCAACTCGTTTAAAGACTATTCACAGTTAAAGATGCAAAAACGCATTTCACTCATAATAAGAAATGTGCTGATAGTCAATGTTTTGTTGGTTTGTAGACAAAAAATCGACTATCAGAACATTTCTTATCGGAATGAGAGAAATGCGGTTTATTATTTCAGTTTATCGGTCGGTTTGATACTTGATAGTACTACCGAAAATGAATTTTACAATGGTGTATTCTGTAGAAGAAAGAGTTGAAATAATTACTCTTTTTTTCAAAAACGATGACTGTGCCAACCGTACCGCAAATTTGCTTAATGAACGACATCCGAACAGACATGTTATCAGAAAATACATTTTGGAGTTAGTTGCAAAGTTTCGACAAAGTGGTTCAGTATCCAACAAAAAACGAGATCCTGAACGTGAATTTTCGGTTAGAAATGAGACTACTGAGATTGAAGTTTTAGGACAAATTGCTGCACACCCAACTTTGAGCACAGGAAAATTGGCCACTGTTTCACACATCAAAAGAAGAACTATTCAGCAAATATTGAAGCATCATAAATATCACCCGTAAAAAATACATCTTGTACAACAACTGAATGAAGATGATTTTGATCGGCGGCTGGAGTTTTGTGAGTTATGACTGCACGAATAGCTGATAACGGGAACTTTCTGTTCAATATTTGTTTTTCAGACGAGTGTACGTTTTTATTAAACTCTGCAGTCAATCGTCATAATTGTCGTTATTGGGCAGATAATAATCCAACAAATTTTCACGAAGTCCACACTCAAACTCCACAGAAATTGAATATCTGGACTGGCATTTTTGAAGACCGTTTAATCGGACCAATTTTTCTTAATTGCAATTTGAGTGGCGAAACGTATTTGGAGTTACTAGAAGACATCGTTCACCCTCTACTAATTGACATTGTTGAAAATGATCATCGCTATCAAGAAAACCAATTAGTGTTTCAACAAGATGGAGCTCCTCCGCATTTTTCACAACGTGTTAGGGAGTTTTTGAACAGAGAGTTTCCAGAGCAATGGGTTGGGCGGCTTAGAGGTGCTATTGAGTGGCCCCCTAGATCACCGAATTTAACTCCTTTAGACTTCTTTCTATGGGGCTATTTAAAGAGTAGAATTTTCGCAACAGAACCGGAGTCTCTGGAAGAATTACGACGATGCACAAATGCTCCAGAATGTCAGAGCTCGTTTTTAACAAAATGTGTACTTTTTTATGGAAGCTGGTGGTCAACAATTTGAACACTTACTTAACTGAATAAACATTTTTGAACGTTTGGTTTTCTTTTTTTTTTAACGAAAAATTGACTAATTAGTGCATTTCTTATCACACTGAATGAAATACGTTCTTGCAACTCCAATTGTGAACAATTTTTAAACGAGTTGATAAAACTTTTAAAAAAATTAGTGTGCTGAATTCAAAAAAGAAAGAGCTTTCAAATGAAGTAACACTCGACCCATGTTCCCCATTTAAAATATAAGGGTTGTTATCACCACCCTTAAGGGGTTGATGTGACAAAGTTGAGTTTTATGTCAAAACATGTCCCCCTCAATATTAAAACTGACGTGTTTCAGCGTTCCTTGAAAACAAAATTCTCTGGACGCAAATAGGTCTGTTTCGTTTTCAATGCGCCACCCTGTATATTTAATTATGTATGTACTTATTTGACGTGTTCTGTGCTCTATTAGTTAATAAATGTTGCCCATGTATCTATCTATCTATATTACTTGTATATTATTGATAAATGCTAGAACTAACTTCAAAATAACCGATTCAATAGGCTAAGAGTGTCTGACATATCTTCTTCATATTTTATAAGTATTTACTTTATCACCTTTATTAATCATTGAACTAAGGTCTGTTTTAGAAAACCCATTCCTTTAAAAGTTCGCCACCACAACACATGTGCTGAGTCTAAAATTAATTAAACAAAGTTAGGCTGTCTGTATTTGTTGACATCATTATCTCAGCGTTCCTGACTGCATCATATCAACAAGGTGAAATTTCAGACGACAAACTCACAAAGAATTTGTTAAATGTTAACAGTTTAATACACCGTAGCGTATAATTAACTCATTGTTTTGTCATTAAAGAAATTGTTGAGAGATTAACTAAGAAAGCCATCTATAAATTTCTGTTTCTTCAGTACATCACGGTAAAATAGATAACATTTTGTTTTTAGTCCATTACTGGCAGTACAAAGCTCGAAAGTAAAAAACGAAACACCACTTTTTAAACCTAAATAAACGGAATAAAACGTAGTAGCTTCATTAGCAGACTTATCGTGTCTCACCTATCGGCATTCCATAATAATTACCATCTAAAACATCCGTTGTAGAGATTGTTTTGTCATTAAAGAAATTGTTGAGAGATTAACTAAGAAAGCCATCTATAAATTTCTGTTTCTTCAGTACATCACGGTAAAATAGATAACATTTTGTTTTTAGTCCATTACTGGCAGTACAAAGCTCGAAAGTAAAAAACGAAACACCACTTTTTAAACCTAAATAAACGGAATAAAACGTAGTAGCTTCATTAGCAGACTTATCGTGTCTCACCTATCGGCATTCCATAATAATTACCATCTAAAACATCCGTTGTAGAGATAGAATCAACATGAAGCGACAGTCCGAAAGCTCCCTGCTTGTAGATGATGATAGCAGGAGGGCACCAGTGAGCATAGAAAGGACAGCGAGCATGTCCTAGGCGTGGCGAGTGCATGGATAGGGGCGGGATATCCTACCCCCGCACGGTCCTGAGCGGCACGCACATGCCTCCAGACCAACACTCCTCTATCAGTATCAGTAGCGTGGAAAGTCATACGGAGTGCTTTTGCCCATGCCCGTGTCCTCACAGTCGCGAGCTTTGAGCTTTCGTCAGTTTAGCGCTGTATCATCATCTAGTCCTGCGTCGATCGGTCTATGTATGAAGGACGTCAAGGCTGTTGAGTGGCTGCAATTAAAACTACCGTAGCTGAAAGTCCTAGTGGGAGGTTATTTGCAAGGTATTTAACATGTTTTTGCTCTAATTCTTACTATGCATTTTTTTATTTGTTTATCGTCTAAACGTGCCTGTTAAAGTAAACGATTTCTAGGGGGTGTAAAGCTTCAATATCTCTTGATTTGACTACATAAAAACAAGAAGCTTTTTGATTTTTCATTATATTTGTTTTAAGTTCCTTATATTGTATTCGTCTACATAAGAAACTGCCTTTTTTTATTATTTTTTAAAGCCTTCAAAATATATTTAGCAGCCAATTACAGACAAGTGAATAAGATGAGCTGTTCTATTATTTGCAAAAATGACATATCTATGTGATTTCATGTATTTTATTAACTCACCGTTTCTATCCTTGTGGCATAGGTAATAAACCTCAGAATCTTCCAAAAAAAAACTTAAAAGCTTGGTTAATTAGTTTATTCAAAAAAAGAATGATTTCTAATATAATTGGCACTCTCTATATAATTTGTCCCATTTGTATTCCTGAAAAAGCTTTTAGTGTATTTTAGTATATATATTTGGAGATGTTTAACAGTCCAATTCGATATTATAAATAGTCTGGACGCAGCAAGTGTGTTATGGGAGTGAATTTTCATAGAGATGATCTGGCACCAAATATTTCTTTATAACTTTTCTTTCTTGTAACATAGCAATAAAAATTTTGGTCTGTAGTTTCTTTTTATATCGTCAACTTACGTACCAAATTTGGTTACCATAGCCTTTCTATTTTTTGAGATAAAAACTTTTTCCGAAAGAAAACCTATAATTTTCCCGGAACTTATCGAAGTCACTTACAAAATGAAGGTAAATTTTAAATTTTATCAAAATTGGACCAGTATTTTTGAATTATCGGTGTGATATAAGCGTATATATATATATATATATATATATATATATATATATATATATATACTCAAAAAATTGTGGGAAAGCCGTCAGTTGCAAAATAAAACTCTTTATTAAATGCCGAGCTTTCGGTAAAGTTTATTCCATTCTCAAGGCTACAACATGAAAAGAACAAAGTTTACAATTTACATAGGAAAAATATAAAAGTTTAAAATACTTACATATAACGTGAGTTTTACTATAACTCATTATACAATAACAAACATGAAATAAACCTTTTTGTAAATTTGAGTAAAGTCGAAAAGTTCCAAACTGACATATGAAGCTAACTATTGTGTATTTGAATTTGTTTTAGTGAATTTTCTCGAACACGCCTTATGCTATTGCATTTTTGGATTTTCCATCAAAATATAATGCATATTTGTAAGTAAAGAAATTCTGGATGCAGCAAGTGCGTTATAGTAGCGAATTTTGAATAAATGCTTCATATTTGAAAAGCTCAATTTGCTATTAACGTATAAGGTTGACCAAGAAACGGATTTTTTCCGTTACACTTTAGGTTTACTTTCGGAAATTTTTGTACGATTTCAAACAATAAAGCTATTTTGATGAAACATGGCACATTGTTTTTACTATATATGCTATACTAGTAATCAAATTTGATGCCTGCTTTCTGAAAAAAACACACATATTTGCTATTAAAAGCATTTTGAAAATTAACTACCATAAGGCACTTGCTGCGTCCCGAACTTTTTTTGTTTTTGTTTAGGAAATATACATAGGGGTAGTGATTTCTAAAATTATTATCTTCCTTTAAGTTTACAAAATTTTCGTTAAAATAATTTCAAATTCTTCTAAACACATTCTTTTATTACTTAAGGTTTCACAGTGTAAAATAGAAACATTACTAAAATTTATATTGTGTCCAGTGTCGAGATTATGTTTAGACAGAGAGCAAGTTCTTTTTTGTAAACGTGTGTCACTTTTGTGCTGTGTTAATCTATCTTTAAGGACTCCGCTTGTTTGGCCAATGTATCTTAAACTACAATTATTACATGAATACAATATACCACTCCAGACACTTTGGAAATTTTGAGTTTACTGAAAATGTTATTAATTGGTTTTGAATATCGAAACGGTATTTTAAAATTGGTTTCATTTTTAAATATAAACTTTAACCTATTGGAAATACTTTTAATGTATGGGATTGATATGTAAAAAAATGGATGTTTCCGAACTCGAAATTATATGGGTGTTATGTCTGTCAGATAAATTTGATACTGTTTGTAGAGAGTATCCTGTATTGTAATGGTATATACAATTGTTCAAACAATCACCAACATATCACAAACATATAAAAATTGAAACTGACCCCGGATATGGATTCTAGGCATCCTAGTTCGCGCTCATGTGTAGAAGTTTTTCAAAAGTCGGGATCTCCCAATTAGTGAATTTTTTCTAATAAAATTCACTAAAAAGCACAAGTATGTTTGCTATTAGCGAATATTCATTTAGAAATTAGCTAATAGAAACGTTGCCACTTTAGAACTCTCAAAAAACTATAGATATAGGTACATAGGTCACGTATATATTTGAGATAACGGGAATAACTTAAAAAGAAAAAAATGTTTCGAAAAGCTGCTGGACTGATTTTTTGACATATTTTTGCCGCTGCCAAATAATTTACCTGACAGCTTGAATTTTTGGTGCAGATAAAGCAGTGAGGTAGGATATGATTTATGTTTTGAAAACTATGGAAGATATGTTGAACATTTATTTTTACTTCCTGTGATAACATTTTTTTTAGACTGTTAATAATAAGAGGAAATTGTTTTTTTTTTAAAGTTGGTTGTTATCAACTTGGCAATTTGAGCTAGCGAAAATTTTTAAGATCACACAAATGTGTCGAAAAAGATAGTCCAACAATATTTTCATAGAAATGATCTGGCACTAAATGTTTGTTCCTGTAACGTAGAAATCTAAATTTTGGTATACAGTTTTCTTTTAATGTCATAAACCTTTGCATCAAATTTGATTACCACAGCTTTTAGTGAATTTTCTTTAAAAAAATTCACTAATGAGGAGATCCCGACTTTCGAATTTTGAAAAAATTTCTTCAAATGAGCGCTAATTAGGCCCTCTAGAACACATATCCGAGGTCAGTTTCAATTTTTATATGTATACTTTATATATATATATATATATATATATATATATATATATATATATATATATATATATATATATATATATATATATACTTTCACTGATAACGAACCAGGTAGACGGACCGACATAAATAAGACCAGACTTGCATCGAACTGCCAGATCTCTCTGAGGCCTAGGGTTGAACACACTGAGACCTCACAGACTATCTCTGGCGATATTTGGGGAGTATGCAGATTGAGGCCCCGTAATCGAGCTACATCAACCCAATCTACGATTTTAAATAAATTTGGTTAATAACTTCCTTTACAAGTGGCTTGGATAAGTTCGTTAGCAAGGAAAATCCGCTCAGGTTTTCCCGGAAAATGTTGTTTCCTTTCGAAAAAAATTTATATCTCAGAAAATAACAAAGTAAGGGCAACCAAATTAGGTATATGGGTATAAATTACCTACCAAGTTATAGGAAATTAAAAGATAAAAATCTCGGGACGCAGCAAGTGCGTTATGGTAGTGAATTTTCATAAAAATGTTTTTATTGCAAATATGTGTGTTTTCTTTTTAAGAAAGCAGACATCAATTTTGGTTACCAGTATAACCTATATAGAAAAAGTCGAAGACGCAGCAAGTGCGTTATGGTAGTGAATTTTCATAAAAATGATCTGGCACAAAATATTTTATTATAACTTTTTTTTCTTGTAACATAGAAATCTAAATTTTGGCGTATAGTTTACTTTTTATATCGTAAACGTACCTACCAAATTTGGTTATCATAGAGTTTTTATTTTTTAAGAAAAATTTTTTTTTCAAATGAAAACTCAAAATTTTTCCAGAAAACCTCGTCCGATTTTTCTGATTCACTAACTTATCAAAGACATTTACAAAAGGAAGGTACATGCCAAATTTTATCAAAATAGACTCATTATTCTTTGAGATAAAAATTTTTTTTGAATGAAAACTCAAAATTTTCCCGGAAAACCTCGTCCGATTTTCCTGGCTAACAAACTTATCAAGGCCATTTATAAAAGGAAGGTACATGCCAAATTTTATTAAAATCGGCTTATTACTTTTTGAGATAAGAATTTTTTTCGAATGAAAACTCAAAATTTTCCCGGAAAACCTCATCCGATTTTCCTGACTAACGAACTTATCCAAGCTATTTACAAAAGAAACGTACATGCCAAATTTTATCAAAATCGGCCCATTATTTTTTGAGTTATCGGTGTGATACATATATATATATATATATATATATATATATATATATATATATATATAAATATATATATATATATATATATATATATATATATATATATATATATATATATATATAAACATATAAAAATTGAAACTAACCCCGGATATGGGTTCTAGGGGTCCTAGTTCGCACTCATTTGCAAAAATTTTTTCAAAATTCAAAAGTCGGGATCTCCCCATTAGTGAATTTTTTCTACGAAAATTCACTAAAAGCAGGCATCAAATTTGATTACCAGTATAACATATATAGTAAAAACAATGTGCCATGTTTCATCAAAATAACTTGATTGTTTGAAAACGTACAGAAATTTCCAAAAGTAAACCAAAAGTGTTACTGAAAAAATCCGTTTCCTGGTCAACCTTATAGGTTAATAGCAAATTGAGCTTTTCAAATATGAAGCATTTAATCAAAATTCGCAACCACAACGCACTTGCTGCCTCCAGAATGTCTTAACTTACAAACATGCATTATATTTCGATGGAAAATGCAAAAAAATAAGGCGTTTTCGACAAAAAAAATTATTTGTATCAGCAACGACTTATGGGCCATCCTGTGATTGTCGCAATAATTTTTTAAGATGTAGCTCAAAACACCGTATAATTAATGTATACAATATTTTTTCATATCTTGTATAATAACGAATATATTGAGCTTTATTGATTTTTTACGAAAATTCGACAAAAATTATATACCATTAAACAATAAACTCTATAGCTAAGGCTACTGCCAAGCATCAGAGAAAGAAATGAATTTTCTGGAAATATTTTAGTAAAATGAAGGACAATGACGGTTGAAACTAAGAGTTCGGTGTATGTAAAACATTCTTGTTGAGACATTTTCTTTCCATAGATCGTTTTAGATTCAAGTTATTTGCCTAAATGTTGCGAATTTTGACGTTTTCAATTGCCACTTGACGTTTTGAGGAAACCCCCAATTTATTTTTCTTTAAATGCCCATAACTTTTTTGTCTTTTGACCTACAGAGTTAAATTTTGGTAGGTGGCACACCTATAACGATATAAACCAGCTTACCATTTGGTTGCCCTTACTTTGTTAATTTTGGAGAGAATATTTTGCGAAAGAAAACACAAATTTTTCCGGGAAAACCTCGGCGGATTTTCCTGGCTAACAAAATTATCCAAGCGACTTGCGAAAGGAATGTACTCACCAATTTTGACGTTTAAAATCGCAATTTTGACGTTTTGAGGAAAATCCAAATTTATTTTTTTTGAATGCCTGTAACTTTTTTATCCTTTAACCTACGGAGCTAAATTTTGGTAGGTGACTTGCCTATAATGAAATAAATCTGCATATGAAATTTGGTTGCCCTTACTTTGTTAATTCCAGAGATATAAATTTTTTTCGAAAGAAAACACAAAATTTTCCGGGAAAACCTGGACCGATTTTCCTGGCTAACGAACTTATCCAAGCCATTTGCAAAAGGAATTTATTCACCAAATTTAATCAAAATCGGCCCATTATTTTTTGAGTTATCGGTGTGATACATATATATATATATATATATATATATATATATATATATATATATATATATATATATATATATATATATATATATATATATATATATATATATATATATATATATATATATATATAAACATATAAAAATTTAAACCGACCCCGGATATGTGTTCTGGGGGGCCTAATTAGCGCTCATTTGAAGAAATTTTTTCAAAATTCAAAAGTCGGGATCTCCTCATTAGTGAATTTTTTTGTAAGAAAATTCACTAATAAACTGGAGTTTTCCTCAAAACGTCAAAATTGGCAACATTTAGGCAAACAACTTGAATCTAATACTGCTACTGAAAGAAAATGTATCAAGAAGAATGTTTTACAAACCCTGAAGTCTTAGTATCAACCGTCATTGTCCTTCATTTTACTAAAATGTTTCCAGAAAATTCATTTCAAATAGACCCTTTCTCTGATGATTTGGCAGTAGTCTTAGCTATAGATTTTATCGTTTAATGGTATATAATTTTTGTTGAATTTTCGTCAAAAATCAGTAAAATTAAATATATCTGTTATTATACAAGATATGAAAAAAAATGTAGAAATTAATTATAGGTCGTTGGCGATACAAATTGTCTTTTTTTTTAGTCGAACACGCCTTATGTTATTGCATTTTTGCATTTTCCATCGAAATATAATGCATGTTTGTAAGAAAAGAAATTCGGGAAGCAGCAAGTGCCTTATGGTAGCGAATTTTGATGAAATGCTTCATATTTGAATAGCTCAATTTGCTATTAACCTATAAGGTTGACCAAGAAACGAGTTTTTTCGGGAACACTTTAAGTTTACTATTGGAAATTTTTGTACATTTTCAAACAATAAATTTATTTTGATGAAACATGGCACATTGTTTTTACTATATAGGTTATACTGGTAACCAAATTTGATGCCTGCTTTCTTTAAAAAAACACACATGTTTGCTATTAAAAACATTTTTATGAAAATTCACTACCATAACGCACTTGCTGTGTCCCGAAATTATTTTTCTCCTTCTGGTGCTCTATTGAAGAAACCAAATCCTTCCCGACCAATTAAAAACAACTTTAACCGCATACAAACTCATTTCATGCTTAACCATACTTCCAAAATATACAGTGTGGAACAGCCAAATGGAATAAATTGGATAACGGATAAATGAGGACTTGTTGGGAAAAACGCTTGGACACGTCGATTTGTATTTTTAACTGCGCATCTTTTTCAAGAAAAAAAATTTATATAGGGTGCGTCATGTGACAGTGGCCAATACCAACTTTCTTATTTTAAATACAAGCCCCTGTATATCATTAATTTTTTGGATTCTTCAGAAAATTCTAGACATAATTCATGTACAATGTCCTATACCTATCTTCAACTGTTTCGGAAATATTAAGTATTTTCAGATTTATTACAAAAATTAACATTAAAAATAGAAAATTATTTTATTTCACAAATTCTAATAAGAAATACTGATTATTTCTTAATAATTTAAAAAAACAAAAAAAATTAATGTCAATGTAGTAAATGTTCAAAATGCTCGCCACGAACATCTTGGCAACATGCTAATCTGGTATAGAAATGTCTTCTAACATTACTCAACATCTCAGGCGTGACTGATCTAATCGCAAGCGTGATTCGTCTTTTTAAGTCATCTAAGTTGAGGGGCTTAGTTTTGTATACAATACTTTTGACATATCCCCACAAAAAGTAGTCTAATAGCGACAGATCAGGAGATCGTGCTGGCCATTCTATCGATCCGCGCCTCCCTATCCACCGATTTGGAAAAATTTGGTTCAGGTACTGCCGGACATTGATTTGGTAATGGGGCGGTGCTCCATCTTGCTGAAACCATATTTTATTGGCAGGAACTTGTGGGTTTGCTTGATCTGGATATAAGTTTGTCAAAGTTGGCACGACATTATTTTGGAGCAGTTCTAAATATTTATCCCCATTCAAGTTGCCATCAATGAAAAAGGGACCTACGATATGATTTCCAACAATTCCTGCCCAAACATTAACTTTTTCAGGATATTGCGTATGTTCCTCTCTCATCCAATGAGGATTCTCATTAGACCAATAGCGGCAATTTTGACGATTAACATGACCGTGAAGTGTAAATGTGCTCTCATCAGAAAACAAAACATCTTCTAATTGGATCACATTGTTATCTAACATTGCCATCATTTGTTCACAAAAATACGTTCTCCTATCGAAATCGTCCTCCATGAGCTCCTGAGTTGGTATCATTTTATAGGGATGCATTTTACTTTCCTTTAATGTTCGAAAAATTGCTGTGTGGCTAACGTTGAATAGTTGGGCTGCTTGTCGACCAGAAGTATGTGGGTTTTCTTGAAACTCAAGCGTAATATCCAATTTCGTATCATCACTTACTGCATTGGCAGCTACTTTTTTTATCTGTCTCACATGACCAAGCTCGCGAAACTGCTTTTCTATTTTGCTAATTGTTCCTTGGGATACAGGCGGCAAATTTGGAAATTTTTCGTGAAATAAGCGAGACACTTCCATCTGTGTCCGTGTGTTATCTCCATAACCAATCATTTGTAGAATGGTTATTTTGTGCATTTCTGTTAAATGAACCATTTTTCTGATATTATTACGTACAGTTAACGAAATTCAAACGACAATAGCACTGACACTAATCACTACTGTCATGCAGGCAGACAACAAGTTGCTAAGGCTACGAGTTTTATACGAACAGAAAGAAAACTGTTTTTGTTTTTGTTTCATTCCATATCAGTAAAAAGAAACGCAGGAATGGTTTTTGTTTACTTTCTCATTATCAAGAGCTGAATGGGAAATAAGTATTGAATGCAATGTAGCGAATTTGTGAAATAAAATAATTTTCTATTTTTAATGTTAATTTTTGTAATAAATCTGAAAATACTTAATATTTCCGAAACAGTTGAAGATAGGTATAGGACATTGTACATGAATTATGTCTAGAATTTTCTGAAGAATCCAAAAAATTAATAATATACAGGGGCTTGTATTTAAAATAAGAAAGTTGGTATTGGCCACTGTCACATGACGCACCCTATATAATTTTTTTTTCTTGAAAAAGATGCGCAGTTAAAAATACAAATCGACGTGTCGAAGCGTTTTTCCCAACACGCCCTCATTTATCCGTTATCGAATTTATTCCATTTGGCTGTTCCACACTGTATGTGTGGAATAACAACACGCGCAAGCTAATTCATAACCCATTCATTATCATTCATTACATCATATTAAATTGGCGCTTACCCATTCACAACAACAATAAACTGCCGGCCATACGAGAAGTGACAACTGTTCGTAAAATCTCGACAAAATCCCAGTACGAATTAATTATCCGGCATGTTTATGTAAATGTGCTGGCATAATTTAAGATGTATAAGCGATAATATGGGCATAATGCGAAAGCCAACTCTTCCACCTGTGCTGAACTGCACACAAACAGGCCGTGTCTGGGCTCTGTGTAACATACACGTATCGTATGGGCCCCTATGTGTCCACTAAAGGTACCCTTCTGGTCTCTTGCTTGCGCTTTCTACATGACGTCAGTCTACACGCAAAAAGTAATGTATGCAAAGCAGAAACGTGTTAAGTTTGTGGGGAAACTAACAGAATTGGCGATATTTAATTTTTATTTAGTTATTCTATCTTATAAACTACACTACAGACAGGGCTTTCGATGCCATCTAATTCATTTTAACTAACTAACTACAGAAAAATTCAAATTTCGGTAGGTGAACATATATTAACTATATGTAATATGCAATATTACACATGTTTTAAACAATACACTTTTAATAATAAAACATGAGCTCCTTACTTCTTTTAGATTGCGTGAAGGCGTGTGCGCATACGTCCGTAGCAATCTACCCTGCACCAGACTCCCCAATTTAGAAGCTGGAAGAAAAAACATTCTATGGATAAAACTCTCCCTCTCAGGGTTGCAACTAAATTCATCTGTTGCATTTACCGGTCACCTTCTGACAACAACTTTGTCCAGCTCTTTGACTACCTTTCTGAAAAAATTGACCATCTGATTTCTGTATATCCTTCCTCCGAGGTCACTATTCTTGTCGATAATAAGGAATGGTTAGGATCTTCCAAAACCGAACCACAAGGGACAGCAGCGGAGGCCTTTGCAATCAGCAATTCTTAAGCCAATATGGTTCAGCAACCTACTTACTTTCCTCGCATCTCAACACACAGCTCAAATCCCTTGGATCTCCTTCTTACTACAAAACCTGAATGCTACAAGATACCAGTCACCACCCCCCTTGGTCGTTCAGACCACGGCATGGTCACAGCTACCTGCACAATGCAACCCGAGGTCACACAGTCATCACACCCACGTATCGTTTGGCACTACAACTCCGCAAACTGGGACGAAATGCGGGATTACTTTTCCTCATTTCCATGGGCGTCCCTCTGCTTCTCTCATCCTGACCTCTCTGATATCTCACAAAACGTCACCGAAATTATCCAAGCTGGCATGAAATTATTTATTCCACGTACACAGAAAACCTTTTCAGCCACTCAAAAGCCCTAGTTCTCTAAATCCTACGACAAGGCCAGACTTGAAAAGGTCAAAGCTCACAAAACGCTTCTACACAATCCCAGTCAAGAAAACCGTCAAGCATTTAACGACGCAAGAAACCGCTATGTCCGCATTCTTTCTGAGACAAAAAACTCGTTTAATAACCACATCAAAAACAAAGTCCTCTTAAGCTCCAACGGCAGCAAACCCTTCTGGACTCTTGCTAAATCTATTGGAAATAATTTCTGCAAGAGCACGTTCCCACCTCTTGTCTCAGGGGACGAAATTATTTCTACCGCCCTGGGCAAGGCTGAACTTTTTGCCTCGTTATTCTCCGCCAATTCTACTTTCAACCCACCTCCAAATGTTCAACCACCAACAGTCCCTAATGTCACGCACAAAATGACGGATATCATTTTCAAAACTAAAAAGGTACGAAATATGCTCTCTTCTCTTAATATCAAGAAAGCCTCTGGCCTTGACGATATCCCAGCAATTTTTCTCAGAAAATGCGCACCAGAACTTGCTCCTGTCCTGACTCGTGTGTTTCAGACATCTTACAATAGAGGCATATTCCCTAGCAACTGGAAAACTGCTCGAGTACAACCCGTCCCCAAGAAAGGATCCAAAGCGCTTCCTAGCAACTACAGGCCTATTTCTCTCCTTTCAGTCGTCTCTAAAGTGATGGAATAGTATATAAACATCGAAGTACTAAAATTTCTGGAATAACACAGTCTAATTCACGATAGGCAGTATGGATTCCGTCAGCGCAGATCAACTGCCGACCTCCTTTCCTCTGTCACCCATTCTTGGTACAAGTCTATGGAACTACACGGTGAATCCCAGATTGTCGCTCTAGATATATCCAAAGCATTCGACCAAGTCTGGCACGCAGCGCTGCTTAATAGACTCCCGGCCTATGGCCTACCACCAAAACTCTGTACCTGGACAGCAAATTTCCTCTCCAACCGAAGCATTTGTGTTGTCGTGGATGGCCATTCCTTTAAACTATATCCAATTAATGCAGGAGTTCCTCAAGGTTCAGCTTTAGCCCCTACTTTGTCTCTTCTCCACATCAATGACCGCCTCTCTAGCACATCCAACCCAGTTCACAGTTACGCGGACGACAGCACCCTCCACTCAAATATACAATATCCTAAGCCTGTCTCTTGAGCCCAACTAGATGAGGATCGCAGACTCATGGAGGATTCTGTCTCCGGGATCTCCAAAGAATATTAGACTGGGGAAGTAGAACTCTTGTACAATTCAACCCCACCAAAACTCAGTCTTGCTGTCTTACTCATAAGAGATAGACCCATCACAATGAACAACCAAGTTATCCAAAGTAATGAGTCCTTTTCACTTGTTAGCAGCTCTATGGATCGAGGTCTCAATTGGCACCAACATGTCACTTCAATTGCAGAATCGGCTGCTAAGAAATTAGGCTTCCTCTTCCGGGCTCGCAAATACTTTTCACCAGCTAATCTTTACACCTTATATACTTCACAAATAAGGCCAAACCTTGAATACTGCTCCCACATCTGGGGTGCCGCTGCCGCTTCTACACTCGCTATCCTGGACTCCATTCAGAAGAGAGCTATACGTCTCATCGGTGACCCTACACTCACCCAAAGGCTGCCATCCCTTGCCCACCGACGTGTTGTTGGTGACCTCTCTCTCTCTCTCTTTTATAGATATCTGCACGGGCACTGCTCAGAGGAGCTTTCTTCTATAGTTCCTCCACCTGCTGCCCCCAACAGATCTACCAGAGGAACAGAGCGAATGCACCCTTTTACTGTCCAGGTCTCCAGACATAGAACATCTTGTTATGCCCGCTCTTTTGTCCCGAGGACTTCCAAATTATGGAATTCTTTGCCGGCACATGTTTTTCCTTCTTCTCCGAACCTCCAAATCTTCAAGTCCAGAATTTACAAGTTGCCTCTTTCCTCCTTGTCGACACCCACGGTACGATAGTATTTAGGCTGTAAGCCCTCGTGGTGTGTTGTCGAAATTTAAAAAAAAAACATTATTCTAATCAAAATGAAGATGCCTCCTCATGAAGTACCTGCATTAGCCGCAGTCGCTGTCTTCTTTCTTCATAGCTTTGTCGGCGAGCAGTTCATTCTTTGGAAAATCTTTTCGTGTCTGTGTAATCGTCGCAAAACATATGTTTCCTTAAAAGCCGATCCATCATTACTATATTGGAAACAAACTTATCGAAATATAAGCAGTAACCAGAATCCTAATAAGGCATTGCTAAATGTGTCACAACTTTTCCTCCAAGTGACAGTTCGGAGGAATTTCCGTCATTTCCTTGATACAAATACATATTCAAAAGTATACAGTTGCTGCACATGCCACTACCCACATCTTGACCCCGTTTTATCGGTTTTTGACGCATGTACTGCTTTAAAGTCGTGCGTCCCTTGAACTTCACCATTGATTCATCGATACTCAAATTTCGGGATGGAGTGAAATCTGCTCTAAAGGAAATATTTAAACACTCTATTACAGGACGAATTTTATATATTTTGTCGTATTGTGGCTCGCCCATCCTTGGCATTTCCTGATTGTCATTCACATGTATGAATCTAAGTATTTTTTAAAACCGTTTTTGTGGCATTATTGAGAAAATCCTTCTTATGTCAAAATTGATATCAGTGCTCCAGTAGAGCCTGATACTAGGTAGTTTATGGAAGCCCATAATAATTAATATGCCAATAAATGCCTCGAATTCTTCTAATTTCAAATCCAGTTGTTGTTGGCGCTAAACCGCATATAAATTAAATTG
Source organism: Tillus elongatus (assembly GCA_964006375.1). Classification (NCBI taxonomy): domain Eukaryota; kingdom Metazoa; phylum Arthropoda; class Insecta; order Coleoptera; family Cleridae; genus Tillus; species Tillus elongatus. Next base: position 12,934,801 of record OZ023264.1, read on the forward strand.
GTCTACTCCATCTAGCAATAGTTTATCACTGAAAAGCGCTCGGAAACAGCTCAAAGGGCTACTTATATCAATTTCTACGTTGTTACTAAGGCTAAATGATTTTTTTAATTGATAGTTGGAATATAGAGGAGGTATGAACCCATGTTTCGTCCAGTTGGAACTTTCTGCGGTTCGTCGTCACTACTGTCTTCAGAATTATCAGAACTATTATCAGAAAAATCTTCAGGTTGATTTGGAATCAAGGCTGGACTAGCTCTGCCTATTTTCTGCACCGAATACCTCAAAGAACTAGTACTGCTTGTAGTGGTAAGAAATTCAGAATCATCTTTTGGTTCAAGAATGTACGGCCATCTCGTCAACAATTATATCAAAATCATCGAAGTGGCTGATAATATATTCTACATCTACCGGGTTGTCTAGATTAAACATCCTTTTTGAGTCCATAATTCTAAAAATGAACAAGATAAATTACTACATAGTAGTGCCAAGACCGTACTTAGTACGACAATTTTTTTTAAACATCTTTTCCAGTAATATAAATAAAAAGTTCACTCTAGGTTATGAAACTTTAATCCTTTTTTCAGATAAACTCATGTTTCAATAGCCAATAACTTTTACAGTTATTAGAAAAATCACCTTCGAAGAAACGAGAGTTTGTCTTTTCTAACCACAGTTTTCTACTCGGCCGAGTATAGCAGTCAATATAGTTCTTACAACTCAAGTAACTCATATAATACTATTGGAAAAACATTTTAGAGTCTAGGCTGTTGAAAATACACACAACTTACCATTAAATACTAAGTGGGTGGTAAGACACGAAGCAACGTGCCGCCACCTAGTTGCGGAACCAAGTAGTATGTTGTCACGCCAGCTCCAAACAACACAAAGTGTTAAAAAATAGTGACTGTATACAACCAACTAACAATTTAGTAAATTGTCAGCTCTGGCCCATTTCTACCCTAATATAGGGACAACGTATGTTAGGATGCATTCTCACCACAATTAGAACCGTAGACCGGTTTCGCTCTAATTAGAACTCATCAGTGCGGCATACTAATTGTAGCGAAAATACACCTATAAAGTAATACGGCTAGGGTAGTCAGCCTTCCAACACTAAGTGAGTGGTAAGACACGAAGCAACGTGCCGCCACCTAGTTGCGGAACCAAATAGTATGTTGTCACGCCAGCTTCAAATAACACAGAGTGTTAAAAAATAGAGACTGTATACAACCAACTAACAATTATTACATTGTCAGCCCTGGCCCATTTCTACCCTAATATAGGGACAAAGTATGTAAGGCTAGATGCATTCTGACCACAATTAGAAGCGTAGACCGGTTTCGCTCTAATTAGAGCTCATCAGCATGGCATAATAATTGTAGCGAAAATACACATATAAAGTAATACGGCTAGCGTTTGTAAGAAGTGAAGCTACCGTGAGGTTCATATTTCATGCGTTGATCTATAGAAACGCGCCCATAATGTGTAAGTGGTAAGAATACTTACCAATAACCTATAAAGCGTTAAGTATTTAATTTTTAATCCTCTAATGGCGTTAACTTTATTAGTGAAACGGTCGTCATGTTTAAAAAAAATTGGTATGGGATTTGGGTTCTCCAAGTGTATTTTTCAGTGTTCATCACATTTTCCAATCTTTACTTAGTAAATTATGGCTCCCAGGCCCACGGATCTCAATCTCTATCGAAAGTAAAGTAGTAAAATTAAATTAATAGGTGCAGATATCGCTTTCCTTAAATCTTGCAAACTGAAATCAGGTTTACCTAATTTCTTTAATTTCAATATAAAAATTATTAGCAGCACCAAAGCAGGTCAAAAGTTGCATATTTTGTGTACGAAAATGGTTGGATATAGAAATGCCTGTATATCTGTACTCAAATGATATTATGTTAATAATAGAGGCATATAGTTTGTTTAAAAAGTTAACTTTTAAGTTATATAACTTACAATAAGAGCAATGGTGCAATTTCCATTTTTATAGTCATTAAAGCAAAGTTTATTAAGAAAAAAGTATGGACGCAGCAAGTGCGTTATGGTGGTGAATTTGCATAACAATGTTTTAAAATAGCAAATATGTGTTTTTAGTGAATTTTCTTAAAAAAAATTCACTAATGAGGAGATCTCGACTTTTGAATTTTAAAAAAATTTCTTCAAATGACCGCTATTCAGGAGGCCTGGAACCCAAATCCGAGGTCAGTTTCAGACTTTATATGTTTATATATATATATATATATATATATATATATATATATATATATATATATATATATACATATATATACATATATATATATATATATATATATATATATATATATATATATATATATATATATATATATATATATATATATATATATATATGTTTATATATTTATGTGTCACACCTGTAACTAAAAAAATAATGGACCGATTTTGATAAAATTAGGTGAGTACCTTCCTTTCGAAAATGGCTTGGATAAGTTCGTTAGCCAGGAAAATCCGTCGAGGTTTTCCCGGAAAATTTTGTGTTTTCCTTCGAAAAAAATCGAAAAAAAATTATATCTCCGGAATTAACAAAGTAAGGGCAACGAAATTTGGTACACGGATTTATATCATTATAGGTAACCTACATACCAAAATTTAGCGCTGTAGATTAAAGGGAAAAAAAGTTACAGGCATTTAAAGAAAAATAAATTTGGGTTAACCTCAAAATGTCAAAGTCGCGATTTTAAACGTCAAAATTGTTAATATTTAGGCAATGAACCTGAAATTAATATGATATATGGAAGGAAAATGTCTCAAGAATAATGTTTTACAAAGCCCGAGCTCTTAGTTTCAATCGTCATTGTCCTTTATTTTACTCAAATATTCCCAGAAAATTCATTTAAAATACACCCTTTCTCTGATGCTTTAGCAGTAGTGTTGGCTATAGAGTTTATCGTTTAATGGTATATCATTTTTGTCGAATTTTCGTAAAAAATCATTAAAGCGCAATATATCCGTTATTATGCAAGTTACGAAAAAAAGTTGTATACATTAATTGTAGGGTGTCTTAAGCTACATCTTAAAAAATATTTCTACAATTACAGGGTGGCCCATAAATCGTTGGTGATTCAAATTTTCTTTTTTTTTAATGAATTTTTTTAATCGAACACGCCCTATGTTATTGCATTTTTGTATTTTCCATCGAAATATAATACATATTTGTAAGAAAAGAAATTCGGGACGCAGCAAGTGCGTTATGGTATCGAATTTTCATTAAATGCTTCAAATTTTGAATCAATTTGCTATTAACCTATAAGGTTGACCAGAAAACCTGTTTTTTCGGGAACAATTTAAGTTTACTTTCGGAAATTTTTGTACATTTTCAAACAATAAAGTTATTTTGATGAAACATGGTACATTGGTTCTAATATATAGATTATACTGGTAACCAAATTTGGTGCCTGCTTTCTTTAAAAAACATATTTGCCATTAAAAACATTTTTATGAAAATTCACTACCATAACGCACTTGCTGCGTCCAGAGATTTTTTTAAAGAAAGCAGGCATCAAATTTGATTAGTAGTATGACCTATACAGTGTGTTCCAAACTGGATGAGAATGCATTGCTATCTCCGTTATTATTAGAGATAGGGAGACGGTTAAATTAGTAATGTTTTGTAGAATTTCATGGTGGTTCCAAATATGACTTGTAGTTTGCCCTGCCTCTTTTGGTTTTTGAGTTATTTTGAAAAAACCAAAATATGTCGATTTTTTTTTCTTCAACATCTAAGTAGGCGTTGATCTGACATGTCCAAGACTTGCACATTATCAAGACACTTTTTACAGAGTAATCTTTTTGTGCTATCTCAACTTTGGATTATCATTCCTTTTTGAGCTACAGGTATCAACGTTTGTTTTTATTATGGCAGCCATATTGTATTTTTTGCTCATGTGACAGCCTGTCAAAAGAGCTTTCCAATGATGTACAACATGCTTGAGAAATCTTGTAATTGCACTGACAATTTTGAGAAAAACCGTTTTGAGGAGAGTAGGCTATGAAATCCAATACCAGGAAACAAATGACCAAAAAAAGTGTTCAAAAAGCAGTAGGCCATGAAGTCTAACAATATACTTCTACATTTAACATAATTTTCCGTAATGATTCACGGTAAAAAAATAGGAACTTTGAGCACACCAATGAATCGGCCCATTATTACAAATGATATTTTACATTACAACATTATCCTAAAAAATTGTTATAATTTAATTAAATAGGTAAACCTAGTAAATAACTAAATTTATTAACAGAACTCAATAAAAAGCAGATTAATGATTTACGAAGACGCCTTTGAAAATTGTTTGATTTTTAAACGTAAGTCAACTGAAAAACAACAAAAGAAAGGTTGCTATGGATATAACACTATCGCAACAATTAAGAATACTGTCAGTCTTAATTATCTGAACACTTTGAGGTGTATTTAACACGTTGATTAAAATTTTGTACTAAATAGTTTGTTTCCTGTTTATTTGTACTGTATTTATATAAATGTAAAATCAAAACAGTATATTTATCAGCAGCTGACGAAAGACATAATATCCAAATTTATATACCTACATGTACTTATAAATAATTTCAACCCTTCCATGTTTCGAATCACTGTAATCATATCCGAACTACCCTTCAATCTATCAATAATCGAAGCATCTAATATATACACAAAACACATTACCGTATTCAAAGATTGCTATGTCAACGGTGGCATCTATGTTAATGTCTCTCATAATTATGGTGTTTCAGAACTAATGATCGGTCACAGCTATATACATAAACCATTATACATCTACCTGTTTGCTTTCATAGTACAATAGCGTTCAATTTTGACCTGCCTTTTATTACCTATTCCCTGCATATTCTTTATTTATTAATTTGTTTGTTTATTTGTTTGGATAATTTTAACTTTTGTACATTTGCTGGTTTTTATTAGTGGATTAGTGGATTTTCATTAAGAAAATTCACTAAAAGAGAGGTATCGATGGCAAGATTTTTGAAAATTTTCTTCAAATGTGCGCGACTTAGGGCCCCTAGAACCCAAATCTAAGGTCAGTCGAACTGACTGCTGATAACTAAACATGATGGATCTAGACGTGGACGTCGAAATAAACTCCCCCAATCTATGATCACCCGACCTGTACCTAGAGACCCCCCCCCCCCCCCCCCCGTGTACACCACTGCCTAGGGCTTTTTACTGTAACTGCACTTTGGTCAAATAAGGATTCCATAAGTTACCATAGAAGTATCATCATTTGTATTTACTTATAATTTTAATATCAAAATGCCTATTTTACGTTTTTACTTAACCAATCAAAATCAAATTTGGCAATTCCCTTCATTTTGTTAATAGCTTGGATAAGTTCGTTAGGTAGTTTTGACACTCACATACTTTCAGAAAAAAAATGCGAGAAACTGTTTGAAAACGCAATATATTTTTAATTATCAGAAGCATGAAATTAAAACGTTGCATGCACGGAGATATCATATCAGTTGTGTTCACTACCAAATTCGAACTTAATCGGTTCAGTAATTTCAGAGTTATACTCAAATAAAAAATTAATAATTTACAATATAACCTGCAATTACCTCTGAATAGGTGCCTATAATGTTCGACAAGGTCAGGCAAATATATCAGGGTTAGGCTGCTATTGCAAATAAATGCTTCAAATTAAATTTCAAACGAACAGGTTACAAAAATATGTTACAATAAACAATCAGCGGGGTTGCCATTTGTCAAAACTCTCATCTGAATTTGAAGATACCAGAAAAATATATAGTAATAAATAAAAATTTTAATGAAAGTGATCCAATTTATTTAAAGACAAACTATAACTACGTTTTATTATGTATAAATATTAAGCTTGCCATTCCTTAAGGTATTTAATACCCATAGCCCTCTCCTAGTTAAATCTGACAACGCCAGGTAGCTACCTGTCATTGTCATTGGTTATTTTGCAAAGTGACAGAGGGGAGGAGGTTATCCTCTTCTTTGTTTACAGACGTCAAAAACAAATAACAAGACTCATCTAATACCTTAGAATCTTAGAATAAGGTACTTATTGTTTACTTTTAGTTTTTAGTGAATTTTCATTATTATTTACTCTTCATGTCGTATATGCAAATTTTGAGGTAAATGAAACTACATAATATCATGCAGTAGTTTAATCTATACCTATAAACATATGTTCAGTGTAAACACGTCCCACTACTATTTCGGTTAATAAAGCTACAAATATGGTGTATTTTAATAGTTGATTAAATCCCCCAGTTAAATAACAATCATTTGACAAATTTTTAATTTCATGTCGTCTGTCATTTTCCATAATTGCGGCCGAGATTACACGATTGTTGGTTCGGGTAGTATGTTTTATGCCTGGTATATATTTAGTTTGGTTATCGTTGATGTATGGTTTATACCTGTTGTATGAATCAATCTACGCGTGGCAATTAACTACTCTGTCTGTCAGGCATTGGACTTTAACCACTAAGTCGTTTCAACGCTTGCCTTTGCGATTTTATTTATAATTTGGAAAAAACTCTAAATATTGTGTACCAAATTACTTAAAATTTACAACATAGGTTTATTCGAACTATTTCTAGCCACATGTCTGATTCCAGTTACTCTGATAATTACAAAAATATAGCGTTTTCCCCGATTTTCCACCGGAAAAACTTGAGCATTAATGCTGATTAACGAACTAGACCTCGGTTTTCGCACAAACAAGATTTTTGCCAAGTTTGATTGAAATCAGTTTAGTACTTTTGAGTTATCGCTCGGATACATACATACATACATACATACATATATATATATATATATATATATATATATATATATATATATATATATATATATATATATATATATATATATATATATATATATATATATAAACATTTTAACGGATCTTGGTTTTGGGTTCTAGGGACCAAATTGCGCTCATCTGTAGAAACTTTTCCAAAACCTTATCATTGTGACCTCTCTATTATAAATTTTTTTTTAATGAAAATTCGGTAAAATTGAAAATTTCTGTTTTTTCGAATAATTAAAAAACTAAAAATGTCACCTCAAATTTTCTTGCAGATAATTGATTAGCATGGAAGCACGCAACTTTGGCCCAATTTAACCATCCTCGTATTTCTTACGGATTAGAATATTCGAATTTGAACTACCCTATATATTAGCGATTACTAATTGGAACACGTTTCTTTCTTTGCTTAATAGCTTAATAGCTTGGATGAGGTGGTTAGCCAGCTCAATCCGACAAGTTTTTAGTGAATTTTCTTAGAAAAAATTCACTAATGAGGAGATCTCGACTTTTGAATTTTGAAAAAATTTCTTCAAATGAGCGCGATCTAGGACCCCTAGAACCCATATCCGGGGTCAGTTTCAATTTTTATATGTTTATATATATATATATATATATATATATATATATATATATATATATATATATATATATATATATATATATATTTATATATATATATATATATATATATATATATATATATATATATATATATATATATATATATATATATATATATATATATGTATGTATGTATCACACCGATAACTCAAAAAATAATGGGCCGATTTTAATAAAATTTGGCATGTACTTTTCTTTTGTAAATAGCTTGGATAAGTTCGTTAGTCAGGAAAATCGGACGAGGTTTTCCGGGAAAATTTTGAGTTTTCATTCGAAAAAAATTATTATCTTAAAAAGTAATTAGCCGATTTTAATAAAATTTGATATGTACCTTTCTTTTGTAAATATCTTTGACAAGTTCGTTAGTCAGGAAAATCGGACGAGGTTTTCCGGGAAAAATTTGAGTTTTCATTCGAAAAAAAATTTTATCTCAAAGAATAATACGCCGATTTTGATAAAATTTGGCACGTACCTTCCTTTTGTAAAAGGCTTTGACAGGTTCGTTAATCAAAAAAAGCGGACGAGGTTTTTCGAGAAAATTTTGAGTTTCCATTTGAAAAAAATTTTTATCTTAAAAAATAAAAAATCTATGATAACCAAATTTGGTAGGTAGGTTTACGATATAAAAAGCAAACTATGTACCAAAATTTAGATTTCTATGTTACAAGAAAAAAAAGTTATAAAATATTTTGTGCCAGATCATTTCTATGAAAATTCACTACCATAACGCACTTGCTGCGTCCAGGCTTTTTTGATTTGATAAACTTATATGTAGATATTCCCTTTACAAGACTTTACCATGTACCAAATTTGAGGGTTCTAGGTTAACAAAAAAGTGATTTTGCAATATTTTTAAGAAAATGTATTGCTAATACGCAATCGCTGCGTCCGGAGTTTCTAAATAGTTTTAACGACTTTTTATTATAATAACATTTCTGTTAATACAATATTGTACTAACATAATAATGTTCCTTTTTTGAAACTGTTTGTTAACTCGTTTTTACCTCACAAAACTATCTTCCCCATAAATATTGCTTATATGAACAACCGAGATCAAGTTATTTTAAAATTCCAACCATTCCACAGTATTAAATTAACCCTTCTATATTTCAAATAGCTTATTATCCTCATAAATAATCTAAATATATGTATTTATTCAATCCATAGTAAGTTTGTCATCAATCAGATCTATATGTTAATATCCTAGATGATTACAGTGTTCAGGGATAATCACTAGGTTAATCAAAAATCGATCATATAAAATAAGGAGTACCACTTCGGCGCAGCTACCTGTCCACAAAGACTACACATAAATAATTCAATTATTGAAATCCCGTTACGGTGCAGCCAAGGAAGGCACTGCTGCTTATTGTGACTATATACCAGTTTAGATTTGCCGACTCTGGGTGGTTGCTTTATTAGGATTTGTTTCTATAATGACTTAATGGTAAAATCACATTAGACGAGATGTTCTACAATTTGATACATTGCTTCTTTTTCACTGTCCCAGTTAAGCTGCTATTACTACTACTACTACCAAGTACTGTTACTACTAGTATATAAACACCGAATTACTAAAATTTCTTGAAAAACACAGTCTAATCCACGACAGGCAGTATGGACTCCGTCAGTGCAGATCAACTGCCGACCTCCTTTCCTTTGTCACTCATTCTTGGAACAAGTCTATGGAACTACACGGTGAATCCCAGATTGTCGCTCTAGACATATCCAAAGCATTCGACCGGGTCTGGCACGCAGCGCTGCTTAATAAACTACCGGCCTATGGCCTACCACCAAAACTTTGTACGTGGACAGCAAATTTACTCTCCAACCGGAGCATTTCTGTTGTCGTGGATGGCCATTCCTCTAAACTGTATCCAATTAATGCAGGAGTTCCTCAAGGTTTAGCTTTAGCCCCTCCTTTGTTTCTTCTCTACATCAATAACCTTCTCTCTAGCACATCCAACCCAGTTCACAGTTACGCGGACGATAGCACCCTCCACTCAAATATACAATATTCTAAGCCTGTCTCTTTATCCCAATTAGATGAGGATCGCAGACTCATGAAGGGTTCTGTCTCTGTGGACCTCCAAAAAATATTAGACTGGGAAAGTAGAAATCTTGTACAATTCAACCCCACCAAATCACAGTCTTGCTTTCTTTCTCATAAGGGAGACACCAGCCCTTGACCCATCACAATAAACCACCAAGTTTTTCAAAGTAATGAGTCATTTTCACTTGTTGGCATTTCTGTGGATCGAAATCTCAATTGGCACCAACATGTCACATCAATTGCAGAAGCGGCTGCTAAGAAATTAGGTTTTCTCTTCCGGGCTCGCAAATACTTTTCACCAGCTAATCTCTATACCTTATATACTTCACAAATAAGACCAAACCTCGAATACTGCTCCCACATCTGGGGTGCTGCTGCTTCTTCTATACTCGCTATCCTGGACTCCATTCAGAAGAGAGCTATACGTCTCATCCGTGACCCAAAGGCTGCCATCCCTTGCCCACCGACGTTCCGTTGGTGACCTCTCTCTCTTTTATAGATATCTGCACTGGCACTGCTCAGAGGAGCTTTCTTCCATAGTTCCTCCACCTACTGCCCCCAACAGATCTACCAGGGAAACAGAGCGAATGCACCCTTTTACTGTCCAGGTCACCAGACATAGAACATCTTGTTATACCCACTATTTTGTCCCGAGGACTTCCAAGTTGTGGAATTCGTTGCCAGCACATGTTTTTCCTTCTCCCCCAAACCTTCAAGTCCAGAATTAACAAGTTGCCTCTTTCCTCCTTGTCGACATCCACGGTACAATAGTATTTATGCTGTAAGCCCTCGTGGTGTGTTGTTGAAATTAAAAAAAATTAAAAATAAAAAAGCCCTTATCAAGTTCACATAAAAAACTCGCTAAACTACAGAGCCAATTTATTTTCTAACGTTATTTCGCCATCCCCTTCTATCCTGACACATTATTTTTACTTGTCATATCTCTCTTCTCTAATATGTTGTCCGCAACGTGCAGTCAAGTTTTTTATTTTTCTACGAGTTCTCTTACCATCCACATTATATCTGTAAATTATAATTGTCGTTCCATCGTATGTTCTGTGACCAAATCATCTAAATATCAGTTGCCATGCAAATGCGGAAGATTATAAATATGACAAACAACAAGAACCGTCAAAGCAAGGAGGAAGACCACAGTCCCAAACGGGAGTTTTTCGCAGATTAAAGGAAAATCATCACCAAATCAACAAGTGGAGTGACAGTGGTCGAACTGGAGAGGGTAACGAGAGTCGGGCTTACCAAATTCCACTATCATATATCTGCCATTGAGCGTGTTTACTTGCCACGCCAAAAGAGGGGACGGGGTCTCTTAAGAATCCAATCACTGTGTGCCAGGATTGAAACAAAAATGGGGGAATATTTCCTGCTCTCAGGCAATCCCCTACACCACCTAGTGAAGAAAGCAAATAACTCTTTTACACCGCTACGACTAACTGAGCCTGAATACTTCTGTCAACTCAGCACCGAGGGGGGATCGACGGTGCCCTGGAGAGCAAAGAAGCTTCACGGCAGATACCCAAGGCATTTGGAGTCAGTGGGGTTGATAGATCGGCGTCTTTCTTGTGGCTAAGAAATCGTGGTTATTCAGGATATAAATGGACCAAGTAATAACCATCCAAAGCACGTAGTGAAACAGCAAGTCGTGGACAAGTGAAGTAAATGCGGCAATGTTAGGGAAACAATAGAGCATATTCTAGATGGATGCTTCACCTTATCCAACAATGTTTATCTAGGCTGGCACAACCAACTAGCCAAGATAGTTCACCAGCAAATAGCCCTAACCCATATTCAAGGCCAATTCCTGTATTCTATAAAATGCACATAAATTAAGAGATGGCTATACACTATTGTATTTGACATACGAAAGGATGGTTATGTCAGATTGCATCGCACGAGCGCCCTATGCGGGTAAAGTCATGAACTTACAGAACCGTGTTCTTATCAGCTTTTGGTAGACATCAAATAGATTTGAAATAAAGTTTTATTCTGAAACAAAAAGCATAATCACAACCTTGGGTCTCCAGGTCCGTATAGTGACCAAAATAAGCGACTTTGTACTAAGTTAGCTTTACTTAGGTCAGAGTATCTTGGTCTAAGAAGCATCTGGTAACATTTTGTAAAAATTTAGAAACACCTATATTTAAGAATAGTTGTGCAGTTTTGTTGTTTTTTTTTTCTCACTTGGGGCTCGTCCGCGTTTTTGCCGCCCCGATAGCACCGCAGCCTTTTGCTTATTGTTCGTGCCCTTTGTCTCTATTCCACCCATTCTAAAATCACTGTGCCTTGCACTAGTCTGCACAGCAATTGGTAGGGTAAAGTTTTATGCTGCTCTGTCTCCGGTCTAGACTGTCCGTAGATCAGTTGTCTTTTGCGGTCCAGAGTTTTATACTCGCACAAGATGTGCTGGGCTGATTCCTCCCCGTCACCGCAGAGTCTGCATACCAGGTCCCCCTCGAACCGCCCCATTTTATGCAGGTGTTTCTTGACGGCCATGTGTCCCGTCAAGAGTCCTGTTGTGTTTCTGAGCTGTCCTCTGCTAAGATTTATCAGCTCCACAGCTCTCCTTGAACTGGGTTGCCCAATTACTGATTTTCCGTGTTAGAGCCCTGAACAATCTGCCCAGTATGCCTTGTGCTGTTACCTGACCCACGACTTGATGATTCCTCTGGCCGTGCCTTTCGATACGCCCTGGTCCCATAAATGGTTCTGCTGACCCTCTCTTCGCGAGACTGTCAGGTTTTTCATTGCCTTTGACCCCCGAGTGACCCGCCACCCAGATCAGGGGGACCTCATTCTACCCCGCCAGGTCGCTCGTCTTGTCTCGGCATTCATTTACCGGCCTGGAATTTACCCGTAAGCTACTTAGGGCCTTAAGGGCTGCCTGGCTGTCTATGACTATGAGGATATACTTGTTGGTGTAGCCCCTCCTCTTGTTCTCCCGAGCACAGTGCAGGATGGCGTACATTTCGGCCTGAAAGACCGTTGCATGGACTCCGAGAGTAATACTATGACTTATCCTCGGTCTTTCCGAATAAACATCTGCCCCGTCCCGCTCCCCGCCGGGTCCGTCCGTCAACCAGACGAGCGCGTCCCGTGGTAAGCCCGGCGTCTCCTCCCGCCATGCCTCGCGGTCGGGGATTTCCACTGTAAATCTGTTTTCCCTGCAGGTTCGCGGGCCCGTGAAATCTGACCTCATTTCAAGCATGGGCTCCTTCACGATCTCCTGAATTTTGTGGCCTTTGAAGCCTGGGTTGATCTTCAGTCTACAACTGCAGTTTTCATTTCTGAACGTCACACAGTCTGAGATAGACATCACTAAAATCTGAATGAAAAGGCTTCCCATCAGACAACAAATTTTTTGAATCAATCACTTCCGGCATGTTCAAGGTAGAACAATGGCTGCCCCTCAACAATACTGTCGTTTAAATCGCCGATCTTTCTTATTGATTTTTGTTTAGAGACAAAATTTTCTGGCGAATTCAGATGTAGTGTGGCAAGCCCCCTGGTACAAAGGATGAAGTCTTGGCCTATTGAACCTTTTGTATAGTTTTCAAGTACAATTTTTGAGAATTGTTTCAAGTAAGTGGTGTCCATTTTGTTTTGTTCACTAATTTATCCCCTGAGGATGACCTCATAGAGGTCGAAACGCGTTGGGAAGTGATTGATTCAATAAATTTGTTGTCTGGTGGGAAGCCTTTTAATTTAGATTTTAGTACCACTGCAGTTTTGTTTACTAACAACTAGTTTGTATTTGGTAAAAGTGATATTTTACCGTTCGGTATAGAGACATCTTAACAATGTCAATCGAGATGGCAGTTTCAAGTACTTTTCTGTATTGAGAGCATAAATGCAAGAAAAAAGAACATCGTTAGTTTCTCAATAATCAATTCAAATTCAATAAATTTTCCTTAAAAAATCACTTATGAAGAGATCCCCAATTTTGAATAAAAATTGAACCTGACCCTGGATATAGGTTCTAGCGGGCCTAGTTCGCGCTCATCTTCAAACAGTACAATTATATCTTTACAATGTAGTAAGACAGTCAATATGTAAAACCATTCGTTATTCAAATATTTTGTATAATAAATTTTACTCCGTATAATTTAGTTATACATTTTCCTCTAAATTTAACTCCTGTTTTGACATAACTAGTACTGATGTAAAATATTATAAGAAAAAAATTTCGGGGCGCAGCAAGTGCGTTATAGTAGCGAATTGTCATGAGAATTGTACACTATTATTATATGGCATATTAGTAAAGTTAATATAATGTATCTGTGCTGCCCTAAAACTGTATTTGGGGCCACTAATAAAGCTACCAATATGGTGTATTTTAATAACTCATTGAATCCCCAGTTAAATAACAATCACTTGGCAAATTTTTAATTTCATGTCGTCTGTCGTTTTCCATAATTGCGGCCGAGATTTCACGATTGTTGGTTCGGGTAGTATGTTTTCTGCCCGGTATATATTTAGTTTGGTTATCGTTGATGTATGATTTATACCTGTCGTATGAATTAATCTACGCGTGGCAGTTAACTACTCTGTCTGTCAGGCAATCAATGGACCACTAAGTCGTTTTAACGCATGTCTTTGGGATACATAAACATAGGTTTATTTGCACTATTTCTAGCCACATGTGAAGTCTCATTCGAGTTACTCTTATACTTACAAAAATGTAGCGTTTTCAAACAGTTTTTCCCGATTTCCACCGGAAAAAACTTGAACAAAAAGGCTGATTAACGAACTCGACCTCGGTTTTTGCCCAAGCAAGATTTTTGCCAAGTTTTATTAAAATCAGTTTAGTCTAGGGACCCAAATTCGCGCTCATCTGAAGACATTCTTCAAAAGATTTTCATCGTGACCTCTCTATTAGTGAATTTTTCTTAATGAAAATTCGCTAATATATAAATGATACCACATACTTTGTTTAAGGAGCGGAGGAAAATTGGGGAATAAACTTGCCGAACTATGCGTTTGTAGACTTAGTAACGATGTAATAAAACTTTCATAAAATCACTAAACTTTAACAATGCTTACACACTAAATTAACTGAATGAATTTTAAAGCCGAAATCTTTACATACTGAATCTTAATTGAAAAGTCTCTACTTCTCTCTACATAATTAAAATCACAAGTGTCGCGTCTTTAATCTTAAGAATCTAAACTAAAAGTCTCGATAATGTTTATAAACAATACTACTTATAGTTTTACTTGGTTTACATCATACATGATTGCAGCAGTCAGCATTCCTTGTACAGTACGCTGCAATTTCAACTTGTTTATTATTTAGATAAGTATGTAATATTATTTCAATGCCAATGTTATTGATACATCTGTGACCTACTACCACATGAAATATTTACATTACTTGTAGCAAATTTTCCTATGACTAAATTTTAATTATAAATTGAATGATCTTAACAAATATATTTCTACACCTACGACTGCCCTTCTGTATAACTTACTGTTCTCTGAACATACTTCATATAAACATGGTTTGAACTTTCTTTACAGGCTGAATCAAATACATAACTAGAGATTGAAAAAATGTTACCACAACCCAATTGCTATTCATTTTTAACCATATGTGAAGCTTGTACAAAAAGGGAAACTATTATACAGGGTGAAAGAGTCTAACGGAATAATTTCAGTATCTAAATTATTGTGCATATTTTTAAAAAATCCCGACAGGAGTCAATTTTAGATTTAAAAAATGTTATTGCGTTGCAAGTGCGTTTTGGTAGTGAATTTTAATAAGAATAATATATTGTATTGATTTAGCCTTATATTAAAAAGTTCGGGACGCAGCAAGTGCGTTATGGTAGTGAATTTTTATCAAATGCTTCAAACTTGAATAACTCAATTTTCTATAAACTTGAAAAGTTGAATTTTGGTATGTAGTAAGGTCTTTCCTAAGGCAAGATATCCACCAAATTTCATTAAAATAACTTTGTAATATCCGGAGAAAAAAAATTTTTCGAAATAAAATTCAAAATTTGAATAACTCAATTTTCTATAAACTTAGAAAGTTGAGTTTTGATACGTAGTAAAGTCTCTCCCAAGGCAATATATCTAGTAAATTCAATTAAAACATCTTTGTAATTTTCGGAGAAAAAAATTTTTTTCGAAAGAAAACTTGAAATTTTCCCGAAAAGCCCTGCCCGATTTTCCTGGCTAATGAACTCATTCAAGCCCTTAATAAAAGAAAGGCATTTGCCGAGTTTCATCAAATCGGTTAATTATTTTTTGGGTTATCGGATGGATACATACATATATATATATATATATATATATATATATATATATATATATATATATATATATATATATATATATATATATATATATATATATATATATATATATATATGATTGAAGGGAGGAGTAACAGTCGTTACACGTTAGGGTGCTAATATTTGTATACTTTCAAGGGCAGTTACGAGCAAATTTGAAGGCTATACTTAAAGAAAGTCACTCTGTACTAAATACTCTATATATTTCGCCTGTATTCCAGGCATCCTCAGGAGCACTGAAATAATGAATAAAGGTTAACATAACACCTAAATTATGCAAATGTTTTTTGCAATTCCTGCTTTTTGCATGGGTTTTATGGCAAATGTTCTCTGTTTTAATGTTTCTGGCTTTGCTTTTCAATTAGTTACAGTGCTGTAAATGTTCAATGTTGCATAATTTAGGTGTTATGTTAACCTTTATTCATTATTTCAGTGCTCCTGAGGATGCCTGGAATACAGGCGAAATATATAGAGTATTTAGTAGAGAGTGACTTTCTTTAAAGTATAGCCCTCAAATTTGGTCGTAACTGCCCTTAAAAGTATACATATACATATATATATATATATATATATATATATATATATATATATATATATATATATATATATATATATATAAACATATAAGAATTGAAACTGACCCAGAACATGGGTTCTAGGGGTCCTAGTTCGCGCTCATTTAAAGACACAAAGTCTCACGATCGATACCTCTCTATTAGTGAATTTTTTAAAATAAAAACTCACTAAAAGGTATAAAACATTACTTTATTTAATTAGTAACGGTAAGAAATAGGTTAAAGAAGGGCAAGCAAAAGCTAATAATAGTGGATCTGTACGAGCCTTGATAGCCAGACTGTCTGACGAAACAGATTGTGCTTTCGCATATAAATTATACATTTTATTATTCAAATAATTAGAAATTGTATAATTCTATAAATAAAGGAACACCCCGCTGGTCTCGGTGAAGTGGCGTGTCTGTTTGTGTGTGTCCGGAGGAACTTTATGATTTTTATTGCATGTATCCTTGTTCACAAACAGATTATATGTATATTTCTAGAGATGGGTTTATATCATATAAATTGATAATATTCTCACAGTATTAAAAGGTTCCTAATAAGATGTCGTTATAAAACTGTCCCATGGTAATTATCGATAATTTATGGGTTAAATCTGAAGAAATTATGAGGACTGAGATCAAAAGTTTATATTACAACTTAATGACATGTGGTATCATCATATACAGTAATCTCAAAACGGTTGAAATAAATTCATTTAAAATTCAAACTTTAAGAAAATGCCCAGACCCGTCGATTTTTTATTTATAAAAGGGCATTCTTGGAACTGTATTTCATTTATACAGGGTGAGTCAAAGAAGATATTGACGCCACACTTATGTTTTTTAAATGGCATCCCACAATTTGTATGTTATTTTCCCGATTCTGCTAGAAATTGTGATCATGTTTCGCATATCATAATCTACGTCTAAATTAAGTATTTAAGAACCTTCAGTGGTAACAACGTGTGCCACTGAAGCGAAGGGTACTGGGTTCGATCCCAGGGTTCTCCTTTCACTTTTTGAGTACACATTGTAACATTAACATCAACCGAGGTTGTAGCATTGTATTTGAGCAAGTTGAATATATGCACGTTCCGCCCCTAAGAGGGGGCGTAAAGTCGTCGGTCCCATATCCATGCGATGTTGGGCACGTTAAAGATCTACCCTCCTTACAGAAAGTCCGTGTTTCGGCAAAATTTCCAGGATAGTGAGGTGAAACTGCTCCCCGGCGTCGGTGATTTTTTTTTATATTTCAACAACACACTACTAGGGCTTACTGCTTACAGCCTAAATACTATTGTACTGTGGGTGTCGACAAGGAGGAAAGTGGAAACTTATTAATTCTGTACTTGAAGGTTTGGAGGTTCGGAGGAGAAGGAAAACATGTGCCGGCAAGGAATTTCACAACTTGGAAGTCCTCGGGACAAAAGAGCGGGCATAACAAGATATTCTGTCTCAGGTGACCTGGACAGTGAAAGAGTGCATTCGCTGGTAGATCTACTGGGGGCAGCAGGTGGAGGAACTATGGAAGAAAGCTCCTCTGAGCAGTGCCCGTGCAGATATCTCTAAAAGAGAGTGAGGGAGGTCATCAACGGCACGTCGGTGGGCAAGGGAGGGCAGCCTTTGGGTAAGGGTAGAGTCACCGATGAGACGTATAGCTCTCTTCTCAATGGAGTCCAGTATATGGAGTGTAGAAGCGGCAGCAGCACCCCAGATGTGGGAGCAGTATTCGAGTTTGGAAGAAAGCACTTCTGAGCAGTGTAGCCTTTCTGCAGATATCTATAAAATATATCTATAAAAGAGAGAAGTCACCAACGGCACGTCGGTGGGCAAGGGATGGTAGCCTTTGAGTGAGGGTAGGGTCACCGATGAGACGTATAGCTCCCAGATGTGGGAGCAGTATTCAAGGTTTGGCCTTATTTGTAAAGTATATAAGGTATAGAGATTAGCTGGTGAAAAGTATTTACGAGCCGGGAAGAGTAAACCTAATTTCTTAGCAGCCGCTTCTGCAATTGATGTGACATGTTGGTGCCAATTGAGATTTCGATCCACAGAAATGCCAACAAGTGAAAATCACTCATTACTTTGAATAGCTTAATTGTTTATTGTGACGGGTCTAGGGCTGGTCTAGTTCTTGAAACTAGATTTATATAAAATTTAGCGCACCTGAGATATGGCACTGTTGACAAATCATGTATTGCGTAGCATATTTGGGATAATAATCATCATTTAGATGAAGAAAATCTCAAGTTAATAAAAAATGTCAGAAAGCCTCGTCAGGTTGTTACTTACGAAAGTATATAAATCGTCAGAAATTTGAATAAAAATGTTTCGATGAATAGAGTAGGTCCAGTTCTATGTAGTCCATTGTTCGAACTGTTCTCTTAATAACCAGCGTGTCCTTCTTAGAAGGAATATTTGATAACGACGCACAACATAACAGAGGCAGGTATGAAGTTTTAATCACAGGGATTTAAGACTCAACAGTGGGGATCTGTCTATATACCTTCCTAGAGGACGCTGTACACAACTGCTTGGCAACTAAGATATAAATAGTAGTTCTAGTCGTTCTTCACTTAGGCAGATCTAGAACGTACCCAGACACGGCTGGTCTCTCGCAGGGTTCTGCTATCTCCCTTCTTCACTTAGGAAGATCTAGAACGTACCCAGACACGGCTGGTCTCTCGCAGGGTTCTGCTATCTCCCCTCTGCTGTACAATATATTTGTCGCAGACATTCTGACAGCCCCCCCTAAACGTGACATACGCACTGTACGCAGACGACAGTACCATCCTCGCGGCAAAATCAGAATGGAAACATTCAAACCCAAAAGTCATTGTGTGTATTCTTTCCGACGGAGGTATGGACTAAGGTCCGGTACTCCTAGGGAGGGAGTTTTAGTGAGTAGGTGAACTATGAGTACGAGTCTCACAGTACCTCGATATCCCACGGCACTACGGTGTCGTGAATGAGGTCTGCATGAGGCATCTCTCCCTCCTGTATAAAAAAAATCTTCACTTACTTTATTCATTCCCTTGATGACGCTAACATTGCCTGTGAAACGATCGTCGGGTCAAAGAACTCTATTGTGATGAATTTGGTTGTCCAAATTGTACTTATTGGTGAATGAATTTTTTTTTTATTGGTTTGTCGTCGTTTGAAGAAAACCCTTATAAGTCTCAATTTGTTAAAATGGAACCTTAGTAACTGGAAACCAGATTCAGATTTCGTCTCCAATTTATCGGCAGTCACTAGCATTTCATAAAGCTTTATCATGTAACGGTCAATTTTAAAACAAAGTCCAGTTTTATATTCACTAACGAACATCCAAATGGATACATGTATGCAAAGTCAATATGGAAATATGAATTTTATGGTTTTTAAATGTGCATACTAAGTGAATTATTCATCTGTACGCGTGCTTTATAAGGTAACCCTTACCTCAACATTTGAAAGGCTGCCCGGTACAATTTGTATTCTATCATATAAAAATTTTAATCGGTTATAATAAAATGCATGAAGTATGACCGTGAAGGTTTTAGTGGTCGACGCACACACGACTGTTATGCATGAAATTTAAATATTGATTACGTTTTATGTTGAAAAATATGAAATTAATGTAAATCAAAATCATGAGCGCGACGTGTTCAAGCCAAATTATTCTGGTAGTTAGCTCGCATTTGCATCCCCTATCACGCATTCCTGCCCTTATAGGTTTCTACTCTTATATCAAAAATCTATACACTCTCTATGAGCAAAACGCTATGCGGATATTTTACAGTGCATATGGGATATCGTCGGCGTCAACGTGATTAATGCCAACAGTTACCTACAACTAACTCCTAATGGCTGTGATTTTATTGATGCGGAAAAACAGGGTGATTTGCTTAAGATTTAACCCACTTTATTAGAGAATTTTATTTTAAAAAATTCACTAATAGAGAGGTATCGATAGTGAAACTTTGCAAATTTTTTTTCAAATGAGCGGGAACTAGGACCCCTAGAACCCATATCCGGGGTCAGTTTCAATATATATATATATATATATATATATATATATATATATATATATATATATATATATATATATATATATATATATATCCGTCTGATAACTCAAAAAATAATTAACCGATTTCAATGAAACTCGTCAAGTGCCTTTCTTTTATTAATGGCTTGGATGAGTTCGTTATTCAGGAAAATCAGACGAGGTTTTCTGGAAAAATTTTGAGTTTTGTTTCAAAAAAAAATAAGAAAGCTGCTTTAATTAAACTTACTATATATGTTTCCTTTGGAGAGACCTTACTACGTACAAAAATTCAACTTTTTAAGTTTATAGAAAATTGAGTTATTCAAATTTTAAATTTCGTTAGAACTTTTTTTTTTCTCCGAAAATTACAAAGTTATTTTAATGAAATTTGGTGAATATTTTGCCCTAGGAAAGACCTTACCACATACCAAAATTAAACTTCCTAAGTTTATAGAAAATTGAGTTATTCAAATTTGAAACATTTACTAAAAATTCACTACCATAACGCGCTTGCTGCGTCCCGAGCTTTTTTTTTATTATTTTCTAGTTCAGACAAAAATTGTAAATGGTAAAGTCCTAGGTAATTTGCTTGTAAGTTTAATTCACATTTAAGACAATCAATTATGCATTTCGTTTTTAGAGAATTTTTCTTTCATATTTCCTTATCCTCTTAAAAATGGCTCCAAAAGAAAAGCCAAAAAGTCGAGTTTAAAAAAAAATTGTAGACGTGATTCAACCCGACAACCAAGTAATTCTCACACTCATAACTGCAGAACCTTTAGGAATATATATATATATATATATATATATATATATATATATATATATATATATATATATATATATATATATATATATATATATATATATATATATATATGGGGTGTAGAGCCTCGATGGTCCAGGGGTAAGAACGTGTGCCTCTGAACCTGGATCCCCAGGGTTCCCCTTTTACTTTTTCCGTACATACTGGAAAAACTAACATCAACCGAGTTTCTGGCATTGTATTTGAGCAAGCAGAATGTCTCCACGTTCCGTGGTAGTAAGTCTAGAAAAAAACTATTTACTACACCTGCAAATTATTAAGCCTTTATCCAACCAAAGAGGAAACCACGCCCATTGCAGTTTTCAGTCACCCTAAGAGTCCGCTTAATTTTAGTCACGCCCATATCTAATCAGAATATATACGCCCACAGTTTCTTAAAATAATAACGCCAACAAACTCGCCCACTTAAGATACATAGTCCCACTCTTAGGTAATCATATCAGTATTACACCCACCTTAGCAATGTCGCAATTTTAAATCCTACTCGTCCTCGGTGGTTCAGTGGCAAGAACGTGTGCCTCTGAACTGAAGGGTACTGGGTTCGATCCTAGGGTACTCCTTTCACTTTTTCATTACATACTGTACAATTAACATCAACCGAGGCTGTGGCATCGTATGTGAGCAAGTTGAATGTCTGCACGTCATGCCCTTCAAAGGGGGCGTAATGTCGTCGGTCCCGTGTCCATTCTTTGTTTACAGACGTTATAAACAAATAATAAGTCTCAGCTAATGCTTTAGAATCTTGGAATAAGGTACTTATTGTTTACTTTTAGTTTTTAGTGAATTTTCATTATTATTTACTCTTCATGTCGTATATGGAAAATTTGAGGTAAATGAAACTATATAATATCATGCAGTTGTTTAAATTATGCCAATAAACAGATGTTGTGTAAATTAATAATTTTAATTTCAAAATTTGGTATATATTTATTTATTTAATTTTCAAAAAGTATGGATACAGCAATAGTAAATAAATGCTGAAAAGGGTTCAGATGCAGCAAGTGCGTTATGGTAGCGAATTTGTGTTAAAATATTCCAAATGGTGATCATTCAATTTCCCATTAAACTAGAATCTTCAGTTTTGATACATACTAAAACCTATATAAAAGCAGCGTGGGTACTAAATTAAAAAAATAATACAATAAGCTTCACAAGCAACGATACATTTGTTTTAGAAAACCATTTTTGTTATTTTGTTTGCAGAAACTGTTTCGATTGAGTGGACTAAAACGGATCATCTAAGCGACTCATAAGGAAAAATACCTGCCACGTTTATCATTTGGCAGGTACATTCGTTTTGTAAATAAAAACTAAATTTTCGGAAAATTTTCAGATTAGCACACGGGGGCTTTTTAGATAACAAATTCAAAAACATGCTTAAATCTCCTTCTGGATGCACAAACCCCACGAAATATTTCTTGCAAACAGACCGCAAGAAAGTTACAGGACCAGAAGTGAATAGGAGTGTTGGGCGGGCAAGAAAATAAAAAGCCTGGACGCAGCAAGTGCGTTATGGTAGTGAATTTTCATAGAAATAATCTGGCACAAAATATTTTATAACTTTTTTTTCTTGTAACATAGAAATCTAAATTTTGGTGTATAGTTTAATTTTTATATCGTAAACCTACCTACCAAATTTGGTTATCATATATTTTTTATTTTTTAAGATAAAATTTTTTTCAAACGAAAACTCAAAATTTTCCCGGAAAACCTCGTCCGATTTTTTTGATTAACGAACTTGTCAAATCCATTTACAAAAGGAAGGTATGTGCCAAATTTTATCAAAATCGGCCTATTATTCTTTGAGATAAAAATTTTTTTCGAATGAAAACTCAAAATTTTCCCGGAAAACCTCGTTCGATTTTCTTGACTAACAAACTTGTCAAAGCTATTTACAAAAGAAAGGTACATGCCAAATTTTATTAAAATCGGCTAATTACTTTTTGAGATAAGAATTTTTTTCGAATGAAAACTCAAAATTTTCCCGGAAAACCTCGTGCGATTTTCCTGACTAACGAACTTGTCCAAGCTATTTACAAAAGAAAAGTACATGCCAAATTTTATTAAAATCGGCCTATTATTTTTTGAGTTATCGGTGTGATACATATATATATATATATATATATATATATATATATATATATATATATATATATATATATATATATATATATATATATATATATATATATATATATATATATATATATATATATATATATATATATATATATATATATATATATATATATATATAAACATATAAAAATTGAAACTGACCCCGGATATGGGTTCTAGGGGTCCTAGATCGCGCTCATTTGAAGAAATTTTTTCAAAATTCAAAAGTCGAGATCTCCTCATTAGTGAATTTTTTCTAAGAAAATTCACTAAAAGTAAATGTGAGTGAAAGGTGCGAAAAAACCAGCTTAGTTGGACGTCTATAAGCTGCCTTTATCCCATTTTCCAGCTATACCTCCTTAAAATTCTGTTTATCCCGCCCAGAACCTCTATATTTACCGCAGGTCCCGCAACTTTCTTGCGGGTTGTTCCCAAGAAGCTTTTCTTGTTTACACTGTCCTTGTTTATGCATTGAGGGTGGCTGTATGCATGCAGAAGGGGAAGGGGACCTCTGCGACAAAGCAACGAACCAAGATTTTCAATTTATGCTTAAATTGTTGCCCCATTTCATTTGTTGAACATATTTTTCCAAAAATGAAATTTAGGTTGCCTTGATTGTCAGTCTTACATAGAGAACTACAATATTTCAACATTTTCAAAAAGTGTGGATACAGCAACAGTAAATAAGTGTTGAAAAGGTCTGGGTGCAGCAAACACATTATGGTAGAGATTTTTTGTAAAAATATTTGAAATCCTAGAACTCAATTTCCTATTAAGCTAGAATCTTCAATCTTGAACCATAGTAACACCTATATAAACGCAGCCTGGGTGCTAAATTAAAGAAAAATAACATAATGAGCTTCGCGGATAACTACAAGTTGGTTTTAAAAACATTTTTTGTTGTTTTGTTTGCAAGACCTAGTTCGATTGGGTTGTCTAAAACATAAAACTATCCAAGCAATTCAAAAGAAAAATACCTGCCATACTTATGATTTGGCAGGTACATTCCCTTTGTAAATAATTAATTTTTTTTTAGAAAACTTTTGTGACTTAAATGAAATTTGTAACACAATTTTTTTAAGGAGACTTACAGTACTTACATATATCTCTACCAAACTATAATTTTCTAACTTCATAGAAAATAGAAACTTATTTAAATAATCGCCAGCTGGGACCTCTTAAATCGGCCTCCCAGGTCCATTTAAATTTAAAGAATTAGTTTTAATAATATACCTTACTAATACTATACAATTCTTATGAAAAAGCACTACTATAATGCACTTGCTGCGTCCCGAACATATTTTTTTTTCTATTATATTACTTTGTCAAATTGTGGGCAGCAAGTTGTAACGATTACATTTCGTTACTGCTTTGGTTATTCAAAATAAAGCTGTAAGAGACTTAATTAAGAGCCGACAATCCAATATCTGTAAGGCAATTCATGTTTTGATTTCAAAATTATTTTCATGAAAAGTCGCTAGATCTTCAAGCAGCGTAAACCCCTTTACTGCATTTCTAATTTGTACGTTAAAATTCAATACATGTTTGCCATCGAAAACTACCTCGCATTATTACTGAACAAATATTTCCGGGAACGAAATAAGCATTGAAAATATACGTTAGGAATGTTCGAGAACAAAATATTGTTTATCTTGGAATTTTCCATAATCGGTGATGTCACCCAACGACGGTTTGGAAGCGTTGCAGAAAATTGACGGCAAAGCCACCGATTGGAGGTCTCGTTTTATCTCATTGGAAGAATGGAGGCTAGAAAGAGCTGGCGCACAGCCAGTAACGGTCACAGTAAGAATTTTTGCGTGCAGCCACCTAGCAGTTTCCGAACCCGACATTAGCGAGGAACTCTCTGCTGAGCCTTCATAGAGTAAACACCGTCAGTTTTCGGTGGCTATTAAATTATCTTAAAACGGGGTTGTAATGTTATTTCTGTTATCTGTACCACCTGGTATTTATTGTCAGTGACTGTTTGGAGTAATTCAAGTCATTTTCGAGTTTACATAAACATAGTATTTAGCCTAAAAACGGGAGTTAAGTTGTATTTCTTTGTTCCGAGCTGTTGACTTCTTGCCGTAATCAGAAAGAATTCCTGGTTATTATCGAACCTTAAGTCAATTGGTAGTGAATTTTACTTAATCAAGTTCACGTTTTAATTGCGATTCGCAAAGTTTCCATCAAGCGAATTCAGAACATCCACATAGGTGTCAAATGGTTTTGTAATATTGGAGCAGTAACATCCACCGGCCCAATAATTAATGGGAAGTCCCAGTCGTTATTCCCAGTTTTTCCGCTCTTATTGGAGTCTGGAATCTGTGTCAGGCACTCATGATTGACCACACCTGGAAATCATCTTCACAGGGTCATCAGGTAACTCAGCAGCGGAAGACTGGTGAGTCTAAACAAATCTTTTCTCTGAACCAGCAGAATTTTCATGCCGAAATCTAACATCTGACGTTTTAATAACCTGAACTTTCAAAATTACGTAATCACGTTTGAGCTAAACAATGTCAGGGAGGTGCTGTCAGTACAACTATATATTTCCTGTTTAATCTCTAAGATTTTGTCAATTTTTGTAAATTCAAACACACAGTTTTTATTTTCTTTTAAACTGTAATTAGCAAATTTTGTCTGTAAAATATCTAACCTATACATTCTCTTTAACATCTCTTATTTTTCATAATTAATGTAGAAATTTCGCGGAGGATTATATATTCTTTTTTTCTTGGAGCCTCACTCAAACAACTGGCCTGTTAATTCACTAGAAAACCTAGCAATTGATTGACAAACGTCAAGTAATTTACCTAATCATTTGTCTTTACTTTTGAGCGACACCCTAAGTAAATAACAGTAACATTTTAGTAATATGTAACTATCTTTATCCTATTGTTTTGGTACATGTATGTAAATTAATAATTTCTTGCTCTTGAGATTCTTGCTATTTATCTGATTAACTAGATATCTAAATTTCAATGTAACCTGGCACTAGTCTGGAGAGTCCACAAATATAGGACTCTGAGCAGTGCGAAGCAAATAAAGCAAGAGAACGTGAGTATCAAACTACATCCAGATCTGTCAACCTCCTAAACAGTGCTGCTAATCTTAATAAATTTGATAATCTGATAGATAGCTACTTTAGGGTAGGGTGTTATAGGCAATTGTGACCTCACCATTGAGCAGATCTATATCCATCTGAGGTCCATCACAATATACCACGGTTCTTGTGCTCTAAAGCCTTTTCTTTGAAGGAGGTTACAAAGTACAAGTTTAAAGTTTCTTTGTCTAAGCTACATTGTCTGATTAGTGTCGATAAAGTAGTACACGTAAAAATGCATAGAAGTTTGACATTAATTTGCAATTAGGTCAGAAAAAATAAATTAGAAATAATAAAAAACAATACACATATTATTCGAACACCTTAATTTATCATGTACTTAAGTATATTCAAATGTCAATTTCAATTTTTGTTTCATTTAAAAAACTCGGGACGCAGCAAGTGCGTTATGGTAGTGAATTTTCTTAAATATGTTTTTATTGCAAATATGTCTGTTTTCTTTTTATTTAAGAAAGCAGGCATCAAATTTGCTTACCAGTATAACCTTATAGTAAAAACAATGTGCCATGTTTCATAAAAATAACTTTATTGTGTGAAAATGTACAAAAATTTCCAAAAGTAAACTTAAAGTGTTCCCGCAAAAATTCGTTTCTTGGTCAACCTTATAGATTAATAGCAAATTTGGCTATTCAAATATGAAGCATTTGATCAAAATTCGCTACCATAACGCACTTTCTGCATCCAGAATTTCTTTTCTTACAAACATGCATTATATTTCGATGGTAAATGCAAAAATGCAATAACATAAGGCGTGTTTGATAAAAAAAATAAGAAAATTTGTATCACCGACGACTTATGGGCCACTCTATGATTGTAGAAATATTTTTTTAAGATGTAGCTCAAGACACCCTATAAGTAATATATAAAAAAATTTCATATCTTGTATAATAACGGATATATTGAGCTTTATTGATTTTTTAAGAAAATTCGACAAACATTATATACCATTAAACGATAAACTCTATAGCTAAGGCTACTGCCAAGCATCAGAGAAGGGTCTATTTTAAATGAATTTTCTGGAAATTTTTTAGTAAAATGAAGGACAATGACGGTTGAAACTAAGACTTCAGGGTTTGTAAAACATTCTTCTTGAGACATTTTCTTTCCACAGCCCGTACTAGATTCAAGTTATTTGCTTAAATGTTGCCAATTTTTGACGTTTTAAATCGCAACTTTGACATTTTGAGGAAATCCCAATAAATTTTTATTTAAATGCCTATAACCTTTTTGTCTTTTGATCTGCAGAGCTAAATTTTGGCAGGTAGCTTACTTATAATGATATAAACCCGCGTACCAAATTTGGTTGCCCTTACTTTGTTAATTTTGGAGATATAAATTTTTTACAATTTTTTTCGAAAGAAAACTCAAAAATTTCCGGGAAAACCTAGGCTGATTTTCCTGGCTAACGAACTTATCCAAGCCATTTGTAAAAGGAAGGTACTCACCAAATTGAATCAAAATCGGCCCATAATCTTTTGAGTTATCGGTGTGATACATATATATATATATATATATATATATACAGGGTCGCTGATAAGTCTGGAAACGGTCGATTATCCGGGAAAATATACAAGGTGTCGAAAAAAGTTTTATACAAAAGTTTTTGGGTTCTTCAATGTCTACTAGGCGGTGATAATTTCATTTATACAGGGTTGGTCATACAGGCGTGGCACACCAATATTAATTTTTTTTTAATGGAACACCCTATATATTATTCGATATTTCAACCCTTCTCTTAATTTTGAGCAACATTTATGAGAAGCATAATGTACCTAAACTCAATCGTTTCCGGGTAAAAAAATAAATAAAAATAAACGCTATTGTTTTTAAAATCTATTGGATGTATAAAATAAGGTCCTATGATATGTCCACCAATAATAGCACACCAAACATTTACTTTTTGCGGTCTTTGGGTGTGAATTTGTTCCATCCAATGTGGGTTTTCGTCTGACCAGTACCTACAGTTGTGTCGGTTGACTTGTCCATTCAAACAAAATGTAGATTCGTCGGAAAACAAAATGTGGTTGGCAAAGTTAAAATTTTGGCGTAACTTCTCCATAATAAGTTCACAGAACTCGATTCTGCGATCAAAATCGTCTTCACTCAGTTCTTGCAATAAATGAATTTTATATGGACGGAACTTTTCCCGCTTCGTAATCTTTTGAATTGAATATCGACTCATATTGTGATTTAAAGCCAATTGCTGTGCCGAAGTTTTCGGATTTTCCACCACATCCAATATTACATTCAAAGAATTTTCTTCATTTGTAACGGTTACTGGCCTTCCAGTTCTAGGTTTATCCTTAATACCGCCAGTTTCGTGAAAACGATGCAAAGTTTTCGAAACTGTGGATTTGGAGATCGATTCCCGCTCAGGATGCAACTCATTGAACATAATCACCACTTGAGCAAAACTTCGTGTTCTATCACCGTACCCTATCATCATTAAAATTTCGATACGTTCGGTTTCACTTAAACTTGCCATTTTGCACAAAAACTGTTGACACTAAATTACTAATGTTTCAAAACTGTTGACACTGAATGAATGTTTGACATTCGTTGTCCTGGAAACATTTTAAAACAAAAGAATAATACTGCGTTTCTTATGGGCATCTTATCTTATCTTGGGATTCCAAACAATGTTAAAAACATCGCAACCGGTTCTTTTCACACTCACAGATTGTTTTCAAGAGATATTCTACTTTTCATTTATTTTTGTTCTTCATCCAATAGATTTTATAAACAGTAGCGTTTATTTTTTTTTTTTTTTTTTAACCCGGAAACGATTGAGTTTAGGTACATTATGCTTCTCATAAATGTTGCTCAAAATTAAGAGAAGGATTGAAATATCGAATAATATATAGGGTGTTCCATTAAAAAAAAATTAATATTGGTGTGCCACGCCTGTATGACCAACCCTGTATAAATAAAATTATCACCGCCTAGTAGACATTGAAGAACCCAAAAACTTTTGTATAAAACTTTTTTCGACACCTTGTATATTTTCCCGGATAATCGAGCGTTTCCAGACTTATCAGCGACCCTGTATATATATATATATATATATATATATATATATATATATATATATATATATATATATATATATATATAAACATATAAAAATTGAAACTGACCCCGGATATGTGTTCTGGGGGGCCTAATTAGCGCTCATTTGAAAAAAATTTTTCAAAATTCAAAAGTCGAGATCTCCTCATTAGTGAATTTTTTTTAAGAAAATGCACTAAAAAAGGTCATTCAAGCGATAGACTTGCATTACTTGAATTAATAATTTTTAAAAATTTAGGCGGTAAGTGCTCAACATTCACTCAATTTCATTATCAAAAACAAATCGATTTGCTTCCGGCATGAGCGCGGAGCCACTGAAACATCTGGCTGCGACACGCAGAGGCGGCTGAATGAAAATCACCGTAGACAGTTTGTTCCGAGGAGAAGCAGCTATAGCCTGCAGTGCCTATATCTGCCCATAAAATGCTCAATCTGCAGCAAACTCATTCAAAGGATAAGAATTATGTGCAGTAACCAGCAATGAGCATCTTCAAATCATCCATTATTATGCTGATTACGTAGTCTGTACCTCTGAACACCTCCAGGGTGGCAAGCTGCTGATGAAGAAGCAACCCTCTAGCAACGGCTACTTGATATTTAAGTGCACAAAACTAGTACGCAGTCTAAAAAGAGAGAAAAAGACCTTATCGCTTATACATCGTATAACTATTGTCAAATAAGCAGACAGGTGCCAAAATTATTAGGGATTTTAACCTGTAAGTCACAGTAATGTAATTATGTCATCCTGACATCCCACTAAAGCTTTTTAAAATAATAAAATTCTGGACGCAGCAAGTGCGTTATGGTAATGAATTTTCATAAAAATGTTTTTAATAACAAATATGTGTTTTTTTTAAGAAAGCAGGCATCAAATTTGGTTACCAGTATAACCTATATATTAGAAACAATGTGCCATGTTTCATCAAAATAACTTTATTGTGTGAAAATGTACAAAAATTTCCAAAAGTAAACTTAGAGTGATCCCGAAAAAACACGTTTCTTGGTCAACCTTATAGGTTAATAGCAAATTGAGCTGTTCAAATATAAAATAAATAGAAAAACTCTGGACGCAGCAAGTGCGTTATGGTAGTGAATTTTCTTTAAAATGTTTTTCATTGCAAATATGTGTTTCCTTTTTAAGAAAGCAGGCATCAATTTTGGTTACCAGTATAACCTATATAGTAAAAACAATGTGCCATGTTTCATAAAAATAACTTTATTGTGTGAAAATGTAAACTTAAAGTGTTCCCGGAAAAACTCGTTACTTGGTCAACCTTATAGGTTAATAGCAAATTGAGCTATTCAAATTTGAAGCATTTAATGAAAATTCGCTACCATAACGCACTTGCTGCGTCCCGAATTTCTTTTCTTACAAACATGCATCGCTGAAAAATTCAAAAATGCAATAACATAAGGCGGGTTTGATTAAAAAAAAAAGAAAATTTGTATCATCACCGACTTATGGGCCATCCTGTGATTGTAGAAATATTTTTTTAAGATGTAGCTCAAGACACCCTATAATTAATATATACAAGTTTTCTTCATATCTTGTATAATAACGAATATATTGAGCTTTATTGACTTTTTACGAAAATTCGACAAAAATTATATACCATTAAACGATAAACTCTAAAGCTAAGGCTACTGCCAAGCATCAGAGAAAACTCTGGACGCAGCAAGGGCGTTATGGTAGTGAATTTTCATAAAAATGTTTCTAATAGCAAATATGTTTTTTTAAGAAAGCAGGCACCACATTTGGTTACCAGTATAATTTATATATTAGAAACAATGTACCTTATTTCATCAAAATAACTTTATTGTTTGAAAATGTACAAAAATTTCCGAAAGTAAACTTAAATTTTTCCCGAAAAAACTGGTTTTCTGGTCAACCTTATAGGTTAATAGCAAATTGATTCACAATTTGAAGCATTTAATGAAAATTCGCTACCATAACGCACTTGCTGCGTCCCGAATTTCTTTTCTTACAAAGATGTATTATATTTCGATGGAAAATACAAAAATGCAATAACATAGGGCGTGTTCGATTAAAAAAATTCACTAAAAAAAAAAGAAAATGCGAATCACCAACGACTTATGGGCCACCCTGTAATTGTGGACATATTTTTTAAGATGTAGCTTAAGACAACCTACAATTAATGTATACAACTTTTTTTCGTAACTTGAATAATAACGGAAATATTGCGCTTTAATGATTTTTTAAGATAATTCGACAAAAATGATATACCATTAAACGATAAACTCTATAGCCAACACTACTGCTAAAGTATCAGAGAAAGGGTCTATTTAAAATGAATTTTCTGGGAATATTTTAGTAAAATGAAGGACAATGACGATTGAAACTAAGAGCTCAGGCTTTGTAAAACATTATTCTTGAGACATTTTCCTTCCATAGATCATATTAATTTCAGGTTCATTGCCTAAATATTAACAATTTTGACGTTTAAAATCGCAACTTTGACGTTTTGAGGAAAACCCAAATTTATTTTTCTTTAAATGCCCGTAGCTTTTTTGTCCTTTAACCGACAGCGCTAAATTTTGGTAGGTAGCTTACATATAACGATATAAACCCGTGTACCAAATTTCGTTGCCCTTGCTTTGTTAATTCCGGAGATATAAATTTTTTTCGATTTTTTTAGAAAAAAAACACCAAATTTTCCGGGAAAACCTCGGCGGATTTTCCTGGATAACGAACTTATCCAAGCCACTCGCGAAAGGAAGGTACTCACCAAATTTTATCAAAATCGGTCCATTATTTTTTTAGTTATAGGTGTGACACATAAATATATAAACATATATATATATATATATATATATATATATATATATATATATATATATATATATATATATATATATATATATATATATATATATATATATATATATATATATATATATATATATATATATATATATATATATATATATATAACATATAAAGTCTGAAACCGACCTCGGATTTGGGTTCTAGGGGTCCTAAATAGCGCTCATTTGAAGAAATTTTTTCAAAATTCAAAAGTCGAGATCTCCTCATTAGTGAATTTTTTTTAAGAAAATTCACTAAAAGGGTCTATTTGAAATGAATTTTCTGGAAACATTTTAGTAAAATGAAGGACAATGACGGTTGAAACTAAGACTTCAGAGTTTGTAAAACATCCTTTTTGAGACATTTGATTTCCATATCCCGTATTAGATTCCAGTTCTTTGCCTAAATGTTGCCGATTTTGACGTTTTAAATCGCAACTTTGACGTTTTGAGGAAAACCCCAATTTTTTTTTAATGCCTATAACTTTTTTGTCTTTTGACCTACATAGCTAAATTTTGGTAGATAGCTTACCTATAAGGATATTAACTAGCGTACCAAATTTGGTTGCCCTTACTTTGTTAATTCCGGAGATATAAATTTTTTTCGAAAGAAAACACAAAATTTTCCGGGAAAACCTGGGCAGATTTTCCTGGCTAACGAACATATCCAAGCCATTTGCAAAAGGAATTTTTCCACCAAATTTAGTCAAAATCGGCCTATTATTTTTTGAGTTATCGGTGTGATACATATATATATATATATATATATATATATATATATATATATATATATATATATATATATATATATAACATATAAAAATTGAAACTGACCCCGGATATGTATTCTAGGGGGCCTAGTTCGCGGTCATTTGAAGAAATTTTTTCAAAATTCAAAAGTCGGGATCTCCTCATTAGTGAATTTTTTTTAAGAAAATTCACTAACATTTGATCAAAATTCGCTACCATAACGCACTTGCTGCGTCTAGAATTTCTTTTCTTACAAACGTGCATTATATCTCGATGGAAAATGCAAAAATGCAATAACATAAGGCGTGTTTGATT
Source organism: Tillus elongatus (assembly GCA_964006375.1). Taxonomy (NCBI): domain Eukaryota; kingdom Metazoa; phylum Arthropoda; class Insecta; order Coleoptera; family Cleridae; genus Tillus; species Tillus elongatus. Next base: position 12,968,254 of record OZ023264.1, read on the forward strand.
AAAAAAAAAAATCTCGGGACGCAGCAAGTGCGTTATGGTAGTGAATTTTCATAGAAATGATCTGGCGCAAAATATTTTATTATAACTTTTTTTTTCTTGTAACATAGAAATCTAAATTTTGGTGTATAGTTTACTTTTTCTATCGTAAACCTACCTACCAAATTTGGTTATCATAGATTTTTTATTTTTTAAGATAAAAATTTTTTTCAAATGAAAACTCAAAATTTTTTCAGAAAACCTCGTCCGATTTTTTCTGATTAACGAACTTATCAAAGCCATTTACAAAAGGAAGGTACATGCCAAATTTTATTAAAATCGGCTTATTATTCTTTGAGATAAAAATTTTTTTCGAATGAAAACTCAAAATTTTCCCGGAAAACCTCGTTCGATTTTCCCGACTAACAAACTTGTCAAAGCCATTTACAAAAGGAAGGTACATGCCAAATTTTATTAAAATCGGCTTATTACTTTTTGAGATAAGAATTTTTTTCGAATGAAAACTCAAAATTTTCCAGGAAAACCTCGTCAGATTTCCCTGACTAATGAACTTATCCAAGCCATTTACAAAAGAAAGGTACATGCCAAATTTTATCAAAATCGGCCCATTATTTTTTGAGTTATCGGTGTGATACATATATATATATATATATATATATATATATATATATATATATATATATATATATATATATATATATATATATATATATATATATATATATATATATATATATATATATATATATATATATATATATATATATATATATATATATATATATATATATATATATATATATATATATATATATATATATATATATATATATATATATATATATATATATATATATATATATATATATATATATATATATATATATATATATATATATATATATATATATATATATATATATATATATATATATATATAATATATATATATAATATATTATAAATATATATATATATAAATATATATATATATATATATATATATATATATATATATATATATATATAAACATATAAAAATTGAAACTGACCTCGGATATGGTTCTAGGGGTCCCGGGGTCCTAGTTGGCGCTCATTTGCAAAAATTTTTTCAAAATTCAAAAGTCGGGATCTCCCCATTAGTGAATTTTTTCTACGAAAATTCACTAAAAAGGAAATTTGTATCACCAATGACTTATGGGCCACCCTGTGATTGTAGAAATATTATTTTAAGATGTAGCTCAAGACACCCTATAATTAATATATACAATTTTTTTTCATATCTTATATAATAACGGATATATTGAGCTTTATTGATTTTTTACGAAAATTCGACAAAAATTATATACCATTAAACGATAAACTCTATAGCTAAGGCTACTGCCAAGCATCAGAGAAAGGGTCTATTTGAAATGAATTTTCTGCAAATATTTTAGTAAAATGAAGGACAATGACGGTTGAAACTAAGACTTTAGGGTTTGTAAAACATTCTTCTTGAGACACTTTATTTCTATAGCCCGTATTAGATTCAAGTTATTTGCCTAAATGTTGCCAATTTTGACATTTTAAATCGCCACTTTGACGTTTTGAGGAAAACCCTAATTTATTTTTCTTAAAATGCCTATAACTTTTTTGTCTTTTGACTTACATAGCTAAATTTTGGTAAGTGGCTTACTTATAAGGATATTAACTAGCGTACCAAATTTAGTTGCCCTTACTTTGTTAATTCCGGAGATATAAATTTTTTTCTAAAGGAAACACAAAATTTTCCGGGAAAACCTAGGCAGGTTTTCCTGCTTAACGAACTCATCCAAGCCATTTGCAAAAGGAATTTTTTCACTAAATTTAATCAAAATCGGCCCATTATTTTTTGAGTTATCGGTGTGATACATATATATATATATATATATATATATATATATATATATATATATATATATATATATATATATATATATATATATATATATATATATATATATATATATATATATACATACATAAACATATAAAAATTTAAACCGACCCCGGATATGTGTTCTGGGGGGCCTAATTAGCGCTCATTTGAAGAAATTTTTTTCAAAATTCAAAAGTCGGGATCTCCTCATTAGTGAATTTTTTTTAAGAAAATTCACTAAAAGGTTGCACATACAATATGTACAATGGGAAGCTTACAAAAAAGTTTCAAAGAAGAGTTTCAGGAAATAACTAAAGCTATAAGGACAGTATAGTATACAGGGTGCACCATTTTTTCGGAATTATAACACAATTAATTTTTTTAATGGAGCATCTGTATATTTTTGAAAATTTTGGATACTCTGTTAAATTGAAAATACAATAGTCAAAACCATATGTCGGTAGCTTAATCGGTTCAATATTTACACTGTAACATTGAAAAAGCAGCAAGTGGGTTATGGTAGTGAATCTTTATTTAAATGTTTTTAATAGCAAATGTATGTGTTTTTCTCAAGAAAACAGGCATAAAACTTGATTACCAGTATAACCTATATAGTAAAAACAATGTGCCATGTTTCATCAAAATAACTTTGTTGTTTGAAAATGTACAACAATTTCCGAAAGTAAACTTAAAGTGTTCCCGAAAAAACTGGTTTCTTGGTAAATCTTATACGTTAATAGCAAATTGAGCTGTTCAAATTTGAAGCATTTAATGAAAATTCGCTACCGTAACGCACTTGCTGCGTCCCGAATTTCTTTTCTTAGTAACATGCATTATATTTCGATGAAAAATACAAAAATGCAATAACATAAGGCGTGTTCGATTAAAAAAAGGAGAGTTTGTATGACCAACGACTTATGTGATTGTAGAAATATGTTTTTAAGATGTAGCTCAAGACACCCTATAATTAATGTTCACAATTTTTTCCGGATCTTGTATAATAACGGATATATTTAGCTTTATTGATTTTTTACGAAAATTCGATAAAAAATATATATTATTAAACGATAAACTATATAGCTGGGACTACTGCCACAACATCAGAGAAAGGGTCTATTTGAAATGAATTTTCTGAAAACATTTTAGTAAAATGAAGGACTTCAGGCTTTGTAAAACATTCTTCTTGGGAGATTTCCTTTCCATATCTCGTATTAGTTTCAGGTTCTTTGCCTAAATGTTGCCAATTTTGACGTTTTAAATCGCGACTTTGACGTTTTGAGGAAAACCTCAAACCAAATTTGGTTGACCTTACTTTGTTACTTCCGGAGATATTAATTTTTTTCGAAAGAAAACACAAAATTTTCTTGGAAAACCTGGTCTGATTTGTGTTTTATTTATCGGTCACCTTCTGACAACAACTTTCTCCAACTCTCCGACTACCTTTCTGGAAAATCCGACAATCTGATTTCTGAATATCCTTCCTCCAAGGTAACTATTTTTGGTGACTTTAATGTTCATAATAAGTAATGGCTAGGATCTTCAAAAACCGATCCACAAGGGAGAGAAACGGAGGCCTTCGCAGTCAGCAATTCTTTAGCCAATGTGGTTCCGCAACCTACTTACTTTCCTCGCATCCCAACACACAGATCAAATCTCTTGGATCTCCTTCTTACTAAAAAACCTGAATGCTATAAGACATCAGTCACCGCCCCTATTGGTCGCTCAGACCACGGCATGGTCATTGCTTCCTGTGCAATGCAACCCGAGGTCACACGGTCAACACACCCACGTATCGTTTGGCACTGCAACTCCGTGAACTGGGACGAAATACGGGATTACTTTTCCTCATTTCCACGGGCGTCTGTCTGCCTCTCTCATCCTGACCCCTCTGATATCTCACAAAACGTCACCGACATTATCCAAGCTGGCAGGGAATTATTTATTCCATGTACACAAAAAACCTCTTCAGCTACTCAAAAGCCCTGGTTCTCTTACTCCTGTGACAAGGTCAGACTTGAAGAGGTCAAAGCACACAAAACGCTTCTACACAATCCCAGTCAAGAAAACCGTCAAGCATTTAACGACGCAAAAAACCGCTATGTCCGCATTCTTTCTTAGGCAAAAAACTCGTTTAATAACCAAATCAAAAACAAAGTCCTCTCAAGCTCCAACGGCAGCAAACCCTTCTGGACTCTTGCTAAATCTATTGGGAATCATTTCTGCAATAGCACGTTCCAACCTCTTGTTTCAGGCGATGAAATTGTTTCTACCGTCCTGGGCAAAGCGAAACTTTTGCCGGCAATTCCACTCTCAACCCACCTCTAAATGTTCAACCACCAACAGTCCCCAATGCCGCGCATAAAATGACGGATATCATTTTCATAACTAAAAAGGTACGAAAGATGCTGTCTTCTCTTAATACCAGGAAAGGCTCTGGCCTTGACGAGATCTCAGTAATTGTTTTCAAAAAATGCGCATCAGAACTTGCTCCTGTCCTGACTCGTCTGTTTCAGATATCTTACAATAGAGGCATATTCCCTAGTAACTGGAAAACTGCTCGAGTACAACCCGTCCCCAAGAAAGGATCCAAAGCGCTTCCTAGCAACAACAGGCCTATTTCTCTCCTTTCAGTCGTATCTAAAGTGATGGAAAAGTATATAAACACCGAATTACTAAAATTTCTTGAAAAACACAGTCTAATCCACGACAGGAAGTATGGATTCTGTCAGCGCAGATCGACTGCCGACCTCCTTTCCTTTGTCACCCATTCTTGGAACAAGTCTATGGAACTACACAGTGAATCCCAGATTGTAGCTCTAGACATATCCAAAGCATTCGACCAGGTCTGGCACGCAGCGCTGCTTAATAAACTTCCGGCCTATGGCCTACCACCAAAACTTTGTACCTGGACAGCAAATTTCTTCTCCAACAGGAGCATTTCTGTTGTTGTAGATGGTAATTCCTCTAAACTGTATCCAATTAATGCAGGAGTTCCTCAAGGTTCAGCTTTAGCCCCTACGTTGTTTCTTCTCCACATCAATGACCTCCTATCTAGCACATCCAGCCAGTTCACATCTGGGGTACCAGTGCCGCTTCTACACTCGCTATCCTGGACTCCATTCAGAAGAGAGCTTTACGTCTCATCGGTAACCATACCCTCACCCAAAGGCTGCCATCCCTTGCCCACCGACGTGCCGTTAGTGACCTCTCTCTCTATCTCTCTCTCTTTTATAGATATCTGCACGGGCACTGCTCAGAGGAGCTTTCTTCCATAGTTCCTCCACCTGCTGCCCCCAACAGATCTACCTAGGTAACAGAGCGAATGAACCCTTTTACTGTCCAGCTCACCAGACATAGAACATCTTGTTATGCCCGCTCTTTTGTCCCGAGGACTTACAAGTTGTGGAATTCCTTGCCGGCACATGTTTTTCCTTCTCCTACGAACCTTCAAACCTTCAAGTCCAGAATTAACAAGTTGCCTTTTTCCTCCTTATCGACACCTACGGTACGATAGTATTTAGGCTGTAAGCCCTCGTGGTGTGTTGTTGAAATATAAAAGAATTATAATTAATAAGCAATTAACGTATGTATTTTTCTTTTTTAAATTTCATCACTCCCTGTCTAGTTCCTCGGCCTCATCTAAATCTGAACTGATCTACATCTAGGCAACTCTTAATTTGGGTTCTATTCTGTTTTCACTAAGATTAACAAAATCTTCGCCACCTGACTGTACACTTCTTGTCCTATGTTGGTTGCATTTTCGCGCAGTCACCACTTTTCAAATAATAATACGTTGACTTTTAATAAACAATTTCCCGTGGTCCGTTAAAAATCCTTAATTGCGTTAGAAAAATATTTCCAATAATAATAACAGATTTAATTGCACGTTGCAGATAATGAAATAAGGCGTTGTAAAGGATAACTTGCACATTTTTTTAGCATTAATATTCATCGTATTACCGTGTAATGGCATACGTAACTACTGTGAGTACCTATATTCCATGGTGAGTGTGTTGCAAGCGTGACGAGGGGTCGTTAGGAGACCTTTGAGATGTAAATGTCGCCGAGGTGGGCCCGATTAAACGAATTAAGCGTTGCTGGTCACCTCCAACTCGATATCTAACAACCTTACAAGTCACCCCAGAACCTTATAACGTCACGGAACAGAACAGAATAACAGATTACAGATATTCTAATATACAAATTCCCTCACACGGGCCTCCACTACCTTATCGCATATATTGCCACACTATCAATTACACTAATAACTGGCGACAATCTGAGAGTTTCTACAAATATCCATTTCCCGCAACTTCTAATTCGAACTATTCGCAATCTCGTATGGAAATTTATATTTATCGGGTTAATCTGGGTTTATATGGCTATTAGAAGTATAATTGCAGATCGGGATTGTATCGATATTCGTCTACCTCTATGGGGAATGGAGAAATAAAAGCACAGAAACTTTGTATAATGTGGAGCAAAGAAAATGTTATTTGACCTTGATTGGGTGAGGACAGATTTGAATTAGAGGTCCAGGTCAACGTTACCCAATTCTGAATATACAGTGTGCCCCAAATTGGTGATTGATGTATTAGGATCTCGGAAACTATAAGACATACGAAAATAGTTAAATGGGGAAGTTTTTTTTATTATTTTTTTTATTTCAACAACACACCACGAGGGCTCACAGCCTAAATACTATCGTACCGTGGGTGTCGACAAGAAGGAAAGAGGCAACTTGTTAATTCTGGACTTGGAGGTTTGGAGGTTCGGAGGAGAAGGAAAAACATGTGCCGGCCAGGAATTCCACAACTTGGAAGTCCTCAGGACAAAAGAGCGGGCATAACAGGATGTTCTATGTCTGGTGACATGGACAGTAAAAAGGTGCATTCTCTCTGTTCCCCTGGTAGATCTGTTGGAAACAGAAGGTGAAGGAAGTTTGGAAGAAAGCTCCTCTGAGCAGTGCCGGTGCAGATATCTGCAAAAGACACAGAGAGAGAGGTCACCAACGCCACGTAGGTGGGCAGGGGATGGCAGCCTTTGGGTGAGAGACGTATAGCTCTCTTCTGAATGGAGTCCGGGATAGCGAGTGTAGAAGCGGCAGCGACACCCCAGATGCGGGAGCAGTGTTCTAGGTTTGACCTCATTTGTGAAGTATATAAGGTATCGAGATTAGCTGGTGTAAAGTATTTGCGAGTCCGGAAAAGGAAACCCAATTTCTTAGCAGCCGCTTCTGCAATTGATGTGACATGTTGGCGCCAATTGAGCTTTCGACCCACAGAAACGCCAACAAGTGAAAGGACTCATTACTTTGAATAACTTGGTTGTTCATTGTGAAAGGTCTAGGACTGGTGTATGAGATAGAAGGCAAGACTGAGATTTGGTGGAGTTGAATTGTACAACATTTCTACTTCCCCAGTCCAATATTTTTTTGGAGATACACAGAGATAGAACCCTCCATGAGTCTGCGATCCTCATCTAATTGGGCTAAAGAGACAGGCTTAGAATATTGTATATTTGAGTGGAGGGTGCTGTCGTCCGCGTAACTGTGAACTGGGTTGGATGTGCTAGAGAGGAGGTCATTGATGTGGAGAAGAAACAAAGTAGGGGCTAAAGCTGAACCTTGAGGAATTCCTGCATTAATTGGATAGAGTTTAGAGGAATGGCCATCCACGACAACAGATATGCTCCGGTTGGAGAGGAGATTTGCTGTCCGGGTACAGAGTTTTGGTGGTAGGCCATAGGCCGGAAATTTATTAAGCAGCGCTGTGTGTCAGACCTGCTCGAATGCTTTGGATGTGTCTAGAGAGACAATCTGGGATTCACCGTGTAGTTTCATAGACTTGTTCCAAGAATGGGTGACAAAGGAAAGGAGATCGGCAGTTGATCTGCGCTGACGGAATCCATCCACGTACTCATCTTAACAAATTATATGTTATATAAGAATGAAATTGTTTTTGCTTGCTTTCTTATTATCAAGAATGAAACGTCATTAATTTTTAGTGCGTTGTACCAAAGTTCGTAATCAGATGCATTTTTTACTGTTGATTTTAAAAATAAATTGTAAAAACATAGCATTTTTAGATATAGGATGAAGAGATCTTTCAAATGAGTAATCACAAGCTCCCACTTAATATTTAAAAATTTGGGGATTGCAACGTGAATGTAGGGGTAAAGTTTTCACGTTACAGAATGTCATTTTTAATCTAAAATTGACTCGTCTCGGGATTTTTTATAGATATACACAATAATTTAGATACTGAATTTATTCCCTTAACCTCTTCCACGCTGTATAATAGTTTCTTTTTTGCACAAGCTTCACGTAGTTAGAACATCGGTGGTTCAGGGGTAAGAACGTGTGCCTCTGAACCGAAGGGTACTGGGTTCGATCACGGGGTACTCCTTTCACTTTTTCAGTACAAACTGTAAAATTAACATCAACCGAGGTTCTGGCATTGTATTTGAACAAGTTGAATGTCTGCACGTTCCGCCCTTCGGAGGGGGCGTAAAGCCGTCGGTCCCGTGTCCATACGATGTTGGGCACGTTAAAGATCCCTACCCTCCTTACAGAAAGGCAGGGGTTCGGCAAAATTTCTAGGATAGCGAGGTGAAACTGCTCCCTGGCGTCGGTGATTGGCCATAGTCGCGGAAATAGGCCGACGTTAAAGAAACAAAACACACACACAAGCTTTACGTATGGTTAAAAATGAACAGCAATAAGTGTGTCGTAATATTTTTTAATCTTTTTGATTTAGGCTGTAAAGAAAGCTTGAACCATGTTTATATGAATTATGTGGTATTATTTATATATTGTATGTTTATATCAATGAGAAAATATCATGACCTGTCGTTAAAATTGACAAGTTTGTTAAATGTTTCTTCTTGTTTTAGGGAATCCAGAAAATGCCGCATACTGGTAAGTCAATTACATATAAACTACTTATTAAATTTAATATAACAAGTATATTATTATTTATTTACTCTGATTTAACTGATCATTTCACTTTCTTATTATGGTATTATCCACTACATAAATTGCAGCTGTGTGTGTTGGAATGTAAAACAGGTCTTCATGTTGATTCAAACTGTATTTTATTTACATACCATATGACTTCATTATCTATTATCATTACCATCACAGTATATCTCGCATTATCGTCGCTACCATGACTATATTTTAATTGCCATTAATTTACATAAAAAATTTATAACTTTAACAGAAAAATAAAACATTCTGGACCCATCAATGGTTAGCGCGTCAATTATTATTAAAGTGAACATCAAACTATAAAAACAAATTTAAAAAAACAAACTAGAAAACATTTGAAACAAACAAATACAACAATATAGAATGATTACGTTTTTTTTTACAGTCAAAGTTAAAGTTACAGGGGTGTTTGCATCTTAAATAGACCACACTGTGTGTGTATATATATATATATATATATATATATATATATATATATATATATATATATATATATATATATATATATATATATTGTTACGTTCCACGGGGTTTTGGTTTTGTTGACTAACAAAACACAGCTGTTCAAATTATTATTTATTATTACCAACTATTTTCCAACACCAGTATCAACTAAAATATTTCTCTTCTCTATTATTAAATGCCCATGAACTACATTCCACTATTGCCTTCTATGATCGCTTCCTATACACCAACACTTACTGTTAACTCGCTTTATTCTCTATGATCACTTTCACACCACCTTATTCAATACTGAACTAACTTACTCTGCGCACCGCTTGTCTATTTATATCTGTCTATAGAGATTCTAGACGTTCTACACCTGTCACTTCTGGTCTATTCTAGATATGTCATCCCAGAGTGTTCGCTGTGACACTGCCCCTCCTCTTGTATTCGATCGTCCCGGTCGAATTCTGACATTTCTTGGTATGACGTTAGTCTGTGCATATGGACCACCTTCATCTTGCTCTTCAGGCCCCTCTGAATGCGATAGATAACGTCATTGATCCTTTTGACCACCTTATAAGGACCTTCCCATAATTTCTGTAGTTTTGATGACCGTCCCTTGCGTCGTACTGGATTGTAGAACCACACACGATCTCCTTCTTTAAAACCAGTTGAATTAGCTCGCACGTCATAACGGGTCTACATGCCGTCGCTTTCTCCTCGTATATGCATTCTGACAGCAGAGTGGATTATTTCGCAGAACGTTCGGCACGTCTGTAAATAATCCAGAATGGATTATCAACTGTGGAAGCCAGTACCAACAAAAAGTGAACGTGTGATGCGGTATTTTAAATGACACTATCATAGGACCTTTCTTTTTGAATGGAAATCAGGATGGCCATTTTTTTTTAATCATGTTAACTAATGAAGCAACCTTCACCAAGTGATACGATGGCGGGCGAACCCCACACCGATTGGTTTTGATCTAATAAAAGCGCTCCTCCCTTCTCAGGGCGGAGATCTATTAGCATGTATTAGCTCTAGAATTACCACAGTTATCCAAGTAAATGTGGGTACGATCTACCACTAATGGGATAGTTTCATCGCAGAACCTTCGGCACGCCTGTAAATAATCCAGAATGGATTATCAACATCACGAACTACTGTAGAAGCCAGTACTCACAAAAAGTGAACGTGTGGTACGGTATTTTGAACCACACTATCATAGGCCCTTTCTTTTTGAATGGAATCTGAATGGCCAAAATTTTTTTGGAAGACGTAATGACTTCTCTGAAAGATATGCCACTAGTGTACCTGAAAAACCTATGTTTTTAATCAAAACAAACATTCTGAACAATCTTTGTATTTAAAGTTATATTCGTTATAAGTCACCCCGTATATTAATACTCTACCTCTAGCTATAAGCTCTTCTTATTTTTTGCCAATAGTAAATTAGTAAAACAGGCTCATCCTGCTTAAAAACTTATATATCGTTACACTCAAACCGGAAACACCTCCCAACAACAAAATTATAAGACACTGAAGGCAATGTAGTAAACGTCACCATAGGTAATAAACTTTGCCCTCATTGTTCTTTCCCTATTTTAAATTTTTGCGTTGGATTAGCTTAAGTAAATTAATGTCACGGGAGTTGAACATTTGTCCCGCATATAGCGGTCAGTTTTTATAGAAATATGGCCTCCTACGTCCTCGCAATTCTTACAGTGACAATACCTGCAGCTACAATGACCAATTTGTGCATGGACATTGGACTGGTGCCGCCATTAAGTTTTCAGGAGTTTCTTAGCGAATTTTCATATAAATGTTTGCTGTAGAGACGTCACAATTTTCGAACTTTAGAAAAATTTACTTAAATTAACGTGAATTAAAGACACTATATATATATATATATATATATATATATATATATATATATATATATATATATATATATATATATATATATATATATATACAGGGTTGCGCATTGAAAACGAAACAGACCGATTTGCGTCCAGAGAATTTTTTTAAGAAACGCTAAAACACGTCAATTTTAATATTGAGGGGAACATGTTTTGACATAAAACTCAACTTTGTCACATCAACCCTTTAAGGGTGGTGATAACAACCTTTATATTTTAAGTAAGGAACATGGGTCGAGTATTACATCATTTGAAAGCTCTTTCTTTTCTGAATTCAGCACATTTTTTTTTAAAGTTTTATCAACTCGTTTAAAAATTATTCACAGTTGGAGTTGCAAGAACGTATTTCATTCATTGTGATAAGAAATGTACTAATTAGTAAATTTTTCGTTAAAAAAACTAAAAAAACAAAACCAAACGTTCAAAAATGTTTATTCGGTTAAGTAAGTGTTCAAATTGTTGACCACCAGCTTCCATACAAAAGTACAAATTTTGTTCAAAACGAGCTCTGACATTCTGGAGATTTGTGGAGTTATTAGACGGCATTCTTCAACAATGCGTCGTCTGAATTCTTCCAGTGACTCCGGTTCTGTTGCGAAAATTCTACTCTTTAAATGGCCTCATAGAAAGAAGTCTAAAGGAGTTAAATCCGGTGATCCAGGGGGACACTCAATAGCACCTCTACGCCCAATCCATTGCACTGGAAACTCTCTGTTCAAAAACTCCCTAACACGTTGTGAAAAATGCGGAGGAGCTCCATCTTGTTGAAATACAAATTGATTTTCTTGATAGCGATCATAATTCTCAACAATGTCAATTTGTAGAGGGTAAACGATACCTTCTAGTAACTTCAAATACGTTTCGCCACTCAAATTGCCATGGATTATTATATGCCCAATAACGACAATTATGACGATTTACTGTAGAGTTTAATCAAAACGTACACTCGTCTGAAAAACAGATATTGAACAGAAAGTTCCCGTTATCAGCTGTTCGTGCTGTCATAACTTCACGAAACTCCAGCCGCCGATCAAAATCATCTTTCTTCAGTTGTTGTACAACATGAATTTTATACGGGTGAAATTTATGATGCTTCAATATTCGCTGAATGGTTCTTCTTTTGATGTTTGAAACAGTGGCCAACTTTCTCGGGCTCAAAGTTGGGTCTGCAGCAATTTGTCCTAAAACTTCAATCTCAGGAGTCTCATTTCTAACCGGAAATTCACATTCACGATTACTGAACCATTTTGTCGAAACTTTGCAGCTAACTCCAAAATGTATTTTCTGTTAACATGTCTGTTCGGATGTCGTTCATTAAAGAAATTTGCGGTACGGTTGGCACAGTCATCGTTTTTGAAAAAAAAAAGTAATTATTTCAACTACTTCTTGTACAGAATACACCATTGTGAAATTAATTTTCGGTAGTACTATCAAGTATCAAACCGACCGATAAACTGAAATAATAAACCGCATTTTTCTCATTCCGATGAGAAATGTTCTGATAGTCAATTTTTTTGTTTACAAACCAACAAAACATTGACTATCAGCACATTTCTTATCGCAATGAGTGAACTGCGTTTTTGCATCTTCAAGTGTGAATACTATTTAAACAAATTCATAAAACTTCCAAAAAAATTAGTGCGCTGAATTCAGATATATTCAATAATATATTCAATATTAAAATTGACGTGTTTCAGCGTTTCTTAAAAAAAAGTCTGGACGCAAATCGGTCTGTTTCGTTTTCAATCCACCACCCTATTAATATATATACAGAGTTGTTAGATATTTGGATGTGTAGACTCTAGAGTGACATTTACTGCTCCACAAAAATTTGGTTACATAGGTGAGTGAATCTTTTAAATGAAATAGCTTTTATTCCGCTAGCACTTTCGTATTTGGGATGAAGTTATGTAGAATGTAGAGTATTCCTCAGTAATTAGATAAACATTGTTGATATATTAGTAGGCTACAAAATTTTACTAACTAAACTTTGTTATTTTCGAGGGTACAAAAATTTTCCAGAAAACCCTTATATTTTCACAAAAAACTAATTCGATTAGGCCAGCTAACAAACTTATCTATGTCATTTACAAAATAAATTATTTACAAAACAAAATAGAAGGTACCTACAAAAATCATTTTCCTTCCGTTAATTACTTGAATGAGCTCGATAGTCAGTCCAAACAAAAATGGGAACAAAATGTATCCAATTTTATGGAAGTTGGTGGTGCTCAATTTGAACGTTTATTTAATTAAAGTGGGTTTGTTGGTTTAATAGTATGATGGGTCCTAATTATTTTTATCATTTACTTCAATACTATGCTAATGAAACATTTTAGTTTTTGGTAAATTTTCATTAAGAAAATTCACTAGTAGAGAGGTATCCATGGTGAGAATTTTGGAAATTTTCTTCCAATGAGCGCAAATTATGGTCTGTAGGACCCAAATCCAAGCACAGTTAAAAAGGTTATATATAGGCTGGTGTATTGAAAACGAATCAGACCGATTTGCGTCCAGAGAACTTTTTTTTAAGAAACGCAGAAACACCTCAATTTTCATATTGAGGGGGACATGTTTTGACATAAAACTCAACTTTGTCACATCAACCCCTTAAGGGTGGTGATAACAACCTTTATACTTTAAATAGGGCCATGGGTCGTGTGTTACATCATTTGAAAGCTCTTTCTTTTCTGAATTCAGCACACTAATTTTGTTGGAAGTTTTATCAACTCGTTTAAAAATTATTCACAGTTGAAGATGCAAAAACGCATTTGACTCATTCCGATAAGAAATGTGCTGATAGTCAATGTTTTGTTGGTTTGTAAACAAAAAATTGACTATCAGAACATTTTTTATCGGAATGAGAGACATGCGGTTTATTATTTCAGTTTATCGGTCAGTTTCATACTTGATAGTACTACCGAAAATTAATTTCACAATGGTGTATTCTGTAGAAGAAAGAGTTGAAATAATTACTCTTTTTTTCAAAAACGATGACTGTGCCAACCGTACCGCAAATTTGTTTAATGAACATCCGAACAGACATGTTAACAGAAAATACATTTTGGAGTTAGTTGCAAAGTTTCGACAAAGTGGTTCAGTAGCCAACAAAAAACGGGATCCTGAACGTGAATTTCCGGTTAGAAGTGAGACTACTGAGATAAAAATTTTAGGACAAATTGCTGCAAACCCAACTTTGAGCACGAGAAAATTGTCCACTGTTTCCAACATCAAAAGAAGAATTATTCAGCAAATATTGAAGCATCATAAATTTCACCCGTATAAAATTCATCTTGTACAACAACTCAATGAAGATGATTTTGATCGTCGGCTGGAGTTTTGTGAAGTTATGACTGCACGAATAGCTGATAACGGCAACTTTCTGTTCAATATCTGTTTTTCAGACGAGTGTGCGTTTTTATTAAACTCTACAGTCAATCGTCATAATTGTCGTTATTGGGCAGATAATAATCCAAGAAATTTTCACGAAGTCCACACTCAAACTCCACAGAAATTGAATGTCTGGACCGGCGTTTTTAGAGACCGTTTAATCGGACCAATTTTTCTTGGTGGCAATTTGAGTGGATAAACGTATTTGGAGTTACTAGAAGATATCGTTTACCCTCTACTAATTGACATTGTTGAAAATGATTATCGCTATCAAGAAAATCAATTTGTATTTCAACAAGATGGAGCTCCTCCGCATTTTTCACAACGTGTTAGGGAGTTTTTGAACAGAGAGTTTCCAGAGCAATGGATTGGGCGTAGAGGTTCTATTGAGTGGCCCCCTAGATCATCGGATTTAACTCCTTTAGACTTCTTTCTATGGAGCCATTCAAAGAGTAGAATTTTCACAACAGAACCGGAGTCTCTGGAAGAATTACGACGACGCATTGTTAAAGAATGCCGTCTAATAACTCCACAAATGCTCCAGAATGTCAGAGCTCCTTTTGATCAAAATTTGTTCTTTTCATGGAAACTGGTGGTCAACAATTTGAACACTTACTTAACTGAATACACATTTTTGAAAGTTTGATTTTGTTTTTTAGTTGTTTTTTTTTTGACGAAAAATTGACTTGTGCATTTCTTATCACAATGAGTGAAATACGTTCTTGCAACTCCAACTGTGAATAATTTTTAAACGAGTTGATAAAACTTCAAAAAAAAATAGTGTGCTGAATTCAGAAAAGAAGGAGCTTTCAAATGATGTAACACTCGACCCATGTTCCCCACTTAAAATATAAGGGTTGTTATAACCACCCTTAAGGGGTTGATGTGATAAAGTTGAGTTTTATGTCAAAACATGTCCCCCTCAATATTAAAATTGACGTGTTTTAGCGTTTCTTAGGAAAAAAAATTCTCTGGACGCAATTCGGCCTGTTTCGTTTTCAATACGCCACCCTATATATTTATGTGTCACACCGATAACTCAAAAACTAATGCGCCGATAACGATCAAATTTGCTGAACGCCTTCGTTTTGCAAGTGGCTTGGATAAATTCGTTAGCCAGGAAAATCTGTTCAGTTCACATAGATTAAGCAGTGCTTTGTTTTAATTATATAGTCGGATTCCCCCGGCCAGTGCCAGTGCATTATTATTCCACTGGATTTAAATTAATTTAATAATTTAAATTGGGAACACATGTGACGTGTTGCCACTTTCATCTCTGATTGGTTGAGAGTTACCATGCAACTTCTTTAATCTATAAACCTTGGCATGGAAAAGATAACGGACCCACACCAGATACACAGTGACAGAAACTGTCACCACCGAGAATCGAACCCGTAGCCAGATTTCTTCTACACCGCGGAGGTGGCCAGGAATATGTAGGATAGGTACAACAAATCTTCACAATCAGTATTTACGTAAAAGTAGAATTGATATTCTTTTTCTTGCATTAAACCAAATGGTCTAATTTTACTTTCATATGGCCATATGTGCAGCAAGGTGAACTGGTTTTTATTCTGTGGCATGAGCCGTCTCAACTCCTGACACACGCCTGAGTAGCCTATTAATATTTATAAACATTGTTTATCCAATTACTGGGGCATACTCTACATAACTTACTTCATCAAACTTCACCTACATTTAATAAAAATCAAACAAGATTATCGTTCAGCTTGTTGCATCTCATTTATGCTTTTTCTATAATGTAACTGCCTTCTGCAAAGTAAGCAGTAGTTATCTAAAATGCACATCTTGTTGTCTAGTTTTTATTCTAAAACACATGTCGCTAATTAAAAAAGTTGCCGTATACTGGGCAGATAGGGTAACAACTGTTTTTATTCAAAGCGCAAATTATGTGATAATCTTAATTAACTGGCAAATACAAGTGCCATCAAAAATGTACACGCGTTCAATTCCTTCTGCCAATTTTAGTAGCTCTTATATTTATCTGCGTAAGGGTAACATTTAAAACTGTAACTAATTTCAACTGCTCATATTGTTGACCCTCACAGTCTAAAGGCGATGTTGCCTTGTCATCTCTGTCTCTAGTAGCTGTTTTTATTTCATTGCACCTTCCGTACTTTAGCAATTGGGCCAGGTTTCCGAGAAGTTTTCCTCTTGGTCTACCTCTTCCGTTTTCCAAGTATGTGTCTTTCATGCAATGCTGTCAGAAGGTTATTATGTCTCAGAATATGATCAACAAACTATGCCTTCCTCCTCTCAGTTTCTTTCATCGCGCAGGACACTTTTTTTCCGTTTCTCCTATCTGCGCTATGTAATTTGCGTACGGTGCGTGCAATGAAATCGTCTACGTATGTTGATTTCTGTCATAATAATAGACATCCTCGCTGACATCTTTTCTGATTTTCGATTCAATTTCTTGAAAAACACAGTCTAATCCACGCCAGGCAGTATGGATTCCATCAGCGCAGATCAACTGTCGACCTCCTTTCTTTGTCGCCCATTCTTGGAACAAGTCTATGGAACTACACGGTGAATCCCAGATTGTCGCTCTAGACATATCCAAAGCATTCGACCAGATCTGGCACGCAGTGCTGCTTAATAAACTTCCGGCCTATGGCCTTCCACCAAAACTCTGTACCTGGACAGCAAATTTCCTCTCCAATCGGAGCATTTTTGTTGTCGTGGATGGTCATTCCTCTAAACTGTATCCAATTAATGCAGGAGTCCCTCAAGGTTCAGCTTTAGCCCCTACTTTGTTTCTTCTCCACATCACTGATTTCCTCTCTAGCACATCCAATCCAGTTCACAGTTACGCGGAAGACAGCACCCTCCACTCAAATATACAATATTCTAAGCCTGTCTCTTTAGTCCAATTATATGAGGATCACAGACTCATGGAGGGTTCTGTCTCTGTGGATCTCTAAAAAATATTAGACTGGGGAAGTAGAAATCTTGTACAATTCAACCCCACCAAATCTCAGTCTTGCTTTCTTTCTCATAAAAGATACACCAGCCCTAGACACATTACAATGAACAACCAAGTTAATCAAAGTAATGAGTCCGTTTCACTTGTTGGCATTACTGTGGATCGAAATCTCAACTGGCACCAGCATGTCACATCAATTGCAGAAGTGGCTGCTAAGAAATAAGGTTTCCTCTTCCGGGCTCGCAAATAATTTTCACCAGCTAATCTCTATACCTTAGATACTTCACAAATAAGGCCAAACCTCGAATACTGCTCTCACATCTGGGGTGCCCTTGTCGCTTCTACACTCGCAATCCTGGACTCCATTCAGAAGAGAGCTATACGTCTCATCGGTGACCCTACCCTCACCCAAAGGCTGCCATCTCTTGCCCACTGACGTGCCGTTGGTGACCTCTCCCTCTTTTATAGTTATCTGCACGGGCATTGCTCAGAGGAGTTTTCTTCCATAGTTCCTCCACCTGCTGTCCCCACCAAATCTACCAGGGGAACAGAGCAAATGCACCCTATTACTGTCCAGGTGACCAGGCATTGAACATCTTGTTATGCCCGCTCTTTTGTCCCGAGGACTTCCAAGTTGTGGAACTCCTTGCCGACACATGTTTTTCCTTCTCCTCCGAACCTCCAAACCTTCAAGTCCAGAATTAACAAGTTGCCTCTTTCCTCCTTGTCGACACCCACGGTACGATAGTATTTAGACTGTGAGCCCTCGTGGTGTGGTGTTGAAATAAAAAAGATAAAAAATATCCCTTTTATTGCTTGTCACAATTTGAATTGTAACGAAATCAGTACAATGTTAATAAACACATACATATTGTCATTATTATATTCCTTGAATACACATTGAATGCTCTTGCCTAGTCTATAAAAGCAATAACCCTATCTCGTTTTTTCTCACGCCTCTTGCCCTCTATTGTTTCAAGTGCCAACTGCTTTTCTCGTTGCTACTGTGATTAGCAGAACCTCCGTCACATGATTCTGCGCTTACTGTCTTGTGCTGACTGCATTTTTGCGCGTTAACCATTTTTGCAATAGCTAACGTTTTATAAACTTACTGAGCAGTTCTCTATTTATAACATTTTGCAGTTGAAAAGGTTTTCCTTACACATTTTCACCACAATTGTCACTCTTATTTGCTTACGTCAGGAGTTTTTCCTATTCTAAGTTTTCTAGTTTTGTTCTCTAAAAATGGGAGGTTGAGATCATCTGGGTTTATCTTCTCTGTATACATTTCTTCACAATTAATTTTCTCTGTGTGATACAACTATTTAAGCTAAGGTTTCTAGTGTTTCTACTGCCAATTTCCACCGTTGCCTTTTATTACTTCACCTTTTGTTCACGGTTTACACTGTATAGTTTTTTTTGTATTGGTAAGCTTAATCCAGCCCTGTTTTCTTCATATAATTTTCGATTTCTTCACTATTTCTTTACGCCCAAACTTGTTTGCTTTCCTAGATTTTCTCCGGTCATATTTTTAATTTACTTTTACTAAGTGTATGCTTCTTTGCTTCTGTTTTTTCTCCACCAGCTAGGTTGTACCGTTGATTCTGTACGGTTTTCGATTGCTTTAATTGATTACGTTTAATTGAACGGTTGCATGTACATCAGGGGTTAGATGGTAAAGAAAACATTAAGGCTTAATGGTTAATTACATTCATTTATTGCACAATGGGCAAAGTTAGACAGACAGTAATTTAACAGAAGCGATGTAATACAAACAAAATGCATTTTTTGTCTGAGACGTCGTTGAAGGGTCGAACGAGGAACAGCTCGATGTGCTTCGGGAACAGCCCTTCTTCACAGAGTAAATGACTTGTTGAACAGACGGAGAATAAGGAGCAGCCTCATACTCTGGTACACGAATTTTGTAGCACTTAAAAGCGAACGAGGCACAGCCTCGCCCTATGGTGGTTTCCAACACTCTTCAGAATGTCACATGGCTGCTACGGGCCTGTTTTCCCAATGTTCAGGGGACAACGAAGGACTCGAACTGATGAGTGAACTGCACTATAGCACGATCATCGATGAAATGGGGCTTTTGCAGAGTTCTTGATTCCGAAGCCTTCCCGGCTCTAGGGGTTGAGAAGGGGTAGGCAGCCTCTCTAGCCAATCAGACCGCCGTCCGAAAAGGTAAATCTCCAGGGTGATATCTTCGAGTTGACCATCATTGTTTGACGTGCTCAGGGTGACCAACTTATTTTGATGTCCATAGTCGACATGTGCGTGTGGCAAAAAAGGTGTGGAAAATAACGACGGAACGTACGTGTTGTCAAATAATAGATTATTAATTTAAAAAACATGTATCGCCTTGTATGTTCGAAACGAATCGACTTATCGTTAACCAAAACGGTTCAAGAAATCATAAAAGTAACCCCTTTAATTTGTACTCTATGTTTAGTAAACACCCTTGTGGATAATGGATAGAGTCGTTCTTTTACGCCGCATATATCTTGCAACATTTTAGACGTGCCCTGAGGTAGCTAAGGTGTAGACCAGTCCATATAATAATTTAGTAAACCTTAAGTACAGCGAACCCACAGTAATTTTGGCTGTATCGGCACCTGTACAATTGAATAATAAGTTATAAGAGTAGCACACCCTGAGGGTCGCTAATCACACCACTCATTACTAAATAAATAATTAGCACCGTCTCTGAAAGCCCTGCGCTAATGACGACGACACATAATGAAAAATAAAACCGATTAAAAATCTGAACATAATGATAATAAAGCTACTGTTATTATAGTAGCAGGTTAGTCAATGGCCTGGGAGCTGCCCCTGGTGTGTGAATAATTGACGGGCTAAAATAATCAGAATAACTTTTACAACACAATCATTTTAAATATAAGGCGGTGGGCCCCAGGTTATGACCATCAGGCCTGTATTCATCCCGTTTTATATTTTTCATTCATAAAACTAAAAATTCAAACCACTGCCATCGTTAAAAAGTTACCTTAAGGAGCACCAAGGCATAAAACGATATGTTGTCTGCATTTTTTTTTAATAATTAATGTATTATGTAGAAAATAAAAAGGTCGGGACGCAGTAAGTGCGTTATAGTGGCGAGTTTCCACACCTTTTGTAATAATAAGCCGTAAATAAAAAGAATTATGCAAAAATGAAAGTCGTATGAACAAGAGTCAGTAGGTGGATTTGTGAAGTTGAAGCATCCTGAAGAAGCTGCAATTCTGACAAAATTACTAGTGACAAATCCAAAAAGTTTTATCCATTTCCTAGCGAATTTTAATTCAGGAAAATTCGCTAATAGGGAGGTCACGATGAAAAGCTTTTGAAAAAATTTCCTCAGATGAGCGCGAATTTGGGTCCCTAGAACCAAAACCAAAGTCCGTGAAAATCTTATATATATATATATATATATATATATATATATATATATATATATATATATATATATATATATATATATAATACTCAACTGATTTGAACATAACTTGGCACATATCTTCATTGTATTCAGATCGCGGACGAGTTCGTATATCAGCTATAACAGACATTTTTCCCCAAAAATATTCACAAATATTTTTGAAAGCGCTACATTTTTGTAAGAATCAGAGTAACTGAAATGGGACTTTACATGTGACTAAAAATGGTGTAAATAGACCTATGTTGTGAATTTTATGTAATTTGATATACAATATTTAGAATTTAGCCAAATTAAAAATAAAATCTGAAATTCATGCGTTGAAACGACTTAGTTAAAGTCCAATTCTTAACAGACAGAGTAAATAACTGCCATGTGTGGATTGATTCATACAATAGGTATAAACCATACATCAATGGTAGTCAAACAAAATAAATAACAGGCATAAAACATACTACCCGAACCAACAATCGTTAAATATTGGTCACAAATGTCGCAAATGACAGACGACATGAAATTAAAAATTTGCCAAGTGATTGTTATCTAACTAGGGATTCTATCAATTTTTAAAATACACTATATTTGTAGCTTACTGAACGGCCCCAAATACAATTTTAGCACAGCATAGATGTATTGTGCCGTGGTTTTAGACTGAAAGTGTAGCATAATATAATATAAATGTAAACAAAATCAAGTCAAGTCTCTATAAAAATGATTCTAAAGTAGTTTCTTTTATCTTTAAACTTAAACAGAAGACGTCATATAAGGCCGAAACTGTTGTTGAATGTGTTTTAATGGCAATTCTGCTGATTCTGTAATTAATTGTTACGTATACTTTTAATATAATATCGCAGGCATCAAGTATCATGTAAGAGCCTCGGTGGTTCAGGGGCAAGAACGTGTGCCCCTGAACTGAAGGGTACTGGGTTCGATTCCAGGGTTCTCCTTTCACTTTTTCAGTACAAACTGTAACATTAACATCAACCGAGGTTCTGGCATTGTGTTTGAGCAAGTTGAATGTCTGCACGTTCCGCCCTTCGGAGGGGGCGTAAAGCCGTCGGTCCCGTGTCTATGCAATGTTGGGCACGTTAAAGATTCCTACCCTCCTTACAGAAAGGCAGGGGTTCGGGAAAATTTCCAGGATAGTGAGGTGAAACTGCTTCCTGGCGTCGGTGATTGGCCATAGTCGCGGAAATAGGCCGACCTTAAAGAAACAAAACACACACACAAGTATCATGTAAATGAAATGTTAGTTAACATATCCTTAGGTAGTTCAGTGGTAGCGTGCTAGTCTTCTACGCAGGAGATTACGTGATCGAGTCCAGCTCGATGATTTTTTTAAAGATTTATTTAAAAATAACTGCTACGTTTATAAATTGGCAGATACTTTATTTTTCTCAATATTAATTAAATTTCCTTCTGGAATTATTTTGTAACTTTAATGAAATTTGGAATACAATTTTCTTACACTATGTATAGATATAGCAAAAAAAAATTTTTTTGGCTTCATAGAACATTGAGTTTTGGGCATTGTGGTGCCTTAACATTCACAATAACATACACAATGTTCTATAGTCACAAATAGTTTTATTAATGTATAAATATATATATATATATATATATATATATATATATATATATATATATATATATATATATATATATATATATATATATCAATTACACAGTGAATTATTTTATATCTTAACTAGACCCCGTTACTTTCAACAATGAATCCATTATCCCCAACGTTCGTGCTCCGTCCTTGTCCACGTTCCCTGTTGGTGAATCATCATGCTCCGTAATCGGTCGCCACAGGCATTTTTCTCAAAAGGAGTTAGAATACAAGATTTTTTTGATAATAGAGAGATATCGATGGTAGCACTTTTAAAAGAATTGCTCAAATGTGAGCGTACTAGGACCTCTAAAGTCGATCTTCAAGGTCTGTGGAAGTTTAAAGTGTTAATTTTAGTAATATGTGCCGTATAATAATAGTGTACAATTCTTATGAAAATTCACTACTATAACGCTCTTGCTGCGTCCCGAATTTTTTTATTTGACATTACATCGGTAATTAAATAATATATCCTAGATACACAAATGAAAGCTTATTTGTACAATGTATTGTGCTACCTGTATTCAAAAGTGAGTACAGTATACATAACGCCACTTATTTTGTCTTCTGGACCTGCCTTAACTTATTTATCTTACATTTAAATGGCTGGTTTTTACAAAAAATTCACCACAAAGCATCTAATTTTTTTACATTAATTCAGTATGAAATGTCATGATGTTGTTATAAACGTTACTGACCAAATTTATCTAATATATACATCTTTGTTTATTTTATTTAACTCTATATCCCAGAGTAAATTCTTTTTTTAACAACAAGGAATATTGTAATATGCGTAATGTAGCGTAATGTGATAATAATAATATTTGCCGTATTTCCCAAATGACCTTGAGTTTAATTCCGGAAAAAGTTAGGTTGGAGTTATTTAACACAACCTTATACAATGGAATAGAAGGACCACCCCTAACGGCCAGAAAGTGAAGCCAAAAAGGACAAAAGTAAAGCCCACCATAGTCATCTCGTCAACAGTGGCAGAGGGTTTGTTGAAAAGTAGTATTCCATTCTGTTTAAAATAAGTTATCAAGATAAATAAGAAATCTGGTTGAGTTTATTAACCATTACAAATTACTAATTGGTTTTTAAAACAAGAAACTGAATATAATATATAAAAGTAAAAAGAAAATTATTATATTTAGGTAGGTACGTGCACATTATATAATGACTAATATGTCTTAATAACTAATTAATACCAAATACTATATAATGACAATACGGGACACTCCTAGCTTTATCATTGGTGATATTTGTGACAAGTGCACTAGCGCCACCTCGCGTGAAGTACTAACAACTGTGCATGACAAAACAGTAAAAGTTTTCTGATTATATAGTTATAAATAGAATTTGTATCAACAATCACCTTGAAACCTAAATGAATTCAGAATGAATAATTCTGCAAACTTCTCTTACCCATAATCTTATTTCATCATAATTTAAAGTACTACCTTGAAACCGTCGTTAAACTTATATTTCAAGTGTATGTATAGGAATATACTGAAAGCTGTTTCTGAGGATATTAAGTTACAATCTGTACTTACCTATAAATAATTGTTCTAGGTATAAATGGTAGCACAGTACTCAATTTGCTATATCTCTACATGAAAACTGTCTTATTAATCTAATATTTTAAAATATGTAACTGATATACTTAGTACATAATTAATAAATTGTGCAGATGAAAGGTGAGGCTAACTCTTACTTCCGTGAATACATCTACTATAAGGCTGAATCTACTATTTCTACTTGTCTCTTTAAAAACTTGTCGTGGGAAGAGAATTAAAAGCCTTTACAAAGTAAAAAATAATTTTAAATGTGAAAAAATGTGACAATTTATGCCACACTGAAATAAAAAAGGACACAGAAGAATATAGAAAAACAGTTTTCTGATACCATTTATTATTAATGCAAAACATTTTTGCCTTATTTTTTTTTTTTTTTTTGATGCACTGGAAGACAAGTTATGATTGAAACCTTTCAACCACCAGTTTACGAAGTTTATCTATAAATAGGTACATGATGGTAAATATTACACAATAAATTATCTTCTGTGAGCTGTACATATTGGCATAAAAGTGATTCTGAATTTGTCTTCTGCTTCAAATCATATTCACGTTTCGCCATCCTTTGGAAACCTATGAAATGTTTTTGATAGATTTAGCACGTTATAATTCGAACAATTATAGATTGCACACACCCAACCACTAACATTCATTGTAAAAAAACACAGCTCAAACTTAATTATACACCGTTAAACACCAGCTAGGGACGCTCATATTCTTGAAACACGAAATCAGCCGGAGTGTCCTGTATTGCCATTATATAGTATTTGTTAATACCTAAGCTACGAGAATATATATATATATATATATATATATATATATATATATATATATATATATATATATATATATATATATATATTCCATAACATAAAAAAGTCTGGATGCAGCAAGTGCGTTATGGTAGTGAATTTTCATTTAAATGTTTTTAATGGCAAATATGTCCTTTTTTAATGAAAGCAGGCATCCAATTTGGTTACCAGTATAACCTATATGTAAAAACAATGTACCATATTTCATCAAAATAACTATATTGTTTAAATATGTACAAAAATTTTGGGAAAATAAACATAAAATGTCCCAAAAAAAACCTCCGATTTTCCTGGCCAACTATCCTCTTCAGGCTATTTACCCAACTACCTATATATAATTATTTACAAAAAGCTTTTTGACACAACCAATTTTGTTCTGCATTTTTTTTAAACAAATATGTATTTTTTTAATGAACGGAGGCATCAAATTTGATTACCAGATAACCTATATAGCAGAAACAATAGAACAATTTTTTTCTCGTATCTTGTATAATAACGGATATATTGAGCTTTAACGTAAAAATGCGTCACCCTGTACTAATGAAAATAGATAAAAACGAAACTAACCCCGGATTTGGGTTCTAGAGTGCCCAGATCTCGCTCATTTTAAGAAATATTTTCAAAATTCGAAAGTGGCGGTCTCCTCATTAGCGAATTTTTTTTTACAGAAATTCGCTAAAAATTATAGACCATTAAACGATAAACTCAATAACTACTGCCAAAGCACGGCGTAATAAATAAGACTGTTTGATTATGCTGTAGCCAAAGTATCAGAGAAAGGATCTGTTTTAAATGAGTTTTCTGGAAACATTTTAGTGAAAGGAAGCACAATGTCGGTTGAAACTGAAACGTAAGAGTTTGTAAAACACTCCTCTTGCTACGTTTGTTCTACGTAACCTGTGTTCATTACACGTTCTTTGCTTAAATGTCGCCAATTTTGACGTTTCAAATCGCAACTTTGACGTTTTAAGAGGAAAATCACAATTTTTAAATGTCTATAACTTTTTCGTCTTTTAACTTACAGATCTAAATTTTGGAACATGGCTCAGTTTTCATGACATAAACACACGTACCGAATTTAGTTGCCATAACCTTGTCATTTCCTTATATATATATATATATATATATATATATATATATATATATATATATATATATATATATATATATATATATATATATATATATATATCAAATTCATTCATCAAATTTACGAAAAAATTCTTTGTAGTCACTATTCCATTTAGCAAATAAGAAGAGTCTCAGCACTTAAATAAATTTTATAAAAATGCAACACCATAACTCGCTTTCTGCGTCAAGCGCTTTTTTTTCAAATGCCGATTTTTACGTAATTATTTCATAAACATAGAAACCTTGAAATGTAAATTAAAGTCGAGTTCAATAAGCTCATAGTAAAAAAATCTGATATTCTAATGTCCCTACACTTTCTGATCAAGAATGTTGTATACTCCATCCCTGGAACGGTGTAAACCTATAAAATCAACAAATTTAGCCTGATGCTGTTACCTATACATATATTTAATTTCAGTTTTGTATTACCTTTAATACTTTTAGTGAATGTTGATTCCCTTATTGCCTTAAGGGTGATACCGGAATTAGTAGACGAGAGTCCGCAATTCTGGAAACTCAATGGTCCCTGGTCTGTGTTTATGATGGGATGTGACGCTTATAGGTCATTATATACGAATCAAGATGCCACCTGCGGATCTAAAGAGTGTCACTGCTCGTGTCGAACCTCCCTGAGCCTTTTAGTCTACACCTGGACTAGCTAACATCTCTAATTATTCTACCCGTCATCATCATGATGGCAGTAATGACGGCAGATATTACAAAATGTGCTTTAAAACACAAATGCTGGGCACTGGTATCAACGTTCAAAAAATTAGCGGCGGGTGTTTGCTAATTGTTTACGGACTTAATAGTTTTTTTTTACTTTTATTAGCGAAATTTTTTTAAAAAAATTCGCTTATGGGGAGATCTGTGTTTATATATATATATATATATATATATATATATATATATATATATATATATATATATATATATATATATATATATATATATATATATATATATATATATATATATATATATATATATATATATATATATATATATATATATATATATATATATCCGACCGATAACTCAAAAAATAATAAACCGATCTTGATAAAATTTGCAGAGTACCTTCCTTTTGCAAGTGGCTTGGATAAGTTCGTTAGCCAGGAAAATCTGACCAGGTTTTCCCGGAAAATTTTGTGTTTTCTTTATAAAAAAATTCATATCTCCGGAAATAGCAAAGTAAGGGCAACCAAATTTGGTACGCGTGTTTGTATTATAAAGAGTGAACTCTATACCAATTTAAGTCCATAGCTTTAAAGACAAAGAAGTTATGGGCAGTTAAAGCAATAAATGTAGGAGTTTTCCTCAAAACGTCAAATTCGCAATATTAAACGTCAAAATTGGCAATGTTTAGGCAAAGAATGTAAAACAAATACCATTTGTGAAAAGAAAATGTTGCAAGAAGAGTGTTCTGCAAACCCTTAAGTTTCAGATTCAACCGTCATTGCCCTTCATTTTACTAAAACGTTTACAGGATATCCATTTCAAATAGACCCTTTCTCTGGTGCTTTGGCTGTCAGTTTAGTTAAGTTTCGTAGCTGTTTGGATATTTATTTGTAGGTTTAGTGAAATTTATGGTTTAACGGCCTATAATTTTTTTAGCTAATTATCGTGGAACAAATTTGTTAATGCATTTTTGCATTTTTTATCGAAATATGATGCGTTTATCTTAAAAAAAATCTGGACGCAGTAAGTGCGTTTTGGTTGCGAATTTTCGGTAAATTTGCAGTTAAGCTCCCGAACGCTTTTCAAAACACTGTTTTCAGAAACCTGCCTAAAGCCCCCTCTGGATCCACAAACCCCAAGAAAAATTTGTTGTTCACACTCCCCAAGGAAGTTACGGGACCAGGAGTGAGTAGGGGTGCATAATTTTTTTAGCTAATTTTTTTAGAACAAATTCGTTAATGTAATTTTGCATTTTTTATCGAAATATGATGCGTTTATAAGAAAAAAATCTGGACGCAGTAAGTGCGTTTTGGTAGCGAATTTTCGGTAAATTTGCAGTTTAGCTCCCGAACGCTTTTCAAAACACTGTTTTCAGAAACCTGCCTAGAGCCCCCCCTGGATCCACAAACCCCAAGAAAAATTTGTTATTCACACTCCCCAAGGAAGTTACGGGACCAGGAGTGAGTAGGGGTGCATAATTTTTTTAGCTAATTTTTGTAGAACAAATTCGTGAATGCATTTTTCCATTTTTTGTCGAAATATGATGCGTTTGCAAGAAAAAAATCTGGACGCAGTAAGTGCGTTTTGGTAGCGAATTTTCGATAAATTTGCAGTTTAGCTCCCGAACGCTTTTCAAAAAACTGTTTTCAGAAACCTGCCTAGGCCCCCACTCCTCTGGATCCACAAACCCCAAAAAAAATTTCTTGTTCACACTCCCCAAGGAAGTTACGGGACCAGGAAGGAGTAAGGGTGTATAATTTTTTTAAACTAATTTTCGTAGAACAAATTCGTTAATGCATTTTTTATCGAAATATGATGCGTTTGTAAGAAAAAAATCTGGACGCAGTAAGTGCGTTTTGGTAGCAAATTTTCGGTAAATTTGCAGTTTAGCTCCCGAACGTTTTTCAAAAAACTGTTCAGAAACCTGCAGGTGAGGTCCTAGTAATGTCTCTGAAAACAATTTGTTGAAAAGCGTTCGGGCGCTAATCTACAAATTTACCAAAGTTTCATTAAATCCTTCAAATTTCAATAACTCAATTTGCTATTAACGTAAGCTTTGTTGGATAGAAAACCAACATTTAAGTTTATTTTCGGAAAATTTTTGTATATTTTCAAACCATAAGTAATTTTGATAAAATATAGTACATTGTTTCTACCACATAGGCTATACCGGTAGTCAGATTGATGCCTGCTCGCATTTGCTATTAAAAACATTTTTATGGAAAATCACTTCCATAACACATTTGCTGCATCTAGACTTTTGAAAAATGTTTATATATTTTCAAACAATCAATT
This sequence comes from Tillus elongatus, assembly GCA_964006375.1. NCBI lineage: Eukaryota > Metazoa > Arthropoda > Insecta > Coleoptera > Cleridae > Tillus > Tillus elongatus. The sequence goes on from OZ023264.1 coordinate 12,997,392, forward strand.
TGTTTCAATGAAATATGATACATTGTTTCTACTATATAGGCAACCAAGTTTGATGCCTGCTTTCATCAAAGAAAGACATTTGCTATTAAAAATATTTTAAAGAAAATTCGCTACCATAACGCACTTGCTGCGTCCCGAGATTTTTTTATACTCGCTTATATATCATCATCAATACAGTCTAAAGGCAATGTCGCCTGGTCGTCACTATCATGACATTCTGTCTCCAACGGGAATCTACATTTAATTGTAACATCCATTAATTGAACCAATCTTTCCAAAAGTACTCCTTTTGTTCTGGTCCTTTCCTTTTTCCAAGTATGTGTTCTGTAAACAATGTCTTCATTTAAGGGCGTAGATAAGGGAGGGGTAATGGGGGTAGTTACCCCCCCTCAAGACGAAGGGAGAGAAAAATTACTAGGAATTATTTCGTTAAAAAAATTAGAAATTCTCGTTTTAAGTAAAACTCTTGAAATTTTTTTGTGAATATGCTCCTTGGACCCGCATTTTAGCATATTTTTTAAACTTTTAAAAGTAAATATGCTGAGAAATCAGTTCCTTGTCTTTCAGATCTGTTAGAAGAAAGAAGTATGAGAGATGCTTCACGAGATTGTATGAAGAAAATGACAAACTGCGCAATGAGTTAAATATTTTCACAAGGTTTCTTCGTATAAACACTATAGACAGAGACGTGTTACTAAGGTTTCAACCATACTAACGTTCAAAGGGAAACCTCCCAGAGATATGGTGACACCGGTATTTTCGTTTCTCTATTAAAGAACATCATGTAAGATCTCAAGTTTCACTTAATTCTAAAAAAAAATTGCCTAAAAATTAAAAATATCATTCCTGCAGGGTTTTTTTTAACAAAAAACGACGATATTTCATCATCAGAAGAAAATTTATCAAAATATTTTCTGGAATAGGAAAATAATAATAAGAGTCCAGATTTTTTACGAGTAACATTGGATTCGGATTTAGGTACAGCTGAATTTTTGTGTTATAAAATAGAACAACACTTCTCCAGGTGCTTGATGAAGTTGTTGAAACTCTCAAATTATCTGATAAAGAAGTATTTCGTGATATAGGTACATCTCGCACTGAGATTTTTTGCAGGTTTGCCTGCCAGTGTGGAATCTAAAAAAAAATGTTTTTCCGCTTTAAGAACGTTTAAAATTTGGTTCAGCTTAACAATGGGACAACAGAGGTTAGATGGACTAGCCTTAATGCATGAGGATCAGAGCATTCCTTCAAATAACGAAAAGGTTTTGGAGCGAAAAAAACAGAACCTTGGCATTACTCTGATTTCAAGTTTGATTTTTTCATGGTTTTTAGTGAATTTTTGTACAACAACTCGAAAAGCAATGGTCCGATTTTGATGAAATTTGGCGGGTAGCTTCCTTTTGTAAGTGGGTTGGATAAGTTCGTTATCCAGAAAAATTGGGTCGGGTTTTCCGAGAAAATTTCGGGTTTTCTTTCGAACATTTTTTTTTCCGAAAATAACAAACCTATGGTAACCAAATTTGTAATGTAGGTTTACGTTATAAAAATTAAATTATATACAAAACAGATCTATATCTTACAAGAAAAAAACTTATAAGTGTTTAATAAAAATGTTTGGTGCAGATCATTTCCATGAAAATTCACTACCATAACACACTTGCTGCGTCCAGACTTTTGTTTTCTAATGTGGGAAATATTTAATTTATTTTCGCAATTTTTTGTTCAATTATTTTAATTCAATACATTTTTTAGCCTTTGTATTTGTAATTTTGTTTACCTTTGTATTTTTGGAATACCCTCCCCAAGAAAAAACCTATCTACGCCCTTGTCGTCATTAAGGTATTATCTCAGAATGTGCACAACAAATGTTGCCTTTCCTCTTTCAAGCTCTCTGAGAAGGCATATCTCTTCTCTTACCTCTTCTAGCACACTTTTCTTGTCTTTCTATGGGTATACCTTGTTTTTCTATGGCTACACTTTGTCTTGGTTCTTTTTCTCCAAGTCCACAATTAAAAAGCATTTGTTATCTAATAAATAATTAATAAGTAATAAAACAATCGGATTTATACCCAAGAAGTCAATTCATTATTCAAATAACTTACCTACCTACTTGAACAACTAGTCAACGAATACTAACGTTGATATTCTTATTCTTTGATTTATATACAATCATTTACTATGAAACCTCAAAACAGAACTGTCAAACCATGATAAATAAACAAAACACGTTATTATTCTTTAGTTTCCAATTTTAAAAGCATAATATAGGTAGAAGTTGTTATATCTATTTCAATGATAATCATTTACTACTTAACCTTAAAACAAAACTGTCAAACCATATTAAATAAAGACAACATGTTCTCATTTTTCGGTTTCTAATTTTAAAAGAAATATACAATCATTTACTTAACCTTAAAACAACTGTCAAACCATAATAAATAAAACTCTGGACGCAGCAAATGCGTTATGGCAGTAAATTTTTATAAAAAATGCTTTGAATATCAAATATGTCTTTTTAATGCAAGCAGTCATCAATTTGATTACCGGTATAACCTATATAGTAGAAACAATGTGCCATATTTTATCAAAATAACTTATTGTTTGAAAATGTACAAAAATTTTCCGACAATATACCTTAAACGTTGGTTTTCTAACCAACAAATCTTAGGTTAATAGCAAATTGAGTTATTGAAATTTGAAGCATTTAATGAAAATTTGCTACCAAAACGCACTTACTGCGTCTTGATTTTTTTTCTTACAAACATATTTCGATGAAAAATGCAATAAAATAAGGCTGTTCGAAAAAAAATTGTAGGGATCACCAACGATCGACTTGTGGGCCAACCGCTGATTGTCAAAATAATTTTATAAGATGCAGCTCAAGACACCCTATAATTAACTTATACAATTTTTTCTCGTCTCTTGTATAATAATAATTATATTCAGCTTTACCGTAGAAACGCGTCACCCTGTATATATGTGAGCAGATAAAAACTGAACGTAAACCCGGATATGGATTCCAGGGGGCTTAGTTTGCGCTCATTTGAAGAAATTCTAAAGTCCCAAATGACACAAATAATTCGTCGACTCAAACAAATAAACATATAAATCATCTCATACCAATACCATACGACATCAGTTACAGCGTCTAACAGACCTGTGCAATAATATCAAATGTTCCGTTACCACGGCAACCACATACTAGATCTCATATAAGCTATTAACAATGAAAAGCGGTAATATTAATCATAAATGTTTCAAATTTGAATAGCTCAATTTTCTGCAACCCTAAAAAGCTGAATTTTGGCACATAGTTAGGTCTTTGTAATTTTCGGAGAAAAAAATTTTTTCGAAAGAAAACTCACAATTTTCCCGGAAAACCGTGTTCGATTTTTCTGGCTAACGAGCTCATCCAAGCTATTAATAAAAGAAAGGCACTTGCCGAGTTTTATCAAAATCGGGTAATTATTTTTTGAATTATCGGTTGGATATTTATATATATATATATATATATATATATATATATATATATATATATATATATATATATATAAATCGAAACTGACCCCGGATATGGGTTCTAGGGGCCCAAATTCGCGCTCATTAGAAAAAAATTTTGCAAAGTCTCACCATCGATACCTCTCTATTAGTGAATTTTTTTAAAATAAAAATTCACTAAAAATAAATAGGTATCAAATTAAAACCAAACATTCTTCAGAACTAAATTTAAATGCATTAAAGTAAAGCATCAAAATGAGCACCGATCATATAACTTCTGTCCGATTTCATTAATTATAGATTGTATTTATCGTAATTGATTTAATCGAATCTTCGAAAATATGTAATTTCGAAGATCATTAAAATCGAAGTCCTATAAAATTAGAAATGCCGCAATTATATGTCGATCATTATTACATCAAACTGCCTATGTTTGTTTCAAAAATCTTGCGTGTTCCTAACCTCTTGCACCTGCCAAAATATTTTTTAAAGAGTATTCCAGGTAACTGTATTGCGCACGTAAGGATCGAAACAAATTCATTAAATTGTTAAAAGTATGTTCGTGAGAAGATAAGCTGTCGATCAATTATTTTTGATCGGCAGGAGCTCTGCTTTTTAAATTAATACACAAACACTAAAGCAGCCAAACACAAACTAGAGGAAGGAGAACGTCACATCAATGTATATAAAATAAATGATTGACGTTTAATGTCAGTTTGGTCTTGTACAAAATTGATAATTTTGGAAAAAATATGGTATGTGGAGACTGAGTTATAGTTGCGATGGTGTATTGAAGTGGTTCAGATCTATCATAAATAAAGGCAATGAGTGAAGCATTAGATTGAAGAAATGAAAGTGAAGAAAATTATTTTTCCTGGCTTGTCAAAATCTGAAGTTTGCCGAAGTTGGTATATAATTATCACATTCCTTTAGATGTAACTTTTAAAATTATGCAAATATACACCACAAGTCCTAGACTTATTGTATTGGCATACTGTATGATTTTTACCAATAAATAAAGAATAATAAAAAAAATAAAAAAAACAATGGGTGCCGTATTTAAAATAGAATGAGTTCAAGATTTTCAACATACTTTCCTGATTTGACCTTTTCCTAGATTGTACCCAACAAAATGTATTTTCTACGAGGATACAGCGAACTGGCAAATGGGATCTTTTTTGCAGTAATATACCAATTTATAAGCGATTGTCAATTTTCATTACAAATTCCACAATCAAAAAAAAACAGTCTGGACAAATGCGATATGGTAGCGAATTTTCGTAACAATGTTTTTAGTGACAAATATGTCTTATTTTTAAAAGAAGGACATTTGGCTGGCAGTATAACCAATATAGTAGTACGAATGTACCATATTTCATTAAAATAGCTTTGTTGTTTCAAAAAGTACAAACATTTTCCGAAAATAAGCTTAAAAAGTTCCAGAAAAAACTGGTTCGATATTCCTGGCCAAATAACCTCTCCAAGATATTTACAATCAAGATATAATTATTCACAAACAGGTTTAGGACCAAAATTGAAAAAAACACCTTTTTTTTACAGAAATTGCACTCAGTAATGTTACCTATATTGGGTATTTCCTATAGCTAAAAAGGACAGTTTTTGAGGTATTTCGAGACATTCAAAAACATAACACTGCATAATTTTACTTATACTGTGGTTGAACGTCAGCGTTAAGGCAAGTGTGCCATGATGAACAATTTATATTACATACTTGTCATTCTAAATTATTCGATAAATGTCAATGTACTAATGTTAACAGTTAACATGGAAAATCATTATTCCAATGCAGATTATTTAAATTTATTTTACATCCTTGGAGAATGTAACCGAATTATTAATAGAGCATGTAGAAGGTTTAATAAGTTAAATCCTAATCTGCCACCCATGAGTGAATAGAAGTTTAGAAGAATTGAGTCAAATTTGCTAGAATTTGTTACTTTTAAAGCACCCAAAGGTAATCCTAGTCCAGTGACTAGCGATGAAGATAACGAAATAACTGTCCTGGCTTATTTCGAAGCATATCCACATGCCTCTATTTACACTGCAGTGAACGACATAGGTATTTCTTACTCCTCTGTAGAAAGAATCTTGTGGAAGCACAAAATGCACAACAATAAGTTTACTTTAGTGCAAGCTATGCATCCAGAAGATGCTAGTAAAAGGGTCCGGTTTTGTGAAACAATGCTAATTCATATTCAAGGAGATGATGATTTTTAAATATATATATATATATATATATATATATATATATATATATATATATATATATATATATATATATATATATGGGCTGATGAATCGAAATTTTCTCATGAAGGAGTTTTCAATAGACATAACAGTCATGTTTGGGCAAATCAAAACGCTATTAGGGAAAGCTGATTTCAAGTAAAATTTAGTTTCAATGTGTTTTGTTTATTGAAAGGTAATAACTTTTATTATCATATTTATGATGGAACCTTAACTTCTAATCGTTACATGGAAATATTAAGAACAATAGTTACAGACTTTTTAGACAATTTAACATTATCAGAATATAGAACTTGTTGGTATCAACATGATGGAGCTCCTGCTCACTCTACACGACACAGACACACTCGACGATCTATTTGAAGATAGATGGATTGGAAAGTGTGGTCCCTGGTTATGGCCCGCAAGAAGTCCAGATCTTACCCCGCTGGATTTCCATCTTTGGGGAAAAAGTTGAAAGGTCAAAATTGATAATTCTGATAGTCGTACATTAGTACGCATTAACGCTTTGTGAGTTAAAAATACGTCTCGAAATGACTAATAAGCTCCTAGATCTGTGTATCAGTCGTCATTTTCCTTCATTTCGTTACAATTTGAGAAAAAAACCTATTTTAAACAAAAATTGTATGCTGTATTTACTTGATTATTTAATCAAGACGTCATTTTCCTTCATTTCGTTACAATTTGAGAAAAATATATATTTTAAACAAAAATTGTATGCTGTATTTACTTGATTATTTAATCAAGACGTTAGACAATTAATATACTAGAGTATATACCTATTAGTACATACATCTGTTATGTCGACAATCGCCGAGAGGTGAAGGAAGCAGTGTGGATTTAATAAAGGACTCCTATAACACGTGTTCTAATCTCAGTTAGTGGCTTCATTTTTTTTTCTTGTCTTATTTCATTTTACCGGTATCTGATCAGATTGTGTAATTCCGATGAATTTTTTACGAGTTTTTGTATGACAAATTCAAATAGGACGAGGTGAAAACTTTTAAGATTTAATTCAATTTGAGTACCACATCTGTTTGTTGTTATTGCCCTAACTTAGTGTAACCGTTCCATGCTTAATACAGCCGTAGACTTTTCCCGTGGCTTCACAAGTGCTTGTTCTTTTCTGCAACCGATTTCAAATTTTACTGGACGCAGCAAGTGTGTTATGGTAGCGAATTTTGATTAAAGTTTTGAATTTCAATAGCTCAATTTGCTATTAACCTAACGTTCGTTGGCCAGGAACCAGTTTTCTCTTTAACTTTATTTTCGAATTTTTTTTTACATTTTCAAACAATAAAGTCATTGTGATGAAATATGGTACATTGTTTCTACTATATAGGTTATACTGGTAACCAAATTTCCTTTCTTTAAAAAAAAAGACATATTTGTTATTAAAAACATTTTTATCAAAATTCACTACCATGAGGCACTTGCTGCGTCCAGACTTTTATTGTTCTCTTCCTACAATTATCCTGCATTAAACAACTTTGAGAAGTCTAAACTGAACCAAGTATGTTTTCATTTAATTTATATATACGCACATCTCACGGAGCACACCAATACATAAATTAGGTTCAACTGACGTTGAGATAGTATCTTTTACCTTTCATGAAACCTGTTTCCGATACTTAGCACTGAAATCGATTATGTCAAATTAACATGAATCTTTACAAAGACTATAATTAAAAGGATGGCTCAATTTGGCAGGAAGAATTACGACCAAAGATCTGCAGTATTTTTATTTATAATTGACATGATTTCACACTCAGTTATAGCTCCAACATCCTGTATCGCTTTATAGCTTTGTCCAATGTAGAGCTACCACTTTATTCCATTTCCTGGATAATAAATTTGTTTCAATTAAATTCCAATACGTCGTAGTATTTTGCATTTACTCCTTTATTTTAGAACCTCGGTGGTTCAGGGGTAAGAACATGTGCCTCTGAACCGAAGGGTACTGGGTTCAATCCCAGCGTACTCCTTTCACTTTTTCAGTACAAACTGTAACATTAAGATCAACCGAGGTTCTGGCATTGTATTTGAGCAAGTTAAATGTCTGCACGTTCCGCCCTTCGGAGGGGGCGTAAATCCGTCGGTCCCGTGTCCATGCGATGTTGGGCACGTTAAAGATCCCTACCCTCCTTACAGAAAGGCAGGGGTCCGGCAAAATTTCCAGGATAGTGAGGTGAAACTGCTCCCTGGCGTCGGTGATTGGCCATAGTCGCGGAAATAGGCCGACGTTAAAGAAAAAAAACACACACACACTCCTTTATTTTTCTGATGGCTGGTCAGGAATAGTTTTATTTTTTTAAAGTATGTATCAAAACAGCTATTGACATTTATTGAAATTGTTAAATATCGTAAGTTAACGCAGAACAATATGGTCCATCCTTTTTTTCTACATTTGATAAACCGTTTCATGGTCTAGGAACAAATTTTTATCGGTCGTTGTCTAAAACTTTTTACAATAGAGAGCGCGTGAAAAATAAAGTCTCCTTTTCGGTTGTAACAATGTTTTTGGTGAATTTTTATTTTAAAAAATTCACTAATAGAGGGGTATCGATGGTGAGACTTTGCAAAAAGAAGTTCAAATTAGCGCAAACTAGGACATCTAGAACCCATATCCGGGGTCAGTTTCAAATTTTATATGCTTATATATGTATATAAGCCTGCCCCCGTCTCGCGCTTTCCCTACAGTCTAGTGATGGGAAAAACAGTTATTTTCTGTTAACAGTTAAAGCCGTTAAAGTTATTTAATAATAACCGTTGAAAAGAACGGCTTCAGTTATTTTAAACTGGATAGTCGATCGATAGTATCCTACATTTCCAAAGCTGTGCGCGAGAGCGAGCACACTAGTATAAATGCATTGTATTTTTACCCCGTTATTTCACGTAGTGTGTAAATCTCAAATTTTGTCGATATGAAAAGGAAACAAAGGGTTAAGAAATTATAATAAGCGTGTCGTAAATCTTTTGCCAGTCTGAAGTGAAACTTTTAGAAATCAGAAAGGAGTCTTCTATAAGAATTTACTAAGATGTTTTAGGAATTATAAACTAGTCATTTCTCACAAATTTATTTTATGAGGATCTTCACGTAAATGTCAATGCCACAGCAAGAATCAATAAATATCATTATTTATCACGCCTTGGGACGTTAGACGTTAGAACTTTTATTGCTACACAGGGAGTGATTCTAAGAACTCCATAACATAACGCAGCTAATAAAATTTCGGTAAAGAAACAGTATAAAAAATTGAGTTTGAGTTTTAAAAAAATTGGAAGATATATAGTATTAATTGTTTATTTACTTATTTTAATATTCGTTGTTTTAAAATTAGTTTCAAAAATTTTAAAGGGCTGTAACTTGGAGGAGAAGGGGTTTCAAGAAAAACTTAATAAAAAGACACCCTTTATTTTTCGCCAAAGAATCACCCTGTATATATATATATATATATATATATATATATATATATATATATATATATATATATATATATATATATTCATTTAATTTTTTATATTGAAATGTATATAGATATTAAAAAATGTTGTATCATTGTATTTTTTTAATCAATTTGATAACTATTATCAGACAAACGAAAATGACGTGTTAACTGTTTTCTTAGGTAATATATATAAATTTAAATAAATAAGTACTTTAATTTCACGTGAAATAACACGTTTTTACAGAAATTCATCTTTTCACCTAACATTTTTGATTATTAAATATTTGGCTTTACATACTAGTGGGAAACTCAACTGTTTCAAAAATAACAGCTTCTCAGTTTAACAGAATAACTCTGTGTAGTAGTGTCCGTATGCCGTATCCCCATCAACAACCGATTAAAGTTAAAATTAAAATTAAACCGTTTTATTGTACCGAAAATCCTACGTTCCTAAAGCTGTTAGCGAGAGCGAGCACACAGTATAAATAACGTGTTTAGCATTCCCAATCTCAAGGCTATTCAGCCCGTTAAATAGTTAAATAAACAGTTGCCGATGAAAACCGATGTTTATTCATCGAAGTCGAACTAGTTGCAGTAGAACTGAAACAGACACGACTCCGAAATCTAGTTTAGTGTAAAAAGCGCTATTTTTTAAGCTGCTATTTTTATAAATCCATAACTGGTGGTTACCGTTACGGTTTGGTAACGGTTTAAAAATAGCTGACATTTAAATAACGACCCATCACTACTACAGTCTGACCTCATTTCAAGCATGAGCTCCTTCAAGATCACCTGAATCTTGTATCGACCCCTGCAGCCTGGCTTGGCCTTCAGTCTATTATTGCAGGCTAGTCTGTATGGTCCTAGCCTAACCTCCTACATGATAACTAAGTGTGTGTGTGTGGGGGGGGTACTGCAGATCCAGCAACACCTCTATGGCGGCTGTTGGGGTTGAGGTAATGGCCCCTGTGATGCCGAGGCAAGTCATCCTTTGCATCTTGCCCAGTTTTTGTTTGGCATTGGATTGTGTTACCTTAGGCCACCAAACCAGTGCCTGGGTGACCTTGGGTGACCTAACCAACCTTGTGTACAGCTAATGGCCCATACTAGGTCTCAGTCGCCACGTTTTTCCATATAGCCGCCTAGTGGCGGCTACGGCCATAACTGCTTTGCGCAGTATTTTTTTGAACGTGGCCATTCCAAGTTAGCTTGGAGTCCAGTACGGCGCCAAGATATTTTACCTCCCTGGCCATCGAGATGTTTCTATCGTATAGAGTCATAGTTCTGGTATGACGGTGGCTTTCTCGGGGTTCACCCCGAGCCTTTGGCTAAACGTCCTCTGTTGTTCGTCATAGTGTGGCCCCGAGTTCGAAACATCCATTCGACATCGTGCTTAAGAATTTAACATTTCAGGAAGCACTTTGAAGCGTATTCTCACGAAACATTTGCGTCTATATGTCTACAAAATACAGCTGAGCCAACAGCTGAAGCCTACAGAACATACAGCAGTGAACGTTGACTTGTACAACAATGTCATCTCTAATGGTGAGGTTCGTTTTCATGTTGATAGCTTTCTAAATAAGTAGTATTGTCGTATTTGATGTGACTAACACCAACATGTGTATTGCGATAGAAAAATGCATCCCCAACGCGTCACTATGTGGTGTGGATTTTGGGCTGGAGGCATCATTGAACCATTTCTACTCAAACGCGCTCCCGAGAATGCACAAATAGTCAATGTTGAGCAATATCGGGGCAAGATAACCAAGTTTTTGGTGCCTCAAATGGATAGCATGGATATTAAAGACATGTGGTTCTAACAGGACTGTGCCATTTGCAACACATCTTGTTAAACAATGTCATTATTGCACGATGCATTCCGTGGCCGTGTAATCTACCGTTTGGGTGACAATTGGCAGCAACAACAACAATAATAATAAGGTTATGCCCACACCGTACGAAGATTCCTGGTAAATGACGATGTGTCGCGTTGCTCTTCAGGGTCCAATAACTTGGAAAGGGCTCCATCTGAGCTCAGATTATTTGGTATCTGAGATACCTGGGATGAGTGAATGATTCCCTTTGAGGTAAAGTGAAAGTCCTAAAGGCTAAAGTCGATAATAATAACATTATACATACTTAAATTCAATACAAAAACGTGACTGATTGAGATAAAGTAAGAACGAAGAGGCATGCAGTGGATGTAAGCAAATTTAAAATATGATCAGCAAAACAAAAATGGTACGCATGCAAGGCAATAGTGAATAAATCAAAATGAGATGTGGAAAAGACGGTCGTGTCAAGCTCACCAACAAGTAAGATGATCACAATATAAACCGTGAACAAAAGGTAAAGTCCTAAAAACGAACGATAAAAATTTGTTATTAGAGAAGGAATACATTGCTAAACAGAACCTATTTACATGAGTTTGATCGCGAAGAGAGAGCACTGATTGTGCCAAATACTATAAAAAAACAAGAATCTTAGGAAGCTTTTGCAAACTTACACTTGGAAACACTCCTGGCGCATGACAAATAGGAGCGAACCTTTAAAAACTTTTGTTGGAAAAAAATTAAAAACAACTTTTTGTACTGGTTGCGAATTGTTATAAATCGAGGGAACTGCCCAGTGAACTTATGAATAGTAAATGCATTATCCACTTTGTCAAAGGCAGTAGAGGTGCGAAAAGACAACTAGCATGGTAAAATATGTGTAGGGGACATGTGGCGAATATTCTGTTAATCGTAGTAAAAAATAGAACAAGGAACAAAATGAACAGTGTCTTGGATCAAGATCAGTTAGTATTTAGAGATAGCCGAAGAACTCGATAAACATTGCTAGCTGAAAAAAATGAGAGGAAAAAGGCAACATATTGTGACATAGTAACTTTCTTAAAACATTATCTGAAGGACACCTACGTGGAAAAAAGGGAAGAGGTAGACCAAAGCAAAACTTCTGGAAATCCGCAACTGGCTAAGTGGAGAAGCTACAATGAAATAAAAAAAACTGGTTTTAGACAGGAAGTCATGTTTTTTTATACAGTGTGGAAAATGCTACATGCACACCTCATTCACAACACTCTAGTGTGCGGGACGTCGAGGTAGTGTGGGACTCTTACCCGCTAAACTCCACTCCCTGGAGTACCGGACCTTAGGCCATACCTCCGCCGAAAATAGTTCACATAATAACGTTTGGATTTCAATGTTTCCATTCTGTTTTCCCGCTGGGGCATTATCGGGTAAGCTTTGGACGCATATGCGTAGGTGAAAATTGCTCATCGTAGTCTGTGGCACTACGGAGAAGAGCATTTGGGTGAGAAGCGGTGGATACTTAAGTTTAGGTGGATAGTTGAGTTATGTTGAGTGAATCTGACTGTTTCTAACACACCATGGCGCTCCGGTAACCATTCTCAGAATTTCATTGTGTATGATTTGAAGGGTGTTGACGTGTATGTCAGCCGCGATGGCCCATGCAGGGGCTGGCCGGATTATGACTTTGTACATGAGCAGCTTGTTGTTCATGGACAATTTGGAATTTCTGTTAAGAAGTAGATGAACATCGAAGCTTTCCGTCGGGCATGTTGGACATGGGGGCGCCATCTTAAGCGTTTGTCGAGGAAAACTCCAAGATATTTGGCGAAAAATCTTGCAAAAACTAGACGGTTGTCTAAGGCTACGTGTTCGTGATGTATGTCTCCTCTTGGAAAATAGGACTGCTGAACATTTATCGGGGTTTGTGGCTAGACATGATTTCCTATACCAGTCTTGCAGCTCGTCTACGGCGGTCTGTAGTATTATCCCAGGCTGAGTAGAGCTGCCGAGGGTGGTAGTGTCGTCTGTGTACAGTGCGTATGTCACGTTTAAGGGCGATGTCGGTATTTCTGCGACAAATATATTGTATAGCGGAGAGAAGATAGCAGAACCCTGCGGGAGGCCAGCCGTGGCTAAGTAGGAGGAAGTCGTGGTTGCGACGATAATACGCTTTTATCTATTACGTTGATGTACTGATTTTGTTGTTACTTATAGTCTGTAACCTCTGGTAACCTTTAAAATAAGTTGTAATAAATAATGTCGTTTTACATTATTTTACCGATTAGTAATTAGAGAATTAATAATCAATTATTAAGAATGGATATTTTGTTTGCAGGTCAAGCTGGAGTAAATCAATTAGGAGGAGTATTTGTGAACGGACGTCCTCTGCCAGACTGTGTCAGAAGAAGGATCGTTGAACTGGCATTGCTTGGAGTCCGTCCCTGTGATATATCAAGACAATTGCTAGTCTCACATGGATGTGTCTCTAAAATATTAACTAGGTTTTATGAAACCGGATCTATAAGACCTGGATCTATTGGAGGATCCAAAACAAAGGTAATTAATATTACTGTTACAGAAACACCAATATGACATATCTTTTTTTAATCAAACAGATTGGTAATACGCTCTTTTAAGACGTTTTTTGTTGTGTTTAGTACAAGAGGGATCTGGATCGTCTGCCGATTCCTCAAAAGAATTATTTGCGGTAACAATAGTGGCTCAGTGGTAAGAACGTGTGCCTCTGAACCAAAGTGTATTGGGTTTGATCCCAGGGTACTCCTTTCACTTTTTCAGTACAAACTGTAAAATTAACATCAACCAAGGCTGTGGCATTGTATTTGAGAAGTTGAATGTCTGCACGTTACGCAGGGGACGTAAAGCCGTCGGTCCCGTGTCCATGCGATGTTGGACACGTTAAAAATCCCTACCCTCCTTACCGAAAGGCAGGAGTTCGGCAAAATTTCTAGGATAGTGAGATGAAACTGCTCGCTGGCGTCGGTGATTGGCCATAGTCGGGGAAATAGGCCGACGTTAAAGAAATAAAAAACACACACACAACTAAAAGGTTTTTTTCATTTCACGCCGGCTCTATCGTTATGTTAGTTATTAAATAAATAAAAAAATCTGGACGCAGCAGGTACGTTATAATAGTAGCGATCAATTTATCGCATTATGATTAAACAGAGAATATTTATTTATTTTGTTAAATACATAATATAGCCCGTTTAAATATTACATTCTAAAGTTTAGGTTGTTACTAAAACATCGTATAAAATGTCTATTTCAAATAAATTTTCTGATCATATTTTAGTCAAGTGAAGAAGTATATCTATTGAAACAAAAACATAAGACCTTGTTAAACACAATGCTGTATTATTTGTTGTCCTCGCATTTGTTTCGGAATCTTTGTTTAAAAATTATCGATTTAGATCTTTCAAATAGTCACTTTGATGCTTTAAAAATAAAAAACATATTTTGGCACTTCCTGATCTTTGTGAACCAAAAAAACCTAATCTTCGCCGGTAATATTTCACCAGTTTTGTTAACCACATGTAATAATTTGGTCTTGTGCCGTTTTTTGATTTCCGGTGGAATCAACATGATTTTTTTAATCCTATAACATATTTTTCATATAACCTACAACCCTGAATTTTGGCACATACTATTCGTTGTACAGGGAAAACTTGAGTAGCAAAGTTCGTTATGATGGCTTTATTATTTCCAAATATACAAACATTTTCCGTAAGAAAGTCCAAAATTTTCCCCGAATTACTGGTCACATTTTTCTGGCAAACAAACTTATAGTAGCCATCTTCAAAACCAACACGAATGCCAATATTCATAAATATATATATATATATATATATATATATATATATATATATATATATATATATATATATATATTGGAATATTGCACTACACTGTAATTACTTTTACATATACAATTTATTTGTTTGCTGTACGTTTGCGATTTCTTATTGGTTTGCGTAGACTGCAGTTTTGAACCGTCTGTGCGATAACATTCAGTAACGTGCTGATGATAAACCGAGACGGTTCGAATGTGCAGTCCACGCAAACCAATAAGAAATCACAAACGTACAGCAAACAAATAAAGTATATATATATATATATATATATATATATATATATATATATATATATATATATATATATATATATATATATATATATATATATATATAGCGTGGCCCATTTAAGATGGAAACACCCCTGTAACTTTTGTATTTATAACTAGATTTTTATGAGCAAAAGACAGATATAAGATGAAAAAACTCTACAAATGCTGCGAAAATTGTTCCCTATGTCACCTGGCTAAGGCCTTCTAATGCAGTTTTGCTAGGTCTATCAAAAAATATGAAAAATGATTAGGGCCGCTTTTAGAAAGAAAATAAGTACACCACTGCATTCGGCATCCCTCAAAATAGATAGATGCGAAATTTCATTTAAAAAAAAAAAGAATTATTAACCACTTCAGAGAAGTTTATTTGTGTGATCCTTCTAATATAGAAACATTCCTGTACTTTTCGTATTTATAACATGATTTTTTAACGAGATCTCAAAAGATAGAAAATGTAAAAGCATACAATGTGAAACTTGTTTCCTATTCCATTTGATCAGGGCCCACTTAAACGATTTTCATATGTCAAAAATTATAAAAAACGTTTAGCGTTTTTGCCCTCTTAGGGCCCGTCCGCGATCCACCCCAAAAGCACCGCAGCCTTTGGTTTATTGTGCATGCCCTTTGTCTTTTCTACTCCACCCGTTCCAAAATCACTGTGCAATAAACTAGTCTGCACAGCGATTGGTAGGGTGAAGTTTTATATTGCTCTGTCTCCGGTCTAGTCTGTCCGTAGATCAGTTGTCTTGTGCGGTCCAGAGCCTCATACTCGCACAGCATGTACTAGACTGTTTCCTCCCCCTCGCGGCAGAGTCTGCATGCCAAGTCCCCTCGAACCACTCCATTTTGTACAGGTGTTTCCTGACAGCCATGTGTCCCGTCAAGAGTCCTGTTATGTTCCTGCGCTTTCTTCTGCTAAGATTTAGCAGCTTTACAACCCTCTTTGAACTGGGTTCCTCAATTACTGACTTCCCATGTCTGAGCCCTGGACAGTCTGCCCAGTACACCTTATGTTCGTTTCTGACTCAGGACCTAATGGATCCCCTGGCACTGCTCTTCGTCACGCCCAGGACATGTTCTGGTCCCATAAATGGTTCTGCTGATCCTTTCTTCGCGTCACTGTCAACGTCTTTATTACCTTTGACGTAAACTCACTCTGCCCAGCCAGGTCACTGATCTCGTCTCGGCATCCACCAACCAGCCTGGAGTTTACCCGTGGGCTACTTAGTGCCTTAAGGGCTGCCTGGCTGTCCGCGTCTATGAGGATCCGCTTGTTGATGTAGCCCCCCCCCCCTCTTATTATCCCGTACACAGTGCAGGATTGCGTACATTTCGGCTTGAAAGAGCATTGCATGAGCCCCGGGGGAAATACTGCCCTCAGTCCTTCCGAATAAACGCCGGACCTCGTCCCACGCTCCCCATCGGATCCGTCCATGAACCAGACGAGCGCGTCCCGTCATAGCCCCCCCCCCCCCCCCCCCGTCATGCCTCGCGGTCGGGGTTAACCACTATAAACTTGTTCTCCATGCAGATACGCGGGCTCGCGAAGTCTGGCCACATTTCAAGCATGGGCTACTTCATGATCTCCCGAATCTTGCAGTGTCCCCTGCAGCCTGCGTTGGCTTTCAGTCCATTATTGCAGGCTAGTCTGTATAGTCCTAGTCTATCCTGCCCCATGATAACTAAGTGTAAGGAGGGCAGATCCAGCGACACCTTCATAGCGGCTGTTGGGGTTAAGCTAATGGGTGTTGGATGCCTAAACACGGAGTTTTTGTTTGGAACTGGATTGTGTCACCTTAGGCCACCATACCAGTGCCGCGTATGTTAACGATGGTCTCACCATTCTTGTGTACAGCCAGTGGGCCATAGTAGGTCTCAGTCCCCACGTTTTTCCATATAGCCGCCTAGTAACGGCTAGGGTCATGACTACCTTGCGCAGTATTTTTTCGACGTGGCCATTTCAGGTTAATTTGTAGTCCAGTACGGCCCCAAGATACTTTACCTCCCTGTCTATAGGAATGTTTCTACCATATAGATTCAAAGCTCTGTGGACATCCCACTTCCTCCTTCTCGTAAATCGTATTACAGTGGATTTCTCGGGGCTCACCCCGAAGCCTTGGCTAACCGTCCACCTCTCCGCCACTTTCAGTGCTGTCCGCATATGCTCGCAGACTGAATGTGTGACGTTGATGACAATATCGTCTGCATAGCCCTGTACCTCGTACCCCCTCCCAATGTTTAGCGTTCGTTTTAGGGAAAAAATAAATACGCCACTAGATTCGCCAGTCTTTAAAACTATTACCTGCCAAATTCCTTAAAAAAATAACAATATATACAATCTACGCATAACCTCGAAATCGGCTCCGCAAATACCTTAGAATCTCAGATTATAAAACAACTACTTGTGTTCTAAGGTTAATACAAGTAGTAGGTAAATAATAACCCAACTTTTAATTTTAACATAACTTTAACAAATGCCTTTGGCCGTCCACTGTGACTGTAATATATTATGATTCTAACAGCCAATCAAACAAATAAGAAAGTGGCTGTGTACATCAGATTCAGGTTCTTAATCAATGCATGTAGGTACTGTATTACTAAAGCGAAACAAAATTATTTCAAAAAGAAGTATAACTACCGCAAACTGATATAAGTATAATACCCAGAGTACCTAGGTACTTATGGCTTTCTTTCCTCTTATATTTTACTTTTTACGGAACATTTAAAGTAGAGTCAACTGCATAATATCATAAAGCAGTTTAAATTACATATATAATCAGATGTGCAGTGTAAATTATTAAAATATTAATTTCAAAATTTTGTATTGTTTATATTTATTTCATTTTAAAAAAGTATGGATACAGTAATAGTAAATAATTGTTGAAAAGAGTCTAGGTGCAGCAAGTCCGTTTTTGAGGCGATTTTTTGTAAAAACATTTCAAATAGTGATAACTCAATTTCCCATTTAGCTAGAATCTTCAGTTTTGATACATAGTAAAACCTATATAAAGGCAGCCTGGGTACTAGATTTGAATAATAACTACAAATTTCTGTTTAAAAACCTTTTTTGTTATTTTGTTTGCAGAAACTGATTTCGATTGAGTTGACTAAAATGGATCATCTAACCGATTAATAAGGAAAAATACCTCCCACGTTTAAAATTTTGCAGGTACATTCCTTTTGGAAATAAAATTAAATTTACGGTAAATTTGCAGTTTAGCACACGAGAGACTTTTAGAAAGATTGAAACATGCTTAGAAAAAACCATTTCTGGATGCACATACCACAAGATAAATTTCTTACAATCGGCCCCTAAGAAAGTTATAGGACCAGGAGTGAATAGGGGAAGAAGATAAAAAGAAAATATGAGCGGAAAGTTCGAAAAAAAAACAGCTTAGTTGGACCTCTCTCAGTAACCTTTTACCCATTTTACTGCTATACTTCCTTAAAATCCTGTTTACTTAGCCCAAAACCCTTATTCACCGCAGGTTCCGCAACTTTCTTGGGGGTTGTTCCGAAGAAATTTTACTTGTTTATATTGTTCTTGTTTATGTATTGAGGGTGGTTGTATCAATGTAGAAGGGGGAGGAGAACCGCCGTAACAAATCCACGAATCAAGATTTTCAATTTATGTTTAAATTGTTACCCCATTTCACTTAAACTATTTTTCCAAAAATGAATTTGAGGTTGCCTTATTCGTCCGTCTCACATAGAAAGATACAATATTTTATCATTTAAAAAAGTATGGATACGGCAACAGAGTCTTGCTTTCTTTCTCATAAAAGATACACCAGCCCTAGACCCATCACAATGAACAACCAAGTTATACAAAGTAATAAGTCATGTTCACTTGTTGGCATTTCTGTGGATCGCAATCTCAATTGGCACCAACATTTCACATCAATTGCAGAAGCGGCTGCTAAGAAATTAGGTTTCCTCTTCCGGGCTCGCAAATACTTTTCACCAGCTAATCTCTATGCCTTATATACTTTGCAAATAAGGCCAAACCTCGAATACTGCTCCCACATATGTGGTGCTGCTGCCGCTTCTACACTCGCTATCCTGGACTCCATTCAGAAGAGAGCTATACGTCTCATTGGTGACCACACCCTCACCCAAAGGCTGGCATCCCTTGCCCACCGACGTGCCGTTGGTGACCTCTCTCTCTCTCTCTTTTATAGATATCTGCACGGGCGCTGCTCAGAGGACCTTTCTTCCATAGTTCCTCCACCTGCTGCCCCCAACAGATCTACCAGGGGAACAGAGCGAATGCACCCTTTTACTGTCCAGGTCACCAGACATAGAACATCTTGTTATGCCCGCTCTTTTATCCCGAGGACTTCCAAGTTGTGGAATTCCTTGCCAGCGCATGTTTTTCCTTCTCCTCCGAACCTCCAAACCTTCAGGTCCAGAATTAACAAGTTGCCTCTTTCCTCCTTGTCGACACCAACGGTACGATAGTATTTAGGCTGTAAGCCCTGGTGGTGTGTTGTGAATTTTCGTAAAAATAATTCAAATCCGATAACTTAATTTTTCACTAAGCTATAATCTTCACTCTTGAGCCATAGTAAAACCTATGTAAAATGCCTTATTGATCATTTAGCAGGTACATTCCGTTTGTAAATTTTTTTTTCTGGAAAACTTTTGTAACTCTAATGAAATTTGTAACACAATGTTTTTAAAGCGACTTGCAGTATTTACATATATGTACCAAATTTTAATTTTCTAGCTCCATAGAAAATAGACATTTCTTCAATTAATCGCTTACTGGGACCTCTCGAACCAATCTGCAAGATCCATTTATATTTAAAGAATTAGTATTAATAATATATACCTTACTAAAACTGTACAATTCTTATGAAAATTCACTAGTATAATGCACTTGCTAGGTGCTAAAAAGCAAAAAATGCATTATCATTATTGTTACATTTTAATACAATCAAAGAGGTAACTAAAATAAAGCAAACTTCAAAGCCCAGCACCGCAATATGTTTATTATCAAGTTTTATGTTGTCATCAGTTGGTAGTGTAAAGTTTAATTGTCATTAGGTGTTTATTAATTATCTAGGCAATAAAAGGGTTATTAGTGGTGTTAGTCTGGTGGTAAACACTGTGATAATAGCGGGATGATCGTGTGAACTGCACCACCTGGTTCCGTTCTGTTGCGTCATAATCCATGCAACACGGGCCCAGGTAAAATGATCAGCCGGATCACTGGCATATTTACTGCTTGTTGTTTTGTTTGTACAACACTGATTGAGCTACTGAATATATTCATTATGGGGATCTTTGAGAGATCAATTGTGTTTACATTCCGATTAAACTAGCTATAATAATTAACGTTGGTCTATTATTTATGTTATAAGTGTGTTAATAATACTAGGTCGACGTGATTTTGTTATCTGTATGGATATTTGTAAAGTGTTTGAATTGTCTGTTGTTCCACATCTACATACAATGACACCACCTCAGGAAGGAGAGTGTCAATGACGGATGAAAGATTGAGCTGGTGATTACACTAAGTAGAAATTGGAACATGTGATGAGCACTCTTAAGTTTATTTATTTGTATATTTGTTTATTTGTGTAAATTATACAGTACGCTAATACAGTAATCCAAAGACTACTGCTGTACAGTAACGTAATTTAATATATAATATTATAGCCAAAATTGCTTGTCAGTAAGAATCCAAATTTCGCACTTAAATTTTAACATGCCAAATTATATTTCTTTTTGCTTCCAATTTTTTCCATCTGATGCCTTTCGCTGCTGAATTAAGAAATCATGTGGCGAACTGGTGTACTAAATTAGGAAATACCTAAAACGTTTATACGGGGTGGCGCATTGAAAACGAAACGGACCGATTTGCGTCCAGAGAAATTTTTTTTCAGAAACGCTAAAACACGTCAATTTTAATATTGAGGGGAACATGTTTTGACATAAAACTCAACTTTGTCACATCAACCCCTTAAGGGTGGTGATAACAACCCTTATATTTTAAATAGCGAACATGGATCGAGTGTTACATCATTTGAAAGCTCTTTCTTTTCTGAATTCAGCACACATTTTTTTAGTTTTATCAATTCGTTTAAAAATTATTCACACTTGGAGTTGCAAGAACGTATTTCATTCATTGTTATAAAAAATGCACTAATTAGTCAATTATTCGTTAAAAAAACTAAAAAACGAAACCAAACGTTCAAAAATGTTCAGTTAAGTGAGTGTTCAAATTGTTGACCACCAACTTCCATACAAAAGACAAATTTTGTTCAAAACGAGCTCTGTCATTCTGGAGCATTTGTGGAGTTATTAGACGGCATTCTTCAACAATGCGTCGTCGTAATTCTTCCAGAGACACCGGTTCTGTTGCGTAAATTCCACTCTTTAAATGGCCCCATAGAAAGAAGTCTAAAGGAGTTATATCCGATGATCTAGGGGGGGCCACTCAATATCACCTCTACGCCCAATCGATTTTCCTGGAAACTCTCTGTTCAAAAACTCCCTAACACGTTGTGAAAAATGCGGAGGAGCTCCATCTTGTTGAAACACTAATTGATTTTCTTCATAGCGATCATCATTTTAAACAATGTCAATTAGTAGAGGGTAAACGATATATTCTAGTAACTCGAAATACGTTTCGCCACTCAAATTGCCATCAGGAAAAATTGGTCCGATTAAACGGTCTTCAAAAATGCCAGTCCAGACATTCAATTTCTGTGGAGTTTGATTGTGGACTTTGAAAATTTCTTGAATTATTATCTGCCCAATAACGATAATTATGACGATTGATTGTAGAGTTTAATAAAACGTACACTCGTCTGAAAAACAGATATTGAACAGAAAGTTCCCGTTATCAGCTATTCGTGCACTCATAACTTCACAAGACTCCAGCCGCCGATCAAAATCATCTTCTTTCAGTTGTTGTACAAGATGAATTTTATACGGGTGAAATTTATGATGATTCAATATTCGCTGAATAGTTCTTCTTTTGATATTTGAAACAGTGGCCAATTTTCTCGTGCTCAAAGTTGGGTCTGCAGCAATTTGTCCTAAAACTTCAATCTCAATAGCCTCATTTCTAACCGGAAATTCATGTTCAGGATCCCGTTTTTTGTTGGCTACTGAACCACTTTGTCGAAACTTTGCAACTAACTCCAAAATGTATTTTTTGTTAACATGTCTGTTCGGATGTCGTTCATTAAACAAATTTGCGGTACGGTTGGCACAGTAATCGTTTTTGAAAAAATGAGTAATTATTTCAACTCTTTCTTCTACAGAATACACCATTGTGAAATTAATTTTCGGTAGTAGTATCAAGTATCAAACCGACCGATAAACTGCAATAATAAACCGCATTTCTCTCGTTCCGATAAGAAATGTTCTGATAGTCAATTTTTTGTTTTACAAACCAACAAAACATTGACTATCAGCACATTTCTTATCGAAATGAGTGAAATGCGTTTTTGCATCTTCAACTGTGCATAATTTTTTAACGAGTTGATAAAATTTCCAAAAAAAATGTGTGCTGAATTCAGAAAAAAAGAGCTTTCAAATGATGTAACACTCAATCCATGTTCCCTATTTAAAATATGAGGGTTGTTATCACCACCGGTAAGGGGTTGATGTGACAAAGTTGAGTTCTATGTCAAAATATGTCCCCCTCAATATTAAAATTTACCTGTTACTGCGTTTCTTAAAAAAATATTCTCTGGACGCAAATCGGTCTGTTTCGTTTTCAATGCGCCACCCTATACACTGTAGCCGCACGTGAGACATTTCTCGTACGTATATATATATATATATATATATATATATATATATATATATATATATATATATATATATATATATATATATATATATACGGTAGAAGCACAAAAGGTGTTAAAGCCTTACGTACACATGGGTCAATAGAATTATTTATATTTACAAAAAACATTTTTTATACTTTGAGATGTTATTTATTTGATAACTGTAAAAATAAATACAAAAATTAGGCATTATTCGGCTAAGAAGAAAAAATATAAAATGTAATGTAGTTAGAATTTCTTCAAAGAATGATATTTTTAAAGCATGGTACAATACAAAGTCCAACCTCACACTCAGTACACTGATACCTAGAATATCTTCTCTTTCTTGGACCAAGTTGAGTATGTTTACACACAAAGCATATTCTTTGGGCTGATCTTTTACCCCCAGGAACAGGCGGTACAAATTTTATAAAATGGTGGGCTCCTAAGCGAGTAGGTAGATCTTTTGTTGAAGATCTACCGGCACGTAGTTTTGCAGCAGTCTTTTCTCTCCTGCATATTTTTCTATTAGCTGTCTTATCAACTCCAACTGAAAATCTGCAAGGCTAATAAATTTTCCAGTTTTCACTTTATATATAGCATGATCATTGAGAATAATAAGGTGAAAAATATTTTTTATACCACTTTGTGGACTTTCTTAGACATTCGACCGACCTTAAAAGCATGTCTATTTTATTTATCGATCCCATGTTTTCATTGTAATCGATAATGCATTTAGGTTTCTTGTAATGTTCGCCAGTTGATCTATCTCTTTTTTTCTGTAGACACCATTTTATTTTCATATATAGTGGTCAGCATGTGTACAAGCCTTCTATCTAGCCATTTAGTTACCATCATCATTTCTGTATGCAGAACTGAAAATAACTGAACATGCTGACCTACGTATTTCAGGTTCTATTGTTGCCACCTTGATAGAGCCCTACCTCAATGAAGGCCATCACTTATATACAGATAACTGGTACACCAGTCCTAAATTGGCACAATATTTACACCAGCACAAAACCAATTTTTGTGGAACGGTACGAAGTAACAGGATAGCTATGCCAGTATTACCAGAACTAAAACAGAAGGGTGCAACAGCTAGCTAATTTAGCTAGTTTACTTGAGCTTGTGCGAGGAACAATGGAAGTACAAGGCTTTTTTATACTTTTGCCTCAAGATCGCCTGCAGACCCTTTTCTTTCCCAGAGATGGTGCACCATCCGTCGAAGTCTAACCAAACACACTTATCAGGGTCTAGATTAAAGTTTGTCACTTTTTCTGAAATTTGTTTCCTTAAGCTTTGACTGCCGTACTGGAGTCATTTTGAAGAGTATGGAAAATCAATAAATATAGAGGGTATCAAGTTAGGTCAGGTTAGTAGTAGTTCGTTTACGGGGCTTCAATTTGCCTACTTCCTAGGTCTCATTACGACGGATTGTTTTTAAGTTTTTATAATAAACAAAACATTTTTGGGTCTTAAAATTAATATATTTCTATGAGCTCACAATCTACTTTAAGTTTGTTAAAATAACTCGTCATTAAAGAAGGAATCTATGAAACTCATTAACTGAAATATTTATCAATACTTCATTATACCCAGCTAGTTGATAACAAGAATACCAACGTTTGATTGATTAACATGCACACATTGCTGGAAGAATTATAAGTTATATCTAATCGAGAGATCTATTCATACAGTTGGTAATTAGCCTCGGTTGGTCTCTTGTTTATTCACTCATTTGTCAGCCGTTATAGCAATTCCAGAGGGGGCGACACAATAATTACTTCGTGTGAAAACTACAAGCCCCTCAATATTTATATGTGATAAAGCAGCTCCCTGGATAGATTCACTGGATAAGTGCTTCACAGAAATATCATTAAACATTTAAATGAAGATATTCCTAATTAACACAACAACACGGTAGTTATAAAAGGAAGAGAAAAGGTGGGGAGAATTATGGAGAGAAAGAGAGAAATTGTAATTGTAAACGTAAAGGGTGAAGGCAACTTAAGATCAGGAGTATCTAGGCTAATACTGTAGTCAAAATATAAATTTACGTTTTAGTGAATTTTGTTTAAAAAAATTCACTAATGAGGAGATCCCGACTTTTGAATTTTGAAAACATTTCTTTAAATGAGCGCGAACCATACCCCCTAGAATCCATATCCAGGGTCAGTTTCAATTTCAATATATATATATATATATATATATATATATATATATATATATATATATATATATATATATATATATATATATATATATATATATATATATATATATATATATATATGTATGTATTACACCGATGAGTCAAAAAATAATGGGCCGGTTTCGATCAAATTTTGTGAATACCTTCCCTTTGCAAGTGCCTTGGATAAGTTCGTTAGCCAGGGAAATCAGCACAGGTTTTCCCGGAAAATTTTATCTTTTCTTTCGGGAAAAAAACTGTATCTCCGGAAATAACAAAATTAGTGCAACAAAATTTGGTACGCATGTTTATCTTATAAAGAGTGAACTACTCACCAAAATCTAGGTCTGTAAGTTTAAGGGCAAAAAAAGTTGTGGGCATTTAAAGAAACAAAATTTGGGGTTTTCCTCAAAATGTCAAAGTCGCGATTTGAAACGTCAAAATCAGCAACGTTTAGGCAAAAAAACCTCAAACAAATACGGATTATGTAAAGAAAATGTCGGAAGAAGAGTGTTCTACAAACCCCGAAGTTTTAGTTGCAACAGTCATTGTCTTTCATTTTACTAAAATATTTACCGAAATTTAGTTTCAAGTAGACACTCTGATGCTTCGGCGGTAGTTTTAAGTTTTAAGTTTATTGTTTAACGGTCTATAACATTTAGCTAATTTTCGTGGAAAAAAATTCGTTATTGAGAAGACCGCGACTTTGGAATTTTTAAAAGATTTCCGCAAATGAGCGCAAACTAGCCCCCCTAGAATCCATATCCGGGTTTTTATGCAGTTTTTATCTGTTTACATATATACCAGGGTGACGTATTTCTACGGTAAAGCTGAACATAATTATTATTATACAAGATACGAGAAAAAATTGTATACGTTAATTATAGGCTGTCTTGAGCTTCATCCTATAACATTATTTTGACAATCACAGGTGGCCCATAAGTCGTTGGTGATCCCTACAAACTTTTTTTTCAAGCACCCTTCTTTTATTGCATTTTTTCATTTTTTTATCAAACTATGATGCATGTTTGTAAAAAAAGTCGAGACGCAGTAAGTGCGCTTTGGTATCAAATTTTCAATAAATGCTTCAAATGTCTATAACTCAATTTGCTATTAACTCAAGGTTCGTTGGCTAGGAAACTGTCAAGTTAACACAGAAAGTGGCAATACGACCGTTCAATCTTCTCCAACCGCAGAAGCTCCGGCTAAAAGTGCGAAAGCGAAGAAGGAAAAGAAAGTGAAAAACCCCAAGGCGAAACCGTCGCATCCTCTGACCTCCGAGATAGTGGGCAAGGCGTGAAGGAACGCGGCGGTTCGTCGTAGCAGGCCATCAAGAAGTACATCGCCGCCAACTGCAAGGTGGACGCCGACAAGCTGGCGCCGTTCATCAGGAAATACCTGAAATCGGCCGTCGCCTCCGGCTCTCTGGTACAGACGAAGGGCAAGGGAGCGTCCGGTTCCTTCAGACTGGCTTAGGGCTCCGTCCAGGTGGGAGGCGGCGACAAGAAACCAGCCGCCGAGAAGGTGAAGAGAGCCGTCGCCGGGGATAAATCGAAGGCGGAGGCGGCAGCCAAGAAACCCGCGAAGAAACCGAAAAAGCCCCTTCCAGCCCCAAGGCGAAGAAACCGGTCGACGCCGGTGCCAGAAAGAAGCCCGCCTCAGCCGTGGCCAAACCGAAGTCGCCGTCCAAGGCGAAGAAAGCCAAAGCCGGTCCCATAAAGAAACCGAAGGCACCAAAACCGAAGACGGCTAAGAAGAAGGCGGCGGCTTCACCCAAGAAAAAGTAAACGCTGTATGGTCTCCTTGTCTCCGACAAGTTACAGTTGCGACGGGTGCGAGATGTTTAATGAAGAAGAAAAAAATGAAAACAAAAAAAATTATTCACCTGATGTGACTGGTGGCGGTCCCCATGTGGCCGCAGTTAAACCAAATTTCGGAAACATTTTAAGTTTATTTTCGGAAAATTTTGTGCATTTTCAACCAATAAGTTATTTTGATAAAATATGGTAGTAGTTAAGCAGGGGGGGTTCTGTGACAACTCGATGGCGCCTACCATCCACAGCTACCAATGTTCACCTTGTCCGTGCCGTAAGGTCACGAATAATTTGCAAGAAGTGATCGACAATGACCAGAGGCTGCTGAAAGCAGGCTTTAGTTATTGTTTCGTTTTACCTGGGGTGCAGGTGAGGCTCAGCTCTTTCAATGTCTTTTAATGTGAAGAAGTGGTCAACAATGACCAGAGGGTTTTTAGGGTGTTACCTTTTGGTTCTTTCAAGGTCATCGCTGAAGAGATGAAGATTTAGACAAAAATGTATTAAATTATTATTTTACCTATTTTACATTTTAATTTTACCTTTTAGTTTTACCTTTTAATTTTACCTGTTACCTGTGTATATTTGACAAGGTAGTTTAATTTGAAAAAAAGCCAAGTTAACCTAGACTGGATTTGAACCCGTGACATTTTGATTACTAGACCGAAGTGCTGCCACTGAGCCAAATACTTGTTTAGATTATGTTACTTAGTGGTATAATATATGTAAGATAAAAGTTTAACCTTTAACATTTGGTGAGATCTTAATACAGTTTGTTTATTTGCCGTTAAATTATTATTTAATTACTGATAAGAAAACATTAATAATGATAAACTGCTATTTAGCTTGTATAGATATCAAAATAAGAGATGCATTAGGTTAATTTGTAAACACAATACGAAATTTTATGTTAATTTATTACAAAATAATTACGTTACAGAGTATGATACTTCTAGACTTATTAATTACTTTTCCTGCATTTCTTTATTTTGTTCCTTAACTGCCATATCCAGGTAATATCTTAAACCCAAATCCTTCAAATATTCTTTTAAGTCTTCTATCTCGATGTTGTCTTCTATTAAAAAGTTTGTACATTTTTCCAAAGCAAGGTTGTATCTATTTTTGAACAGTTTCAACACTTTTGACTCTGGTTTATTAAAGAAACATTTTATGTCTTGTTCAGCCTCTTCATTTAATGAGTTTAGAATTTGTATCAATTTAATAACAACATTTTCATGCTTGTTCATAATGGTTCTTAATTTTTTGTCTTTTTTTCAAAATCTGTTAAACTAATTGATTTTTTACTCTTCTGACATAGCTTTAAATCTAATGAATAAGGTTGCCATGTTGATTCCGCTGATCGTATAACTTTTGTTGGTCTTATTCTTTTTAATGTTGTTGTTGAAGATTTTAAACTATGGAAACGATACTGACTATTAAAAACTTTACACCAATTATATGCATCTATTTCAGAAACCATTGTTCATCTTTCTTTCAAGCTTGAACATAAAATAATAAATTTCTTGTTTACCTTTCATATTTAATTTAAGGCAGTAGAGGGGTAATTTTTTTAAAGAATTTGTATATAAATAAGAATTAGCTTTATGAAAATATCAGTCTGATTCAATTGTGGAAATATAATCAACATGTTAAGTTTAGTTATATTTTTGTGTGTGCTTGCGGTCAAGTGTAGTTCTATGCGCATTATAGATGAACATAGAATTACGGTTGATATACATGATAATCCTATACTTACCGTTCATGTGATTGAAGACCCCCAGGTCTTAGTAGAAAATTATGTGTTTCCACTGAAAAATGGAAAGTTTCTTTTGTATGAGAGATTTGAAGATAACGTAACGTTACAAGATTATCCGGCATTTTATTTTGATGGAAAACGTTTTGAGTTGGAAACACCCATTAGGAATTTAGAGAATAATACTGTTGGTTATATCATTGGAGAGAATGAAAACTTCTATCCAATCACACCAAGGAAAACGAAAATGTACTGTGGACACTATGACTATGATGAACTAATAGGAAATAGGGACTTAATTTATCAGCAAAAGAAGTATAATTCGATAGAGGAGTTAATGCAACAAAATCAAGACACTCAGATAGCAAAAAAGAATATGTGTTATATTTATATGTGATTATATAACAATTCTGTACAGGTTATTCTAAAATAAAAATAAAAATAATCGCTTTTAAACTGTTTTATTTTATCTTTTGTTTTGTATTACAAATAATTTGATTTATCAATCCAACTGTTATGTTTATCACTGAATCCTAACCATTTAACTAGAACTTTATTAGCTCTTCTTTTAAGTACCTTCTCTACTAAGTAAACATCAGGATATTTAACCTTTTGCAGCTGTTCTTTGTAGAAGCCGCCTTGTATGTCCTGATTGTTTATATCTCTTAATAGATAAGTAACTGGATTTGTTAACTGGACTTTTCTTATCGTGAATATTTCTGTTGACCAATTGGGCATATATTTTTTATCAAAAACAGCTCGAATTTTAGATATTCTCACGTGGTCTCCAACACTAAACTTTGAATTAATAATATCTGTTTGCTTTATTTGACTGTATACAGTATTAAGCAATTGTTTCTCTTTCTTCTTTGAAACGTCTGTTGGTTTCATACCAATTGTTCTATGTTTTGTGTTGTTGTATTTTTTTACTATTACTTTAAGCATATTTAACCAACTATAGTTACCTTGCATATTAAATTCTTTCCACATCATGTTTTTCAAAGTCCTGTTGACTCTCTCCACAATCGAAGCTTTTTTCTCGCTGAATGTTTTGTAATGATTTACTTTATATTTTTCTGTAAGCCTTTTTACATGAATATTGAAAAATTCAAGACCAGCGTCTGTCTGGAAGTTCAAAATTTTATGCTTCTTAAATATTGTTTCAATTGCCTGTGCTACCTCGTATCCGGTTTTATTTTTCAATGGTATCGCCCACACAAATTTTGAAAAACAGTTTATCATAACCAAAATATACTTATATCCCATATTTTCTTTTGCATATAATGACATATCAACAAGATCAGCTTGATATAAATCATCTAAACCTTTAATTATTACCTTGCGTCTTTTAAAGTTGATTCTTGCTGGCTTATGAATTTCTTCAACTACTTGACGTTTTTTACTTATAACTTTCATGCTTTCATAGGACAATATTTGCTTCACGCAATTCCTCTATTATAGAATTTATTTCGTTATTATGGCCAGAATGTCCTGCTTGTTCAGAGGCTAAGAGTAAACGCAATCGATCAACAAGTTCATTTGGATCATCCCAGTATACATAATCAATTGGATTAATATTGACTTCCATAAGCATACCCTCACCACTGGTTTTAGATGAGATATTTGATATTATTTTTTTATATTTATCTAATTTACTTCCATCAACTTGCTTTTTAGGATGATAGTAACGTCTATGAGCGTTTGTTTTCAAAACAATATCTTTGTATGCGGCTTCATCCTGTGACGTAAAATTTTTAGGATATTTTTTAAATAATAATTCATATAGACCACGTGTACCTTTATAGACTTTATTTTTAACGACAACATTTGAACCTTCTATATTTAACTGTGAATCTCCAATGTAGAATTTAGCTGTGTCTGGAATGTAACGGACACCATATTTATGATCAAATTCGCCATTATCATCAGATAACATTGCTTTAATGTAAGATCTAGGCAATGGTTCATATTGACCTAAGTAATCTAGAAATGACTGATCTGCTACATCTTGTACTACTTCAGAAGCTATTTTCTGATTTTTTATGTTAGAACTTGTGCTTACTTCATCCTCCTCGTTTAATTTTATTTCATCTATGATTGATTTTTTTATACTATATTGCTCTTGCTCCCCTAACTTGGACAAATCTCGTCTGGGTGTAGACTCACCGTAAAATGGTTCCTGCACCTCCTGAAACTCATCATATTGAGGAATGTCTGATTGATTGTAAACATCAGACTTTTGTATAAATTCTGGAAACTTTTCAGAAATGTTCATGGATTCTTGTTTTTTATCTGTAACCAACTTGTCTTCAATATTTTTTAAATGTTTTGTTATTGGTGAAAAGATCTTTTCTCGCACAAATTCACCATGTTTAAGCATATCAAGTTTATTTTTAATATCTCTACGTTTTGCTATAAGTTTCTGTTTTATTTTCCTTGATTTAAAATCCATCAGTGTATAGAACAGGTCTCGAACTGGTCACGAACAGGTATAATCAGCTCAGTATCAGCTTCAGATCAGAATTAACAGTGTCTATCTCAGCCGATTGTTTAAGTACCTAGTACTTATAAATTAACAAAATTGTCAAAGTGGTGTCGATATCTTCCTTCGTTTAAATTACTGTCTTTAAAAATACTTAAAAATCCATACGGTTCCTGCCAACAGTGAGCACAGAGTTGTCGAAATCTTGAGAATGACATATCAGATAAAATATGTTCATCGTAGATATGCTTTAAATTTATATCATCTTGTTTAAATATTACCAATACGTTTGCATTATCTCTTATTAAATGTTTTGGTACCTTAACATATGTTTGACAAAGATAGAATGCATCTATTTGATTGTGTCTTCCCATACTGAAATATTCACGCATCACATCTTGATTAGCGCAAGCTACGTCATCAAAAATAAATAAAGAATTTGGTTTAGCATTTGCAGCTTCCACAATGTTTTCACCATTTTTATAAGAATAATAACCAATGCCTTTTATCGGCTTCAATAGTTCTCCTAAATATAAATACTTTGGTTGATGCAATGACTTGGAGTACAAGTAGACATTTTCAAATTTCAAACCATTAGGGTGTTCTATCAGACTTAACATAACATTTGTTTTACCACAGTTGGAAGGTCCAACAATAATACATCTAACACTTGATGGAAATAACTTTCCATGTTTGGAAGCTATTTTTAAACCTAAATCATGATTATCAATATTTAATCTTGTTTTCTGTTTAATGAACTTCATAGTTCCTGCATCTGTTACAGGGATAGGATTAAACTACGATATATACAAAGCGGCATTGTGTATATATTTATTTTATAATTTGTAGTGAAATACAGACGTTAATTACCAATGAAATACTATATTGGTAGTGGTTTCGTTAATGATGTTATTAATAAGTTACCTTTTGAATTACACATACCTGGTTACAAATATTGCGGTCCAGGTACTAAACTGAAAGAACGTTTGCTAAGAGGTGACACACCTATTAATGGACTTGATGCTGGTTGCATGGAACATGACATTGCGTATCACAATACAAAAGATATAGATCTAAGACATCAAGCAGATAAAAAATTGGGTAATATAGCAATGGAAAGATTTAGAGCAAAAGATACGCCTTTTGGTGAAAAAATGGCTGCACTTGGTGTTGCAGGAGCTATGAAGGCTAAAGTAAAATTAGGTATGGGATATAATAACAGTAGTTGTATAAAAGTACTCAATAATTGTCAAAAAACACTTGAGAGAATTAAAATGGTAACAAATAATTCTTTAAAACAAATTGAGGCTTATAATTCTCATTCGTTACAAAGAAAAAAACAGAGAAAAAATATGCAACCAAAAAAGAATTTAAAACTTAAATATCGTAAGAGTAAGATGCATAATGATAACATCAATGATGACATTAATGAAATATTAAGCGTAAAGCAAAACCGTAAAAGAAAATTAGATGATATCCATGGCGATATGGATTTTCCACACAAAAAAATCAAGTTAATAGGTAATAGAAAAAGAAAACTGAGTGATATTCAAATGAACGATAATGATTCAGGTGAAAATCCTCCACCCAAACAAGCTAAATATGAAGAACCTCTAACGCTAAAACGTAAACTTGACAATAGCGATGAAGAAGATGAATTTATTGAACCTCAATCTAAATACATAAAAAGTTATTAATTTATGAAGGATCTTCAGTATGTGCATAGACTTTAGTCAAACGAGAAGATGGCTGCAAGAAAACAAAAACGTAAAACATCTACTAAGAAAAAAGTTAAACGTGGTCTAGGAAAGAAATTAATTAGCTTCAGAGATGTAACTAGACGTATAAAAAAAACCCTAAGCCATATAAAACCTAAAACTATTGCAGATGCTATCAAAACAGCACTTAAAGCAACTTCCAAAATCAAAAAAATTATTAGACCTGTTCGTGTAATAAAGATTCCAAAGACTGGCGGCATATTACCTTTAATACCAATATTTGCCGGATTATCTGCACTTGGAGCTCTATCTGGTGGTGCTGCAGGTATAGCAAAGGCTGTAAATGATGCAAAAGCTGCAAAACAACACTTAGAAGAGACATCGCGTCATAATAAAACAATGGAGGCTATTGCTTTAAGAGGTAAAGGTTTATATTTAAAACCTTATAAATCTGGATTAGGCCTTTTTTAAAAAAAAAATGCCAATAGTTTTACCCAAGCGTCCTCTTACCGATCTTGATTTGAAGTATTATGCAAAGTTATTAAGAATTGCCAACTTTCGTGGAGTATTCATGAGAAACAATTTACCAGCAAGAATACACAAAAATGAGTGTGGTATCATAAATTTGGACAACAATGATGGACCCGGAACTCACTGGACGGCATATAATAAAAAAGAGAAACTGGTGATCTATTTTGATAGCTATGGAAATTTAAGGCCTCCCTTAGAAGCAGTTAAATATTTTAATTCGAATAATGAGTATTGTTCTATTCAATATAACCATTTAGCTTATCAAACTTATAATATGTATAATTGTGGTCATCTGTGTCTAGAATTTTTGTATAATAAATAATTACGTAGCAAAGTTTTAGTATTATGAGTGAAAAAGCCCGCAAGCTAACATGTCATATGTTTTTACGTTGTCTGGTCGTGATTCAATTTTATCTACAAATTTCTATCCCCCAATCACTTTAGATGATGGCATGTATGTACTGGGTTTGATTGATTTTGTTACCTACAATACAATACCAAACATTAATCATTCAAATAATATATTTCGCTACCTAGATAATCAAACATCAAAAGAAATTGTTCTACCTCAAGGGTCTTATGAAGTCAAGGACATTGAGAACTACATAAACGATGTTTTGATTAGAAATAAAGTTACCGCTGGTTCACTTATAAATAACACAATACGTAAGGAAGAAGACTTAGATAAACGTAATCAACTAAAAATAACACCAAATTTGAATACCTTAAAGTGTGAAATAGAATGGAATCAAGATATAGATTTTAGAGAAGATAATTCAGTTAGCAGTCTACTTGGATTTGAAAAACGAATATTGAAAAAAAATAAAAAACATATTTCTGATCACCCTGTTGATATATTTCAAGTTAATGCAATATGTGTTGATTGTAATTTAGTAACAAACTCATATACAAATGATAAAGCTATGCACATAATACATATGTTTTATCCTACTGTACCACCTGGTTACAAGATAGTTGAACATCCAACTATTGTCATCTACTTACCAATAAATACAAAATCTATAAATCAAATTACACTTAAAATACAAGATCAATCAGGTAATTTCGTTAATTTCCAGAAGGAGTTGATAACGATAAGGTTGCATTTAAAGAAGCTTAGATAGAAATATGGTGTTCCGATATAATGTACCTCTGAGACCACATTTGAATATATATGATACTCAAACCATGAAAAATGTTAGTCACAAAAGACACTTTAAATCACTAACAGCTTCAAACAGACAATTTTTAAAAAGTTTAGGATTCACACTTGTTCAAGAAAAAAATATTTAGGATAATTTTTTTATACATTTACTGAAACATGAGTTACAATATTTTAGACATCTCTGAAAATGTATACGTTGACAATTCTATTTCAAGTTTTGAATTTCATACTTGTCAACCATACGCAGCCAACTCCTTGAATAAAAATGATGAAATCAGAATACCTAGTCAAGGGCAGGATCTCATTACTTTACCGTCAGAAAGTTTCTTGGTAGTTGAAGGGAAAATAACTGACGAAAAAGATAAAGCCAGTGCAACACTTAGGTTTGTGAATAATGGTATTCTCAGTTTATTTGAGGAAGTTAGATATGAGCTAGCAGGTATAGTAATAGACCGTAATAGAAATCCCGGAATCACATCTACAATGAAAGGATATGTTTCTTATAATACAAACGTTGGTTCACGACTTATTAATGCAGGATGGTCTCCTTTAGAAGAACCTAAGATTGTAGACAATGACGGTGAGTTTAATGTCTGTATTCCTCTAAAAATGGTATTTGGATTTGCTGAAGACTTTCAAAAAGTTATTGTGAATATGCGTCAAGAGCTTATTTTAATTCGAAGTAGTTCAGATATTAATGCCACAATAACAAGTGTTGATACAGAAAAACCGAAAATTACCTTGTACAAAGTTTTATGGAAATTACCTCATATAACCGTATCCGATGCAGAAAAATTAAAGCTATTTAAACAAATTGAAAGCAATAGAGACCTTAATGTAACTTTTAGAAGTTGGGAACTTCAAGAATATCCCGTACTACCAGTAACAATGCGACATTCGTGGACCATTAAAACAAGCAGTCAGTTAGAAAAGCCCAGAACTATTATATTTGGACTACAAACAGATAAAAAGAATATAAACAGAAAAAACGTAAGCCATTTTGATCACTGTAACTTAACAAACATTAAGTTACACTTAAATTCAGACGTGTACCCTTATGACAACCTTAATATAAATATTGACAAGCAGCAGTGGGCGATTTTGTATGAAATGTTTGCACGTTTTCAACAAACATATTACTACAAAAATCAAAGTGAACCATGTCTCCCTCCAAAAGAATATATACAAAAAGCTCCATTAGCAGTTATTGACTGCAGTCACCAGAATGAAATTGTAAAAGCAGGACCAGTTGATATTAAATTAGAATTTGAAACATCTAAAAATATTCCACCAAACACAAGTGCATATTGTCTTATTTTACATGATCGTCTGGTGAAATATAACCCACTAACAAATTTGGTTCGTGTGCTATAAAACATGTTTATTGTTGATGTGCAAGGTTTTGAACATGGAGGTGGTGTGAAATTTTTATGTAAAGAAATATCAATATTGAACACAGATAATGGGATATACGTTCACAAAATTATAAATCTACCCTTTGATGTGAATATCTGTAGTTATAAAATTAATAAACATATGAAGTGGTTAACAAATAATATACATGGTCTCCCTTGGAATTCTTTTAATCATAACAGTATAAACTACGAAGAAATTGGTTACTTCATTAAGAGCTTTATTAA
Source organism: Tillus elongatus (assembly GCA_964006375.1). Lineage (NCBI taxonomy): Eukaryota > Metazoa > Arthropoda > Insecta > Coleoptera > Cleridae > Tillus > Tillus elongatus. The sequence continues at coordinate 13,033,646 of OZ023264.1, forward strand.
TGACAACGAAAGCATTGTTGCAGTGAGAGGATTAAATAAGAAACAGTGGCTAGGAAATTTTATTTCGAACGAAATTATTGATTTTTCAGATGATGAAAGTTGTCCCTCCTTCGAAGATCTTAAAATAATTTTTAAATCTTATCATTGTAACACACATTTAAACAATAATTTAAATTGTACATTACAACATGTATTTTACTTGTATTACTGGTTTTTATATATGAAAAAATAAAACTCAAGTTATAAATTTATATTGATTTTTATTTATAAATTAATCTACTAATTATTTTTCCTTTTACGTGACGTAGAAGGAGCTTCATTATCATGAACCTGTACTACTTCATCCTCATCTTCTATATTAAATGTGTACTCCTTTAAGAACTCTTCATACTCTTCAAATTCCTCATCTGTGTCCAGTTTCGTGCGATAATATTTTAGTGGTAAATTGCCAAATTTTTTTTCCAGAGTAGTCTTTCTGGGGCAATAATTTAGCGCTACAAGCACCTTGTCACCTTTGGTATATATTTTTCTTACACCAAACCTTTAATGATTAAGCAAACATAATATATATTAGCAATAAGAAAATGAATATTAAATGACTTACTGGAATACAGCCTTCATAATAACTTGAAGTGATTTTGTTGACATAGCTTCTTGGTTCCGGCTTGTAACCACTATTACACAAGGTGTTGTTGCCATTTTGCTAGAGATGCTTGAAAAAACTATATCTGGAGAGTTATTTAACTTTAAATCTGAATATACCAGGAGCAAAATGCACTTATATAGAAACCAGTTCAAAAATTTTGTGTTTTTAATTAACAATGTCACATTGAAACCCAAAACAAAGTCAAATAGATATGATATTTCAGCAAAATTCAAGTCATGTTTCTTTCCTTAGTAAATTCCCCAATAAAGGTTATAAAAGTGTTGAACTTATTGATATGTGATACGCTTACAAAACAGGAGGTTATAATTTAAATAAACTTAAGTCACGTGCAGACACATGTGGATCCTCTTAGTAAAATGAATCAAGTGATATATTTCGTGCGTCAGAAATTTGTAAAGGTTATAAAAGTATTGAACTTATATTAACATGTGATGGTTAAAAGGTGATTATTCAGCTTAATTTAAATCATGTATAAACACATGCAGCTTTTTCCTAAAATTAATCAACATAAAAATACATATCTCAAAGATATGTTTCATACGTCAGAAATTTGTAAAGGTTATAAAAGTATCGAGATTTTATTGATGGGCACCACTTAGCAAATACAAACGTAATCATTTATTTGTTAAGACGTTATACTGCTCCACGTTTTATAACTTGTTTAATTACAAAAATTGCCAAGTTAAGTTTGTAAAATGTTTAACACTTTTTATTTAGAAGGTGTTGCATGTTGTTTTAAAACCACCGTGTTAAGCCGACTGGGACAGAAATTTCCTGTTTATTTCAGTAAGTAAAATGTCTAATTTAAATTTATCACATATACATTATGTTTATTATTTGCAGCTGATTATTATGAAGATTCTCAAAAGCACACATTTTTAAATTCAATGACGGAAAATACAAAATTAAATTATCTGATGTATACAATAAAAACAAGGAATAGTGTTGACATTCACGACCGGTCACCGTTTTCCGTTTTACTATATAATATAATTAATAACTGGGCATTCAATTTTAATGACTTAAATTTAATTTTTCAACAAATTAAAGACTTAGAATTAATTAACAATAATGAAAATTTTTTGATTGTTTTTCCAAAACCGGAAAATTATTCTGTAGTTCTAGATCTAATGATAAAGCGAAATAACAAAATAGATCACCTTACGATTGATTACATAGCACGTCAATGTAAGGTATTTTATGAATTCGCAAAATTCTTTGAATTCCCTACATTTTTTATAGATCACAAAGATATTAGCGGTTCATTGGATATATTATATACTAATATCGTTTATTTATATAGCTCAACGCTGTATATGTCAGTTCCTTGCCAAAAATCGTATACATCAGATGCTGCATATGATTTAACCTTAGCTTCAGATTACGTAATAAAACCATTCCATGTTATAACCCTAACTTTTAATGAAATTATTGTGATACCTGTAAACTATGCAGGCTTATTGTGTGCTAGATCTTCAACTAATCTAATTGGTAATTTGAGGATTGGAGTGATAGATGCTTTATTTAACGGCCCGCTGTCAGCAGTGTTTCAGGCGGATGGGAAAACTGGAATGTTTAAGAAGGGGCAAAGAGTTGCTCAACTGGTAATTTTCCCAATTGCCAATCAATTGCCCACCAAAGTTTCTTCAATCCTTCCTCAGTTGCTGCGTGGTGGAAATTCATTCGGTTCCACTGGACAGTTTTAGTAGTGTAAGTGTGTATCATAACTCTTTGGTTAACTTATTAGTAAAATAAATATATTTTATAAGTTAGGAAAATGACGGACATTTTAAGTGTCGACTCGTTATCTGATAAGATCATTAAAAATTTGCATAGTTTAAGTAAGTTATTAAAAAATAAGAACGATTTCTGTAAATGGATCAAATATTTAAACAAAAGTATTTTTATAATCAGGAAATATATAAGACAGAGCACCGATATGAAAAGTATTTCGAAATTAGAGTCCAATTTAGCATTGCTAAAATTTTACAAAGAAAACTTCAAAAGTAAGTCGAAAGAATGTAACAACAAGCAAGCAAATCTAATTTGGCAAGATATAGAATCATGTTTTCAAAATAGACTTAAGACGGGAACTATAATTAATTTGAAAATTTTAGACCCAATAGAATTTTTTGATAAATCATTTAGAAGTTTTTCTAAAAAAATTAAGCAAAATTTGAACAAGTCGTTGTTAAAAGTTAACGTGATATTTTATGGTAACTTTATAAAACCTCAAACTGGTGAAACTGATATAAAACATTTTAGCACAAAAAATCGTATAATTGATCACAGTACAAACTTGAATTTTTTTTATTTAGAGCATATAAAAAATAACATCCTTGCAAAACTTGAAGAATTTCAGGAAAGAGATTCTGGATGGGCCCTGTTTGAGATTTTGGAGTTAAAAGTCAATATAAATCAATATAATCCAATCAATGGTGGCATTTCAACATACATTACAATGCCAAAGTTTATTCAAAACACAAAAGGTGTTTTAAATATACAAAATGATGATTCTTACTGTTTTCTTTGGAGTGTAGTAGCTGCACTCTTTCCATGTAACGAAAAGGAAAAAAATCCTAACAGGGTATCATCATATCCACATTTCAGTACTGTTCTTAAATATGATGACATTGAGTTCCCAATCATTTTAAAAGACATTGAAAAATTTGAAAATATGAATAGTCTACGTATTAATGTATTTACAACGCAAGAAAGAAAAAATACTATTGTTCCACTTCGTCTGTCAGAAAACAACTTTTTAACAGAAATTAATTTATTAATGCTCCCTATTGATTTGGATCATAGTGATATAGATGAAGATGATATTGGTGAGGGTGGTGAAACTAAATTTAATGTTAAACATTATATAAATAGAAGGGACTTTCATTTTACTCTTATTAAAGATATGTCTAGATTATTAAGTAAACAAATAAATAGATCTAAATGTAAAACTTATTTCTGTAACAGATGCTTGAATCATTTTAAAAATCAAAGTGTTTTAAACAACCACATGTTCATTTGCAAAAAAATGAACAAAACTAAAATAACATTACCACCTGAAGGTAAAAATATCGTAAAATTCACCAATTTTTCTAATAAAGAAAGAGCACCTTTTGTAATTTATGCAGATATTGAATGCATTTTAAAACCATATAAAGATTGTAAGCCAACAAAAGCTAGAAAGAAATATCAGAAGCATGTACCGTTTAGTGTAGCGTATTATCTAAAGTGCAGCTATGATAATACGCTTTCAAAATTCAAACTGCACACAGGGAAAGATTGTATTGGGTGGTTTACAAATGAGCTAAAAGAAATTGCGTCACAAGTAAATGATATATTATCTAAAAAAGTTGAAATGATGAAATTAACGCCTGAACAAGAACATGAGTTTAAAATATCAACACATTGTCACGTATGTTCAAAACCATTCCATGATAATGATGTTAAAGTCAAAGATCATAATCATTTAACGGGTTTCTACCGCGGAAGTGCTCATAAAAATTGCAACTTAAATTATACAGACTCTTATGCAGTTCCTGTTATTTTTCATAATCTGTCAGGTTATGATAGTCATTTTCTTATCAAATCATTGAGTACTAATATATCAGGGCTTACAAAACTGCTTCCAATCAACAAAGAAAAATATATCTCATTTTCGAAGTATATTGATAACACAAAAATTAATTTCAGATTCCTAGACTCATTCAGATTTATGAATAGCAAACTAGAAACATTAGCTTCTTATTTAAGCACAGATAAAAAAATTATAACGAAATCCTTTTGTGCAAACATAGAGCAGTTTAATCTGCTTCAGCGGAAGGGGGTGTTTCCTTATGATTACATTGATAGTTGGGAAAAGCTCAAAGAAAATAGATTACCACCGAAGAAAAGCTTTTTTAACAAACTAAATGATTGTGGAATTTCACAAATTGAATATAATTATGCACTTAATGTGTGGAAAACTTTCCATATTGAAAATTTACAAGACTATGCTGAACTTTATCTAAAAACTGACGTGTTGCTGTTGGCTGATGTTTTTGAAAACTTTAGAGATGTATGTTTGAAAACTTATGAATTAGATCCTGCACATTATTATACAGCGCCCGGTCTTGCGTACGATTGTTGTTTAAAAGTTTCAAATGTTGAACTAGAATTGTTAACAGATATAGATATGGCGATGTTCATTGAAAAGGGGATTAGAGGTGGTATATCACAGTGCTCAAACCGTTATGGAAAAGCTAATAATAAATATATGGGTAAACATTATGATGCAAATAAACCTACATCTTTTTTAATGTATTATGACGTAAATAACCTCTATGGCGCCGCAATGAGGACCTCACTTCCTACAGGAAATTTTGAGTTTTTAGAGGAAGAAAATATTTATTCGTTTAATGTTAATGATATATCAGATAATGATGAATTTGGATATATACTAGAAGTAGACTTGGAATATCCAAAGGAATTATTTGGAATACATAGAGATCTGCCTCTTTGCCCTGAACGTAGAATACCTCCAACATCTGGTTCAAAACAATCAAAATTATTAACAACATTATTTAATAAAGCTAACTATGTAATTCATTATAAAAATTTGAAACAGGTTTTAGATTTTGGGATAAGGTTAACTAAAATTCATAAAATTCTAAGGTTTAAACAATCTTCTTGGATGAAAACTTACATAGACCTAAATACGCAACTAAGACAACAAAGTGTGAACGACTTTGAAAAGAATTTCTATAAGTTAATGAATAATGCAGTATTTGGCAAAACAATGGAAAATGTAAGAAAATATAAAGACATTAGACTAGTAACTCATTGGCATGGAAGGTATGGAGCAAAAAATTTAATAGCAAAACCAAATTTTCATAGTTGCACAGTGTTGGATGATGAAGTAGCTCTTATAGAACTTAAAAGATTAAATATTCTTTTTAATAAACCAATTTATGTTGGATTTACAATTCTAGAAATATCAAAAACAATTCTATATGATTTTCATTATAATTACATTAAAAAAAAATATGGAAATAGAGCGAAACTTCTATATAGTGACACAGATTCGCTTATTTATCAGTTTTTTGTTGAAGATATTTATGCTGATATTAAACAAGACATACATAAATTTGATACATCTGACTACCCTAAAAATAACATTTTTGGGATACCTTTAGCAAATAAAAAGGTTATTGGATTAATGAAAGATGAAAATCAAGGTAATATATTGACAGATTTTATTGGTCTAAAATCAAAAATGTATGCATTAAAAGTTCTATTTCTTGATAGGAATGATGAAATTATAACAAAAAAAGCAAAAGGTGTAAAAAACTCTTGTTTAAAAACTATAACTTTTGAAGATTATTACGAATGTCTGTTTAACCAGTCCACTGTTACAGCATCTCAAACATTAATAAAATCATATAAACATAACGTATATTCAATTAAACAAAGTAAATTAGCTTTAAGTCCGCATGATGATAAGCGAATTGTAAATTATATTTTCACAGATACTTTACCATGGGGATATAGTAATTGTATTAATTAGAATAAGATAGTTTGATGTAAATAAAAATAAAAAATAGACAAGAATTTATATGTATTTTAATTATTATTAATTAGATATATAGATAAAATATTATTATTATGTATTTAATTGTTATTTACAATTACCAATAAATATTTTATAATACTGTTTCTATTTTTTTCTCAAATAAAATGCATGTCGCTCTAATTCCATCCTAATCACCATTTTTAACCATTCCCAGTATTCATTTGTTATCATTTCCCACTGTTTAATTTCCTCATATTCCCTCTCCATTATACCCCAATCACAAAATTCAGCATGGGGACTTTCTTCAGCACGACGCCAACAGATGCAGAAAGGCTGTGACTGATAATTTTCAAAATGAATACGTAGAGGCTCCTTGAACAACTGTGAAAGCTCTTCTACTTGTTGTATTGTTGGTAAATCCATTATTTAAACGTTCACTTTATGAATAGTGCAATGTGTAAAACCCTCGACCATATATAGTTATAACCATAGAAAAAGTGTATGATAATAATTTGCAGACATAGATGTTTCATAATGGAGGTTACACCGATAACTTTGACATCCTTTCAAGTACATCGTAATGAACATAAATAACCAAACATTAAGAAAAATGAATAATTTGCATACAAAGTTGCTCCTTTCAGAGGGTCAAACTGATAACTTTCAATTTTTATATGTACATAACATTCACATGCAACATAATCTAAACAAGTATTTGGCTCAGTGGCAGCACTTCGGTCTAGTAATCAAAATGTCACGGGTTCAAATCCAGTCTAGGTTAACTTGGCTTTTTTTCAAATTAAACTACCTTGTCAAATATACACAGGTAACAGGTAAAATTAAAAGGTAAAACTAAAAGGTAAAATTAAAATGTAAAATAGGTAAAATAATAATTTAATACATTTTTGTCTAAATCTTCATCTCTTCAGCGATGACCTTGAAAGAACCAAAAGGTAACACCCTAAAAACCCTCTGGTCATTGTTGACCACTTCTTCACATTAAAAGACATTGAAAGAGCTGAGCCTCACCTGCACCCCAGGTAAAACGAAACAATAACTAAAGCCTGCTTTCAGCAGCCTCTGGTCATTGTCGATCACTTCTTGCAAATTATTCGTGACCTTACGGCACGGACAAGGTGAACATTGGTAGCTGTGGATGGTAGGCGCCATCGAGTTGTCACAGAACCCCCCTGCTTAACTACTTATGGTACATTGTACTAATACTGGTATACCAAATTGATGCTGCTTGCATTAAAGTCATATTTGCTATTAAAAACATTTTTATGAAATTTCACTTCCACAACGCACTTGGTGCGCCCAGGCTTTTTTTAATTTTTGCGGCATGTGTTTTATGATAGACAGGTTTCGCGACTACTCAAAACGCACAATTTTTCTAGACACATAATTTGCCCCGAAATTTTTAAAAAATCATTTCTGCGAATCAAACATACAGCGAAAATGTTACTGTTCTATTCAAAAGTTATGTCACTCCTAACAGATGAGAAAATTTTTATTCAAATTTGAGTTATCAAGTATAATTAGATAAAAATGCACAGGATACCTAGTTCTGCTAATAGCGCCTCCGTGGCCGTGCGGGAAAGTCGATTTAGACTTTCCAATACGGACACGGGGGACGACGGTTCGAGACTCACCGGCGGCGGATGATTTTTCAAATCACTGTCGTCGTTGAGATCGAGCTCAAGGTGGAGGGTAGGTTAGTTTAGATGAGCAAAAAGGGTCAGCAATGGCCTAATTGCCAGTAAGCATCTTACCTTTACCTTTTAGTTCTGCTAATTCTATTCTCATTCCATTACAAACCAAAACAGCTATAGTTCTGAAATTCATCCAAATTTACTTTCCTCTCGCATTTGCTGTGTCAGAACTTTCTACCGAATTTAAGTTTGTAGCTTACAAGATTTTTGATTTGACGACCGCAGCCATATAACACGACAACACACACACACATACACAAGATTTTTAATTCATAAGATTTCAATGAGCGATATGGATACAAACCTTCTTCAAGCAAAATTAAATAAACCTTATCATATTATCCAACAAGCTTAACACACTCGCAAAGTGAACAAATACTTGACACAGCATGTGCGTTATTATTTTTTATAAGACTGTTTTATATTTAAAAAGTTTTAATTAGCAGTTCATAAAAGTTTTAAAAAAATTTCGTTAATGATAAATATCTAGGTCTGGTACCAAAGTTCCGTTGCCAACCGAAAAAATTAAAGTCTCATTATCATATCTCTCGCTATTTGTATCATGAGTTTTACGTACCTGATCAAAATTAGATCTTACGTCCATAACTTTGACCACCTCCTAGGAAGTGAAAGATTCTTACTTAGCCCCGAAGTCGAGCCAAGAGAGTTTGGCAAACTTATCTGTCTCTATATTTAAATTTCGGTCAGGTCAGGTCGGGACAAGGGAATGTACCTGTCAAATTATAAATATGACAGGTATTTTTTCTTTATTAATTGTTTGGATGGTTTTGTTTTAGTCAACCCATCCAGTTTTTGCAAACAATAAACAACGAAAAAGGTTTTTTAAAACAAAACGAAGCTCAATATGTTATTTTTCTGTAATTTATTACCCCCGTGCGTTTACATAGGTGTTACTAAGGTTCAAGATTGAAGATTCTGGCTGATTGGGAAATTTATTGAGCTTTCGGCTTTGAAATATGTTTACGAAAACTTTCTACCATAACATAAAAAACATTTTTTGTTGTTTATTGTTTGCAAAAACTGGATGGGTTGACTAAAACAAAACCATCCAAGCAATTAATAAGGAAAAATACCTGTCATATTTATAATTCGATAGGTACATTCCCTCTGTAAATAGTTATTTTTTTCTGAAAAACGTTTACAACTTTAATGAAATTTGTAACACTTTTTTTAAAGGCACTTGCAGTACTTACATATTATATCCAAGACCAAATTTTAATTTAGTAGCTCCATATAAAATATAAATTTTTTCAAATAATCGCTAACTGGGACTCTAAAAGCGATCTCCAAGGTCCATTTAAATTTAAAGAATTAGTTTGAATAGTATATCTTATTAATAGTGTACAGTTCTTATGAAAATTCACTACCATAACGTACTTGCTGCGTCTAGAGTTTTTTGTGATGCTGGAACCAATAAGTTAGTATGTGTTTCACTTGCTAGGTTATTAAAGATATTGAAGAACACAAATAACGATAAGCATGTGCTACTTACATTTAATCAACAATTGTGTCAGAAACTTTAGGACCAAATCAAAAGAACACTTTTTAATAACAACTCTAACATAATATGTAGAGATATAATATAAAAAGCTTTATAACAACAAACGTGGCTAGTGGCTACTACTTCATGTAAGGATGCCTTGCAAAATAAAACCATAAACAATAATAACGAATCTTCGAATGTTTTGAGGTTAGATTGATATTGAAGATTAAATATATTTCTGGATTATAATGCTACTGGCGCTGAAGCATCGGAAATTAGTACTGAGCTTATAGTTTTAAACCATTTCATTCCATTAAAACTTCTATTTGGTATATTTTGTAATATAACAAAACATTTCAGTTTTAATAAATGTAAATTACACGCGATGACACCAGCGTCTATTTCTTATGCTCTACAAATGAACTTAGGGCGCGCAAATGTGGCTATTTTAAATAAAACAGCAATTTTAGGTACTTAAGTACGTACTTCTCTTTTTGAGTAATTGTAGATAGATAGATGTAAACGTACCAAAATTAGGGTTTGGGAAGTCATTTAAAAAATTAAATTTACTTACTTATGTATTACGTGAGTTACCGAGATAATTAACATGGCTCGCCGTTTTAACGAAATAAAATACCTCCCTGACTTGTTATTTACACAAAATCCTCCCAACTGACCTTCCTGACCTGCCATAACATCAGTTTGCCAGATTAACAGCTAAAAGAAAGAAAAACCAACCCTGCCATACATAAAGGTTATGTGAGTATACATTTCCAATTAGGCAAACTGATGTCTGGGCAGGTCAGGAAGGTCAGTTGGGAGGATTTTGTGTAAATAACAAGCCAGGGGGGTCTTTTATTTCGTTAAAACGTCAAAAAATTTAAGACTTGCGAGCCATGTTAATTATGCTGGTAACTCAAATAATACATAAATAAATAAATTTAATGTTTTTAATGAATCCCCAAATCCTAATTTTGGTAAGTTTACATCTATCTATCTACAATTTGTCAAAAATAGACGTAGGTAAGTACCTAAAATAGCCACTTCTGCGCGCGTTAAGTTCTTTTGAAGGTTAATGTAGCTGTCAAGTTCATTTGTAGAGCACAAGAAATAGACGCTAGTTTGCGAAGACAGTTGGCCTACCATGCAGCGGTGTCAGATTGAATAAATTAGAATTTATGATAAATCAAATGAGAAATTATTGGTAACTCAACATTTATTAATATTAAGCCACATTTATTAGATGGATTAATTTTTCGCGAACTTTTATTTGTCATTAATAAGTACAAATACGTGTTATTACCATATATTTTAAGATTTAAATGAACTTTTATTAAATCTGACAACCCGGCTCCTTTATATTTAATTGTCAGGTGACTGTTGTCTCTATTTGAATTATCTCTTCAAAATTACGCATTCACAGTCTAACCATCTGTATCACCATTGAAGCTGGGAAATGCTGTATGAAATTTGAACTGATATCTTAGACTGTTCATTCATTTATTATTTTGATTTTTTAATAACTCCTGTCCTCGTATGCCGTTTAATTTGAAATTTGGTTAGCAGTTATATTGTAACGTCTCCTATATATGTGTAAATTATAATTCGAAACACTTCAATATTTCAAAATTTTCTTTACATTTTTTCTAAGAAAAATTAGACGCACGGTGCCCATCCACGAACTCATCCAAGCCATTAACAAAATCAAGGTAATTCCCAAATTTGGTCGAAATCGGTCTAGTATTTTTTGAGTTAGCGGTTGTACATATATATATATATATATATATATATATATATATATATATATATATATATATATATATATATATATATATATATATATATATATATATATAATTGAAACTGACCCCGGATATGGGTTCTAGAGGCCCTAATTCGCGCTCATTTGAAAAAATTTTCCAAAAGTCTTACCATCGATACCTCTCTATTAGTGAATTTTCTTAATGAAAATTCACTAAAAATAATACGTTGTTAAAGTAGTAAATACACTAGACGCAACTAAATACCCTGTATTCCATATAATTATATAGACGATCTGTAAAAAAATGCCTCCACGGCCGTTATAAAGCCGTCCCCAAAAAAATTGATTTTTTGTATATACGCTGAGAGTTAATCAAGCGAGATTCTATGTAGACAGTAGGGATGGGCACATTTCTTAAAACATCGAGGTTAACATCGATGTTTAACATCGAAACCTACTGTCGATGGTAGGAGAAACATCGGCTGGAAAACATCGATGTTTTCAAAATAACAGTAAATGTACTAATTCTATGTTCTTTCGAAAAAAAAATAGTTTGTAGTTTTGTAGGCATTAGAAAATGGAACCATATTCCCATGCAGATTATGGCAGGTGCGGGTTAAAAAACGGCTATTACTGGTTCTGTGTTACTGTCAAGAGTCCAGCGCCATCAGTCTACGAGCCTTAAACGTTCCTGTTTATGATGTTACTACGTCAATTAATCGGACAGGAGTGCCCATTTATGCCAGGTAGCCGGAATGTAATACTAACTGCGTTCACGTACAGATGTCGCTTAAGTCACAATGTGCAAAGATTAAAGAATCAATTAGTAATTTGTTCAGTAAATTGATGTATTTTTTAGCTACTTAAAGACTTTCGAACTGAAAAATTACAGGACATTTGTGGGATACGTAACGATGTTTCGATGATTACAAATAACATCGATGTTAAAAATTTACCATCGAAATTACAACATCGATGTTTTAAACATCGATGTTCAATGGAAAACATCGATATTCCAAAAACATCGATGTTAGGTGCCCATCCCTAGTAGACAGTCAATACTTCCACACGTTGTGACGATGTGGAAGTAAAATTGAATCTGACACCGAAGATGGGTGTCAGATTCAATGGGTTCTAGTTCGGGCTCATTTGAAGAAATTTATTCAAAATTTAATAGTTGCGATCCCCTTATTAGTTTTTTTTTAAAGAAAATTCACTAAAAATAAAAATTCTTGGTTACTAGAAGACAATCTAAGATAAAATTTGCCTCAAAAGATAGTTGATTTGATTCTAGTAACATTGAACATAGCTCAAAAACGTCAAATAGGTATTCAGCATCTGACAACGTCAAATGCCAACTGGATGTTTTATTATTAATATATTATTATTATTATTATTATTGTTGTTTTTTTTTAAATATAAGTAAAACCAGGTTGGTGAGTCCTGATGTAATAGGATGTTGGTATTTAAGCATGTAAGGTTGTCGCTTCCGATGTACGAAAGGGCCGTATTAGATGGGAATAGAGATAAAAGGGGTTGTGTCGCTACAAACACCGGGCTAATGTGGCCACAACACGCGCTATAACATTCTCTACACATCCACGCATCCAAAACAGCTCCTGGACAACTGTCATGACATCGCCACTTGTTATAATGTACACCTTATCGTAATCTAAACGTTTACGTTATAAGCCTGGATCTGACGTGTCTCACAAAATATCATTTTCATAATAATTTATATTGTTCAACTACACGAAACTTCTCAATGATTCTTACATACCTTCATTAAATTCGTCGGTTATACATAACTAGATATTATGGACACGTACCTCTTCTCAGGATCACAGACTTACATTAGTCTTATTAAACAATTTATTATTGTTATGGTGTTCAAGATCATGCCTTATCAAATCTCAATTATTATTGAATTTTCTTTAAAAAAATTCACTAATGAGGAGATCCCAACTTTTGAATTTTGAAAAAATTCTTCAAAGGGGTGCTAATTAGGTCCCCTAGAACACATATCCGGGGTCAGTTTCAATTTTTTTGTTATATATATATATATATATATATATATATATATATATATATATATATATATATATATATATATATATATATATATATATATATATATAGGATGGCGCATTGAAAACGAGACAGACAGATTTGCGTCCAGAGAGATTTTTTTTAAGAAACGCTGAAACACGTCAATAATTTTAATATTGAGGGGGACATGTTCTGACATAAAACTTAACTTTGTCACATCAACCCCTTAAGGGTGGTGATTACAACCCTTATATTTTAAATAGGGAACATGGGTCGAGTGTTACATCATTTGAAAGCTCTTTCTTTTCTGAATTCAGCACACTAACTGTTTGGAAGTTTTATCAACTCGTTTAATTATTCACAGTGGAAGATGCAAAACGCATTTCACTCATTCTGATAAGAAATGTGCTGATAGTCAATGTTTTGTTGGTTTGTACACAAAAAATTGACTATCAGAACATTTCTTATCGGAATGAGAGAAATGCGGTTTATTATTTCAGTTTATCGGTCGGTTTGATATTTAATAGTACTACCGAAAATTAATTTGACAATGGTGTATTCTGTAGAAGAAAGAGTTGAAATAAATACTCTCTTTTTCAAAAACGATGACAGTGCCAACCGTACCGCAAATTTGTTCAATTAACGACATCCGAACAGACTTGTTAACAGAAAATACATTTTGGAGTTAGTTGCGACAAAGTGGTACAGTAGCCAACAAAAAACGGGATACTGAACGTGAATTTCCGGTTAGAAATGGGACTACTGAGATTGAAGTTTTAGGACAAATTGCTGCAGACCCAACTTTGAACACGAGAAAATTGGCCACTGTTTCAAACATCAAAAGAAGAACTATTCAGCGAATATTGAAGCATCATAAATTTCACCCGTATACAATTCATCTTGTACAACAACTGAATGAAGATAATTTTGATCGGCGGCTGGAGTTTTGTGAAGTTATGACTGCACGAATAGCTGATAACGGGAACTTCCTGTTCAATATCTGTTTTTCAGACAAGTGTACGTTTTATTAAACTCTACAGTCAATCGTCATAATTGTCGTTATTGGGCAGACAATAATCCAAGAAATGTTTACGAAGTCCATACTCAAACTCCACAGAAATTGAATGTGTGGACTGGCATTTTTGGAGACCGTTTAATCCGACCAATTTTTCTTGATGGCAATTTGAGTGGCGAAACCTATTTAGAGTTACTAGAAGATATCGTTTACCCTCTACTAATTGACATGGTTGAAAATGATGATCGCTATCAAGAAAATCAATTAGTGTTTCAACAAGATGGAGCTCCTCCGCATTTTTCACAACCTGTTAGGGAGTTTTTGAACAGAGAGTTTTCAGGACAATGGATTGGGCGTAGAGGTGCTATTGAGTGGCCCCCTAGATCACCGGATTTAACTCCTTTAGACTTCTTTCTATGGGGCCATTTAAAGAGTAGAATTTACGCAAAAGAACCGGAATTTCTGGAAGAATTACGACGACGCATTGTTGAAGAATGCCGTCTAATAACTCCACAAATGCTCCAGAATGTCAGAGCTCGTTTTGAACAAAATTTGTACTTTTGTATGGAAGCTGGTGGTCAAGAATTTGAACACTTAACTGAATAAACATTTTTGAACGTTTGGTTTTGTTTTTTTGGTTTTTATTAATGAAAAATTGACTATCAGCACAATTCTTATCGGAATGAGCGAAATGCGTTTTTGCAACTCCAACTGTGAATAATTTTTAAACGAGTTGATAAAACTTCCAAAAAAATTTGTGTGCTGAATTCAGAAAATAAAGAGCTTTCAAATGATGTAACACTCGACCCATGTTCCCTATTTAAAATATAAGGGTTGTTATCGCCACCCTTAAGAGGCTGATGTGACAAAGTTGAGTTTTATGTCAAAACATGTCCCCCTCAATGTTAAAATTGAGGTGTTTCAGCGTTTCTTAAAAAAAATTCTCTGGACGCAAATCGGTCTGTTTCGTTTTCAATGCGCCACCCTATATATACATATAAAGTCTGAAATCGACCTCGTATTTGGGTTCCAGCGGTCCTAAATCGGGCTCATTTCAAGGAATTTTTTCGAGAGATCTCTTCATTAGTGATTTTTTTTAAACAATTCACTAAAAAAAAGAGTATTCAAACAAAGCACAAAGTTAAAAAAAGTCTGGACGCAGCAAGTGCATTATGGTAGCGAATTTTCATTAAAATGTTTTAATGATTTGATTGGCAGTATAACCTATATAGTAGTAACAATGTACCACATTTTATTAAAATAGCTTTGTTGTTTCAAACGGTAGAAACATTTTCCGAAAATAAACTTAAATGGTTCCAGAAAAAACTGGTCCAATTTTCCTGGCCAACGAACGTCTTCAAGCTATTTACACACCTTCCAAGATATAATTATTGACAAACAGCTTTATGAACCAAGCTGAAAAAAGTTTTTTTATGAAATTTTGCAAACATTTCTTTCACAAAAATTCACCATTTGTTTGACCGAAATTGCCTTCAGTAATATTACACTATATTATATTTTTCACAAAAATACCTTACAATAACTTACTAAACATTTATTATTAATAAACCACATTTCACAAAAATGTTGCAAAAAATGATTTCTACGGAAACATAAAAAATATTTCTGCGAAAAATTTTCAAATTCAGCCACTATTTTAGAGTGCCTGCTCGATTTTTTCGACGAGTAATACAAACAAAAAGCTCTCCGAATGCGTAATTTCTATGGGGTTCAGGTCTCTATTCGTACAAACGCCTTTTTACAATTTGTAATGTGTTTGTGCAATGTACCAAAAACATGAAAAGTTGCAAAACAATTGGAATAACTCAAAAACGATGAACGATATCAATTTTTTCCTTGCAAACATGCATTATAATTCAATGGAAAATGCAAACAGGCAAAAACATAAGGGGTGTACTATTAAAAAAAAACTGTGTATCACCAACGACTTATGGGCCACCTGTGATTATCAAAATAATTGTATAAGATGCAGCCCAAAACCCGCTGTAATTAACGTATACAATTTTTGCTCTTATATAAACAAAAATATTGCGTTTAACCGTAGAAATGCGTCACTCCGTATATGTGCAAACAGACAAAAACTTAAACTAACCCCGTTATGGGTTTAGGGGTTCTAGTTCGCGCTCATTTGAAATCTTTTCAAAATTCGCTGTCTTCTCAATTACGCATTTTTTTCTACCGAAATTTGCTAAAATTATAGAGCGTTAAACCATAAACCATATAGCTGAAACTATTGCCAAAGCATCAGAAAGAGGGTCTATTTGAAACGGATCTTTCGATAATATTTTAGTAAAAGGAAGGACAATGATGGTTGAAGCTGAAACTTAAGGCTTTGTAAAACACACCTATTACGACATTTCTTCTGCACAGTCCGTATTTGTTTCAGATTATTTGTCTGAAAATTGCAAATTTTGACGTCTCAAATCGCGGCTTTGACGTCTTAAGGAGAAAAATTATAAAATTTTCAAAATATTTGTTCTGCTACTTCTTGACCTTTTTACGTCTCCAAGTATACTTATCAGTGCACATCACAGGCTCCAATCTTCACTTAGTTTAAAAACGTCGTTAAACAAAATTTATTAGTTCATTGGTTGTGGTTGCCCTTACTTGGTAAAACTGGTCCATACTATATACAGATTTGGAGACTACTTCTTCACAGTGAAGCCAGAGAAGAAGTCTCCAAATATGTATATAAAATTTATTAGAGCAACGTCAAAAACAAGTACGAGATGCATTTTCTTTAAATATACTACTATGTTATAGAGTACATTAGAATACATCTTACAAGAGTCGGCATGTTTCTTTATTATAAAGGTTCGATATAACTGTTTAATGATAGAACGATTAGGCAATATACCTGATAATGTGCCTTCTCATCACGTTACCCCTGAAATTAACTTAATAGCTTTGATTTTACACTTGATAATGGACTATCAATCTGCTGTGTTCCTAACTTCTTAACGTATTACCAGAAACCGAAACTAACCGCAATTTATCCACTCTACAATTATGTCAAGTGGCGTTATTTTAAACAGTGGCCATTTATATATTTCGCACTTATTATCTAACTTGTATTAGTGAATTTTTATTTAAAAGAATTCAATGCATAAACAAGAACAAAGTAAACAACAAAAATCCCTTTGGGGCAACCCCTAAGAAAGTTACGGGACCCGCGGATAATATAGAGGTTCTGCGCGCGGTAAATAGGAATCTAAGAAGGTATAGCCACAGCATAATATTGATTATGCTATGGTATAGCTGCAAAATGGGATAAAGGCAGCTTAAATTGGTCCAACTAAGCAGTTTTTTCCACTCTCCGCTCACACTTACTTTTCATATTCTTCTCCGCCCAGCACCCCTATTCACTCTTGGTCCCGTAACTTTCTTGTGCGCTGTTTGCAAGAAATTCTTCTTGTAGTTTGGGCATCTAGAAGGGGCTCTGAGCATATTTCTGAAAAGATTTTTCTAAACACCCCCCATGTGCTAATCTGCAAATTTACCGAAAATATAATTTTTATTTACAAACGGAATGCATTTATGAAATTATAGGTGGCAGTTAAGTATTTTTTCATATTAATCGCTTGAATGATCGGTTTTAATCAACTCAATCGAACCAGCTTCTGCAAACAAAATAACAAAAAAGATTTTTTTAAACAAATTTGTATTTATCTGTGAAGTTAATTGTGTTATTTTTTGAATTTAGTATCCACGCTACTTTTATTACGGTTTTACTATGTATCAAAACTGGAGATTCTAGTTTAATGGGAAATTGGATTAGCACAATTTGAAATATTTTATGAGAATTCGCTACCATAACGCACTCGTACTCTTTTCAACACTTATCTACTATAGCTGTATCCATACTTTTTGAAAATAAAATAAATATAAACAAAACAAAATTTTGAAATTAAAATTTTAATAATTTAACTTAAACCTCTGTTTATATAATTTTAACTAGGGAAGTATATAAAAAATAGTAGTACCTACCTAGATATTAAATTACTTTTTTCCCTCAGGGCTCGTTTGCGGCCTTGCCGCCCCGATAGCACTGCAACCCATTCCAAAATCACTGTGCCTTTAACTAGCCTGCACAGCGATTGGTAGGGTGAAGATTTATATTGCTCTGTCTCCGGTCTAGACTGACCGTAGATCATTTGTCTTTTGCGTTCCAGAGCTTTACACTCGCACAAGATGTGCTGGGCTTATTCCTCCCCCTCGCCGCAGAGTCTGCATGCGAGGTCCCCTTCGAACCGCCCGATTTTATGCAGGTGTTTCATAACGGCCATATGTCCCGTCAAGAAACCTGCTGTGTTTCTGAGCTGTCCTCTGCTAATATTTAGCAGGTCCACAGCTCTATTTGAACTGGGTTTGTCAATTATTGACTTCCCATGTCTGAGCCCTGGATAGTCTGCCCAGTGCACCTTGTGTTGGTTTCTGACCCAGGACTTAATGGCTCTCCTGGAAGTGCTCTTTGTCCCGCCCAGAGCCGGTTCTAGTCCCATAAATGGTTCTGCTTACCCTCTCTTCGCGAGACTGTCAGCTTTTTCATTGCCTTTGACCCCCGAGTGACCCGGCACCCAGATGAGGGTCACCTCATTCTGCCCAGCCAGGTTGCTCGTCCCGTCTCGGCACTCACTCACCAGTCAGGAATTTACCCGTGGGCTACTTAGTGCCTTGAGGGCTGCCTGGCTGTCTGTGGCTATGAGGATCCGCTTGTTGGTGTAGCCCCTCCTCTTGTACTCCCGCACACAGTGCAGGATAGCGTACATTTCGGCCTGAAACACCGTTGCATGGGCTCCGAGGGAAATACTATGATTTGCCCTCGGTCCTTCCGAGTAAACACCTGCCTCCGTCCCACGCTCCCCGCCGGATCCGTCCGTGAACCAGACGAGCGCGTCCCGTGGTATGCCCGGCGTCTCCTCCCGCCATGCCTCTCGGTCGGGGATTTCCACCGTAAAGTTGTTTTCCCTGCAGATTCGCGGGCTCCCGAAGTCTGACCTCATTTCAAGCATGGGCTCCTTCACGATCTCCTGAATTTTGCAGTGGCCCCTGAAGCCTGGGTTGATCTTCAGTCTACCATCGCAGGCTAGTCTTATTAAAGTACTTACTGAATTGGTTTGAGATAGGTATATTTCTTCTTAAAATAATTATGTTTTCACTTTCGAAATACCTACCAGTGAATTCTGTATAGAATTCACAGGTAATACATACAATATTTTAAATACCGTGAACGTGAAGAATGGGAAGCTTAATATTTATACATAATGAAACGTCGTTCTACATTACTTTTAAACAAATTGAATCACTTTTATTAATTTTTTTATTTATTAGTAGATATTCGCATGCTAAAATTTGGCGCTTTTGGACGCAAGCTTTGTCCCGGTAATACAAAAAAAATGTTCCAAGGCTGACATTTTACTAGTTGGTTGTACATTGTACACAGCTTTATCTATAAAATTTTCTGTAAACTAGAGAGGTGTCGTGACAACATACTACCTGGTCCTGCACCGAGGTGGAGTCCCTGTTGCATCTCTCATAATGTCTGACCTGCAATAACTTCCATTGTTTAGATTTTTATCTACGATTTATTTAAATAGCATAGCAGTACAGATAACGTCGTATGTCTTGTCCAACATTGTAGATATTGCATTCTGAAGTGATGTCGAGGATTATTGTATTATTAATTTCAAATAACTTTATTTTCCCTTGATCAAACGACTTGAAATTTGGTACACAATCACGTCTGTCTAAGTTCTTTTCAGTTGTAGATTTTTGTTTCAATCACTTAGAAATTTTTTTAAATATTTCATTAAGAAAACTTTGCCGTTAAGATTTGATGAACGAACTCATCCAAGCCATTAGCAAAATAAGGTTAATTCCTAAATTTTGTCCAAATCAGAGAAGTATTTTTTGTTTGCTGTGCGTTTGTGATTTCTTATTGGTTTGCGTGGACTGCAGTTTCGAACCGTCCCGGTTCATCATCAGCACGCTACTGACTGTTATCGCTCTTGTGTGGTCTACATCTGAGATTGTACGTGGCGCCTGCGCCGTGAGCTTCTATTGCTCGGTTTACTGTTCTCTGATTGGTTGTGCCTTCGGACTGTGTCGTGTGTATCGGTCTCCTGTCTTGATCACTGTGGTTTGATAATTTGTATGGCCTTTATTAAGTTTTGTTTAAATGTTTGTACTTGGATTTGTTCTGGCATTAATTGTTTCTTATTGTTTGTTTGTTGAATGTAGTATTGTTCCCAGATTTCAATTTTTTGTGGTCTTTAACATGTTTCATTAGTTGTAATTGGGTGATGTCTGGTTTTTGGTGTTTTGTGTTGTGAATGGCAATACGTTCACTTCAGATATTCGGCTTTTAACTGTCCTCCATTTCAAATGAGAAATTTTTATTTGTATTGCTGTTTGTCCATTGCGTTAATTAAAGTTTTAATGCTTCTAATTCTGCATTCACCCATAGAGTGCAAGGAAACAAAAGCGACAGTCGATGAAAACAGCCACTATGATAGATTTCTTGTAAAGTTCAGGTCCTGTTGTAAAAGACAGAACGAAGCCCCTGAAGATGGCCAGATATATGGGCCGAAACGCGTAAGGCTTTTACTAAATAAATTCAGTCTCTCTCTCTCTCTCTCTCTTTTATAGATATCTGCACGGGCACTGCTCAGAGGAGCTTTCCTCCATAGTTCCCCCACCTGCTGCCCCCAACAGATTTACCAGGGGAACAGAGCGAATGCACCCTTTTACTGTCCAGGTCACCAGACATAGAACATCTTGTTATGCCCGCTCTTTTGTCCCGAGGACTTCCAAGTTGTGGAATTCCTTGCCGGCACATGTTTTTCCTTCTCCTCCGAACCTCCAAACTTTCAAGTCAAGAATTAACAAGCTGCCTCTTTCCTCATTGTCAACACCCACAGTAAGATAGTATTTAGGCTCTAAGCCCTCGTGGTGTGTTGTTGAAATTAAACATAAATAAAAAATAGCCTTGTTCTGTTCTTTTTTACCTTGGAAATATCTTATAGCTAATTTCAACTTAATCAAAAGAAAAACTTCATGAAAATACGACCGAAATAAGACGACATCGACTTTATATTGTAAATGACTCGATATTTCCTTAATGTATTATTGCTAGAAAATAGCAAACTTACACATTTTCCCCGATTGTTTGACTTTAAATATTGCGTTTCAAAAGCCATTATTTCACTTTGTATTTTTATCGGTGTCATCGACATTGAAAAATAAATGTACTTAAAAAAAATGTTTACACAACTAGTTGGTTTTTACTCATATCTCAATGTCTGGTCTATTTCTAAATTAATTCTTAACCATCTACATATCAAATGTAAAACAAATGAGTATCGTGCACGCCTAATACATAGGCGGTCATGAACGTCCTCCAAACCAAAGAAAACAAAAGCGGATAATGGTTTTCTGATAGGTTAAACACGGTGTGGTGTTTACAGGTGAGGGTAAACTTGTAGTCGCGTTATGGGGCGGAGGGTGGTTTATCCCCTGCGCTATCATTTGGGGCATGATAAGGGAAAGCCCGTGCATGCAGCAGCACTATCGAGACCCCATCTCTTGTCAACATTGCTTACCAATGTTCACGGGCAGTATAAACACCACCGACCTCATCATATTATGGTGTATTAAACAGCGAACACTGCAAGGTACATCATCATCGTTATTATTATTCTGAAACAATAATGGTGCAATGTCGGACATTGTCATAATGGGCCTAATGATACCGTACTGCATCTCGTACTGTACTTTTCCAATTAAGCTTTATACCTGTGAATTTGTAAGCGACTTTCTGTTTTGTTCATTACGAAAGTACATAGAGGATTTATGAGTACTCTATAGTTATCATGTTTTAGTGAATTTTCTTAAAAACAAATTCACTCTTGAGGAGATCCACACTTTTGAAAATATGAAATTTTTTTTCAAATGAGCGCGAACTAGGACCCCTAGAACCCATATCCAGCGTCAGTATATATATATATATATATATATATATATATATATATATATATATATATATATATATATATATATATATATATATATATATATATATATGTGGCAACGAAACAGACCGATTTGCGTCCAAAGAACTTTTTTTAAAGAAACGCTGAAACACGTGAATTTTAATACTGAGGGGAACATATCTTGACATAAAACTCAACTTTGTCAAATCAACCCCTTAAGGGTGGTGATAACAACCTTTATATTTTAAATAGGAAACATGGGTCGAGTGTTACATTATTTGAAAGCTCTTTCTTTTCTGAATTCAGCACACTAATTTTTTTGAAATTTTTATTAACTTGTTTAAAAATTATTCACAGTTGAAGATGCAAAAACGCATTTCACTCATTCCAATAAGAAATGTGCTGATAGTCAATGTTTTGTTGGTTTGTAAACAAAAAATTGACTATCAGAACATTTCTTATCGGAATTAGAGAAATTCGGTTTATTATTTCAGTTTATAGGTCGGTTTGATACTTGATAGTACTACCGAAAATTAATTTCAAAATGGTGTCTTCTGTAGAAGAAAGAGTTGAAATAATTACTCTTTTTTAAAAAAGCGATGACTGCCAACCGTACCGCAAATTTGTTTAATGAACGACATCCGAACAGACATGTTAACAGAAAATACATTTTGGAGTTAGTTGCAAAGTTTCGACAAAGTGATTCAGTAGCCAACAAAAAACGGGATCCTGAACGTGAATTTTCGGTTAGAAATGAGGCTACTGAGATTGAAGTTGTAGGACAAATTGCTGCAGACCCAACTTTGAGCACGAGAAAATTGGCCACTGTTTCAAACATCAAAAGAAGAACTATTGAGCGAATATTGAAGCGTCATAAATTCCACCCGTATAAAATTCATCTTGTACAACAACTGAATGAAGATGATTTTGATCGGCGACTGGAGTTTTGTGAAGTTATGACTGCACTAATAGCTGATAATGGGAACTTTCTGTTCAATATCTGTTTTTCAGACGAGTGTACGTTTTTATTAAACTCTACAGTCAATCGTCATATTGGGCAGATAATAATCCAAGAAATGTTCACGAAGTCCACACTCAAACTACACAGAAATTGAATGTCTGGACTGGCATTTTTGGAGACCTTTTAATCGGACCAATTTTTTTTAATGACAATTTGACTAGCGAAACGTATTTGAAGTTACTAGAAGATATCGTTTACCCTCTACTAATTGACATTGTTGAAAATGATGATCAGTATCAAGAAAATCAATTAGTGTTTCAACAAGATAGAGCTCCTCCGCATTTTTCACAATGTGTAAGGGAGTTTTTGAACAGAGAATTTCCAAGACAATGGATTGGGCGTAGAGGTGCTATTGAGTGGCCCCCTAGATCACCGGATTTAACTCCTTTAGACTTCTTTCTATGTGGCCATTTAAAGAGTAGAATTTACGTCCCAAAACCCAAGTCTCTGGAAGAATTACGACGACGCATTGTTGAAGAATGCCGTCTAATAACTCCAGAAATGCTCGAGAATGTCAGAGCTCGTTTTGAACAGAATTTGTAGTTTTGTATGGAAGCTGGTGGTCAACAATGTGAACACTTACTTAACTAAATAAACATTTTTGAACGTTTGGTTGTGTTTTTTATTAGTTTTTTTTTAACAAAAAATTGACGAATTAGTGCATTTCTTATCACAATGAATGAAATACGTTCTTGCAAATCCAACCGTGAATAATTTTTAAACGAGTTAATAAAACTTCCAAAAAAATTTGTGTGCTGAACTCAGAAAAGAAAGAGCTTTCAAATGATGTAACACTCGATCCATGTTCCCTATTTAAAATATAAGGGTTGGTATCACCACCCTTAAGGGGTTGATGTGACAAAGTTGAGTTTTATGTCAAAACATGTCCCCCTCAATATTAAAATTGACATGTTTCAGCGTTTCTTAAAAAAAAATTCTCTGGATGCAAATCGGTCGTTTCGTTTTCAATGCGTCATATATATATATATATATATATATATATATATATATATATATATATATATATATATATATATATATATATATATATATATATATATATATATATATATATATATATATATATATGGAGATTTCCGCGGTCTTTAATGTGAGACATACTTGGTTCTCGGGTTGAACTGCGTTCAGAATTTATCAACACCCGACGTTTTGGCTTCTGCTTTGGAGAGAGATAAACGAAATATGTAAGGATATGAATTCTAAGGCATCAATCTGCCTACTTCTTAGAGCGGTGGACAAAGGTGGGTTGGGTTGTTGTAGCGCGATTATGGGACCTCAATCTGCCTACTCCGCAAATCTTGCCGGATTTCGTCTCTAAGGTCTCAGTGTGTTCTACCCTAGGCCTAAGAAAGGTCTCATGAACACACTGAGACCTTAGAGACGAGACGATCTCCGGCGAGATTTTGGGAGTAGGCTGATTGAGGCCCCGTAATCGAGCTACAACAATCCAACCCACCTTTGTCCACCGCTCTAAGGAGTAGACAGATTGAGGCCTTAGAGCTCATGTCCTTACATATTTCCTTTATCTCTTGAAGATGGCTCCAAAGCAGGAGCCGGAATGTCGAGTTTTGATAAATTCTAGACGCAGTTCGACCCGAGAATCAAGTATATCTCATATTTATTTTAGCGTATATTCTCAAAAGAAAAATTGTTTCAAATTTCTGTACGTTATGGTAACGAATAAGGTATTATGTATAATATATGTATTATGGCACCTCATTCGTTAATATATACAATTTTGCTATGAAAACGCACTTGCTGCGTTCACACTTTTCTAAAATAAAATAGTCTTAAGTTTCCTACAGGTATGTCAACATTTCAGCGAATCGTAAAATGAAAAATTCACTAATGAGGAGATACGTATATATATATATATATATATATATATATATATATATATATATATATATATATATATATATATATATATATATATAAATGTTTGTGTCTGTGTATGTATTGTTTGAAAATGTACAACAATTTTCCGAAGATAAACTTAAAATGTTTCCGAAAAAACTGGTTTCCCAGCCAACGAACTTTAGGTTAATAGAAATTTGAGTTATTGAAATTTGAAGCATTGAATGAAAATTCTCTACCAAAACGCATTTACTGCGTCTCGATTTTTTTCTTACACACTTGCATAATATTTTGATGAAAATGACAAAATCCAATAATATAAGGGTGTCCTAAAAAATTGTAGGTATCACCAACGACTTATGGGCCTACTACTTGTCAAAATAATTTTATAAGATGCAACTCAAGACACCCTATAATTCACGTATACATTTTTTTCTCGTATCTTGTATAATAATTATTATATTTGGCTTTACCATAGAAATGCGTCATCCTGTATATATGTAAAAAGATAAAAACTGAAACTGAATATGGATTCTAGGGGGCCTAGTTTGCTCTTATTTAAAGAAATATTTTTAAAGTTGAAAAGTCGCGGAATCTACACTAACGATTTTTTTTTGCTCAAATCATCCCCCATTCATTCCCTGCCCCCTCAAGCCATTTTACCCAAAAACAATCCGAACCGTCCTTTTGACGGGTGCTAACCGTGTGCCAAATTGGGAGACGATATCTCAATTCGTTCTAAAGTGATCGTGGCTACTAACAGACAGACATACAGACCGACAGACACAAAAAATTAAGGTTATCAAATCATGTTATCTATATGTTTTGAAACTTTTTTCGACGTTTAAGCGAAAACACCTTTTAGAAATGTTTGTCGCCGATGCCATACTTCCACACGTATTGACGATGTGGAAGTAAAATAAATATTTCGGGACGCAGCAAGTGCGTTATAGTAGCGAATTTTCATAAGAATTGTACACTATAATTATACGGCATATTATTAAAGTTAATGCTTTAAACTTACACAGA
The DNA here is from genome assembly GCA_964006375.1 of Tillus elongatus. Classification (NCBI taxonomy): domain Eukaryota; kingdom Metazoa; phylum Arthropoda; class Insecta; order Coleoptera; family Cleridae; genus Tillus; species Tillus elongatus. The sequence goes on from OZ023264.1 coordinate 13,059,846, forward strand.
ACTTGAAGAACGATTTTATATGTCCTAGTGTTACCATCGATATATCTCTATTATCAAAAAAATCTTCGGTTCTAACCCCTTTTGAGAAAAATGCCCAAAACTCAATTTTCTAGGAAGCTAAAGAACTAAACTTTGCTATATCTGTCGATAGTGTAAGTCTCTTAAAAAGAAACTTGTATTACAAATTTCATTAAAGTATATATATATATATATATATATATATATATATATATATATATATATATATATATATATATATATATAACGGGTGGACCATTTAAGATTTGGAATTTGAATCGGCTATAAAAAAATTAATGAATATTTTTTCAAAGTTATGAGTCTATTAGAAAGATTGAACCTTTCCATTTAGGAATGGAAGACAACATCATTCGAATGACTGCCACGGCTAGCCTTATAATACCGCATTCGATCAGCCCAATTTTTCAGTACATTTTCGATTGTTTGTGCCTCTATTTCTTCAATGGAAACTTCGATTTCATGTTTCAAGTCGTCAATCATCTCTGGATGGTTAGCGTAACACTTGTCCTTAATGCTTCCCCACAAAAAAGGTCCAACGGAGTCAATTCGCAGCTTCGAGGTGGCCAATTGACATCAGCATTTCGGCTGATTATGCGATCTTCGAAAACAGTGCGCAAAAGATCGATTGTTACGTGGGCTGTTTGGTACGTTGCGCCGTCTTGTTGAAACAAACTGTCGTCTATGTCATACTCTTCAATTTTGGAAAACAAAAAATCTCTTAGCATGGCGCGGTAGCGATCGCCATTCACCGTAGCAGCGTTTCCCTGCTCATTTTCAAAGAAAAATGGCCCAATAATGCCGCCAGACCGAAATCCGCACCAGACAGTCAATCGTTTTGAATGCGTTGGTTTCTCCACGATAACGTGTGGATTTTCTGAGCCCCAGATATGACAAATTTGCTTATTGACGTATCCTCCGAGGTGGAAATGAGCTTCATCTGAAAAGATGATTTTTCGGTAAAAATGCTCATCTTCGATCAAGCGGTCTTCGGCCCATTGAGCAAACCGAAAACGCATCGGATGGTCATGCGGCTTCAGCTCTTGCACTAATTGAACTTTGTAGGCATTCATACCGAAATCTTTATGCAACATTCTTCTCAAAGAAGTGCGTGAAATGTTCAATTCTTGAGAACGATGACGAGTTGATGTTGATGGTTGTTCACGCATACTATGAGCAACAGTAGCGATGTTTTTGGTTGAGCGCACTGGACGAGTACGTGCACGGGTTCTTTTATTCAACGACGATCCAGTTTCACGAACTCGCTTCACAAATTGATCCACAAACTGCGTTTTTGGCACATCCTTTCTGTCAATTTTTTTTTTCGTAAATTTCTTACAGTTTGAGTAGAAGACTCACCATTTTGGAAATAAGTTTTTAATATTTCCCAACTTTGTTCAAGCGAAAATCGACCCATTTCATAAATGTCAAACATAAAACTAACTGTCTGTCCTATCAGAAACCTTCCAACCTCAAAATAACCTATAGTTCCAATTCCAAAGGTTAGTTGGCCCACCCTTTATATATATATATATATATATATATATATATATATATATATATATATATATATATATATATATATATATATATATATATATATATATATATATTAAAAATTTTAACGGACCTTGCTTTTGGGTTCTAAGGACGCAAATTCGCGCTCATCTGAAGAAATGTTTTCAAAAGCTTTTCATCGTGACCTCTCTATTAGCGAATTTTTCCTAATGATAATTAGCTAATATACTTTTCCTCAAAAACTACCCAACCGATTTTCAGAAGCTGATAGTTTTAAATAAGTAAATTTGATTAGCTTTAAAATGAGGTGGCGCTCAATACACCTTACCGTTTAAAATTTCACAGGTGAAACTTACCCCCGCTAGGGGAATGAACTGATAGGGTTGAAAATATCGGCGAAACTTATTCCTCTCTAAATAAAAATCGACTTGTGCAAGCGATTTTTTCAAATAACAGGAAATATGAAAAATCGGGTCTGTTTCGTTTTCGCTGCGCCACTCTGTATATAATTTGCGTACCATAAATACGTAGAATAATTGTATGAAAATTCACAACCGTAACACCCTGGCTACGACCAGACTTTTTTAAGATCAGTATGCCGTAAGATCCGTTTATGACGGGAAATTTTTTTCCAGGAATCATCATAGAAAGGTATATATTCTGATAAGTACAGTTGGAGAACCCAAATCACCACAACACATCTTTTTAAAAACCTTACGATCGTTTCACTAACCACGTTAGCAACATCAGATGATGAAAAAACTCTAAACTAAATGAACAGCTACAAATGTGTTTATATGATACCTAGATAGACGAACTAAACCGAAGGTAAAAATTTTTTAGTCGGAGACCCATCGTTTGCCTATTGTGTCTATATTGAACAAACGAGGTAGACGAACTACTTTAATCTCCTAGTTGAGTAATTTATGAGCTTTTATCTAATTTAAAGGATAATGGGCTTAAAATGAAAGGTGCCGCGTTATTTAAGGAAGCCAAAGTTCTTTCTTAATCTATAAACTCATTATGTGAATATTGGAGCCTGTGATGAGCAGCTACAAGCACATCTGGCGACAAATCAATAACTGCCGCACATATCTTTTAAAGCAAAAACGACCGTTTCGCACACAATGTTAACTTCAGCAGAGGATGAATATTCTAACTAAAATTCTACATAAAAACGATGGGTCTCCGACTAAAAAAAAATGCCTTCGGTTTAGTTCGTCTATCTAGGTATCATATAAATACAGTTGTAGCTGTTAATTTAGTGTAGAATTTTTTCGTCCTCTGATGATGCTAGCGTGGTTAGTGAAACGATCCTAAGGTCTTTAAAAGAATGTGTTGTGGTGATTTTGGTTCTTCAAGTGTACTTATCAGTGCTCATCACAGGTTCCAGTTTACACATAGTGAGCTATATATTCTGTAAAAAGTATCCTGTTTTTACTTGCTATCCCTTAAAGCACGCAAAAATATTAAGATAATGTTTTCGTTTCAGCAAGTTGCAACACCCACTGTGGTAAAGAAAATTCTACGTTTCAAACAAGAGAACCCTGGAATGTTCGCCTGGGAAATCAGAGAACAGTTGATATCTCAGCGAGTGTGTGAGCCACACAATATCCCATCTGTCAGTTCTGTCAACAGGATATTAAGGAATAGTGGCGTGTGGCCAGACCCACCTGAACTGTTCCATCACCAGAGGCCGCCTCATTCAGGTAATATACATGAAAATTTCAAAGGTCATTCTTCAAAATCTATAAAACTAAAATATGGCAAAATATACAAGGTGTCACAATTTTCTTGTACCGACACCAACTCTATTACATGGTCACAACGTGTGGAAGTATCTCATCGGCGACAAAAATTTCAAAAATTTTTTCCGCTTAAACGTCGTAAAAAAGGTCAAAACAGATAGAAAACATCATTTGGGAACGAATTGTTTTTGTCTGTCGGTCTGTCAGTATGTGTGTCTGTCTGCTTGTAGCCACGAGTAAAAAGGAACGATTTTTTTGCCTGTCGGTCTGTGGGTCTGTCGGTCTGTATATCTGTCTGATTGTAGCCACGATAACTTTAGAACGAACTTAGAGATCGTCTTAAAAATTGGTATACAATTAGCACCCCACGAAGTGACTGTTTGGATTGTTTTTGGGTAAAATCGCTTTTGGGGGTAGGCGATGAATTGGGGGTGATTTGGTGAAAATTGACATTTTTTCGTCTAAATTCGAGTAATAGAACGTTTTAGGGTTTACTTATTTAAAAACTTTGAATTTCATCAAACATCTGGTATTCTGTGCTGAAATTAAATGAGGGGTTGAGTGTGTGGGGTTGGGATATTGTTGACAAAAATTTGGAATTTTTGTTTTGCTAAAACGGCATAAAAAGTCTCAAAACACATAGAAAACACGGTTCGGATTGTTTTGGGTAAAATTGCTTTAGGGGATAGGGGATGAATTGGAGGTGATTTAGTGAAAATCGACATTTTTTCGTCAAAACTCGAGTAATATAACGTTTTATGGTTTATTTATTAGAAAACTTTTAATTTCATCAAACATCTGGTATTCTGTGCCGAAATAAAATTAGGGGTTAAATATGTGGGGGTGGAATATTGTTGACAAAAATTCAGAATTTTTCTTTTGCTGAAACGGCGTAAAAAGTCTCAAAACACATAGAAACCTTGATTCTGGAACGAAATTTTTTTGTCTGTCGTACAGTCAGTCTGTCCGTCTGTCGGAATGTACGTCTGTCTATTTAATAGGCGTAATAATTTTCTAACGAATTGAGATATCATCTTCAAAAGAACGCTTCGAATTGTTTTTGGATAAGATCGCTTCAGAGTGTGGGGGATTTGGTGAAAATTGAAATTTTTTCAATAAAACCCGAGTAATATAAGGTTTCAAAAGTTTATGGGTACAGGAATACAAATATTTTCTTTGTGGTCAAGTCATGGGCCCTAAATTCATTCCATGAGAATGTATTTCCGCAGCAAATAAATTATCACAGCTATGTGGAAGTTATGATTCAATTTGCACCACTATTTTTTTAGGCGGCAACCCACTATTTATATAATATTTTTCAATTTTTGAGTTTCGGTTAATATGATTTATAGCTTCCGTGATTTTGTTTCGCCATTCATTGATATTTTGTGGTGGATCGAATTTATACACATCTTTCTTCAGAGTACCCTAAAAATAAAAATCCATGGGTGTCATATCAGGACTTCGAGCACACCAATGAACCGGCCCATTATTACAAATGACACGATTATTAAGATTTTGGTACAAAAATTCTTTGACGATCCTACCCTTGTGAGCTGGGCAACCGTCTTGTTATTACCAAATCTCGTCTAAATTATCATGAACCCTTCTAATTGTTGGTAAGATATAATTTCTCAATAGATTAAGATACCTTTCCCCCGTTTAATTATTTTCAAAAAAGAACGGACCAACAATGAAGTTACCTGAATTTTTTTTAAATTAACTGTCTAATCTACAAATAAAAATAACAGTTTTTACCTAATAAGCCGCACCAAACATTAATACCAAATCTGTCTTGCAATTGTCTTTTTTCCTTTAGATGGGGATTTTCATTTGCCCAATAATGCCTATTATGGCGGTTATACACACCACAATTTGTAAATCTGGATTCATCAATCGAAATTATTTTCAAATGAGAATTTTCATCTTGCTGACATTGTCCTTGATACCATCTGCAGAATTGAAGTCGCTTAGGGTAATCGTCAACATTTAAGCCTTGTACGATTGTAGGTTTGTATGGATGGTAATAACTTTGTTTTAATACACGGTGTACCTTACTTTTTGGAACGTCAATTTGTTTACCATTAAACCGAACAGATTGCGTAGGGTTTTCTATTGAAACCTGTAAGACATCACTATTTCTTTCTTCATTTCTAGGCATTGATAGTTTCTTTGCGTGGAAGCTACCGTCGTTCAATAGATTGGTCATTATCCTGCGAAATATTTTGGTGTTTGGCTGTCGTCTTTCTGGGTAGTTGTTTTGATATGAATTTGCAGCTGCCTCATTATTTCGGTTGGAACGAATATAACATTCCAGCATGTCAAAATATTCTTCATCACTGAACATATTGTTGAATAATATTTAAAATAAGCAGGAAGCCAACTATTTAGTACAAAATGTTAACCAACGTGTTAAATACACCTCAAATTGTTCAGATAATTAAGAATGATACTATTCTTAATTGTCGCGATAGTATTATATCCATAGCAACCTTTCTTCTGTTGTTTTTCAGTTGACTTACGTTTAAAAATCAAACAATTTTCAAAGGCGTCTTCGTAAATCATGAATCTGCCTTTTTTTGAGTTCTGTTACTAAATTTAGTTATTTACTAGGTTTATCTATTTTATTAAATTATAACAATTTTTTAGGATAACGTTGTAATGTAAAATATCATTTGTAATAATGGGCCGATTAATTGGTGTGCTCAAAGTTCTTTTTTTTATCGTGAATCATTACGGAAAATGATGTTAAAAGTCTATTGTTAGACTTCATGGCCTACTGCTTTTTGAACACTTTTTTTTGTCATTTGTTTTCTGGTATTGGATTTCATAGCCTAATACCTTCAAAACGGTTTTTCTCAAAATTGTCAATGCAATTACAAAATTTCTCAAACATGTTGTACATCATTGGAAAGCTCTTTTCACAGGCTATCACATGAGCAAAACATCTAATATGGCTGCCATAATAAAAACAAACGTTGATACATATAGCTCAAACACAAATGACAATCAAAAGTTGAGAATAGCACAAAAAGATTACTCTCTAAAAAGTGTCCTGATAATGTGCAAGTCTTAGACATATCAGATCAACGCCTACTTAGTTACTGAAGAAAAAAGAAATCGACAAATTTGGTTTTTTTTTCAAAATAACTCGAAAACGAAAAGAAGCAGGGGAAAATACAAGTCACATTTGGAACGAGCATGAAATTCTACAAAACATTGCTAATTTAACCGTCTCCCTATCTCTAAGAATAACGGAGATAGCAATACATTCCCATCCAGTTTGGGACACACTGGTATATATATATATATATATATATATATATATATATATATATATATATATATATATATATATATATATATATATATATATATATATATATATATATTTGTATTTAAAACTGGCCCTGATTATGGGTTCTAGGGCTCCTAGTTCGCGCCCATTTAAAAAGTTTTTTACAAAAGATCTGCTTATTAGCGATTAAAGCAATAATGGTAATTATATATATATATATATATATATATATATATATATATATATATATATATATATATATATATATATATATATATATATATATATATGACTGTTGACTGTTACAAAAACTGATGGTGGTAGGTCAAAACTATTACCTTTTATAAGAGGGTAACTGAACTAAATCCACTACAAAGCTTATCTTTAAAATCATCGTAGTCACTTATCAACAACACCCGATCTCTTAATTAAGATGTCCAATCAGCCACCAACGCAGCGAGTGGTTAAAAGGAACACATAAATAAAAGTCACCGAACATACCTGTTTCCTTCTTCATTGATGTTTCCTTCACTGCTTAAAGCAACGTGACAACATTCGGGAGGTTTAATTTACTGAGATGAGGATTATAAATGTATATAACTGTATCCGCAATTAATCTCGAGGGGCTAGCAGAAATCGCTCTTAATTATTAATTAAGAATTCCAAAGTTTGTGGGAAGAAAGTAAATAAATGGCACGTGTCAAGCATATAAATAAGCAGATGGTTATATGTTTATTTAACCCGAGGAAGTCTTGATGATTAGATAAAATATATAGTGTGTAACAAAAGATACTGGACAAGCTTCTTCGGTTAACAATTACGTGGTTATGTAATCTAAAATATTGTTTTGGGGGTAATGAAATATAAATAGACATGACATAAAAATTAACAGTGTCAAATATTAAAAAAAAAAGTCTGGACGCAGCCAGTGCGTTATGGTAGTGAATTTTCATTAAAATGTTTTTAATAGCAAATATGTGTTTTTTTAAACATGCATCAAATATGGTTACCAGTATAACCTAAATAATAAAAACAATGTGCCATGTTTCATCAAAATAACTTTATTGTTTGAAAATGTACAAAAATTTCCGAAAGTAAACTTAAAGTGTTCCCGAAATAACTGCTTAACCTTATAGGTTGATCGCAAATTAGGCTATTCAAATATGAAGCATTGGATCAAAATTAGCTACCATAACGCACTTGCTGCGTCCAGAATTTCTTTTCTTACAAACATGCATTATATTTCGATGGTAAATACAAAAATGCAATAACATAAGGCGTGTTTGATTAAATGAGGCGTGATTGTAAAAATAAATTTTTAAGATGTAGCTCAAGACACCCTATAATTAATGTATACAATTTTTTTTCATATCTTGTATAATAACGAATATATTGAGCTTTATTGATTTTTAACGAAAATTCGACAAAAATTATATACCAATAAACGATAAAGCTCTATAGCTAAGGCTACTGCCCAGCATCAGAGAAAGGGTCTATTTGAAATGTATTTTCTGGAAATATTTTAGTAAAATGAAGGACAGTGACGGTTGAAACTAAGACTTGAGGGTTTGTAAAACATCCTTCTTGAGACATTTTATTTCCATAGCCCGTATTAGATTCGAGTTCTTTGCCTAAATGTTGCCAATTTTGACGTTTTAAATCGCAACTTTGACGTTTTGAGGAAAACCCCAATTCATTTTTCTTTAAATGCCTGTAACTTTTTTGTCTTTTGATCTATAGAGCTAAATTTTGGTAGGTCACTTACCTATAAGAATATAAAAAACAGTGGTTGCTCTTGCTTTGTTAATTCCGGAGATATAATTTTTTTAAGAAAAGAAACACAAAATTTCTCGGGAAAACCTGCGCCGAATTTCCCGGCTAACGAAGTTATCCAAGCCATTTACAAAAGAGGTATTCACCAAATTTAATCAAAATCGGCCAATTATTTTTTGACTTATCGGTGTGATAAATATATATATATATATATATATATATATATATATATATATATATATATATATATATATATATATATATATATATAAACAATTAAAAATTGAAACTGAACCCGGATATGTGTTCCGGGGGGCCTAGTTGAGGTGTCCCCCCTAAGGCCAATGGACTTAACAATCTTTATCTAATTAGGGTCAAATCAGCCCATTATTACTACAAACAACGCTGCCAAATTTCAAAACAATCGGTGAGGAGATATTTGAATTATATTTAAAAAATCGTTATTTTACAAAAAAAATTTACACCCTGTATCTTGGAAACAATGCATTTTGGCACCTATGTTTATGGGAACTTTTTTTCATAAAATGACCTGGGAAATCAACCCCTTAAATATTGCCCCGTCTTTTTTAAACACCCTGTATATATATATATATATATATATATATATATATATATATATATATATATATATATATATATATATATATATATATACTTTCGAAAGCGTTCAGCTGTCCTGGTTGTCTAACATTTTTGATTAATGTTAGGTTCTCTTCATCTACGTGGTGATTTTTATCTCAAATATCGCAGTCTACACATGACCTATCTATAGTACCGTATCTTAGTTGTGCGAAATGTTTTTAAAATTTTATTTCAATATATCTTTTAGTTTGCCCGACGTATTTAAGATCACAATCTTTACAACCTATTTCATATATTGCCGACATTTAGCGGTACTACCCTTGTCATTTAGGTTATGTAGCAAATTTTTTACAATATTTCAATATCTCTTGTTTTTTATCTTGAAAATTCTATCCAGGACCGTGTGATTTGCGGTTCAATGTAAGCAAAGAAAGTTTTTTTTCTGTTTTCTTTTTTGTAAAGGTGGTTGATTCCAGTAACATTTTCTTTGTTTTCTGTTTGTAGATTAATGTATCCACTAGGCAAGCAGTGCATCTGTTATGTTCAGCTACATTCTAAATATACCCTAACTCTTTGCTATATCTATTTTTACTTAAATGAAAATGTATTAACCTATTTACTATAAAATTCAAACTACCAATTTTTGTGGCTGACGTATTCGTAATCTTAAACTTTATTAAGATTTCTTATGCTACAAACTACTATAAAGCCAGCCGTGACTCAATTGTAAGTGCGGTAGACTAACGAATATGAACACCAAGGTTCCGTGGTTTCAAATCCTACTACCGGCAATAAAATATATTCGACGATGTGATTTGAACTAGTAATATAATCTTCACTCAACCCATTATCACCCAAAGCGACAATGGTCCAAGGGTAATTTCGCAGATTATGCTACCCTCTGCTCCCAAGAAAAAAACTTGAAACATGCTTTGAACCTGCCTGGTATGCATAATCTACCAGAAACATATTGTGGTGTCTCCGAAGAAACTCAGGGGTCCAGAGAAAATAGGAGTGCTGGGCGGGGAAAAAGATGAAAGATATTAATACAAATAGTGAAAGAAAAAAAACAGCTTAGTTAAACTTCGATAAAGCACTTTCTTATATTTTGTATTTATACTTTTTTTAACCTTCTACCGAGCCCAGCACCCCTTTTAGCACCGAGTCTTGTTTCTGTTGTTCAAATTTGTCTTATTTTACAACCCTAAATAGTTTTTTTCTGTTGAGTGTAGCGATTAAGAAAATAATGCATTTACTGACGATGATGGAGACTCCGAAACACTATATCTTGGCTGTATTTTTAAACTATATTTAAAATAAATTTTTGATTTTCTAAGCTATATTGTTCTAGTAGTCTTTTTTATTATTACAGATTCTGTCTTAAGAAGTGATATGTATACCAAAGCTTCAACGGCGATAAACCAAAACTTACCATATTTCTCCACAATCCACGATACGAATTACACAAACAACAGACTAGTCGCCCTACAACACCAACTGCACGTGGCCACCGGAAGCACCATAGATCCATCCACTGGAAACAACTGGACCAGTCTGATAATGCCCTACAGTCAACCCAGCATTGACTCAACCAGTCCAGAAATTCAAAACCAACACAAAACCTACATCAAAGAGGAGATAATAATAGACAAACCTGAAGAAAGAAAATCCACCATTAAGAAGAACCCTTACTCCATAGAAGAACTACTAAAGAAGCCGGATAAGAAAACGAAACCACCAATACCGTTTGTTGGTATTGAACAACCTTACGGTGTTCTTCTAACGAATGATGATTTTCAAGGAGGTAAATATTGTAATGACAGTGACAGTGATATAGAAAAAGACATTAAAGTAGATGATGAGTGAACTTGAGTCAAAGACATTAAAGTTGTTGATTTAGTGAAACCTGTTAAATAATAGGATCTCCCACGGAATATTTGTTTCTTAGTCAAGAGCTCTTTAAATATGCCATAAGTCATGTATATTACGCTTAAAAGTAACTTTGTCTGTTTTCTTACATTTTTACTTTGCCTATTGTAAGATTATTTAAATTAATTTGTATGTTATAGCAATGGGTTTCTCAAAAACAATATATTTTAAGTAAAAAATCGTTACTTAAAGAGGATTATATGTCCATACTTTGGTTTTACGGTTTGAAGTACTACAGTAACATGGTCTTTTTGCTAACAAAGCTAGCACACCAAAGTGCGCGCGAATCGGTGTTTTTAGTGAATTTTTATTTAAAAAAATTCACTAATAGAGAGGTATCGATGGTGAGACTTTGCAAAAATTCTTTCAAATGAGTCTGAACTAGGACCCCTAGAACCCATATCCGAGGTCAGTTTCAACTTTTATATGTTTATTTATATATATATATATATATATATATATATATATATATATATATATATATATATATATATATATATATATATATATATATATATAGGTCTCCGTATGATAACTCAAACAATAATTAACCGATTTTGATAGAACTTGACAAGTGGCTTTCTTTTATTAATGTCTTGGATGAGTTCGTTAGCCAGAAAAATCGGACGGGGTTTTCAGGGAAAATTTTGAGTTTTCTTTCGAAAAATTTTTTCTCTGAAAGTAACTAAGCTGTTTAAATGAAATTTACTATATATGTTTCCTTTGGAGAGATATTACTATGTACTGAAATTCAACTTTCTAAGTTTATAAAAAATTGAGTTATTCAAATTTTAAATTTTCTTCCGAAATTTTTTTTTCTCCGAAAATTACAAAGTTATTTTAATGAAATTTGGTAGATATGTTGCATTAGGAGAGACCTTACTACACACCAAAATCAAACTCTCTAAGTTTATAGAAAATTGAGTTATTCAAATTTGAAGCATTTAATATTTAACATGAAGTTTTTACCACAGAAATTGTAGAATCGACGAGACGATTTTCACGTCTCTAGTATCAGGATCACATGACAGGATAGGCAGTGGAAGTGTTTAAAACTAATGTTGTACATGCTAGTTTGTTATTCTGCAAATGATGTTTTCAATTTGTTTTCAATATATGATGAATGTAACAGAATAGTTGAGACAACAGTTAGAACATTTAACAACAGATTCCTTTATTTGGCTCCAATGAATAGAACAAAATTCAGCAGAATTAAAAGTAAGTCGTCAAGTTATGGAATAATACTGACACGACGCGTTGTTAAACGTTTCAAAATTGAAGACAATGAAAGGAATGAAATTATAGTTTTTGCATATTTTGAAGCATGTCTACAAAGTTCGTTAAGAAGTAGGTCTCAAGATTTGGGTTTATATATCTGGGCAATACACAGAATATGGAGAAAGCACAATATGCATAATTAGTGAATTTTTATTTTAAAAAATCGATGGTGAGACTGCAAAAATTCTTTCAAATGAGTGCGAACTAGGACCCCATATCCGGGGTCAGTTTCAATTTTTATATGTTTATATATATATATATATATATATATATATATATATATATATATATATATATATATATATATATATATATATATATCCGTCTGATAACTCAAAAAATAATAAACAGATTTCGATGAAACTTGGCAAGTGCCTTTCTTTTATAAATGGTTTGGATGAGTTCGTTACGCATAAAAATCAGACGGGGTTTTCCGGAGAAAATTTGAGTTTTCTTTCGAAAAAAAAATGTTTTCTCCGAAAGTAACAAAGCTGTTTTAATGAAATTTACTATATATGTTGCCTTGGGAGAGATATTACTACGTACCAAAATTCAACTTTCTAAGTATAGAGAAAATTGAGTTATTTAAATTTTAAATTTTCTTTTGAAAAAAAAATTTTTCTCCGAAAATTACAAAGTTATTTTAATGAAATTTTGTGGATATCTTGCCTTAGGAAAGACCTTACTACGTATTAAAATTAAACTCTCTAAGTTTATACAAAATTGAGTTATTTAAGTTTGAAGCATTTAATAAAAATTCACTACCATAACGCACTTGCTGCGTCCCGAGTTTTTAATAACCTCAATGTCTACCAGGTATAGTTTAACTATCCCTTGTTTTCCAGGGCGAGTCTATTCTTCATTCCTTGCTACTATAATGAAAGGCTACATAAATACAGGGATGCTGTATTATCGCAGGTACTCTGGAGACTGGGAAGTGGGAAATGTTCAGATGCAAAGATGACATTGGCAAGAGGTGATCTCAAAAAGTGTTTATGCAACAACAAAATAATAAGTTAATGAAAAAAGAATTCGGGACGTAGCGAATTTTCATTAAATGCTTCAAATTTGTGTAACTCAATTTTCTATAATTGTAGAAAATTGAGTTTTGGTATGTAACAAGGTATTTACGATGGCAAGATATCAACCAAATTCAAAATAACTTTGTTATTTTTTGAGATACAAATTTTTTCAGAAAAATCAATTTTTTTGTTAGAAAAACTGGTCCGATAGTGCTGGCTAACGAACTCAGTCAAGCCATTAATATAGGAAAGATTCTTGCCGAGTTTCATCAAAACCGGTTAAAAACTTTTTGAGTATATATATATATATATATATATATATATATATATATATATATATATATATATATATATATATATATATATATATATATATATATATATGGGCAACAACACCACTCTATGGCCCAGAGTGCATTAACAAAAAGCCATGTAAGAAATGAACTTGGTACTTCGGAGAGGAACCAAATGCTGTCATGCTGGAGGAAAACACCAGGCTTAAAACAGGTAAAACGGTTCATCAGCACATCAACAGAGAAGTCTGAACTGTTTTTTGAATTGAAGAGTAACGACTTGAGAATAATCACATAACTTTTCACAGAATGCTGCCCAGTAAGGTTTACCTTATGAAAATGAGTAAGGTGGACAATGAAAACTGGATATACTACACTGAAGCAGCAGAAACAACAGAATATTTGCCATGCGCTCCAATACCTTGTAGGGTTACCTTAACACCCCAGGAAAAAGGTAAACTAGTTCCCAAAAATATGTTAGACTGCATAAAAAGTTGGAACTTTTTGGGCACCTATCAGGCCTCCAATCCATAATGTGAATTTATTCTCCGTCCTGATAAATGCTGTATAGCCCCGTTGGTTCAACCGCTTATAAAGTTAATGTTATAGGCACAAATATTGTCTGTTGTAAGTTCATCTAAGGGCATACAATAGAATTCGTTTCTTCTCCAACACCCTCCGCTCTCCGGTCTCCAGCTTCCATAAGCTTGGTAGATAAACAAAAGAGTAGACAAACGACAACGTTGCAGTTCTCAGCAAACAAGCGTATTACAACATTTCTACAAAATCCAAACCGAATAAGACGCCAACTTCTGTGAAGTAGTTCAACTGAGTAAGGCTTTCGATAGAATCATACAGTTTTCAAGGTAATACGTAGTTCAAGATCTTACGCAGCACATGTCAGGATAATATTTTTATCTCTGTCGGGGGTTGTTTCCTGTCTACAATATCGCACCCTTAAACAATCTACAATGTGTCTCTTATTATGGACAGATCCAGAACGCTAGGAACAAACACTTTTAATAGACCAGGGTGGGAACATGGGGAGCTGCTCTCGTATACCATTAATTAGTATGAATATTTTTTATAATTATTTTCACCAATTTTTTTGAAAATTCCACTGTAATGTCGTCCAGGGCAGTCACTTTAAGAAGTAAATGTAATTTTGAAGCTGATTTACGGGATATAGGAGTACAAATATTTTAAATCCTGAGACAACTCGATGACGCAACCTTAAAAAGAATTTTTTTGCTGTATTCCGCAAATCAATATGGTCACCATTTTTTCTGTTGTACATACCGAATATAAAATTTTTTGTATTAGGATTACGATTACCACATACATTTTTGGTGATTATTGCACCACGTTAAGATGCCATTTGTAAATATTATGTAAAAATAATTATATTTTAGTTATTTATTTATTTATTTCAAATTTATTTATACCGTAGTTTCTTAATTCTATACTTTCGAGTTTATATACCTACAGAGCGTCTAGTTTTTTAGTACATTAATTTAGATAGATAGGTAATTACAAAGTTTTGTCAACAAAGTTAGCTTCATTACAATCTGAATTATACTTAAATCGATTTTGTCACCTGATAATGCTGGTTTCGTCAGCGAAACGATCGTCAGCGAAACAATCTTCAGTAAAAATACACGGTTTTACGATAGTGTACTTTTAAACAGCTTTTATAAACATTTCCAAAGTTAACAGTTTGATCAATTTAGAATTAGAAAAAATAGTGCTACAAATTGAATCATAACTTCCACATAGCTGTCATAATTAATGTTATCGTGAAAGACGAATACAGGTAACATTCAGACAGCCAGGAAAGAATTCTGGAGCGTTGCGCTTGATATTTTTTATCTGTAACTCTAACTTTCAGAGTAATCGTGGCAGCTTTAGCATATGAGCGTTTGAGATGCAGCTGCAGATGACTTTGAATTGTCAACTCACAAGTTTTATATATGCTTTAAGGCTTTTTACACCGTTTTTTACAACAAAAAAATCGAAATTTCTGCCACCGATATTCAACCCCCGCACATTCCAGCCCTAATTTAATTTTAGCACAGAATACCTGTTGTTTGATAAATTTAAAGGTTTTCTAATAAACAAATCCTAAAACGTTATGTTAGTCAAGTTTTAATAACGAACCTTCCGGGGCGATTTTATCCAAAAACAACCCGAACCGTTCGTTTGTCGGGTGCTAACTGTATACCAAATTTGAAGACGATATCTCAATTCATTCTAAAATTATCGCGGCTACTAACAAACAGACGTGCAGACCGACAGATAATCCCAGATCATGTTTTATGTTTTGACGCGTTTTTCGACGTTTAAACGCAATTTTTGTAATTTCTGTCACCGCTATAATGCTTCCACACGTATTGACCATGTGGGAGCAATAAGCAAATATGATGTTTTAAGAAAAAAATCACTACCAAAAGAAGTAAAGTCTGTAATGATAAAGAAACTGTTACATAAAATGAATGTACAAGTTTAAATTTTACGAAAGTCACATTTAATAAATAATATAGTGAAAATTAGTAATGGAGGCATCGATCGAAGAATTGCAGTGGGTGATAACCTTTATAAATAACCTACACCTGTTTTACCTAATCTAGTATTAAAAAAGTTGCTGTTATACAACGGTTTCCTTTTATATTTTGGAATTAGAGAACAAAAACAAATATTTATCATCGAAAATTGCTTTATTGTTTTGCAAAATATTCTCCATAAAGATCAATACCCTTTTGCATGCGTGTGAACCAATTTTCGAAGCGCCTTTTCCACTCCGATTGAGGTGTCTCCAAAACATGAATTTTGAACGCATCAACCCCTTACTTCGGGTGTCGAAAAATGTTGACCACTTAATTTATTTTCGATGTTCAGGAATAAAAAGACGTTATTGTGTGCCAAGTCAGGATTATACGGCGGATGACTCATCAAACCGACGAATGCTCAAAAAGTCACTAGCTCGAGCCGATGTGTGAGACCTCGCAATATCATGGTGGAGAATGATCTGTCTTCGACAGTTAGTTTTCCTTATTTCTCCGAAGATGTGTGTGAGACAAGTGATTGCGTATCATTAGAGTTGACCGTTCTACTTGCACCAATGGGAAGGTTGAGACATATCGAATTTTTCTGAAAAAACAGACGACCATTTGCTTCGAAGTGCTTCCAGCACAAACGACTTTTGTTGGGCTTGGCTTACCTGTGAAGACCCATACAGTCCACTGCTGCTTACTCTTGGACTCATACGCATAGATTTACTATTCGTCACCCATCACGTAGTCATACACATGTTTTAGTAGTAGTAGCAGTGGTGGGGAGGCCAACGCCAAGCAAGTAGGCCACAATGAGCCCTTTTTGCGAACCCCAGCAACCCAGCAACCATGTTCTACTCTTCCTCGGTTCCGTCGTCAAACCGCCTCGACCTCGAGATGAAGGCCGTGACGGTCTTCAATTGGACAGTACTTACCTGATTTCTCTGCAGAGTCCTCGATCCGAACAATTCTGTGCGAAGACTCCCAAAAGCCTCGCATTCACACAGGTAGTGGTAGGACGTTTCTTCATCCTCGCTGCATTCCTGGCAAATGGGATCCCTCTCTACTCCTATCAATGTGAGGTGTCTTCTAAGGGCGCAGTGGCCTATCAGCACGCCAAGGATGCGGCGAAGCGTAGGTCGACTCCTTCCGAGTAGCCAGACAGCTTTATCTCTGTCCGGCCCCTCCACGAAGTCCCTCGCCTGCCTGCAGCCACTAACCGACCCCCAGTGCCTCTCCATTGCTTCCTCGGTCCACCTGTCTAAGGCGACAGAGACTGTCTTCCTACTTATGCCTATCGCAGGCTCGGGGCCATAGAACGGCCGCCGGGAACCAAGTCTTGCGAGATTGTTCGCCACCTCATTCACCGCTACGCCACAGTGTCTCGGAACCCACACCAGTTGCACCTCCTTTGTCCTGGCTAGTCCTGTGAGGGCGTCAGCGCACTCCTGAACCAGTGGTGACCTAATTCTGGCCGCGCAGACTGCCCGAAGGACCGCCTGGCTATCCGAGCAGATGTACACGCATTTCTCGGGACTCATCTTCACATCCTGTCTATTGGCCACAGACAGGATAGCGTACGCCTCTGTTTCGAATGCCGTGGTGTATGCGCCAAGAGCATAGCTCTCGCGCACTCCCAGGCCCTCGATGTATATTCCTGCCCCGGAGGATTGTTGGTCCTCCAGCCGCGATCCGTCGGTGAACCAGACCAGGCTTTCGGGCTGGAATGCAACCTAATTTTCCCTCCACTGATCCCTACTGGGGATCCTGAGGGTGTATGGCCTAGTCAACCTAATATCGTCCTCGGCATCCCTCACCTTTATGGCGGAAATCGGAATTTCCTTTTCCACCTCCTTGGCGACTCTTGCATGCCCTATTACTGCTCCTTCTCCGCACCAGTTACCTGAGCCCCAGTCTTTCTTCTGATACAGATGGGAAGCGGTGGCAGCATCAACAGGACCTCTATCGCGGCTGAGGGTGTCGTCCTTATAGCGCCTGTGATACCCAGGATTGCCAGCCTTTGGAGTTTGGTCAGCTTCCTGCTGGTAGTTTGGTTCACACCACACCACCAGACCAACGCCCCATAGAGGATTCTCGGCCTGACGATCGCAGTGTAGATCAAATGAAGGATCCGAGGATTAAGTCCCCAGGTTCTCCCTATCACACGACGCAGCTGCCAGAGGGTCGCTACTCCCTTCCTCACTACTCGTTCTATTTGCGACCCCCATGTTAGTTTGGGGTCCAGGATCACCCCCAGATATTTGACCTGCCGCACTAAAGCTAAAGGTTTTCAAAACATCACGGGCGCCCTGAACCCCTCTACCTTCCTCTTTTTGGTGAATAGGATCATCTCCGTCTTCGCCGGCACATATGTTTTAAAGCAACGCGATCGAATTTCTTGCGACCAATTGGTAAGAGCTTCTTTTGAGCGATTGTCAAATTATGAGGGACCCAACGCGAAAAACAAAAAATCTGCGGCTAAATATGCATGCAATATTGAATATATGCTGGTCCCGCTAATGTCCAGAGATACCACAATCTCACGATAACTCACATGACGATCTTGCAGTATCAGTTCACGTACTGCATCAATGTTTTTCTAAACAACAATGGATTATTGAATTACCGATTGAATTCGGTATATCATCGATAAACATTCCTCCATGATAGTGCCCTATCACCAAACGATTAATTAAGTTTATCGGTGCACTGCTGTTGAGTTAATCCGCGTTAAAAGTTACACAAATTAATCACACGAAAATGTTCACGATTTGATTCCATTTCTTGGCCGATATGAACTTTTCAAGTCACAACAGAAATAACCCTCGTACGTCAAAACGTTCTGTGCTAGTACAACGTCAAAAATATCAATCTTTACGATAACGACATCGGTTGGTAGATGCCAGCCCTAGGTTTATCCAATTCCGAAATATAAAGGCAACCCTCGTATAGTGTTATGTTAGTCATATTGTGTTTTATAAAGTCAGAATATTTTTTTGTCCTTCAGTAAATTTACACAGCCCAGGTCAATATTTCTTAAAATGTTGTACTGCTTATAATTTTTTCTATAACATCGTTTTTTCTAACATGTATAATATTTAGAGTGCCAATGGCCTTTGATGCCGTGGCACCATACGAAAATTTAAAATATTATGATTAGTGATTTTGCAGGAAGTAACAACTTGTTTAGTGCTTTCGCCTTGCTAGTTTGCAACATATGAAAATTTAATCATTTTCTTTGCCAATTTCAGCATTTAACAACAGACACTCTGTAGTAGTATATAAACATTAAATTAATATTTCTTTGTTATCAATATACGTAAGTACTACAATTAGAACTGTATCTACTTTCAAATTACAAAACTGTACTAAAATAGTTAAACATGTAATGTAAAAATAAAAAGTTATATATAAATATGTGTTGATTTTTTATCCTAGGTAATCTAAAGTCATGAATTATATTTTTTTAGAGTTAGCTACGATATATATATATATATATATATATATATATATATATATATATATATATATATATATATATATATATATATATATATATATATATATATATATATATATATATAGCTTGAAATATTAACGTACCTTGGGCGTATTATAACGTATGAAAGTAAATGTAGCGGAGAACTGGGTAGAAGCAAGCATTTAGGCAAAAATATTTTTCTCTCCAATAAACATTTTAACTTGCCTGAGGAACTATTACAAGTATTATAAAGTAATATAATATATGAGACCGAAAGTTGGATTTTGCATAAGCAGACCATGAAAAAAGAAAAGCTTTTGAAATGTGGATGTCAAAAATGACAAATTCAAAGGCGAGAGAATAGAGTTGGTTGCAAAAATAAATTAGTGGAAGACAAAATTTATTGATCATATTCTGAGACAACATTGTGAGCTGTGCGACAGGGTTGCCATTTCGGTGCGTAAGCAGGTAGTAACGTTGTCACAACAGCTCTACTAAACACAAAATGTAATAAATAAAGACTGTGTACAACCAACCAACGATTTTGTAAATCGCCAGTAAATAAAAGTTATATCCAAAAGTCGTCGCATATTTTACTTATGTCGGAAGATGACGTTTAAAATGTTCATCTCCTAAGCAACCTGATAAACTGACTAATAATTATTTCTTATCGCAAATAATGTTTAAATTCCTTCAAATTGGTGGAACTTAGGTATAGAGAATGCTGATACCAATCGAAAGAACAATAAAAAGTACATGGACTAATGTTATAAAATATATGGTGTTCTATTTAAAATAAGAGAGTTATTAGGTTTTAAATTTGTCACGATTGGCCGGTCCATTTCGGACACCCTGTCTAACTTGTACTGGCTTTAGTAAATTCCAATTATTTTGTGGCATTTCAGAATTTGCATTTTAAAATTTCAACTCTTCAGGTTGAAAAATAAGAAAGATACAGGTGTGTAAATGTGACAGTGTTTTCTAAGAAATGTTTGAAAAAAGTCAAATATCTCGAAAATAGTTGAGAAAAATGACATATTAGTAAAACCCATGATGCAAATAACAAGAGATATGATACTCAGAGTATCTATTTTTAGACCTGTCACGCGCATGGTGTCAAGTGGTGAGTCCAATGCAACAATAACATACTGTCGTGCAGTAAGGTTTGACGTTTCATCACAACCTCTTAACAAATTACGTATTTTACTAATATTTAAGTGCATACAGTTGGAAGTAATAAAAATTAAAAAGATTAAATTTAGTGCTGCGATCTATATTATCTGAAAAAGACAATAAAGCCGTAACGTCAACCGCATTAAACTGACGTAAAGAAACTTTTTGATTGCGAATGACTTTGTGTTAACTGTGTAGTTGGACTTCTCTAACGTTACTCACCACGTGACGTCATAGGAGGGGGCGGGGCTTATGCGCAATATCATATCTCTTCTAAGTCATTATATAATGAGTAAAACCTACCATAAAATTTGACGGGCAATCTAGATCCGTAATAAGAAACACCATCTTCCATTTGAAATAAGAAAGTTGACGTCTACTTCCGATATAACCGGATGTCCCATACTAACGTAATTATTTTCAGTGAACTGGAAATTTAGAAAAACCCATGTGCATGTGCCTGAATTTTCATAATTCAATTGTGAGCCGTACTCCAGAAACGGCTAATGGAAGGTCTACTTGGGAGACCCTGTACAGGTTCTGGGGTGCTATAATTCACTATTATTTAAGAAAACTTTTTGAAAGCCTTGAATCTTCTTAAAACTGAGGAGTTTCTCTAGAAAATTCACTAAAATACCTAATAAACTTATAAAGCATGCATATTTAATTTAACTCAATGGTGCCTTTGTATTTATGACACTGAAAACAGCCTAATTTATTTATGTCTTTAATGCCAACACCAACCCACAAAGGGCTTCCTGTCCCTGACTTATTTATGGAGTCCAAGAATTTACTAATAATATTGTTAACCTAAATAGCTATTATTAGGTACCATTAGGTACTAAAGCTCTTACATCTGTAACTAATGTCATCTCCTATTTATCTCACATCTCCTATCTGTGCAAAAATCAAAGTGACTGCTACCTGTATCGGCCACCTGCCCTTTTATTATTTTATTGGCATTCCTATAGAAATAATTGATAACACAAACAGCTCTGCGTCGAGAATGACAAGTTAAAACAAAGTGAAAAAAAGTCTGGACGCAGCAAGTGCGTTATGGTAGCGAATTTTCATAAAACCTATTTTTATTGTCATAAAGAAGGACATCAAATTGGGTTAGCAGTATAACCTATACAGGGTGTTTCAAAAATGGTGGTCTATGTTACAGGTGCACATTCAGCACAAAAAATAAGACTATTTTTTTATATAAACATGGGTCCGCAAATGCTTAGTTTTTTAATTACAGCGTGTTAAAGTTATTTGTTTTTGTCAGTTTTTCACGAATAAGACTGGGTCAAATTAAAATTTTGGAGTGAAAGTTGGCATGCGGGGGTTTTTGAGGGTAAGAAATTTAAATATGTTATTGTGAATAACACTGCTGGTAGAGGGCGCCACCTGTAAGACTATGTTTGCATTCAATTGGCTATAATTTTTTGACACCCAGTAATATCGACCTACCGTATAGTTACATTGCAGCCCTTATCAATTGTAAGCAAACAATGTATATTTGATCCAAATCTCTCAGACACACCATTTTCGAGATATTTCAATTTGTGTATGTCGATGTCGCTCAAAAATTAATTTTCAAGTAATTAATTGTATTGTCTGCAAATTTTAACAACAAATAAAACAACAAATAAAAAAGTTTATAACATTTTATGATACCTGACTACAATAAATGTTCAAAATGGCCACCCTCCACTTCAATACACTTTCGTATTCTGCGGAGCATACAACGTCGTACTCTGTGAAATATTTCTGGTGTATTTCTAATTTGTTCGCATCCAAGTACAATTCTCTGCTGCAGATCATCAATATTTTCAACTTTTGCTTCATAAACAATACTTTTGAGATGCCCCCATAAATAAAAGTCCATAGGATTTAAATCAGGGATCGAACCGACCATGGCTGAGGTCTACCGCGTCTGATCCATCTGCGTCCAAAAGTATTGCTTAGGTAATTTCTGACATTTAGAGCGAAATGTGGGGGGCTCCGTCATGCATAAACCACAGGTTATGTCTTATGTCAAGAGGTACATTTTCCAATAACCCATTTAGTTGGTTTTACAGGAATTCAAGATAAGTTGTAGCATTAAGTCTGTGAGGTAAAAAAAATTGGTCCTGTCAAATTACACCCCACAATTCCAGCCCATACATTTAAGAAAATTGCTGTTGATGATGCCTTTTAAAAACTGCGTGGGGATTTCGTTAGCCCAAATATGGCTGTTACAAAAATTGACGATCCCGTCGCGCCTAAATCCAGACTCGTCAGTTAACAATATACAATTCAACAAGTTATCTGCATTATTATGTTGAAGAAACCATTGGCAAAATTGTAGGCGAGGTATAAAATCTCTTTCAGGCGATAGTGCCTGCACACGTTGGATGTGATATGGACGCAATTGTTGGTCGTGAAGAACTCGCCAAGTCGTTGCATTGGATGCTCCCAAATGATTGGCCATTTCCCTAGACTTATTTTTGGATTTTGTTCAATTTCATCCAAAACAGCCTCTTCAAAATCAGTATTTCGTGCACTTCGTGGTCTGCCTCGATCAGCAGTAACTTTATTAAGGGTACCTGGTAATATATATATATATATATATATATATATATATATATATATATATATATATATATATATATATATATATATATATATATATATATTCGAAAGAGACAGATCGATGTATTAGATAATGTAAGTATGTACTTGTTTCTCGCAGACTGATGTCAATCCGTTGAAACATCCTTCTCTCTGGAATTCTCCGATTTGGGAAGGCTTCTTCATACAGTTGTTTCGCCTCATAACAGTTACCAAAAGCCCGTGAATACATAAATACATGTCTGTTAGTTCATTGTTGGTAAAGATTTCCATATTTAACCCTAGAATACTGGACATTCGTAAAATTTACGACGCGAGCTTAAAGTCGTTAAAGTTCGAATACTTCCGGGCTATGCATCGCCGCGTGCCTCTAGCTATTTTCCTAATTAGTCCACAGCTAGCCAATGGTGCATTCGGTTGTCGCATTTTTTACCGCTAGGTGACATATTTCGCGGGCTCGTCGTAAATTTAACGAAAGTCCAGTGTTTACGTTAGTTTTTATTGTAATAATTATTGTGACTAGTGCGTCGATAAATTGGGCTAGTTGTTATCTTTTTGAGAGGTAAGGCACATTTTTGATATTTTGATACTTAGATAATTGTTTTTTTGTTAAGATGGCGCGTAAACCCTTAACACAAAAGGAAATAGAGGCCGAAATTCAGCGTATAATGGCTGGTGAAGACTCAGAACCCGATCCTTTTGAAGACAGTGGAAGTGATTGGGAAGAGGACCATGTAGAATTCGAAGCGGAAAGTTCAGATGATGAATGTGATGACGATATGTTTTTACCACAGCCCCCACCCAACGTCAATCAGTCCAATCAATTCGAAGAGTCTTCAACTGCCGAAGAAGAACATTTAGTAGAAAAAAATGGCGATGACATTGAAGAGGAATTTCATACCAACGAGGATCAGTCCAGTCTCCCTGACTACTGCCTACCTGCTGAAAGTGATAAATCAGAGAGGAATATAGCAAATAGCCCTTTTTTATCTAGCTATATAATAAAGCCCAACAACACCAGTTTGAAAGGAAAAAATGGTCATAAATGGTCAACGGTATTACCTTCCAAGCGTGGAAAAACCAAAGCAAGAAATATTATTCATTTTGTACCAGGTCCTAAAGGGGATGCTAAAAAGTGTTCAACTTTAGATGAATTTTTCTTACACTTTTTTTCTAATGAAATACTACATACCATACTTTTGCATACAAATGCCGAAATTCTTAGACAAGCACAAAAATATAAAAGCAATGCCAATGTATCGCAAACGACAAAAAACGAGATAAAGGCCCTTTTTGCAATTTTGATAAGGGCGGCAGCGAACAAAGATAATCATTTGTCTGCAAAATATATGTTTAACACCAATTTATCAGGAACATTTTATAAAGCCTGTATGAGTGGTGAGCGCTTTTCGTTCCTAATAAATTGTCTTAGGTTTGATGACAAAGAAACCAGATCGGAAAGAAGAAATGTGGATTCGTTCGCACCGATCCGTGAAATATGGGATATTTTTATTGCGATATGTAGAGACTCCTACACACCTTCTTCTTACTTGACTATTGACGAACAGCTGGTTGGATTTCGCGGACGTTGTCCCTTTCGTATGTATATACCGAGTAAGCCGTCCAAATATGGAATAAAAATAATCATGGTTTGCGATTCGTCTTCGAAATACATGTTAGATGCCAGCCCCTATTTAGGAAAAAACACAAAAACAAATGGATTGCCATTGGCAACGTATTTTGTACAAGAGCTTACTAAATCTGTCCATGGTAGTAATAGAAATATTACCATGGATAACTGGTTTACATCAGTAAGTTTGGCTGATGATTTACTGAAAGATCCCTATAAACTTACTCTGATAGGGACCGTCCGTAAAAACAAAAAGGAAATTCCCAAGGAACTGTTAGATGTTAAAGGTAGAAATCCTAATACGTCTATGTTTTGTCACGATCAGATGAAAACCATGGTATCGTACATGCCAAAAAAGAACAAAATTGTGTTACTTTTATCTACTCTTCACGAAGGGGCTGAAATATTAGCCACAGGAAAACCTGCAATTATAAAGAATTATAATGAAACAAAGGGAGGAGTAGACACTTTCGACCAGATGTGTTCTAATATGAATTCTGGTCGAAAAACTCGAAGGTGGCCGATGGTCATATTTTATGACATGGTAAATATTGCAAGCATAAATTCTTACGTACTTTATACTTCAAAATTACTGAAACTAAACAAAAAACCATTGAATAGGTATCAATATATGATTGAAGTAAGCCAATGTCTTGCGGAACCATGGTTGAAAGAGAGGCTCAACAATAAAACTTTGCGGCGTAATATTCGGCAAGATATTGGTAATATCCTAAATATTTCTTTGGAAAGTGTGACACCAGAGTATCAAAATAAAAAGCGAAAAATTTGTTTTTACTGCCCCAGTAATAAAAGACGCATGACCACCACATACTGTAACCAGTGCGAGCAAGCCATATGTGGTGAACACCGAGGAAATATATGTACTGTATGTGCAACTGTTTAAGACTTTACTTCTTAAAAATATTTTTTTACAAGCTCAATAGTATACTCTATTTTGTAAAATTTTTGTAGATTTTTCTGTAATAAAAGCTTTTTCTAAATTTGGTGTTTTATTAAACGTCGTAAATTTTACGATACTCCAGTATTAACGTATATTTCAAATAGTCCATTAATCTAGGGTTAATTAGAAAAATTACGGACAATACAATTAATTACTCAAAAACAGTGAGTAGTCTCAAACTTAAAAGTCAAATGTAGTATATGTCATGACTAAAACGCACAAGTCAAGTCCCGTAACGATAGAAACCACTTTGTTAAATGGTTTGTTCAAAGTTTGTTATCATGGCTTTTTATTTTATCTTCATGATTGTGTCTTGTCAGTTCTTTTTTCTGGTAAGATTTTAATTTTTAACAAGAGAATAAGAAAATTAAGTTTATACATACTGATAGCAATTAAAAGGTGAAAAATGTATTCCTATGATTTGTCGCAGAATTAATTTTTGAGCGACATCGACATACAAAAATTGAAATATCTCGAAAATGGTGTGTCTGAGAGATTTAAATCAAATATACATTTTTTGCTTACAATTGATAAGGGCTGCAATGTAGCTATACGGTAGGTCGATGTTACTGGGTGTCAAAAAATTATAGCCAGCTGCCAGCAGTGTTATTAACAATAACATATTTAAATTTCTTGCCCTCGAAAACCCCCACATGCCAATTTTCACGTCAAGATTTTAATTTAACTCGGACTTATTCGTGAAAAACTGACAAAAACAAATAACTTTAACACGCTGTATTTAAAAAACTAAGCATTTGCGGACCCATGTTTATTTGAAAATTAGTATATCCAGCCTTATTTTTGTGTGCTGAATGTGCACCTGTAACATAGACTCTCACCCTATAATTATTAACGTATAGAATTTTTTCTCATATCTTGTATAATAACGGAGAAATGCGTCACCCTGTATATGTGTAAACAGACAAAAACTAAAACTGACCCCGTATTGGATTTTAGCTGTTCTAGTTCGCACTCATTTGAAGAAATTTCAAAATTTATAATAGACTATTAAGCCATGAACTCTATGGCTAAAACTACTCCCAAAGCATCAGAAAGAGGGTCTATTTGAAATGCATTTTCCGAAAATATTTTAGTAAAATGAGGGACAATGATGGTTGAAGCTGAAACTTAATGCTTTGTAGAACACACTTACTACAACGCTTCTTCTACATAATCCGCAATTGTTTCAGATTATTTGTCTGAAAATTGCAAATTTTCACGTCTCAAATCGCGACTTTGACGTTTTAAAAAGAACAATTATAAAATTTTCAAAAGATTTATTCTGCTACTTCTCGACCTTTTCAGGTCAAGAAAACTTAAGCCTTTTACGAAAAAATCGCTAATACAAGTAGCAACAAAAAAATAGGCTTTATAAGAAACGAGAGTTCATCGTTAAAATTTTCATTATAAAAAGTGCCAGCCGTGAATAGTAATACTTTCGGTTTTGCATATAAATGTGTTTTTATGAGAAGTTTAAAATTTATGGAAAAATGTGTTAATCCTGTGACAAAGCTAATCTTATGTGGAACAGAAAATTTCCACAGCAAGAAGAATTTACGAAAGGCTAGATGCATTCTCGCCACAATTAGAACCGTAAACCGGTTTCACTCTAATTAGAGCTCGTCAGTACGGCATACTAATTGCAGCGAAAATACACCTATAAAGTAATACGGCTATGGTAACCAGCCTTCCAAAACTAAGTGAGATGTAGGACACGAAACACGTGCCGCCATCTCGTTGCAGAACCAAGTAGTATGTTGTCACGGCAGCCCCAAATAACACAGAATGTTAAAAAATAGAGACTGTATACAACCAACTAACAATTTAGTAAATTGTCAGCCCTGGCCCATTTCTACCCTAATATAGGGAGAAAGTGTGTAAATCTAGATGCCATCTCGCCATAATTAGAGCCGTAGACCGTCTAATTAGAGCGAAAACCTCTCCTAATTTGTCATTTTCCATGAGACTCTAGTATATATTGGTAAAAATAGCGTACCAGTGAATTTTTATTAAGAATATTTACTCTTAAAGAGTTTCGGAAAATTTTTCCAAACGAGCGCGAGTTAGTTATATATATATATATATATATATATATATATATATATATATATATATATATATATATATATATATATATATATATTTGTGTGTGTGTGTGTATGTATCCGAGCGATAACTCAAAAAATACACAACTGATTTGTACAAAACTTGGCACATATCTTCATTGTATTAAGACCGCAGACGTCTTCGTATATCAGCTATAACGGACACCCTGCCAGTGGAAATGTAAACAAAATCAAGTCAAGTCTCTAGAAACAGTCTTTTAAAATAGTTTCTTTTAGTTAACTTTTTTTTTAAATCACTAATAGAGTAGGTATCGATGGTGAGACTTTGCAAATCTTTTTTCTAATCAGCGCGAACTAGGACCCCTAGGACCATATCCGGAGTCAGTTTCAATTATATATATATATATATATATATATATATATATATATATATATATATATATATATATATATATATATATATATATATATATTATAACCGATAACTCAAAAAATAATTAACCGATTTTGATGAAACTCGTCAAGTGCCTTTATTTTATTAATGGCTTGGATGAGTTCGTTAGTCAGGAAAATCGAACAAGGTTTTCCGGGAAAATTTTGAGTTTTCTTTCGAAAAAAAAATTTTTCTCTGAAAATTACAAAACTATTTTAATGAAATTTGGTGGATATGTTGCCTCGAGAAAGACCTTACTACTTACCAAAATTTAACTTTCTAGATTTATAGAAAATTGAGTTTTCAAATTTTAAGTTTTCTTTCAAAAAAAAAATTTTCTCCGAAAATTACAAAGGTATTTAAATGACATTTGGCGGATATGTTGCCTTGGGAGAGACCTTACTACATACCAAAGTTCAACTTTTTAAGTTTATCGAAAATTGAGTTATCCAAGTTTGAAGCATTTATTAAAAATTCACTACCATAACGCACTTGCTGCGTCCCGAACCTTTTAGTGAATTTTCTTTAAAAAAATTCACTAATGAGGAGATCCCAACTTTGGAATTTTGAAAAAATTTCTTCAATTGAGCGCTATTTAGGACCCCCGGAACCCAAATCCGAGGTCAATTTCAGACTTTATATGTTTATTTATATATATATATATATATATATATATATATATATATATATATATATATATATATATATATATATATATATATACATATATATATATATATATATATATATATATATATATATATATATATATATATATATATATATATATATATATATATATATATATATATACATATATATATATATATATATATATATATATATATATATATATATATATTTATGTCACACCTATAACTTAAAAAATAATGGACCGATTTTGATAAAACTTGGTGAGTACCTTCCTTTCGCAAGTGGCTTGGATAAATTCGTTAGCCTGGAAAATCCGCTGAGGTTTTCCCGAAAAATCTTGTGTTTTCTTTTGAAAAAAATCAATTTTTTTTTATATTTTCAAAATTAACAAAGTAAGGGCAACCAAATTTCACACGCGGGTTTATATCACTATAGGCAAGTTACATACCAAAATTCAGCTCTATAGGTTAAAGGACAAAAAAGTTACAGGCATTTAAAGAAAAATAAATTTGGGTTCTCCTCAAAACGTCAAAATCCCGACTTTTAACATCAAAATTGGTGAGTACCTTCCTTTCGCAAGTGGCTTCGATAGGTTCGTTAGCCAGGAAAATCCGCCGAGGTTTTCCCGGAAAACTTTGTGTTTTCTTTCGAAAAAAATTTATATCTCCAAAATTAACAAAGTAAGGGCAACCAGTTTATCGTTAATGGTATATAATTTTTGTAGAATTTTCGTAAAAAAAATCAATAAAGCTCAATATATCTGTTATTATACAAGATATGAAAAAAAATTGTATATATTAATTATAGGGTGTCTTGAGCTACATCTTAAAAAGATATTTCTACAATCACAGGCTGGCCCATAAGTCGTTGGTGATACAAATTTTCTTTTTTTTTTAATTAAACACGCCTTATATTATTGCATTTTTGCATTTTCCATCGAAATATAATGCATGTTTGTAAGAAAAAAAATTCTGGACGCAGTAAGATCGTTATGGTAGCGAATTTTGATCAAATGCTTAATATTTGAATACCTCAATTTGCTATTAACCT
The DNA here is from genome assembly GCA_964006375.1 of Tillus elongatus. Lineage (NCBI taxonomy): Eukaryota > Metazoa > Arthropoda > Insecta > Coleoptera > Cleridae > Tillus > Tillus elongatus. The sequence goes on from OZ023264.1 coordinate 13,089,942, forward strand.
ATAAGGTTGACCAAGAAACGAGTTTTTACGGGAACACTTTAAGTTTAATTTAGGAAATTTTTGTACATTTTCAAACAATAAAGTTATTTTGATGAAACATGGCACATTGTTTTTACTATATAGTTTATACTGGTAACCAAATGTGATGCCTGCTTTCTTAAAAAAAACACATTATTGCTATTAAAAAATAGTTTTATGAAAATTCACTACCATAACGCACTTGCTGCGTCCCGAACCTTTTTTTATACTTAACATAAGACGTCCTATAAGATCGAAACAGTCATTAAATGTGTTGCAATGGAAATTCTACTAATTCTGTAATTAAGTGTTACGTCTACTTTTAATGCAATATAATATACCTCGGGCATGAAGCCCGTGCCAAGTATTACGTAAACAAACAGTAAGTTAACGTATTCTTAGATAGCTCAGTGGTAGCGTGCTTGTCTTCTACACAGAAGGTTGCGTGATCGATTCGGCTCGATGAATGTATGTTTTTTTTTATTTTGACACTTGGAGAAGCAATAGTGTACCATTCGCCCTACCTGGCCTATTCAGATTAAGGGGATGAATATTTCACGCCCGCGCTATGGCTTGGCAGCTACAAATACTGTTATACTACCAACCAAAATTCACACCTCTACGTTAAAAGAAGAAAAAGTTGGTTGCCACTAGTGATTCAGAGAACAGCAGACGACCAAAATATTTTTGTGGTTAACAATAAATCTATTGAATATTACTATGGATGTTAATTGCACTTGTTAATATTAAATCCATACGTAAACATTTAATATACTTTATTATTTCACTAACTGTATAAACTATATGATACATTTAACTATAAAACAATCACAGACAGCACATAACAGATAACTGACCGAGCGTGGAGAGACGTATCTTCACTGTCGGTTGGTAGCGAGGAGAGAGAGAGAGATCCCTGGTGTCTCTTATATAGTAGTTCTTGACAGCTTGCTGTCGAATAACGTAACGCAACGTTTAGCTGTCAAGAGAAACACAGAGTAGTGTTGACGGAAACACTGCGGTCGGAACCGCCGCCACATACTCCCCTCTCAGTGGCAACGCTATTAGTTCAAGTATCTTCGTGGAAATCGAACTCTACGTCCATGGCGTGTCGTTTGAACGGGAACGGGAACTTCACTGTCACTTTCAGTTTCACTAGGTGTTGGACTTTCACTGTCACTTTCAGTTTCACTAGGTGTTGGACTTTCACTGTCACTGTCAGTTTCACTAGGATGTCTCTGAGGCTGGAAAGTTGTCTGTTCGTTATCACAAAGAATGAATGCGGGTTTAAGACGGTCAACAGAAATTGTCTCTTCTCCGTGTGATTTCTTGATTTTGAAGACTTTGTCAGTTCGGGATAACACTTCAAAAGGGCCGTCATAAACTGGTTCGAGAGTTTTTCGCGGAATATCAATGCGAACAAAAACAAAAGGAGCTTCCATAAGCTTAGGATGGACAAATACCTTTTTTGCAGTATGATGTTTAAAAGGTACTGGTCGAAGTTTCCTTATGTCTTCTTTCAGCTGAGATATAAGTGGTGGAACATCATGAGCTTGTGTGCTGTTGAAAAAGTCGGTGGGAAGTTTGATTGATTCTCCGTAGACTATTTCAGCGGGTGTTGAGCGATATTCTGGAATTATGTACGATCTGAGTCCTAGTAACACAATTGGCAATTTAGCGACCCAGTTTTCGTCCATATGAGCTTTTAAGGCCTGTTTCAGAACTCTATGCCATCTCTCGATTACACCATTTGCTGCTGGGTGGTAAGCTGTGGTCTTGATGTGGTCTGCACCTAGTGTTTTAGTGAGGTGTGTGAAAAGGTGGCAATCGAATTGTTTACCTCTGTCTGTGGTGATGTATTGCGGAACACCGAAACGAGAGATCCAGCATGATAAAATAGTGTTCGCTACTGTTTCTGCTGTAATATCTGACAATGGAATTGCTTCGGGCCATCGAGAAAATCTGTCTATTATTGTTAACAGATAGCGTTGACCTTGTGATGCTGGTAATGGTCCCACAATGTCAACATTTATATGCGAGAATCTTCTCATGGCTGGGGTGTATTGTCCAATGGCACTGGAAGTGTGTCTCCATATCTTGACTTTCTGACAGGGAATGCAAGTTTTAGACCAAAGAGATACATCGCGTTTCAATTTGGGCCAACAAAATCTATCCTGGACCAGATCGACTGAAGCTGATATGCCTGGGTGAGATAAATTGTGGATAGAATCGAAAATCTTTCGGCGAAATTTGAGCGGAATGAATGGGGGAAGTTTCTTTGAAGAAGAATCGCAAATAAGATTCAATCCGTTGTCAAGAGGCATGTTTTGAAATTTGTATGAGGAAGATTTAGACTGCAGAAGGTGTTTGAGTTCCTCACAAGATGACTGAGCTTGCGCAATTTCTTGGAGTGACACAGTGGAAGAAAGTGAAATTGTTTCAATGCGAGAACAATAGTCTGCGGGAATGTTTGTAGGACCTGGTATGTAGCGAATGTCTGTGGTAAATTGACCTAGAAAGTCTAAATGTCGTAGTTGCCTTGGAGATGCTTTATCGACGCGTTGTTCAAAAGCGTATGTCAAAGGTTTGTGGTCCGTATAAATGGTGAAATGGCGACCTTCTAGGGTATATCTAAAGTATTTAACTGCCTGATAAGCAGCTAGAAGTTCGCGATCGTAGGTGCTGTAAGATTTTTGGGCTGAAGTAAGCTTTTTAGAGTAGAAACCTAGGGGTTCTAGTGTTTGATCACGTAGTTGTTGGAGGGAAGCGCCTACGGCATAATCAGAAGCATCGACATGGAGAATCAGTGGTAGCGAAGAAGACGGATGAGCTATTAGTGTAGCGTTTTTTAGTGCCTCTTTCAAACGTTCGAATGCTTCTCGAGTCTGAGGAGTCCACTCGATTTTACGTTTGTCGCGTTTTTTGGGATTCTGGCAGAGGTCGAATAGTGGTTGCTGAATTTCCGCAGCACGTGGAAGAGAACGACGGTAGAAATTTATGAGACCTAGAAATCTTCTGAGTTTTTCAATGGTATCGGGAAGAGGTAGGTCGGTAATAGCTTTGATGCGTTCAGGAAGTGGAAATAATCCAGATTTATTTACACGAAAACCTAAAAATGAAATTTCGGCCACTCCGAATTCACATTTAGATGAATTGATACGGATGCCGTTGTCTTGAAGTGTCTGAAAAAGTTTTGCTAGATGCTCTTGATGTTCTTTTTCAGAGGCTGATGCAACGAGAATATCGTCAAGATAGGAGTAGGCAAAGTCAAGATGTCTTAAAATTGAATGTAAATATCTTTGAAATGTTTGTGCTGAATTACGAAGGCCAAATGGGGTTTTAACAAATTCGAATAACCCAAATGGAGTTATGACTGCTGTTTTGGGAATATCTTGAGGTGCTACTGGGATATGATGGAAAGCGCGAATGATATCTAATTTTGAAAAAATACGTTTGCCTTCTAACTGGGCATTAAAATCCTGCAAATTTGGAATGGGATATTTGTCTGGGATTGTTTTAGCGTTTAGTGCTCGGTAATCCCCACATGGTCTCCATGAGCCATCCTTTTTTTGCACCATGTGGAGGGGGCTTGACCATGGACTTTTGGAGGGTCTACAAATTCCCAAGTCCATCATGTGCTGGAATTCTAGCCTTGCTTGAGCTAGCTTTTCCGGGGGCAATCTTCTAGCTTTTGCAGTGACAGGTGGTCCTTCCGTACTTATAGTATGGAAGAACTCAACCTCTGGAAGGTTGCTAGAAGAAGTTTCCTTAAACAGGTCAGGAAATTGTTGTAGCAATTTGAAGTACTGGTGTGTCGGGTCTACGAGATGAATTTTAGAATTAAATTCTGGTGGTGGGTTAGCACCGGCCTTAGAGAGGTTTGTCTTTGTATCGATTAAACGTCTATGTTTCATATCTACAAGTAAAGCAAACTCTGCTAGAAAATCAGCGCCTATAATTGGTTGCTTGATATCGGCAAGTGTGAAGGGCCAGCAGAACCTACGGCGTAAACCTAGATCCAAATCTAATAGTTGTTCGCCATAGGTATGAATAGGGGTCCCGTTTGCAGCATACAAGGTACGTTTCGATTGAAATTTCCGTTGGTCGTGAGTGGGTGGAATAACTGAAATATCTGCTCCAGAGTCGATTAGAAATTTCATATTGGAGCGTCTATCAAAAATAAAAAGGCGGCGTGTTAGGTGGCTCTCGTCTCCTGCCGCGTGGAGGGAGTGCCTTATTAGTTTTCCGACACATGTTTTGCTTTGAAATTGCAAGGTTGGATGCAACGTTTGGCCTTGTTGCCAAATCGTTCATGATACCAACACGTGGAGGTTGAGGAATTTGCGGTTATGGAATTTCGAGAAAGCTTGGGTCTTTCTCGGGAGGTAGATCGGGAACGCGTTCGCAATTCGTTGACTGATGCTGTTAGCTTCTCTAATTGCGCTTCTAATTTGGCTAGCTTGTCGGGCTCGCGTGACTGAATTTCAGCCACGTTGTATTTATCTCCGGAAAATTCCACGATTTTGTCTGCTGTAACCGACAAATTTTCTAGAGAATCGTTGCTCAAAGCCAAAATTGAACGAACGTTGACTGGTAAACGTTGTAGAAATAAAATTTTAAGGAAATTTTCTCCAATCTGACTACCGGCTAAAAACTTCATTTCGCGTAAAAGTTGCGATGGTTTTCTGTCACCTAATTCTAATTCTGTTAAAAGTTTATTTAGTTTGCGACTATCGGACTCTTCAAATTCTAATAAAAGACGTTTCATTAGATCTGAATAGGGGGTTGATGATAATGGTTGGGTTAAAAAATCTGAAATTGACTCTACGACATCAGGATCGAGTATAGCGAGTACATGACTGAATTTTGTCTTTTCAGAACTGATCTGCGATATATCAAACTGGGCGTCAACCTGCATTTGCCAGATTTTCACGTTACGTCTCCATATAGGAGGTAATTTTATTGCAACCCTTGCCATGATATTGCTGCTTGAAGAATCTTCGGCCATTGTGAAAAAAATCAGATAATTTTTAAATTAGAAAAGACTGACCTGTTTAGATATTCGTTTTCTGTAGGCATGAGCACGTGCGTGGAAGTTAGGCGACGTCGGCTGGAACATCAGGCTGGGCATCTTCGGCTTGCGGCACGGGGTCACCAATATGGATGTTAATTGCACTTGTTAATATTAAATCCATACGTAAACATTTAATATACTTTATTATTTCACTAACTGTATAAACTATATGATACATTTAACTATAAAACAATCACAGACAGCACATAACAGATAACTGACCGAGCGTGGAGAGACGTATCTTCACTGTCGGTTGGTAGCGAGGAGAGAGAGAGAGATCCCTGGTGTCTCTTATATAGTAGTTCTTGACAGCTTGCTGTCGAATAACGTAACGCAACGTTTAGCTGTCAAGAGAAACACAGAGTAGTGTTGACGGAAACACTGCGGTCGGAACCGCCGCCACAATTACAAATAGGCTATTAGGCTTCTAGGCGCAAAAAGGTCAAGAAAAATTAGTTTCAAAATTGTATGGTTTCGCTTCTTAAAATGTCAGTCTCGTTTCGAAACGTCTATATTTGCGTTTTCAAACAAATATTCTGGAACGAATTATGTAGAGGAAATGTGGGAAGAAGTGTGTTTTACGAAGTTTCTTAATTTTGATTTACCTTTCGAGTTTTAGTTAAAGTAAAGGGGGTATAGTCTATAATTTTATAAACGATTCGGATTTACAAGTTATGACGTCACATGTGTACAGTTTGTTGTATAACACTACCACACACAGAATGCGGCACTGTATATTTTCGTTCGAATATTCAGAATATAGATTAAGTTTGAGAATTGTTGCTCAATGGTAAAAAACTTAAAGAAACGATTTTTTTGTGTAGATTTGCTCAGCAAGTACAGAAATCTCGTGTAGTGTAAATCTACTAACCGTTGGCTCTACTCTCTAAACCTTTGAACATAAAACATCTATATTCTATATTCAAAAAGTTTAAACACAGCATAAGCTTATGTCACAGCCTTTGAATATAAAACATGTTTTATGTCACAGTATAAGAAACAATTTCTTATTCTGTGCTGTGGTTTAAATAAGCAAGCAAATTTGACACTAACTTTTGACGTCTGTTGTCACCTGTTGCGGTATTTTTGTTAGGTCGATATCCTTCCTATTTATTTTTTTAACACACCAAAAATTTTGCTGACACAACATTTTTCTAATGACATCTTTTGTTATCTATTCATAGGTAATTTTGAAACCCAGCCATATTATTTTTTATTTTAGTAAAGTGAGTATCATACACTTCTCAATCCTTTCTTCAAAAAATTCATTGAAATATAAAGTTTCCTGTCCTCTCAACAAGTTTACCAAAAGCAATACCCGTAAGTATTTAACTGTTTTATACATTTAATTAGTACTCAGTAAAGATTATTTCAAGATTTTGCCACCATGCGTGAAGCAGTAGATAAAAGCCAATATGTTTTACCATTGGACCAACCTGTAGTTTCTTTAGAAGTGGCTTCTGCATTTACTAATCTTTCTTCCACGGAAAAACTTTATGCTCACCATATCAGTCAAGCATCTTGGACTGGAGGACTTGTCACATGTCTTCAGACCAGCCCAGAATCTGGACCAATATTTGTGTTACTTCATAAACTATTTATTGCTGAAAATCCTCAGGAATTTAAAACAAATGCCTTAAAAGCTGGATTCACAGAGGATGAAGTCACTGCTTTGTTTGTTTATGCATGTGGAGTTTTTAGTAATATGGGAAATTACAAGGTAAATGAGATGTAATAACAGTTTTGCCTTTAAATTTCAATTATGTCAAATTCAGGGTTTTGGCGACACAAAATTTGTACCTAATATTGAGCAAGATCGTTTAGAAGAGTTATTAAAGGTTAGTAAAGGATGGTCTCTCATTGAGAAGCTTTGGAGTGAATTAAAAGATTATATTTATGATCTAAAACCTGGTATAACTTGTCTGGGTTATCTGCCACATGGGTGTACTACATATCTGTCTAAAAACTGTACCCCAGAAGATAGTCAGTGTGTGCAAAAGTGGCTTAAGAGTCAAAAGATGGAATGTTATAATAACCGTCTATTTAAGACTGAAAAAAATGGAAAGGTAAGGTAGTAAATACACAACTCATATAACTAAGTGTAAAGTACATATTATAAATTACTAATAACTTAAATTTAAATTTAAAGTGATGATCCAACCAAGCAAAATATTTTATAAATACAAAAAATAAATATCACAATTCATCAATTGATACTGCACTTATGGATGTTAATTGCACTTGTTGATATTAAATCCATACGTAAACATTTAATATAACTTTATTACTTCACTTGGTTAAACTTTATGATACATTTAACTATAATAAACTTTATGATATAATAACAATTACAACAGTACACGAGTACATAGCAGATAACTGACCGAGCGTGGAGGACGTGTGTTCACTGTAGCGGTTGGTAGAGAAGAGAGAGATCGCTCTGATGTTTCTTCGTTGCTGTAGATCTTGACAGCTGGCTGTCGCAGAACATAACGTAACGTTTAACTGTCAAGAGTATTTATGCAGAAACACAGAGTAGTGTTGATGGAAACACTGCGGTCGGAACCACCGCCACATACTAACTTGGTGAAATCGTTCCTTACTCAATACAGATGTAGACTTTCTCTGGGTTCACAAATGTTTATTTTCTGCTCTGTAACCGGTTTTGGTAATGATACATAAACATTTGTGAAACCAGAGATAGTCTCTATGTCTGTATTGTCATTGCAACTATGACTTTCTCCAGCAGTTCCACAACTTGGAAGTCCTTGGGACAAAAGAACGGGCACAACAAGATGTTCTATGTCTGGTGACCTGGACAGTAAAAGGGTGCATTCGCTCTGTTCCCCTGGTAGATCTGTTGGGGGCAGCAGGTGGAGGAACTATGGAAGAAAGCTCCTCTGAGCAGTGCACATATCTATAAAAGAGAGAGAGAGAGAGAGGTCACCAACGGCACGTCGGTGGGTCACTGATACGACATATAGCTCTCTTCTGAATGGAGTCCAGGATAGCGAGTGTAGAAGCGGCAGCGGCACCCCAGATGTGGGAGCAGTATGCGAGGTTTGGCCTTATTTTTGAAGTATATAAGGTATAGAGATTAGCTGGTGAAAAGTATTTGCGAGCCCGGAAGAGGAAACCTAATTTCTTACCAGCCCCTTCTGCAATTGATGTGACATGTTGGTGCCAATTGAGATTTCGATCCACAGAAATGCTAACAAGTGAAAAGGACTCATTACTTTGAATAACTTGGTTGTTCATTCTGATGGGTCTAGAGTGAATCTCTTATGAGATAGAAAACAAGACTGAGATTTGATGGAGTTGAATTGTACAAGATTTCTACTTCCCCAGTTTAATAATTTTTGGAGATCAACAGAGACAGAACCCTCCATGAGTGTGCAATCCTCATCTAATTGGGCTAAAGAGACAGGCTTAGAATATTGTATATGTGAGTGGAGGGTGCTGTCATCCATGTAACTGTGAACTGGGTTGGATGTGCTAGAGAGGAGGTCATTGATGTGGAGAAGAAACAAGGTAGTGGCTAAAGCTGAACCTTGAGGGACTGCTGCATTAATTGGATACAGTTTAGTGGGATGGCCATCCACGACAACAGAAATGCTCCGGTTGGAGAGGAAATTTGCTGTCCAGGTACAGAGTTTTGGTGGTAGGTCATAGGCCGGAAGTTTATTAAGCAGCGCTGTGTGCCAGACCTGGTCAAATGCTTTGGATATGTCTAGAGCGACTATCTGGGATTCACCGTGTAGTCCCATAGACTTGTTCCAAGAATGGGTGACAAAGGAAAGGAGGTCGGCAGTTGATCTGCGCTGACAGAATCCATACTGCCTGCAGTGGATTAGACTGTGTTTTTCGAGAAATGTTAGTAATTCGGTGTTTATATACTTTTCCATCACTTTAGAGATGACTGAAAGGAGAGAAATAGTCCTGTGGTTGCTGGGAAGCGCTTTGAATCCTTTCTTGGGGACGGGTTGTACTCGAGCAGTTCTCCAGTTACTAGGGAATATGCCTCTATTGTAAGATGTCTGAAACAGATGAGTCAGGACAGGAGCAAGTTCTGGTGCGCATTTTTTTAAAACAATTGCTGGGATCTCATCAAGGCCAGAGGCTTTCCTGGTATTAAGCGAAGAGAGCATCTTTCGTACCTTTTTAGTTTTGAAAATGATATCCGTCATTTTATGCGCAACATTGGGGAGTGTTGGTGGTTGAACATTTGGAGGTGGGTTGAGAGTAGAATTGCCGGCGAACGAGGCAAAAAGTTCAGCCTTGCCCGGGGCGGTAGAAGCAATTTCATCTGCTGAAACAAGAGGTGGGAACATGCTCTTGCAGAAATTATTCCCAATAGATTTAGCAAGAGTCCAGAAGGGTTTGCTGCCGTTGGAGCTTGAGAGGACTTTGTTTTTGATGTGATTATTAAATGAGATTTTTGCCTCAGAAAGAATGCGGAAATAGCAGTTTCTTACAATGTTAAATGCTTGACAGTTTTCTTGACCGGGATTGTGTAGAAGCGTTTTGTGAGCTTTGACCTTTTCAAGTCTGGTCTTGTCACAGGATTTAGAGAACCAGGGCTTTTGAGTAGCTGAAGAGGTTTTCTGTGTACGTGAAATAAATAATTCCATGCCAACTTGGATGATTTTGGTGACGTTTTGTGAGATATCAGAGGGGTCAGGATTAGAGAAACAGACAGACGCCCATGAAATGAGGAAAAGTAATCCCGCATTTCGTCCCAGTTCGCGGAGTTGTGGTGCCAAACGATACTTGGGTGTGATGACTATGTGACCTCGAGTTGCATTGCGCAGGAAGCAGTGACCATGCCGTGGTCTGAGCGACCGAGGGGGGCAGTGACTGACATCTTATAGCATTCAGGATTTGTAGTAAGAAGGAGATCTAAGGGATTTGAGCACTGTGTTGGGATGTGAGGAAAGTAAGTAAGTTGCTGAACCATATTAGCTAAAGAATTGCTGACTGCGAAGGCCTCCGCTGCTCTCCCTTGTGGATCAGTTTTTGAAGATCCTAGCCACTCCTTATTATGGACATTGAAGTCACCAAGAATAGTGTCCTCGGAGGAAGCATATTCAGAAATCAGATGGTCGGTTTTTTCAGAAAGGTAGTAGAAGAGCTGGACAAAGTGGTTGTCAGAAGGTGACCAGTAAATGCAACAGGTGAATTTAGTTGCAGCCCTGAGAGAGAGTTTTATCCAAAGTATGTCTTTTTTCCAGATTCCAAATTGGGGAGTCTGGTACAGGGTAGATTGCTGCGGACGTATGCGCACACACCTCCATGCAATCTAAAGGAAGTAAGGAGCTCATACCCCGGGAAATTAAGGTGATTAGTAGGCATCTATGAAGGTGCTGACTGATTCTGATTGTTTATCAAAACAAAATTATGTTTCCGTTTCTGCGTTACACAGGTTACGCTTTATGCAGGTCATCCTTACATTGTTTCTTATAACATCAGTTCGAGACTATGAAAATGTTCCATATTGAAGAGTTTTCCACTTTATTCAGTTTCCGATTTAGACAGGTTTCACTGTACTTGATTTAAGCTTTTTTGTCATTTCATTCTTATATAACTGTAGATTTTGTGAAAAAGAAATTAAATTTAATATTCAAATATTTGCAATATTGACTTTTTTTCTTTCGCATTCATTACAATCTTAATTTAAATGATGATTAAAGAATATGTCTTAAGTAAAATAACTTGTATTTGCTTTTGTTTTAGATAGAATATGAAATACGTTTGGCCTCCGAGGAAAAAGGTGAAGTTAAATCAGATACCATTGATAACATCACATATCGTGTCACACGGGGTGACTACTCGCCCTTAATAGGAAAAGTAGCCAGGTGCTTAGAAGAAGCAACACCATATGCAGCAAATCAAACGGAAGCAAAAATGCTACAATCGTACGCTCAGTCATTCACTACAGGTTCATTAGATTCCCACAAAGACGGGTCTCGTTACTGGATACAAGATAAAGGGCCAGTTGTTGAAAGTTACATAGGTTTTATAGAAACCTACAGGGATCCGGCTGGCGTTAGAGGTGAATTCGAGGGTTTTGTGGCAGTTGTGAACAAAGAGATGTCCGAGAAATATACTTCTTTGGTTTCTAATGCTGAACAGTTCCTGCCATTGCTGCCTTGGCCCAAAGGTTTTGAAAAAGATACATTTCTTAGGCCTGATTTTACGTCTTTGGATGTATTAACGTTTGCTGGTAGTGGTATACCAGCAGGAATCAATATACCAAATTGTAAGTAAAACACAAACTGCTAGCTATTCTCATTATATATATATATATATATATATATATATATATATATATATATATATATATATATATATATATATATATATATATATACAAAACCCGTCCCCAAGAAAGGATCCAAAGCGCTTCCTAGCAACTACAGGCCTATTTCTCTTCTTTCAGTCGTCTCTAAAGTGATGGAAAAGTATATGAACACCGAATTACTAACATTTCTTGAAAAACACAGTCTAATCCACGACAGGCAGTATGGATTCCGTCAGTGCAGATCAACTGCCGACCTCCTTTCCTTTGTCACCCATTCTTGGAACAAGTCTATGCAACTACACAGTGAATCCCAGATTGTCGCTCTAGACATACTCAAAGCATTCGACCAGGTCTCGCACTCAGCGCTGCTTAATAAACTTCCTGCCTATGGCCTACCACCAAAACTCTGTACCTGGACAGCAAATTTCCTCTCCAACCGGAGCATTTCTGTTGTCGTGGATGGCCATTTCTTTAAACTGTATCCAATTAATGCAGGAGTCACTCAAGGTTCAGCTTTAGCCTCTACTTTGTTTCTTCTCCACATCAATGACCTTCTCTCTAGCACATCCAACCCAGTTCATAGTTACGCGGACGACAGCACCCTCCACTCAAACATACAATATTATAAGCCTGTCTCTTTAGCCCAATTAGATGAGGATCGCAGACTCATGGAGGGTTCAACTCCACCAAACCTCAGTCTTGCTTCTATCTCATAAGAGTTACACCAGCCCTACACCCATCACAATAAACAACAAAGTTATTCAAAGTTATGAGTCCTTTTCACTTGTTGGCATTTCTGTAGATCAAAATCTCAATCGGCACCAACATGTTACATCAATTGCAGAAGTGGCTACTAAGAAATTAGGTTTCCTCTTCCGGGCTCGCAAATACTTTTCACCAACTAATCTTCATACCTTATATACTTCACAAATAATAAATATATATATATATATATATATATATATATATATATATATATATATACACATATATATATATAATATATATATATATATATATATATATATATATATATATATATATATATATATATATATATGACTTGACAAATTTTAAGGTTTAGTTAGTTATCTGTCAAAATTCTATTAAATTAAGTAATACATTTTCAAATCTTTCTTAGACCAGAATTCACTTCCAGTTTTGTCACTATTTAGACAAAACTGGAAGTGAATTCTGGTCTAAGAAAGATTTGAAAATGTATTACTTAATTTAATAGAATTTTGACAGATAACTAACTAACCTTAAAATTTGTCAAGTCATGGCTGTTTTAGTTGAAGTTAATTTCATGGCCTGCTTCATTTATTTTTCATTTTATTTAATAAAACAAACTAAGATCGGCTAATGATGGGTTGTCAATTCTGGCATGTGTGTTCCAAAGTGGGCTTGCTTCCCAATCAGGGCAAATTGATTTGTGCTGTTTGGGAACTAATTGATATAAATATCACCATTCTGATGATCACAGTTGTCAAAGCAAATCCCCAAATTAAAAAAAAGAAATTCCAACCAACATTTTTATAAGTCTGTATGGCTGGTTTTGTAACAGTTAAAATAGAGGTGTGCGAACCCATGTTTTTCTCGAACTGAACTATGAAGAAACCCAAGCAAATAGGTTTGTTCGAACTTCGAACCTCGGAAATTGTGTGTCTAAGCTTTACAGTCCACCTTCGAATTACTTAAAAGTTTAAAATCGAACATCGAATGAACCAAAATTCTTCAATGTTCATATATCACTGTCTCAAATAGAAAGTTTAGGTATACAGTAACATAGAATATTTGGTACTAGAAGATCTCTAATTTTTTCACCAAAAACAAATGTTTGGCAAAATTTGCAGGTTGATTGGTTAGAAATGAGTTCCAGTACTAATGTTATTTCTGAAGATGGGTCAAAGTTGGGCCTTAAGAGCTGTCTGTGGCTATGAGAATCCACTTGTTGGTGTAGCCCCTCCTCTTGTTCTCCCACACATAGTGCAGGATGGCTTACATTTCGGCCTGAAAGGCTGTTGCGTGGGCTCCGAGGGAAATACTATGACTTACCCTCGATCCTTCCGAATAAACACCTGCCCCCATCCCACGCTCCCCGCCCGATCCGTCCGTGAACCAGACGAGCGCGTCCCGTGGTAAGCCCGGTGTCTCCTCCCGCCATGCCTCGCGGTCGGAAATTTCCACTGTAAAATTGTTTTCCCTGCAGATTCGCGAGGTCTGACTTCATTTCAAGCATGGGCTCCTTTACGATCTCCTGAATTTTGCAGTGGCCCCTGCAGTCTGGGATGGCCTTTAATCTACCATTGTAGGCTAGTCTATATAGTCCTAGCCTGGCCTCCCCCATGAATCTTCTGCAGTACTACACACTTTAATATCCTCCAGGTCTCCCCGTTTGTATTGATTATAATACATCCCTTTTTATGTACGCGTTCTGCTTCTTTTCTCTGGCCAATTTCTTGAGGTATTTTCTGTTCGTTTATTTGCTGACGTCAAACCATTTTTTATGTATACGTTAGTTGCTTTTAATTCACTAGCTTTTGAAGTAACAGAAATATTGAATGTAATCATTACATTCGATATTTCTGTTATTTCAGGTAATTAATAAGGGCTGTTTTGGTGGATGTAAATGTATAAGTAGATAAATTACAATAGATTAAATAATTGCAATTTATTTTTATCAAATTCTGACAGAATTCATAGAAAGCTTTTTGTTTGACCTGGTAACCCCCTGTTTATTTTTAATTGAGATTTTGAGCTAGTTAAAATATTTTTAGATGATGAAATAAGGCAGGAAGAAGGATTCAAGAATGTTTCATTAGGAAACGTTATAACTGGCAGTTACCAAATGTCAAAAATACCATTTTTAAGTGAAGAAGATGCTCAGATGATACTAAAATTATGTGTGCCTTCATTTGAAGTACAGGTTAGTGGATTCGTTAGGTTTTCGTCAATATTGAGTGATTATTCGAGGTAAATTTTACTATTACTTAAATAAATTTAACCCGTTTATCATTTTTGGAAGCGTAACAGAGAACATTATGTGAAGTATAAATCACTATGTGAAAACTGGAACCTGTGATGAGCACTAATAAGTACACTTGGAGAATCCAAATCACCACAACACATATTTCAGAGACCTTACGAATAATTAATTTTTTTCTGAAAAACTTTTGTAACTTTAATGAAATTTGTAACACAATTTTTTTTAAAGACACTTGCAGTACTTAGACATTATATCTAAGACCAAATTTTAATTTTTTAGCTTCATATAAAATATAATTTTTTTCAAATAATCGCTAACTGGGACTCTAAAACCGATCTCCAAGGTCCATTTAAATTTAAAGAATTAGTTTTAATAATATATCTTACTAATAGTGTACAATTCTTATAAAAATTCACGACTATACCGCACTTGCTGTGTCCCGAAATTTTTCTATTTTATTCTAAAGCAAAGACAGAAAACCTGACTTTAGATAATCATTATCCTCCTCACCTGAAGACTGTATCTCCTCCACGACATTAACATTACCGTATTTACATGCGTGACTTATGTGACCTTTCTTTTGACAGCTGAAGCACTCCCAACCCTTGGCAGGACACCCTTGCAGGATCATGTCTTCTTGTACACCGAAAGCAAGGTTTAATAAATTTATTCTGATTACTTGACTGACTTGAAATGTTATTTTTGTCGCTTGAACATTTCTGCATGGTTTTGCTTATTGACTTTTTAAAAGACAGTGTTCAGAGAACAATAAGCTATGCAGAAGGGCAGTCGTAGGCGTGGAAATATATTTGTTAAGATCATTCAATTTATAATTAAAATTCAGTTATAAGAAAATTTGCTACAACAATTAATGTAAATTTTCATGTAGTAGTAGGTCACAGATGTATCAATAACATTGGCATTGAAATAATATTACATATTTATCTAAATAATAAACAAGTTGAAATTGCGGCGTACAGCACAAGGAATGCTGACTGCTGAGGTCTGCAATTATGTATGATGTAAACCAAGTAAAAGCTATAAGTAGTATTGTTGATAAACATTGGCGAGACTTTTGATCACATTCTTAAGATGTAAAGACTTGTGATTTTAATCATGTAGAGAGAAGTAGAGACTTTTCAATTAAGATTCAGTGTGTGAAGATTTCGGCTTTAAAATTCATTCAGTTTATTTAGTTTGTAAGCATTGTTAAAGTTTAGTGATTTTATTAAAGTTTATTACCTCGTTACTAAGTCTAATTCGCCTAGTTCGACAAATTATTCCCGAATTATCCTCCGCTCCTTAACAGACAGTTTACCTATACTTTCTTCTAATGGCACAATGCTATTTTCTGCTGACATCAACTTCACCTGACCTTCGCTAACTCCATGGCTAGAGCTGTACTGTTGGCAATTTCAAAAGTTAAATCTTCCATTGATAGGAGTTTTCTTTTGATAGTAATAGATTTTATACCACAAACTAGCCTATCCCTTAGACTTTCACTTAGAAAACTACCAACTACTTGGCACAGTGCCAGGACAACTTTGTTAATTTTGCGACAAGAGATGTCACTCCTTCATCGGCTTCCTATACTGCATTATAGAATTTATAGCACTCCGTAATGACTCATCTTTTATTTATTTATTCAGAAAAACGGGACAACTCCAATTTCAAACATAAGCACAATATTAGCTAGTGCTAGTCACAATCAGTTACAATTAAAACAACAATCAATAATCAACTGGTTACATTACAAAACAATATTAAACATTACATAGTCCCATTACACAACAATCATATAAAATACATGCTAGGTATATGCTAGGTGTGGGCAACAGATGCAAGAGACCGCCTGAAAGCAGAAAACAACCGAAAAAAGGCAGCAACTCAGCATTTGCATAAGCAAAAGTCAACAGTCTAATCAGGGGATTGGATATACCATAATTTATCGAGTGATGAAACACCTGAAACAGTTCACAAGATCGGGTTCGATAACTTGGAACCCTGAACCCTATCATTGAGAGAATAATACCAGAGTCAATATCAGAGTTCAAAGCTTTAGATAAGAAGCACATGTCAGCATTCCATCTACGAGACTCCAATGATGTTAAATTTAATGCATGCATCAGCTGCACATAATCATGACCTCCCCTGGCAAAACCCATCCTCCATGAACAAAACCGAAGGAACTTTCTTTGCACACGTTCAAAAGACTTAATATGAACGGCATAGTATGGCCGCCATATGATGGAAGCATACACCAAAATTGGTCTGACTAAAGCACAATAAAGAGCCCTAATGGACACCACAGACAATTCCCTAGCCATCCGACACACAAATCCCAGCATTCTCATACTTCTAGAAACAACAGACTCACAGTGCCTAACGAACGTCAGCTTCACATCAAAGGTAACCCCCAAATCACAAACCTCCTCCACTCTTCGCAATGGAACACCATCAATATCATAGTCAAATGAATGAGTCTGGCGAAGTCTGGAGAACGTGACAGTCACACACTTCTCTAAATTCAAATAAAGGTGGTTAGAAGCACACCAAGCAGACAATCGATTAATATCCCCCTGAATTAGGGATGCCTCATCTGGAGAGTTCACCGTCAAGGACAGCTTGAGATCATCCGCAAAAAGTAAAAAATTCACAATTTAGTTAAACCTCTGAGATGTCTTTTATAAAAAGGTTAAAAAGCAGCGGGCCACAATGTGACCCCTGAGGCACACCAGATGTTACTGCAACAGGATTAGAAACATTATCACCAATCTTCACATACAATCCGTCTCAACATAACGCCATTGAAACCCAAAGCAGAGATCTTGGCAATCTG
The DNA here is from genome assembly GCA_964006375.1 of Tillus elongatus. Classification (NCBI taxonomy): domain Eukaryota; kingdom Metazoa; phylum Arthropoda; class Insecta; order Coleoptera; family Cleridae; genus Tillus; species Tillus elongatus. Next base: position 13,107,160 of record OZ023264.1, read on the forward strand.
TGGTCAACCCTGTCAAGCGCCTTGGAGAAATCCGTATAAACAGAATCAACCTGAAGAGAATTCTCAAAAGCCTCAATGATGTACTGCTGGTATATGAACAAATTAGTACCAACTGATCTTCCACTCAAGAATCCATGCTGCTGCTCAATCATCAGGCCCCTGCAAAGAGGCGAAATTCGATCAAACACAAGGGGACTTTCAGGACTGAAATGTGAGATTAACTCAGACTTTAACTCATTATAGGTCTTTGAACTGGGAGGGTTTGTGGTTAACATATCCCTCAAGACACTATGCTTCACTACCAATCAGCGTGAGCAATAAAGACACTTGCTTTTCATTTTCCACTATGTTACAAATAAACAATTGCTCCAGGCGTTCAAGATATGATGAAATCTCTATTTCTTTCGGATTAAATTGTTCAGTTGAGTCAATCAACGCCATTTTGTAACAACTGACGACTAGCACTAGACTACCGACTTACTGAGGCGAACACGACCTAACAATTAACAATACATTCGACACAATATTGGACATGTGAGCACGAACGGATTAGTAAAATACATAACACTATTATAATAAATTGTCTTTCTAATTTGTTTAATGGTGTGCGAATATGTATATAAATTTTAAAACGTTCCTTTTTTCAGGTAGGACTTCATGAACTCCTAGGGCACGGTTCAGGCAAACTCCTTCAGCGTAACACAGATGGCATTCTCAATTACTCTAGTGCGCTGCTAGATCCGTTAACAGGCAACCCTGTAGCAACTAAATACGAACCTGGCGACACGTATGACAGCATTTTTGGCCCGTTAAGCTCAGCCTATGAGGAATGCCGTGCTGAAGCAGTGGGACTCTACCTTAGTCTGGAACCCAGTGTGCTGGAGATCTTTGGACACACAGGGAAACAAGCTGAAGATGTCATGTATGTGAACTGGTTGTCTCTTGTCTATTTTGGTGCGGGCAAGGCGATAGAAATGTGGGACCCTGCAAGAGGATGGTTACAAGCTCATGCTCAGGTAAGCCAGTAGTATCGCAATTTTGTTTTCAGTTATTCTTTTAATAATTGCCTCGATTTTTATTTACACCTTTGCCTAATATTCATAATTTGGTCCTTTTTCTGTCTTCTATATTATTTCAAGCTAAATCTGTGAATTTTGTAATGTTTCAGTTTGAAGTGTAAAATATTATTTTGTGTGTCCTCTAATTACCGATTTTTATTCGATTTATAACACGATTAATCAGTTTAAACGCCTATGAATTATATGACATCCATAACGAATAGGTGGATTCAGAGGTAGTAGGACCAGCAGTGACTTTCAGGCATATCGTGTCTTCTCAAATAAATTGGGGCACGATATTAGATCAGCCAAGAAATCATATGATCATTGTTGGAGAATCCGGAAAGTCTTTATTCTTAGATTAGGAAAAAGCTATCCTCCTGTGTATCTACCCCTCTTTTCAGAACGCCCGCTGGATCCATAGCTGATAACACAGAGACTGCAGCTGGTGTATTTGCTGAACACTTTTCTGGTGTGTATGCTGAAGAACCTGAAGGCTGAGTCTTCACCCAGATATGACCGCATCTCGCCTAGAATTTTGAAAACTTTTGCACCACAGCTTTCTTATCCAATTTGAATTATATTTAGAACATGACTTCCTGCTGCTTAGCATCTTGTTGATATTCTCCACCTGGACTTCAGTAAGGCTTTCAACAGAGTACCGTACCACTTACTGCTACATAAACTCGAACTTTCTTTATCTGTTAATGTGAAAATTAGAGTGGTAGACATTGTTATTTGGATTGTTATGGCTAATTTTGTTTGATTACATTTGAACATATAGAGAAAATATTTCAATTTGTGAAGTTTTTGTATTGGGATTATCAGAAGAAAAGATAAGATTATTTTGTGGTTTAAGAAATTGAATTTCTCTTTAGATGATATTGCCTTTTATAGATATTACAAATAAATAAGAGAAAATGATAAATAATTATTCTCATGCAAAATTGATCTTATACAGTATGATCAAAAACAAATATTAATTTGTGACTATTGCCAGAATAGGTTTTGTATACAATGCTCCAAACTAACTAGCACAGAGGTTAGAGCTATGCAACTGTCTCAGAGGATCTTGATATATGCCTGTAATATTTGTATACAGGAAATAAAAAAAACTGATGACCAAAACAAACAATGATGAGGTTGTTACTCCACGAAATGATATGGAATCCTCATTGGATCTGTTAAGAAGAGAAACCATATCGATGATTGTGCAACTAAGTAGTGAGGTGAAAAATCTAACTGATTCAAATAGGGAGCTTGTGAGTTTAGTCTCTCCGATATTGTCAACTGGTAGTACTAAAAACACTTTAATGAATTCTTCATCCATGAATGAAATCGGCAAACAAACAATTATAAGCAATAGTACAAAAACAGTAGAACAAACTAATTCTACTGATGGACTACAACATCGAAAACTCACAGAAAAAAATTATCAGAAATCAAATTTTGCTAAGATTGCTATAGGTACTGGAAATACTCAATGGAAAGATCAAATTCTGAGAACAGCACCAAAACGAAATCCAACTAGTCAAAAAGTAGCAATACATGTTACTCGACTCCATTCAGAGACAACTGAAGAAGAGTTTAGTAACTACGTAAAGAATAATTTTCAGCTGACCGCTGAGATAAAGAAACTTCCTTCGAGATATCCAACAATCTATAGTTCTTTCAAAGTTTTTACTATCAAGCCTTGTTTTGAAAAGTTGCTGAATCCTGACAAATGGTGTGAAGGTGTTGCTGTCAGGGTATTCAGGGAATGTAAACTAAGACTCGATGCATTTTCGCAACAATTAGAACCGTAGACCAGTTTCGCTCTCATTAGAGCTCTTCAGTACGGCATACTAGTTGCAGCAAAAATGCACCAAAAGTAATACGGCTATCGTATAGCCAGTCTTAAAATACTCAGTAAGTGGTGGACGTGCCGCCACTAGGTGGTGGACGTGCCGCTTACTGAGTATTTTAAGACTGGCTATACGATAGCCGTATTACTTTTGGTGCATTTTTGCTGCAATTAGTATGCCGTACTGAAGAGCTCTAATGAGAGCGAAACTGGTCTACGGTTCTAATTGTTGTGAAAATGCATCGAGTCTTACATACTTTGTCCCTATATTAGGGTAGAAATGGGCCAGGGCTGACAATTTTCTAAATTGTTAGTTAGCTGTATCCAGTCTCTATTTTTTTAACACTTTGTGTTATTTAGAGCTGGCGTGACAGCATAGTACTTGGTTCCGCAACTAGGTGGCGGCACGTCCACCACTTACTGAGTATTTTAAGGTAAACTAAGGGAAGTTGGTGAGGAAAACGAAGCCCAAAGAGTGGATAGGGGAAAAACCGGCAAGAGTTTACTCAAATGATCCCTCATCAATGATAAAATTATATTATCAAAATGTACGTGGACTGAGGATGAAATTAAGAGATATTTTACTGGCCACGGAGAAATCGGAGTATGATCTAATTCTCTTTACAGAGTCTGGACTTAATGAAAAATTTTTTGATAGTGAATTAGGATTGGACGATTTTTTTGTGTATAGATGTGATAGAAATAAAAATTCTAGTGTACATAATTATCTAGGGGGTGTTTTAGTAGCTGTGAAGTCATCGATTCCATCTGTAGAACTGTCTCTTAATGAAGAAACTATCGAACACAAAATGGTTATGATTTCATGGGATTCATTGAGGAAGGAACAGTCCGTACCTCCTATAGGCAGAGCTTCTTTGCCGATCAGTATTTCCATGGTTGGAACAATCTGCCGGAGAACATTGCTTCTGCACCCGAGTATAGGCAACTGCAAGAATTGGCTGGATACTTGCCTGGGACCGGTGCTGTGTGTTTGTTTCTGTCATAATCGGTTGCACTGTACAAACGCTTTATGTTAAAATATAAATATTGTAAATAATCTAATAAATTTTTAACAAAGTAAAAAAATAGAAAGAAGAAAGCCATTTTACAGCTAACATTTTGTACCAAAAAATGCATTGGACCATTATATGTACTGTTCTGTGGAATTTCTGCCTTGTGATGTTTTGCACAGTATTTTAGTTTTGTTTTTAGACATATTTTTTGTTCATATTGTTATATATTGTTCTTTTTGTATGGTGCCCTATTAATGGGATTATTCTGTTGGGCATGTATTCCAGAAATAAATAAGTAAATAAACAAAATCATTGTAACATAATTTTAGAAATTTATGTTTACTGTTTGTATAACTAAACTCAGTTTGAATAAATAAGATTATATATTTACAGGCCCGCTTTGTCTTTTTTTTTCTCCCTTGGGGCTCGTCTGCGTCTATGCCGCCCCAATAGCACTCCAGCTTTTGGCTTCTCGCATTGTGCCTGCCCTTTGTCTTTTCTACTCCACCCATTCCAAAATCACTGTGCCTTAAACTCGTCTGCACAGCAATTGATAGGGTGAAGTTTTATATATATATATATATATATATATATATATATATATATATATATATATATATATATATATATATATATATATATATATATATATATATATATATATATATATATATATATATATATATATATATATATATATATATATATATATATATATATATATATATATATATATATATATATATATATAGTCTGTAGATCAGTTGTCTTTTGTTGTATAGAGCTTTACACTCGCACCAAATGTGCTGGGCTGATTCCTCCTCCTCGCCGCAGAGTCTGCATGCCAGGTCCCCCTCGAACCGCCCCATTTTATGCAGGTGTTTCTTGACAGCCATGTGTCCCGTCAAGAGACCTGTTGAGCCCTGGACAATCTGCCCAATATGCCTTATGTTGATCCTTGACCCAGGACTTGATGGTTCCCCTAGTCGTGCCTTTCGATACGCCCAGGACCGGTTCTGGTCCCATAAATGGTTCTGCTGATCCTCTTTTCGTCTCTTGCTTCCTGACTTTTTTAATTCGCTTTTCACACAGTCTAATTTTTTCCTTTATTTTTAGCTTTTATTGCCATATTCAACATTTTAATCAATATTAAACAACAAAATCATTGTAACATAATTTTAGAAATTTATGTTTACGGTTTGTATAACGAGACTCAGTTTGACTAAATAAGATTATTTATATATTTGCAGGCCCGCTTTGTCTTAGCAAGAGTATTAATCCAAGCTGGCGTGGCCAATGTATACCAGCCAAGTGAAGGTGATCTCTTAGTGACAGTGGATCGTACAGCATTAAGAGGTGCTGGCAGAAATGCTATTGGTCACTTTCTACTACAACTGCAAGTATACAAATCCACTGGAAACTTGGAAGCTGCTCAACGATTGTTCAACCATTTCTCTGATGTAAATGAACCATGGGCTAGCTGGAGATCCATTATTCTGGCCAATAAACAACCAAGAAAAATGTTTGTACAGTCTAACACAATCAAAAGTGACTCTGAAGTGCAACTGAAGGTTTATCAGGCGTCCATAGAAGGACTGATACAATCATGGGTCGAACGGTTCCCAGATCCGGAACCCTTACACGATGCTCTTCTAGAACTGGCAAAAGCTGATGCGCATTATTTCTAAATTTCACGGTTACTTTTAGCTGATTGTGCAAATGAATTATCTATAAGAAATTAATACAACGATTATGTCTCGAAATGTTGTGAAAGATCGGCCTATATATCAGTGACGATCAAGAGATATGCTTTAATTTATTAATACTCGCTTGTCTTTTTAATATCTTGATATAAAGTGAAGATTATATAAATAAAATTTTACACCAAGGTTTGAAACACCACAGGAGGTTTTTTTTTACCGTATTCAAGAATTCAATTCCATTTTAGGTATAAGCAATGTGCTGGAAGAAATCTATAGGGATTGTGAGGAAAAAGAAAAAGTCTGGACGTAGCAAGTGCGTTATCAAGTAAATTTTCATTATAATGATTTTAATAGCAAATATGTCTCTCTAATGCAAGCAGGTATCAATCTGGTTAGCGGTATAACCTATATAGTAGAAAAAAAAATCCGAAAATAAACTTAGGTTAATAGCAAATTGGGTTATTGAAATTTGAAGGGTTTTATGAAACTTCGCTACCAAAACACACTTACTGCCACAAACATGCATTATATTTCGATAAAAAATGCAAAAATACAATAATATAAGGGTGTTCGAAAAAAGCAATTGTAGCGATCACCAACGACTTATGGACCATACTGTGATTGTCAAAATATTTTTATAAGATGCAGCTCAAGACACCCTATAATTAACGTATACAATTTCTTCTCGTATCTTATATAACAATTATATTGAGCTGTACCGTAGAAATGTGTCACCTTGTATATATGCAAACAGATAAAAACGGAAAGCAAACCTGTGGATTCTAGGGGGCCAAGTTTGCAGTCATTTGAAGAAATCTTTTTAAAATTGAAAAGCCATGATCTCCCGATTAACGAATTTTGTCTACGAAAATTAGCTAAAAGTTATAGACCGTTAAACCATAAACTTAACTATACAGCCAAACCTTCAACTAACTGAACCTACAGCCAAAGCATCAGAGAGGTGGTCTATTTGAAATGAATTTTCTGTAAACATTTTAGTAAAATGAAGGACAATGGCGGTTGAAGCTGAAACTTAAAGGTTTGCAGAACACTCTCCTTGTGACATTTTCTTTAGATAATCCATATATGTTTCAGGTTCTTTGCCTAAATGTTGTGAATTTTGACGTTTCAAATCGCGACTTTGACGTTTTGAGGATAACCTCAAATTTCTTTCCTTAAATGCGTATAACTTTTTTGTCTTTTAACTTACAGACCTATTTTAGTGCGTGGGTCGCTATTTATAATACAAACACGCATACCAAATTTGGTTGCCCTTACTTTGTTATCTTCAGAGATATAATTTTTTTCCAAAAGAAAACACAAAATTTTCAGGGAAAACCTGTGCCGATTTTCCTGGTTAACGAACTTATCCAAGCCACTTGCAAAAGGAAGGTACTGACCAAATTTAATCAAAATCGTCCCATTATTTTTTGCGTTATGGGTGTGATACACACACATATATATATATATATATATATATTATATATATATATATATATATATATATATATATATATATATGTATGTATATTGTATTGATATTTAGCAATATCAAACTAAATTTATCAGCTACTTACAAAATACTTAAGGTGCAAGTGTTTTCAAATATCCAGGAAAGCCAAACTGTAATACAGTTCTGCATCATTTGTCAAATAGGCATGTCCGAATAAGGATCTGCATTATTAACAGCATGTCAATCTAAGATTACAAGATTCTAAAATTAATAAATGAAATAAGATGTTTTTGTTGATATTTGTGAAATAAGGTTAAGAGATGCAGGCTTTCCTTTATGGGTGTTATCATATTTATTTAGCTTCTAAAGATGTCATTTAAAGGAAAGTGGGGATCAGTGAATTTGACATTGACATTAAATGCAAATTTATTCTGAAGTTCGACATGTACATAGACAAAACCAACATGTCTATGATCAAGAAGAATGACAATACATTTAAATAGTTTGCTTTGGATTCAATAATCTAAAATGACAAAAAAATTGAATCTCGCTTGTAAACTGGTTTTTTTTTTATAATAAAGGGGACGCTAAAAGGCTTGCTCCCATAAAATGCCTAAATTTTTAAGTAAATTAAGGCAAATAATGTCCATAATAATACAGTGTTAAAGCATAAATGCCATTGTAAACTACTGTTTGAGTGAATGCATCAGTACTAAGTGTTTAAAAAGACGTTGTAATTAAAGATATAAAATTTAGGTGACGCTACAGTGGCGTCCTAGTGAAAAAAAAATACAATTGTAACTGGTAATTTGTAAAAGTAATAGCCAGAAAGTGTAAAACTAAGTCAAGGACCATCCAGAAACACAAAAGTGAAAATCAGAAAAGACTAAATACCTGGTAGTTGCCATAGAAACAGGAGTGTGTGGATACGAATATCTGTTGTCAAGGAACAAGATTGAGTTTCTTTTGTCTACAAACTACAGTGGAATCGAGGATTAAGAAGCAACCAGTTCAAATTCATAGTCAAGGATGAATTTGGGACCAAAGTAAATGTCAACTAAGGAGTGACAGCTGAAGTAAATGACAGGTACCAAAATTAAAAATACTAAAGCACTCTTGTTTATGAAAACTGTAAAATTTATAAAACTTATATGAGTTTAATTTGTTTGTAAACAGACAAGATAGATAAAAAGAGATATCTAGTAATTTAAGTTGTAGACTGTTTTAGTAGTGGGGTTTTGAATATTTATTAGTGTTATAAATGTATGTACAAATGCTATAAAATATTATAATTTGAGAAACTGAAAACTTGTATGATTCAATTAGTAGGCAAAATTTAAATAGAAATTCAAAATGTCCATAAATATCAAAGGAAAGAACTCACATATATTTCTTTTGAAGCATGAGAGTCAAATAGCCGGGAAGATTAAATAAAATATATGTAACTAGTAATACAAACTACAACACTCACGAATATAAATAAAAATCTCATTACATTTGATTTATATATATATATATATATATATATATATATATATATATATATATATATATATATATATATATATATATATATATATATATATATATATATATATATATATATATATATATATATATATATATATATATATATATATATATATATATATATATATATATATATATATATATATATAAATTGACATTATATGTCTATAAAGCTTAACATAAAACATTTTATACAGCGTATTATAATACAAAATAGAATTGAGTACCCATTCTTTATTTTCACAGTGTGGCATTAAAATAGAAATTAATATACTTAGCAAACAACCAATTAATATAAAGTATTATCAACATTATATATATTATATTGATATTTAGAAATATCAAACCTAGATTAAAACTTAAGAACTAGGCATGCGAAAACTAACTGAATTACTGGTGTAATTTAGAAGACAAAAGTTTATTGAAATGAAATAACATATGCCCTATCTACTTATCTGTTTGAAGTCGGTGCCAAGCCTGAAACACAATAATACTGAGTGATATAAACAGGTTAATTAATAACGGATTATAATTATAATAAAATACCTGAATATGTTGTTAATGATCAAAGACCAACCCACGCTCACGCATTGTCGCGTGCGCGCAGAATCTTGCGGTGTCGGGGGAGTGGGCCTAGCCTATCTATCTACGTAATTGGCTTGGCACCGACTTCAAACAGATAAGTAGGTACCGCATATAATATTTTATTTAAATTAATTGTTCTCTCGTAAATTAAACCTATAATCTAGTTATTTCTCGCTTTTTAGTGCCTATTTTGAAGTCGGTTAAATTTTTTTAAAGTTTTTTTATCACCTCGAAAGCCCCGCTTCGTGTCCGCGTCAACAAAATGCATCCCTATAAACTGCAACACGTTCAAGAGTTGATTGACGGTGATTCTGATAGAAGACTGCAATTTTGTGAACAACTGCTGGATATGTTACATAGAAATGTTATTTCTTCTGCTGACGTTCTGTTTTCCGATGAAGCAACATTTCTTTTGAATGGCAATGTAAACAGGCAAAATTGCAGATACTGGGTTGCCGAAAACCCCCACTAGATGCGACAAACACACACTCAGGGTCCTCAGAAGTTGAAGGTTTGGGCTGGTATCATTGGTGATCACGTAATTGAACCTGTTTGTATAGAAAATCTAAACGGTCCAAGATATTTACAAAAGCTAAGAGAACAGGTTGTGCCAATGTTAGCGGAATTGTATCCAAATATAATGGAACCTAATTTTCCCCATGAAAGGATATGGTTTCAACAAGACGGTGCACCGCCCCACTTTGCTCTTCAAGTGTGGGAGTATTTACACGAAGTCTTTCCACAAAGATGGATTGGACGAAGAGGTTTCGTAGAATGGCCCGCTAGATCACCAGATATTACACATCTTGATTTCTTTTTATGGGGATACCTTAAAAACAGAGTGTCAATGCCAGAACAAATCCAAGTACAAACATTTAAACAAAACTTAATAAAGGCCATACAAATAGACAAATTATCAAACCACAGTGAGCAAGACAGGAGACCGATACACACGACACAGTTCGAATGCACAACCAATCAGAGAACAGTAAACCGACCAATAGAAGCTAAACGCGCAGGCGCCACTAGAATCTCAGACGTAGACTGCAGTCCACATAAACCAATAAAAAAATCACAAAAAGTACAGCAAACAAATAAAGTATATATATATATATATATATATATATATATATATATATATATATATATATATATATATATATATATATATATATATATATATATATATATATATATATATATATATATATATATATATATATATATATATATATATATATATATATATATATATATATATATATATATATAGCACACCAATAACTCAAAAAATAATGGGCCGATTTTGATTTAATGTGGTGAGTACCTTCCTCTTGCAAGTGGCTTGGACAAGTTCGTTAGCCAGGAAAATCGGCCCAGGTTTTCCCGGAAAATTTTGTGTGTTTTTTTTTTAATTCATATCTCCGGAAATAACAAAGTGAGGGCCACCAAATTGCTGCGCGCGTTTATATCGTTATATACCTAACAAAATTTAGCTCTATAGATTAAAAGACAAAAAAGTTATAGGTATTTAAAGAAAAATAAATTGGGGTTTTCCAGTCGCGATTTAAAACGTCAAAATTGGCAATATTTAGGAAAAGAACTTGAATCTAATACGGGGTATGCAAATAAAATGTCTCAAGAAGAATGTTTTACAAACCCTGAAGTCTTAGTTTCAACCGCCATTGTCCTTCATTTTAATAAAATGTTTCCAGAAAATTCATTTCAAATAGACCCTTTCTCTGACGCTTGGCAGTAGTCTTAGCTATAGAGTTTATCGTTTAATGGTATATAATTTTTGTCGTATTTTCGTAAAAAATCAATAAAGTTCAATATATCTGTTATTATACAAGATACGAAAAATATTTTTATATATTAATTATAGGGTGTCATGAGCTACATCTTAAAAAAAGGTCTACAATCACAGGCTGGCCCATAAGTCGTTGGTGATACAAATTTTCTTTTCTTTTATGGAACACGCCTTATCTTATTGCATTTTTGCATTTTCCTTTGAAATATAATCCATGTTTGTAAGAAAATAAATTCGGGACGCAGCAAGTGCATTATGGTAGCAAATTTTCATTAAATGCTTCAAATTTAAATAGCCCAATTTGCTATTAACCTATAAGGTTGACCAGTTTTTTCCGGGAACACTTTAAGTTTACTTTCGGAAATTGTTGTACTTTTTCAAACAATAAAGTTATTTTGATGAAACTTGGCACATTGTTTCTACTATATAGGTTATACCAGTAACCAAATTTGATGCCTGCTTTCTTTAAAAAAAACACATTTGCTATTAATAACATTTTTATAAAAATTCACTACCATAACGCATTTGCTGCGTCCAGACTTTTTATTATTATAGTTAAGGTAAGTTATTTTTTTAATTTTGTTTCTTCGTCGATTTATATGACCACTAGCGATATCCGGCTCATCGGCAAATTCACCCTACTGAACTAAGTGAAGATTAGAACATGTGATGAGCTCTGATACTTAGAGAACTGACATCACCACAACACATCTTTTTAAAGACCTAACGATCGTTTCACTAACAAAGTTAGCGTCATCAGAGGATGAAAAATTATTTTTTCAGAGGATGAAAAAAGAATTTTTCATCCTCTGATGATGCTAACTTGGTTAGTGAAACGATCATCAGGTTTTTTAAATGTGTTGTGATGATTTGGGTTCTTATCACCCTACTTAAATTAATTCTATGTTAAAACATGTATTACTACAAAAAGTAAATATGATATTGATCCTAAAGAATTTATTTTCAGAAAGTCATCTTAATGGCAGATTACACAAGTTTTATTAACAGTTTATAATTAAGTCTTCTACAAATAGCATTTATAAAAGTCAAAAATGTACGATATATAAATATATTTATTTTGCTGTCACCTTTTCTCATCATAAATGCTTAACTAATAATAAAACAATTAAAACAGTAACAAGAAATTGACTAAATAATTATAAACTTATAACAGAGACTAAAATCACTGTATCACTATCACAAATCATTACATTAAAATATATCCAAGATATACACACACAAAGATTAACATATGCACATCAATATATTAATTTTGCATAAAACCATTCATTATATAAAAATATAGAATTACAGAATTAAATAAAATTATTTAGAATTAGTCAAGTTGGTGGCCTTGCCCAAGTATACACATAACCATCTTGGCACGCAGTAATAATACAGTCAGGCCTAAAAACTAAGGCAGTTAAACGCTCGTGAGCTATTTTCTTGCAAACTAGAGGTTCTAGTATGGGAACTTCATCAAGACGCGGACAAGCTGGTGTACCAACCAGCTGTAACGGGTCAGGTTTTCTTTTAGTTCGTGGCCTTGTCGGTACGAGCGCATCTTCTGGTAATTCCCAGAGACATAACTGAGTATCATGTCCAACCGAACCAAGCCTATAGCATGATTCAACTTCCAGGTACCAATCAAATGTCACTGCAGACACCCACGAATGGTGTCCCTGAGCTCTAGCTACTACACGCTTTTGCTCCATCGAATATACAGTAACTAGATCGTCTTCTCCACCCACCGCTATCAGCTTACCATCCCGTGACCAACATACACACAATAAACCACCAAAATATGACCTAGCAGACCCAAGTAACTCCATACTGTCATACTGAAACACACGTAACAAACCGTCTTGAGTAACTATCGCTAACTGTGACCCGCTAGGGCTAAAAGCTAATTCATTGATTGCTGCACCAGTTCCGAGTAACCATCTAAATAACGGGTTGCGGGTCGATTTTGTTTTACAAGTACTAACTGAAAAACCCTCTCCAGCCTTGAATGGCTGGTAGTGTGGGGCCGTAGATCCACATGGCAGTTCTTCATTATAAACATATAACTGTCCAGAAGCATGGGCCGCTAAAAATAGAGACCTACTTGCAGGGACCCACTTCAAACAAGTAACTCTCGTCTTATCTATCAGTCGTTCTTCATTAAACAATTTACTGAGTTCCTTTTTATTAGGGTCTATCAACTGTATCTGTCCGGTGCTAAAGCCGATCAAAAGACTCACTGAATCATTAGTTGCTGACACAGAGTTAAAATCGTGACAAGTTGGATTAGTACCCTTGTAGATTTTCTTCTCAAGAGGTTTGCTGAGATCTGCAGCCTTCTTGATGCCTTTGTATACATACACATACAGTTCCCTACCGTGATTGAAGCATATCCTCTCAGTCTGGTCGGGAAGGGTGACTAAGGAAACTCTAACTTGGGGCGGCGTCTGTCCCTGCGGCTGATAGCCCACTCTGTTTGGGCGGGAATACTCGCTGAGGGTCATGAGGCGATAGGTGCCTTCACGAGTGACAAAATGAATCTTGACATCACCGGGATCGCCCAGTGGTCGCTCCAGAGGGCGATCTCCAGCCTCCAGAAGGGACTGGTTACAGACGGTGTCCGATCGTGCCATTGCCGAACCTGGTGCTCTATTATAAGTCATTCTATTTCTGAAGCTGCCATCATTCCAGCTTCTCGCAAAGTATTCGCCCGCGAACGACGGTAAAAAATTTGTAAATAAATGACTCACTTTTACGTTTTCATACAAAACAAATACATTTAAAAGGTTATGAAATGCGATAGAACTTCGTTGACGTTTACACAAATTTGACAATTAATTGACAAACTGCAAAACATAAATATGACAATGACAAGGCAACGAAACAAACGAGCGTTGCGCCACAGTAATGACCAGTTGCACTGATCATGCGCATTTTGCGGAATTTTTAAGTAAGGAAATAAAAGACCTTCTTGACCTGCCCTGACACCAGTTTGCCCAATTAAAAGCTAAACGGGGAACGAAAATCAACCCTGCCATTCATGTGAGCATCATGTAATTTTCCTTCTTTTAGCTTTTGATTAGGCAAACTGATGTCAGGGCAGGTCAGTTGGGAGGATTGTATGTAAACAGCACGCCAGGGAAGTCTTATTTCGTGAGTTAAAATATTCTGCCAAGTGCGCATGATCAGCGCAATCGGGTCATTACTGTGGCGAGACGTCGTCGAAACAGTAGGCTTCTTTCTGCTTTCGCTTCTTAAGAGTCCTTGATGGATACCTACCTCTACTCAGGATACGAACTTCCCTCTATCAATCTTTCGGCGGACCAAACGGTTAAGAATGCTGAGTTGTTTAGTCTGCCAAACGGTATAAGTTGAATTTCGGTGAGTTAGCTCCCAACAAACCCCGGATTTCGAACCTGCACCCGGTAACCAAGCTGTATATTTTTCTGAGTCATCAACACGGGACTTACAGCATACGCGGATACACACCTTTTCTACATTTATAAGTGATAAACTGTTCAAAAAAAAGGCAAAAGTAAAATGGATAAAGCTTTATTTTATCATTTAATAAAAAGCATCCTTACATCAAAAATGCTTCATTATTTTCAATGTTGTTTTTTCTTTGGTTTGCTTTTTCTTTTTTGTGTGAAACAGCTGCAGACATACTTATTGAATAGATAAATTACAATAATGACAAGTAGAATAAATGAGACACCGACAAATGTAGCTAAAAGGAATAGATCCAGATTTAAAAACTCCATGTAACCCATATCTCTGGTTGGTAGATCAAAATGTTGAGCACCTCCATGTCTTAGAATATATTTTACCCAGAAGAAAGCTGTTTCCATTGGTGTTAAGGGCTGATCTCTGTACAGTTGCGAGAGCTTCTTAGCATTTTTAGCATAACTAAAACATAATATTGATAATTTATACAGTGTAAGCTAGAGGTAAATAAAATAAACGTTTCAAGTGAATTGCGATGGTAGGTGCATCTAGTTAACCTAGAAACGTTCTAGTAAGCGAAGTTAAATTTAGTTGCCATGGCAATAGGGTGTTAAAGTTTGACATTCAAAGTAATAGTTGGATAATGACAAAAGTGTGACTTTTTGAAAACGGCATATCTGAGGTAAGGTAAGATTTTGATAAAAAATTATTTTGGTCGGTTATTAAGTATTTATTTTTAGAAGGGTTATCGAATAAAGAAATTATTGCTGACATGGTATGAACCTGATGATCAATGTCCTTCGCATGTCACTATTACCCCCACAAAAGAAAATCTAGGGGTGATAAATCTGGCTATCCGGCGGGACATTTTATAGAACCTCTTCTCACGCCCACCGATTTGTAAACTTGTGTTGGAGATATTGTCGAATACATATGAAGGAAGAAGAGAGTGTGTTTGCGAGGACGCTTGGCGTTGTTGCCGATTGGAGGTTTCCATTAACTGAAGCCGTGGCAATTTGAGTGGCGAAACGTATTTGGAGTTACTAGAAGATATCGTTTACCCTCTACTAATTGACATTGTTGAAAATGATGATCGCTATCAAGAAAATCAATTAGTGTTTCAGCAAGATGGAGCTCCTCTGCATTTTTCACAACGTGTTAGGGAGTTTTTGAACAGATAGTTTCCAGAGCAATGGATTGGGCGTAGAGGTGCTATTGAGTGGCCCCCTAGATCACCGGATTTAACTCCTTTAGACTTCTTTCTATAGGGCCATTTAAAGAGTAGAATATTCTCAACAGAACCGGAGTCTCTGTAAGAATCATGACGACGCATTGTTGAAGAATGCCGTCTAATAACTCCACAAATGCTCCAGAATGTCAGAGCTCGTTTGGAAAAAAAATTGTACTTTTGTATGGAAGCTGGTGATCAACAATTTGAACACTTACTTAACTCAATAAACATTTTTGAACGTTTGTTCTTGTTTTTTAGTTTTTTTTTAACGAAAAATTGACTAATTAGTGCATTTCTTATCAAAATGAATGAAATACGTCCTTGCAACTCCAACTGTGAATAATTTTTAAACGAGTTGATAAAACTTCCAAAAAAATTAGTGTGCTGAATACAGAAAAGAAAGACCTTTCAAATGATATAACACTCGACCCATGTTCCCCGTTTAAAATATAAGGATTGTTATCACCACCCTTAAGGGGTTGATGTGACAAAGTTGAGTTTTATGTCAAAACATGTCCCCCTTAATATTAAAATTGACGTGTTTCAGCGTTTCTTAAAAAAAAATTCCCAGGACGCAAATCGGTCTGTTTCGTTTTCAATGCGCCACCTTATATATATATATATATATATATATATATATATATATATATATATATATATATATATATATATATATATATATATATATGAATTCAAACGGACCTCGGATATGGGTTTTAGGGGCCATAATTCGCGCTCATTTCAAAAAAATTTCCGAAAGTCACCATCGTTACCTCTCTATTAGTGAATTTTCTTATTGAAATTACGGTACGATTTCCGAGAGGCAGATTTAATCATTAACGGAATCCTATATGGGAACCTCTATATAAAACGTTAGTTATGTAATTTTAGGTAATCTACGGTTACATTTTTGTTTACTTACCTATCATTTTCCAGTACCTCAGTTATGGTGTTGTAGATTAGATTTGTGTTATCGAGTTCTTTAAAATCCAGCCTTTTTCCAACACCCTTTTTCAAAACTACTCTTGAATTTTTTATCTGATCTAAGAAAAAAGGTACGACAACCACAGGCAGACCAAAATATGCGATTTCATTTATAGTTGTGAGTCCACCATGAGTTATCATCAATTTTGTGTTGGGATGGCCTGTTTAATTAAAACGAATAGATTTTAGTGAAATTAACATTCAATCTGCTGCGCAAGGCATACCAAAATCTATATTTTTATAGTGTACCTATGTCAGTAACTATATTAGCATCTTTAGCCGGGAACTATAAGGCAAGGTTGGGCTTTATTTCAGAGATCTGAATCGATCATTGCCTAGACAGAATTTAAACATTTTGTTTGGTGTGAAAAATACAAGGTGAAATGGACATTCTGAATATTACTTCATATATAGACGAGCGAATAAAGCAGATAAAAGACGAAATCTTTCAGCAGTAGAGAACTGAGTAAGAAGTGTCAGTGACGATGTACATGACAAGCTGACGACTATGCAAGAGGACCAAGAGGAAGTACGGCAAAAAAATGTAATCACTAGAAAGAAGTGAGATACCCTAGTCAAAGGAAACATCAGACTCGAAGATAGCCCCGTAGTAAGAATTGAGGTACCTACATTTTATGGGTCAGTTCCATGGAGCATTTATCTACGCCAGTTCGAAGCCGCTGCTACAGCCGCTGGTTGGGGCGAGAGAGAGAAAGCAACGTCGTTAATTGTAGCTCTTAGAGGAGATGCCCTAGATGTGTTCCAAGGTAGTCACAGGGAAGAACAGTTCAGTTTTGACAGAATTAGAAATCAATTAGAGATGAGGTTTGGTGACCAGCATTTACAACAGCTTTATCGATTTCAGTTGAAAAGTCGCCGTCGAAAATCGGGCGAAACTCTCCAGCACTTCGAAGCCGACGTTGCTAGATTAACACGATCAGCTTACCCTACAGCAATTTTTGAACCAGCTGCCTCTGCAAACATTCATTCATGGCATCAGCGAAACCGACACCAAACAGGCGATGAGGACGGCGAGACAAAAACTTTAACGATGCTTTAGCACATTCCCTGGAGTTTGAAGCGGCAAAGCAAGCGTCATAAAGTCATGTGAAAGTTCGCAGTCTCCAAGTGAGAAGAAAATAAAACAGATTCATCCAAGATCATCCAGCTAGTAGAGAAAATAGCAGAACAAATAAAGCATACGTCTCACATGGGCACCCAATAAGAACTCACCGTGCAAATGCCTTGCGTTGCTGGAACTGTGGCAAGGTGGAACATATACGAGGCGAATGTTGGGGTCGGTGTTAGACTCTGAGATCACGCACATGGGAGAAAGTGAAGCTAAGGCGGGTAACTGTTTCTCAGGCTAGCGATTCAGGCAGCGCTCCGTCGTAAATGGATACGTAAGCGTCAATAAGACCCAGATGGTCGTCGACACTGGCGCACCTAGAACGATTATTCTCCACGATATGGTACCAAGATAGAGAGTAAGAGAACCAGACCGAGTGTACAGAGTCAGTGGTGGTGTAAAAGAGTGGTGATCGGATCCAGGTATTTGGCAAAACTGACGTGGAGCGGCAAATTGGAACATGGGGGGCAAAGCAGAGAGCCCTAGTCGCCGCAATATCTGACCAGATTCAAATTGGCTTAGAAATACTCTAAGGACAGTGCGCTAAACTTGATATTGGCACTATCGGCGGTGAAGAAATAACAATGTCGCCTGGCAGTAACCTGGTACTGCGGAAAATCACCATAGAGGAAAATAGGAGAGGAATAAACGAGCCAGTTATTCAGCCAGAAGCAAGTAGACAATAAATTATGGGAGAAGTATAAGACGAAGGGTGTAAAGACCATGTAAATGTGAAAAAGGTCAGTGGACACATTAGTTGGACCAGGGCTGATGTCGACAGGAAGAATAGGCCTGCAGAAATAGTTTTGCAAGTAGAAACACCATAACAAGAGCAATTGTACGGGAGAACCAGTGCAACGTAAGAACATCGTTTGAAGAGAGCTCCGACATATTGACAAGGACATCCATTCTGCTGTCAGAATGCATATACTAGTAGAAAACGACCACATGAAGACCCGTTATGACGTGCGAGCTAATCCGGCTGATTTTAAAGAAGATCGGGATCCAGTACGGCGCAAGGGACGGTCACAGAAACTACATAAATTGTGGGAAGGTCCGTATAAGGTGGCCAAAAGGATCAATGGCGTTTCCTATCGCATTCAGAGGAGCCCGAAGAGCAAGATGAAGGTGGTCCATATGCACAGGCTTACTCCATACCCAGAAATGTCAGAATTCGACCGAGCCATTCGAATGTAAGAGAGGGATAGGGTCACACCTGTCTCTATGAGAATTAAGTTTATGAGCTTTGTTATTTATATGGTCACAGGCGTCATGTAAACTGTGTTGGCAACAGCTCTGGAATTATATTTATAGAAGGGACCAAAAATGACAGGTTTTGAAGAATGTAGAAGGTCTAGAATCTCTATGGACAGTATGAATAAGCGAGTCGCAGATAGAGTAAGTCAGTCAGTACTGAGTAAGTGTGGGTGTATATAAGCGATCATAGAAGGCGTACCGTGGAATATACTTCTATCGACATTTAGTAATAGAGAGAAATATTTTAGTTGATACTGGTGTTGGAAAATAGTTGGTTATAATAAATTAGTACTTTAAAAAGCTGTGTTTTGTTAGTCAACAAATCCAGAACCCCCGAAGAACGTAACACTATATTTAAGTCAAATATCGATAATAATTAAATGTTCTTGAACATCAAGTTTTTGGCTGTTGCCACTGGCTACTATGATAAGTGCACGTTTACTGTGTGTAGGACCCTACAAAAGTATAGAATTTTGAATACCCTGTATGTATCTTCTTCATTCTCATATAGGGTGTGGGAATATTCACAAAATGTGTTCTATTCAATTTCTTACAATTAGGTATAATTGCAAATGGATGTGTTGGAACTAGCTCTAAACAAATATTTCATACCTACCAAAAATTCCTCTCTGGGGCAGCCATTTAGTAATGATAACATTCTTTGGAATATCTTCGGGTTTCAAATCTTTATCCTCAAATTTCCATAATACAAGTTCTTTGAGCCTTGTAAATGCTTTTAGCAGAGCATCTCTGGATTTTTGCTTTAGTACGGAACTTTTAATATTAGTTCCAAGAGAAAAACATATGACCCCATGCTTTGCATTGTCCAGAATTTTTTTATACTCCTGAATCATAAAACAAAATGTCAAAATATAATTGTTCTAGGGGTAACGATGCAAGAGTGGATCAAATGTAAACGAGGCTTTTTGTAATTTTAGCGGATTTTCATTAAGAAAAATTTTCTAATAGAGAGGTCACGATGAAAAGCTTTTGAAAAAATTTCTTTAGATAAGCGCGAATTTAGGTCCCTAGAACCCAAAATCAAAGTCCGTTAAAATTTTTATTTGTTTATATATATATATATATATATATATATATATATATATATATATATATATATATATATATATATATATATATATATATATATGTTCAGAAAAATTTCCGCGGTCTTTAATGTGAGACATGCTTGGTTCTCGGGTTAAACCGCGTCCAGAATTTATGGAAACTCGACGTTTCGGCTCCTGTTTTGGAGCCATTTTCAAGAGGTAAAGGAAATTTGTAAGGACACTCTAAGGCCTTAATCTGCATACTCCTTACAGTGATGGAGAAAGGTGGGTAAAGGAAAGATGTAAGGACACTCTAAGGCCTCAATCTGCCTACTCCTTAGAGTGATGGAGAAAGGTTGGTAAAGGAAATATGTAAAGACACTCTAAGGCCTCAATCTGCCTACTCCTTAGAGTGGTGGACTGAGGCCTAGGGTTGAACACACTGAGACCTCACAGACGATCTCCGGCGAGATTTGGGGAGTAGGCAGATTGAGGCCCCGTAATCGAGCTACAACAACCCAACCTACCTTTATCCACCGCTCTAAGGAGTAGGCAGATTGAGGCCTTAGAGTGTCCTAACATATTGCCTTTGCCCACCTTTCTCCACCACTCTAAGGAGTAGGCAGATTGAGGCCTTAGAGTGTCCTTACATATTTCCTTTACCTCTTGAAAATGGCTCCAAAACAGGAGCTGAAACGTCGACTTTCGATAAATTCTGGACGCGGTTTAACCCGAGAACCAAGCATGTCTCATATATATATATATATATATATATATATATATATATATATATATATATATATATATATATATATATATATATATATATATATATATATATATATATATATATATATATATATATATATATATATATTGAAATTGGCCCTGGATATGGTTTCTAGGGGGCCTAACTCGCGCTCATTTGAAGATATTTTTTCAAAATTAAAAAGTCGAGATCTCCTCATTAGGGTACTTTTTAAAGAAAATTCACTAAAAAACGCCATCTTAGAGCGTCCGTCATGTTGCATTGTCACTTGTCACCTGACTTATACGTGCGTGTCAAATTTGAGTCCAATTCGATCAGTGGAACTGGTTCAACATTGACTCGTAAGATTTGACTTTAACATACTAAAACTAACTAACATGTAAAAAAGCTTGTAAAAACTGACACACTTACCAAAAGACGCATGTCAAAATGAAATTTTTGGGCTTAAGTAACATAACGTGAAGACGTCAAACACGCATTCAACATGGTTGTGGAATACAACCAGGATATATTTTTATTTCGTTCCTTATACCTTACCTCAGGAAGTTCCGCTGATGTTATATGGATCCCTCCTATTGGAACAATATTGGGGGGCAGAGCTCTTATGTAATTTAATGCAGGATTGTAATTGTATAAAAATAAGCTTATATTTCTCTCGTATTCAATAAGATGTCTGACATTCTCCTTTCCAAAATGTGATTCAGCTGCTTTGGTTTGTGACGGCATATAGATAAAGTCTCGAGCTAATCTAAACATCATTGTTAAAAAACTGCTCTCCGCTTTTTGCCACAAAGTCATGTCATCTGTATAGTCTGTATAGAAGAATGGTATATGTGTTTGCAAAACATTTCCATAAACGTTCGGGTGCATCAAGAAGGCAGAAATTCCTATGACGGGTGGGTTGCCAAACCTGTCTATTAAAGGAAAGAGGCAGTGCCCACAAACATGGTCCAGAATGATTAAATCAAACTGGAAATCCTTGGGGTAATTCATCAAAGTCTGTAGGCCCTTTGTTTGTAAATCTTGCTTGCAGGTTTTGTCACAAAAACCCCAAGCTGCAACGATATTACTCAAGGTTGAATGTTCTTCCAATGCCATTTTCTCGTAATCATTCCCTACTGTTTCGTATATACCTAAAACGGATTATTGGAATTAAATGTTATGCTTTTTCTAAAGTACTCCAGTCAGAAAACTTCAAAAAATGACCCAACCTCCTGAAAATTCCGAAAGTTTTGAAACTTTGCACACTTATTGAGAGGTACCTAAGAATTAATGTACCGAAAGTCCTCATGGTTATGAGGCGAGCTCTAGCGGCAATTACCGAAAATAGGACACTTTCTTTGATTTTTCGTTAATATCTCGAGAACCGTTGGTCGGAGGCAAAAGTTGATTATATACATAATTAAGGATTATCAAATTAACTACAAAAATGATTATATACATTTTTCTTGTATTCCCAAGGACTCCCGAGTTATAGACGCTAAAAGAGAGAATTTTGTGAAAAACCACGCTAGGGCGCTACAGTATGGCATTTCTAATAATATTTGACAATAGTTTACCTACATTTTGTATAATAAAGATAATTGAGGAGATAAACTTCACAACTGTGTATAAAAAGCACGTGATGTATGTTACTTATGATGTATATTGATGAGGCACATGATGTAGGTACATTAAACAATAAAATATATGAACAAAAAAAAATGCTGAAGTTATTCAAAGAAAAATTTTGTACAGAAAAATCAATCAGCTCTAAGTCGCTTCTTGGTAGAAGGCCCTGCAATTTGATTATCTTGACCAGCTTCTACACTTGCTGCCTGAAACAATAGGTACGTATGCATGAGATTAAGGTTAATATTGAGCCATTTTGCTGCCAACCAAAGATTATCGTATGGAGTTAGCTGATCAGTTTTCTTGACTATATCTTTCAGATCCTCCACAATCACATTACTAAACCCACCTTGTGATTTTTGGTAAGTTTGTAAAGGTATCACTCAAAGTTCCGCTACTGTCATAGCAGGTGCTACCTTGGTGAGCCTCGGTATTGGTTTTTCATGTTCGCTTCCAGTTGTGCTTCCAGAAGGCACACATTTGATGCCACCCATAGAATGGAATGTGTTGAGACCGTCCAGTGTTCTAACATTAAAGTCCGCGTTGTCAAACACAAATTGTTGAAAAGGAGTATCATTATCAGGTTGAATGTGATGAATTGCTGACCTTTCCAGCTGCTGTGAGCTGTGATATGAAGCACTGAACCCTAAACTTGATAAAAGGTTTACCAACTTCTTGCTTGCAAATTTTCTGTACACAAACAAAGCAACATTGTTCATTATTGCTGATATTAAAGAGGTTGGACGTATCGCAGAGATAATACTGTGAGCAGTAGAAATGCATTTTCTTTTTTTATTTGAATTATCTGCTTCTTTCATTATCAATGTCTCCAGAAAAATTTGTAGAGTGGGGGGTACACAAGAAGCTGCTTCTTTTAAAAAGTTATTGCCCCGAGGGTAGGCGCTTGTATCATACACATTTTTCTGAAGATCCTGCCTTATTATTTTTGCTGCTGCTTGTACGATTCTTAGTCGCTCATTTCTTTCATCAGCTTTTGTGTCATCATACCATGAGTTCAAAATTTTGAATCCAACATCATTGAAACAGATGGTTGCATCCCTCCATCCAACTCCCACAGCAATTATAATTCTCTGTCCATATGTGTCTTTGAGTTTGCTTTTAATTGTATCATTTGAAGTAACATCCCCAGATACTGCAGAACGTAATTGTTCAAAGGAAAGTTGGCATTCCTCACTATACTCAATGAGGGAGTAAATCTCTTCCATAGCCTTTATAATGTAATCTGCCTCGGGGCGTCCACGTTTTCTACCCTCTTCTGGAGGCTTGTGGGACACAAATTGTTGGTAACAGTCCAGATGGTACACTCCATCAGCAGCGATAAGATCGCTAATGCCAGACAGACGCAGCCTAACTTCTTCTGCCTTTTTATCATTTCTCCTGTCTGCAGAATTCAATACAGTCGTAATCATTTCCTTACTTCGACAATAGAATGCATCTCTGCGGACTTTATAGGTTTCATTATTTGTTTTTTAAAATACTCTTCATCAATAACACCTGCACAGAAGAAACATTTTGTTTTGAATTCAAATAATGTTTTCACAGACGACCTTGTTTGGGGCAAAGAGCTATCTTGTGTTGACGAAGAATGGTCTGCAGCAGACTGCTGTTTCAGGAAAGCCTTTATAGACTCATCCCGTGTGTACTGTTTTCGGCACTCAGTGTGTAATCTAATTGTCTCAATACCACGAAGCTTAGAACCCAAATCATCTTTCCTTTGCTCACTAGCGAGCAGTAACGATCTGATTCCCTTCAAACCAACTTTCGTTACACCAGAAGGTGAACCAAGAATTTTGTCGCACAACAAACAGTTCTCTTCCATTTCATATGCCTAGTATGTAAACACAACATACGTCTACTATGCGAAAAACTACTAAGGCACTGACCGAACGAAAATGGTAAGAACGCACGAAAATGTAATAAAGAAACGAATGACCTCACATCAGACTCATGCACCGACGCGGATAGCAGGCAAACCTGACTGGAACTAACTGCCACTCTGCCGCTCCGCGCCGGTTTAGTAGGAATTGTAAGTACTATATTTAATTTAGTAACTTATTATTGTCACATATTATTAGAAATGCCATATTGTACCGCCCTAACGTGGTTTTTTATAACACGCTCTCTTTTAGCGCCTATAACTCGGGAATTGTTGGGAATACGAGAAAAATGTAAATAACAATTTTTGTAGAAAAATTGATCATCCTTAATTATGTATGTATGAAACTTTTGCCCTCGACCAACGGTTCTCGAGATATTAACGAAAAACCAAATAAAGTGCCCTATTTTCGCTAATTGCCGCTAGAGCTCGCCTCGTATTCATGAGGACTTTCGGTATATTCATTCTTACGTACCTTTAAATAAGTATGCGAAGTTTCAAAACTTTCGGATTTTTCAGGAGGTTAAACATTATTTTGACTGGACTAAAGATATACGGCTGCCTGCGACCCATCATAATAAGTAGGTAGGCAGTAAAAATAATATATATCCCCCGCAAAATGGCCAAATTACGTTTTGATAAGCGAGAGAAACGAATGAGATGAAATATCAAATAAAGAATTGACAGGATAAGTAACTTATTGATTCAGAATCACAATACGAGAATGTGAAAGACATAACAGTTCCTGGACATAAATATTATAAGTGCTGTATAGTGCCCAAATGTACTTCCACAACAATAACTACCCCCAACAAATTATTCTTTAATGTACCTAAGGATGTGAAAATCTGGAAGAAATAGTGTATATTTTTCTTGTAGATTATTTGAATGGAGAACATTTTGAGTTTATGCTTTTATTTACATTATATTTTATAAGAAATTACTACATAAAATCCAACAAAGATATTTACAGGAAAAAATAAGCTTCATATCAGACACATACCTCACAGCTTTCACTCCTTTTAGCTCAGCATCCATGAAATTCGGGTTGTTTTCTAAAAACGAAAACTTTGCTAGTACATCAATTTTTGGTGGACAAATCCAACTTCTGTAGTCATACTATGAGACTGTACAGTTTTTAAAATAATTAATACTAGTATATAGATATTAACAATAATATAAGTTGATAACAATAACTATCCGGTACACGTAAGTCGCATAAACACTAATGGAGATCTGTGTGAGTAAGCGAGACTCGTTTGGCCGATACCGGATCGTGACGTCACAGTATGCCGTCTTTGTTTACGGCTGCGTTTTGGCGCGGAGACAATTATTTTGATTTTCTATATTTTTTTACAGGAAAACTATTGGTTAAAAATTTAAATTTTATATGGCAATTGATTTTATACAATGTGGGGAATTGAATAAGAGGAGAATAAAAAAAACGTGCAAATTCCTCATTCCTTTAAAATGGCTTCTGGAGTATTAGATTTTACAACATTTTCCCTGCCGAAAGGAGGTTTAAAGGAGCCAGGGC
The DNA here is from genome assembly GCA_964006375.1 of Tillus elongatus. Lineage (NCBI taxonomy): Eukaryota > Metazoa > Arthropoda > Insecta > Coleoptera > Cleridae > Tillus > Tillus elongatus. Next base: position 13,133,066 of record OZ023264.1, read on the forward strand.
TTCAAAATCTGAAAAAGGCAGCTTCTCGAGGTTTGACCAAGTTGTTTTTTTTTCGCATTTTCCGCTCATACCTATTTCATTTTTACTCTTCCCTGCCCAGCACCTATATTCACTCCTGGTCCCGTTTCTTGGGAATTGTTTGCAATAAATTGTTCTTTAGGTTTATACATTCAGGGAAGTTTCTAATCATGTTTCTGAAAAAAGTTTTCTAAAAACCCTCCGTGTCGCTGAACAGGCCAAATAAATTTTACAGAATTAACAGTCTCAGATAAATATCCTTATTGATATTTTCATTTCATTAAAGAGATGTCAGTATTCAATATAAATCCTAGTAATTTAACATTATGTTCTACTTTGTAATCTAATCTAAAGTTAATTTTGCGAATCTGGCAACATGTTTTACATTTCTCGTGATGTGACGCAATTTTGACAAGGACAAGCGCAATATCTCTACTTCCCTCCCCTATCGTCATTATTCATAATTCATATGATCATTCAATATCAACGCATCAAATTAGCGGACATTAAAGTGTTACATAATTTTCATGCAAAGTTCTTATTGTTTTACTTACCTTCCATTATTATGTGAGTATAATTAGGATGATGATGACGATCTGCATCGTGCCCTAATATTGTCACGTTATATCCATTTTGAACCAGAGCAAAAAGAAGAACGTCGTTGAAGATGTGATGACTTGGAGATGCTAATGGCGTTATGGCTAAAATATTTATACTTTCAACAAAAACCGCACCAAAAATGATATGCAATAAAAATATCTTAACAAAACTCATCATAAATTACTTTATTGAATACTTTTCATATTGGCACATGCATCTGTACATGCAACTATGTAGGTATGCATCCTGAACTTTCTATTACATAATGAAGGTCTCGTTGGAGAATTACGTAGCGTCTAGTGCATTATATAACGACGATCCTACTTTAATTATCAAATTATGTTGTTACATTCTATAAATAACAAACAAGGATAAAAATGATATGCAAATTCGATAAATCTCCGCATGTAGGCAATATATAATAGGTAGTGGTGTATTATTGGTAGCTCGTATTTTTTTATTTTTTTTTATTTCAACAACACCACGAGGGCTTACTGCCTAAATACTATCGTACCGTGGGTGTCGACAAGGAGGAAAGAGGTAACTTGTTAATTCTGGACTTGAAGGTTCGGAGGAGAAGGAAAAACATGTGCCGGCAAGGAATTCCACAACTTGGAAGTCCTCGGGACAAAAGAGCGGGCATAACAAGATGTTCTATGTCTGGTGAACTGGACAGTAAACGGGTGCATTCGCTCTGTTCCCCTGGTAGATCTGTTGGCGGCAGCAGGTGGAGGAACTATGGAAGAAAGCTCCCCTGAGCAGTGCCCGTGCAGATATCTATAAAAGAGTGAGAGGTCACCAAAGCACGTCGGTGGGCAAGAGATTGCAGCCTTTGGGTGAGGGTAGGGTCACCGATGAGACGTATAGCTCTCTTCTGAATGGAGTCCAGGATAGCGAGTGTAGAAGTGGGAGCAGTATTCGAGGTTTGGTCTTATTTGTGAAGTATATAAGGTATAGAGATTAGCTGGCGAAAAGTATTTGCGAGCCCGGAAGAGGAAACCTAATTTCTTAGCAGCCGCTTCTGCAATTGATGTGACATGTTGGTGCCAATTGAGATTTCGATCCACAGAAATGCCAACAAGAGAAAAGGACTCATTACTTTGAATAACTTGGTTGTTCATTGTGATGGGTCTAGGGCTGGTGTATCTCTTGTGAGAAAGAAAGCAAGACTTAGTTTTGGTGGGGTTGAATTGTACAAGATTTCTACTTCCCCAGTCTAATATTTTTTGGAGATCCACGGAGACAGAACCCTCCATGAGTCTGCGATCCTCATCTAATTGGGCTAAAGAGACAGGCTTAGAATATTGTATATTTGAATGGAGGGTGCTGTCGTCCGCGTAGCTGTGAACTGGGTTGGATGTGCTAGAGAGGAGGTCATTGATGTGGAGAAGTAACAAAGTAGGGGCTAAAGCTGAACCTTGAGGAACTCCTGCATTAATTGGATACAGTTTAGAGGAATGGCCATCCACAACAACAGATATGCTCCTGTTGGGGAGGAAATTTGCTGTCCACATACAGAGTTTTGGTGGTAGGCCATAGGCCGGAAGTTTATTAAGCAGCGCTACGTGCCAGACCTGGTCGAATGCTTTGGATATGTCTAGAGCAACAATCTGGGATTCACCGTGTCGTTCCATGGACTTGTTCCAAGAATGGGTGACAAAGGAAAGGAGGTCGGCAGTCGATCTGCGCTGACGGAATCCATACTGCCTGTCGTGGATTAGACTGTGTTTTTCAAGAAATGTTAGTAATTCGGTGTTTATATACTTTTCCATCACTTTAGAGACGACTGAAAGGAGAGAAATAGGCCTGTAGTTGCTAGGAAGCGCTTTGGATCCTTTCTTGGGGATGGGTTGTACTCGAGCAGTTTTCCAGTTACTAGGGAATATGCCTTTATTATAAGATATCTGAAACAGACGAGTCAGGACAGGAGCAAGCTCTGGTGCGCATTTTTTGGGAACAATTGCTGGGATCTCGTCTAGGCCAAATGCTTTCCTGGTATTAAGAGGAGAGAGCATTTTTCGTACCTTTTTAGTTTTGAAAATGATATCCGTCATTTTATGCGCGACATTGGGGACTGTTGGTGGTTGAACATTTGAAGGTGGGTTGAGAGTAGAATTGCCGGCGAACAACGAAGCAAAAAGTTCAGCCTTGCCCAGGGCGGTAGAAACAATTTCATCCCCTGAGGCAAGAGGTGGGAACGTGCTTTTGCAGAAATTATTCCCAATAGATTTAGCAAGAGTCCAGAAGGGTTTGCCTCCGTTGGAGCTTGAGAGGACTTTGTTTTTGATGTGGTTATTAAACGAATTTTTTGCCTCAGAAAGAATGCGGACATAGCGGTTTCTTGCGTCGTTGAATGCTTGACGATTTTCTTGACTGGGATTGTGTAGAAGCGTTTTGTGAACTTTGACCTTTTCAAGTCTGGCCTTGTCACAGGATTTAGAGAACCAGGGCTTTTGAGTGGCTGAAGAGGTTTTCTGTGTACGTGGGATAAATAATTCCATGCCAGCTTGGATAATTTCGGTGACGTTTTGTGAGATATCAGAGGGGTCAGGATGAGAGAAGCAGACAGACGCCCATGGAAATGAGGAAAAGTAATCCCGCATTTCGTCCCAGTTTGCGGAGTTGTAGTGCCAAACGATACGTGGGTGTGATTACTGTGTGACCTCGGGTTGCATTGCGCAGGAAGCAGTGACCATGCCGTGGTCTGAGCGACCAAGGGGGGCGGTGACTGATACTAGCCATTCCTTATTATGGACATTGAAGTCACCAAGAATAGTGACCTCGGAGGAAGGATATTCAGAAATCAGATAGTCGGTTTTTTCAGAAAGGTAGTCAAAGAGCTGGACAAAGTTGTTGTCAGAAGGTGACCGATAAATGCAACAGATGAATTTAGTTGCAGCCCTGAGAGAGAGTTTTATCCATAGTATGACTTTTCTTCCAGCTTCTAAATTGGGGAGTCTGGTGCAGGGTAGATTGCTACGGAGGTATGCGCACACGCCTCCATGCAATCTAAAGGAAGTAAGGAGCTCACACCCCGGGAAATTGAGGTGATTGGTGATTGTTTTGGCACTGATTTGGGTTTCGGTGAGGAAGAGGAGTTGGGGCCTGTTAGCCTGGAGGAAATGGTGTACGGAGTTCAGGTTAGAATTTAGGCCACATATATTCGAAAAGGATATGTTAAATCTTGATGTTGGCGCCCCCTGTACACCCCTCTCCCGGAGATCCGAATGGAGGGGTATTTTGCCTCCGGAATATTTTGTACAAGGAGGAGCCATCATGATTTTTTGCTTAGAAGGGAAACCGACTCATACACCAGAACCGGAAACGTCCGTTGGGACTTCACCGGCCCCTTGATGTATGGGGTGGTACCTCCTCGGGCGTGAAAAAATCCTTTACTATTACGTAAATCTCAAACTATATGAGTTATTCGCTACTGGAATACACTTGACCCTCCTCTCGCGTCTCTAGTTCCACAGGATACCAGACAACCCCTCTAATCTCTATGAAGCTTGATAACCATTTTTAAATAGAGCGCTATCTAGCATCATGAGATGAGTGTTCCATAATTACTAAAATTTCTGTGGTTAGCTTTGAATATAAAACACAATATCTATGTCATTGATAAAACATTAAAATGTTCTATATTCAAAGGCAACGATAACGATTATAGACTTGTCTATAATCCTTGATTCAAAGGTTGTTAGCCAACGACCTATACGTCAATAGTCATTGGTGGTTAGCTGTTAGCTGGAGGTTCGTCGGTAACAAATATCTTGATTTAACCCACATATTTAAACTGACAGTAATAATGACAGATATGACAATTTTTAGTATTTTTTTGTTTACGATAAACGATAACGCACTGTTTATGCGATAAATAACGCTTTTACGGTTAAAAATTATGATTATTGCATTTTAAATATTATTTTAATTTTGTTATGTGCTGAAGTTTAGATTAGCACTTAAAAATGTACATAAAAACAATCGTACTGGACGGTTTCAAATCTTATGGGACAAGAACAGAAATCACAGGTTTCGATGAACAGTTTAATGCTATCACAGGTTTAAACGGTAGTGGAAAATCAAATATATTAGATTCTATTTGCTTCGTACTAGGAATCAGTAATCTAAGTCAGGTAAGTTGCGTGTTTGCTAAAATACGTTTTTACTTTGGCAGGTTATATAAAATTTGGCGGTAAAAAAATCTTATAATGGCGTTTTTGTTTAAAATATTTGAAAATAATGAATGTTTTACGTTTAAGGTCCGAGCAGGCAGTTTACAAGATTTAATCTACAAGAGTGGTCAAGCTGGCGTGAATAAAGCCACAGTTTCCATCACCTTTGATAACAGTAATCCAGCTCAGTGTCCACCCGGTTTTGAAAACTTTCGAGAAATTACAATCACCAGACAAATCGTTTTAGGTGGAAAGAATAAGTATATGATCAATGGAACTAATGTACCTAATAAGAAAGTTCAAGACCTTTTCTGTTCAATACAGCTGAACGTTAACAATCCACATTTCTTGATCATGCAAGGCAGGATAACAAAAGTTTTAAATATGAAGCCTCCCGAAGTAAGTTACAAAAAAACAAAAAGGTATACCAACAAAATGTCATATCGTTTAAAGTTTGCCAATAAATTTATTTAAATATATCTTGCCCCTATGTTGGGTATTATTCTTGAGTGTGGAATTCTGTTTATCTTGTTTTTCATCTCGTCCAGTTGGAGATTATTGTTTGTGGTTTCTGGTTATCGTAGGCAAATTAATTACATATTTTCTAAATAATAATTTTAAATGGATATATTTTTGATATGATTTTTTAATTAAACTTATTTGCCCAGTTTCACATAGCTCGATTAAATATTTAACAGCCGGTTAGTTAATCAGGGCTTCAGACGACCAATCACAGCTTCAAAATATTTGGTTGTCATGGCAAGAACCCGAATTATAGCCTGTGATTGGTCGTCTAAATCTCTGATTAACTAACCGGCTGTTAAATATTTAATCAAGCTTTGTGAAACTGGGCAATATGTCTTATAAATATAGTATAAGTGGTAATCCTTGAGATTGATACGACAAGACTCTACACATATTTCGGCGTGTCCCGAAGTTCCGTTCGGCTGTTTGAATTTCACACAGCGTTGCCACATCCTATTCCGGAATCAATAATTATATTAAATCACATAAAATAATTTTTATTATTTATTTTTCTTATATATTCATGTGTTCGCGGACATTATTTCTGAAATTGTGCATTGTTTACCTTGTTCTGTTAATGACCATTTGTGCTGTAGTGGTTTAAGGGGCATGTGAGGCCTGTTCTTGGTCTGTGGCATGTTATTTGTTTTCTACATTGTTTTTGCAATGAGCAAATTGCCATGGCGCAGGCTGTTAAAATACAAGGTCGAAGGTTGTTTACGCAAAGGGCCCGACCTATCTTACTTGCTTGAGATACAAAAGTTAAGTGTTATGTAAATTTATTGTTTTCTTTTTTAAATTTCGGTCATGTGGCAGTATTTGCTAAGGTCTTCTATTGATCTTCAAAAACAGATCCATAAGGGAGAGCAACGGGACCTTTGAAGTCAGCAATTCTTTAGCCAATATGGTTCAGCAACCTACTTAATTTCCTCGCATCCTAACACACAGCTCAAATCCCTTGGATCTCCTTCTCACTACAAAACCTGAATGCGAAGACATCAGCCCCCACCCCCCCCCCCCCCCCCGGTCGGTCAGGCCACGGCATGGTCACTGCTTCCTGTGCAATGCAACCCGAGGTCACACACATATCGTTTGGCACTACAACTCCGCGAACTGGGACGAAATGCAGGATTACCTTTCCTCATTTCCATGGGCGTCTGTCTGCTTCTCTAATCCTGACCGCTCTGATATCTCACAAAACGTCACCGAAATTATCCAAGCTGGCATGGAATTATTTATTCCACGTACTCAGAAAACCTCTTCAGCCACTCAAAAACCCTGGTTCTCTAAATCCTGTGACAAGACCAGCCTTTAAAAGGTCAAAGCTCACAAAACGCTTCTACACAATCCCAGTCAAGAAAACCGTCAAGCATTTAACGGCGCAAGAAACCGCTATGTCCGCATTCTTTCCGAGGCAAAAATCTCATTTAATAATCAAATCAAAAACAAAGTCCTCTCAAGCTCCAACGGCAGCAAACCCTTCTGGACTCTTGCTAAATCTATTGGAAAAAATTTCTGCAAGAGCACATTCCCACCTCTTGTTTCAGGGGATCAAATTGTTTCTACCGCCGTGGGCAAGGCTGAACTTTTAGCCTTGTTGTTCGCCGGCAATTCTACTCTCAACCCACCTCCAAATGTTCAACCACCAACAGTCCCCAATGTCGCACATAAAATGACTGATATTATTTACAAAACTAAAAAGGTACGAAAGTTGCTCTCTTCTCTTAATACCAGGAAAGCCTCTGGCCTTGACGAGATCCCAGCAATTGTTCTCAAAAAATGCACACCAGAACTTGCTCCTGTCCTGACCCATCTGTTTCAGACATCTTACAATAGAGGCATATTCCCTAGTACCTGGAAAACTGCTCGAGTACAACCCATCCCCAAGAAAGGATCCAAAGCGCTTCCTAGCAACTACAGGCCTATTTCTCTCCTTTCAGTCGTCTCTAAAGTGATGGAAAAATATATAAACACCAAATTACTAAAATTTCTTGAAAAACACAGTCTAATCCACAACAAGCATTATGGATTCCGTCAGCGCAGATCAACTGCCGACCTCCTTTCCTTTGTCACCCATTCTTTGAACAAGTCTATGGAACTACACGGTGAAGCCCAGATTGTCGCTCTAGACATATCCAAAGCATTCGACCAGGTCTGGCACGCAGCGCTGCTTGATAAACTTCCAGCCTATGGCCTATCACCAAACCTCTGTACCTGGACAGCAAATTTCCTCTCCAACCGGAGCATTTCTGTTGTCGTGGATGGCTATTCCTCTAAACTGTATCCAATTAATGCAGGAGTCCCTTAAGGTTCAGCTTTAGCCCCTACTTTGTTTCTTCTCCACATCAATGACCTCCTCTCTAGCACATGCAACCCAGTTCACAGTTACGCAGACGACAGCACTCTTCACTCAAATATACAATATTCTAAGCCTGTCTCTTTGGCCCAATTAGATGAGGATCGCAGACTCATGGAGAGTTCTGTCTGTGGATCTCCAGAAAATATTAGACTGGGGAAGTAGAAATCTTGTACAATTCATCTCCACTCATCAATCCATCTCATAAGAGATACACCAGCCCTAGACCCATCACAATGAACAACCAAGTTATTCAAAGTAATGAGTCCTTTTCACTTGTTGGCATTTCTGTGGATGGAAATCTCAATTGGCACCAACATGTCACATTAATTGCAGAAGCGGCTGCTAAGAAATTAGGTTTCCTCTTCCAGGCTCGCAAATACTTTTCACCAGCTAATCTCTACACCTTATATACTTCACAAATAAGGCCAAACCTCGAATACTGCTCCCACATCTAGGGTGCCACTGCCGCTTCTACACTCGCTATCCTGAACTCCATTCAGAAGAGAGATATACGTCTCATCGGTGACCCTACCCTCACCCAAAGGCTGCCATCCCTTGCCCGCCGACGTGCCGTTGGTGAACTCTCTCTCTTTTATAGATATCTGCACGGGAACTGCTCAGAGGAGCTTTCTTCCATAGACATAGAACATCTTGTTATGCTCGCTTTTTTTGTCCCGAGTACTTCCAAGTTGTGGAATTCCTTGCCGGCACATGTTTTTCCTTCTCCTCCGAACCTCCAAACCTTCAAGTCCAGAATTAACAAGTTTCCTCTCTCCTCCTTGTCGACACCCGCGGTATGGTAGTATTTAGGCTGTAAGCCCTTGTGGTGTGGTTGAAATATATTTTTTAAAGTGGTATGTTCTGTTTTCGCTTTGCATACTTGGGTACTGATATTGTAACATTTGTTTTCCTTCCTCTAGCGTTCCACTTGTTACAAGTGGCCGGGTAGAGAGGGGGGGGGGGGCTGCTTCCTCTTTGGGATTTTCCTTCCCTCTCTTGCGTGCGTGCAGCCACCCAAATTGCATAAACCACGAGAAAATTTCTTTTTCATACCCCACAAGGAAGTTATGGTATCTGGGGCAAATAGGGGTGCTGTGCGGGGTAGGCAGGGTTCAAGGGGGATATGGCTTTAAGATGTGAAACAGACAGCTTTCAAGCCGTTTTCTCCGCATTCTCTGCTCATATTTCCTTTTTACTACCTACCCCGCCCAGCACCCCTATTCACTCCTGGACCCGTAACTTCTTTGGGGGATGTGAACAAGACATTTTTCTTGTGGTTTGTGTATCTCCAGGGGGCGGGGGGTACCCCACGCATGTTTCTGCAAAAAAAATTGAAAAGCATTCGGGAGGTCATCTGCGAATTTACCATAACTTCTATTATGTTTAATAATAATATATTTTATACAGGAGTATTTCACTGTTTATTTAATAACTAAAAAATAAAAATTTCAATGAACTGATATATTCAATTATTTTCCCTGCCTATTGATTCCAGAATAGGACGTGGCAACGCTGTGTGAAATTCAACGACACTTCGGCACACGCGAAAATACCCGCGCGTCTCTGCCGTATCACTCTTAAGGATTACCGTATAAGTTAGAAAGTATTATTAAAAGAGCATGTAATTTTTAGATTTTAGCAATGGTAGAAGAAGCTGCTGGTACAAGGATGTATGAAGTAAAGAGACAGGCTGCCCAAAAGACTATTGAGAAAAAAGATGCAAAACTATCCGAATTAAAAGCGGTAAGGTTAACTTTGCATTAATACTACTGTGTACCCCCTTAAGTGTTTATGTGTCTCTGAAAATTATCCTTCTTTTCATCGTATAACCGATCCTAAGTTGAAATTGACATTTGACATATAAAGCCAACTTAATGTCAAATGTCAATTTCATAGGATGAAAAGAAGGGTAATTTTCAGAGACAGATAAACAATTAAGGGGGTGCACTATGTGAAAATGAATTAGAATAGTGAAATACACCCTTCTTTAGCTTGATATAAAACGAACGACCCCTGAAAATGTGTAAAATATGACAAAAACATGCCACAAAAGTGAGTACAACTTACGTTTTCCTACAAAAATGTCCAAATAACTCCAACAGTTGGCTTCTGCCATCACTTTTATTGTGATTTTCGTCATCTACACCCTAAAACACGTCTATATACAAAATTTAATACAAGTCGAACATGTGCCCTGAAAGTAAACCCTTACCAGATTTTTTAAGTCGACACCAATTTTATAGCAAAACTAAAAACAGGTGATAAAATTTTTGCTGGTGCTAAAACATGCCCTGTAGTCATATAAGGTTTGACAAAAAGAAAACATTCACTTTTTAAGACAATTGAAAAACTTCACACATCTTCATAAAATATCAGTAACACAAGTTTCACAATTTTTTATACGACTGTTTCCTGAGCAATCTAAAATATGTAAGAGGGTGATTTCTGAGTTATTTTTATGAATCAAGGTTCATATTAACATATGTTTAAAAATGTCTCCAAAATACAGGATGTTGAAATTTAATTTTGTTTTGTTTTTTAATTGTCTTAAAAAGTGAATGTTTTCTTTTCGCCAAACTTTACGTGAGTACACTGACTACAGGGCATGTTTTAGCACCAGGAAAATTTTTATCGCCTGTTTTTAGTTTTGCTATAAAATTGGTGTCGACCTAAAAAATCTGGTAAGGGTTTACTTTCAGGGCGCATGTTCAATTTTTATGAAATGTTGTATATAGACGTGTTTTAGGGTGTAGATGACGAAAATCACAATAAAAATGATGGCAGAAACCAATTTTTGGAGTTATTTGGACATTTTTGTAGAAAAACGTAAGTTGCACTCACTTTTGCGGCAGGTTTTTGTCATATTTTACACATTTTTAGGGGTCGTTCATTTTATATCAAGCTAAAGAAGGGTGTATTTCACTATTCTAATTAATTTTCACATAGTTAGTGCACCCCTTTAACTGTTTATCTGTCTCTGAAAATTACCCTTCTTTTCATCCTATAAGTTGAAATTGACATTTGACATTAAGTCGACTTTATATGTCAATTTCAACTTAGGATTGGTTATAGGATGAAAAGAAGGGTAATTTTCAGAGACACATAAACACTTAAGTGGGTGCACTAACTATGTGAAAATGAATTAGAATAGTGGAATACACCCTTCTTTAACTTGATATAAAACGAACGACCCCCGAAAATGTGTAAAATATGACAAAAACATGTTGCAAAAGTGAGTACAACTTACGTTTTTCCTACAAAAATTTCCAAATAACTCCAAAAGTTGGTTTCTGCCCTCATTTTTATTGTGATTTTCGTCATATACACCCTAAAACACGTCTATATACAAAATTTCATAAACACACATACACACGCGCCCCAAAAGTAAACCTTTACCAAAAATCTTGCTACTGGTATATTTAAAATCCATTCAACTATTTAAAAAATAATAGACCGATCTTGATCAAATTTGGTGAGTACCTTCCTTTTTAAAGTGGTTTGGATAAGTTCGTTAGCCAGGAAAATCGGACCAGGTTTTCCCGGAAAATTTTGTGTTTTCTTTCTAAAAGAATTTATATTTCCGGAAATAACAAAGTGAGGGCAACCAAATTAGGTACGCGTATTTGTATTATAAAGAGTGAACCATGTACCAAAATTTAGTTCTCTAAGTTTAAAGACAAAAAAGTTACGGGCAGCTAAAGCAACAAATTTTGGAGTTATCCTCAAAATGTCAAACTCGCAATTTAAAATGTGAAAATTGGCAATGTTTAGGCAAAGAACGTGAAACAAATACGGATTCTGAAAAGAAAATGTTGCAAGAAGGGTGTTCTGCGAACCCTTAAGTTTCAGATTCAACCGTCATTGCCCTTCATTTTACTAAAATATTTACAGAAAATTCATTTCAAATAGACCCTTTCTCTGATGGTTTGGCTGTCGGTTAGTTAGTTAAAGTGATGCTTTCGCTGTATGTTTAGTGAAGTTTATGGTTTAACAGTCTATAATTTTTAGCTAATTTTCGTAGAACAAATTCGTTACTGCATTTTAGCATTTCTTATCGAAATATGATGCATGTTTGTAAAAAAAATCTGGACGCAGTAAGTGCTTTTTGGTAGCAAATTTTCATTAAATCTTCCTAATTTCAATAACTCCATTTGCTATTAACGTAAGTTTTGTTGGTTAGGAAACCAACATTTAACTTTATTTTCGGAAATTTTTTGTATGAACGCAGCAAGGGCGTTTTGGTAGCAAATTTTCATTAAATGTTTCAAATTTCAATAACTTAATTTACTATTAACCTAAAGTTCATTGGCTAGGAGACCAGTATTCTCAGAAACATTTAAAGTTTATTTTCGGAAAATTTTTTACATTTTCAAATAATTATTTTGATAAAATATGGTACATTTTTTCTACTATATAGGTTATACCAGTAATCAAATTGATGCCTGCTCGCATTAGAGCGATATATTTGTAATTAAAAACATTTTAATGAAAATTCACTTTCATAACGCACTTGCTGCGCCCAGAGTTTTTTTGCCATCAGTTCATTTCTTTGTTCCAGAAGTGATTCTTTTATGTTTTTAAAATTACAGATATTCCAAGAAGAGGTAGCTCCAAAACTGGAGAAACTTAGAGAGGAACGTGCCCAATATTTGGAATATCAACGGGTTGAACGAGAACTAGAACATATGGTTGGTCTGTATCAGGCTTACCTTTATTATGCATGTCAAAGAGCATCTGTCAGAGCCGAGAATGCACTGGAAGAAGGGCAGGCCAAAGTACAGGCTGTTCAAGATAACATTGATAAGAATAAGCAGCTTATTAATGGTATAGATGATGAAGTCGATGAGATAACTAAGAAAAATGAGGACGTAAGTTCTTTGTTTTTTTTTAAAATTATATATATTGTCACGAAGTGACGTAATGGCCATTAGAAATCTAATTAGTTAACAGGGGAATAGATCCGTACCATCTGTATTTAATTTAATTTATTTTTGTTATTAAAATATTTGTAAATGTTTGATAAAATATAGCTTCGAGAGCGGGGCAGGCATGGTACCGGTGTGTTGTCGCCCAGGCGGGTCCTGCGGTGTGCGAAGCGATGAAAGCAGGGACGGCTGGTCTGGTCCACTACATACCTATGCGCACCTCGCAGCGCATACTTTGCATGCCGTGCGAGAGCTAGGAGATCCACCGTGACGCGCTGAACAAGTGAGTTCTTTTTCAGCAGTCGCAGGGGCCGTCACGGAGAGTAACCAGCCACCGTCCGCGTCTTCGTTCTTGGTGTTCGGTTTTATTGTGTGTTTCAGTAGCGAATCCAGCAGGCCGACCGTGGGAGTTTAGTTCTTTTTCAGCAGTCGCAGGGGCCGTCACGGAGAGTAACCAGCCACCGTCCGCGTCTTCATTCTTGGTGTTTGGTTGTATTGTGTATTTCAGTAGCGAATCCAGCAGAGCCAGGTCACAGAGCCACCGTCCGCGTCTTGATTCTCGGTGTTGGGTTTTATTGTGTATTTCAGGCCGGCCGTGGGAGAGTACGCCGCGATTCGTTAGGTGCACCAGCTTAGTAGAGTTAGCAGCTGGGGCAAGTGGAGAACGCCGTCTTCAGCAGGCCGCTCATTTCCGCTTCGTTTGGGTAGGTCGCTGTCTCTATAGCTGTACGGTGGAGGGCCTGTATGAAAGGGGTTTTCCACGGATCGACGACTCTCTCTGGCGGCGAACACCTAGGCGCGCTTGGTGGCCTTCGCCAGAGGTGACGTTAAAAGTCCAGGTGTGGAAAAGATATTGAATGTTGTTGTGTTTGTCAGTGGTTTTATTTCAGAGAGACGGCAGCAAGGGAGCTTCGGATAAATAGGTCCATCGTTCGTTTCTGTCTGTATCCGCGGGGCGACCTGGGGGAGCCGGGGCTCGCGTTCCTTGGCTGGAGTCTTCCCGAGAGCGCGAGAGCACTAGCAAAGCGGCCGACTGCACGTTGATTTGAACCGGGGGGCGGTCTAGCCACGACTAAATCATCCCAAAGCGGTCTCCCGTGGCGCAGCTCTCGTGCTCCTGGATCTGGACGCCAGCGGGGATATTTCGGGCTGCAGTAGGTCTCCACCACTCCTGGCGATCGAAACAGTCTGGCGATACCCGGTGTACCGACCGTCCGGCTGACATTATTGGGAAAACCTGGTCGTTTTCAGTCTTCGGGGGAAAAGCTCTATATGTTTCCGTCGGGAGACGCAAAGGGGTCGCGTTCCTGGGCTGGAGTCTTCCCGAGAACGCGGGAGCACTAGCAAAGCGGCCGACTGCACGTTGATTTGAACTCGGGGGGCGGACTAGCCACGATCAAATCATCCCAAAGCGGTCTCCCGTGGCGCAGCTCTCGTGCTCCTGGATCTGGACGACAGCAGGGATATTTCGGGCTGCAGTAGGTCTCCACCATTCCTGGCGATCGAAACAGTCTGGCGATATCCGGTATCCTGACCGTCCTGAAGGCACCGCCTGGAGGCTGTGTTTTCTTTTAACTTGATAGTGAGGACTTCCTTTATTTTGTCGAAGGGAAATTTCCAGCTCCCTAGGGAGACACTTCCTCCGGTCGTAGGGAGTCTGTATGACTGCAACGCATGCTTGAGGGTCCGAAATTAATTAAGTGATAGTAGAAAGTAGAGCAAGCCGTTAGCTGATCTTGATATTGCACCTAGAGTTGGCTTTTTCACATACTGCATGCCTGCTTAAACCGGCCACCTGTCCGTTGCCTTGCTTTGGCGATCCTGGGACGCTTCTGCCCGCTTACAAGCCGCGAGTTTACTACCCCTATTCGTGATACCGTCCGTATAACTCGCGAATATTTCAGTTTCTGCCTCTGGTCTCTAATAAATTGATTTGTTGTCAATTAAGTTAGTTTAAATGTGGGGTATACCGGGAGAATCCCTTGTGTAAATATTCCTTTGTATATATTTTGTAAATATTTCCCCACCACTACTTTTGTAAATAGACTATTTGTTTTCTACGGTATTTCATTTAAAGCTTCCCAACCACTCCACCCCAACATAACGCAACATTCTGATCTCTAATATACAGGCCATAATTAGGGAGTCCTGAGGGACTCCGCCTGAGGACTTAGGCGAACCCTGTCTCCACTGGAGTGTACCCCGGGTCCGTGTATCTGCAAATAACAACTGAGGACAGATATATAGTCCTGAGGGAGCGCAGCGTCTTCCCTTAAACCACGCTGCTGGCGCCTGAGCAAATCCCGTAAATAAAGCCGTATTGATAAGGTTATCCCGTGGGAACCTCCCCATATTAGGGAAAGATAACCTTATCCCGATTTGACCCCTCACAATATATATATATATATATATATATATATATATATATATATATATATATATATATATATATATATATATATATATATATATATATGGTGGCGCATGGAAAACGAAACAGACCGATTTGCAGAGAATTTTTTTTTTTTTAAGAAACGCTGAAACACTTCAATTTTAATATTGAGGGGGACATGTTTTGACATAAAACTCAACTTTGTCACATCAACGCCTTAAGGGTGGTGATAACAACCCTTATATTTTAAATAGGGAACATGGGTCGAGTGTTACATCATTTGAAATCTCTTTCTTTTCTGAATTCAGCACACTAATTTTTTTGGAAGTTTTATCAACTCTTTTAAAAATTATTCACAGTTGGAGCTGCAAAAACGCATTTCACTCATTCCGATAAGAAATGTGCTGATAGTCAATGTTTTGTTGGTTTGTAAACAAAAAATTGACTCAGAACATTTCTTATCGGAATGAGAGAAATGCGGTTTATTATTTCAGTTTATCGGTCGGTTTGATACTTGATAGTACTACCGAAAATTAATTTCACAATGGTGTATTCTGTAGAAGAAAGAGTTGAAATAATTACTCTTTTTTTCAAAAACGATGACTGTGCGAACCGTACCGCAAATTTGTTTAATGAACGACATCCGAACAGACATGTTAACAGAAAATACATTTTGGAGTTAGTTGCAAAGTTTCAACAAAGTGGTTCAGTAGCCAACAGAAAACGGGATCCTGAACGTGAATGTCCGGTTAGAAATGAGACTACTGAGATTGAAGTTTTAGGACAAATTGCTGCAGATCCATCTTGAGCACGAGAAAATCGGCCACTGTTTCAAACATCAAAAGGAGAACTATTCAGCGAATATTGAAGCATAAATTTTACCCGTATAAAATTCATCTTGTACAACAACTGAATGAAGATGATTTTGATCGGCGGCTGGAGTTTTGTGAAGTTATGACTGCACTAATAGCTGATAATGGGAACTTTCTGTTCAATATCTGTTTTTCAGACGAGTGTGCGTTTTTATTAAACTCTACAGTCAATCGTCATAATTGTCGTTATTGGGCAGATAATAATCCAAGAAATTTTCTCGAAGTCCATACTCAAACTTCACAGAAATTGAATGTCTGGGCTGGCATTTTTGGAGACCGTGTAATCGGACCATTTTTTCTTGATGGCAATTTGAGTGGCGAAACATATTTGGAGTTACTACAAGATATCGTTTACCCTCTACTAATTGACAATGTTGAAAATGATGATCGCTATCAAGAAAATGAATTAGTGTTTCAACAAGATGGAGCTCCTCCGCATTTTTCACAACGTGTTAAGGAGTTTTTGAACAGAGAGTTTCCAGGACAATGGATTGGGCGTAGAGCTGCTATTGAGTGGCCCCCTAGATCACCGGATTTAACTCCTTTAGACTTCTTTCTATGGGGCCATTTAAAGAGTAGAATTTACGCAACAGAACCAGAGTCTCTGGAAGAATTACGACGACGCATTGTTGAGGAATGCCGTCTAATAACTCCGCAAATGCTCCAGAATGTCAGAGCTCGTTTTGAACAAAATTTGTACTTTTTTATGGAAGCTGGTGGTCAACAATTTGAACACTTACTTAACTGAATAAACATTTTTGAACGTTTGGTTTTGTTTTTAGTTTTTTTTTTTAACGAAAAATTGACTAATTAGTGGATTTCTTATCACAATGAATGAAATACGTTCTTGCAACTCCAACTGTGGATAATTTTTAAACGAGTTGATAAAACTTCCAAAAAAATTTGTGCTGAATTCAGAAAAGAACTTTTAATGATTTTTCTATAATTCATCATGTGTTGCTACTAATATTCAAATTTTAGAAGAAGTGGTAAGCAATTCCTCCATTTTTTTTCTTTCAGATAGTGTAGACATGAAGTCACGCTGTACAATCATTACTATGTTGAACAGGATAATAGTAAAGAAATGTGAGGGCAAAAATTATCACTATCGTGAAAAAATTCAAATCAATTTAACATTTCAAAAACATTTATTTTCAAAATTTGATAACAAAAAATTTCTACAAATACTGTAAAAAACTTAACTTCACTAAAAAAGTCTCCGGACTATTCTCAAAATGGTTACTTCCATTTCTTATACACTCACGAGCTTGTTTGCAAATTTCTGTTAAAATTTCAGGCAGCAGGAGGAAAACTTAAACAAGTTGAAGCCGAGTTAAAAGAAAAGGAGAAGTTAGAAGCTAAAGCCAGTGCCACTGTAAAATCTATAAAAGAAAATATATCAGCTGAGGAAAAGAAATTAAAACAACTGGAAAAGGTTGGTATTTGTGATTATTTTTTTTGTGTTAGCTACGATTTACAAATTTCAAGTTTTCTCAGAGTAGTTTCCTTTAATATCAATACACTTTCTGCAGCAGTGGCGGCTTGTCAGATGACACAGGTGAAGCGCTGTTTCACCTATGTTTTTCGGTTAAACTAAACTTTTTTATTCAAAATTATAACCTCCCTCAAATAAAATAAAAGGTAATCTATTACTCGGTAATAGGCAACCAGTAGTAGTAATATATACGGGACCTCAAGTGAACCCAAATCTGGTCAGTAGTAAGGTCACTATTTCCTAAAAGTCCTACCCTAAAAGGTTTCTATATATCAGATTTATAATTAGCAGGATTAGAAATGCTTTATAAGGTTCGAAGATCTTATTATTGTTTACTACTTACGCTGTTGTTGTGTTGTTGCACTGCCTGAAGTCTCATATTTATCAGCGCTCCAAACTAGTGCCTGGTTACGATGATTTTTCTAAGAGTTTATTTTTGATATCTAGGAAATCGAGATCAAGAGTTCTTATAAGCATCATCACGGAAGGTCAAAAGGGTTTAAAGAGGAATTAATTTTCAATCAGACAGACATGTTAATGTAATAAAATATTAAATTTATTCACATGAATTGAATTTGAAATGGTGAACAAAATAAAATTAAATGGTTGGTAACTCTCAAAATGAACATTAATTATACACAAATAGAAATCAAATAAATAGCAAGAGCTTCAATAACAAGAAATTATCAATTAACATGCATATGACAAAATAATGAGATAAATTGGGGGCTTCAGGTCTGACACCTATCACATAACTTCGGGAGTGCCACAGGGCTCCATACTCGGTCCATTACTGTTTAATATATTTATTGACCCAGTTAAACATGTTTTGCATGTTCCTTTCTTAATGTATGCAGACGATATTAAGATTTTCGCAAATATTTCGAGTGTTGATGACTGTTTGCAGCTCCAGAGCTGTCTTCAGATTCTTGATGAATGGTGTTGTCGGAGTGGTCTTTCTGTGAATGTTTCCAAGTGCTGTGCGATGTCCTTTACTCGAAATAAGCATGCAATTACTTTCGGGTACAATATAAGAGGGCTCCCACTTGATCGCCCCGGGACAGTCAGGGACCTTGGAATTGTTTTTGATGGTACTCTATCTTTTAGACCACACTATGAGCAGACTGTCAGTTCTGCCTACAAAACTCTTGGATTCCTGATAAGAAACAGCAAAAAATTTTCACAGACTGACACCCTCGTCCTGCTCTTTCGTTGTTTGGTTAGGTCTAGACTTGAATATGGCTCAGTTGTGTGGGCTCCTACTTATGAGATACATGTGGCAAGCCTGGAATCAGTGCAAAGGAAATTTCTAAAATTTCTTAGCTTTCGTGAGAATGGTCGATATCCTTCTATTGGTTTTCCTCAGGAGGGCTTACTTCTTCGCTTTGGTCTGCAGAGTCTGTCGATGCGCAGGCAGTGCAGTCTCGTTACATTTTTATACAAACTGGTTAATTCTGTGTTCGATCGCCCTAATCTGCTTCAGCAACTTAATTTCAATGTGCCTCATATTGCAGCACGTTTTCCAGGCACATTCTATCTCCCGACTGCTCGTACACGATTTCTGCGAGCGTCTCCAATTTACCAGATGTGCAATGATTACTCTGTTGTGCAAGATAGCTTAGATATCTTCTCATGTAATATATCAGAGATAAAAATGTTTTTCAAACCGATTTAATTTGTAACTCTCTTTTGTGTAGTTTATATGATTATTGTTTGTTATTATGTTTTGTATATCGGCCCATCCTTAGTTTGGCTTTGAGCTGTTGGATGGTGTATGAATAAATAAATAAATAAAATAAATAAATAAAAAATAAATGTGGTTGTATCTTACTAAAGAAATATAAGCACTTATATATTGAGGTATACTAAAAATCAGATACTGTGTGTCTGCAGCTCAAAAGTAAACAAATTATTATGTAAATTATTTGACGTTCGTCAATTAACTTGGTTAATTTTATATTTAGATCCTGGCCAGTTCTTAGATTGAGGCTCAATTTAAAAATATATATGTAAATATTTAAGTGACAACTCTGTAGTAATTATTGAAAATAAGTGATATTAAAGATAATGCATAAGTTGGATATTTTTACAGACAAAATTCATTAATTACAATTTAAAAAATGACGTGTTTAAATTTACAAAAACTGAGATAATTTCAGAGATTAAAACAGGAAATTCATAATTATTCTAATAGCACCTCCCTGACATTATTCAAAACTAAAACTTGATTGAGTGTCTTTGAAAGTTCAGATTATAAAAATTCAGTTGCCAGATGCGTGCGTAAGACAAACCTTGCTAATTCAGAGAAAATTTTTGACACCTAATCTTCTGCCCTGAATTACCTGGTTACTCTTTGGGGACGATCTCCAAACTGAATCAAATACTGGTAGCTGACACAAGTCTCAGTGACTCCAACAAGAGAAAAGAAGCTGGGAGAAACAGTGATGGTTCCCATTGATGGTTACTAAGCCGGTGGATTTATTGTTTCAGGTGTACAAAACCCTTTAACAACCAGGTTGATGTTCTGAGGTCGCTTGGTGGAAACTTCGCGAATCGCAATTTGAACGTAAATTAAAGCAGCAAGGCAACAGGTTGAAACAAAGAACCACAACTTAACTTCAATTTTGATGCTAACTACGATGTTTATTTAAACTCGAAGATCTAAAATATCGTATTGTTAGAAGGCAATATAGGTAACAGAAAGACTATTAAAAACTCAATTTATAAGTCAATTCGAGAGACACCTAAAGTCAACAAGTTTATGCCACAGGCATCAGTGCCAGACTCTCAGAGGTAAAGAGCATTCTGCTGCTCCTGACCCCTGCACGAAATTCATCATGAGTGTTAGTGGCTATGTGCGAGCTCTTTCTCGCCTTCATTCTTTCAATGAGATAAAACAAGACCTCCAATCGCTGGCGAACTCACTGACGTCTTCTATACACACCTCCACCATAATGGACTCGTCCGTTCATTTTCTAACCGTTTTTCTAGATTTCATCATAATTACGTCAGCTTTTACCTAGAATTTCAGGACAATAGAGATGTTTATTTTCCCCAACAAAATGCAACGTTTTTCAATATTTAGATTTCGACGTATATCATATGGAGTTCAGTACGGGTCTTACGATACAGAATTTTTTAGCGAATTTTCAGCAACATTATTTTGAAACCAAAACTTGAAATATTTAATATAAATAGGGTCTCTAGTATTATTCATTATGCTTGGGGGTTTTCTAAGTGTCTTTAAACCAGTAATGATTCTACGTAAAAACTGAATCGTTACAAAATCCACCATAATTTTATTTTTTTCATTCTCTGAAATTCGTTTGGTGCAACCACATAAAAATGTCTTGTTACATCCCGACGCAGTTGATAATGTATTTTTAATAATAATAATAATAATGATAACATTTATTAACGGAAATTCCTTTTTACATAGACATTATTAACATTTTCCCCAAACAAATATCCCAGAGAAATTCTGCACAGCTATTATAGTAAGGCTAGGCTACTCTAAAAAACATTGATTAGAACTGATAAGGTAATGCCAAGGTACTGTCAAAGGCAGTCCCTGCTCTATGAAACGTCAAGGAAGTGACGTGAGATCTTTGACCTGAATCTTCTGAATTTATTATCGAAAAAGTTTAGGTCTGCGTTCACTTGATTGGCTGACTGAGCCATACGTGTGAGGGGACTATTTAATCCATAATTTCTGCTATGAAAATCTACAACAAATATATCATTTGACCTTGTTGCAGTCGTTTTAATTTTTAAGCCGATCTGACTGAGCCAATATGGGGAATCAATTTCACCAGAAATGATTTTAAAGAATAAGCAAAGGTCAGTTTGTATTCTTCGATTGGACAGTGTGGTTAAATTCAATCGCGACATAAGATCATTGTAGTCATATTTATTATCGTTACAGGGAATCCCTAATCTATAAGCTGAGTATCTTAAAAATCTGTGCTGAACCTTTTCCAGCATCACAGAGTGAGCTTCATAGAAGAGGCTCCAAATGACTACCATATTCTAATGAAGAGCGCTCTATTGCACTATATATCATTTTAAATGATGTGATTGAGAGATCAGATGATACTCTCTGGACGTAACCCAAAAGCCTAGGTGATTTCAGAGAAATATTTAAAATGTGTTGAGAGAAACTCAATTTGGTGTTAAATAAAACACCAAGATCTTTCACAGCATATACAGCGGCGAGGTTTGCTGAATCAATGGAATAAGTATGGTTAAAAACAGTATGGTTTCTACTAAAAACCATAGAAAGACAATTTTCTAACTTTAAATCTAGGAAATTGACTGAACATCACCGAACAAGATTATCAATATATCTCTGCAACTCAAGGCAATTCAATTCATTCCTGAGAACCTTGAAAACCTTCAGGTCATCCGCAAATAAAAGGAACTGGGAAGAATTAAAGTAAGAATACAAATCGTTAATAAATAGGTTAAAAAGCAGGGGGCCACAGTGACTGCCCTGTGGTACACCTGATAAGACCTCAACCAAGTTTAAAATGTGGTTCCCAATCTTAACAAACTGAGATCGGTTGACTAAAAAGCTACTAATCCAGTCCAAAAGCTTGCCCCGTATTCACATTTGCGATAAGTAATTTGTGATTAACCCGATCGAATGCTTTAGTGACATCAATGTATATAGAGTGAACCTGATGACCATTCTCGAATGCATTTAAAATTACATTTTGATAGGACATCAGATTGGTTATGACCGAGCGTCCTTTCATAAAACCATGTTGTTCAATAATAACGTTTATACATGCCCACTCCCAAAGTCACGGGCCGCCACTGTTCTGTAGACTCAATTAAATACCCAATATCTTATTATACAATTTGTTAAATACTAATATTTTGTGTTAGAATCTTCGAGATGATGAGAAAGTTCTCGACTCAAAAGAAGGAGAACTGAACAAGGTTCAGTCTCTGTTTGAAACTCTGAAAGACAACGATGCAAAAGATAACGAAGCATTTGCTATGTCTCAACGTAAGTATGAGGCGATTAGTGCTGGCATGGAAGTTAATGAAGAAGGGGAAGCTGCTACATTACAGGAACAGTTGATGGCAGCCAAACAAGAAGCTGCACAAGCAGGTTAGTTTATTGAATAATTATATATATATATATATATATATATATATATATATATATATATATATATATATATATATATATATATATATATATATATATATATATATATATATGTGTGTGTGTGTGTGTGTATATATATATATATATATAAAACCGATAACTCAAAAAATAATGAACCGATCTTAATCAAAGTTGGTGAGTACCTTCCTTTTGCAAGTGGCTTGGATAAGTTCAGTAGCCAGGAAAATCAGACCAGGTTTTCCCAGGAAATTTTGTGTTTTCTTTCTCAAAAAAAAATTTATATCTATATGGTGAAAAGAAAATGTTGCAAGAAGAGTTTTGCGAATCCTTAAGTTTCAGCTTTAACCGTCATTGCCCTTCATTTTACTAAAATATTTACAGAAAATTCATTTCAAATAGACCCTTTCTCTGATGCTTTGGCTGTCGGTTTAGTTAAGTTGATGCTTTCGCTGTAGGTTTAATGAAGTTTATGGTTTACTGGTCTTAAGATTTTAGCTAATTTTCGTAGAACAAATTCGTTAATGCATTTTTCCATTTTTTCTCGAAATATGATGCGTTTGTAAGAAAAAAATCTGGACGCAGTTTTGCGCTTTGGTAGCGAATTTTCATTAAATCCTTCAAATTTCAATAACTCAATTTGCTATTAACGTAAGCTTTGTTGGTTAAGAAACCAACATTTAAGTTTATTTTCGGGAAATTTTTGTATATTTTCAAATCGTAAGTAATTTTGATAAAATATAGTACATTGTTTCTGCTGCATAGGCTATACCAGTAATCAGATTGGTGCCTGCTCGCATTTGCTATTAAAAACATTTTTATGGAAATTCACCTCCATAAAACAGCAAGTGTTTTATGGAGGTGAATTTCCATAAAATCCAGACTTTTGTTTATATATTTTCAAACAATAAAGTTATTTTAATGAAATATGGTACATTGTTTCTACTATATAGGCAACCAAGTTTGATTCCTGCTTTCATCAAAGAGAGACATTTGCTATTTAAAAACATTTTAAAGAAAATTCGCTACCATAACGCACTTGCTGCATCTTACTGTATAGGTGTGTTCTCGCTGTAATTAGTATACCGTACTGAAAAGCTCTAATTAGAGCAAAACCGGTCTGCGGTTCTTATTATGGTGAGAATACATCTAGCCTTACAGCCATATTATTTATTGATGATAAATTTGCTTTTATATTTACGAAATTGGCCGATACTAGATCAACTCTTATGGGAATTGTAATTATCACTTAGTTCTTTTCAAAAAAAAAAAAATTTTTTGTTCAACTATTTTAGTTATAATATTTTGTGTTTCATATATTTTTTTATATATATATCTGTTCATTTAGGTACTGAAAATAAAAAGTCAAGCATGCAGTTGAGCTTCTGTCAATCACAGCTAAAAGAAAAACAGAAAGAACTGGGCTTAAACACCTCAGATTATAGAAAAGATGAGACCAATCTTGATCAGCTGGAGAAGGAAGTGAAAACACTTGAGGTGAGTAGGTTTGTTTAATTAAAAGTAGCCATACCAAAAAAAGAACACATCATAAATCAGCTTGAGTATAATTGCTTATTACTTCCACTTCGCTAGAAGGTGTGGTGGTAGTATCGCATCGGTGACAAAAATAATATTTTTTTTCGTTTAAACGTAAAAAGTATCAAAACATAGAAAACATGATTTAGGAACGAAATTTGTTTGGTCTGTATGTCTGTTGTAGCTACGATAACTTTAGAACGAATTCCGATATCGTCTTCAAATTGGATATACAGTTATCGCTCGATAAACGAACGGTTCATATTGTTTTTGGGTAAAATCGCTTTAGGGGGTACGGTGAAAATTGACATTTTTTTGTTGTTAAAACTCGAGTAACATGACATTTTAGGGTTTGTTTATTAGAAAACTTTTAATTTCATCAATCTTCTGGTATTCTGTGCTGAAATTAAATTAGGGGTTGAATGTGTGGGGGTGGAATATTGTTGATAAAATTTCGACATTTTTGTTTGCTAAAACGACGTAAAAAGTCAAAACATATAGAAAACTTGATTCTGCGTTTCTGCCCTTGAAGTGACTACTAGATCCGTGTAGGCCAGGATGTTGGGGGGCCTCACTGTGTAATCTTAGTTATTATTGAAGCTCCTCCAGGATGATGGGTCTCAAAATGCTGAGCTGTGAGTAGTGGATCCCATAAAGATGGGTGCCCGAAGAACGGGTCCCAGAATAGCGGGTTCCTGAATAGCGGGTGCAGACTAACGGGCCCCTGACCAGCGGGGTGGCTATAAAATTTCAATTGGATTAGTGTTCGTTCAAGTCTTTATGATTTACATGAGGCGGCTGGCAGCAGGTTGCGTTTAAGTACAAAATTTATCTGTGTGTTAATAACTAAAGTAGAGTAAAATAAATGAAATAGAATTTTAATTGACCCGTTTGAAAGTACAGTTAATACTGCATAATAGCAAGCAATCATTTAGTTTTTGAACGCTACCACAAGCCACCATTAAACAGTATATAATTTATGAACAATTATTGAAAGTAAATTCAGTGCAAAACATACTAGTAAACAATCACATATCAATCACAATGAAGTTCACAAGCAATTAGAAAATAAGCGAGTATTATAAGTATAAATTACCCAATTAGGCATGTTGCCTTCCCTAATTAAATTAACTGTGCGATAACATGTTCCGAGGTTGACTTAATAACAGAGAAGAGGATATGTCACGTATTCAGATCGTCTTGTCGAGTTGTCACGTTTGTAGGCGAATTCTCATTGAATTATAATGCGGTAGAGCAACTGACCATGAGCTGTGTATGCCGCGCCAAGGATTCTGACGTCACTAGTGGGACTGATTCAGTAGCTTTATAGTTCGGAGAAAGGTGGTGACCCGTGGAACATGTTACACACATGTTAAATACGTGTGACATGTTAGAAACCTTAGACATACTATTTCTGAGGTTCGAAGTTCGAGGCAACATATTTGCTTGGGTTCGTTCATACTTCAGTTCGAACAAAACATCAGTTCGCACATCTCTAGAAATAACAACGGATATTGTCTTCAACATTCAATAAACAAAATACAGTGAAATACTACTAATTTCTATAGTTCCTAAGAAAAGATAAATACCCCCAGAAGCTTGACTGTCACACCAGTTAAGTTTTGGAGTGATATTTAATTTAATTTAACCATCCTCTCATTGAGACAACTTATTAGCGAAATAATTGTCAGATTTACAATTATGCCCAGCTGATAATTTCTTTAAAGTATACTTATTAATACGTACCATAGATTCAAATGATCATTAAAACTATGAAACATCTTCAATTTTCTTTTTCAGGCGAATTTAAACAAACTCAACTTTTCTGAAGAACGGCTCGGTCAGTTACAAGACAGACGCAGGATATTGAATCAGGAGGTTCGTGGTTTTAAGGAGAGAATCGACAACTTCGAAGCACACAAACCTTTCACGCAGTTTCGGTACAGGGATCCCGAAACTAATTTCGATAGACGTAAAGTGCATGGTGTAGTTTGTAAATTGTTTAAAGTTAAAGACAATACGGCTTGTACAGCTCTGGAGACAGCTGCAGGTGGCAGGGTAAGTTGTTTTGTTACTATTTATGCAGAGATATTACTTTTCAAACATTTTTTGGCAGACACTTCTTATATGAGACAAACAGTTTATAATTCCAATTAATTCATTCTATGTCCAATAAACATGATTGGGTCATACCTACAAAACAGGCATCAAAGTATAATATATAAAATGGATAATGGGGGTGTTAAGTAGGGCAACGTAGCCTTGTGTGTTGACATTCAGAAAAGACGAAAATGACAGTCGACAACAATAACCAGCAGCAAGTGCGGTCGACAGAGGCGTACAGAATAGGTGTAATTCATATAATCAAATATCAAATGTATTAAGTTTGTTGATTATTGGTTACTAGTGGACTGTATTTTAATGGTGGTTTAGTTGAAGTTCAAAACAGAGAAAGTTACACTTAACAATACTATCTTTATTATATACACAAGGGAGACTATACAATGGACCGACGGAAAGGTCTGGTCACTTCAAGATCGACATACAAATAGGCAGAGACAACCCCTCACATCTTTCGGTTACAATTTAATCTCAGGGGTGCCACCGTTAGACAATTTAGGGTATTTTTAGTACAATATTGGTAGTTATATACGACTGGGGTGCCTCTGGTTAAATTATCTAGTAACTGCAAACTAAAAATATTATATACAATGCTGGCGAGAACCGACAAAGTTGTTTATGTATGTATTAAAGTTATCTAAAAAACTACGCTCCTTATTATCAACCTGATAACCATCAAGAGAATATATTAAACATGGCACAGTCATAGGTCAGTCAAGCTGTGGGAAGTGAACAAGTTGTTCCAGCAAAAACAGGAAGTTGCCGCCGTTGCAGTTTGCCGTTACGCTTTATGCAGAACTATTCTCGGTGAAGAATATATTATTCAGTTTCTAACTGTACCGTGTACTAAACAAAATGTTAACAACAACAAACACCGGGCCGAAACCACCTCTGGAAATATCGTTTCAAAGAAACCGGGCCGACAATTGGATAATTTTTCAACAAAAATTTGTAACCTATTGGAAAGCAGCCAAGCTTGAAGACGAGAAGGATGAGTACAAAGCAATACTACTGTTGAATACTGTTGGAGATACAGTTCATAAGATATATAATAACCTAGTATTTGAAGCAGCTGACGATAAAAACTCGTATGTGAAAAATTCGATGCTTATTTCATTCTGACAAAAAATGTCACATTTGAAAAGAATGTATTTTTCACAAGAAATATGGGACAGGGAGAGATGATAGATAAGTATGTCAATGAACTTCGAAAATTGAGTTCCAGTTGTGAATTCGGTACGCTGAGGGACAATCTAATAAAGGAGCGTATAGTGTTAGGAATACAAGACTGGAATTTGAAAGACAGGCTTTTCAGAGAGCCTAACCTCTCATTGACCAAAGCAGTTGAAATTTGCAAAGCAGCAGAGCAGGCTAGCAAACATATTTATTTAAATTTGCACCTACAGAATTAAACAATTCCAAATGGTACTTAAAAAAAAATAAAAAATAAAAAAAAATCAAAGTAACAAAATCACTGTCTTAAGACAGTTTTCATCCTAGACATAGCAATATAAAAGATATCACAATTAGAAAAATTAGCATCATAATTATGCAAGAATTTGTCCATGAAACTGTTACATCCAGAGTTGGTCCTGTGTGTTCGCTAAAAAAAAAAAGTTGCTGTTGGCGAATTGAGCGTGGTGGAACATGGACAAGGAACAACTCAAGTAGATCATTACAGTCAATGTGACCATTAATTAACTTATATGTAAACATCAATGAAAGATACTCATGTCGTGCTTTGAGACTGACCATACCACAAAGAAGCAATCTGACATCATACCCAATATATTGGCAAGGAAAGTGATGCTTATAAAGAAGGTACTTAACAAATTTGTTTTGTACCCTTTCAATGCAATTAATGTGGCAAGCATAGGATGGAAACCATACAACACAACAATACTCAATATTACTTCGAACCAAGGATGTATACAAACTAGTGATTGCCCTTGTGTCAGTCATACGTTTAGTGTGTCTGTTAACGAACCCCAAAAGTTTGCAACATTTCACAACCACAGCATCAATATGCAGATTAAATGACAAATCATTTTTGAAAATTACACCAAGATCTGCAACTGAAGTGACAACGTCCAACACCGTGTTATAAATGGTATAGCTATGAACAATCCAATTCTGACCCCTAAAATAGCTCACAACCTTACATTTACCCACATTAAGCGACAACAAGTTTGAACTGCACCAGCGAGTCAAGTTTTTGAGATCATGTTGCAAAGTGTTGACACCATGGACAACTTCAGAAAAAAACTTCAAGTCATCTGCATACAATAAACATTTCGATGACTCAAAGCAACTCACAACACCATTAATAAAAAGATTGAAGAGAACGGGACCTATATGTGATCCCTGTGGTACCCCAGACAAGACGAGGACCTCATCTGATAGAGCACCACCAATGCTAACAAATTGCTTTCTGTCAGGCAGGTAAGATCGAATCCACGAAAGATAACAACCACAGATGCCCATTGCAAACAATTTCTGCAGAAGAAGGGTATGACACACACTGTCAAAAGCCTTTGATACATCAGTGTATATAACATCAACTTATTTACCAGCCTCCAATGCATCCGTCACGTAAGATTGAAAAATGAGTGAGGGGAAAAACCGGCATTGAAAAACCTTTGAAAGATACTACACAAAGGGCCGCTCAAAGAGTGTCGACAATTTTTCAAAAATGAAGAAGGAATACCATCCAAACCCGCTCGTTTTTTTGCCATCTAGTGAGTCAATTTTATCCTCGATTTCCTCAATTGTAAAAATATGCATAGAAAGGTTATGTGCAGACCATATATTAGATACATCACAAAAATCAACATCAATGGAACCATGGTCAGAATAACAGGATTGAAAATGTGCAGCAAAGGCGTCTGCTATATCAGACTTATTATTATATATTACATAATTAAAACTCATTCTATTCGGAATCCCAGAGTCCTTCCTGAAAGAATTAACGAAAGACCAGAACTGTCTGACAGCAGACTGAATGATCTGCTCTGTACTAGTCACGAACTGTAAATAATTGTAGTCAATGCGATACTTAGTGTCACGTCTAAGATTAGAATATTTCATATAATCAGATTCAAGACCAGTTCTTTTAAATTTACGGTAACTTTTATTTTTCTCAGTGATAAGTTTACGAAGTTCCGAATCAAACCACCGAGGATATTTAGAACTTTTCACTGTTTTAGATGGAACATTTTGGCTAATAGCCTTGTACAACACATTGTAAAACTGATGTGTTAACAGATCAAGATCATTTGAGTAATCAATAAAAGACCAGTCATAATCCAAGAAACACTGATTCACACAAGCATAGTCAGTTTTGTCAAAATCAAATGTTTCAACTTGAGTTTCACTCCTGAGTGAGGGAAGATACGTAAAACTAACTGTCACTTCCAAAGGAATTGAGGCTGGTTGTAGGTATGCAGAAGGAGGAGGAGAACCCCCGCGACGAAGCGGCGAACCAAGATTTTCAATTTATGTTTAAATTGTTACCTCATTTCATTTGTTTAAAATATGTTTCCAAAAATTAATTTGAGGTTGCCTTATTTGTCAGTCTCACATAGAAAGCTACAATATTTTATCATTAAAAAAAGTTTGGATACAGTAACAGTAAATAAGTGTTGAAAAGGGTCTGGTCTATCATGCAAGAGATGCATGATAGAGAATTTTCATAATAATATTTCAAATCTCATAACTCAATTTCCCATTAAGCTAGAATATTCAATCTTGAATCATAGTAAAACATATGTAAACTCAATGTGGGTACTAAATTAAAGAAAAATAACATAATGAGCTTCGCGGATAACTACAAATTTGTTTTAAAATACCTTTTTTGTTGTTTTGTTTGTCAAAACTAGTTCGATTAGGTTTACTAAAACAAAACCACCCAAGCAACTAGAAAGGAAAAATACCTGCCATATTTATTATTTGGCAGGTACATTCCCTTTGTAAATAATTAAATTTTTTTCTTTAAAGTTTGTGTAACTTTAATGAAATTTGTAACAAAATTTTTTTAAGGAGACTTGCAGTACTTACATATATCTAGCAAATTTTAGCTCCATATAAAATATAAATTTTTTCAAATAATCGCTAACTGGGTCCTCTAAAACCTATTTTCAAGGTCCATTTCAATTTAAAGAATTAGTTTTAATAATATAACTGAATTTTAGTGGTCACTATTATAATGCACTTGCTGCGTCCCGAACTTATTTATAAAATAGATAACTGGTTTGTTTTCTTTTTCAGCTTTACAACGTTGTGGTCGATACTGACATCACAAGCAAAAAACTACTACAAAGAGGAAACTTACAGCACAGAACAACATTTATTCCATTGAATAAAATTCAAAGCTACAAAATGGACAATCACGTGATCAAACTTGCACAGGATTTAGTAAGTAAAATCCTATGTATAGTTTTCTATCAGTTTTTGCAACAAATTTATTTCGCACAAGCTACAATAGATCACAAGTTTATAAAAAATGTTAACGAGGTATACAATGAGTGAATATTGGAACCTGTGAGGAGCACTGATAAGTACAATTTGGAGAGCCCCATTTATCACAATACAGTTTTCAGACCTGAGGATCGTTTCACTAACAAAGTTAGCGTTATCAGTCTCATAAATGGTTCTGCTGATCATCTCTTCGCGAGACTGTCAGCTTCTTCATTGCCTTTGACCCCCCGAGTGACCCGGCACCCAGATGAGGATGAAGTCATCTGCCCAGCCAGGTCGTTCGTCTCATCTCTGCATTCACTTACCAGCCTGGAATTTACCTGTGGGCTACTCAGGGCCTTAAGGGCTGCCTGGCTGTCTGTGGCTATGAGGATCCGCTTGTTAGTGTAGCCCCTCCTCTTGTTCCCTCACACGCAGTGCAAGATGGCGTACATTTCTGCCTGAAAGACCGTTTCATGAGTTCCGAGGGAAATACTGTGATTTACCCTTGGTCCTTCCGAATAGACGCCTTCCCGCGTCCCACACTCCCCGCCGGATCCGTCCGTGAACCAGACGAGCGCCTCCCGTGGTAGGCCCGGCGTCTTCCCCCGCCATGCCTCGTGGTCAGGGATTACCACTGTATACTTGGTTTCCATGCAGATTCGCGGGGTCACGAAGTCTAACATCATTTCAAGCATGGGCTCCTTCACGATCTCCTGAATTTTGCAGTGGCCCCTGCAACCTCGGCAGGTCTTCAGTCTATCATTGCAGGCTAGTCTGTATAGTCCTAGCCTGGCCTCCCCCGTGATAACTAAGTGTAGGGGGGTCAGATCCAGCAACACCTTCATGCCGGCTGTTGGGGTTGAAGTCATGACCCCTGTGATGCTGAGGCGAGCCATCCTTTGGATCCTGCCTAGTTTTTGTTTGGTACTGGATTGTGTCACCTTAGGCCTCCAGACCAGTGCCGCATATGTTAACGATGGTCTGACCACCCTTGTGTACAGCCAGTGGGCCATACTAGGTCTTAATCCTCTCGTTGCTCCATATAGCCGCCTAGTGACAGCTAGGGTCATAACAATACGACCCCAAGATATTTTACCTCCCTGGTCATTGGGATGTTTCTGTGGCGCTCCGACTTCCTCCTCCTCGTAAAAGGTAGGACGGTTGCCTTCTCGGGGCTCACTCCGAGCCCTTGGCCAACCGTCCACCTTCCCACCACTTTCAGTGTTGTCTGCATGCTGCACTTCCACACTGACTGTGTAGCCTTGCCTCAGACTATGATGACAATGTCGTCCACATAGCCCTGTAGTTCGTACTCCCCTCCCAAGAACCTCCCTAGCAGGCTGTCCACGACTAGGCACCAGAGCAGCAGAGACAGAACCTGCGGACAGCCCGCCGCGACCCCTGCCAGCAGAGTCCCTCCCGCAAGTGAGGTGTACACCGCCCTGTCCCTGAGCATAGAACCGATCCACCTGCAGCAGGTCTCCTCTATTACCCGCTTCCTGACAGCTGCCAGTACTGATCGGAATGAGCTGTTGCTGAAGGCCCCCTCTATGTTTAGGAAGACACCCAGCGCCACCTCCCTGTTCTCCAGCTTATTCTCCAGTTTCAGCACCACTTGGTGCAGTGCTCTTTCACTTGAGACTCCTGCTCTGTATGCATATTGTCCGCAGTGTAGGGGATAAGCTTCCAGTGCACCGCCCCTAATGTGCCGGTCGAGCAGTTTTTCCATTGTTTTTAGCAAGAAGGACATGAGACTTATTGGCCTCAGGGACTTTGTCTGGTCTGTTGGACGGCCAGGTTTAGGAATGAATACAACCTTGGCCAGTCTCCATGCCCTCAGAATATACCGCAGAGCCAGGCTGGCCCTCATAATGAGGGTAAGCGCTGGCGCCAGTATGTCTATACCCTGTTGGAGCATAATGGACATTATTCCATCAAATCCCGGGGATTTGAATGGCTTAAAGCTGTTAATGACCCATCTAATTTTGCTCCAAGTAACCACCTCTTTAGCGACTGTCCAGTCTACTCTGGATGTCCGGCTGCGGAACCATACATGTTAAAACATAGCAGCATTGTGCACCAAGCCACACATCTAGCCATAACTTGATGAAGAAATTAATTTGTTTTTCAGCAGACAGTTTCCTGACACTCGTTCTATGATTGGGCCTCCCAAGGCCACACTCCCTCCACGGTGGCTTTTTATAC
Source organism: Tillus elongatus (assembly GCA_964006375.1). NCBI lineage: Eukaryota > Metazoa > Arthropoda > Insecta > Coleoptera > Cleridae > Tillus > Tillus elongatus. Next base: position 13,165,884 of record OZ023264.1, read on the forward strand.
ATGGTTAAAAAAACTCTATCCTCTATTTAATTACGTATAAATCCAATATGGCCGCCATAAGGAATAACAAAGTTGGCTATCGTTGCAAAAAAAAACTAGAAGGGCTAGAAAAAATTTGTTGTCATTTGCTTAGCCGTAGTTGCTAAAACAAAACTAACAAATTTTATTACATTTTTTTACGATGGCGAAGATATTTCAAGTTTTCAAAGAAAACAATTTTTAGTCTGCTTGATATTTTGAAAACCCTTGTAGATATCTTTAATTTCGATACAGCACCTTATTGGGCTTGGAATAGCGTAACTTTTCTCCCATTTAATCAAAAATGTATCTTACTGTTTCCCCATGTAGTTACTTTTATCTGGGACACTGTATGCATATATATATATATATATATATATATATATATATATATATATATATATATATATATATATATATATATATATATATATATATATATATATATATATATATATATATATATATATATATATATATATATGCAAACTTATATATTCGAGTATTCGAGTTTTGGCCTTATTTGTGAAGTATATAAGTTATAGAGATTAGTTGGTGAAAAGTATTTGCGAGCCCGGCAGAGGAAACTTAATTTCTTAGCAGCCGCTTCTGCAATTGATGTGACATGTTGGTGCCGATTGAGATTTCGATCCACAGAAATGCCAACAAGTGAAAAGGACTCATTACTTTGAATAACTTGGATGTTCATTGTGATGGGTCTAAGGCTGGTGATCTCTTATGAGATAGAAAGCAAAACTGAGATTTGGTCGGGCTGAATTGTACAAGATTTCTACTTCCCAGTCTAAATATTTTTTGGAGATCCACGGAGACAGAACCCTCCATGAGTCTGTAATCCTCATCTAATTGGGCTAAAGAGACAGGCTTAGAATATTGTATATTTGAGTGGAGGGTGCTGTGGTCCGCGTAACTGTGAACTGGGTTGGATGTGCTAGAGAGGAGGTCATTGATGTGGAGAAGAAACAAAGTAGGGGCTAAAGCTGAACCTTGAGGAACTCCTCCATTAATTGGATACAGTTTAGAGGAATGACCATCCACGACAACAGAAATGCTCTGGTTAGAGAGGAAATTTGCTGTCCACGTACAGAGTTTTGGTGGTAGGCCTTAGGCTGGAAGTTTATTAAGCAGCGCTGTGTGCCATACCTGGTCGAATGCGGACATGTCTAGAGCAACAATCTGGTATTCACCGTGTAGTTCCATAAACTTGTTCCAAGAATGGGTGACAAAGGAATGGAGGTCGGCAGTTGATCTGCGCTAACGGAATTCATACTGCCTGTCGTGGATTAGACTGTGTTTTTCAAGAAATTTTAGTAGTTCGGTGTTTATATACTTTTCCATCACTTTAGAGACGATTGAAAGGAGAGCAATAGGCATGTAGTTGCTAGGAAGCGTTTTGGATCCTTTCTTGGGGACGGGTTGTACTCGAGCAGTTTTCCAGTTACTAGGGAATATTGTAAGACGTCTGAAACAGACTAGTCAGGACAGGAGCAAGTTCTGGTGCGTATTTCTTGAGAAAAATTGGTTAAAATAATAAAACAATATTTAAGTAACCAGTATAGTGTTTTAAACTTAACAGTGTTTTTTATTTTTCTTGATTTATTCCGTCTACAAAGTTATAAATTTTTTACACTGTAAAACTAATTACAAAACAAATGTTAACAGTAAATGTTTGGTTAAATATAAGAATGATGTTAGGGAATAATTTTTCTCCTATTGTTAACACGAAATCTTTTTATCCTGAATAGATGTTATCTATAATTTTGTGATAACAAATTAAGATTGTCAATTTTTTTTTCAGGTAGGTAAAGAAAACGTACAACCTGCCTTGTCTCTAATTAGTTATGACAGACAGCTGGCTCCAGCGATGGAATTCATCTTTGGCAGTGTCTTTGTATGTAAAGACATCAACATCGCCAAGCAAGTTACATTCCACGATCGTATAAGGAAGCGATGTGTAACTTTAGACGGTGATGTCACAGATCCAAGTGGTACACTTAGCGGAGGTGCTAGACATAAAGGTGGTTCCGTCTTAATGCAGCTACAAGAAATACAACAATACGAGGTAATAATTCTAAAATAGACCATGAAGTAACTTTTAGCAGCTATAAAACTGATTCTTTTAGTGTGTATAAGAAAGAATTAACATTTTTGTAACTCTTAGGTTGAGCTGACAAATAAGGAAAGAGAACTCGACCAGATAGAAACAGAGCTGAGCAAAATAAGTGGTACACAAGAACAGTATTCAACATTGAAGCAGCGCCTTGAGCTGAGAAGTCATGAATTGAACATGGTTAAGCAGAGGTTACAACAAACAAGTCACCATCGACAGCAACAAGAAATTGAAGATCTTAAAAACCAAATCGGTAGGGAAATTGATTTTATATAAGAAATGAGAGTTTTTTTTTAATTATTATTATTAGAGTTTTGACTTTGAGAACTGGCTCATTCAGTCACTGTCAATCTTCAAAATGAACAAGGATGCATCCGACCTTGCTTTTCACAATGGCAAAACCTGTCTTAAGAATGTTAATCTAACAAGCTCTTTAACTTTTTTCTTTTATCTCCCTATACACTTGCCGTTTACTAAAAATATATATTAAAATTAAAACGCATACATATCCACCCACACACATACGCGAGCGCATATACACTCATGTATACGCACTCACGTCAATGGGCTTTATACGTTCAGTACTTAACACTAGGTGCAGGACAGAAAATGCAGATTATTTCTTCATGTGCACATACACACACATACATATGCATGCACACATCTATGCTACAAGTTGTTGCAGGAGAAAAACTGGGACACTTTTCACACCAATGGAGCCTGTCATGGTGACTTTTTAACATACTGGGGAGGCTGCGGTCAAAAGAGGTTAACACAAGGAAAGACACAAAGGAACTTACTTTTATCTCTCTGACTATACATTAATCTGCTAACTTGATTTAGTATCCCTTAAGACTATATAGTATATTGCCACTAGTACAATATTTATTGAAACCGTCCAATTTTCAGAATATCATCTATTTACTAAGACCTATATAAACCTAGCTAAGTTTAGAGTCTTTAACAAAACACATGAAAGCTACCATGACACTTTTATTACAAACAGCTTTATACATAAGTGATGTCACATCAAGTGGAAAGGAAACATTGTATTCTATCAAATTACAAAATAATATTTTTCTTTGTTCATGATGCATAATACAGGAAAAAATCAAATGATTTAAATCAGCTGGGCTGGTATTGTCGCATGAGCAAAATAGATTGTCTTCAACTTTTATTTTATACAAATGAGACTTAAAAGCACCATGGCCTATGATAATTCTGTTAAGTGTCGTAGGCAAGTACCTAGGAAGCAACAGTTCTTTGTAAATGGGCTGTTTTCTTAGATTCGGGATGATACTACTGAAGTGCTTGTTACAGCTACTTTTCAACTTATTCCAATGATCCTGCCATCTTATATTACACACATGTTTTACTTGCGGAAGTAGATCTCTGTTACTGTAAAAGTAAATGAGAAAATTAAAAACGTATTTTTCTCTATATAGTATTTTCAAGGTATTCAGGCAGTTAAAAATGTATCAGTTAAATTTTATGGCAAATACAAGGAAGCTATCCTGAATAAAGATATCCCAAGGTTGTTATATTTTGTTGCCAGATTTCAGCATGAGTTTACTAGCTGACGGAAGATCTCTTGCGTAATATAACATTTATTTTTAAATTAATTCATGGCCACATTGATTCACCCAACCTGTTACAGCAGTTAACATTTTATGTCCCATCTCCTGGTCATAGTTTACGATCCTATCCTACATTCTGCCTACCTATTCCTAGAACAAATGTTTTAATAAGATCACCCCTACACGCAAATATGGAAGAGTGCAATGCAATCTGTTGATATCCTCATGCCTGGTAACATAGAGACTTTTATAGCTGCTGTTTATGACAATCTAGAATGTGACTCTATAACACGATTCTTGTTTTCTTTTTTATAACTGTTTGAATAAGCTTTTTTAAAATTTTATTCTGTTACATATAGAGGTGCTAATTTTCCCAGCAGCGCCAGGATTCACTGAATTCTCTCACGTGACCGTGTCCTCCTGGATCGGGATTGATAAAACTACCAGATGGTTCTTTTACAGAATCACAGAAAGAAACGTTAGAGCTCTTAGCACACACCCAGATTGTCTGATCCTGAGCAGTGAAGATGTCCTGCGATCCGGGGGTTGATTTAAATGCCCTCAAAGGGAATACTGGTGGGTTGCTCGGAAAATAGTTACAGCCTCGGCAGTGGAGTGTGCTGTGAAACATTTCCAGCCATTCAAGGCGCCAGGGGGAGGATAAGGTGATTCCGGTACTACTACCCAAAGGACTGCAGACTCCTCCCTTTCCTAATCAGGCTGTATAGAGCCATCCTGGCTTGGAACTATATTCCATCCAGCTGGACGGTGATTAGGGGGGGGTATACATTCCCAAACTGGGACGTAATGACCTCCTACCCAAAACACGTGGATGAGGTGATTCCGGTACTACTACACAAAGGACTGCAGACTCTCCTCCCTTTCCTAATCAGGCTGTATAGAGCCATTCTGGCTTGGAACTATATTCCATCCAGCTGGACGGTGATTAGGGGGGGGGTATACATTCCCAAACTGGGACGTAATAACCTCCTACCCAAAACACGTGGATGAGGTGACTCCGGTACTACTACACAAAGGACTGCAGACTCCTCCCTTTCCTAATCAGGCTGTATAGAGCCATTCTGGCTTGGAACTATATTCCATCCAGCTGGACGGTGATTAGGGGGGGGGGGGGTGTATACATTCCCAAACTGGGACGTAATGACCTCCTATCCAAATCACTGACACCTCTTAGTGTAACCTCATTTCTCCTGAAGGGACTGGAAAAAATACTGGACGGACATTAGGGGGAACATCTTAAACAACAACCCCCTTAATAATAATTAATGCCAATTTGTTGTCTTGGGTGCGCAGCTTCCTTATGGGTAGGTCCCAGAGTGTAAAGATCAGGAACTTCATTTCTGGTAGTATTACTGTTTCTTCAGGAGTTCCTCAGGGTTCACATTGTGGACCAGTCCTCTTTAATCTTTTTATCAATGATGTCATACATTCACTTAAGCATAGTCAGATTTTGATGTTTGCTGATGATATCAAAATTTTCAATATTGTTCGTTCCAGACAGGACGCTTTACTTTTACAGGAAGACTTAAATCGTTTTGCTCGGTGGTGTGGTGACAATCTTCTGACTCTGAATGTTGATAAGTGTTTCTGCATTACATTCACTAGAGCTCAGTTTCCCATTGACTTTGTGTACTCCATGGGCTCTGGTGCTTTACAGAGGAAGGAAATGATTAAAGACTTGGGCATTGTATTGGATAGGGAATTATCTTTTGGGGATCACATGGAGTACATAGTGTCTAAGGCATATAAAATGTTAGGATTTATTCATAGATCAACTCTGGATTTTTCATGCAATAGCTTTAGAAGGCTGTATTGTGCTCTGGTTCGCTCTTTGTTGGAATGCTCTTCTGTAGTCTGGAGCCCGAATTACAATATTTATATCAATCAGATTGAGGCCGTACAAAATAGATTCTTAAGAATTTGTGCTTACAGAATGGGCTTGCAGAGAAATGATCTTAACCTTTCTTATTTGCGGAATCGGCTGCACTTGCAGTCACTGAGAGGTAGAAGGATTGTCAGTGATGTTTGTTTTTTGCACAAATTATTAGTGAATAAAATTGATAGTCCTTCTTTGCTTGAGTTAGTCTCTCTAAGGATTCCGAACTGCACGAGAGCGAGGGAGGTTTTTGTGGTTCCCTTCCATCGAACCAATTATGGCTTTTTCAGTCCGATGTCGAGAGTGGCGAGAACTGCAAATGAGTATTCGGAGCTCTTGGACATGTTTAATGATTCTGACCGTGTAATTAGAGGAATTTTGAGAGGTGTTATTGATTGAATTGTCATACATATGGTATACAGGTTATGTTTTGCTTTTTTTTGTGTTCTCATATTGTGATTATTTAAGACTAATGTAGTTTTAGATGTTCTTATTATTATTGTAAATGGTTAATCCGTTGAATAAATAAATAAATAAAAAATAAATACCCACCAGTATGCCTACCAAACTGGCAAATCTACTGAGTTAGCACTCCATAATCCCGTAGAGAAAATCACACACTCCCTGGATAACGGGGAGGTGGCGGTGGCTGCATTTCTCGTAATTGAAGGAGCATTTAATAATGCACTACCTATCTCCCTCTACGAAGCCACTATCGCTGGAGGGGTGGAACCTATAATTTGTGGCTGGATCGGAAACATGCTTCACAATCTGACCGTTATTACCCCGTTTTAGGGGGAGGTGGTCAGCTTCAGGACTGCAAGGGGGTGCCCTCAGCGGGGAGTTTTATCCCCCCTACTTTGGTCCCTCTTTGTGGACGATTTGCTGGATATACTGGAGCTGTGGGAGATTGAGGTCCAGGCGTATGCTGATGATCCTGTCATAATGGTTAGAGGCAAATCTGAGGAGGAACTTGCAAGTACTCTTCAAGTGGCACTAAATGTAGTGAATGATTTGGATTCGGAGGGAACAGATGTTAGATATGTAGTTTATATATTAATATATAGTGATTAAATACGTAGAGAATAAATATAAAAGCAAGCGGTTAGATAATACAAGCAAAGCAAAGCATCTACTAAATCTAATGATATGTAATGATAAATATGACTAAGAAACTGGCTCTATTCCCGCATTTTAAAGTCTAAACCAAAACAAAGCTTAAGGGTTATATTGGAAAGGAGATCATGGGTCCAATAACAACCATTGGACGTTTGTGAACTCCTGCAAAAAGATCATTGTTCCATTAACCAGAAGAAGGGTGGACAAATTAAAACCACCTATTCTTATGTGGGAAACAATTCCATTTACAGAACAAGCAAAATATCTGGGGGTCACCCTAGATAAGAAGCTCAACTGGGACGTACAGTTAGAGAATGTAATCCGCCGAGCTAAACTGTCCCTGTGGACATGCTGTAGAATCTGTGGAATTAACTGGGGAACAAACCCCCAACAGATGTACTGGCATATGTAGTGTTTATCAGACTGATGATAACATATGGAGCCATAGTTTGGTGGCCCAAGGCACTCCGTAGTATTGCGAGGGTCAAACTGGCTCAGCTACAGAGACAAACCTGTCTGATGATAACGGGAGTGATTAGCACCGCTCTATCAGCCGCTCTGGAGGTCCTCCTTAATATTCCACCTGTTTACATTTGGCTGGAGAGGGTGGCGAGGTGGACAACATACAGATTAAAACAAACGGCCGACATCATGCCGAAGGAAATCAATCTGGGAGGGTCCAGACTCCTCGATGACATTGAGGGTCATGGGATTCTGGGAATGGTCTCAGACTTAATGCCTACAAAGATCAGTAGAGATCTGTCTTTCAAGACCGTCCTTCCGGAAAGGGAGGACTGGGAACGAAATCAAACGAACCTATTGAGTGCCGATCTCTGCTGGTATATAGACGGCACCAAAACCGATAGGGAGGCAGGAGCCAGCGCATATGGGAGCAACACCGATGCTAGACTATCAACTAGTCTCGGAAAATACGCAACCATACACCAGGCAGAAGTGTATGCCAATGAGATGTGTGCAAGGGAAAGTATATAAAACCAGTGCACACAAAAATCGATTAAGATATATTCAGATAGCCAAGCTGCAATAAAGGCTCTTGTTGAGAGTGACATGTTTGGAGATAAATAGAAATTCATACAAAATAAACAATCTCTGGCAGTTTATTCTGCATATACATACTACTACACTACCTACAGGCAGCCCTGTACTTAAATGGTCGTTGCTTTTAATTAGGGGTATTTATTATATTTGTGCAAGAGGAAATGAAAAAAATTAAAAATTTCGATCTATTCCTAATTTGAACTTTTGTTCAATTTCCCTATACGGATAATCTGCAACAGAATAATCAAAAGTATACTGCATTATAAATATATCTTGAGTTAGCTTACTCTCCATTCGAAAATTATTACAGTACTCATAACATAGGAAAGTTTGGCTCGATAATATTTGGGTTCATATCAAGTTTAAGTTTTACAAACAAAATTTTGTTGCAGAACAATTACAGAAGAAAGTACAAGAATGCAAAGAGATTGAAATTAAATGTAGCAAAAAAGCGAAAGAGTTGGAAATGAAAATGAAAGATTCCAAAGGACACAGAGAAAGACAGTTGAAAGAAGCCGAGGCAGAGATGAAACGAATGAAGCAAAAGGCAGACAAGAGTAGAAACGATTGGAAGAAACGCGAACAAGATTACGAGACTCTCAACTTGGAGATATCAGAACTCAAAAAGAGTTTAGAGAATACCCGACAACAAATCGCAACAACTCAAGAAAACATCGCCAAATTAAAAGAAGAGTATGATAGTCTTTTTACTAGTTCAGAGGAACTGAAAGTGAGTCTATTTGTTTTAACTAAAATTCAAATATTCAACAGTTTTTGTCTTTTTAGGAAGTGGTGAAAAGTCTCCTAGCTCAAGTTAAGACCGAGAAGCACGCCATCGCAGAGAAAAATCGAGAAATTCAAAAGAAATTAGCTAAAAAAGAGCAGCTGCTTGCTCAGATTAACGAATTGGAACTGGAGATTAAAAAACAAGCTCATGATCTGAAGAAACTGCAAGACGATTGCAAAAATTCTAAAGCAAGGGTATGTATATTTTAGATAGCGAAAAGTGTATTATTTTACTAGAGTTAGATATAAGAATCAGGTAATTTTGATATTATTTAAAATGTTTAAGTCTGCACCATAATCTTAAAAAACTTTCTTAAACAGATTGAATTCGTGAAAATTTCTAATTTTCTAGATATTCGATGTCAATTCATTTTAAAATATTAATAAAAGATATATCTTACTATGTGAAGACTGGAATCTGTGATGAGCATTAATAAGTCTACTTGGAGAACCCTAAAATCACCTCTACACATATTTTAAGACTTAACGATCGTTTCTCCAGCAAATGCTGGCATCATCAGAGCTTGAAAATTCTAACCAAATTATTACTACACCTATGCTTATATAACTATCAGGTCTATTATTACCAGGTTATTATAATAATAAAAAGATGTGCAGTAGTTAGTAATATGTTCCCAGATTTAGTTGTCGGTGCTCATCGCGGTATCCGGCATTCATATAGTGAATCCATATATCAATAAAGAACGTGAACTCCTTAAATAACACGCCTCTTTGCTTTCAAGCCCATTATCTTTTAAAATTAGACAGGGGCTCATAAATTTCTCTAGCAAAAGATTAGGGCAGGTCGTCAACCTTGTCCGTTCAATATAAACACAATAGATAAACGATACGCCTCCGACTGCAATTTTTACTTTCGTTTTCGTTCGTCTACATGATAGTTATATAAGTATCGGTGTAGTAACAATTTGGTTTGACTTTTCATCCTCTGATGATGTCAGCATTTGCTGGAGAAACGGTCGTTAGGTCTTAAACAATGTGTTGTGGTGATTTTGGGGTTCTCGAAGTGTACTTAAAAGATGTATCTTGCAATCAGCCTTGCCCAATACTGACGCATTTCATCAGTCTCGCCGCATTCCTGGCAAATGGTATCCCTCTCCACGCCAATCAATGTAACGTGTCTTCTGAGTGTACAGTGGCCTGAGCTCCCCAGTGATGCGGTGAAGCGCAGACCGGCTCTTGTTAAGGAGCCAGCCAGTTTTGTTTCTATCCGGCCTCTCCACGAAGTCCCTTGCTTCTTTACAGCCACTGACTGACCACCATTGCTTCTCAATGGCCTCCTTGGTCCAACTATCTAGGGCGTCCGAGACCACCTTCCTACTTATGCCTATAGCGGGCTCCGGGCCACTGAAGCGCCGCCGGGTTCTGAGCCTCGCGAAGTCATTTTCCACTTCACTCGCTGCCATGTCACAGTCACCTTAAAAGCTGCCAGTGGCGGCTCGTGAGTTCAGGAGAGGGTGAAGCAGAATCTGTGTGGCTGCAAAGATGGGCTCAGACGGGCGAAGATCCCCCCTGCGCCGCAGACGAAAAATTTTAAAAATTTCAAGGTCATGCGTTCTCCTGGCACTTCAGTATGTAAATGAAAAATCCATTTGTACAAAAATATAGACTTTCATAAGGAATAATTTTCAAAATAATGACCACGAATACTCAAGGAGAGGCCATAAATAAATAAATTTATTATTATTTACCTTATTTTGTCACAATGTACACGCACACGTACCGTAATATAATACGGCGCATATTATGAAAATCTGTTGATTGTGAGACAAGCTACCAGCATATATTTTTTCAAATTCAAGACCCTTCTCTTTTTAGTGAATTTTTATTTTAAAAAATTCACTAATAGAGAGGTATCGATGGTGAGACTTTGCAAAAATTTTTTCAAATGAGCACTAATTTGGGACCCTAGAACCCATATCCGGGGTCAGTTTCGATTATATATATATATATATATATATATATATATATATATATATATATATATATATATATATATATATATATATATATATATATATATATATATATATATATATATATATATATATATATATATATTTGATGAAAGTCGGCAAGTGCCTTTCTTTTATTAATAGGTTGGATAAGTACGTTAGTCAGGAAAATCGGACAAGGTTTTCCGGGAAAATTAAGTTTTCTTTCGAAAAAAATTTTTTTTCCAAAAATTACAGAGCTATTTTGATGAAATTTGGTGGACATATTGCTTTGGGAAATGCCTAATTATATACCAAAATTCAGCTTTCTAAGTTTACAGAAAATTGAGCTATTCAAATTTGAAATATTTATATTTAATATCACCGCTTTTTATTGACAATGGTAACAACTTGTTTTATATATATATGAGATCTAGTATGTCTGAGTCGTTACCTAGCAACGGAACATTTGATATTGTTATTTGGGAATTTTAATATACAAGTGCAAATTATTCCTTTACTATTTTATTAATGTTAGTGGGTGGACTAAACAGTGTTTGTGAATCGAAATCTCAATTGGCACCAACATGTCACATCAATTGCAGAAGCGGCTGCTAAGAAATTAGGTTTCCTCTTCCGTGCTCGCAAATACTTTTCACCAGCTAATCTCCATACCTTATATACTTCACAAATAAGGCCAAACCTCGAATACTGCTCCCACACTCGCTATCCTGGACTTCATTCAGGAGAGAGCTATATGTCTCATCGGTGACCCTACACTCACTCAAAGACTGCCCTCCCTTGCCCACCGACGTGCCGTTGGTGACCTCTCTCTCTTTTATAGATATCTGCACGGGCACTGCTCAGAGGAGCTTTCTTCCATAGTTCCTCCACCTGCTGCCCCCAACAGATCTACCAGGGGAACAGAGCGAATGCACCCTTTTACTGTCCAGGTCACCAGACATAGAACATCTTGTTATGCCCGCTCTTTTGTCCTGAGGACTTCCAAGTTGTGGAATTCCTTGCCGGCACATGTTTTTCCTTCTCCTCCGAACCTCCAAACCTTCAAGTCCAGAATTAACAAGTTGCCTCTCTCCTCCTTATCGACACCCAGGGTACGATAGTATTTAGACTGTTGAGCCCTCGTGGTGTGTTGTTGAAATAAAAAATTAAATAAATGTTATACAGTTAAATATTAGAAGATCTGTTGTTTCTCTACGTGTGTTTATGCTTCTTTGACAATTGTTCATTTTTGTTTGATATGGTGAATTATATCCTTTGCTGTGTTAAGAGATTGTGAATAAATTACATTATTATTATTGCTTGTATTAATTATTATTACATCGCTGTTTGCTAAACTGATAACAAAATTACGAAGATACAATTTATTTTGAACTGTTTGCACTGTCCTAATTTGTTTCTATCTTCCGGTTTCTAGGAAACTGAATATTCGAAGAAAATTAAGAAAGAGAATCGGTACCTGACAGAAGCTGAGCAACTGAGTGACAAAGAAGGTCAAGATCTAGAAAGAAGGATAAAGCTTGTACAAGAAAGGAAAAATAAACTTGGAAGGACAGTCAATACAAAAGCGCAAAGTATGTTTGAACATGAAGAAAAGCAGGTAAATATACAAAATCAATCTGAGATTGTTCAAGTAGTTGAAGCAGATAAGTACGCTTGGAGTACCCAAATCACCACAACATATTTTTCAAGACTTGGTGATCGTTTCACTAACAAAGTTAGCTTTTTTTTCCCCTCCCTCAGGGCTCATTCGCGGCTTTGCCTTGATAGCACTGCAGCCTTTGGCCTATTGTGCATGCCCTTAGTCTCTTCACTCCACCCATTCCAAAATCACTGTGCCTTGAACCAGTCTGCACAGCGATTGGTAGGGTGAGGTTTTATAATGCTCTGTCTCTGGTCTAGGTTGACCATAGATCAGTTGTCTTTTACGGTCCAGAGCTTTACACTCGTACAAAATGTGCTGGGCTGATTCCTCCCTTTCGCCGCAGAGTCTGCATGCGAGGTCCCCATCGAACCACCCCATTTTATGCAGGTGTTTCTTGATGGCCATGTGTCCCGTCAAGAGACCTGTTTATATTTTTGAGCTGTCCTCTGCTAAGGCTTAGCAGCGCCACAGCTCTCTTTGAACTGGCTTCGTCAATTATTGATTTCCCATGTTTGAGCCCTGGACAGTCTGTCCAGTACACCTTGTGTTGGTTTTTCTGACTCAGAACTTAATGGCTCCCCTGGCAGTGCTCTTTGTCATGCCCAGAGCCGGTTCTGGTCCCATTAATGGTTCTGCTGACCCTCTCTTCGCGAGACTGTCAGCTTCTTCATTGCCTTTGACCCCCGAGTGACCTGGCACCCAGATGAGGGTGACCTCATTCTGCCCAGCCAGGTCTCTCGTCTCGCACTCACTCACCAGCCAGGAATTTACCTGTGGGCTACTTAGGCCTTAAGGGCTGTGTGTGGCTATGAGAATCCGCTTGTTGGTGTAGTCGCTCCTCTTGTTCTCCCGCACACAGTGCAGGATGGCGTACATCTCGGCCTAAAAGACCGTTGCATGGGCTCCGAGGGAAATACTGTGACTTACTCTCGGTCCATCCGAATAAACACCTGCCCCCGTCCCACGGTCCCTGCCGGATCCGTCCGTGAACCAGACGAGCGCGTCCCAAGTTATCTTCATCAGAGAATAAGAAATTGTCAGGTCTTTAAAAAATTTATTGTGGTGATTTGGCAAGTGTACTTATGCCTATCAGAGGTTCCAATCTTCAGTTGAGGCAAAGAAATAAAAAAGCTGAAAACACAGCTTGTAACATAACGAAAGTAGAAGTATATGTGTTATCTAATGAATAATATATGACCGATTTTTTCAGTATAATGACTTGAAGAAGAAACAAAATATTGTTGAAAATGATAAGAAAAAAATACTGACCACCATGGCAAAACTCGATGAAAAGAAGAAAGCATCCTTAAATTTGGCATACGAGCAAGTCTCCAAAGATTTTGGATCCATCTTTAACACACTCTTACCTGGAGCGAATGCAAAATTAGTTCCTCCACCAGGAAAAACGATTCTTGAAGGATTAGATGTAAAAAAAATTAACATGATCTAAATGCAGAACATAGTTTTATATTTTTTCTTCTTGTTTGTTTTAGATTAAAGTTTCTTTGGGTGGAATTTGGAAAGATAGCCTTACTGAACTAAGTGGTGGACAGCGTTCATTAGCTGCCCTTTCTTTGATTCTAGCTATGCTTCTTTTCAAACCGGCACCACTTTACATTCTAGACGAAGTTGATGCTGCGTTAGATTTATCGCATACACAAAATATTGGAAACATGTTGAAATCACACTTCAAAAAGTCACAGGTAACTTTATAACATTCCAGAGTTTACACAAATAAAGTAAGGTAAGGTGGGACAAATGCAACATGTTTTTCATGCAATTCAACTTCAACTGTAGCAGAAAATTTTATCTTTCTTCATTTTATTGCGGCAATTTTTTATAAGAACCTCTAATCATTGCTAAATCATACCCCTTAATATGGGGTTAACAAAACCGTGAAGAAAGAGTAATCTTATTATTTTTTAAATATGTGTATCTTTGTTACATTTGCCCCAACAATTGGGGCAAATGTAACATTCAACATTTATTTGTCTACTGTGATACATACAAATCTGTTAGTGGGGTAAATGCAAGAGAAGAGAAAACTGTTGTGGTAAAAAAATGTTGACCGTACGTTAGTAAATAAATAAATTATAAATATTTTTATTAACTGACCAGGAAAATCTTTAATTTTAGACCTTTATTTATTGCAACATGTCATCAAAAACTAAATAAATTATTGTTTAAGAACATTTGGGCCCCTGGAACCCATATCCGGGGTCAGTTTCAATTTTTATATGTATAGATATGTCTGTCTATATATATATATATATATATATATATATATATATATATATATATATATATATATATATATATATATATATATATATATATATATATATATATATATATATATATATATATATATATATATATATATATATATATATATATATACACCAACTTCTTTTGCCCGGTAGGCAGTCATTCTGCCGGTTCTTACTGCATGTAAGCAATTTTGTAAATCTTCTTCTCTGTATTGTGCAACTGTTTTCATTGTTTTGTAAGTTCTAACCATCTTTAAGCTAAAATAGACAGACAATATAATAACTACTTTCAAACTTTTCAAGGGGTAAATCTAACATGTGTTACATTAACCTCTCTAAAAAGGTTACTTTTGCCCCAAGTTCATTTTTATCAGGGGCAAATGCAAGATACATAATTTTGTTGTAGAATTTGGCAAATAGATTTAAAATGCTGTCAATACATTTAAATGAACCTTTTATACACAAGATAACACAAAACTTATCTTAAAAATCCGTAACAGATATGGTTTAAGCAGCACTTATGATAACGGGAGCGATAAGCACCGCACCATCAGCCGCTCTGGAGGTCCTCCTTAATATTCCACCTCTTCACATATGGTTGGAGAGAGTGGCGAGGTGGACAATGTACAGACTAAAGCAAACGGCAGACAGCATGCCGAAGGAAGTCAGTCTGGGAGGATCCGGTCTCCTTGATGGCATTGATGGTCACAGGATTCTGGGAATGGTCTCAGACTTGATGCCTACAAGGATCAGCAGAGATCTGTCTTTCAAGATCGTCCTCCCGGAAAGGGAGGACTGGGACCGAAATCAAACGACCCTGTTGAGAGCGGACCTCTGCTGGTACTCTGACGGCTCCAAAACCAATTTGGGAGTAGGAGCCAGCGCATATGTGGGCAGCACCGATGCTAGACTATCAGCTAGCCTCGGCAAGTACGCAACCATACACCAGGCAGAAGTGTATGCCATCGAGATGTGTGCAAGGGAAAGTATAAAAAACCTGTACTCACACAAATCGATAAAGATATATGCAGATAGCCAAGCTGCAATAAAGGCTCTTGGTTCCTACCGGTGTAATTCAAAGATGGTATGGAGTTGTAAATCTGCCCTCAACGAACTTGGCAGCTGTAATGAGGTGTCGCTGGTCTGGATACCGGATCACTCGGACCATGATGGCAACGTTGCGGCTGACGTGCTTGCCAGGAGTGGTGCCCAGAGAGACTTTGTCAGACCAGAACCGGTGCTGGGGATAACATCATGCACAGCAAAACGCACCTTAAAGACTGGACAGAAAGAATGACAATCCAATATTGGCAAAATCTTCCAGGATTAGCTCACTCTAAGGCCTTCATAAATGGCCTGTCTACGTCAAGGACTAAAAAACTTCTAGAGATGAACAGACAACAACTGAGTACTCTAGTCGGCCTGTATACAGGACACTGCCGCTTGCGGCACCACATGCACCGTATTGGGGTCGGTCAGGAGACCGAGTGCCGGCTGTGTATGGAGAGTGACGAGACAGCAGAGCACGTGCTGTGTTCCTGTCCGGCAGCGGACAGGACTAGATACCTGCTCTTTGGCAAGGTAAAGCTTGCTCCAGAGGATCTGGATCAACTTTCTTCCACAAAGATTATCGACCTCTGCAGGAGGCTGGATTTGTTGGGCGAAATATAGACACTAGGCGTGAGCAACAATAAACCTTATGGTTGTGGTGGAGGGACCGGTATAGTCCACTCACCTAACCTAACCTAAGCAGCACTAATACAAATGTTTTGTATCCTCCTACTATGTCGAAAATCATAACTACTGGACAATTGATAGTCCCTTTATTAATCTTATTTTTAAAGGGGTAGACATTGATCCAATCCAATCCATAGCAGGTGGTAGTGGAATTTTCCTTTATGTAATAGTAAAGGATTTTTTCACGCCCGAGGAGGTACCACCCCATACATCAAGGGGCCGGTGAAGTCCCAACGGACGTTTCCGGTTCTGGTGTGTGAGTCGGTTTCCCTTATAAGCAAAAATGATGATGGCTCCTCCTTGTATAAAATATTCCGGAGGCAAAATACCCCCCCATTCGGATCTCCGGGAGAGGGGTGTACAGGGGGCGCCAACATCAAGATTTAACATATCCTTTTCGAATATATGTGGCCTAAATTCTAACCTGAACTCCGTCCACCATTTCCTCCAGGCTAACAGGCCCCAACTCCTCTTCCTCACCGAAAACCAAATCAGTGCCAAAACAGCCACTAATCACCTTAATTTCCCGGGGTATGAGCTCCTTACTGCCTTTAGATTGCATGGAGGCGTGTGCGCATACGTCCGTAGCAATCTACCCTGCACCAGACTTCCCAATTTAGAAGCTGGAAGAAAAGACATACTATGGATAAAACTCTCTCTCAGGGCTGCAACTAAATTCATCTGTTGCATTTACCGGTCACCTTCTGACAACAACTTTGTCCAGCTCTTTGACTACCTTTCTGAAAAAACCGACTATCTGATTTCTGAATATCCTTCCTCCGAGGTCACTATTCTTGGCGACTTCAATGTCCATAATAAGGAATGGCTAGGATCTTCAAAAACCGATCCACAAGGGAGAGCAGCGGAGACCTTTGCAGTCAGCAATTCTTTGGCCAATATGGTACAGCAACCTACTTACTTTCCTCGTATCCCAACACACAGCTCAAATCCCTTGGATCTCCTTCTTACTACAAATCCTGAATGCTATAAGATATCAGTCACCGCCCCCCTTGGTCGCTCAGACCACGGCATGGTCACTGCTTCCTGTGCAATGCAACCCGAGGTCACACAGTCATCACACCCACGTATCGTTTGGCACTACAACTCCGCAAACTGGGACGAAATGCGGGATTACTTTTCCTCATTTCCATGGGCGTCTGTCTGCTTCTCTCATCCTGACCCCTCTGATATCTCACAAAACGTCACCGAAATTATCCAAGCTGGCATGGAATTATTTATTCCACGTACACAGAAAACCTCTTCAGCCACTCAAAAGCCCTGGTTTTCTAAATCCTGTGACAAGGCCAGACTTGAAAAGGTCAAAGCTCACAAAACGCTTCTACACAATCCCAGTCAAGAAAATCGTCAAGCATTCAACGACGCAAGAAACCGCTATGTCCGCATTCTTTCTGAGGCAAGAAACTCGTTTAATAACCACATCAAAAACAAAGTCCTCTCAAGCTCCAACGGCGGCAAACCCTTCTGGACTCTTGCTAAGTCTATTGGGAATAATTTCTGCAAGAGCACGTTCCCACCTCTTGTCTCAGGTGATGAAATTGTTTCTACCGCCCTGGGCAAGGCGGAACTTTTTGCTTCGTTGTTCGCCGGAAATTCTACTCTCAACCCACCTCCAAATGTTCAACCACCAACAGTCCCCAATGTCGCGCATAAAATGACTGATATCATTTTCCAAACTAAAAAGGTACGAAAGATGCTCTCTTCTCTTAATACCAGGAAAGCCTCTGGCCTTGACGAGATCCCAGCAATTGTTCTCAAAAAATGCGCACCAGAACTTGCTCCTGTCCTGACTCGTATGTTTCAGATATCTTACAATAAAGGCATATTCCCTAGTAACTGGAAAACTGCTCGAGTACAACCCATCCCCAAGAAAGGATCTAAAGCGCTTCCTAGCAACTACAGGCCTATTTCTCTCCTTTCAGTCATCTCTAAAGTGATGGAAAAGTATATAAACACCGAACTACTAAAATTCCTTGAAAAACACAGTCTAATCCACGACAGGCAGTATGGATTCCGTCAGCGCAGATCGACTGCCGAACTCCTTTCTTTTGCCACCCATTCTTGGAACAAGTCTATGGAACAACATGGTGAATCCCAGATTGTTGCTCTAGACATATCCAAAGCATTCGACCAGGTCTGGCACGCAGCGCTGCTTAATAAACTTCCGGCCTATGGCCTACCACCAAAACTTTGTACCTGGACAGCAAATTTCCTCTCCAACAGGAGCATATCTGTTGTTGTGGATGGCCATTCCTCTAAACTGTATCCAATTAATGCAGGAGTTCCTCAAGGTTCAGCTTTAGCCCCTACTTTGTTTCTTCTCCACATCAATGACCTCCTCTCTAGCACATCCAACCCAGTTCACAGTTACGCGGACGACAGCACCCTCCACTCAAACATACAATATTCTAAGCCTGTCTCTTTAGCCCAATTAGATGAGGATCGCAGACTCATGGAGGGTTCTGTCTCCGTAGACCGCCAAAAAATATTAGACTGGGGAAGTAGAAATCTTGTACAATTCAACCCCACCAAAACTAAGTCTTGCTTTCTTTCTCACAAGAGATACACCAGCCCTAGACCGATCACAATGAACAACCAAGTTATTCAAAGTAATGAGTCCTTTTCTCTTGTTGGCATTACTGTGGATCGAAATCTTAATTGGCACCAACATGTTACATCAATTGCAGAAGCGGCTGCTAAGAAATTGGGTTTCCTCTTCCGGGCTCGCAAATTCTTTTCACCAACTAATCTCTATAACTTATACACTTCACAAATAAGGCCAAACCTCGAATACTGCTCCCACATCTGGGGTGCAGCTGCCGCTTCTACACTCGCTATCCTGGACTCCATTCAAAAGAGAGCTGTACGTCTCATCGGTGACCCTACCCTCACCCAAAGGCTTCCATCCCTTGCCCACCGACGTGCCGTTGGTGACGTCTCTCTCTTTTATAGATATCTGCACGGGCACTGCTCAGAGGAGCTTTCCTCCATAATTCCCCCACCTGCTGCCCCCAGCAGATCTACCAGGGGAATAGAGCGAATGCACCCTTTTAACGTCCAGGTTACCAGACATAGAACATCTTGTTATGCCCGCTCTTTTGTCCCGAGGACTTCCAAGTTGTGGAATTCCTTGCCGGCACATGTTTTTCCTTCTCCTCCGAACCTCCAAACCTTCAAGTCCAGAATTAACAAGCTGCCTCTTTCCTCCTTGTCAACACCCACGGTACGATAGTATTTAGGCTGTAAGCCCTCGTGGTGTGTTGTTGACATTAAAAAAAAAAAAAAAAAAAAACTTCACAAAAACATACAAATTACGTTTCTCAGACAATGTTAGCTCCATAGTTGACATGAAATTGACAATAACCAGAATGACAATTATGCAATTTTCTTATCATAGATAAGTAAAATGGGTGGGATATGTCTCGTAGGTGGTGTTGGCTCCATAGAATTGGATTCGGTATTATTTTAAACTAAAGCTGTTACATTTACCCCATTCTTACATTTACCCCACCTTACCTTAATGCCTAATAATTATTGGACTTTCTGAGTTTAATTCAGAGATAATGCTAGAAAAGCTTAAAGTAGTAAAGTATTTAAAATGTAAATGAATATAAAGCAGTAGTTTTACTTTATTTCATCGTCCACAAAAAGAAAATTTAAAATAGGTCAGAATACTAGAATACATTGTGAATAGGGATGTGCAAAGCTTTGAAATTTTGAACCGAACCTTTGGTTCAAAAATTGTATGTGCTAGGCGATGTTAAAGTAGTTCAAAGTTTGAAGTATCTAATTCTCCAAAATAATTCATAGTTTGTTGTTCCTAGAGCCCCTGAAATTACAGGAATTTCATGTTGTCCAAGGTAGCGCGAAGTAGTAACTAGGTAGCAGTTCTGTTAACTCTGTAACGGCACTATAAACTTGGTATCAGCCCTGTCGGTAGCAGAAGCTGAATTGTTATGCCAAAAAATGTTCCTATTTGTCAATGTAATGTCAACATTTTTTGACATAACAATTCAGCTGTTGGTGTCTGGTAAGTAGGAGTAGTAGCAGTGGTGGGGATTTTAATAAATTTTATACTAAAGTTGCTGGTACTGACCTAACATTAGACAAAATATGGAAAAAAACTTGATTGCATTAATAAGCCGACATTTTCTTTTTATTTGAAGTCTTGGAAATTGTAAACAAGTTAAAAAATAAAACAACTTTGGTCATATATGGCTTTTCAGTACAAATGATAAAGCAAATTATAGATATAATACTTAAACCTTTGACAACGTTGATTAACAAGTGTTTTCTTAGTAGACTATTTCCAGATCTTCTAAAATTGGCAAAGGTACTTCCACTCTATAAGAAAGGAAACATGGACAATAGTGCAAATTATAGGCTCATCTCGTTGCTGCCTGTATTTTCCAAAATCTTTGAGGGTCTTATAATATGTAGGCTAATCTCATACTTTGAGAGGAATAGTTTGTTGCCCAAAGAACAGCATGGTTATAGACAAAACAGGTCAACTATTACAGCACTGGTAGATGTGACAAGAGAAATTATAAACAGCTTAGAGTGTAAGCAGGAAGTAGAAATAACTTTCTGTGATTTAAGCAAAGCTTTTGATTCAGTTAGTCACATATTCTTGCTGGAAAAACTTGCACATTATGGTGTTTGAGGAATTATGTTATAGCTATGTAAGTCCTACCTTAGCAACAGAAGCGAAAAGGTTATCTTCAAGGATGCCCACTCTTCCGAGCGAGTAGTAAGAGAAGGAGTCCCACAAGGCTCCATATTGGGTCCAAAATTATTTTTCATCTATATAAATGATCTAATGCTTAATACTAATTCAACAAAGGGGTGTCTGTTTGCAGATGATACCACTTTTATAAATAGAGCCTATTCAGAAGTCGAAGTAAAAATCAGGTCCGTTAAAGTTCTAGATGAGGCAGAAGATTGGTTTCAAAGCAATAACCTAAAACTAAATAAAGAGAAGACTAATGTCTTAAATTTTTCATTAAAAAGACATGCATCTGAAAACGTAGTCAAGTTTCTGGGACTCTTCGTGGACAGTGGCCTAAAATGGACAACCCACATTGAAAAACTCGACTAGTGTAGTACACAGCGTTCGTTATTTGAAAAAGCACAGTACTTACCTTGCAGCTCGAACTGCTTATTTTACGAACTTCCATTCGTTGATGTGCTATGGACTTTTGTTGTGGGGAGGTTCTGCCAGTATTGAGTTGGTTCTAAAGCAGCAGAAGGCAGCAATTAGATATCTGTGCAGTACATCCCCTGGCGAGAGCTGTAGAAGACTTCTTTTACCAGAAGAAATACTTACCATTGTCAGTGCTTACATTCTTCACTGTGTGGTTTATGTCCATGACAACAAAGATCAGTTTGTGAGGAACAGAGATTTTCACGCTTATAACACCCGATGTAAAGACTATTTAAGCTTGCAACATTTTTGGCTTACATCGTCACAGAGAAATATGATATACATTGGTGTGAAGTATAACAAGTTGCCAAGCAGTGTCAAAGACATAAATAGCACCAAGGGTTTTAAGATACAGGTTAAGAGATTACTCCTTTCAAGAACCTGTTATAGTGTTGAGGAATTTTTAAGTGGTGAAAGTGTGACCGGTTCGCCTTTTGATATTCAAATTTCAGAGTGATGTTATATCTTGGTTTAATTGTTTCTTTCACCCTATGTATTAGTACGTTTTTCAATTTTGTCGCTTATAGTTGCTTGTATACTTAAGGGATTAATTTGTGTAGTTGTTTGATATTTTTTGTGCCTTTTAAATTTTAAATCTCAAGTCTGATACAGATTTACATATCTCTTTTTATTTTATTTAGTTTTTTTAAAAGTGACTTTACTTGTGTATATCATCATCATCTTCATCATCTTCGTCGACATCACCATCACCACCATCATCATCATTATTATTATTATGGGAGAAACAGGGAAATCGAAGCATTTCTGTGTTAATCGATGCACCAGTGGAAAAAAATGGACAGGGGTCGCAAGAAAAAATGATGAAGAAATCACGTGATATTTCATTGTCCGAGTGTTTTTCTTTTTTTTTTTTTAATTAGAAAAATGAAACATGACAGCCATGAAGGCATGGCCACACTGTCTTTATATACCCACTGTAGATAAGATAAACGAAAATTATTTACTTCTTTATAGATGACACTTGATAACTGGTTTGCATGTGAGTCTTAAGACTGCATCGTAAGTAAAGAAAATACGGCACATGTTATTTATGGCTCGTGCTACATGGAAACTGCTTGCGTCATCAACATTAATGTCACGAATTTGTATTATTATTGTCATTGCTGTGCAATTCACAATAAATATAATACTGTCTGATTGTTGATGTTTTATACATATTTTTGTTTCAGTTCATAATTGTGTCCCTTAAAGATGGAATGTTTAACAACGCAAATGTGTTGTACCGTACAAAATTTGTTGATGGTGTTTCTGCAGTGACAAGGACAGTTAATAAACACGCATAAGTGCCCTTTTGTAAAGTTCCAGAAGATTTATAGTATAATTTATAATAGGTGATTAAAATGTTTTTTATAGTGTTTCATAATAAAACTTTATGACATATTTTTTTATATATTTTTTGACTTTTAAGTAATGTATTTTAATAACTGAATGGCAGTTAAGTCCAACGTTAAAATAAATTACTACCATGAATATAAACGAGCTTTGTATTTCACCTATTTATTTATCTGCTTCTAATTTTACAATCTAGGGACAAAAAAGCCTATGTAAGGCTAGATGAATTACCATAATTAGGACCGCAGAACTAATTACAGCGAGACCACACCTATAAAGTAGTGCGGCTATAGTAGCCAGCCTCATAGAACATTGTGAGATGTACGAGAGGGTTGCCATCTCGGTATGGAACCACCCAACCAGCAAAGTGGTTTTATAATTACTGATTGATTTAAATTTAATGAAGGAATTAAATTTATAGAAAATATTATAAAATGTAACTTGGCTGCTCAGTCAAAGGCATACGCTTTGATGCAAATTAAGCACAGGGCATGGGCTTTTGCACTCACAATTGGTATGGTGTAAGGTGTACAAATAAAAATCAGAGATATGGTTACAATTGGTTTATTAAAAAATCTGAATTTATATAATGCTAATTGCAGTGAATTTATAAAATTCAATGAAGTTACACAAAATAATTAACTATATGTGTTCTGATGAATTGTGGTTAACTTGATGTCTTAAAAAAAGTTGAGACAGGTAAATGATGTACTTAGCTTGTGATTTCATTAGTTGTTCAGCATCATCCAAACTCTTCTGCCATCGAGGAGGCGACTCAAGGCTGCCTACACCTTTGTTAGAATGCTGTGGGGCCCCTGGTGGTCTGGTGCACGGCTCCTCTGTCGCGGAGCACACTTATGCCTGCCGGAGCAGGGCAAAGGACAGCTTCATGATGAAAAATAGATTGCCTCTAGGGCTGGAGTCCAGAATGGCGTCAGGAATAAACACAGACAACAACGGAGTGACTGTAACAATTCAGGTAAATCAGTGTCGGTTGAGTTCTCTATCATTTACATAAGGCAGTCTGCAGTATGTTCAGTTTAATTACAAAACTTATCTGCATGTTAATAAAAATTAATTGACTTAATATTAAATATTAAGAACGCTACCACAAGCCACCATGAAAACAATATAAGCATCATATATTGGAGAAAGCAATTGTTAAAAGTAAATTCACCACTGCAAAACAAGCAAGAAATCATAATTAAAGAAATTGACAAAAGCAATTGTAGAATAAGCGAGCATTATATCTGTTCCCTTACCTTATTAGCCCTGCTGCCTTCTTTTATTATTTATCTGGTTAGTATTTATTTTATTTTATTTTATTTTTTTATTTATTTATTCAACGGATTAACCATTTACAATAATAATAAGAACATCTAAAACTACATTAGTCTTAAATAATCACAATATGAGAACATAAAAAAAAAAAAAAAGAAAGCAAAACATAACCTGTATACCATATGTATGACAATTCAATCAATAACACCTCTCAAAATTCCTCTAATTACACGGTCAGAATCATTAAACATGTCCAAGAGCTCCGAATACTCATTTGCAGTTCTCGCCACTCTCGACATCGGACTGAAAAAGCCATAATTGGTTCGATGGAAGGGAACCACAAAAACCTCCCTCGCTCTCGTGCAGTTCGGAATCCTTAGAGAGACTAACTCAAGCAAAGAAGGACTATCAATTTTATTCACTAATAATTTGTGCAAAAAACAAACATCACTGACAATCCTTCTACCTCTCAGTGACTGCAAGTGCAGCCGATTCCGCAAATAAGAAAGGTTAAGATCATTTCTCTGAAAGCCCATTCTGTAAGCACAAATTCTTAAGAATCTATTTTGTACGGCCTCAATCTGATTGATATAAATATTGTAATTCGGGCTCCAGACTACAGAAGAGCATTCCAACAAAGAGCGAACCAGAGCACAATACAGCCTTCTAAAGCTATTGCATGAAAAATCCAGAGTTGATCTATGAATAAATCCTAACATTTTATATGCCTTAGACACTATGTACTCCATGTGATCCCCAAAAGATAATTCCCTATCCAATACAATGCCCAAGTCTTTAATCATTTCCTTCCTCTGTAAAGCACCAGAGCCCATGGAGTACACAAAGTCAATGGGAAACTGAGCTCTAGTGAATGTAATGCAGAAACACTTATCAACATTCAGAGTCAGAAGATTGTCACCACACCACCGAGCAAAACGATTTAAGTCTTCCTGTAAAAGTAAAGCGTCCTGTCTGGAACGAACAATCTTGAAAATTTTGATATCATCAGCAAACATCAAAATCTGACTATGCTTAAGTGAATGTATGACATCATTGATAAAAAGATTAAAGAGGACTGGTCCACAATGTGAACCCTGAGGAACTCCTGAAGAAACAGTAATACTACCAGAAATGAAGTTCCTGATCTTTACACTCTGGGACCTACCCATAAGGAAGCTGCGCACCCAAGACAACAAATTGGCATTAAAACCCAACAATGCAAGTTTTGACAATAATAAGGCGTGATTTACCTTATCAAACGCTTTGGAGAAATCTGTATACACCGAATCAATCTGTAACCTATCCTCCAAAGCTGAGACCAATACATTCTGGTAAAGAAGAAGGTTGGTCGTTGTAGATCATCCCTTAAGAAAACCATGCTGCTGTTCGGCGAAAACATGTCTGCATTCCCAAGTTATATGCCTAGAGACAAAAAAGTCCAGAAGTTTGGGTATCTCTGACTGAATACAAACAGCTCTGTAATTAGTAACCAAGTGCTTTGGTCCCTGCTTATGAACGGGCATCAAATAAGAATGTTTCCAAACATGTGGAAACTCACCAGACAATAAGGACATGTTAAAGAGAATCCTCAGTGGAATTGCCAAGGTGAAGGCACAAGATTTTAACAGATGGGAGGGGATTCCATCTGGGCCGTAACTAAGTTTATCTTTCAAACTACAGATACGATCAATAATATCAGCAGAAGTAACACTAGGCACCGTCATATTTACCGACTCACGCAAAAAAGGATCGGGACCGACACCGCCAGCCTGTACCTCATACACAGATGAGAAAAAACTAGCAAAAAGATCAACCGAATCATGCAAAGAATCACTCCTAACATCATCATAATACATAGCCTCAGGAAGATCATAAATCCTCCTCAACTTGTTAATATAAGACCAGAAAGAACCCGGATTGTTTTCAAAATTATTCTCAGTATAAGCAATAAAATTTCTGTAACAAGTATCACGAAGATTCCTACATTCCTCTCGGAGACCAGAAAACCTAATATAATCATCCATTCTACCATATTTTTTATACTGACTGTGTACCCTCTTCTTCTCAGTTATCATGCCTCTAAGCTCGACACTAAACCAAGGAGGGAAACATGATTTTTTACATCTCTTAACTGGAACAAACCGATCCACAGCATTAAACAGAATGTCATAAAAGCACTTCACAGCATCATTTATCTCCAATGACTCAAGATATTCCCAGTCAAATTCGGAAAGAAAATAATTCATGGCACAATAATCAGCATTACGAAAGTCATAAAAATACTCTTCATAGGGTTCAGTTGGGGGAGTCTCAAGTGAAAAAGAAATGTCTAGGGGCACATGATGTGCAGTAGCAGGAAAAATCGGATCCAAAGATGCATCAACACATATGTTATCTATATTACTAAAAACTAAATCTAAAGTTCTATTCAATCTATTAAGTACAAAATTTTTTTGGAACAAGCCCCAAAAACCAAAACTGTTAGAAACAAGTGAGGCTGATGGACTGTTACCACTAATAACTGGAGCACTCTCAGCACTGCTTGTCCAGGTAACGTTTGGGAGGTTGTAGTCACCACAGACAACGACCTCAGAATTGGGATGATCAGACAACACACTGTCGACTGAATCACAATGGTGTTCATATATAGCAACTTCTGAATTGGGTGGAATGTAACAAACACCAAAAATGAGGCTCCGCCTTCCTATCCTCACCTTCACATAAACTTCATTAAGTGAAATATCACCAGCAATCCTAGTAGAATCAAGGTCTTTATGCACAGCTATCAGCACACCACCCCCCCGATCCCTGATATTGCCCGGAATACTGTCACGATCACTACGGTAAATATTATAATTCATAAAAGAGAGTTCAGCATCAGAGTGGGAAGCAGTAAGCCACGTCTCCGTCAACATAACAACATGAAAACAGCAAGAAGACAGACCCTGTCGAAGCCTGGGTAATTTTGTTCGTAGTCCACTAACATTATGATAATGAACAAACAAGGAATTCTCATCACCAGGAGTGCTTAACAATAAATGGTCATTCGACACCCCTAGTTTTTTTTGAGGGGAACAATAGTCGGAACACCGTTAACATACTTAATCTTGAGGTTTACTTCACCATCCTCCACCCTCCGCCTCAATTCACTGACCACAGACTTGGAGTATGCACTTTGCCTAGGGGTTCTGTCCTGCCTAACTCTGACATTACGATACAAATGATCATCCTTGAGTCTTCCAGTCCTGCGCAGAATACTAAGTACCTGATGTTCATCAGAGAGAGTAACCTTTAGAGGTCTAGGAACGGATGCACTGCTGGAATGCCTACCCAGGCGAAATAGCCTAATCTGGGAGTAATCACCCTCAGGACACAACTTGTGGAGGATATTCTTCACTTCCAGTCTGTCAACATCACTCTCACCACGGCTAGCAGTAGACCCAGACTCAGATTCGGGGAGTCCAAAAATAATAATATTTGACTTCCTCTTGTCTCGCTCACGAATCTCCTGTATTATATCCTCTATATAGGAGTCACTACCAGCTGGAACCTGTACAGTATTGGGCAACTCTGCTGTTACCTTCAATTTCTCAAGCTGCTTCTCGACATCACTAATTCTAGCAATCAGGTTTGGCAACTGTTTGAGACCATCCTCACAATCAGAACACAGAAACAACAGCTTCCTCTTCTTCATCTCCATGCATCTAATCTCAGAGGCACTAAGGTCTGAACACTGCTCACAGAACAAGAGCTTACAGGTGTCACAACTAAAGGTCTTACCAGTAACACCACATTTTGAGCAGTCACTCATGATTTATGGACAGCTGTAGATAAACAGTATAAAATGAATTATAAATAAACTGATAAAGTTAAAAGCTTTTTCCATAAACACAATACCAGGAGATAAGATAACCACGGTGCAAAAAACAATAACTGTTCAATTGCAGAATACACTCCAACAAAGAAAATTCAAATGTAACTTCCACTACAATGTTCAAAATCCGTAACCAACACTACCACCAGTGCACACAAACAAATGCTGCAGCTTGTCATAAACCTTAACAAATTTGGATATAAAAAACTTGTGATAAGAACCATAAAAGTACAAGCAGATATTTCAGATGTTCACACTTTGCAGGTATTTAGCATTATGGTTAGTAACATGTTTATTGAATTTTAAGTGAGAAGAGAATGTCTCTCGTGGTTGCAGGGGTTTTTAAAGGCTTCTTATCTTGAAATACATTCGATCAACGAAGTGTCACATTTGCAGAGCAATTCCCATTGAGTCACAATACGGTAGAGTAATTGACTACGAGCCTGGTAAGCTGCGTCAGTGGTTATGACGTCGTTATGTTGGCAACCGTTTCTTACTGAATAAATATTGCAAGACGTATTCATAAACCTTATAGTTTGGAAAAGGTTGTAACGTGTATAACATGTTACAGAATGTTCTGTGACTATTTTGTTTTATAGGTATTATATTAACGCTTTGAAAATGTGTATTCATTATATAAAGCCGCAATAAATACTATTCTGTTGTAGACAGCTGAATTCTTTTATAAGTTTATCTTCAAAACGTTTATATAGCATGACTATAAAATATCTTATAAAACCGTCACAGAATTATTATGAAAAAGTTTCCAGAGCCTACTTATAAAACGTTTCCATGTATAAAACTAAATTGTTTTATGGTGTCTTTATTGCATTCCGGCTATATTTACAATTCTCTTATAAACATATTAAGAAAATAACTTCCGGTGACTTTAAATAACAGTTCATCTGTTGCATTTACTGGTCACCTTCTGACAACAACTTCGTCCAGCTCTTCAACTACCTTTCTGAAGAAAACGACCATCTGATTTCTGAATATTCTTCCTCAGAGGTCACTATTCTTGGTGACTTCAATGTCCATAATAGGGAACGGCTAGAATCTTCAAAAACCGATCCACAAGGGAGAGCAGCGTAGGCCTTCGCAGTCAGCAATTCTTTAGACAATATGGTTCAGCAACCTACTTACTTTCCTCGCCTCCCAACACACAGCTCAAATCCATTGGATCTCCTTCTTACTACAAAACCTGAATGCTGTAAGACATCAGTCACCGCCCCCCTTGGTCACTGCTTCCTGCACAATGCAACCTGAGGTCACACAGTCATCACACCCACGTATCGTTTGACACTACAACCGCCCGAACTGGGACGAGATGCGGGATTACTTTTCCTCATTCCCATGGGCGTCTGTCTTCTTCTCTCATCCTGACACCTCTGATATCTCACAAAACGTCACCAAAATCATCCAAGCTGGCATGGAATTATTTATTCCACGTACACAGGAAACCTCTTCAGCCACTCTAAAGCCCTGGTTCTCTAAATCCTGTGACAATGCCAGACTTCAAAAGGTCAAAGCTCACAAAACGCTTCTACACAATCCCAGTCAAGAAAACTGTCAAGCATTTAATGACGCAAGAAACCGCTATGACCGCATTCTTTCTGAGGCAAAAAACTCATTTAATAACCACATCAAAAACAAAGTCCTCTCAAGCTCCAATGGCAGCAAACCCTTCTGGACTCTTGCTAAATCTATTGGGAATAATTTCTACAAGAGCACGTTCCCACCTCTTGTTTCAGGGGATGAAATTGTTTCTATCGCCCTGGGCAAGGCTAAACTTTTGCCTCGTTGTTCACCGGCAATTCTACTCTCAACCCACCTCCAAATGTTCAACCACCAACAGTCCTCAATGTCACGCATAAAATGACTGATACCATTTTCAAAACTAAAAAGGTACGAAAGATGCTCTCATCTCTCAATAACAGGAAAGCCTCTGGCCTTGGCGAGATCACAGCAATTGTTCTCAAAAAATGCGCACCTGAATTTGCTCCTGGCCTGACTCGTCCATTTCAGACATCTTACAATAGAGGCATATTGCCTAGTAACTAGAAAACTGCTCGAGTACGTCCCGTCCCCAAGAAAGGATCCAAAGCGCTTCATAGCAACTACAGGCCTATTTCTCTCCTTTCAGTCGTCTCTAAAGTGATGGGAAAGTATATAAACACCGAATTACTAAACTTTCTTGAAAAACACAGTCTAATCCACGACAGACAGTATGGATTCCGTCAACACAGATTAACTGCCGACCTCCTTTCCTTTGTCACCCATTCTTGGAACAAGTTTATGGAACTACACGGTGAATCCCAGATTGTCGCTCTGGACATATCCAAAGCATTCGACCAGGTCTGGTACACAGTGCCGCATAATAAACTTCCAGCCTATGGCCTACCACCAAAACTCTCTACCTGGACAGCAAATTTCCTCTCCAACCGGAGCATTTCTGTTGTCGATAGCCATTCCTCTAAACTGTATCCAATTAATGCAGGAGTCCCTCAAGGTTCAGCTTTAGCCCCTACTTTGTTTCTTCTCCACATCACTGGCCTCCTCTCTAGCACATCCAACCCAGTTCACAGTTACGCAGATGACAGCACCCTCCAAAAAAAATAAAAGAACAGGAGGATTGCAATGGCAAAGCAAGCAAGCATTTAGTAGATAAAATACTCTCCTCGTTAATAAACATTTTAACTTGAACCTACGGAAGAGATTTATAGTCACCTTACGAGGTGTTAAAATGTATGGTGCACAAAGCTGAACTATTAAAGCGAGGCCGTCCTTTAGGCCGAGGCTACATCTCCGCGACACCTCGACTCGGTTGTTTATTTTGGTTACATTTGTACATTACACATACACTAAACTATAAAAACTGATGAGTTAATAAAATTAAAAGAAAATATGCAGTATTAATTTTATTACAAAAATATAAGACATTAGATTACTTAAGTTAATGGTTAAATCACAACTGCATACTTTGAGTTAAAAGTAAACTATCACCGAACCTTGAATCGAATAATTTCTTCGCTTTTGATTTCCAGACAGAACTATGGTTAGCAATGATGTGACTTAAAGGTTTTTCCAGTGTTTTGTGGTCATTTTCAAACATTTTCAGTATGGTAAATAATAACTTTCCGTAAGTTTTATCCTTAGAAAAGTCATCAGCTACAGTGCACATCATAGAAACCAACTTTTTTAACAGGTCACTCTCTAATTTATTATCCACAAGGCTTTCTATTATAGAGATGTGTGTTTCTTGAAGTGTTTCTATACCAGATAGAAGATTTCTGGAAACAAAATTTTTCATTTTACATCATTTATAAGTCTCAATTCACTTAAGCCTATTAAATCCATTTATGTTTTTAATGTATATGCCAAAAGATTTTGATGAACAATGTTTCAATGTGATCTACATTTTGGTATACCTGTATGTTTCTTAAAAGCCTGTCAAAGATACAAAAACTATCTTTAAATTATATAGGATGAATGGACCTGTTGTTGGCCTCTGAACTAGATTTTGGATTTAGAATAAATATTTCTGATAAAGACAAAATATTTGTGGGGAATGAAGGATGTATTATGGGATTTTCAATAGCTACATTATCGAAAAATGTATTGAAACAATCATATTCTCAATTAATAAATATTCCCGAGATATTTAAAAGAAAAAGAACTTTTTACCGGTTGTTGGCCGTGACCGAATTTTTCTCGTCCAGCATTCTACCTGTTCTCAGCCCCACAGTTAGTAAAGAAAAAGACAGTAATGGCTTCCTTTCCGGATCTTTGTAAGGCATTTGATGTTGTCGATCACTTCTAAGGAAACTAAAACAACTTAGTATCATGGGCGACCTCTCAGAGTTATTTGACACACAGATAACAGTTTACTGTTATATGAGGGGCGGAGAGTGAAAAAACTGAAGTGGTGACGAGCGTTCCACAAGGTTCAATAATTGGCCCTCTGTTGTTTGTAATATTTATAAACGACCTCAGTAAATGTGAAATGGTTCACTGGTGTTATATGCAGATGACATGACGATTCTCTATGTCGGTGACAGCAAAACAGAAGTAATTAATAAAGCTCAAATGGATCTCCAAGTAATTGAAAAATGGACTAACACCAATAAAATAAGACTCAGTGTAGAAAAATGTAAGTTTATATTCTTTAATAACTCAGATAGCAGCATTTACCAATGCTCTCGCTCACAGATTTGGAAATGTAGGATCGTCGGTAAGCGTACTGATAAAGATGACCGGTGAACCGAAAATCGAAAATGTAACTAGAGATCCTTCTAAGAAAGAATGAAAGCATAATGTAATAACAAACCATATGTACAGAATAAAGGCAAATTTCTTTACCGAAATTTTATGAGAGCTGCAGTATGTTGTAGTTCTTTAGAATCACTCCCTTTGTAGTGTAGTAGTGTATAAAGCATTTATTTGTTGAAGATAGTGCTGCCTTGCAATAAAAGTTCCAACGTCCCAAGACGTGATTATTCTTGCTGTAGCATTGAAATTTAGGTAAAGACCCCTAATAAAATAAATTTGTGAGAAATGACTAGTTAATAATTCTTAAACATCTAAGTAAGTAAATACTTATAAAAGACTCCTTTCTAATTTCTAAAAGTTTCACTTCAGAGTGGCAACAGATTTACGACACGCTTATTATAATTTCTTAGCTTTTTGTTTGATATCGACAAAATTTGAGATTTATACACTACGTGAAATAACAGGGTAAAAATACAATGCAGCCTGCTTCTGGTTTTGAGGAAACTCCATCAACTTTCATTAATTTTTTACCAAATTATTATTAGTGATGAATACCCAAAAAAACCCCTTCATCATTCTTTTTATAAAAAATTTATTAATTGTTTTAAACAAAACAATTTTTTTTAAATATTATAGCTGCATAGTATAGTAAACAATATAATTATGTTTCAGAGAATTAGAGATATCTAAAGTTTTTGCTCTATCCACATTGTTTCATAATTATTTTTCTTTTTATTCAAATTAATCACCTCCACACCTCAGGCCGGATCAACTGATAGTTACATCGCCCGGGGATTGAACCAGTGTAGCAGCGAATCTCCTTTACCCAACTACACCACCGGACGGGTTCAGCTACTATTACTATGTCTACGTGGAATTCTTAATAATTCATAGTTCATACATATAACAGTAAAATATGCTATCAATCGACTATCCAGTTCAAAATATGTAACAGATAAATAACGGAACCTGTTATTTTCAACTGTTATTATAAAATAACGTTAACAGGTTCAACTGTTAATAGAAAATAACAGTTTTGCCCATCACTAACAGGTACATTCACCCTACATATACAGCACAAGACTTGGACTTCTTGTATGAAACATACTGTAACATTTTCTTCAATAACCATTATAATTACTATTACTAAAAAACATGATTATATAACATAATGGTGTGTCTATATGAAAACAATATGAAGTAGGTAAACAATACTAAGGGAGTTACCTTAATATCTGTGTCTTATTATCACCTGGTAGACAACCAATATACTGTGAAAGCACCTTTGTGTTCACTTCTTCCTCCCTACTCAAATATTTAATCAGTCCATCACTGATTAGGCTAAAGTAAGAAGCAGAAAATTCACAAAATATTTTCTGAAGGTTGCTAGTATATTCTTGACCAATCTATAAATATAAACTTAATATTAAAAATCTAAATGTACATATGAGGTTTAAGTAAATAATAGCTTAGAATTAATAATTGCAGTTTCCTGATTTATCCACTGTTAGCACCAGTGGAATTTTAAAAATTTTAAGCTCATATGCATCTGCTGCAATCATCCCCCTTATAATTGTTCATTTCTTAATTTAAGTAAAGATGTGTTGTAGACACCTCATGAGTAAACAAAGAATCGGGTAGAATCGGAACGCAGAATTGAACGTGCGACGATGTGCACTGTTGACAGATGAGTTTCTTCACTTACTCGGTGAGGCGGAACGCGTGCGCCGTTCCCTCACGCGCGGCGGCTGTCACAGTGTTCTTGAGCGCAGCGAACAGAGTGGCGTTCCGTGCTTTGTAACCGGCGTCTTTCGGTGCGTTCCGTTTCGCGCGGTTACGTTCCGTTGGCGTTCGCGTCATCATTACAGTCGTCCTATTAAGCTCCTGCGTAATCCGATTCGAGGACACCGCCAGACGGGGAGTTTGACTGGGGCGGTACATCTGTCAAAGAATAACGCAGGTGTCCTAAGGCTAGCTCAGCAAGGACAGAAACCTCTCGTAGAGCAAAAGGGCAAAAGCTGGCTTGATCCCGATGTTTAGTACGCATAGGGACTGCGAAATGACGGCCTATCGATCCTTTTGGCTTGAATAGTTTTCAGCAAGAGGTGTCAGAAAAGTTACCACAGGGATAACTGTCTTGCGGCGGCCAAGCGTTCATAGCGACGTCGCTTTTTGATCTTTCGATGTCGGCTCTTCCTATCATTTCAAAAGAACGGTCCATTCACTTTTCATACTCATTTAAGGTTGGCATCTTAAATATAAACAAACACCTCGAAGGGAAACCTATTTTGTGTCATTTTCTCGGTTATGTTTATCATCGACAGTTATTAGTAGAAATTGCTTCATTACCATGCAACATTTCAACTTTCCAAAACATATTGGATACTGTCTGCTACGAGCATATACAGTTGTATTTTATCATCAGCAATTCGCAACGGAAATTGCTTCATTCACTTTTCATATTCATTTAAGGTTGGCATCTTAAATATAAACAACCGCTTCGAAGGCAAACCTATTTTAAGCCATTTTCTCGGTTATGTTTATCATCGACAGTTGTCAGGAGAAATTGCTTCATTACCATGCAACATTTCAACTTTCCAAAATATATTGGATACTGTCTGCTACGAGCATATAGTTGTATTTATCATCAGCAATTCGCAACGGATATTGCTTCATTGACTTTATTAAACTGATTAATTCACCTCACTGTCCGGGAAATTTGGATCTTTAACGTGCCCAACATCGCATGGGCACGGGACCGACGGATTTACGCCCCCTGGGAAAGGCGGAACGTGCAGATTACCTTGCTCAATCACAATGGCACAACCTCTGTTGATGTTACTGATTTACTGAAAAGGGAGGAGAGGGGAAACCTGAGAATCGAACCCAGTACCCTTGGGTCCAAAGGCACTTTTTCCACTGGATCACCGTGGCTGAAAATTTACTATTTACATTTCCGTTTTCCTACTGCTTTCCGTAAAATATGTCAAATATCGATTCATGTAGATGACGTCATTTTATCATTTATTTACATTATAAAAACATTTGCTCATCCCTTGATTTCCTTCTTTATTTAAAATGACCCTTGGTAATACTCATCTGGCAACAGTGCACATCTTCAGGCGTTCAATTCTGCCTACTGATCCTACCCGATTCTTTATTT
The DNA here is from genome assembly GCA_964006375.1 of Tillus elongatus. NCBI lineage: Eukaryota > Metazoa > Arthropoda > Insecta > Coleoptera > Cleridae > Tillus > Tillus elongatus. The sequence continues at coordinate 13,201,254 of OZ023264.1, forward strand.
ACTCCTGAGGTGTCTACAACACATCTTTACCCTTAATTTATACATATAATCAAGATTAGTAGTCAATAAAAGTATGGACCAATGAATTAGATAGAAAAAAATATTTTATTTTATATGTTAAAATGTTATGTGATTGAAGTGACTATATTTTACATTTGATAAATTTGAAAAGAAAAGTTCAGTTCAAACCATCATGAAAAAAGTGGCTACTGTATACTTCTAAGCATACCTTTTTTATTAGTAGATTTTTAACAAAATGCACTAAAACAAAATCACTTTCAGGTAAGTTATGCTTCAAAAGTGTTTCTCCTAAGCTTACAATGTGTTCACTATCCAAATCTTCCAAGAATTTAAATATTTCTTCAACTTGATATTCTGGACACAGTAGCAAGTCTTCCATTATATCATGAGACAATCCCTTCTGTAATCGTAAATTTTCTTCAATTGCAGTACATAAATCCTCTGTTCTAGATTCTAACAAGTTAGATAAATCGTCACCTTCCATGGAAGACTTAGTGTTTTCTTCATATTTTCTAATATTTACACATTCTTTAGTTGTTGCTTCATCTTCACTATCACTTATGATAATAGTCGCTATCTCTTGATCATCAGAATGATCTAACTTTTCTCGTAAGTCATCTGGCTATAAGAAAATAAAGTTTAAAAAACTGAGTACAAACTTACGAATAAAATTTAATACCAAAGGCAACCACTTCCGAAAAACTTTCGCCTGATTTAGATCACAAAACTTTTCATTCTGATTTTGAGCTGCTTTTAAAAAACCTATTAGTAAATTTTCAGAATGTTTACTGAAAGTATAACCTAAATTGGTTTGTAATGGCATATTGTGCAGAATACCGCTCTCGATAGAAATGATAATTTAATAAAGTTAAAAGTACACTATTTTATGATTGCTTTCGTTGTAAATATAAATAATTAAATTTAACCAATCGTTTTCTATGCTCTGATCACTACTGTTTCTGTTTTTATTTTCATTTTCAAAAATATTCTGTCACGTTTGGTAATCTGACAATTCATTACTTCATGAAAGAGTAACCATTTGAACTATTTATGCAATAAACTAACTACAGTAGAGCTTTCCATACTGACTACTAGGCATAGACGCTTTGACAGTTGACAGTGAGTTCACTGCGGTTTGAATATGTTCAAAGAATAGACGTTAAAATATTCTGTGCTGTGTTGTAAAATAAAAAACACGAACCATTACCAACTTTCTATATGATACAAGAAATAAACTATCATTTTTCTTATTTATTATAAGTAATCTTTTTAACCTGATTCAAAATTAAATAATAAAACATAATATGTAAAAAATAAATTATTAATATTTTATACGCCATATTATAGTGTGACTACAGAGGCTTAGATTAAAAATGATGTTTCCAATCCAAACATAATATATACCTACATTTTATTATAGGGTCTAAATCACAGTTTATCTAAATTTGATTGTTAAATAACTAATGAAATCAAAGCATGGACGATGAATATGTCAATAGCCTGTTACATATTCTTAAAATAAATCGGCATGTTTTGTATGAAATTTAAATGAAACTAAAATACTCTTAATTCTATCTTGTAGATTCAGTTGACAACCACAAAACATAGTTCGGTTTTTTTTAAACATGTTTTTCTTTATAAAAGCGATTTTTTATTATTTTATAAATCTCATTGTCTTTCTCTAACTTTGATCGTTCCTTGTAATACTCTAATTTCAATGTCAAGCTTTTATCAAATACTATATAATGACAATACGGGACACTTCTATGCTTTAGCATTGGTGATATTTGTGACAAATACACTAGCGCCACCTCGCGTGAAGTAATTTGAATTGTATATTTACCTGCATATTCTTAATTTAGACAATTGGTTTATTATATATGAATATAAAACTTGTACATGACAAAACAGTGAATATTTTCTGATTATATAGTTTAAATAGAATTTTTATCAACAATCAGCTTGAAACCTAAATGAATTCAGCATGAATAATTCTGCAAATTTCTTTTACTCATAATCTTATTTCATCATAATTTAAAGTACTACCTTGAAACCGTCGTTAAACTACTATTTCAAGGGTAGGTATAGGAGTATACTGAAAGCTGTTTCTGAAGATGTTAAGTTACAATCTGTACTTACCTATAAATAATTCTTCTAGGTATAAACGGTAGCACAGTACTCAATTTGCTATATTTCTACATGAAAACTGTCTTATTAATCTAATATTTTAAAATATGTAACTGATATAGTTAGTACATATAATTAAGAAATTAGGTAGATGAAAGGTGAGACTAGCTCTTACTTCCGTGAATAAATATATTATAGGGCTGAATCTGCTATTTCTATTTGTCTCTTTAAAAACTTGTCTTGGGAAGATAATTAAAAGCCTTTACCAAGTAAAATAATTTTAAATGTGAAAAAATGTGACAATTTATGCCACACTGAAATAAAAACGGACACAGAAGGATATAGAAAAACAGTTTTCTTTTACCATTTATTATTAATACAAAACCTTTTTTGCCTTCATATTTCTTTTTTTTTGATGCACTGGAAGACAAGTTATGATTGAAGCCGTTCAACCACCAGTTTACGAAGTTTATCTAAATAGGTACATGATGGTAAATATTACATAATAAATTATCTTCTGCGAACTGTACATATTGGCATAAAAGTGATTCTGAATTTGTCTTCTGCTTCAAATCATATTCACGTTTCACCATCCTTTGGAAACCTATGAAATGCCTTTGATAAATTTAGCACGTTATAATTTGAACAATTATAGATTGCACACACCCAACCACTAACATTCATTGTAAAAAACACAGCTCAAACTTAATTATACACAGTTAAACACCAGCAATTGCTAGTGTTACACGTTCTCGAAACGACGTAACATCAGTACTATCTGCTAGGGGCGCTGATAGTCTTGAACCACGAAATCAGCCGGAGTGTCCTGTATTGTCATTATACAGTATTTGCTTTTATCAAGTTGGTGGCTTTATGACTTATTTCCTACATTTTTTATGTCGCTTTTAGAAAAAGCAACTAATGCATATGTCAATTAAATTGTGGGCAACCTCTTCCGCCCATTAAGTATACATAATTTTAAATATTCTTTAATCACTGTTCTGGCAATGTTTGTACATTTCTCAACTATATAGAATTCTTTTTTAAAAGATAATAATAAGCTAGTATATGTTAAAAAAATAACTGTGAAGGTCGTGGCACTCTGGGCAAGTCGAACGACTAGACGCCTTGCCATTCAGATCTGGCATTAAGCTACTGTTCCCACGTTGTACGCAATGTTGGGCACGTAAAACGTTTCTAAATACAAAAAGCAGGTTTCATAACGAAGCTTTTATTGTTATCCTACAAAAAGCAGGTTTCATAACGAAGCTTTTATTGTTATCCTACAAAAAACAGTTTAACAAATATTTCTATTTATTTTCTGTGAATCTAGGTAAGTAATTTAGATAACTATCATAATACAACTATAGTTTTGGTTTTCTAATTATTTTTAAATACTTTGTCTGATTAGGGAAGAGATCCCTGAAGACTGTCAATATAATTGATAACTTTCTGTGACAATTCAAACGGATCTTCGTTCAATATCTCGTATAAGTGGCGTTCTTTTAAAAATACGTCACTATCTTTATATTCTTCCATCAACACATCCGCTGTCACGTTGTCATTTTCTACCATCCGAAGCCATTTGCATTTTTTATTCAGGTCTTCTAATGCGGTATAACATTGTTGTAAAGTTTCACCCTGTAGCAAATTATTGTTGATCATCTTCCAAGCTTTTTCTTGTTTTTGCTTATAAGTCTGCTTAAGTTTCTTCTCATTTTGAATGACGTACGCTGCGCAAAGATCTAGTAATGTTTTTGGATTCTCTAAATATTCATCTGTAAAAAAAAACGAGAAACATAAAATATGAACGAGCGACGCGCAAAAATAAGTGATTTAATACCAAAGTTTTCGACAAAAGAAGGCAAATCAGCCTTGTAACGTTTTACCAGTTATCCCCATTATAACGTTCATTGCTACATGGTTACATTATTTTCTCAGTAAATGATTACATTATATTCTTAGTCAATGAAACTTATTATTTTGTTAGTCAATGAAATTTACGACTTTCGTACTAAATGAACTTTTATAATATAACTCTTAAATTCGTGCCCATAGAAACACACATATTCGACTGAATCTCGACAGTTGATAGCCGTTTCAATTTATAGTAATAATAATGATCAACTTAATTGGGTTAATATTTATTCACAGTAGGGATGCCAATCTTTTGAAAAAATCGATTTTTGGAATCGATCTGGATCGAAACGAGAAAGATCGACCCATGATTAAATCGGTAGGACAAGATCGATTCTATGGAAATCGATTTAATTTCAATTATCGAAAGAAACGTCTAACATATTGTTACGTTCTACGGGGTTCTGGATTTGTTGACTAACAAAACACAGCTTTTCAAACTACTAATTTATTATAAGCAACTATTTTCCAACACCATGAGCACAGCAACTAAAATTATTCTCTCTATTAATAAATGTCCATAGAACTATATTCCACTATCCGCCTTCTATGATCGCTTCTTATACACCACTTATTATTGACTCTCCTAATACTCTATGATCACTTACTCTGCACCACACTAATTCAATACTGAACTAACTTATTCTGCGCACCGCTTGTCTATTTATACTGTCCATAGAGATTCTAGACCTTCTACATTATTCTACACCTGTCACTTCTGGTCCCTTCTAGAAATAGCACTCCAGAGTGTTCGCTCTTACCAACACACTTTATAACCGACATCTGTCCATAGAATTAACAAAGTCCATAAACCTCTTAATTCTCATAGACAAATGTGACACTGCCCCCCTCTTGTATTCGATCGTCCCGGTCGAATTCTGACATTTCTTGAAATGGCGTAAGTAATTGGAACACCTTCATCTTGCTCTTCGGGCTCCTCTGAATTCGATAGACAACGTCATTGATCCTTTTGACCACCTTATAAGGAACTTCCCATAATTTCCGTAGTTTCGGTGACCGTTACTTGCATCGTACTGGATTGTAGAACCACACACGATCTCCTTCTTTAAAACCAGCTGAATTAGCTCACACATCATAACGGGTCTTTATGCGCTAGCTTTCTACTCGTATATGCATATTGACAGCAGAGTGGATGGCTTCTTGTTCTTTCCAAATCTTTTATGTATTCGTCAGTCGACCGTCGAGCAGCTGTGGGTTTTCTAAATATGAGATCAGGTGGAAGTCTTAACTCTCGGCCAAAAACCACGCTGGCTAATGTATGTCCGGTAGTCTCATGTACAGCCGAGCGGTATGCCAGTAGAAATAGTGGAATGTGCCGGTCCCAATCCGTTTGGTGTTCATTGACAAATATTCTTAAGTGGGACTCTAAAGTAGCATTGAATCTTTCCACCATTCCATCAGAATGGGGGTGCATGGGTGTAGTTCTCGTTTTCCTGATTTCCAAAGCTCACAAACCTTATGGAATACAGCCGACTCGAAGTTGCGTCCTTGGTCGGAATGAAGCTCGTGGTGCGCCAAATCTACAGAAAACTCATTCACCAATACTTCTGCGACGGTGGTGGCCTCTTGATTCGGGACCGCAAACACGTCTGGCCACTTGCTAAAATAATCCATGGCTACAAGCATATAGCGATTTCCTGCGTCTGTTGTAGGGAAAGGACCAGCTATGTCGATTGCAATTCTTTCGAAAGGGGCTCCCACGTTGTACTGCTTCATTCGCCCCGTGGTTTTTGATTTAGGCCCCTTACTGGATGCACACGCTTGGCAGGTTTTGCACCATTCTTCCACATCAGCTCTACATCGTAACCAATAAAAACGTTCTCTGACCTTGCTTCAATATGCGGGTTCCTTCATCTGACTCCCAATTCCTGACCAGAAGATTACCTTCGATTTCAATGGAGTTCCACTGGGCCCAGTAACTTTTGGTGGCAACGCTTTTATCACTAACTTCTGACCAAGTGGGTCTTTCGTTGCAAGTCTCCTTCCATCTGAAGATTGGTTAGATATCAGCGTCTTCTTTTTGGTCCTCCATTATTCCACTGCGGGTCCCATCGGTTAAGGGGTTGCACCGTTGTCCTACACACTTCGAGATTCAATCTTTTTTTGTTTTCGGCAGAGATGCAATGCTTGCATTTTGGTGGGCAAGGTCTCTTAAATAGGGCGTCGGCATTACCGTGCTGTCGTCCAGGGCGTAGTTCGATGGTAAAATTGTACTCTTAAGGCGTTCAAGTCACCTCGCCATCTGCCCCTCTGGATTTTCAAATTGAAGAAGCCAACGTAGGGAAGCGTGATCGGTTCTCAGGAGAAATTCTTGACCACATAGATATTTGTGAAAATGCTCCAACGTCTTGATAATGGCTAGATGTTCTTTCCTCGTCACGCAGTAGTTCTTTTCTGCTTTGGACAGGGCTTTGCAAAAGAAACAATGAATAACTTAAAAGTTGATATGCGCCAAAAAAGCCTTCCAATTTCGTCTAAAGTACTTTATTGCTACATTACAATTACATAGCTCATAAGGCACAAAACATTCATGAAGAAATCAACAGTTGTTTGTACGTTGAGTTATGACACCCGCCCTGACCTAGCTCCATCGGACTATTACTTCTTTGACGCAAGCATTTACAACGAGAAGCTGATGGTGGGAACTTTTTTTGGACAGTAGGGGGGATTCTTTGGGTTGAGTATATGCAGAAGGGACCTATAACTATCGCACATCTCCAGAAAAGAAGAAATGAAGAACTTAAAAGTTGATATATGCCAAAAAAGCCTTCCAATTACATCTAAAGTACTTTATTGCTACATTACAATTACACACCTCATAAATTGTGGGTACGTTGAGTTATGACACCCTCCCTGACCTAGCACCATCGGACTATTACTTCAGGAAACACTTGCGAGGACATCGATTTTCTTCAGATGAAGAACTAAAAGAAGCCACATGCGACTCTTTTGGTGTTTCCGAAAGAACATTTTTGGGAGTATGGCGCTATGTTGAAGAAGCGTTGGACTAAGCGTATATGTGAAGTTCACATGTCGATAATTAAAATAAAAATTTCTCCTGGTTGAAAAGATTATATTTTCATTTTCGCTCGTATATTTCAATACCGATTTACTTAATTAAAAAACTCTAAAAATAACTTGCAATGGGTCATTATAATTTCTTTATAAAGTTAGGAAATCTAAACTGAACTACTATTCTATAAGAATAAGATGCATCAGCTAATAAAAGAATAATCAGGAAATAATTTAACAAACGGTACCTGTTGAATCTGAATTGCTTTTTCCAAATTTCTTTTTAAGGCGAGGCTTCTTATTCGTGGGTTTTGGAAAATTCTCTTCATCAACTGTTGGTGTTATTATCTGGTTTTCACAAGGTTTCAAATCTGCAGATATGCTAGACGATGCTGTTTCTTCCAGTTTGGCTTCAGTTGGTTCTTCAATTTTAGGCTCAGGGACAGGTTCCTTCGGCACTACTTTTTCACTAATATTATTCAGAGGTATTATAGGAGCACATGTTGTTCTTTTATTTCTCAGGAATTCCAGAAGGTGGGGACGCACACTGAAAAGCATTTTCAATAAGTAGGTATACTCAATAGCCCTAATTTTATTGTTCAACGAGTTAGAAGGGCTGTTTTGCGGGGAAGGTTTAACTGCTATTCAAATGACAAAAATAGGATTAAACGCTACTTTAGCAATTCGCTAATAATGCCTGCGTTTAATAAAATAGAAGATTCAGGAACAGTGTGTTTTGTATACCAATAATTTGAATAAATACTTAGAGATCTGGACGGTCAGAAACAAAAAGATGTTATTCTACATTTTCTTACCTTTCTGGTAAACAACTTTGGGTTTTTTGCATTTTCTCCATAATTGGTAATTGAAAACCACCCTCGGTTGGCATGTCTACTATTGTGAGTAAATATACAAGTATCTGCGATGGTAGTTCTTCATTCATCAATTCACAAATAGTTCTTAGGGTCTATGATAAATTTGTTTGATGAAAATATCAATTATTGATTAATATAAGCGTACGATGAGTCACATATTCTTCTAATACTTTGCTTACCTTTTCATATTCCAGTTTTTCTTTTCTACCATTGTTATAGCTGTAAATTAAACGAAACGTTTCTTCAATAATTTTTGGGCGGTCTTTGAAAACCTTTTGCAAAACCATAATTAAAAGAGACTTTGTGTCTTCCATGGTGAATTTTATTCTTTCAATTATTTAATTGCAGGTTTTGTTATTTTTTTCACTCAATTTCCTTGCGCACAAATTATTTTAAAAGTCTGAAAGCGGAAATGTTCGTAAAATAATCTGACGTACGCCTACTTTACTTTTTCGATAAACTATTTATGAAAATATTAAGCAATATAAAAAATATTTATCAATGCAGGACTTATAACAATGTCATACTTTTTTGTTAAATCGTTATAATTATTATCTTTTCGTGGCATCTTTTGGTAATCTTTAATTAATATATTTGATTTTAAATGCAAAATTCATATTTATAATGCCAAATCTATCACAATTGCAGCCAACATAAATTATTACAGGTAATAAAAGGACATTAAATAGATGTATTGATACGTTTAGATACATTATAAACAACAAAAATAAAACCCTACTTTAATGATTTAAATATATGTATCTTTTATAATAACATATCTTTATAAATTTATTCACTATCAATCATTTAGTTTCTGTTCCTTAAAAATTCATACTACCCGCTTATAACATTGGTGTATTGGCAGAACTTTTCAGCGTATTATATTGATTAAGATTCTGATTGGTGATTACAACAAGCACTGACAAGCACTGACCAATAAACGATAACCTTAAGTATTCGAAAAGATGGCTACGCTGCCGTCTCCTACACAGGTACGGTACAATAATTTTAATAAAAGCAGTGATTATTTTAAAATAATTTGATACAAAAAGGGTTAGACTTTGTTTGTAAATAACGATGCAATAATAAATGTTTAGTTAAAATACTTTGTAATACTCGGGGTTCAATATTTAGGCCGATTGTGTATGAAGTGTGACAGTTCGGTGGGCGGTGTAAATGTATTTTTCTCTGTTTTTACAAGAATAATTAGTGTTTAAAATTGATTGTATATGTTATTATTTGTTCCTAAGTTGATTTATAAATTTATTCAATATGCATTGGTGATTTATTTCTTGTATTTTCGAAGTTTTATTTTTTGCATTAATGATTGTTGATCTGACATTCATTCCAAATGTCAAGAGGAACTCTACAGGCAACGTAAAAAACATAATTTAAATGCCACACTTAAGAAATAATAACTTATTTATACGGTCATTAATTAAACTATGTTTGAGACCACACAGAAGTGGTTCATGTGGATTGTTTTTTTTATCGATTTTGCTAGCGAACATAAGTTTAGAGGTTGCTTTTTTTAGGTGGCTGGATACCACAGTGCCATATATGAAGCCTATTACAATGTGGTAAGTGTTTAGTAATTTACTATGTGCATTTCTTAATCGCTTAAAATTAACAGATAAGCTAATCTTATCTCTTTATCTAGGATTTATAATTTTAGTTACACCTATCTGACTTTTATGTTCTAAATTTCTTGAGGTCAAGATTTTGCATGTTTTAATTAATGGATTTTTTAATGAAATTCTCTAACAAATATTGATCAATGATTCCATGACCTTTTAATTAGGGCGCTGTGCTTTTGCATTTGTTTTTATGTCATTTTAAATGATAAATTGTAGGTTCTCTGTAGGTCTCTGTATGAGTTTAATTTTCTTGTTCATCTGCTATTAAAGTTAATTAAATGAAATTAGTAGGATAAAAAATGATGAATTGTCTCGAACAGATGTTAATTAAAAAGAAAAACAATGCTCCCACCATAATATATTAATTGAATAATCTATTTTTAAGTTTGCAAATAACCAATAAGAAACCAAAAACTTAAATTTGCGGATCTGAAAGCTTTTTGAATTTTCTTTTTACAAATCTTAAAAAAAATAATTAATAACAAATTCAGTTTTGTCACTTACAACTTATTACATTTAAAGCAAGCTGTTGCCAACTTAGTAATAAAAAAAGCTGAAGCTAGATTTTTCTGGTGTTAACTTAATTTTTGTGTAAGGTTGATCCCAATGGATTTGGTACAGTTGGAGGCATGGAAGCTGCCCGATTCCTTAAGAGATCTGGGCTGAGCGATGTTATTTTGTCCAAGATATGGGATCTGTCAGATCCCGGTGGGAGAGGATGTTTAGATAAAGCTGGTTTCTTTGTTGCCCTGAAGTTGGTAGCGTTGGTACAGAACGCTAAAGATTTAACCATCAACAATGTTCAAGTGGAAGTTCCACCACCGAAAATGGTAAGTACATCGTTTAATATTTTTTTATTTGTATCTCTTCTTGATCTCTTCCGTCATTTAGGTAACTAAATTTAAATCATCCCGATCCTTGTTTTTGCCTTGTTTTTGACTAATCTAAAACAGGTTATATCATTAATTTAGAAAAATAAATAAAGTTGTTTGAATAAAAGAAAAAATGTTATAACTAAATCGGTTTTTGTTAATCAAGTTTAAATTTTGTTTCTCAGGGTGATATTCCTCTTCCCAAACCAGTCAAGCCACCACCTCCGAAAAACACACCTTTAATTACTTCGCTGCCACCATCTGCAGTAGACTGGACTGTAAAACCTTCAGAAAGGGAGAAATATGACAAGCTCTTTGACTCATTACAACCAACGAATGGACTAATTCCTGGAAATAAGGTAGGTGAACCAATGTTTTTGCTTGTGTTTTATCATTGTGCTTGAAATATCTTTCCCACCTTAAAAAATGTCAAAGATTGCAATAAGTGAGTTTATAAATTTGAATTTCAAACTTAAGGTTATTACGTCACAAAATACACATAGTTTGCGCTTGCGAAGAAAATGGGGCTGGCGGCGAGCAGTTTGAACCCTTCCTTGTATTGTTGAAAGGTTTGCGACTAATCACAGGAACACATTCCACAAAACAACTGTCAAAACTCATAAGGATATGATTAGTCACTCCTCTGGCAGCTGAGGGTGGCCATTTTAATTTTAATTAAAATGTCTAGAATTACTGAAGATGTTTATGATGGTATTGCAGGTACTTTGCTGGTAATTCAGATTTATAATTTTAAGACAAACCCTGGACTAATCAGATGCTTTGATGCCTGTAGGTCACAAACCACAGGCTTTAAATTGATCATTTTGGCAGGTGAATTTTCATTTATTTATAAAAAATTTACTATAACGAAAAACTAATCTAACAATTTTCCATAGAGTTCTTTTATTACCACCAGTACTTAATTTGTATGCCAAACCCCTTCCCGCTAGCTCGAGGCACCTGCATTGTACGCGACGCTGTCTCTGTTTTGCGTTAAGGTTTCCTTATGAGAGAAAGAGAGAGAGATTAGGTGTGAATTGCGTCTCTTTAAGAATTGCCTCATCTAGTTGTTGACGACGTTTACTCTGCGGCCGAACGCGCTTCATCATAGGAATTTGCATCTAGCCTTATAAATTTGTTATTTTCCCTATTTATTATATATATATATATATATATATATATATATATATATATATATATATATATATATATATATATAAATTAAATAAATGAAATCATTGCCACCCATGCCGAACTATACCGTTTTTTTTTCAACTTCAATTTCATATCTGTTACTGGAATGGTGGTCGAATGGTAATTCCCTTCTGTTTGAACGCAGACGTATCATACTGCACAGTCTCAATGGTAGACAACTTAATTACAGCTAAGTTGACGCCGACTTGTCCCAAGTATGCGGTTTAGTAAGAATAGCAAATGTTCTACATGCTATAAAACTAAATGTATTTTCCGTAGATTGCCAAAACCTTGTAAACAGAATCATTACTGCAAAAAGGCATCTAATTATTATTATTATTCTTAGAGAGTTTAATAGGTTCCGTGTGTAAGCAAACTGTTTTGTTAAGATTATTAATTTATCATATAACTGTCGTAACCAATGTTTACTTGCCAACAGTAATCTCCCATAATTAGAAAGATACCTAGTATAATAAGAAACATTTCAACAACACAGTTTAATAACCTAATTTTTCTCAGTGTATTTTCACTTGGCATTTTAGTGAATTTTCTTAGAAAAAATTTCTTCAAATGAGCGCTATCTAGGACCCCTAGAATCCATATCCGGGGTCAGTTTCAATTTTTATATGTATATATATATATATATATATATATATATATATATATATATATATATATATATATATATATATATATATATATATATATATATATATATATATATATATATATATATATATATATATATATATATATATATATATATATATATATATATATATATATATATATATATATATATATATATATATATATATATATGTATATATATATATATATATATATATATATATATATATATATATATATATATATATATATATATATATATATATATATATATATATATATATCACACCGATAACTCAAAAAATAATGGACCGATTTTGATAAAATTTAGCATGTGCCTTCCATTTGTAAGTGGCTTGGATAAGTTTGTTAGTCAGGAACATCTAACCAGGTTTTCCGGGAAAATTTTGGGTTTTCTTTCGAAAAAAAATTTTATCTCAAAAAGTAGAAAAGTTATGGTAACCAAATTTGGTACGTAAGCTTACGATATTAAAAGGAAACCATATACCAAAATTTGTGTTTCTATGTTAAAAGAATAAAAAGTTACAAAAAATATTTCGTGCCAGATCATTTCTATGAAAATTCACTACCGTAACGCACTTGCTGCGTCCAGATTTTTTCTATATGGTTATAAAAGAAGCTTAATCGAGTTACCATTAATTACTACTAATTTATTTCCCCTAATTACTTGAATGATTTAGCAGTGTCTACTGAATATCTTTTAGTTTATAGAACTGCAAACAAAGTAATTTTCTTAATAAGCAAATTAAATAATTTTAGCAAGCTAGTTATACTTAAATTTAAGGTGAAATTTGTAGATTTTTGTGATAACAAAACCTATTGATTGATCACTTGTAGTTTGAAAATGATTTCTGCGATACAACAGAATTAGAATCGTATAAATATTCAAAGAAGACAGTTCCAGATAGCAGGGTTGTTACTAAAGGATTCAGACATCTCGCCTCACAAAGAATGGAATGTTGTTCATGCGGCCAGGTATATTAATTAGAGGCATTAATGACTATCGCCACTTGTCTGAAATAACCCCATTAATAAATTTTGATCTTCGTCCGTGTGTGTGTATGTTTTGGTGCACTTCTAATAACAACACTGAGTCGAGTTTCTTGCAACTGCTTGTGCTTCAAAGTTTTGTTACGTTAATTTTTATGATATAAGCTTAAATTTGTTTAGAGTGTAATTGATCAAAACACATTTTTTTTCTAATGCTATTGGGAACTCTTTCTTTGGGACTTTACTCTGTCTTAGTACTTAATATAGTTTTCTTTGTTTCTTAATAATAACAAGATTAACTGCACATTTTGAATTAGGCTTTATGGTTTTAACATGCTGACAAGATTTGAAAGTACAGATACCAGTCCAGAAAAATTGAGTCATGGTTTCTAAAGATTTATGGTCGTGCTATTTAGAAAGTTTTATAATTCACTAAGTGAAAACTGGAACCTGTGATGAGCACTAATAAGTACACTTGGAGAAACCCAAATCACCACAACACTTATTTCAGAGACCTTACGATCGTTTCGTTGACAAAGTCAGCATCTTCAGAGGCAGAAAAATTCTAAACTAAACAACTAGCTACTGTCTATTTATATCACGTCAAGGTAAACGAACTAGTCCGAAGTAAAATTGTCGTACAAGAACGATCATTTGTTTATTGTGTAGTGAAACTACGAGGTCGAAGACCTGCTTTAATCTTCTGGTCGACAAATTTATGAGCCCTTATCTAATATAAGGAAAATAGGTTTAAAGGAACCGAGTTATTTAAGGAATCTGCATGTTCCCTTTCGATCTAGAAATTTACTATGTGGATATTGCATCAAGCCGACAAACATCTGGCGAGATAAACAACATCAACTCTGCTTATCTTTTTTAAATAGAAAACTAATACCGGGTGTTTGGCTCACCATGTTAACTCTAACAAAAGATAAATAATTCAACTAAAATACTACATAAAAACTATGTTTAGATTGATTTTAATTCTTCATGACATTTATATTGACTTCATAGATACAAACAAAACGAACAGATTTTTAAGTCGAGACAAACGGAGAGATTAGTATATGTATAAACCGGCCGAGTTATTCACAGTAATTTATTATTCTACCAGACAAATTAAGAGTGTTTAAGCGGTCAAATGCATAGTGAAAATAAAGGGCTCGAAATTAAAGGTGCCGCACGATTCAATTAAGTTTTGTTCTTAATAGACCTTAATATAAAAATACTTTCTAATGAATCAAGCATGGTATTATGTCTAACGTTTTTGACAAGTTTCAAATTTTCTTTGTCAATGTGGTGATTATTATCCCATATATGTTGTGCCACACATGATTTGTCCACTGTACCATATCGTAACTGTGCGAGATGTTCACGAAATCTGGTGGCTATGTTTCTCCTAGTTTGACCCACGTATTTAAGATCGCAATCTTTGCAGCTAATCTCATAAATACTGGACATTTCAGTGACTTTGTCTTTGTCTTTTGTATTACCTAACAAATTGACTTTTTCGATGAAAAGTAATTTAAAAAATTGCTTAAATAACTCGGTTCCTTTAAACCTATTTTCTGTATATTAGATAATGGCTCATAAATTTGTCAACTAGAAGATTAAAGCAGGTCTTCGACCTCATAGTTTCACTACACAATAAACAAACGATCGTTCTTGTACGACAATTTTACTTCGGACTAGTTCGTTTACCTTGACGCGATATAAATAGACGATAGCTAGTTGTTTAGTTTAGAATTTTGCTTCCTCTGAAGATGTTGACTTTGTCAACGAAACGATCGTAAGGTCTCTGAAATAAGTTTTGTGGTGATTTGGGTTTCTCCAAGTGTACTTATAAGTTTTATAATGTAATAAAGTATTGTGTCTTGCTTTATTATACAAACAAATAAAATTCAATATTACATACATACTTGGAAACTACTTCTCTGGCTTCACTGTTGGGTTTCGTTTCTCTAGGTGAAGGGCGTAGCCAGCGCGTAAGCTAACTGGAGCAAGAGGCCCTTATGAATTCTAGATGTTCTCGTATGTTCTTCAACGTTCCTGTGACTAGCTTCGCTGCTTGACAGCATTCTCAGACAGCGAAGCTAGTCACAGGAACGTTGAAGAACATCCGAGAACACTTAGAATTCATAAGGGTCTTTTCCTCCAGTTAGCTTACACGCTGACTACGCCCTTCACATACAAAAAAGAAACCCAACAGTGAAGTCAGAAGTTTGTATGTAGTATGGACCAGTTTCACCAAGTAAGGGCAACAACAATCAATGAAAATTCAATATCTTGTGTTTTGGAGAGGAATTATTTTTTGGCATATGTTTATATTAACTTTTTTCACAAAAAGACCTGAGGAATCACACACACAAATATTTTAGATTACTTAGGAAACACCTGTATACTCTCATATAAAAATTACGACATCTAGTAAATATGATTATATTTGATTGATAACCGGCATGTCCGTAAAATAAGGTCTCCAAGACGCTGGAGTTGCGAGGAACACTTTTACGCAAGATTCGGCAACACTAGTCTGTAACTCCGAGTTGTTTGCAAGTCTTGGTTTGGCAGCCATCCGCGATTTAGCTTCCAGTCGTCGCTCCCGCCAGGTGTGAAATTACGCTCTGTAATTCGTTTTTTGTGTGCTAAGGACACTAGGCTCATAGAAATTCATCGTCAGTTATTTGAATTCTATAGACAACCAAAAGTGCGAAAATGGTGCAGAGAGTTTAAGGATTGACGTACAGATGTCCATGATGAATAACGTGCCGGACGGCCATTGGTTTCGACTCCAAAAGGCAATGCTTGAAGATTGACGGCTGATGATTCGGGAGCTGTGCCAAATGATCCCTGATTTCAGTAAGACTACTATTGACATTTGACAACATTTGTATTATTTCAGACAAGTACAACGTTAAGCAAGTGACGAATTTGCATCCACGCATTCGTATTGTCGGCATCTCCCAGAGATTGGGGGAAGACCAGCTGTTTGAAGTCCTCAAGCTACAGAATACCAGTGTCTTCGTCACTGCGGAAATAAAGCTGATTTCTTTTAGGCACTTAAAGAAAAATAACAATGTGTATCAGGCCGTCTTGCAGTTGGATAACACCTCCTATAATTGTGCCTTGAACATGTGACAACTTTTTGTTGGATATGATCGCTGATTTGTGTATGATGCCATTGGTATTATCCCTTGTTTTAGATGCTGTGGATTTCATCACATATCCAATAACTGTAAGGGAAAGACCGTTTGTCCTAGATGTGCAGGAGAACATCTTGTGAATAGCTGCACTTCCACATCTGTCTGTTTTAACTGTTTAAATGCTGTTAAAGTTAATAAAAGCATTGCTACTGACCATGCCGCCTGGGACCATGAGTGTACATTACACAGGCAGTAACTACAATCTGTTTGGGCCGATATACTTGGTATTCATTAGCAATCATAAAATGATGGATATTATTTTCAAAACTAAAAAGGTACGGAAGATGCTCTCTTCTCTTAATACCAGGAAAGCCTCTGGCCTTGACGAGATCGCAGCAATTTTTCTCAAAAAATGTGCACCAGAACTTGCTCCTATCCTGACTCGTCTGTTTCAGACATCTTACAATAGAGGCATATTCCCTAGTAACTGGAAAACTGCTCGAGTACAATCCATCCTCAAGAAATGATCCAAAGTGCTTCCTAGCAACTACAGGTCTATTTCCCTCCTTTCAGTCGTCTCTAAAGTGATGGAAAAGTATATAAACACTGAATTACTAAAATTTCTTGAAAAACACAGTCTAATCCACGACAGGCAGTATGGATTCCGCCAGCGCAGATCAACTGCCGACCTCCTTTCCTTTGTCACCCATTCTTGGAACAAGTCTATGGAACTACACGGTGAATCTCAGATTATCGCTCTAGACATATCCAAAGCATTCGACCAGGTCTGGCACGCAGCGCTGCTTAATAAACTTCCGGCCTATGGCCTACCACCAAAACTCTGTACCTGGACAGCAAATTGCCTCTCCAACCGGAGCATTTCTGTTGTCGTGGATGACCATTCCTCTAAACTGTATCCAATTATTGCAGGAGTTCCTCAAGGTTCAGTTTTAGCCCCTACTTTGTTTCCTCTCCACATCAATGACCTCGTCTCTAGCACATCCAACCCAGTTCACAGTTACGCGGACGACAGCACCCTCCACTCAAATCTACAATATTCCAAGCCTGTCTCTTTAGCCCAATTAGATGAGGATCGCAGACTCATGGAGGGTTCTGTCTCCGTGGATCTCCAAAAAATATTAGACTGGGGAAGTAGAAATCTTGTACAATTCAACCCCACCAGTCTTGATTTCTTTCTCATAAGAGATACACCAGCCCTAGACCCATTACAATGAACAACCAAGTTATTCAAAGTAATGAGTCCTTTTCACTTGTTGGCATTTCTGTGGATCGAAATCTCAATTGGCACCAACATGTCACATCAATTAAGAAATTAGGTTTCCTCTCCTGGGCTGAAACGGAGGTTAGGTCTAATCCTAAAAAGTTGTGGAATTGTTCTTCTAGGCGCCGCCAAAACTTTTCTATTGATAATTTATCTAACCAGCAACAGGCAGTTGACAGTTTTGCTTCTTATTTCGCAGAATGTTCTAGCTCTACCTCCATCTCGTTACCTACAGCAGCCAGCCTGGCTTCAAGTGACATCATAGTGCTTTTTGTTGCTGACTTTACAGATGATGCAATCATTACAGCTGCTAAAGAGAATTAAGGCTAACATGCCCAGTGGACCTGTTCTAGTTCCTGGTTTTTTGGTGCGGATTGATTATATGCTTTCTTGACTCCACTTAAGAAAATTTTTAGATCTGGAACACTTCCAGCGATTTGGAAGCTGTCACGAGTTATCCCTATGTTCAAGGCGGGGATAATGGTGATCCATCAAACTATTGAGCAGTAGCCATACTATGTGTCTTCTGTAAGATTTTCGAGGCCTGCCTTTTTCAGCGAATGTTGTTTCACATCAAAAACAGACTCTCCATTTCTCAGCATGGTTTCATTCCAGGGAGATCGACTGTAACGAATGTAGTTTTTGTTACACAGTTCTTAGTTACATCGACTCTCGACTGCTCTTCACAGGTTGATGTTGTGTATACTGACCTATCTAAGGCCTTCGATTGTCTAAATCATTCTGTTCTAATTGGATGAGGGTTATCGGATTCTCTGACGGGTTGCTTGGCCTATTCAGATCTTACCTGGCTGGTAGGAGGCAATTTTTTGAGATCAGGGCTTCAAATCTAACATCTATAACACAACTTCGGGAGTGCCGCAGGCTTCCATACTCGGTCCACTACTGTTTCATATATTTATCGATCCAGTTAAACATGTTTTACATGTTCTTTTTAGTGAATTTTCTTAAAAAAAATTCACTAATGAGATCCCGACTTTTGAATTTTGAAAAAATTTCTTCAAATGACCGCGAACTAGGCCCCCTAGAACACATATCCGGGGTCCGTTTCAATTTTTATATGTTTATATATATATATATATATTTATATATATATATATATATATATATATATATATATATATATATATATATATATATATATATATATATATATATTTATATATTTATATATATATATATATATATATATATATATATATATATATATATATATATATATATATATGTATATATATATATATATATATATATATATATATATATATATATGTATCACACCGATAACTCAAAAAATAATAGGCCGATTTTGACTAAATTTGGTGGAAAAATTCCTTTTGCAAATGGCTTGGATAAGTTCGTTAGCCAGGAAAATCTGCCCAGGTTTTCCCGGAAAATTTTGTGTTTTCTTTCGAAAAAAAATTATATCTCCAGAATTAACAAAGTAAGGGCAACCAAATTTGGTACGCTAGTTAATATCTTTATAGGTAAGCCACATACCAAAATTTAGCTATGTAGGTCAAAAGACAAAAAAGTTATAGGCATTTAAAGAAAAATAAATTGGGGTTTTCCTCAAAACGTCAAAGTTGCGATTTAAAACGTCAAAATCGGCAACATTTAGGCAAAGAACTTGAATCTAATACGGGATATGGAAATCAAATGTCTCAAGAAGGATGTTTTACAAACTCTGAAGTCTTAGTTTCAACAGTTATTGTCCTTCATTTTACTAAAATGTTTCCAGAAAATTCATTTCAAGTAGACCCTTTCTCTGATGCTTGGCAGTAGCCTTAGCTTTAGAGTTTATCGTTTAATGGTATATAATTTTTGTCGAATTTTCGTAAAAAATCAATAAAGCTCAATATATCCGTTATTATACAAGATATGAAGAAAATTTGTATATATTAATTATAGGGTGTCTTGAGCTACATCTTAAAAAAATATTTCTACAATCACAGGATGGCCCATAAGTCGTTGGTGATACAAATTTTCTTTTTTTTTAATCAAACACGCCTTATGTTATTGAATTTTTGAATTTTTCAGCGATGCATGTTTGTAAGAAAAGAAATTCGGGACGCAGCAAGTGCGTTATGGTAGCGAATTTTCATTAAATGCTTCAAATTTGAATAGCTCAATTTGCTATTAACCTATAAGGTTGAACAAGAAACGAGTTTTTCCGGGAACACTTTAAGTTTACTTTTGGAAATTTTTGTACATTTTCACACAATAAAATTATTTTTATGAAACATGGCACATTGTTTTTACTATATAGGTTATACTGGTAACCAAAATTGATGCCTGCTTTCTTAAAAAGGAAACACACATATTTGCAATTAAAAACATTTTTATGAAAATTCACTACCATAACGCACTTGCTGCGTCCAGAGTTTTTTTTAATGTATACAGATGACATTAAGATTTTTGCAAGCATTTCGAGTGTTGATAACTGTTTGCAACTCCAGAATTGTCTTCAGATCCTTGATGAATAGTGTTGTCAGACTGCTCTTCCTATCAATGTTTCTAAGTGTTGTGTGATGTCCCTTACTCGAAATAAGCACTCAATTACTTTCAGATACAATATAAGGCGGCTTTCACTTGATCGCCCTGGGACAGTTAGAGGCCTTGGAATTGTATTGTGAAAATTGAGCCGGGGAATTTTTGCCTCTGTCAGGGAAAAATCATTTGCTTCTTTTTTATGATACATTACAGAAATTATGTTTGCTTTTTGTGCAATTCTGAACCATTTGATATAATTATCTCTTTTTCCACAAAACCACAATAATTGTTTTTAGTGAATTTTCTTAAAAAAAAATTCACTAATGAGGAGATCCCGACTTTTGAATTTTGAAAAAATTTCTTCAAATGAGCGCTAATTAGGCCCCCCAGAACACATATCCGGGGTCGGTTTAAATTTTTATATGTTTATATATATATATATATATATATATATATATATATATATATATATATATATATATATATATATATATATATATATATATATATATATTTATATATATATATTTATATATATATATTTATATATATATATATATATATATATATATATATATATATATATATATATATATATATATATATATATATATATGTATCACACCGATAAGTCAAAAAATAATGGGCCGATTTTGATTAAATTTGGTGAATAAATTCCTTTTGCAAATGGCTTGGATAAGTTCGTTAGCCAGGAAAATCGGTCCAGGTTTTCCCGGAAAATTTTGTGTT
Organism: Tillus elongatus; assembly: GCA_964006375.1. Taxonomy (NCBI): domain Eukaryota; kingdom Metazoa; phylum Arthropoda; class Insecta; order Coleoptera; family Cleridae; genus Tillus; species Tillus elongatus. Next base: position 13,222,257 of record OZ023264.1, read on the forward strand.
TTCTTTCGAAAAAAATTTATATCTCCGGAATTAACAAAGTAAGGGCAACCAAATTTCATATGCGGATTTATTTCATTATAGGCAAGTTACCTACTAAAATTTAGCTCCGTAGGTTAAAGGATAAAAAAGTTACAGGCATTCAAAGAAAAATAAATTTGGATTTTCCTCAAAACGTCAAAATTGCGATTTTAAACGTCAAAATTGGTGAGTACATTCCTTTCGCAAGTCGCTTGGATAATTTTGTTATCCAGGAAAATCCGCCGAGGTTTTCCCGGAAAAATTTGTGTTTTCTTTCGCAAAATATTTATATCTCCAAAATTAACAAAGTAAGGGCAACCAAATTTGGTAAGCTGGTTTATATCGTTATAGGTGTGCCACCTACCAAAATTTAGCTCTGTAGGTCAAAAGACAAAAAAGTTATGGGCATTTAAAGAAAAATAAATTGGGGGTTTCCTCAAAACGTCAAAGTGACAATTGAAAACGTCAAAATTCGCAACATTTAGGCAAATAACTTGAATCTAATACGATCTATGGAAAGAAAATGTCTCAAGAAGAATGTTTTACATACACCGAACTCTTAGTTTCAACCGCCATTGTCCTTCATTTTACTAAAATATTTCCAGAAAATTCATTTCTAATAGACCCTTTCTCTGATGCTTGGCAGTAGCCTTAGCTATAGAGTTTATTGTTTAATGGTATATAATTTTTGTCGAATTTTCGTAAAAAATCAATAAAGCTCAATGTATTCGTTATTATACAAGATATGAAAAAATATTGTATACATTAATTATACGGTGTTTTGAGCTACATCTTAAAAAATTATTGCGACAATCACAGGGTGGCCCATAAGTCGTTGGTGATACAAATAATTTTTTTTGTTGTCGAAAACGCCTTATTTTTTTGCATTTTCCATCGAAATATAATGCATGTTTGTAAGTTAAGAAATTCTGGAGGCAGCAAGTGCGTTGTGGTTGCGAATTTTGATTAAATGCTTCATATTTGAAAAGCTCAATTTGCTATTAACCTATAAGGTTGACCAGGAAACGGATTTTTTCAGTAACACTTTTGGTTTACTTTTGGAAATTTCTGTACGTTTTCAAACAATCAAGTTATTTTGGTGAAACATGGCACATTGTTTTTACTATATATGTTATACTGGTAATCAAATTTGATGCCTGCTTTTTCTATATAGGTTATACTGGTAACCAAAATTGATGTCTGCTTTCTTAAAAAGAAAACACATATTTGCAATAAAAACATTTTTATGAAAATTCACTACCATAACGCACTTGCTGCGTCCCGAGATTTTAGTTTTTAATTTTGCATTGATTGGTTGTTTTGTATTTGAAATGGGGAAGTGTCTTTTCCGCTATGTCGCGAAGACCTATTGTATTCTGTAGTAGTGTGTTACACATGTTGGTGGTAAATTGTAGAAGATCAAATTCTGGCATATCAGGGAATTCGGGGAAAAGTAAGAGAAATTGACATGTTCTTTTTAGTGGGAACCCTGTATCATCACTTTCCTGCATTGAAGTCATACCTGGGTGGAACGAATTTCAAGATTGACGAGGAGTTGGAAGAAGAGGTCATACGCTACCTATGTGACGCTACGGGCGAGTTCTGTAACACAGGCATACGAAATTTGCCACACCGCATGCAAATATGCATCGATCGCATGGGGAGTATGTAGAAGAATAGTGGAAAGACCAAGATTTCCAGTGATGTATAATTAATTGCAAATAAACTTGTTTTTTCACTGTGAAAGAAAAAAAATGGAGACTTTATTTTACGGACATGACTCATTTTGTGTGAATCATTGGTATAAATAAGAAAAACTAATGAAAACTCAAGAAAATGTGATTTCTCCCCAAACACAGTAGCTTCACATCTAGTTGTATGATAAATGGGTAACCTATTATTTGTTTTCATTACATATTCAGTATTCTATTTCTTGTATAAATTGGAAACCTTATAGAATTATGTAGGTCGATTGATCCAAATAATAAAAACGTTGTAATGGTGTGCCTCAATGTGAAGATTTTGGGCCAATTTTCTTTATTATATATTAGTGGCATTTCCCGATTCTCTTATGAAGTATATGTTATTGTTCAAGTATTCATGGTCTATGTAAACCATTAGACATCTTTTAATCATTATGAATATGTTCTAAAGATTGAGACGGTGTCTGAGTGTTGAATCTTTTTTTTTTTGGTGGTATTCACAAAGGGTTTTTGTCACATTCAGGGGTTTACCTGTTTTAAGGATGTTAAATCATAAGCGTACAGTAATCTAAACTCATGTTCTGTTATTAAAATAAGTGTAACGTTGGTATGTTAAATTAACTTTGTCGTGGTTAGTAATATGCTTCTGTTTGAAGTTTACTTAATTTTTACAACCTCAGTTAACAGGTGTCCTGATGTATTTGTCCTGAAATTTACCAGCCAACAGAACATCCAAAAATAAGTTGAATTATTTGGTTAAGCAAGAGTGGTAAATGATTTGTTTTGTGGTACACAGGTGTTTTTCGCCAACTTTTCTTTGAGATGTAAGCCGTCTATATCTAGAAAGATGAAAAAAAAAACATACAAAACTTGAGCTTATGTTTGGATTTCTATTGAATGGTAAATTTTTGGATTTGTTGTTCAGGCAAATCTGTAAGTTTTAATAGGAATACATTTATTTCTAACATATTTTAATGTATTTTTACAGGTGAAAAATGTTTTAATGGAGTCAAAGTTACCATTCGACACGTTAGGTAAAATTTGGGACCTTGCCGATCAGGATAAAGATGGAATGTTGGATAGACACGAATTTGTAGTTGTAAGTTTTTTCTATTATATATTCATCTATTCACTTGCTTATTTAATATAACTATGAGTCTTGAGAAAAGTAAAAGTATATAGCTGTATTTATTTACTCTTATCTTGTAATAATAATAATATTTTTATTATTGTTGTTTTTCAGGCCATGCACTTAGTGTACAAAGCCCTGGACAAGTTTGCCATACCGAGCACTCTACCTCCTGAACTGATGCCTCCGGCAAAGAGAAAAGGCTCCACACCAATGGGTGGCAGTCTTATTTCCGGGTTAGATGGCATGAAACCTGAGATCTCTGCCCCACCACCTGCGATTCCACCTATGCCAGTACTTCGCACTCCTGTGGTACCTCCATTGATACCTACCAACACAACTGTCGTACCTCCATTGATACCATCTAGTGTGGCAAAGCCGGTACAATCAGTACAGCCGACCGTACCTTGGGTTGTGACGCAGGAAGAGAAGGCCAAGTCAGATGCTCTGTTTATAAAGAGCGATATCGACAAGGATGGGTTTGTGTCAGGTCAGGAGATCAAAGATGTGTTCTTGCAGTCTGGGGTGCCTCAGACTATCTTAGCTCAGATATGGTGAGTAAATTATACTGTTTTTTAGTTTTCAGCAATTGTTTTCAAAAAAATGCGCACCAGAACTTGCCCCTGTCCTGACTCGTCTGTTTCAGACATCTTACGATAGAGGCATATTCCCTAGTAACTGGAAAACTCCTCGAGTACAACCCGTCCCCAAGAAAGGATCCAAAGCGCTTCCTAGCAACTACATGCCTATTTCTCTCCTTTCAGTCATCTCTAAAGTGATGAAAAGTATATAAACACCGAATTACTAAAATTTCTTGAAAAACACAGTCTAATCCACGACAGGCAGTATGGATTCTGTCAGCGCATATCAACTGCCGACCTCCTTTTCTTTGTCACCCATTCTTGGAACAAGTCTATGGAACTACACAGTGAATCCCAGATTGTCGCTCTAGACACATACAAAGCATTTGACCAGGTCTGGCACACAGCGCTGCTTAATAAATTTCCGGCCTATGGCCTATCACCAAAACTCTGTACCTGCACAGCAAACTTCCTCTCCAACCGGAGCATTTCTGTTGTCGTGGATGGCCATTCCTCTAAACTATATCCAATTAATGCAGGAGTTCCTCAAGGTTCAGCTTTAGCCCCTACTTTGTTTCTTCTCCACATCAATGACCTCCTGTCTACCACTTCCAACCCAGTTCACAGTTACGCGGACGACAGCACCCTCCACTCAAATATACAATATTCTAAGCCTATCTCTTTGGCCCAATTAGATGAGAATCGCAGACTCATGGAGGGTTCTATCTCCGTGGATCTCCAAAAAATATTATACTGGGGAAGTAGAAATCTTGTACAATTTAACCCCACCAAATCTCAGTCTTGCCTTCTTTCTCATAAAAGATACACCAGCCCTAGTACCATCACAATGAACAAACAAGTTATTCAAAGTAATGAGTCCTTTTCACTTGTTGGCATTTCTGTGGATCGAAATCTCAATTGGAACCAACATGTCACATCAATTGCAGAAGCGGCTGCAAATACTTTGCACCAGCTAATCTCTATACCTTATATACTTCACAAATAAGGCCAAACCTCGAATACTGCTGCCACATCTGGGGTGCTGCTGCCGCTTCTACACTCACTATCCTGGACTCCATTGAGAAGAGAGCTATACGTCTCATTGGTGACGCTACCCTCACCCAAAGGCTGCCATCCCTTGCCCACCGACGTGCCGTTGGTGACCTCGCTCTCTCTTTTATAGATATCTGCACGGGCACTGCTCAGATGAGCTTTCTTCCATAGTTCCTCCACCTGCTGCCCCCAACAGATCTACCAGGGGAACAGAGCGAATGCACCCTTTTACTGTCCAGGTCACCAGACATAGGACATCTTGTTATGCCCGCTCTTTTGTCCCGAGGACTTCCAAGTTGTGAAATTCCTTGCTGGCGCATGTTTTTCCTTCTCCTCCGAACCTCCAAACTTTCAAGACCAGAATTAACAAGTTGCCTCTTTCCTCCTTGTCGACACCCACGGTACGATAGTATTTAGGCTGTAAGCCCTCGTGGTGTGTTGTTGAAAAAAAAAAAAAATATTGTTAATCTGCAGCAACTAATGTAGATATTTAAATTTAGTCGTTCTGTCTAGATTTATTTGTCACAAATTCACACAAAGTTCACAGTGCACTAGTACAGGATATAATAAGAGGTGTGTGAAGCTTCGAAATTTTGAACCGAACACGGACCGAAACTTCGGCTCAAAAATATGTTTGCACTAGACAATGTTGAAGTAGTTTGAAAAATGTAATTCTCCAAAATAGTTTGAACTTCTTAGCTCAAAAATACTTCGAAATCTAACTTTACGGGTATTGAATGCTGCCAAAGGTAGCAAAGTTATCGTTATGAGCCTCATTGAGTCGATAGCGTAATTTCAGGAGATTTCACTCATGCATATTTTTGACAGTTGGTGGGACATATTGAAACACGACGGAGCCATTTAGCAGTCACAGAATTATTTTGTTTTATATATTCTAGCCTCCCAACACCTTTTTCAGTAACAACATTATGATGGCGGTGTTCATAGGCGATCGGTAAAGCTTCAGAATTTATGAGGATAGTTGTAGATTGCTTTTGAAAAACACTGGTTTAAACATGATTTTTTTCACAATGAGTCAAAACAGGTAAATATTCACAATCAGGAGACAGTTCAAATTTTAAGTGGTTATTTTATACTTATCATGCTCACTTCGAAACCTCTGAATTTGTTTGCTAAAACTGCCCAGCCAATGCCAAACAACAGCAACATATTTATAATTGAGCTTATCTATAGATCTAGAAATCTAAAAAAGTTTAAAATATTTTTTTGTTTTTGTATTTTTGATTTAACGTTGACCCATCTCCACAACTATCAGCAGCGGAAGGCATTTTCACCCAATCAACCTGCAAATTTTGTCGAACTTGTCCTTTTTGCAAAAAGAATGGGAATCATTTACGTATTAAGTATTGTATGTTACAATATTCCTAAACTTTGTATTTAAGGAAATGATGTATGAACAGTGAAGAATTTTGGTTAGTTCGATGTTCAATTGAATTTCTAAGAAGTTCGAAGTTTGAGTGTGAACCTTAGATATACTTTTCTGAGGTTCGAAGTTCGAGGCAACATATTTGCTTGGGATTCGTTTGTAGTTCGGTTCAAACAATAGGTCGCTGGTTCATATCCGGCTCGAAGGACCATGTTAAGGGAGCGTAGGGATACTTAGGAGGAGTAACGTCGTAGAACTAAGCGTATTTGAACTTTCGGTAACAGTTTAATTATAAATTTAATATTTACAGAAAACTCAACAATAATATTATAAAATAACAAATGAATGAACTTACGTGGACTGTTACATCGTGAATCTTAATTGAACAGTGTTTTTATGTATTTCAATAAACAATATTTATAGTATTCTTAATTAGATCTCGACCTTCCAAACTGCCGACTTCATCATTCCTGATACCTTGCATGTTGCGATTTTTACGTTGTTTACTATTTACATAACAAATGCAATTCTTCAATGCCAATGTTATCCATACAACTCTAACCTCTAATTATATACAATATTTACATTTCTTCGTTTAGATATATTTCTTAATACTAATTTCACTTGTGATTTTACTGATCTTAATAATTATGTTTCCCTGCGTTTCTACTGCCCTTCTTCAATCGTTGTTGTTCTTTGAACACATATCTCTAGACAGAATCTAATTTTCTTTATTTAGTGATGTTAAATGATCAAAATATTTTACTGTTTTTTGTTTTGTAGGGCCTTATGTGATATAAAACAATGTGGTAAACTAAACAACGAGCAGTTTGCTTTGGCCATGTGGTTTGTTGCACGTTGCCTGAAAGGCAAAGATCCACCACCAACTTTGACATCTGAGATGGTACCACCTAGCTTTAGAACCATTAAGTCTGCAGACGGACTTGTGGTAAGTAAATACACATCTTAGAAACAGAAATTTTATATATGTAAGAAGTATGATCCCACTGTTAATAGCTAATTTGGTAATGTTTGTTTACCCTGGTTTGAAAAAACATTCTTTTTCATACGTTAGTGACAACTGTAACTATTTAATATATATATATATATATATATATATATATATATATATATATATATTATATATATAAAGAGGCTCGGTGGTTCAGAGGCAAGAACTTGTGCCTCTGAACCGACAGGTACTGGGTTCGATCCCAGCGTTCTCCTTTCACTTTTTCAGTACAAACTGTAACATTAACATCAACCGAGGATCTGGCATTGTATTTGAGCAAGTTGAATGTCTGCACGTTCCGCCCTTCGGAGGGGGCGTAAAGCCGTCGGTCCCGTGTCCATGTGATGTTGGGTACGTTAAAGATACCTACCCTCCTTACAGAAAGGCAGGGGTTCGGCAAAATTTCCAGGATGGTGACGTAAAACTGCTCCCTGGCGTCGGTGATTGGCCATAGTCGCGGAAATAGGCCGACGTTAAAGCAACAAAAACACATCTCAAAAAATAAAACTGTGGTAACCAAATTTGGTAGGTAGGTTTACGATATAAAAAGTAAACTATACACCACAATTTAGATTTCTATGTTACAAGAAAAAAAGTTATAAAAAAATATTTGGTGTCAGTGGGCTCAGAAATGGACAATTGGCCTTCCTTGGTTGTTACTCGGGAGCGGGGGTTCCAGATGATACCGCCCTGCGTTGAGTGCTGGCATGTCGTGTGTCCAGACGACCCGGGGGTTGTGATCTCTGATGAGTGGTATACAACCGGAGTTTGGGGCCCCCACGGACGAATGGCCTCGCTTTGATGATGCTCGGGAGCGGGACTCGATGGGATGTTGCCTTGAGTATAACACTTGTTAGGTGTCAGGTTTAGACAAGCCTGGGGGGGGGGGGAGCTGAAATCTTAAGGGGTGGATTATAACTGGAGATTGGATGCTGCCCGAGAGTGGGACTTCGTGATACCGCCTCAGGCAAACACTGACGGATGTCGTGTCCAGACGAACTCGGAGAGAGTTTATCTCCCTTTGAGCTTCGAAACGGGTAAGCGACTTCACTCAGATGGCAGTACACCTGCCAAACAAACTTTCACCCTCAAGAAAAGATCGACTCCTGCAGGGAGCTGGAATTGATGGATGAAATTTAAATAATTAGACGTGAGCCACAATAGACCTAAGGTCGTGGTGGAGAGACTGGAATAGCCCGCTCGCAATAAATCTAATCTAATCTAATCTAGTGCTGCTTTTCATGCATATCTGGAATGGAGTAAGTTGAATTAATATTAATAGTTAAAACACCATTCAAATACTGAAAATACTTTATTATACAGAATATGAGTTGATTTTAAGTCTAAAATAGGAATACGTAAGGTTTCTCAAACTTTGGCATATTTCCTTCCAAAAAATGCTTTTACGAACACATAAAAAAACGTTGTTAAAATTAATACAATCCCCAGTAACATGATATGATGGTTGAAGTTTAAAACTATCTTCTTTTCCACAACTAATCTTATAGTTCCGGCCAGTTCGTTTTGTTGCCAGCAACTGAAAAGCAAATTTTTAATAGTAAAAAATACGTAAGATTTTTGTATCATTTTAAATTTCAATCATATTAAATAGGTAAAGACAAAACAAGCTAAAAATATAGCGACAATTCAAATAAGAGACGGCGTTCTTGAGAGAGAGAGAGCTCATGTTTTTCTCTCTTCTTGGATCTCGATTGGCCATTGAAAATTCCTATGCTGTTGCCATCTGTTGTTTGAATTCTCACAGAAACATTATTTATTTAGTACATACTACAAATAAAATCCATACAAAAAAAAAAAGAAAGAAATCTATATATGTATAAAAAAAAGACAAATAAATGAATGTGTCAAACACATAATGTAATATAAATATGATTTTATTTAGGTAAGATTCATTTTGTATGGCATAAACTTCCAGCTTCTAGCTGCTCTATTCACTAAATTGGCGCTCTGCTTACATCTCGTCTGTCTAATGCAACAGTTTGTGACTAATGGACCTGGCTTCCGAGGCCATACAGTAGTCATCACACACACACACACACACACACACACACACACATATCCATACAAAAGCCTAACAGTGTCGATAAATCTACAAGATGACTGGATATACTACTACAATAAACAATATACAGTCAAATACAGAGTGTTACATAACGGTATGTCAAGAAGGAATGGGGTTAATCCGTGCATAATTTAGAGAAAAAATTCATATAAACATAGTTCCGTTTTCACTTCACTTTTGGAACACAGTGTGTGAACTTCGTGTGCTCATCAAACATTATTTTTTGCGAAAAAAAAAACCACTCAAACCAAGGCTAAGCTATGGGGACTATGCACCATCAATTTCCATGGTAAAAAAAGTGGTTTACTGTATTTCGTTGCGGCCGTACAAGCACAAATGACGCCGAACGTGCTGGTCGCTCAGTTGGGGTCGCTACACCCGAAACAATTGAAAAAATTCACGATATGGTGTTGGCCGATCGGAGATTAAAAGCGTGGGAGATTGTGGAAGCCATAGGCATATCATATGGCTCAGCGGTTTCGATTTTGCATGATCACTTGGGTATGAGAAAGCTATCCGCAAGATGGATGCCGCGTTTGCTCACAATCGACCACAAACGCAATTGTATGACAACTTCAAATGAGTGTGTGGCGTTGCTCAACCGCAATAGGGACGAGTTTTTGCGCCGTTTCGTAACCGTGGACGAAACATGGATTCACCACAACACACCAGAGAGTGGGTTTCTCCGTGCGAATCGGCGCCGAAGGAGGCCAAGGTGGGTTTATCAGCCAGTAAAGTCATGGCGACCGTTTTTTGGGATGCACACGGTCTAATCCACATTGATTACCTTCAAAAGGGAAGAACAATCAATGGCAAATATTATACCAACTTATTGGACCGATTCAATTACGATTTGAAGAAAACACGACAGCATTTGGTCAACAAAAAAGTTTTTCTCCACCAAGCCAATGCAAGGGTGCACACATGTGTAGTCTCCATGGCGAAATTGCATACATTGGGCTAGGAATTGCTCCCTCATCCACCCTATTCTCCGGATTTAGCCCCGAACGACCATTTCTTGTTTCCAAACTTAAAGAAATGGCTCGGCGGAAAGATATTTGGCTCCAATGATGAAATCACCTCACAAACAAATACTTATTTTGAGAACCTCTACAAATCTTATTTTTTGGAAGGGATATAAAAATTGGAGAAACGTTGGATTTAATTTAATTTAATTTTTTAAATTTATTATTAGTGTCAGGATTACACACAGCAATATGCACAGGTCACAAACAATACAGATAAAATCAAAAAGCTGCACACATAAAATCACTTAAAAGGCTAAACATAAAATCATCCAGAAACCCTGGAAAAATTCACATCTAAATTCTAAAACTCGAACCTCAAGAACTCTTCCACCAATAGAAGGAATTTCTCAACAGTATTTCCCTCACTCTGTTCCTAAACTTCTACAATGGCAAGTCTCTGATATAAGCAGGTATTTTATTGTATAACTTAATTGCCCAGTAGCCAGTCCCACTCCGACACCTCTCCAGTCGCCAATAGATGGGCACAATGTTCTTCCCCTGTCTCGTACCATAGATATGGATATCCCGGTGACTCTGGTATTCACCCACATTCTCCTTGATGTACATCAAATTTTCAAAGATATAGAGTGCTGGTAATGTAAGTATACTCATGTGTCCAAAGAGCACTCTACAGTCATCCCTGTAACCTGCACCACACATCACACGTATAGCTTTACGCTGGAGCCCAAAGTGACGCTTAGCACCAGCAGCATGACCTTAAACCAAGATAGCATAAGAAAGATGCGAGTGAAAAGCGGCGAAATACGCTGTCCTCAGAACAGGAACCGAAACACTGCCAACCAGGCCCCGAAGCAAGAACAGGCCCCTCGAGAGTTTACTAGCCACTAAGTCTACATGTTTATCCCACAGAAGCCTTGAGTCAATGACAACACCCAGAAATTTTGCGCTCTCCAACAGTGCCCCTGTCTCGTCAAGTTGCCTCATAGAGAACACCATTCTATTCGTCTTTTCTCTGTTAAGCAGCAGTTCATTTGCTGCAAACCATTGCTTGGCCTCACCTTGAGCCGCCACCGAGCCCCCCAAGGAACCCTCAAGGCTATCAGCAGTGACAGATATCGTTGTATCATCGGCGAACAGTGTGAACTTGCTAGTACTGCTACCATTTGGCAGATCGTTTATATATATCAGGAACAAAATGGGTCCCAGGACGGACCCCTGCGGTACACCTGCAGAAACCTCACCCCTCCCTGATGCCACTCCAGCACACCGCACTGACTGACACCTATGCTCCAGATAAGATCGCACCAGAGCGACAGTACCAGCACAAAAATTGTAAGCCTCAAGTTTT